>JADMNH010000011.1:0-1441541 GCA_016097115.2 Sporothrix protearum | reverse complement strand
ACGGTATTAACGGTACTTTTAATACTCTTAAGTTATAAAGGTTTAATTAAGTACGCGGTTAAAAGTATAATAATTATTATAACGTCCGTATACCGTTAAACGTTAAAACGTACCGTAAAGTTAATAAAAATATACGCGAGGCCGTATATTAATACCTCTCGGCCCGTAATAATAATATATCGTTTAACCGTATTCGCGCGTATACGTAATATCGGTATATTAACCGGAAGCCGCCTTCGACTTCTCCTTAACGGTATAATATACGGAGCCGGTAAAAAGGAAATTATTAATTTAAACGCCCGGCTTTAATAATAAATTAAAAACCCGTACCGTAACTTTAAGTTCGTAAAGTTCGACGAAAAAATTATTTAAATAATAATAAGGACTTAAACTTTTTAAATCGGTTATATTATTACGATTCGGGATACGTTAAAAAAAGTATAATATCGTATATTAATTATTTATTAAGTATAAACGCGTTATTAAGTTTATATTAACGGTTAAGTTATATATTTTAATATATAAATTTAATTTAATAAGTTATATAAAAGTTATTATAAATTAAATTTACGGGAAAAAAGTATTATTTATAATATATATAAATAATAAAAGCGTTCTTCGATACCGTTATAAAACTTAAAACGATAACGGAGAAAAAGTTAATAATCGATATAATAATATTACGTTAATTGTACGAAAAAAAGGGAAAATAACCGAAATTAAATAAATTTTTAATATTAATAACTTAACCGACGTTTATAACGAAACGAAGTATAACGGATACGTTAAGAAAACTCGTTAATACGAATTTTATCGAGATTTTAAAAAAAGGTTATAAATAAAAAAGTAACGAAGGGTAATATTTAAATTTTTACGAAAGTATTAATAAAGTATAAATATAAATAATAAGGGTAATATTTAAACTTTTATAAACGCTTAACCTCCTACGACGAGTACGAGGTCACCCCGCGGGTATTAATAAAAGTATTAAAAGTCGAGGAAACGGTCCCGAAAAGAAAGAGCGAAAAAAAAAAGGGTACGGATAATATTATACGTACGATATTTCGACTTTAAAAAAGAAAGTTAATATCGGTATAAATATACCGGTAATTAATATACGTATACGTACGTACTCCGTCTTAATTAAAAGTAATATAATTAAAGAGGTATAAAGGCGGTAATGGTAAATATTACCGTATATATCCGACCGGATCTACTTATTTAAGGGTAACGTATCGTTATACTCGTAGTAAAAAGGTTTTACGTGTAATTTTGGTGGCTTTAGATTCCTAGATAAAGTAGACACGTTACTACTAGATTAATTATATAGCTTCCTCGTATCCAGGAGTCGTATAGGATCACGGTATAGTCGAATACGAATACTAGAGTACGGTAAATCCACAGCGGCCGTCCAACGGAGGATGTTTTCCGCGATAAAGACCTCCCTAGTCTTCGCTTTTATGCGGAGAAACCCCATAGTACTACTCCATCTTTGGTTAATTTGGACTCACCTCGACGGCCCGCTTGAGAGTCAACGAGTCTGCTTTGTGTGCCATTATCTGTCTCCTTTTCGCCATTCTCTTGATATTGGCCGGCTTTCCCCGCAAAGCCACAACGATCTGTAAGACTTGAGTCAAGGTATTCCCACCAGCCCGGCGAGGTCAACCGCCGTCTACGATGGTCAACCATGGGCCATTCAAGATTCTCTCAAGGGCCAAACATTGCCCGCCAGCCTTGGCCAAAACATTGTCAATTTGAAAACAGTCAAACGAGCCCAAAACGTGGCTTGGGCTCCATTTGGTAATCTTCGATTAGTCCCTGTCTAGCAAGAGTGCGAAGCTGTTCTGTATACTTCTGGGTGGCCAATGGTTCCGAAGAAAGCGATACAACAGCGGTCAGGGACACGTAAATAAAGGTTGGTGCTACTTGGAGATCGCACTCAACTTGGGGTAGGTGAAAGTCTCCAAGGTAAAACGATTCATCCCTTTATATTCAGAGAAAGTCCAGGTGGAGATTCCACCACAGTTTCAACCTCTGACCACTACGTGGAATGTCACGACAAAACCTTTCCTTCACACCTCCTTTTTGTCTTCCAGCTAACCACTTCCTCAGCCATATCTATTGGTATCTTGTGATACCGCAAGCTCGAGCATGTGCCCGGCACCTCGCCCCTGAGGGAGAAGGATGCCGCCTTTGGGCCACGCTGCTTCTTTTTAGGACCTGCATCTCCTGGCTCGCGCTCATAAGTCTTACGCTGTCGAAAATCGTCACTGCCCCGCCCTTCAACTTTTCTGTGAGCGCCGTCGACGCCATCAACCTCGCGTCCTTTGTTGCCACGCTGCTCGCCACAGTCGTGGCCGGCCCGACCCCTGACGGCGTCGTCCAGCGCCTCTCCCGTAAGAACGGCGGCACCTTTGAGCCCGAGTTCCGTCAGCCCATCATGGTGGCCTACGTGTTGTGAACGGTCAGCGGCTTCTTCGCCTGGGGGACAGTCGTTCGCCAACCTCCAAAGACACCTGGGCCGTCCCCATTGCCGTCTGCATGGGCGTTGTTAATATCGGCGTGCAGCTCAGCACCACGGGCGTGGCAGTCTACGTGGCCGACAGCCACCGCCAGCAGGTCGCCGAGGCGTTTGCGGCCATGAACGTTTGTCAAGAACATGTTTGCCTTTGGCATGACCTTTTACGCGAACGACTGGATTGCCGTCCAGGGCATGCAGGACTGCTTCTTTTGTCCTTGGCGGCGTCACCGTTGGTGCGACGCTGACCACGATCCCCACGTACCTCTTGGGCAAGAGGGCGCGCGGCGTCACGGCCAAGCACCGCCTGGTCAAGTGGGTTGTCGAGTAGGCGTTTCGTACCATGCCAAGGACGTGGGGATACACGTCGCATGCACCGCTAGGGAGGCATGCATTGTCAAATCCTGTGAGTCCCATGGTGAATATGGTCAGTGAAGGTACAAAACTCAAATTCAATCCACCCCCGAGCTATTGTCTTCACGAACTGTAGATACACACCGGCTGCACCTTTATGATGCCATCGTGATGTCCGGTGGCCGTCGAGCCTCGGCGCCGTTCGCGTACCGATCCACCATCCCGCCTTCCACCCGCTCCCTCAATGTTCGAGAGACATAAGTCGTCCGTGGCAGCCACCCGTGCGGGTGGCAGCATCGCGAGCCTTTCTGCCAGGATCGTGACATCGTCGTCGTTGCCATCGTTTCCATCGTTGCCATCGTTGTTGTTAATGAGGTATTGCCGTGCTCGCGCTTCCCATACGAAATCTCGTCCACAACCCACCACTAAATAGTGTCAAAGGTCCACATCTGGCGCGCAGCGTATACGTCAGCCAGAAGCGGCCGGACAACCAGTTGGTGCCTCGAGCAGCAGCCAAGCCAACGCGACGCGCTGTATGCGTAAACTCCCAGTCCACGACAGCCGCCAGCGTTTTGCCGCGTGGTATGGGATATGCAGAGACGCGTGAGTTCGAGTGTCTTCAGATACAATGTCTTCCGACGTACGAGGCAAAACCAGATCTATTCCCAACATTCCTAGAGGATACTGTGCATGAGCTCGCCGCCACTGGCGGGGTATATCAAGGGCCGTGATAGAAAGAAACTAGACTAGATAATCGGTTCGAACCCCAAGCAACAGCAAGAAAGCACTGATGACAGCGGCAGCTGAGGAGTCGCAGACAAGAAGGAAGTGGTGATGTAGTATTTCGGCTACGAACGAAGCAAACAAGGTCATTTCTCTCAGGTTGTGTTCTCCTACAATGCCACAACTTGTTCTCAAAATGCCAGACTTGTATATTGTAACCTTAATCGATTCAGATCATCTCTTCTGTAAGGCAGGCATCATCTGGGTTTGTCTCTTGACGATCCTCACTTGTCACTCTGATTTTTAGTCTGAACTCATACCAATGTTGTCTTGACTCATGCTCTCTCCCTTTGTAGGTTTCTGTGAGGATTTTTTTTCTTTTCTTTTACACACCCACAAGAAGGTTGCGTTTTACGTCGTAGTATCGGTTTCTTTTACAAAACGTTCCAGAAAACAATCATCAAATTTGGCTGGTATCTCCTTAGGGCCGAGAATATGACTTTTTTCAGCCGCACGCTGTGATTGGCTCTAATCCCTGTTTTTGACCCACGGGTACTTCGAAATACTCTGCCCTACAGGCAAAAGTAGAAGTCACTCACGTTTCAGGATTTGGCCAGTAAAACTCGCATAGTGATCACAACGTAAACAACCGTGTCAACAACGCACAGGCCACATCGTCCACGCTCCTTTGTAGCCAACTGTTGCGTGCGCCCCACCGAAAAAAGTCATATTCTCGGCCCTAAGGAGATAGGGGCTGCCATCTTGTTCGATTTTACATTTTGCTTTTTGATCCACAATACGTTGCCCGCCGGAGAGTACATCTGTCCGAGCCTCGGTAGCATGGCCATGGCACAACGTACGCATTATGCGTACTCGTACTTCGGTACAGTGGGCCAAAATTGTGGGGAAGAAAACGGCGAGGCAAAACTTGTCTGCGCCAAGAGCTGGCAGTCGTATGCATTGTATCTCACGTTGGTACGGACAGGGGTGGCTTGCCAATGTCTCAGGCTGTCTGTCTGTCCCGCCAATGTGAGAACGAAAAAGAAAGTCATACCACTGTATCAATAAACAAAACAAAACGGTTATGTGTGTGTGTCCCGTGAGACACCGCCAATGTGATGGGAGCCAAGTCGAGGACAACTTGGACAACTTTGGCCTTACGAGTACTTTGTCCAAACTTCACATGTCGCTGTTATTTTATAGCAAGAGTCCGAGCCTTTCCGAGCCGTTGGTCGGCTGCATTACATAGTGGCTTGGCAGAGGGCTACGAAGCAAGAATTGACGGGACTTTCAGCACAAATACGCATTACTTGGATGAATCGAGGACTTGATACATCCGGGATACCGGATATCCGGGATACCTACCGGATGGACAGGAAATTGTATAAGTGGGCACAAAATTGCCAAGAACAGCTGGAAAGAGCCCATACCATACTTCGTACGAGTCCGATGCACAGTCCGCGACGGTCTTTGCGGTTTACGTCCGCCGTGCTCACAGTGTCTATCGCTATGCTTGACTTTGCTATACATACAATATTGTCTGGCGCGAAATACGCTGTTTATGTTTACATTGCCACATCGACGTTGATACGTTGTTTGATAATGCCCCCCGGTGTTTTTGCTTTTTGCATACTTTAAAACCCGTTTTTTTTGTCCACCCTTGATTCTTTCATAGCTCACGTTCTACTGGACTCGAGTGAGCTCCCACCAATCATGGCCAGGGATCAGATCTACGATAACCAAGGCGCTCCACACCAACGCGGTGAAAATCCTTTCCAGTTTTTGTGCTTTGGGGTGTCCTCTCCTCCCCAAAGTCTCGTTTCCTTCCATTCGAAGCTACACTCAGTAGCCCGGTTCTGACCTTGCTCGCGTGCATCATTGTTGGCCTGGTTGTTGACGTTTTTGGGAACAAAGGCCGCTTCCCAGTCCGACTTTTAGCTTATTCAAACGCGGCGCCACACGGGGGCGTCTTGTCCATGTTAACGCCGTATGTGTTGCTTCAATACGGCGTAGTCCTTCTCAAGATCACACTACTGTGTACTGCTGCCCAGACACATTGGCTACGACGTAAGATTTGTAACGCGCCAGAAGCCGAAACAGCCCCAACCCACTGGATTTTTTTCCTTATCTATGCAACGTCGGCCGGAGAGACCCCACTCACTAACACCCCATCCACAAAGGGGATCGCCGGGCCCCACAATCACGCATTTCCCGACGGACTACGGAGACGACGTGGAGGCCGAATGAACGCAGACGAAGACTTGGGGGAAAACAGTGCGTGTCGGAGCTGGAAGAGTCGAGTGAACTCAACAGTACGTATGTCGAACGCGAGTACCTCGTCCAACGGCGACGGTTTGATGGCACGCAAGTCCGTCGGCATTGTTGTTTGCGGGGACCGTCTACGTTGGTCTTCCTTGGAATTATGTGGACACGGACTTGGCATTTGCGTCGGGGAGATTTCTGATTTTTTTCACCCAACACGCTTTGCCCACCACGCTTTGACTCCTTTTTTTTGGCGTCCACTGCAGTAGACATTAAATTATTTTTAACGTGTTCTATGCTGTACACAGTAGTCCGTAAATCAAGAGCCATCCCAGCGGAGATGTCACTCCCGACGTATCCGTCAACTGACATGACCCTGATCGTTGGTGGACACTGGGGAAAAGGCACTGACGTATGCTAGTCAGAACCCAAATCACCCACTGCAAATGGGGCTGCTTTGTGCTGTCTGCCGGAGCCTTTTTCTATCTTTATTTTTGTTTTCGCGTAGTGGGATAGTAGCCGGCGGGTTTCTGTTGGCGCAGCCGTAGCCTTACCATGTGCGCTCGCCGAACTTGTCGACATCTCCGCGTTAGTGACTAAGATGACGCGACGATGGACACGACTAAGACCCTGGCTTTTGGTACACCCAAAGTCACCTCAGAACTATTTTGTGCCATTTACGGCAGATGGTCCGTGGATAGTGTATGGATGGATACCCGTTTAGGACATATGTCGCGTGTACAGATGCATGCCAGAAGAATGCCTTTGCCGCACTTTCTGTACTGCCGTAGACAAATGATGAATGCGTTTTCCACTATGACCAGCTTTTGCCTCCCCCGGCCTCAACGAACTCCCCGATGCCGTTTCCCTCTTTTACCCCATATCGTTCCCACCGCTTCCTCGGCTCCAGCCTAGTACCCATTCTTCTGGGCTCTCTTCGTTTTTGCTTTTTAGGTTGTCCGGGTGCTCGATTGTGACATATTTTTATCCAACCTATCTCGCTTTCCTCCCGCGTGTTGCTGCTTGTGTTGTTACGCATCACCACATCTATCCATCCCATCGTCTATCCCATCGTCCATCACATCGTCCATCACGCATCCCCCTCCATCATGGTTCTCGGCCCCTTTGTCGAGGTCAGCGTGATCCTCGGGCTGTTGAGCGGCGGCACTCTACTCAACCGCGATATTTACGCCCGTTTTTTCCTTTCTCCCAACGGCAACGACGACGACAGCAGCCGATGGAGCTCACCCAACAACCGGTCACCCGCACCTCGCAACCGGTCGCCCTATAGCGGCAACGACGACGCCGAAGCCGGCCGCACTGATGACGAAGGTATTGTGATGGCTGGCCCCGAGTCGTGGCAGCTTCACAAACAGCGCCCGTCGTCGACCTCCTCGTCTGCATCCTCGTCGACGGCCGCCTTTGACGTTACGCCCCTCGATCCCAACAAGCACTACCGCACCCTCCGCCTCTGGCGCTGGCAGCACACCGTGGCATCGCCCAACACCCAAGTCTTCAAGGACCGCCTGCTGAGCCGTGTGCTCCGCAAGTTTCCCTTCCTGGTCGAAGCCTGGTACTGGGCCCTCATCTACTGGGTGTACCAGCTAGGCCGTGCCTTTTCGGCCATGGTGATCATCGACGAGTCGGTGGTCGAGGTCGCCCGCCGCCACGCCCTGCAGCTCGTCCATCTCGAGCAGCGCCTACACATCTTTGTCGAGGTGCCCATCCAGCAGTACTTTGTGCAGAGCGACACACTCATGCACTGGATCAACCGCATCTACTCGTTTATCCACATCCCCGGCACCATCCTCTTTCTGATTGTCCTCTACTACCTCACGACCACCCGCCCTCAGCGCCAGATGCACAACGCCCGGTCCGCGGGCGCCTCCCCGACGCGCGGGCGCGACGTCCTCGACAGCTACCACTACCACCCGGACCTCTACGAGAAGCGCCGCCGCACCATGGCCATGTGCAACCTGCTTGCCTTTGTCGTCTTTACCGCGTGGCCGTGCATGCCGCCGCGCCTGCTGAGCGACCCCGCCCTGGCGAGCGCTGGGCCCGAGGCCGAGGGCCTGGATCTGGGTTTGTCGACACGGTGCACTCCGCCACGGGCGAGAGCAGCGTCTGGACCACCAATAAATTCTGCAACCAGTACGCCGCCATGCCGTCGCTGCACTTTGGCTACTCCTTTCTGATTGGCCTCACCATGGCCACGATGCCCCTGGGTGCCGACACGAAACGCTCCGCGGGCCGGCCGTCGGGTTGGCCCTCGCGCACGCGTGTGCTCGTCGTCCTCGGCGCCCTCATCTACCCGGCCACCATCCTGGTCGCCATCATTGCCACGGCCAACCACTTTGTCCTGGATGCCGTGGCGGGCGCCATCGTCTGCGGTCTGGCCTGGCACAGCAACGGCCTGCTGCTCAACCTGCTGCCGCTCGAAGACTACTTTCTGTGGGCCGTCCGCATCCACAAGCCGTCCAAGGCACCGACCACGCCCTCGTACCGCAAGCTTCGGTCGGCTGTTTGATTTTCGCAGGACGACCAAGTTCTTGTCCCCCTTTTTTAATTTCACAGTTTCATCATGTTCATTTTAATTTCAAAGACTTTTGTAATCATTTTGTATGTTCTGTTTCTCAGATACCACTTGTGTATGGTTGATGGTCTATAGCATGCATCCAAGACTGAAATTCGAATTTATTTATTTTGTGTTCTTGATAGGAGCGCACAATCGTCCCGAGTAGCATTGGTTCTTCATTTGTTTGTATCTTACTGTCTTCCCCTCCATCAACGATACCTCTTTTATATCTTTTTTATGACGAGCTCCACCACTACCCTCGTGACATTCGTATCCTCTACCGCCATGGTATCCAGCACCGGTCTTTGTCGCCATTGTGTCGCTTGTGGTTGTCGTCCATGTTGCTGACGTTGGTTTGCCCGCCGTTTTTTGGAGACAAATGTTGACGCAGATGTCTAATACTCAAAGGACAAACATGCCCAACTTCGAGACTGATGGATTGTGGCTCATTTTATACTGACGCGGTAGGCCTTGCGCGACGAGGTCCCTGGATTAAAATGTATTGATATTGAATTTCAACCACAACAGACACATGAGCATGTTGGATCTGGACCCCAACATGTTAGCGTATATTAAGTCACGCAGCCCTTTCGCTACACTTGGTGACCAACCCTCGAGAGTGACCACGCTGCACGAGCGGGATCTATCGTATAAAGTTAGTAGGACTCCGATATGGGTACTCGAGCGGGCTTCCCAAAGGGGTATGCTTCGGAGTCGTATTCCTCACACCGTTCGCAGCGGCCGGTGGCAGTCTCGTTGAGAGTATTGTTGTCGGTTCGCGGATGCGCATCTGTGCTGCCTGGCCGATCATCACAGCGAGCCAGTGCTATATGTTTGCCTGTTACACTCGGGCATGTAGTAAGCGTGTACGTGCACATGTCTTGAATAGATTGCTCGAGGGACTAAGAGAGAAACGGAGGAAAGGTAAATTCTTAAATAGTGGGGTGCCGCTTACTCGAAAAAAGCGGGGTCTCTTCACTGGCACGTGACACCATGCTCCCGCCTTTCTGCTCCCCTATTTCATCGCTTTTATTTTGAAATCAGTGCATCATGTGCTTCGTCTATTATCGCATCTTTCTTTTCAACTCTTTTTCCTTCCTCACCCTCGTTGATTTTTACCTGCGTCGATCTGTTCCCGGCCATGCTAAAAACATCCCAAGATTGACGTCGCTGTCCAGACCCGAGTGGCGCTGGTAAAGAACCGGACCATCCGATGTTTATACAAGACCACGCTTCGGGCTGAGTCGCGCCTCTCGGCCGTCGTCATCGCGTGGGCTCAAGACCGCGCGGAGACGTTTGGTCAGGCGCTGACGGCTGTGATAGTAGCAATCGACCAGGGAGATGGGGCACAACAGCAGCAACAACACCAAGCAGGCGGCGAAGGGCTCAAAGAAAAAGAACGTAACGAACAGTTGAACGAAGAGCACAACGAGGGGCACAGCGGGCAACCCAGCGATAAGAAGTGCGGTGAAGAATCCGCCGGGCTAGAGCAACCGCAACCACCCACAACAACAAGAACAACAACAAGAACAACGACAACGACAACAACCCCTTCCCGAAGAGTCGCAAGAACCCACAAATGGACGGAAACAAGCAGCGGGCTACGACGTGCAGATGAACCTGGTCAGCCTGGCGCGGCAAACTGTGTTCCTCTGCTTTGACTTATTTCTCAAAGACTGCGACGCCGCCGTGCGCAGCCGAGTCGACCAGAGCCTCGAGGAGCCGATCCACTTTGTCTTCCGGAAACAGGGCACATACTACGTTCAGCCGAAACCACACCTCGACGGGGAAGTGTCAAGAAAGTATCGCTATACCCGAGGCAAAGACAAGGGGGAGCGGCCTCTCTACACGGACCTGGATAACCCGCCCTTGTACGACGAAGGCAGGCGCGTTCCCGACGAGGAACGCGCCAAGTACGGGATGTCGACATATTTTGAGACAAAAGGCCGACCACGGCACGACGCTACGAACAAGACAGAAGTTCAGGATAACTCACATAGCATGGGACAAGGAAAAAAACATATATAAAACAGGCTACACGCGGGGGGGCGTAGCGTAAGGAGTTGTAATGCAGGATGCAGGCATGCAGGCAGAGTCTATTCAACACGTCGTGTCGTGGCAAAGCTGTGTCGAGGTAGCCTCTGGGACTTTTGACCCTTCATAAACAGTATCCTTTTTAATTTCTATACCAGCACCGAGTAAAGTAGTCAATGCAGCATAAAGGAATAAAAGAAGACGTGGGGGAGACGATATATGGTCCCATTTACCTTCCACCGCCGGTGGATCTGCTTGTCGCGAAAAGTTACCAAAAAAAGGCCTAGATCTATTCGATCGCACTACGACACCCCCAGCATAACGAGCAAGAGACTAAACTAACGGCCGGTATCCATCCAAGGCCCTTGTCGTTGGACCTGGCCCCATTTTTTTTTCGGCATGCGGGATTCAGTCACAAGAATACAGAAGTCTCCAAACAATATTCAGCCTGGCTTTAGGTTTTAGTCTACGTATATAATGATATGGGGTCGGAGAAACGGGAGGCCACCTTTTGGGCGCCGGCTGATCCCACAAGTTGTCCTCCTCGGGCATCATCTTGGTTGTTTCTTTATGTAATCTGGATTTATGGGCTGCACTTAGCGCCAAAGGTCGCCGTTCATCTTATTCTCCTTTCCTTTTCTTTTTTGTTATTCCATCCATTGAAAATTTATTTATGTCTGGTTTGTTTCCGTCATGGTTAATCTACGATGTTGTCGAGTGGTGACAAGACGCTGCAAATCCACAAAGGGCAATACAGGCCGCTTGATCCTTTGAACCACCCTCCAGAGAAGTTGAACGCGACCCTAGCAGCGCATATTTCAAAGCGGGCACGGAATCGAAGGCCGGACTTGAATAGGTTCCCTTGGCGCAGGATGGAAGCAATACAACATTCAAAACAGACAGCCACGGTTCAGGGACAAGCAGTGAGAACAGAATTCTTTATATTTAAACAAACAAGTTTCCAAAGCGGACATTCAATATGCATCAAAGAACTTGCGGCGTAGCCTCTCCATTTCCAGCTCTGCCGGCCAGGGCTCTAGAAACTTGCCAACCTCCGCCTGCCAGTAGGGATTATACGGGTTCACATGCCATGCGTTGGTGTATTCCCAGTACGCCGGCATCCATGCTGCCGTCTCCCAGTCAATGATGCCCGTGACTGTGTCGCCATCCGCCAGAATATTGTTGGCGCTCAGGTCGCCGTGCGTCAGAACCGGCGGGGCAGCTACGTAGCCCTCGTGCAGAGAAATCAGCTTTCGCACGTCGCCAAACCTCTCCTCCGGGTACTCGTCCGGCACGGCCATTAGATTGCTTCGCAACTCCCGATGAAAGTCGCGCACTGTGGGAAACGGACCCCAGAATCGCTTGTTCGGCAGGTTGCCGTCGAAAAACTGTCCGCTATCGATGCCGCTGACAATAGTTGTATTTGCAGGGCATCCAGGTCGCGGAGGTGGTCTCGGTACGTTTCGTAACTCAGCAATCATAGAGCGCAGCTGGGCAAGAATTCTTGCTTTGGACTCGTCCGATCGGAACATCCAGGTATGGGACAGCGGCTTGCCGGGTAGGCGTTCCATGAGAATGTACACTAGGCCATGGTGGATGGTGCTGCAGTAGATCTTGGGAACGGGAATGGATGTGTGGTCTCGAACAAGCTGCATCGCGCGGGCCTCGTTCAGCCTGGTACTTACGCTGCAGCGCAGGCACAGTTTCGATGAGACGTAGAACACGCCCAAGTTGCTCTTCTTCCACCGCCTGTACCATGGCTTGTCGCAGACGTACCCAAGAAAGATGGTCAGCAGGCGCATCCAGAAGCCATCGTTGATAGGAGGCGAGTCGGCCCTGTCGAAGGAACGGAGATCGGCGTCGGATCGGGCCATGTTGACGTCCAAGGCGTTACGGCGTAGTCTTTTTTCGAATGTCTTGAGAAGTAGATGAAGGCCGCAGGCCTAGGGGAGATTGGCAGTGTATTGAGGGACGCGGAACGGACAAAATGGCTTGTTTAGACGGAGTGTGGGTCGCACTGCATATCATGTGACGTTCACGGGACTACCAACTTCTGGGTCCGGATTCTTGGGACAAACAGGCTCGAAGCTGCCGGATAGATTAGTGACCTGGAACTCAAGAGGTTGTCAATAATCTACAAAGTAGTCAGTTAAGAAATTCTCTATGGTTTTTTTTTTTTTTTTGTTTTCCTTCTACAAAGTTTGGCGATGTAATCCTAGGCTATGAGAATAGGGGTGAACCCCCTGAATGGTTAAGCGCGAGGGGCCCCAAGAGACGGAGTCACAGATTATTCAGGGTGGCCTGAGGAATCAACCTGGGAAACCGTACGCGCAACATTGTTGCCGATTCGATAACAGATTTCTGTCTGATGAACTCAGAGTACAAAAACGCCAACGCTCCTCTTTACACTCTTGTCTTCCTCGCCAGCGGCGCGTAATACACCCATTGGAAACCATGCTCTCCAGCAGCAAAAACCGCAATAAGGACCGCCTTTACGTAGGTCTCCACATCCGCGGTGGAACATCAAAAATGCCCGGGGGCGAGGACAAGTAAGCCAATTCTGCCACCCGCTACATCCTTTCGTTTGGGTACTAAACTATCACTATAAAGGTTCCATTGGGCCCTCTTGGTCGGTCCGAAAACGGAGACCAAGACGACGCGAGGGCGGCGGTTCCATGCAAAAGAAAACATGCTGGCACGGCCGATCACTTGGGAGTACAAAGAAGAAGAAACGAGGTCGGCGCAGACCTTACGCCTTCTCACCCGAACACAGATCGGCAAGATCAAAAATATGGCCGTTCTCGAAGAAGTTTTACGGAGCGTGCCCATCCGCGCTGGGGCCGTGGAGGGGTGGAACTGCGTCGCTTGGGTCCGTGAGGCCCTTGAGCTCGTTGCTAAGAACGATCTGGCCATGGGCACAGCCGTACTCGACTGGCAAACTGTACGTGACGCGGCGATGGAGTACACGCAGGGGAAGATCGATAGCCATCGCTTCGACCATAACGCAGCAGCTACCTTTGATATTGACTTGGCTCCTACATACGACCTGCTAGAGGGCAAAGAAGTGGTTGCTTGAGCAAGGAAAGAAGCTTTGTCTTGGGATGTTGGCTGTCGCGGAGTAGAATCACGTCTTGTATTCACATGTCATGTTTTAGAGGCTTATACTACATGCCGAGGCGCTCAATACATTTGCCCTTGACTGAAGTCGGTGGATGGCGCATGTGTGAGCTTGGACCCGGCAACAAGTTTTGTGACAGGCACCTGTTCTTTTAACACCGTGTTGGAAAAAAAATATTACCGATGCTCACTTATTGATCATTTGCAACAACAACCAGTCACCCAGGGCTGCCGGGTCTTGTCAGCAGGCTAAAGACACACACGCAAGCCCGCAGCAGGATAATACGACATGTGGCAGCAACAGAAAGTGCAATCACAAGGCCAAAGTCCAATCAGGAAAAACTTATAGTGACCAGGATATAGATGCCAACACAAATAAGAGTGGCAGTCCCTTAAACCTGGGCATACATTAAACGCACGCTAGTCAAACACAGGCACAGGACTATCTCAAGACCAGTATCTCGTAGCTTATATCTAGAAAAGCTCCGTATATTAAGATGTTACTCAGAGTCTCCTGTATGAAGCGGAAGTCCAAGTCTTTAATTTCTTTCGTTTCCTGCCAAGGAAAACCAAAGGGTTGCTTGTGCTTTAACTGCTTAGGCGGGAGTCGCATTCAATTGTGATACTGGTCGGCTATCGCGTAGGTAAAAGAGCCACAGCCTTGATACGGTCGAAACGGTGGTACGGCACTTTATTTCAAGACTTGGGGGGGGATTGTCGACGTCCAAGGCGGCATTATCTGTTTTTGAATGTCTTCAGAAGCAGATGACGACTGCAGGTCAAGGATGGATTGATAATGCGTAAAGGCAATTGACCATTGCGAAAACCAGGCCCGTGCATTTATCACGGCCAGGGTTTTCGACGCGAGCGGCAGCCAGCCGCGACGGCCTTTGGTGTATCACCTGACGTGTCACAGGACCGTGAATGGCACACCCTTCCAACGTTGTGAAACAGCACAGGCCACAGAGTGTTGTGCCGTGGACAATCAATCCTCAAACAACACACACAAACGCCATGGCTTCCGAAAACGAGCAATATGCCGTCGACGACGAGATCGCCAAGTTATTTACAAAGACACATGTGAGCCGCGAGACATGTGACAGTCTGGCCAAAGAACTTGTCGGCGGCGACAATGTCGTCCCGGTCGCCGTCCAGGGCGCTTGTTCATACACTGTCTACGCCGGTTACGATTTGAACCATGTCGTTCAGTTTCGCCTCAAGTCTCTCGAGCTCAAGGAACAGACGGCGGCTCTCGCCCGACGCATATTCGGGGCCTTGGCGCCGGAGGTGTCCTTCAGGCGGCAGCTCGGCGACGACTCCACGGCCGCGGCGGGCCAAGAGCCCCTGCTCGTCTACACCATGACTCGCATACGAGGGATAAGCCGCCTGGACTATGTGCTCGCATACGGCTTCCCAGAGAACTCACCGACCAACAAGGTCCGACGGAAGACCCTGATTCAAGATGTTGCAAGGTCCGTCCTCGGGTTCTTCCCTCTCCGTACTGCCTCGGGAAATACTCATACGACTGCTGCCACATAGCTTCTTTGCCCTCGCGTGGAGAACGCCTCAGACGGTCGACAAGGCCGATCGTGATCATCTTGCCGAGACGTTTGCGACCGAATTGCAAATTTTGCTCGGCGCCCTCCCCGACCGCTTTCACCCCATCGTCCGCGCCACGCTGCGCTCTCTGCCGCACATTCTCGCTCTTCCCATGGTGCTTCTCCACAAAGACTTTGGCGACTGCAACATTCTGGTGGACGAGGCGTCTTGCCATCTCGTCGGTGTGATCGACTGGGCAGAGGCGGAGATCGGCCCCTTTGGCACAAACCTGCATTCCCTCCAAGATCTAATGAGCAAACTGCACCTCAAAAATGGGTGGATCAGGTACGAGGACTACGAGGATCTGGTGGCGTGTTTTTGGGAGACCCTGGACCGCGAGGTTGGCGGCTTGGAGGAAGACACTTTGAAAGCGATCAAGGCCGCGCGCGTCTTGGGCTTGTTGCGGTCCTGGGCCTTCACCAGCCGGCTTGCGAACGAGCCCGCCCCGGTGCCCATCCGGGACGATGAGAGCGGGAGGTACCGGATGATGATTCTTGAAGGTTTGCTCCTGTCCCCCGCAACACAATTCGAGGGTTGGAGGAGTGGCTCAGGGCAGAGGGGGGGGAAGAACCTTTGATTGCCCGGTACTAAAACTCGGAGTGAAGAGCATTGCGACTCGTTTTCAGGACTCCAGCCTCAATAAGGCTCACTGGGGCAGGGGTTTGCCTGCACTGAACACCTTGTGGTTCCCGGTTATCATCTTTGTATAAGTTGTGTGTGCCAATAATAACTACATGGTGGATCCGGTGGGGAGCAATGTGTACTATTCAAAACGGACCGAAGTTGCAAAGCACAAGTGGCGCTAGAATGGCGCTAGAAAAAGCTGTTAACTCCCGACGAGGCACGCCATGACGAAGTCGGTGTGTCTTGTGGCTGCAGTTGAGAGTAGTGTGAGTTGGCGTTGGTGTGACAATATACTGATGTTGCAGGGTTTCAGTTGTGAAGAGGCCTCACAGTCACTCGTCCTGTAGACACAGAAGGATAGAATCCCATCACCTGCTGTCTGGAAAGGGTCATAGCCCTGGCTGAAGCTGCACGGGAAGTCTTGATCAGGCAACCCTTTTCGGATTACGAGCAACTACTTGGCGATGCCGAGAAGAAGGTGTCATGGCCAAAAGGTTGGCATCACAGCAGGCGCGCAGCACGGTTGACGACGAGTTGGCGAGTTGCAAGAAGCTAGACGAAACGTTCAAACATAATCAGATTAAATATCACGTCGTTCAAAAGTTTGGTTGTGCTGTGACTGAGCCATGGTCTTAATAGGGTCAATATGACTTCCAAGGCTGGCCAAAAAAATGGGGTTTTCTCGGCCATCTTTTCACAGCGTTGACAAAATGGCAGTGTGTGGGTCCTGAAGTCTGAGATAATAGGTGGGGGCATTTTCTCAAAGATTAAGACGCCAAAACTGGATCCACATTAACTAAAACGCCTAGTACGTCGTAGTGTTTACATTGGAACAGTTAAGGTAGACAGGCAACTGCTCCATCCACGCCCCAAGAGAACAAGCATCCACGCCCGTGTGGGTACGCTAGTCCCAGAAGGGAAAAGGCAACAAATGCGACTCTCTCATTGGTCAGGACTAAAAGGGGCCTTAAGTACGTAATAAATATTCGCCAACGTTTAAATAAAAAAGTAATAGAATATATAAATAAAAAGTTAATAAATAGGACTATATATAAGTACCGTTAACGTTATATAACTTTATATAGTAAATGAGGTATTTTATGATATCTTTAGGAAGTTAGGGCAGATCCGTATATTCCTCTTATACCCGTACTACCCGTACGAATTATATTACGGTGGCTTATATATCCTAGCTACTATTAACGGTGTTATTAATTATAATACTTTTACTTACTTTATTATAACTTAGTTAATTATTATTATAATAATAAGTAATTTTAGGGTTATTTCGAAAGTTAATAACTTTCTCCGGGTACTTTAGAGAGAGTTATTAATACTAAAAGCCACTTTATTAACCCTTTATATAAGATTACGAAAAACCTCGCGTTTTTTTACCTTCCTTAAAAGGTACTAGTACGCGTTAAAATCGCTCGGTATAACACCGTTATTATTAATAAGAATACCGCGAATAATACAAGCGTAAAGTAAACCGTACACCTTCTTAAATATACTAGTATATAACCCTAAGTTACCTATATCGGCTAAATTATCGAGACGTTACTACTACGCTTATATAAGCCTTATAACCTTATAAAAAACGAAGCTTATTACGGCGTAGTAAAAGTTTTAAGAAAGGTCCCGCGGGCGGTGGATTTTCTCCTCGCGGTGAGCTTATTTAATATTATTAATTTAAATATATATATTATTAAAGAGGCTCCTTACTATTATAAAGAGGTTATAACGGCCCGTAACGAGGTATTTTTTAAAAACGAGTATAAGCCCTCGGCTCTTAAAGTAGTAATATTACCGAAATAATAAGTTTTATTAACTTAAGCTTTAACGAGTTTAATTTTATAATATAATTATATATTTATAAAATATTAAGCGTTTAACTCGTAAATCCCACCCTCGTAATACGATAAAAAAGTTAAAAGAGTAACCTCGTATTATACCTTTATAATATAATTAAGTAAAGAGTTAATACGTTATACGAACTTTAACCACTTATCCTTCGTTAAAAAGTACTTTTTATAATACGTAATAATAATATTTATATAATATTAACGGTATAAAAGTAATAAAGTTATTAAAAAGATTATATCCACCGTATTTATATAAACCTTATAATAATTTATAATTACTATTTACGGGGAGTCGATATTATAAAGTGTATATAACTCTTTAAGTTACTTAAGGGCTTAAATATAATCCTATTCGGCCTTCTCCGTATATAAAAATAAAGTTAATAAAGAAGGTTTTATAATAACCTTTACGCCGGTAATATTTAAAAGAGGTATTTTAAACTTATTCGTTTTATACGTATAGTTTAAAATTAATACTTTTAAGTATATACGAGCGAGTTAAATAACGTTATAATAAGAAAAGAAGAGCGCCTTCGTATACCCGTAGGCGTTTATAAGGTAACGGTTAAATATACGGGCCTCGGTAAACTATTTAATAAGGCTTTAAGTAAGCCTACGGCTTTTATATTACTCTTCCTTTAAACGTTAAATAACGTTCGTAATGTCTTTATATATATATCGGGTGTGTATAATAGAGCGAAGTTATTAAAAAATAATACGGGTTAGTATATTAGAGTTACTTAGGTGGGTAATAATTTTTATCTCCTTTTTAAGAGTTTACGGTGTATAAGGTAATAAAGTATAGAGTTTATATTATCGTAGTTATAATAGGAAAATTCATATACTCGGTGTTATAAATACTATATATTAATAAGGGTCTTTTTAACGTTAATTAAAAATTTATAACTATAATAACGTATTTTCGTATAAATTCGAGTACACCGTCCGGTTATACGGTCCCGGTAATAACCTATACGGTCATAGCCTAAAGTTACCTTTTTACGGTTATTTTTTACGGTGGATCGAATAATTATTAATATATAATTATACGGTACGGCCCACGTATTAACCGCCTTTTCGAGCTTATCGAAAGTAAAATATTCAACCTCGGGGGGGGGGCCAGGCGTATATCACTAGGGTTTATTAACTCCGAGTTATAGTTATACGTATCTATAAAAGGGTTATTAAAAAATAATAATAACACTACCTCTAGCGAATAACTAAAGTCTTTAAATAATAACGTTATTACCGAGCGTATATACACTAGGCGCCACGCTATAAAAATTATTAATATTAATTCGAATAAGACAAGCGTAAAGAGTAATTACCGGGCATATTTAAAGAAAAACCGCCAAACGTAAATAAATTAACTATAATAAGCGGGTCTTCGTTAAAAATATACGGCCCTTTAAACGAAATAAATATCGTAAGGCTCTTTAACAATAAATTATCGTTATCGATTAATAATACGTTAAGCCCGCCGAATATAAGCATTTAGCGGCTAGTACGCGGAGGTGTTTAAAGGATAACAGAGATAGACATTATTATTAGTAGAGTAACGGAATAAATTCTTTAAATTGGTGTGTATTATACTATAAAAAGGAAAGGTAGATGAAGAAAAAGAATAAAAATAGTCGCGAGATGCCAAAGATGCCACTGTTTAAGATATCTGGCCTTAATAATATGGCGCAAATAGTTGCCTAATCAGGACTAGCGTACCCACACGGGCGTGGATGCTTGTTCTCTTGGGGCGTGGATGGAGCAGTTGCCGAAGTCCAGGTCCGGAAGATGAGGACGAAGAAGACAAGGGCGTGGAATAGAAATGTTTTCTCATATTACGACGTATGCACAACGGCGATCGGGGACTGCAGCGTGCACCAGGGAAAAAAGAAAACGGAGCCACCAGTGCAGGAATGGACGAGTCAGCAAAGGGATCTGGTGCCGCGTACAGACCCGTCAAGAGCACGATATTGCGTGCCTATTGTAGAATAGAAGGCGCAACAAGTACCTCGTGTATTATGAGAAGAACACGGAAATTGTGCTCAAGTTCGAGACGGGCCTGATGCATGAGTAGTATGGCATAGGCTCTTGGTGAATCGAGTCTGCAAATTACCAGAATGCGACTCTCGGATTTTGTCACGTGGAATGCACTGAGCCGTAATGTTGAATGGGGGAATCGGGCTATATAGGGAAGGAGCGATGAAAGGCAAGTTGGCGATATTATGTCAGCACTTTCCAGTACAGAATGTGGACATGAACAAAATATCTTGTTTTTCGCCATCCAAAAATTCCGCGTCGCGAAAGTCGTTCATCTTGGGAGGCATCTGACCTTACTCCCAGCTGCGCAACCTGTTCGCTGCCTCCATCTCCTCTGCCGCAAAAGACAAAACGACCCATTCTCACCATACATTCCGATAGTTTCGACGGACCACCATGGAGTACACCACGGACGACGACTACTACGGCAATCCTCCAGGTCGCTCCGTTTTGCCTGCAAAGAAGTGATCAAGGCTGCCTTCAAAGCTCTTGCACTTTTGCGTCACCCCGACCAAAACCGTGGCGGCGACGCCGATGCCACCCATCAATTCCAGCTGGTCTGTTTTTCTTTCTCGGATTTCCCTCAACTGGCGGCCCAGGAACGAGGACTAACGTTTTCTTTTGGATCCCCTCCCCCAGCTGAATGCAGCCCACGAGTGTCTCGTTGACGACTTCAAGCGACAGATGTACGACCGTGACATCTACCCCGGTGTTCGAGCGCGACAAGAACAAGCGTGGATGCCTCGGCCGCCCGCCTTTTCCCGGCCCCACACAAATGCCGCCACCCCGGTCCAGTCCTCGGACAAGGCCTCCGCCGAGTCCCCGCAAGCCTCCAGCGAACCAGTACGGCTTCCAACAGGCTACCCGACCGCGACAGCCGCCAACCCCAGGCACGGCAACGCGACCCGATTCGCCTCGACCCGCCAGAACATGCACCCATCAAGGCTCACCCCGCAAGCCAAGACCCCTCCACGGCAGTCGTCGTGGCAGGAGTCCACCAGAGCCCTCCACAATACCCTCAACAGTTCCACCAGCAGCACCGACCACCCACACCAGAGCCGCCCGAGGGCTTGTTCCAAAAGCTGAAGGTCTACCAATGCCGACATCAAGAGGCTAAACAACTTGCGCTGGCTGGTGAGCGAGAAAATGAAAGAAGCGGGTGGGCCCACGAAACCTTGCGAACTCTCCAACCGCCCGACTTTTGCCTCTTCAACGCACCAGCGCATGTCGCCCGCGACTCCCATCTCCACGATGTGACGATCCGCTGGCTCAAGCAACGGGCAGGCGCACCGGACACAAACAAGCGAACATGGATGCTCCAGCAGATGCTCAAGATCGAGGCTGAGGAGGCCTTTTTTGCTTGCCCAATACGCAGACTTTTACTATGAGAGAGAGGAGGCTCTTCGCTGTTGCGAGGCCATGCGAGATGTCTATCTGCGTCCGCAAGATGGACCACCTCCGCCTCCGCATCCATCCGAGACCGGCTACTTCTCTGACTGCCCACCAGACGGGTGGCTGTGACGAGCTGGTACGAACACGGCTCATTTTCGCAGCGGTATTCCTCTTGCCTTGGTCAAGTTGTCTACTACTCGAGGGCGTATTTTTCGTGGTTCAGAAATGCAAATCAGAAATGCAACTGAGAACAGAATTTGCTACAACCCTTGTTCATTGCACAGCTCTCCAGTTTCCAGGGAAGCATGCCGGTAGTCATTTCCCTGTTACGACGGATGTCATATTGTTGCCAGGGTACTCGGATGTGTACGGTAGAGAAAGTGACATTACATTTGGCAGAAACTTGAAGAATGTACGCAACATTTTCTCGGCTTTTTTTGTCGCGTGTCGTTTTTGGCCAATCCATGTTCTGGTCCCCGTGATTACCTAAACTCTGTCTCTGCTTCCTGCTGCACAGACATCCCTTCTCATCAACTTTCAGTCCTTGATGGAATCATGGTGATGTCTGCCATCACGCCATGCCGTGCCAGAACTGGCGCCGCATTATGAAATCAAGGGGAGGACGAAAAACAACAGAGTGCAATGACTTTCCACTCCCCGCGGGCAAATCAGTACAGCCAGTTACTGGGCAAGAGGGGGAGAATCTGGGGCTGCCGTGCTGATTTAGGGAAAAAAAAAAAAAAAAACGCGTCGTGCAGCCGTTCCTTCCGTTCCGGGGAGCATCACGCGTACCGCCCACAGCGGACGTACACGAAATAGGCCACAGTCGTCGTAAAATCTGCACGCACATCCTCGCCACGGTCGTCGTTGATTCTCCCGAGTACCATGCATCGTGTGCGTCGTCTGCGCGTCAAGCTATTTTTTGAATCCCTTCACGATGGCCGGTGCGTTGTAGATCACGGTGAGATGTCGAGTGGCCCGTTGCCAGACGCGCTCTGCCATGCCCATCGCACCTTCCTCATCCGTTGCGTTTTGGCAGTTTTTCCAACGCGTCTGCGTGTCCCTGCTGATTGCGGCCAAACAGACAAAGTTCTTTGACCGACATAAAAAACGGCCTTTGGTGTCCTTTTATTTTTTTTGCTCCCTCTTCTTTGGTCAGACTGTCAAAACAACAGCAAGCAACAGCAACAGCAACAGCAACAATGGACTCGTTTCAGACACTCACCACCATGGCTTCAGCACAAGAAGGCGAAGCCACCCCCTTCCAGAGAGCAATTCTGTTGGCCGTACAGAACCTGACCGCACAGGTCGAAATGCTCGCCAATGCAGTGGCCAAACAACCCAGCCCTTGGGCTGTGCAAGCAATGTCTGGTATATACCAGGCATTTTTAACCTTCTGCTTCGGCGTTTTGCTTTATTATATAACCGAGGACAGGACACCAGCGTCGCCAGCAGAAGAACCAGCGGCAACAAAAACAACAATGGATTCATTCCAGACAGTGACCACCATAGCTGCAGCTCACGACGAAGAGCACATACCCTTTCGAAGAGCACTCCGAATGGCCGTACAGAGCCTGACCGCACAGGTCGAAATGCTCGCCAACACAATGGCCAAACAGCCCAGTCCATGGACTGTGCAAGAAATGTCCGGTGCACACCAGACGTTATTGACCTTCTGCTTCGGCGTTTTGCCTTATTATATAACCAAGGACAGGACACCAGCGTCGCCAGCAGCAGTGGCGGCAACAGCGGCAACAGCGGCAGCAGAAGCAACAGCAGCAGCAGCAGCAGCAGCAAAATCAGCAGAAGCCGCATCACGATGGGATATCGGTCGCTTACGACCCACACCGTCCAGGATGAGCAGGATAGACTGATCAGTTTTTTTTTTTTTTTTTTTTTTTGCATTTTCTCGTCTGAGAACCATCTACACCATATCACTGCACTACACCACCCTTCCCCACTCCTCCTGTATGCCCAACGTTTTGTACCCAGGGCGACAGACTGGCACCTCTCCGTGGTGTCCTGGACGAGTACTTGCTTCTTTTTGCAAGGAAACCAAGACCAGTCTCATTTTCCCGTAACATGTTGTTGGTCCTGTTTGACAGTGATATGCTGTGATTGTAGTTCTTCCCAGTTGCCATCTTATTTGCTTCTTGCTTCTTGATACATGTCGAATTATTTCCAGGCGAACGCGAATCGAGTCGGTGTTGTCCAAAGGGCCAGTCTCTCGATCAAGGTCCTGGATTGGTCTGCGCCCAGGCCCTCCTCCTCCTCCTTTGCCATATCCTGCCGAATCTGTTGCTGGACAAACTCGACAATGTCTTCCCCTTTTTTGTCCCTTGTGCCTGTTGTTTTCTTTTTGTCCGGGTCCAGGTAAGACAGAATAAGTCGGGCATAGCCGATGTATTCGCACGACATCGCCACAGAGATGTCATCCGCTGCCGCACATGCTCGAGCGTATTTCAGAAACAAGGCATTGTAGATGGGTTTTGCCGATTTCGGGCTGTGTACGAGTATGGCCAGGCCGCGGTAAATCACTTCGGTCTGGGTCTTGCGCATGTCCTCGCGGCTGAGGATGACGGCCAGGCCATGACGCTGCGACGCCTGTGCGTGCCGAATCGCCTGTGCGTGGACGTGGCGCCCAACGGCGTATATCAAGGCTTCGTACTCGTCGTAGCCGGGCACATGTACGGCGTAAATCTCCTGGCTCGCCGCGCACAAGGTGTGCATCAGGAAGTAGGTGCTGTCGGCCATCGCCTTGTCGCTCTCCGTCGCGCCACCCTCGCTCGTGCGGCACAAGATCGAGTGAAGGTACGACAAAACATCCACCATGTCTTTGGCAAACAAGTACGCCCACATTTTGTCGTTTTCTTCGATGCGGCTGTCCGTGTGCGTTGTCTCGGGATGTTCGACCGGTAGACTGAGGTTGTACACGGCGGTGATGCTTTTCCGGATGGCGTTGAACATGTCCCGCGCGTCGTGGACCACCGCGTGCAGGGTGGGAGCGCCGGAATCCGGCTGGTCTGCAAAGGTGTTGCCAGCATCGCCAGTCTCGGTCAAGCTGCTCGTGTCCGACATGGCTGCTGGAAGGGAGGGGGCTGCGAAATCGAACCAAAAAATCGTTGCAACGACGGGTGCCAGACAAAAGAGACGAAGAAAAGAAGACGAAGAAAAGAAGACGAAGAAAAAAGAAGAAGACGAAGGAAAGAAGAAGAAGACGAAGGAAAGAAGAAAAGAGGATGAAGAAAATAAAAGACCAGAATGTAGGAGACGATTGTCCATCACAGGAGGTCGGAAACAGTCGTGTCGAGTCATCGCTTCGTCTTTGCTCCGGTGACTTCATCGCATACGTCAAGAAACCCAACATGCGTCTGCATGACTAACGATGCCGCGTGGCTGCTTGGTGTGATCGTTGGACCTAACAGACGAAGGCCCTTTAGTACATGTCGCGCTTCGAATTGTAAGAGGATGTACCAATCCGTCCCCGGCCAGGAAACATCGGCAGTAGCACGCTAGACAAGTGACGCCACATCAAAATGTAGTGAGTAAAGCAGAAAGTCAGGTCGGCACGAACACGGACAAGTCAGTCTTGGCTGGATTTGCTCATCAGTTCCACCGTGGCCTGTGCAATTTGTTGGAAAATGGTCTGCTTCCGCCGCTGCTCCTCAAATAAGAGGCCGGCTACTTGTCTCCAGATTACGTCGTGTCCACGGGACAAGTTTCTGGGATGGTTGTCGGTCCACGCTGTGCTATGCTATCCATTCAAAGACAGTACGTACTATGGCAACACACGATGGTGGAGCTACAAGATGCAGTGTTTTACCAATTCATTAGCACACTGCAACGGCAAGTGAAATGCGATCTTGAGTGTCCGAGGCTGGCAAAGTAGGGCTGAAAGGCAACAAAAGTCAACGACAAATGTACGCTAGCTCAGCATACAATGATCGTGGCTAGAAAAAAAAATCAAGTTTCGGGAGAAGAGAGCATGGAGAATGGAAATGAAAAAAGAGGGGAGTGGAAAAATAGAGCACTTTGTTCCATAGACGGCACACAGATCGTTTTCCAATCGACGTCGCGCATTTCAGCACTCATTGCGTGATTGCCCTGACAGGTCAAAGCCGTCCGGCAAAACGCCCTGTCGAGGTTCTAGGCGATTTTCTGATGAGTGTAATATCTCGTCTTGCCTCTCCTGCACTCACTCACGTCCTGTTCATCGTACCGAGCCCGTTTCCAGTCGCCTCTCTTGGTCGTGACAGATCGGCCTCGGATATCACGAAAAGTGTACTCATCCGAAGCAAATGTGTGGGGCACCAGCTTCACATGAACTTTGACCCAAGTAGCAGTGGAAGTTGACGCGGTCGGCGTGGAAGACGAGGCTTCAGCCGGCCATGCATGCATATCTGGGGCGGACGATGACGATGCCACAGCAGCCTCGTCATACAGAGCCTCATATTGCACGAGCCCTATCCCAGCTGTCTCTTCAAATTCTCCAGCGTGATCGTGCGAGGGGTCCGGTTGAGCCACATCCTCGAGCGCCCGTGTCGTGGCAGTCATGGCCGTCGTAGCAGTGGCCATCATCAACTCACTTTCGCGAAAATGATAAGGGCCACCATGCCATCCAATGTCGCCAGTAGCTCCAAATTGGTCACCGTGCTCGGCGAAATGTTGGATGTGCCCTCGATCCACGCTCATCGTGGAACCTTCTCGATCCACCTTCAACATCTCTGTCATTTCGGCATCTGTGTGGGCTGCTGCCGGGTCGGTTACAATCCTGTCTTCGACGTAGACGCTTGGCATCATAGCCCGTCAAAGGTTGGAGACGACGACAACGGTGTCATTTCCGGGAACATAAGGATCAACAGGCACGTCGTGTGTGTCACTGACCCAAGCCCCATATCGCGCAGTGCGGTTCGCATGATGTCGATTTGGTGCGGAAGTGCTGTCTGGCCATTGAGAAGTGCACAGACCACATGGCCCGCCGACCCCGGAGAGAAGTAACCACACTCGATGCCCTGGTCGTACAGCTTTCGGATGCAGTGCATCGCCTCACGGGCGTTGTTGTCGCCTGCGTCTGGGTCATCGAAAGGCGCCCCCTCTGGTCTGGGTGCAATGTGTGCGAGAATAGCACATTTCTCGGACGTAATGACAACGACAGAACAGGAGCCCAGGCCGTCGGTTCCAATCGCTGGTAGCTTGAGGAAGGTTGTGATTGGTCCACGTATCGACTGTTTTACGACTGCATAATACAACATGCATATCTCTACTCCGTATGTGATGATGTAAAAGGAGATATGAGACTTATTCTCAGTCATAAAATGTAAATATACCAGCGTTTTGTTTCCGAGATTAGGCAGTGTGAGTCTATGCCGCTAGTTTAAATCAACTTATGGAAGAAACAAGAGTCAGGTAGGTCGTACCCAGGTCACGAGATCCGAGTTTTTTTTTAACGATTATGGGACGTCAGTTACAGATAATGTACACGTGCCGTATCACGTGGTGAGACGCTTGTGGCCTAGTCATTATGTCGCCTGACCATACCTCGCCCCCCATTTTCTTTGTGCCAAATCCCCCAGGTCCTGCGACGTAGTCCAAATATCATTCTTTCGAAAACGGCATCGCAGTCATGGCAGACACGACAACCACGACATATATGCTTCCTCGACCGTCCAATGATAAAGCAAACAATGGCGAAATGTGTTCTGCACAAGAAGGATGGTATTTCCCGGAAAGGCGCATCAACGGCAAGTACAAAAACGAGATGATGGATCGCCTTCATACGGCTCTTGTCGAGAACAATCTCGATTTCGTCGACGATCTCATTTCCGAGTACGTGGCCAGGGGCCCGACTTCAGGCGCTGCAGCGCGGACTGTTCACACGCTCGCTCCAATCATGTGTGATGCTATAGCCGCCGACAATGCCGACTTTGCCGAGAAGCTGCTTCGGCGCGGCCTGCTCTTTTTCGACACCTACGTCACGATGGCCCTGGATGCGCGCGCTCTGCGCTGCGTGACACTGTTTCTCGAGCGGGGGTTTGACTTGAACCAGCCGCACGGTGTGACCGAACCGCCTAGATGGGCAATTTCACAGCTGCCAAGTCCGACCGCGGCCTGCTGTACTGGCTGCTGGACCGCGGCGCCGACTTGAACGTCGACGCAAAGTGGGACAGCACGACGCCCATGTCGATCATCGTGCAACGTGCGTCGCCGGACTTGGTGCGCGACGTTTTGGAGGACCCGCGGCACCTCGTCGACGTCACCAAGGGCGACCTACTGCACCACACGCTCCGTCGCAAGGGCGACGCAGACGTCGACATTGTGCCCATCCTCGGCCTGCTGCTCGACCACGGCGCCTCGATCAACGACGGCCTCTTCGCACACCACCTTGGCGCGCAGTACATGCTCTTCTTCATGCCGCGGGGCCTTGCGCTGCATGCAGCGGCGGAAAACGGCCAGCTCGAGGCTGTGCGGTATCTACTGGCCCGGCACGCGGACGTATTCATCCGGGACACGCAGGGCAAACCGGCGCTGCACTATGCGCAGACAAAGGGGCACGCGGATGTGGCCGAGCTTCTGCAAAAGGCCATGGCCGAGGCCAGTGTCCAACATTTGTAAGCGGGGGGAGAAGGGAAGGTGGAAGGCAGAGGAGTAGGTGACGAGCGCGGATACCCTGGTGTGTACGAGATTCGTGCAGGACACAGTGCGACTAAATTGAGACATGAAGCACGGCCTGAATTTTGACGTTTGATTTTTTTTGGTTTCCTTTTGTTTAATAAGCACTTTCCGATTTTTTTCTTCTTTGCCTTTTTTACTCGCATCACATGAATAATTTACGTGTCAAGCCGTGTCAAAAAAAAATACCACCAAAAAAAGAAAGAAAACGTTGGCGGTCCTAAAATTCACCATAAGCCAAGAGTGTTATTCTTTCCTTACCTGTTTACCCGTCTGATTTCAGTTTTTGTGCAAAATTTTTCAAATAAACGCTGGCTGTAGAAAAAACACAGAAGTTCAAACCAAAAAAATGAATTGTGGTAGGCCTTTCATTATAAGTGTGCATGCCATATTTCAACGGATAAAATGCGGACGATTCACGGAGGTAGATGGGCAGTGACGGAAGATCGTAAGTCTAATGCAAATCAAATAGACCAAGCCGAACTGCTTCACTTATGGAACAATTGCGTCAATTGCAATCCCAAGTGCAACAACTCGCCCCGGTCATCGTCTTTATCTAACAATGCTGCCCTGATGCCCGTCAGATGTTACTGCCCCTTAGAAAGCAGCCAGATAGTTGGCCATGCTAGCCGTCCAAACGGGAATGTAGGCGGCCACGGCATTGCCGCTGACAGACACCAGCAGGTTCTTGTAGACAAACAAGCCCAGATGGATGTTGCCAAACACCTTGATGCGCGTGTCGGCAATCACCTTGTCCGGCTTGTTGGCTTGGCCGTTGGCGAGCGTCGCATCGTTGTCCACCTTGACATTGAACTCCTTGCCCTCCCAGCCGGTGGGCAGCACCAGCATCGCGAGGCGCGCCTGGAGGGCCTCAATGGCCTTGGTGGCGCCGTCGCCTCCGCCGCCCGCGGACGAAGCAAAGGCCGTGATCTTGAAGGAGATGTAGGTGCCGTCCTCGTTGGAGTCGTTGCCAACAATGCCCATGGCCTGGAACTCGTGGGTGACCGCGCCGGCCGCGCCGTCTGTCACGACGGGCAGGTCTTTTGCCAGGCGCGAGTCGGCGTTGAGGACGAGGCCCTGATCCCTGTCCGTGTTGGTCAGGATGGGATCGAGGACGGCGTGGATGGCCGCAGTCGCGTCGAACGAGGCGGACACGGCCGTGTTGGCAAAGCTGTCCGTGAGGCCGGCGATGGTGGTCTTGACGTCCTCCGGATGGTCGTTGCCGCGTTTCTGGAGCAGTTTCGACAATGTGAAGGCGTCCTCCGCTGGAGGGGTCTGGCTGGTGCGCAGGGATCCGTTGACGCCCACTGGGTGCTCGTCCGTGGTGCCAGATCCAGATAGGAGCAAAGGCTGGCCGTCCTGGAGCGCACAGCTCGTCTTGTATTCCGCGTACGTGCGGTCGCCGGCGACGGGGCCGGCACATGCGTCAACAATGACGGCGTTGGCCCGGTCGTACTGGGTGTCCGTCGGCGAGATGGAGATGAAGACGTGGCTGCGAAAGGGCGTGCGGCGATCGTCCATGGGATCGTCCAGCAGGATCAGGCTCTTGTCTGTCTCAAAGAACGGATTGTTGCACAGACCCCAGCCCACCAGATCCGCGCGGATGTAGCCAAATGGACGCAGGACCTCCCAGTGCAGCCGCCCGTTGTGCAGGCCGAGGCTCAGTGCCGTCTCGACAATGCCCGCCTGGTCAAAGCAGTTGACTGTTGTCAGCCACTGCTTGTTCTCCCGAAAGCGCGCGTACGCATCGAGCCAGGCGTTCAGGTTGAACACGCCGCCACGCTCGCCAATAAACGACGGCCCGCCGTTCCACACCTGGTACCGCAGCCAGTGCTGCGTCGAGTCCGGCCGCAGCACGCCCGGCGTGCCCTTGGGGTCCTGTTTCCCGTGGCAGACATTGGCCACCCACTGAATCCACTGCTGCTCCGTCGTGATGCCCGTGGTCAACGAGGGCGGCACAAACAACCGCAGCAGATTGACCGGGATGCCGTCCTTTGTGAAGTAGTCGGGCAGCGTCTTGTAGATGCCGTATGCCTCAATGGGTACAGGCTGCGCAATCGGAATCGCATCTGTGCCAACACCGGTTGCCAGGAGAAACCGAAACTCCTGGTCCACTGACCAAGCTGTGGACGTGGGGCCACTTAAGATGAGCGGGAAGTCGACCTCGCCCTCCGATAGGAGGGTGCCAGGGGAGGAGCTGATCGAGACTCCCTCGGGCCCGGTGCCATTTTGAACGGTGAGCGAACAGTTGGAACGTTGATGTCTGCGGGAGTGCGAACGCGGACGGTGATGGTGAACCCGTCTTCAATGCCAAAGGTAAACGCACGCGGAGGCTTGTTCGACACGCTGTCCCAGATGGCAGCGGTTCCAGTGCTAGCCACCATCCGTTTGTCGGCACCTGTTTCAGGAGCAACGAAAAAGGCATCAGCCGTAGTAGAATAGCTGATAATTTGACAGCCAGACATGATAGGCAGATGTAGTCAAAGATCTGAAACTGTGTACTGTGCCTTTGGCTTCAAGATGAGAGTTGGATAATCGTGTTCATAAGAATTTCGTTCTGGATTTGTAGAGTTCGCATTATTGGCCGGTTGAGGCAGGGGATATGCCCTCTCATTATACCCCCTCCCTTATGCGTTACGACACAGAGATTAAAGAGCGAGACAGAGAACTTCCTTGAAGAGCACACAAATAACTTAATACCCTCAAATGGATGCAGCTCAGGACTATAGGGGGCCAGACCGAACTCTATAACTCACAGCTGCGGTCAAGGCCGGGCCGTTCCAGTATTATGTCCTAAAGCGGCCTAAGACATCAATATCGAGAAATTCAAAAGATAACGTGGCGCTGCTTTAGCTTGCCGTTCGTGGCAATAAAGAGGTCTCAGCCGTACCTGATGGGCGCCAGTTTGCTATGAAATGAACTGCGATTGGCGCATGCAACGCCCCATAAGGCAAGGAAGCGCACTAGACTCAACTGCACGACACCTGTACGTGCCAATATATGTGCAACTTCGATCACCCTACGCATGTGTAGTTGCGGTCTTGATTGCACGTGGCAATCCACTGTTTCAAATCAGCCAGGCGACACGGCGAGCCATGCACCAAGCTTGACAAAAGAGGCCCAAAAACAATAGAGCGTGGTGCCGTGGGTCTCAGGTCAGGTCTTGGCTTGTGCGGGTAAACACCAACTTAGGAGAAAAGCACAACGATAAACTGTGCTGGCAAAAGCCGCTTCCCCCCACAGATTGTACATGTTTGAAACCATGCGCTACCTCTTCGACTTCATTTGTATTTCTTTTTATCTTCATCTTACCAATGAGGGTCCTGGCCAAGATGCTCTTTTTCATTGCATATCGTTGTTCTTTGTGTGGTTTTTTGTTGCTTTTTTCAGCATGTCTTCTGTCTCACAAACTACTCATACAAGTTTGAAAGTAAAAGAATGGTCTGTTCTAATACCAAGGACACCTTTTTTCGTGTGCCCTGCCAAGAAGCAACAATGGGCAATTACTCCATCTTGGCGTCTTTTTTGTTGCCGCTTATTATTACGCTTGGAGTCTCACAACCTTTGTCATTCTTGAAACGTAAAGACATCACGATACCTTCAACCAGTGTGTCGAGCACGGTCGGTCTCAAGTCTTAGCGTGTGTGGCTATGAAATAGGAAAGAGAGTGGTCATAAGCACATTCCAATATACATGGCCTCGATATGCACATGAGACTGTGAGATGTGACGCAATCTGACTGCTCTCTTCTGACGGTGTTGCAGACACTGAGAGTAAAGTTATATCATGTGTTGTTTTTTCTGCGTGGTCATACACCGTACCAGAGGCAGGTTATAAGCTTGATGAAAGAGAAACAGAAAGTGAAAGAGAACAAAAGAACATATCTAGATGTTTTGTTTCAAGCCGGCTTAATATTTTGACATTATATAGTGTCTTCACTATGCGTGCATCACAACGAATGAAAACTTCTAAACGCCGCAAACACTGGGATTTACACAGCAAATGCCCAGTGCCTGCTGTAGGGCAGGAGACTTGTCAAAGTGAGAATGATGTCGAGCATTCCTCTCCCTTGTTCTGGCCAAATTACGGGAACAACGGTATCTGTGAGTGCAGGGTGAGACGGGAGAAAGACGGGCTGTGAGAAATCTGAGTACCCTGGTTTCTGGTCGAGATCCCTCTGAACTTCATCTGAACTTCGGATAGTGAAAACGATAGAACAGAATAGATTTTCTGCTACAAGAGTCCACCACAGATTTTCTAATAAATGCAATCATCTCTTCAATGTTCCATTTTGCTATCTTCATCTCCAAAGTACTAACTCTTCTTCGACAATGTAAGAATTTGTCGACAATTCCAACTTGTCCTTTTTCCCTGCCCTCCTTTGTGTGGCGCGTTGTGGAGAGACGCATACGTATCACTGTGACGGGCCGGCGCTACGCAAGTTCACGCTACCCAGTGAAGCACCAAAGGAGATGACCAGGTTTTCTGCTCAACACTTTACCACTTGCCCGCGTCAGCCACGGCATCCTCTCTGGGTGTATTCTCAGTGCAACTTGTGCGATACTCGTCGAGGTTTCTTCGCCATCTTTCATTGTTCTATTTTCAGTGGCACACGAGCTCGCTCGCGCTTCCTTGATCGTGTCCACCAAAAGCATGTTGCACGGTCAAAGCTTCCGGCTGTGGGGCCATGACGTCGGACCGGCAAGTCGGCTTTCCGCTACCACAGGGACTTGAACCAGATCCTGAAGAAAAGATGTGTTTGGGGATATCAATGGACAGGGGGCCGGGTAGAGGATGAGGCCCAGAGGTGGGGTGATTTTCAGGGAGATCGTCAAGGCCACGAGTTCAGGCAGACGGACTGGAGGATCGGCGGCCAAGCTGAATGCGAGGCTGGGCCACAGCTCGTGTTGGCCGTGTATCCCGTCGTTGTTCCTGGACTTTTTGGCAAGTCGAATGCTGCACCGCGTTCACCGTGTTTCGTCCATTAGGCAGTGGAGACTGTAGAAATACGATGCCTCGTTATCTTGGTTTTGATCTCTGGATTTCTGGAGTTCTGATTGTTGCATCTCCGACGGGGTGTTCCGTACCCTGCTAATCAAGGGACGTGTTTCGCGCTGGGGGTCGCTGTCATCCGTCGAAGAACCATCTCAGTCCTTTGTCAATTCCTGCTCCTTTTGCCGTGCCGTCATCCGTCTAGTTTGTGTTGCTTGCACCTTGTTTGTGGCCGTGATTGGGCGCAGAAACGTGGACTTTGGGAATCATGTGGCCCATTTAGGTCCCTTGACGCGCCCTGCTTTCCTTGTCTCAATAGGCAGTCGCGAACGTCTGCGCCCGTGGCGGAGCAAAGTGGCTTGTGGTTTAAGCGATAGTGGGTCATCTGGGGGCAATAGCAGGTGTCTTAGTGGGCTTTCACTAAACTTTTAGGGGCTTATAGTGGACTCCAACGGTCCCGACAATGGCCGATCCGCCGATATGAGATGTACCTTCCCAATTGGTCGTCCAAGCTTGCATATTTGCTCGTGTTTGCTGGTGTTGTTTGTGCTGCTCTTGTGTTTGAGTTTGCCCCCTCGTCTCTGCTTGCCTCCAACTGTCTCTCCCCTTGTTTTCTCCTATTGTCTCGGTCTAAATGGCTGGTAATGATGTGTTTTGCCAGTTCTCCACCATCCGTTGATTCTTAATTTTTGTGCTCATCCTTAAAGGCCTTGCCGCTTTGCCCCGACAAAATATTAGTTCGTATCCATCGTACCTTCCTGTCTACTAGAAGCATTATTTGTCTCTTTCCGTCTTTGCCTCTCGCCCCTTCCCCAACTGGCCACATTTGCGATTCCCGTGTGCGTCGACCTCCAACCTGCGACACTCTAAAAGGAAAGAGTGTGCCCAGTCTGTGCCAGTCGGTCCTACGGTCCTACCCCGCGTTGTCTTTTTTGGCTGTCTTGGCCCGTTCCTCGCCTGTCCCTGCCAAGTCATTTAGAGCTGCGACGGCCCACACCTTGCAATCTTGGCTTTTGACGGACTTTCTCCAGGCAGTTATCAACGTCATCACCCAACTGCCTTTTCGTCCACCACCACCACCACTACCATCACGATGGCAGCACGGTGGCTGCCGCAGCTGCGCAAGCTGCTGCCGCTCGACGATAGCGAGCTCACACAAATTATCGACTACACAGCCAAGTTGCCCGAAGGCAAGGACAACGAGGCCAAAGCGCATCTCCAGGGGCTTCTGGGCGACTCGGACGAGGCGAAAGTCTTCATCGACGAGTTTGTGAAGCACCGCAAAGAGGTGGCCACGCAGACGCAAGCGCAACCACAGACAAATGGCGCGTCTGCACCGGACGAAAGCGGCGGCTCGCCGACGTATGCGCCACCAGCAGGGCCACCGCCCGGGCATGCTGGTCGCAACGGCGCTGCTCCCAACGGCGCCGGTCCAAACGGACCAAGCAACGGTGCACCGCCAAGTGGTCCCAACCCCGACAATGCGCCGCCGCCGTCCTACTATGCACCCCCCGGCTCGTCGGTGCCAATCTCCGACAGCGGGAACGTCTTTGGCTTCACCAACCGTCACACAAACGCCATCATCCAGGCGAGCAACGTTCGCGCCCGTGACGAGCAAGAAATGCAAAACGCGCTGCAGAACCTGCAGTATGAGTACCGCATCTACAATCCCGAAATCGAGCCTGAGCACGAGTCCGACTACTACTGCAACTGCTCGATCCACCAGTTTATGCGCCGCAAGATGAACCGCCTCGGCGTCCAGCGCATGTGGAGCGATGCCGTCATGTACCCGGGCGAGCGTTTCTACTCAAACGCATTTCTGACACCCACGCTCTTCAGCAGCAATCCGTACTATCTGCGCTGCGGCTCGCCATTTGGCTACGGGCTGTCCCGCAGCTTCAACAGCTCGTCCCTGTGGGGCCCGCCACGGCCCTCGGCCTACGCGCACATGGCGTGGATCCAGAGCACAATCCGTCTGTCGAACCAGCTGAACCGCGAAGCGCAGGCCAAGGTCGACAGCAAGGAGCCGGCCACAAGCATCTGGGAGACTGTGCCCATGGTGGCACAGCTCACCATTCAGGAGAAGAGCTCCAAGAGTGACAAGGCCGACAACAGCGACTCCAAGGGAAACAAGAAAGGCGACGCAACGACCGACGACCGAGAACCAAAGGGCACCAAGAACGAAAAGAAGGACGAAAAGAAGGACGAGAAGAAGGTATCAAAAGCGGCATCCAGTGCCGGCAAAGAGAAAACGGGCAGGTTTGCCAGCTTCAAAAAGAGCCTAGGCATCAAGTCCTCCGAACAAAAGGCCGCCGAGCTCTCGTCCTCGCTGCGCACGTCCATTCTCGCCGAAGAAGCAGGCCGGTGGCCTGACAATGCACACCGCCAGCTGGTCGCCCACTACCAGGAGGCGGTCGGCATGGCCAAGCACATTGCCGACCTGCGCGCTCGCAAGCCCATCCAGTACCTGCACCTGCTGCGCGCCGGCTACTTTGAGCCGATCCCCGTCGCCTGGGCCACCCAGGCCTCCAACCCGCTCAAGTTCAGTGTGGAAGCGCGCGAGGGCTGGCGCGGCATCACGCCCGCATGGCGCGGCTACGAAGACTTGGCCGAAGAGCGTCTGTACTGGGTGCTCAACCACCGGGAGGGCAGCGTCGGCATGCGCATGAAGCCCGACTTCATCTCGGAAATGGACATGGCCCAGCGCCGCATGGCCAACGCCGTCGAGCCTCCGCCCATGTACTTTTCACCCGACGACACCTGCATGCGGCTGCACACGACAACCGATACCGGGTACTCGAAGCAGGTCATGCCGGCACCGTTCCGTGCCTACGACCGCCCGGAGACGCCCAACGACGACTCCATGATTCTGCTCGATGTTTCCGGCTCCATGGACTTTGATCCCGTCCGGCCCCTGTATGACCGCTACCTGATTACGGGCTACGCCCGCTCGACCCAGCCCAAGAACAAGGACGTCGCCAAGTCCATTATTCGGCGCTTCGTCGACGCCCTCGCCCACCACGACCACCAAACCCTGGGCTATGATCTCGTGACCTTCGCCAACCGCGCCACCTACATTGGCGCCATCCACCACCGCAACTTTGACGACATGTGGCGGGGGGTGCGTGTCGGCGGCGGCACGCGCGTCATGACGGGCTGGCAGAAGGTCAAGGAGCTGCATTTCCAAAAGCACCGCGCGTCCGCCATCCATCATCCTGTCTACGGCTGGCAGGCCGGCCCGGACACGCCCATCCTGCGCCTCCTGCTCTTCCTCGACGGCGAAGCCACCGACATGGACGAGTTTGAGCTGGACCTGTTGGGCCTGTCGTGGGCCCACGTCACCATTTTCTTGATCGGCGTCGACCACTGCCCGCACCACCACCGCCACGCCAACGAGCTGCAGCGCATCAGCGACGTCAACCACCACGTCTCCTTTGTCGATGCGCAGGGCAACTGCCCGGAGCGGTTCGTGACGCACGAGCTGCTGAAGCGGCACTTGGGCTACGATGTCTCGCTGCAAGAATTTGAGGCGATGGAGCACCTGCCGGCCTACACGGAGGTGTAGTCAGAGGTGTATGGGGGAAGACAATGCGTGGAGTGTTTGGGTACCGAGGGTTGAGCTGTTATCAAGGGTTGAGCTGTTTTCTTCTGTTTTCTTTTGATTTTTGTGTTTCGATTTTGATTTAATCTTGCTTTTTTTCTTTCTTTTTATATCTCCGTCTTCTATTTGGATTCCTTTGCCGTGTGTTTTTCTTTGATACTCCTTTTGTTCAGCGTCTGGATGGATATCTTGTCTGTACCATAGTATGCGCTTTGTTTTTATTGTGATTTTACACGTGCCTTCTTTTCTTTTCTTGCGAAGAAAACCAATCGCCTGATGTTCTTCAAGCCCTCCCTTCATTTGTTATCCCCTCTTATTTTGCTCGTCATGTTGCTCATGATCGTTTATGAGCGCCCTTTCTCCACACAGCGCATAATGATATTGTCAACTACCAAATGGCGTTCTTGAGCTTCGCTGCGCAGACAAAGGAAGCACAAAGGTATGAGATAGATAACTACGTGGAAAAAATGCCACTGTATATGCCTTCTCGGCTCAAAATCTAAGGAAAGCTGAAAGCCTCAGTCAGACACGCTAATTAGACAAGATGCAAAGAATGCAAAGATGCTTTGTTTAATTTTTTCTATCAGCTTCACAAAAACTATACGAGAAAAGCACAATTATATAAAAAAAGAGATAACTCATCTCATATGCCAAAAAGTGAGACCAAAAAAGTGTTGCCGAATAAGACAAAAAAAACTGCCCGCACATGGATTGAACCATGGACCTTAGCATCTCGCACAATGACTGCCGCGCTAGTCGGCAATACAAGTGATACGCTCTACCACTGAGCTATACGGGCGCTTGCTTGGTATTTGATGTCTTCGAAGAGTTTAGTGGAGTACATATGGAGAGACGACCGTCTAGAGCACCAATAAAACCGCCAATCGTCTTCCCCTCATGTCCCACACATTCACTCTCTCCGGAGAGCCTCTATGCGTCCTCCCTGTCTTCACATGGCCAGCTTGATCAATTGCACCATTAATTACTCTCGCTCGCTCTGGTACCGAGTTTCACGGACTCTTGGGAAGCCGACAAGCGTTATCGCCCTCTCCTTGCCCATAATCCTCGCCTTCTTTGGGGTTTCATGCATTCAGGCTGCTCAGCCTTCTCGCCTTTTGTTGTCGACAGCCTTCTCCTTTCTTTGCTCAAAACTTTTTTATGGCACAATCATGTACCGTGTTTCTGTTCTCCCTTCCGTGTCCTCCCGCCCTCTATTTGTTCCGTTGCATATCGAACGGTCTTCCTTGCGGCGGGCTGGTGTGCTTGCCATCTTCCTGCTGCGTGACCCCAAAGGTCCATATAACAACAGATTGCCCATCGATCGCACAGGCAGCGATGCACATTGGGGACGCTGTACAAACGCTTGAACAAGCAGATCACAGGGCTCCCAAACCCCGTTAAAAAAGAAAAAAGAAAAAGAAAAAAAAATACAAAGACACGAACCACAGTGTGTGCATTGATGATTTAGTGTCCATTGTCCACCGAGGGTGCTCACTCTCTCCGCCAGTGGAGCATTGACTGCCGGACAGCATCCACTGGCTGCCACTTTGTTGTCGGGGATCCAGAATCAACAGGCGATAACCTATTTTATAGTTTGGCATCTTCATCTTTGCGAGCACACCTGGTCCAGTAGATATGAGAAAAGTCACGTCAAAATTCATTTCTTTGGTGTATATTTTACTGTGGCTTATTTGACCGGTTTCGCTCTAAATAAATCCTATTTTTTTTTTTTTCCAATTTCATCGTCAATTTAGAAAAGAGACATCACAACTCGCTTTTGTATATCTTTTATTCTTTTCTGGAGAAAGTATTGAAAAAGTATTGAAAAACAAATAAGAAATAAACAAGGCCGGAAAAGGAGTGAAATAAAAATATCAAAACCATCTCTCACGATCCATCTCTGCCGGGAGCACATAGATTATTGTGAAACTTCACTGTATGCTTTTCTTGGCCGCTTCTGGGCAGGCTGACTGCATTTCTCTGACCGTCTGCGTCGTGGTCGCTGCAGTCCACAATGACGGCCCTTCACCGCTAAACGCAATATGCCATCCTCTCCCAGTGTTGCCCTTCACAGACGCTTTTGTACGCCGCTTCCAAGAAGAAACAAACTATTTTTTGCAGCTATCGTGGCAATAAAAGAACATTGAGCACGGATCACGGGCTTGCATGTTGTTGCCCCTGATATCTTGGCGACGCAGTTGACGACAACGGACAGCCAGAAACGAAGCCAAAAATCTTTCACTAGCAAAGAAGACCAGGAACAGCCCAAGATGGTCAAAGCAAGTCCAAACAAGTCGAAACAAACCAAGACTCTTCCAAGAAAGCCCAAGACCCCGAGAACAGCAAGGAGTCTGACGCCAGAGATGCGGGCGGCCGAGGCTATTCATATCGAGAGGAACAGTCGGCAGACACCAGAAACAAGCAGCTTTCTGTGTTGGCGGCGTAGGCCCAGGAGTCGGGACCGTACATGGCAGACCGGCCAGGCACGACCCGATTGTCTGCTGTGCTACATCCCAGTGAGACGCCCATGTTCTTGGAGAGGCTGTGAGAAGGCTTCGTGCCGTCTTGGCCAAGGCTGTAGCGGCAACAGCGCCATTGACCGCGTACATTGTATGCGAAAACTGCGATGCCTCACAGTACAAGGTACTCTCGCAAAAGCCGTCGCCTTTGTGCTTTGTGGGGGGTTAGACGCCCTTGTTTGATCTTCGCCAAGACCCGCTGTTTGGACCTGCCGCAGGGGCCCCGGGCGCAGTTTGTTTTTAGCCCTTTTTTGCTTCTCTTTTCTCTCCTTTGGCGGTGTTGTTGTCTCCAACGTCGTAGGATCTTTGAGCGTGGTTTCAGCCAAGGGGGTAATAGTGGGGCCAGCCACGTTGACCACTACTTCGTTCTTCCCACAATCATCTCGCTCGATCTTTCTCTCTTCTCTGTACTTAGTAAAAAAGAAACGCCTCCGTAGGATTAGATCTATCATTGATCCCACAGTCTTGCATCCATTCTCGCTTCGCGATGCACAAAGATGGCGGCTGTAATGATGGAGGCTGCACATCGTCAAAACGGCTGTAAAGAAGGGCGGCTGTAGCCGCTTAAATACGTCCCCCCCTCCTTATTCAACCCGCCTCTCGTCCATGCCTTTGTCGTAAAGTGAAAAAAAAAGGCGAGATGGCAGCTGGCGGATGGCAGAAGATGGGGGGATTGCGTGAGAAGAGACGAGAAGGATGTCAGAAAACATCGAGGAAAGAGTAGGGAATCAGACGAACTCTGTCTCCTTTGTCAGGTCTCTTTTTTCTCTTCCTTTCCGTCTCCTCTGACCAGATTGCCAAGAACAGGCTCATCGATTGCTCGGCAGTCTTGGCTGCAGTCTTTTGTTCTTCTTTTCTTGACAGTCTGATGCTATCTTTGTACCGTGAGAAACAAAGAAGCAAACACTCCGTATTGCATTGTTAAAACCTCCGTAAACACAACCCAAGACCCAAATAACAAGACGAAAGTGACGTTTGCCAAACCCGAGGTTGCACCCAGTCGCAGTCTGGCTTTTAATCCACCGCAAATGCTCAACGGCGCATTTTCCTGAGGTGGAACACATTGACACATTGATTGGAGGGAACAAAAAGGCTTCGAGTGAAGCGCAACATAGGAGGGCCTGCGAAGGCGGCCTGTAATATCGTCGGACGACAGCCTTCACTTCAACGTGACTCCTGAAAGCCAGCCGCAAACGCTCAAGACGCCCAAACGCCTGGGCGGGTGTCCCCACACTGGGCGGGCCAGGTCCTGCGGTGCTGGTCGTCCATTGTGCGGGCGCGCCATCTGCGACTGTTCCTGTTCCCTCCCCTTTCTTCTCAGAAAATGCATGGCGTTTCGGGTTCGTCTTTTTGCGGCGTCGTCTTTCCTCTCTTGGCTGCTTCGGTCCAGCCAGGCCTTTGTGTGCAGGCCTCTTCCACCCCCCTGTCTTTCCCATCGAGTCTCTTTCACACGTCTTGGGTTTCTTGGGCTCGTGTCTCGCATTGGGGAAGGGGACCCTGGGCCGTTCAAGCCGTCAAGGCGGTGTCTGCTCCTCTCTTTCTGTTGTCCTCACACTGCCTCTGTTCTTCCTGTCTCTCGTGGATTTGTTGCCCTTTGTCTCTTGGGTGTCTCTTTTCTTTTGCTTCACTTCTTTTTTCTATTCCTTTGCTTCTGTCCTCTGTCCTCTGTCCTCTGTTTTTTTGTCTTTTGTCTTCTGTATCGCATCTCCTTTTGTTTATTTCTCTTCCTTTATTTCTCTCCCCCTTCACTCCTCTTTCTTTTCTCTTGTACTCCCTCGACGAGAGTACCCGTTCTTAACCTTCTTGTCCTCCCGCTGGTCGTCGTCCATTTCCGTTTTATTCTTTTCTTTCGTCTTCTTCACTTCTTGTTGTATTTCTTTTGTTTTTGTTCTTCTTCATTTTAGTATTCATCCTACGACCGAAATCGATACCGACTCAACTAGACGACACTGTTCCAGCATTTCCATAGACCCAATCGAGCGACCTGGCATCGAGTTGCATCAAGACTTTCTTCGGCTTCTTCCATCCGTTCTGTTCAGCATCCTTTTCACCTCAGCCATTTTCAGTTTTCAGTTTTCAGCTTTCAGCTCCGTCCTTTTCTTCGTCCTTTTCAGCGAGCGCGTTCGACACAGCGGCCTTTTCTTCATTTTCGGTTTTAGTTCATCTCTTCGCCCATCTTTGCCCCATGCCGTCGAGATAGCCAGTCACTGTGTTCCTTTTCTCCGTCCACTCTCTGGACAAGTCAACGGATCACACGCCAACAGTCACCAACATGGCGTTGCGATCGTGTGCTGCTGTGGTGCTGGGTGCTGCCGTGTCTTGCGTCTTTGGTGCCGCTGTGGACCCGAGTGTTGTCAGCAGCCCCGTCCATGCCGTTCATGCCGTTCATGCCGTCAGTGCGTTTTCGTCCGTCTCGGCCACCCGTGCATCCACCGTGTCGGCTGCTCGCGCCTCTGCTGCCGCGGACGACATGCAGGACGGCTGCATCCACTTCCAAATCGTCCACTCCACCAACACGCAGCATTTCGCCAAGCGCGCCGTCGAGCTGTCCCTGGCCAACCGCTCCGACGTGGCCTACTACGCCAAGCTCGGTTTCGGCAACCCGCCGCAGGCGCAGTACGTGCAGCTGGACACGGGGTCTTTTGAGCTGTGGGTCAACCCGACGTGCAGTGCGGCGGGCGGGCTGTCGACGGGGGACGCCGCCTTTTGCCAGGCCGTGGGCCACTTTGACCCGTCGGCGTCGTCGACGTTGACGAGTCTCGACGTGAGCAAGCAGCTGCGGTACGGCATCGGGTCGGCCAACATCACCTATGTCCAAGACGACATCAGTCTGCCCGGCACGTCGTCGGTGCTGTCGCAGGTCCAGTTTGGCGTGGCCACGGCGACGACGGACGAGTTTTCGGGCATTCTGGGCATTGGCTACGGGCTGGGGCTGACCACGCGGTACCCCAACTTTGTGGACGAGCTGGCGCGCCAAAACGTGACGCGCGTCAAGGCGTTCTCGCTGGCGCTGGGCAGCAAGTCGGAGCAGGAAGGGGTCATTGTCTTTGGCGGTGTCGACACGAGCAAGTTTGCGGGCCCCCTCGAACGGCTGCCCATTACGCCGGCCCAGTTCTCGCCGGACGGCGTGCCCCGGTACTGGGTCAACATGACGTCGATGGGCCTGACGAGCACGAGCACGAGCGGGGCCGTCAAGACGTATCCCAACAGCACACTCCAGGTGTTTTTGGACAGTGGCTCGACCTTGACGCTCCTCCCCACCGACCTGGCCAGCCGCATCGCCGCCGACTTCGGGGCCACCACGACCAACGCGGACGGCTTCTACCCGGTCGACTGTCGTTTGGCGGCCACGAAGGGCGGCAGCCTCGACTTTACCTTTGGCGACACGACCGTGCGTGTCCCCTACAGCGAGCTGATCCGGCAGTCGGGGAGTGCTTGTGTGCTGGGTCTGCAGGCCAGCACGGATTTTGTCCTGCTGGGTGATACCTTTCTTCGGTCGGCCTATGGTGAGTCCTTTTCCTCTTACAGCGTCCGCTCCTTATTGGATTCTTGGATCCTTGACAGAGTCCTTGATAGAGTCCTTGATAGAGTCTTTGACAGGTGCTAACCTACGTTGCCATCCCATCTGCAGTGGTCATTGACCAAACCGACAATGTCGTCTGGATGGCCCAGTACACCAACTGCGGCTCGACCCCGGCGGCCCTCGCCTCAGCGTCGTCCCTCGCCACCTTGACGGGCGTCTGCACGGCCTCCAACAGTCTTGACGTCTCGTCCGGCGCATCGGCTTCCGCTTCCGCTTCCGCTGCGGCGTCGACATCCACCTCTGCTTCGACGGCCACGACAAGACCGGCCACGGCTACCTCGACGGCCAAGCCGGCCACAACGTCGCCGTCCTCGACAGCATCGACCTCGTCGGGTGCCACAACGAGTGCGGCCACGTCCGGCTCGACGGCCACGGCTGATGCTCGTATGAGCAGTCGACGGTATGCCGTCTTTGTTGGCACTCTGATGGCGGCCGTTCTGTGCAGCTCCCTGCTGGATTGGTTATGATAAAGGGAGAGGGTGGGCTTGAGAAAAAGAGACCAAGACAAACACAGAGGAACAACTGTACATATACACATATTGCAATTTTTACAGGCATATTTACAAGCAGAGTTAATGGCATTTAAAGTGTCCACTGTCGTTCTTGTACCAACCGACTTTCCCTCCTCTCTTGCTCTTTCCTCCACTTGCAACGCGCTTTTGATTTGCTGTGTTCTCTTCATGCTGTGCAATTTTGCATCTGTTTCCCGCCCGGACCGACCTTGTCGCCGCCGGCAGAGCAAAGCCTGGACTTGCCGTCGCAAGAGAAAAATACGACCATTCTCTCTTGCTCTTCTCTCTCTCTCTTCTTCCCCACTGCCCACCCGCTTCGGTCGTTTTCCTAGCAAAGAGCGCGCTTCGTCTCGCTTCCGTAGTGTGCCTGTTTCTACCCTACCTACGGTGCTTGTGTTGCCGCTGCCGCGCCGTGTGTCGGCTCCGACTCGATACTGCGGCTGTGTGTGCAGTTGAGCGTGCACCACGAGCTGCCCAAAAGACCTTTGGCACGACAAACGCATGTCTGGGCCACGACGGCAGATGGAGGGTAAGATGCTGGATACACTCGATGGCTTGCCGTCGTGTCGTGTAGCCGACCCAGTGCAGCGTGTCGCCGACGGCATAGCGGGCTGTGGGCCTTGGCAGGTGGCTGTCAGCACGGGAGGCTCAGCGTGTCGATGCCCGCCACTGAAGTGCTGCCGCCTCGGCCTTTTGTGATACCGTGTGGAGCCGAGGCTATGATTGCATCTGGGTGGGTGATGACTTCCATCTCGTTTTGCTGTGCGAGGCCGCGGCAGGGAGAAGGGAAAAAGGAGTTAATGGTGTCGACTGGATCGGAATATGACGGTCGTGACAGCTGGGTTCTGAACTCTGTGGGCCATAGTGACTGCTGGGGGCATTGTATGTTGTGCGATACAGTCAAGCACGGCCTGTCCCATACACGCTGTGAGACATTGCCACGGTCCTTTTGTAGGCTTGTCCTTTAGTCGAACTCTTTGTCGACTGCCTGCCGGCCATTGGCTGTACCCGTGTTCTTGATGAGCAAGTTTCTTTCTGATTTTCGCCCGGCGCACACAGAATGAGCGAATTCAAAGAAAAGGGGAAAACAAGATGCGGGTTGTAAAGAAGGTGTGGGCCAAAGTTAGGAGAAGAAAATTCAGTAAAACGGTCTTGGGTATCATAAGTCTATGGTCTGGCGATAAAGATGGAGAAGGAAGAGAGAAGATGAAGAAATATGAGAATAAATGCCGGAGAAAACATCCAAATGATACAGGTGTGATGAAATGGCAAATGAAATGCAAAGGAGATTCAGTGACAACAGCTCTTCACTCCTCGTCCGATGCAAACGGCAGTCCTCCCCAACTGGGATCGGCGTCTCTCCCATTCCTCTTCGTGTCGTCTGCCCTCTCGTTCTCTCGTAGCTTTTGTGCCGCGGCCGCCATGGCCGCCGCCGCTGCAGCCGACGCCGCTGACCGGTTCCGCACCGCATTTCGCGCCACATGCTCGTCCCGGATCGCCTGTTCTTGCTGCTCGCCCCGCCACGTGCGGCCTTGCAGGTGCCGGAGGCAGAGTTGGTTGCCGTTGTCGGGATAGTAGAGCCAGCACGCCCAGCGGTGCCAGGCGGCCGGGTCCCGCTTCATCTGCGCCCGGGCGCGCTGGCCAATGTGGTCTTCGATAAAGTCGCCGCGGCCGAGGGCGAGGCGCGAGGCAAAGACGCGGCGGAGGTAGTGGTCGCGGTGGGCAATGTGGGTTTTGTCGTGCCAGAAGAAGAGCGGCGTGAGAGGGAGGCTGTGTCCGGCGGCGGCGGTGGTGGCGGCGACAGCGACGACAGAAGGATCCGGCGCGACAATGGACGCCGACGAAGCCGACGACGACGTGGGCACGTCCCGCTTGAACGCGGCCGTCAACGCGCGCAGCGCCGGAAAGCCAATGGCGTGTGCGGACCCGGCATACCGCAGCATCCTGACGGACGGCAAGCAAAGGTAGCGGATGGCCACGGGCAACGACGGATCCAGAGCCGATGTGTGTTCTGGGATGGGCGAGGACGATGGGGTGCCGGGCGTCGGTGTCGGTGGATCGGACTCGGCCGTCTCGTACAGCTCCACCGCCGGCGTCGCGTCCTCGCCCATCCCATCCGCCAGCCCACCCCCTCCGTTGGCGACAGCGACCTCGGCCGTCCGCATCGCGTCCAGCATCGCCGCCAGCGGAATGTCCGCCGCCAAGGTCCAGTCGTGCTGCTGCACCCAGACATACGGGGTCGTGGCGGCGCGGACGGCCGTGCGGACTGCCAGGCCAAACCCGAGACGCTGTGTCGGCTCCACAAAGGCGATGCGTCCGCCGGCTGTCCTCGTTGTTGTGAATGGGACGGCATTGTCCGCAATCATGGGCGAGCCGTACTCGGCTTCCCCCGTCTCCACCGTGTCCACCGTGTCCACCGTTTCTACCGTCCCCGTCGTCTCCGCCGTCTCCGCCGTCGTCCTCTCCCTGTTCCCACCATCGTCACCCCACGTTGCCTGGACGAGCTGCTTGACATTGGCCTTGTAGGCATCGTAGTTTGCGGCCTCGACGGGCGTGACCCAGCCCTTTTTGAGCCGCAGTTGGGGCCCGATGTGGTCGTAGGTGTCAAAGACGACAATGACGGAACACGCTAGCAGTGCCGGGCAGTGCGCACGAAAGGATGCGAGGACCGCTGCAACAAGGTCGGTGGACGGTGCAGACGGCGTGGGCGAGGTCGTCAGAATGACGGTCAATAGGCTGGCCATCTCTTGGGGCAGAGGTGGTGGCAATAATGGCGATACTGGTGATACTGGTTCTAATGGTGCTAATGGTGCTAATGGTGCTAATGGTGCTGCTGGTCGAGGCGAGGCTGAGGGCGCTGGCGCGGCCGGGCTGCCGCCGATTGTCCCCGTTGCCATTTCTCTCGTGGGCTAGGCGGGCGGTGATCCAATGGAGCGGACTGGCACTCGGCCAGGGTGTCGTTGTCGTGTTTGAGGCTGTTGTCGTCGTCTTTGAGTGGAGCACCAGATGTTAGATTTTTCGACTTTTTCGACGAGGCTGCACAAGCGCCTAAAATGGAAGGATCGCGCCGTTTGAGGCAAGGCAGGCGCCAAACGGCCACTAAAGCCCGCCTGTTTAATTGCACATCCCTACGATATCGTGAAACATTGATGCAATAGGACAACATCCTTTACACGGCATATTGCAATGCGGCTATATGATATTGAACTGTGTGTCTGCCGATTAATTGTCACAGACTTCAGTCTTGAACACAATCTTGAAACATCTTGCCCAATCATTTAGTAGTGTGTTTGTCCCACGACATGTGCGAATAGGCCATGGCGCTTTTACAGCCTTTGAACCACCACCTGTCTCATCTCATAACAACACATTATCTGAGAGATTCAAGATGGCTATCAAGCTGGAAGAACACTACAAATTCACTTTGTATGAAGCCTCCCTCAAATCCTCTCTCAGCATCATCTCTCGCCTCTCCTTCTTGAACACATATCCAGATCTTCATCTCAGAACAAGGCTTACCCGCATGATCTTTCTTTGACAATCTCACAGTGACTGCAACCTTGTTCTCTTCTGCAGTCGACAGGGGTCGACAGAAGAATGCAAGATCCTTCCAGATCTCAGCTGCCGGTCTTTGAGCAGCATACTATTGGCAGCCGGCATTCCGTTGGCACGTCTGAATGCCACAAATTAAACGCCATACCAGGCCGGCAGACTCCGATCGGAACCCCAGCGTGCCAGCTGTGGTGATGCAGGTACAAACTATGCCATGCAGAACGACGTCTTCGACGTCCGCGAGCCAACGCGGAAGCCGAGGCAGTCTAGCCGAGGCCCGCAGCAATGAAATCGAGGCAAAGGGTGTTTCTTTTCTCCCGCCATTGGCCGTTGGCACTCGGAAACAAAGCATCTGCTGTGCTTGTGGCTTCTCCCTTGCGCCTCCGCTCTCCCTTTATGATACGACACCGGGCCCACGACAAAATGTGGTGTCCATCCATTGCTCCAGAACAGCAACTCCGAAAAGCCGTCCTCTCCACCAGGTACACCCCGGATTCCCGCGAAGATTGTCCCGTTGTGCTGGAGTTTCTCCAATATGGATCTTTCTCAGGGTGGAGCATCAGAAGGCGACCCAGTTTCGACCGGCCCGAATGCAGGACAAAAACAAGACAAGAACGAGCGAAAATGGTAAGTACCAAAGTACGGAGTACAGAGTCAGAAGAAGGAAGTCAAGACGTCGGCATCGTTACTGTCCACGCCAGGCCGAATTCAAGGCCGCGAGACTCCAAGCGAGACTCTGATCGTTCTTGTTTCTGTCTCCACAAACCCCAATGAACGGGAAGGGCCAGAAGTACGAACTACAAACGAGCCCGGCGCCGGCCATTCTTGTCTCGTTCTTCTTTTGTCCGAATTTCCAACATGCATTTCTCGCTGAAAGTACAAATTGTACTCGTAGCCTCACTAATGTACGAGAAACAAAATAAAAAGAAAAAAAAAAAGAAAAAAAAAAACGGCGAGGCAAATGCCCCCCCCCCCCTTTCGGTTCGTGGCCTGCTTGCGCCCGCATACCTCCATTTTTATCTCAACACTCTTCTAGCTCAAGGATTACTTTAACAAGATCAGGGGGCCGCTTGAAGGCTGGTCCAAAACCTCACGATGCCGCTCGATAACCTCTTTTCGACAATGAAAAAAGAATGCAGGGCCTGCCAAGTACTCGTAGATTAAAAAACCGAGCAGGCAAAGCAGTTGCAGTTTTTTGTGAGAACCAGGAACTGAATGTCATGCATCGCAACGGCACAGACCTTTGATTACAGATTGCTTTCCAACTTGGGGACTGCCAGAAAGAAAATTGTTGACAACGTCGCCACCCAAGGCGATATGTGGCTTGCACCATGTTGCAATACTCGTATGCGTACTTTTCTTTCGTGAAAAGAGAGAAAGAAATTAAAAAACAAGATTTTGGCATGCGCCCAATGAACACTGTCCTGTTATTCACGATACTCGATTGGCCCAGGTCGTGATTCGTAAACCTTGGTGGTGTGGGACGACTCTGAGGCGTGTCCCTGTTGCCAATTGAGCCCTTTGCAAGCCGTCGAGTCCCATCCTCCGTGATGTGACTTGCTGTACCTGTTGCTCCCAGAACCGTTTTGCCTTGCCTCTCTCACTCTCTCCCTCCCTTGCTCTGGGTGTGGCCGTGTGGACCAAGCGTTTGGGACCAACTGCTCCGTAAAGGAGGGTATCGATATTTGTTGACGAATGGAACAGATCGAAGGAGATTGAAAAAGACGAAAGAAGAAGATAATCAGAAAAATATGGCATGCAGCCGTGGAAAGCCTCTTCGGATGGAAATATGCCTTCAAAGTCACCCGTCAGAACATGCCTCATGATGGCAATGCTCATGTCGTCAATCCCCAATGATCATGAAGCCTCTACACACACACATCGTTCTGGACCTCACTGTCGGCTTTGTGCTGGTCACCGGAGAGAGCCGAGGGTCCTCTGGCCGGGCTCTGGGGCATTGGCAACGCAGCGCCAAGCCCTCCTCCGGGCATGATTCATCCTTGACCTATGCCTCCCTTCGCGCCTGTTGTTCATCTTCTAATCTTCTTGTTCATCCCCCCTTCCCCCACCTCCCGATACACTTTGCTATCTCTACGCGTGCTGGTACATGAAGGCGCCCCGCTGGTGGTTCTTTTCTTCACTCTACCTCTTCGGCACAGACGTCGTCAATGTGGCCTGCCTTTGGAACTTCTCGTCCGCATTCCTCCCTAGCCGTAGCCTCGACAGCCGCCCCTTTCCACCCAATCTTGCATCTGCTGGCGACGCATCTTGCTGGATACTTGCTCACCATCAGGGGGGGAAGGGAACGGAGGGTACATGTGGCCGCTTGCTGTTCTAGGCCATCATCTCGTTGTAGTGGCGGCACCAAATGTCAATCATTGCAAGCGAGGGACTTGGTGAAGGGCGTGGGAATAGGGAGAGAACGACGAGGGGAGCATCCTGGCCTGCCTGGCTTTGGTTCTGGTCAATGTGGAGATGCTGTGTCTTTTCTCTCGCTTAAATTGTGGACATCAACAGGTAACAAGAAAAGGGAATCGGCGTCGGGCAAGCGTCAAGGGAAGGCTCAGCTCGTTTACGAGTTTGAGAGACACCGAGACAAATTGTGCTATTTCGTCCAGCCATTGGCTTTGAAATATATGATCGTGGCATTTTGGCTTGACCCATCATGTGGGTTGATCTCCTTCTTTGAATCACATGGTTCCGGGCTCAAAAAGACAATGAATGCTTCTTGACGTTTGCGTGAATCAGATTTCCTGTTTTGCTTCATAAAAAATTGGACATTGTGGGCTAAGCTTCACGATTCAAAACGATAACGTATCCAGACCAATTTTGATCGATATCTTGTTGAAGGATTGGAGCAGCGTCTCACACCGGCTTCTATTACCAAATCAAGACGTGCAGTATGCAATAGAGCCTATCAGCTCACAACTCTCGAGCCTCAATTGAGTTAATTGAGTGTCAGGCGCGGCACACAACGGTGTCTTACTCTACAATCTTGTCAGCATTCTCTTGGCCGATCCCTGGGGATGCAGGTCTGTGATCTGTGGTCTGCTGTTTGTTCGTTGGGATGCTGCTATGGTGACAAAATCCCGTTGATACCACGGCAATGCTAGACAGACTCGACAATGCATGCAGTCGCATGTCAAATGGCCAACAAAAACAAGGCTTCTGATCTGCATGGCATCACGCCAGAACACGCAGAGCACGCAGAGCATGCAGAGCACGCATCGGAAAGGACCGTGGGCACACCACAAGTCCATCCGGGCCGTTTGTTTTCTAACCTACTGTGCACGATGCACGTCGTATGTGTAGTTCCACATTGCTTCTTCTGGAAGTCCTTCCCTATTCGACGAGCCACTGTCGCCACCTTCAGTGTTTCGGAGACTTCATTATTCGATAGTTCCCCCCCCTTTTCATCAGCTGAGATGAAAGCATGCTACGTCAACGTCAGGGCCATTTTTGGATTAACAGGAGCGAGACGATAAGAGAGAGAAAAAAAAGGTACGGAAAGCCGTCACATGTCGTCTCGCAATTCGCCCGTACTTGCTTGGCATTGCCGACTGGACTGCATCTCTGGCTGCATGATTCTATTTCGTAGACCAGGGCTGCGGCGCAACGCCTGACCCTGCAGGCACAATCAAAATATGGGGAAATTTTGTCTTACAAGTTAATCTCTCGTCTCTTACCCCAGACTTCCACGGAAAAGACTGCAGTTGGGGCGTGGGTGAGGGATGACAGAGCAAGCGGCTGCACGAAGAGAAACGATAATAAAAAGGGAAAGTGAAATAAAAAGGGAAAGGGATAAAAGCGGCCAGGAAAAATAAGAGGAAGGAAGCTATCGGGGCGCACCCTTGTTTAAACCCTGCATGCGGTGTCAGCTTTTAATTATGAGTCGTTAAGAGAAAAAATTTCCCCGGAAAAAGCGTGAATGGGCTCCACGTAGGCAGCACAAATCCTGGGGAAAGGAAGAACCTCGGCGCATGCACCCTAATCTGGAAATACAAACAGCTCTCACGATACAGCACATAGTAGCTCACACACTTGCTTTTTGCAGACATGCGGGCATGCAGAATCGTGCACAGTCGGATGCAGATGTAGAACGCGAGAAATAGCGAGAGGGGAAGAAAAAAGGCAGATGGCAACCTGGCTCCATACCCATACCATCCACCGGCATCCATCCATGCAAGGCGAGCCATGCCCAACACAACCTACCCCAGTCGGAGAAGACGAGAAGAAACAGTAAAAGAACCAACACGAACGAGCTTGCCCCAGATGTAGCCTAGATCTAACCAACGTATGGAGGCATCGGGGAGATGAGGTGTGTTTGACAGAAAAGACATGGTCGACCGAACAGGGAATAAAAATACGGAGTAAAATGAAAACAACTAGGCCCCTGCTTTTGCATAGTGTATTTTCTTGTCGTGCAGGCTTGCGCCAATTACTTTTCTGGTCCCTGTGACGTACGCAGTTGTCGGAGCCTGCAACGACCAACGGGCACCGGTGCCTCTTCTTTGCCTCATCCGGGCATAGTCGAGCCTATTGGCTTCTTTTGTGCTGATTCTTTTGCTTCGCGTCGCTCGTCTGAGACCCTTGTTGCGCCAATTCCTTTCACTCGTGTGTCGATCTCGAACTGCAACGAGAAAGGAAACCGAGGCCGATGTCACTCGCCTTGGTCAAAGTCAGTACATATATTTCTCCCTGGCCGCCACGACCCTGAACGACGCCAATTTTGGGAGAGTACGACGTAGACCAGAGACCACTTGACTTGTAGAGATCTACGACGTACTGGTTGGGACCTGGGGCTGCGCACACCTGTGCTTTTGGGGTACGGTTTACGGGTTGGGTCCCTTTCCTTTCCCCCTTTTTTTCCCATTTCTGGTATTCAGAATGATTTTAACAGTTCGCCCAGTACATGTGCAAGTACGAGCAGCTCGAACCAAGCCTGAAAAGCCAAGCAGACTGGGCTGGGGGATCTTCACCGTGCGTTCAATATCTATGCGAAGCAGGAAAGCCCCAGACGCCAACAAAGGAGAAAAAAGGAAGGCACTTCAAGACCATATCAACGTTTTTTATGCGCACTTCGACTTGTTCTGGACCTGCTGGGCGCAGAAGGCCGGCGTTGAAAAACTGGGGGACAACTCATGTAGATCTTCCACTGGCGTCGTGGGGGCTGGACTGGTCTTCCCCACAAAATGGAACCAGAGGTGCGGAAAGAAAGACGAGAAAGCAACGAGCATCACCCTCGCTGATCAACAAAGCCTGACGCCGGCAGGCACAGTAGTGCGCGACTTGCTCGTTGTTCGTCGTATGGCCGCCTGTCGTTTCGGCTTGGCGTGCGGGTTTTTGGAACTTGTCGGCCGCCTGCAAAAAGGAAAACCCCGAGGTGACGAATCTCGTAGCTTTTTTGTTGCTTTTGTTGCGCTTGTTGGCTCGCACTGTACAAACATGCAGGCGTTTGGTATCTGCAGACTTGGAGTTGGGTCCTGGTCTTGGGGGCTTGGCTTGGGCTGCAGGTCTCTCCAGCTTTTTTCCGTGACTCCAAGACTTGCAAGTTCTTTTCTCTTTCTGCCTGTCGTCTTTCCCTTCTGCCCCCCCCCCGTCCTTTTTTTTCTTTTCTTTTCTTTTTCTCTTCGTTCCCTCCGAGTACGGAGAACGACGGCGGCGAGACGGGTGAGCTAACACCCTTCCTGGTGCCGCCCGGCGTGCTGCCAATGCCGCTTGGCCTCGCCCTTCCTTTCTGATCATGGTAGGGCGCGTCTGTAGGCGAGTGTCATGTCATCCCTTTCTTCATGGCGGCGGCTTCGGGCGGCTTTAACTCGTCCTTGGGTAGGAGGCAAGGCAGTTTCTTCTTTTTAATCAAACAGGTCCCTTTCTGCCCGTCCAGTGTACTTTCCTGCAACATTGACTGAGTGAACTGACCTGTGATGGGGGTAATGTTAGCTTTCTATGTTTTATCATTCTTCATCGTGCTCCATACTGCCGCAATCAGGGACAGACTTTAAACAACCCCCGGGTCGGTAGCGTCGTGCGGTTGACCGTATCCAAAGTTACGGGAAGCAGTGCCCCGAAGAAACCCGCCTGCTATGCACCTCCCGGCCAGGTGACAGAGATCATAATTCAACATCTTGCAACAGAGTTGGTCGCCGAGGCAAAGGGCGCAACAGATTGGGGCTACATTCATCACAGAAACGAGGCAGGTCGGTACCTTGGACACGCGTAGCGCAGTTGTAGTGAAAAAAGGAGGACGAAAGCCTGTCGGAGGACGTCTGCTCCGGGGGCCGTGTCACGAAATCTCTCTCTTTGGACCTTGCCAAGCTGTTGGAGACAAGCTAAAATTGGTGTCTCCACATACTGAACATGGGATCCTCCTTCTCTGGATCCCCTCCCCTTCCTTTGGCTTCCTCGAGTCTTTCTCTTTCTCCTTTTCGTACTACTCTTCTTCTGTGCGCTTATTTTGGACAGATCCCAGGTGCAAAAGGAGACTCTGGGGCAGTGGAGTTGGGTGTGGGCTTCGCAATAAATAACCTTCTCCATAAAGAAGTAGATCCTGAGTGGAGTGGGCAGAGCACGGCATGGCGCACACATTGCACACGCCTATTGGCTGGCTTCGTCGTTTGCTCGTCCGTGGAGCTCCGTAGCGTATTCTCCACGATAATATGGGGTTGAAGTCTGGACGTCTGATGGCCTGCCCCAGCATGATAACAGGATTCATGGGGATGCAGGTCTGCATGGGGTTTGAGGTCGTTTGGCACACAGCCAATCATAGACGGCACCATTTCATATAGTCCACTTATTTTTGTTTTTTTTTTGTGCCATGCTCGCTTCCCCGTCTGCATTTTTGCTCGGCCACTTTCATCACCTTGTGGCGTCACTGCGCCGAGCCCGACAATGCAATTCGGTGGTAGAGAGGCAATAGCGAAAGCCGGCCCGGGGTTGTATGTAATACGCCTCGAGGACCGGTCTGTATGTGTCGGAGTTTGCCATTTCCCCATGCACAACAAAGCAAAAGTCTGTGTACGAATACGGCGGTCAGAGGTCGAATCAAAGGGAGGGGGGGGGGGGGGGGAGAAGAAGAAGAAAAAAACCAAAGTTCGATGTGGACCAGCGTCAAAGACATACGCATACTGAGAAAAAAGGGTCCCCACCTTGCGTTCGAGGACGTGGGCCTTGGGAGCAGCGAAGATCGGACGTCAAACTGCCTAAATTCATGCGTATCGTGACAATTATGGCCGAGAGCGCGCACTTAATTCCGCTGCGCTACTGAATGCCCCGTCGACCCCAGCCTGGGCATGCGCATCTTCACAGCTGTTGTTTCTGTTGGTGACCAGGCCAGACGAAGGATCTCGATAGGCCTCCTGCAGAACAACAGATGTCGTTGATGAGGGACACTGTCCGAAAGTAAAGAAGCGCATCTTTAGTGTGAGACGGAAACAAAGCTACTAAATGTGAAGTCTTGTGTGAGTGCTTCTGTCTGAGGTGCCGGCAAGGCCACTCTCGGGCCAGTGCGTCGATGTCTGCCGGCTGGTTGGTGACTTGAACTTTTGACTCATTGCCAGGCCAGGCTTCCCCCTATTTACCAGTCTCTCGGGCTTCTCCTGCCATATGCGATTGGGCGGTAAGATGAGCCTGATATTGACACGGACAAATGTGCGGCTAGCCTGCGCCCTGTTCGGGACAGGCTCTTTAAAAGCCACTCATTCGGTGCACAGTACATCGTCCAAGTATTCTGCTTTGGCCTCCTGCCTAAGGCAGGCAAGCTCTTTCATCTTGAGAGCATAAAAAGAAGAACTGCTCATGAATCAAGTTGATGATAGAGATGCATGTTGCCAAGAAAGTCGTCCGCGGCTAGTTTCCTGATTCGGTAGTCCGACGGTTGACGGTCGTCCCGTGGTCAAGAGGAAAGAATAGCAAATGTGCCTTCTTGCGGTATTCCCGGCGTGTGCTGGTCAGTCGAGCGATGAACGCACGACGGGCGGCCCTTGGACGTGGAAAAAAGACAGCCAACCTGGGTGGGCTGGTGCAGTTTTTGGACAGGAAGATTGCTGGGGGGGGTCGATCAGCACTAACGGTGGCGTGTCCGTGTCCTCACAATTTGTTTAAAAAGTCTGGGGAAAGCAACGACAGGGATCCCCTCTGTCTTGCACCCTCGAGGCACTTCTGGGCAACTTTTGTCTTCTCCTGTCCGCATGTTTTGGCCTCTCGGCGGCCTAGCCTTCAAACAAAGTAACCCAAAGTGCTCCAACAGCAACAATAGTATGAGAGTGCAGGCAAAGTGCCCCACGGTATCAACAGCGACTGGTCAAGGCAGGCGGACGGAGCAATGACGCTATGCTGCTAGCCCAGCGTTGGTGGAACCCAGACGATGTGACAGTGAGTGTCCCTTGAGTTCCTGTCGTCACAGTACCGCCGCCAGAGCGACTCTGTAATATCCGTGTTTCGCCTTTGTGCATTGAGGAATGGAAAAGAGGAACCCATGACCACTTTTCCAGCCTGCGTCCTGTTGTTTGGACAAAGGCCCCTCCCCCCACAACCTGTTTTGAGGACGGCCTCGACAGATAGTGTAGTACGGCACTTGCGTTTGAAAGAATTCCGTGAGGTCAGACAGACTCTGGGCTAATAATAAACAGGGACCTGTTTTGCAAACGTGCATCGAACTGTCAGAATTTGATGACAATTCATCTGGTGTTGAACTCGGCCAAGAGCTTGCTTGTTGGATTTTTTCTGGGACGAGCATCAGAGTTTTCTGGCTTTGTTATGAATGCTGCCATTAATTGCTTGCTAGAGAGGTGGATTTTCAGCCAAGACCCGTGGTGCTTTGACTCGTCTCGAACCATCCCCTGTCGACCTTCCGGAGAAAAGTTTCTCTGAGACAATCTTGTCCTCAGCAAGCTGTGCGTTCAGTGGCCGAAGCATGTGGCAACTACATTCTGGCGCTGCAATGTCAGCAGCCTCAAACATGTAGCTGTGGGGGAAATGTAACTGCCCAGCACTCCTTGAACTCTGTAGTGCCGGACACATGAAGCCGAATAGTGGCACGTCGGGAAGCAGAAAGAGCTACCGATCTTCAAGTTGAGTATCTCTAAGCAGTGACGCCCAGATAGGAGAGGTCTAGACAGGGATGCAAAATGAGTGTGGTGTACGGTAGTGCCCTCTTGCAGCTGCATCATGCGACCGGAGAAAAAGGAGCCGGCACCGTGCAAGAGGCCGTGCCTGTTTGCTTCGGGCGTTCGGTGTTAGGTTGACGGCAGCTTTTCAGTCTATATGGAGGTGATGGTCGGCTCAAACATGGGCTGAAAGTACAGACGTAGGGAAGCGGGATAGAATAGAGGCTGCAGCAGCGAGATCAAAGAGGTGTTTTCTAGATGAGGCCACAAAGTAATCAGCATGCAGACCGACTGCGATCAAAGGCGCCTTGAATGAATAGCAGCATTGCTGCGTATACGAAGAGAGGATGATGAAACGACATACTTTTCGGGAGTAAGACCTGCCAAGCTGTTTGCACTTTCAATATGTCCCATTGGAAGGCCATAGCTAGAGCAGTCGTCGTCAAACAATACTTTAATGCCGCCAGCAAGAGAACTTTCGTTTCTTTTTTCTTATCGTATTTCGGCGCCTATTTCGGCCACGACTGTGGGGCCGTGAAGGCCGCACGAGAAAGAACTTTTGAGACTGTTCGAGATCCCACCTAGAACGCAGCTCATTGTAACCGCTTGCAACCCTTTGGGTGCAATTGGCCCATATCGGGCAACTGTCACCGCGAGCTTTTGATCGACATCCATCACGTTGGCGTACTTTTTAATCCCCAAGTATGGTGTCCTTTACCCGCCAATTGCAGTTGCAGGATTTTCGCCTTGCAATCCTCTTCTTGTTTTGTGGCCATCTTTTTTGCGAGCGAACAGCGAGTCGAAGTAAGGGGTGTCTGCCTGCCTGCATCGAGCCTTCGTCAATGCATGCCAATCGATACCAATGCACGCCAATGATCGATCACGGAAACGACTGGTTTGGCCTAAAATCCGGGGAAAGCTCTGTCCACCACACACAACCACCACCTTGTCTGCCTGCCAGCCGGCACTCACCTCTTGACACTCCCACACTCTCTGGTTCTGTCCTTCACCGAAGCAAGGAATAATGGAGTGGGCCATGTCACACTGTGTGAGAGGGACTGTCGGAGCACTGACCAGGTTCGTCATTGGCCCGGCGGGCGACTGTCCATTGTGGAGGGCCGCGCTGATGAATGGGGAGGTATTTTTGCGAGCAAATGATCTCTCTCGTCCTTGGGGAATCTGGGTGTGCAAGGTCCGTGTTCGTGGCCTGGCCAACCTCTCCTAAACATTGTTGCTAAGAAGATGCAAAGACCCGGAAAAGGGGAAAGGCGCGAAATAGGGGGAGGTCATCAGCAAAATACAGAAGTTACTAATACGAGGGTCAGGGAAAGAATAGTCTGCTAAAAGAGTACTCGCGTACTGTTCGTGACCATGCGGTACCTGTCGAAGAGAAACGTGGCCCTACGTTTGTGGCGTCACGTGTAATAGGCACGTGACGCGCGCGTAAATGCCGCAAGGCATTTACCCTCGCAAATCTTGCATTTTAATAGTTACGAATATATAACAACTATTACACTTTATCTTGACATTTCAACTTGTTGAATAGCTTCGCTATTTCACTTCGTGATTTTTATTACTTCATTTATCTAGGTGATTTAGCCGGCAGCTTTAGCGCCCTAAATCACCCGTTAATTCTAGACGACTAGAAGTTATAAAAAATCGATTTTTTATTTTAACCGTAATAAGTTAACTTAACGAATTATTACCCCTTTTTTCTCTCCCCGACCTTTTTATATTACGAGATATCTCGATAAATTCACCGTTATATTTAATACGACGGAGTTATATATATAATAATAATATTAAAGTAAGCGCCGACCTCGCTTAACGTATTAACGATATATTAACCTCGTTTACGGAGACGTTAAAAACCCTCGTAAACTTTACGAATTCGCTTAATAACCGTATTAACGTAATACTTAACCGTATACCGGACCCCGATATCGAAGCCGCCCGTTAAACGGCCGCCGAGATTATTACGAGTAATACGGACGCGGTTTTAAACCGCCTCGTTAACTTTACGGCGAGCCTTCGTACGGTTATCGATACTTTAAGTTTTACGCGCTTAGTTATAAAAGCCCGCGATATAATTAATTAAATTATTAAGTAAGATATTTCGAACGGTAATAACGACGATAACGATTATTACGATACCTCCTCGCCTTTAAATACTAGGAATAACTCGTTTAATAACTTTAAAAAGATTTTTATTATATTTATTAAGGAGGAGGACGGGTAAAGTAAACGTGGAGTACGTAAAGGTACGAAGGTTAAGTATAAATTAAAAATATCGTTTAACCGCCTTTATATAATATATAACCGCTTTTAAACTTTATAAACTTCCTTCGTTAAATAAGAGACCTCGCCTTATAAAGTTATTAACGAGATTAAGCCCGTAATAAATATTATTACTTTTATTTTCCCTCCCCTTATTATCGACGACCTTATATTAAGAGATCTTAAGGACTTTAAGCTTACCCGATACCCCCCTTCGAAAATAACGGGTATCTTATTTTTATAAAGGTTTTTAACGTTAATCTTTAATTAATAACTCGATACGGTTAAAGCTTTATCGAATATATAATAATCTTTTATACGTTAATTTATCCCGATTATTTATTAAGGTAATTATTTAGTATTAAATATATCGAGTAATTATTAAAAGCTCGTATTTTTTTTAATACCCGGAATAGTATAATATAAATATTTATTTATTATTATTATAATAAATAATAAATAACGTAATTAATTAATAATACGTAGTATTATTATATTATTAATCCCGCGCCTAATTACCTCGAAATATATTAAAGCCGTTAATTAATTATACGAAAGTATATAAATATTTACTTATTATTACTAGTAAACCCGCGACCGTATTAAATAACTTTATTAATATTATTACGACCTAGAGGATTAAGCTCTTATAATTAACTTATAAGTATATTACGTTATTTCGTATATCCGACTACCCGTATAACCCCTCGAAAATAATTTATAAATTATTAAATATACGGAAATACGTACTCGACGTATTTAAGGATAAAAAGGATTTAATAAAATATATCCTCGGTAACTTAACCCCGACTTATTTATTTACGGAACGTACGAGCGTAACGTATAATACGGATCTTATTACGGACGTTATCTTCTTCGCTAATATAATACTTATATTTAACGAACGGGATTATAATAACGAAAACGACGACCTTAAGGAATTCGACGTCGTATACGTTACGTAAGTATAATAATAATTACGACGTTACTTTAATTATAATTAACCTAGTTACTTTATTAATAAATACTTACGGTTACGTACGTTTCGTATTAATAAACCCGGACGGGGTACGTAAATATAAATATAAGGCCGCGTTAATTATAATAATATATAATATAACCCTCCGCGCCGAGTATTTATTTAATAAGAAGTAATTAAACGTAACGCCGACGATAATAAACTACTTAATAAACGCGATAATAATAAGGGTAAACCTTTTAATATATACCCTTCCTTTAAAAACGCGAACCGTTATCCCGATATACGCGCGAAACTTATTAATAAACTTATATAACGTAATAACCGTCGGACCGTAAAGATTACCGTAAAAGAACGAGGATAAAAATAACGATATAAAAAACTTATAAAAATACGCTTAAAATAAATTATTAAATAATAATAACCTAGGCGATTTATAATAAAACGAGAGTACGCGTTTTAAATAAGTATCGATAAAGGCGAACTTAACCGTATAATTATACGGCGAATTAACCTTTACCCTATAATAATACGCGTACGTAAGAAAATACGAAAATATTATAAAGAGGAGTATTACCGTTATACTTACCGCGTATTCTTCGATAACGGATATGGCTCGGACTTTATTAATAAGAGTTACGCCCGTTAATATAGTATAAAAGTGGAATTTACTAATATTTTACGCTTAACCGGCGTGGGAGGCCTAAGTTTAAAGGTTATCGGAGTAGTAAGAATCTTTATATACTTTTACCTCGTCGATAAAACGACGTCTCTCCCGTAGGGATTAAACGTTAATATTATTAAAGATAGTAGTTTACCCGGTGACTTAAACTTAAGCTTAAATATATACGCTTTATTAAAAATATAATACCTTTAAAGTTATTAACTCCGTTTTACGTTAAATAAGGCGTAAAAAACGCTCGTTAATAATAATTATTATAATCTCCTTATCTCCCTTATTAAAGCCGTAAAAGGCCTTACTTACGCGTATATTAATAACGAAGAGAAGCTACGAGAAATTAATATATATAAAAAAGACTTCCCCGAACTCTTTAAACCTTCGGGTAAGGGTATTACGAAGACGATAAGTACACTTTATACGATTAATATTAGCGATACTTAGTTATTTAAAACTCGCTTATACGTTATAACTTATTTTAAACGTTAGCTTTAAGATTATTTATTAAGGATAAGTTAAAAAAAGGGATTATTCGGCCGAGTAAATTATTATAAGTATCCCGCGCCCTCGTAGTCCTTAAAGGAGGTAAAATACTCCCGAAACTTATATATAAGTAACTTATTAATATAAATAATATAATAACTTTACCCGACGGTTATAAAGCCCGTATATATATAAATTACCGTAGCCTTAATAACGTAACGATTAAGAACGCTTATTTATTATTAAATATAAAAAACGCCCTTAATAAAGCGGTAAAATATAAGTAGTTTAACGTACTTAATTTACGCGATAGGTTTTAGTAAATTAGAATAAACTTTAAAGATATTACGAAGATAACCTTTATATCCCCTCTCGGGCTTTACGAGTTTACCGTTATACCCTTCGGCTTAACGAACGCGCCCGTAACTTTTTAACGCTTAATCGACGAGTTACTCGTAGGCTATAAATAATATACGCGTAGTTTAATCGACGAGTTATTCGTAAATTATAAATAATATACGCGTAATTTAATCGACGATATTTACGTATATATAAATATTAAATAAATCCTTAACGTTAATAATACGTTTAATTTATATAAGAGGTTAAATTCCTTAGTAGGATTATTTCTTATAATATTATTAAACTTAACTTTATTAAAGTAAAGGCGATCCTCGAATACTTATACTTAAAATAATTATATAAGTACGGGGCTTTTTATTAATTATAAAATATTACCGTATAAGTATACCGGAGTTTTCTCGTATAATAAGTACCCTCGTTAAATATTTAATAAGTAGCCCGCTTAAGGGCGTACGTTTCGAGTTCGATAAAGACGCGAAAGCCGTTTTTTATAAATTAAAATAAGCCCTCGTCGATATTATTAACTTATATCCCTTCCGTTAAACCCTCCCGGTAATATTTATATATAATACCTCCGGTAATTATATAAGTGTTATTATATATTAACTACGAGAGACGATCCCCCCGGGTAATCCGTTATATAATTTATTACGTAATTTAATTTTAGTCGTTTTCCTTAATTACCCCTTTACCCCGACGTAAAAACGGTATTCGTCGTAAAAACGTAAAGCTTTAATACTTTATAATAACCTTTAGTAAATAACGAAATTATATAAAAGGATTACCGATTATAATAATTACCGATTACTAAAGCCTTACCGGTTTTAAGAAGTAAAAGGAACCGATATTACGAATATAACGATTTATTAATACGATCGAATATTTCGACCTAGTTATCGTATAAAAGCCCGGCGCGTCGAATATAATAATTAATTAACTTTCGCGACCCTTAACCCTTAATAATACTTTTACGAATAAAATTATTATAATATACGTAATCGGTAACTCCGCGGTTAACTTTATTAACCTTATAAAGGAGCCGTTAATAATTAACCTTACGAACGACGACGTCGATTTCGAAAGTATACGCGATTATCTTTTATAATAATAAGATAACCCTAGCCGCGAACCTCTCGCGTATAAAAAAGCCGTATAATTAATATAAGAAGTAATACGTCGAAAAATTACCGCGTTAAGACCGTTTATATTTAAGCCGCTTATTTACTTACTAGGGGACGAGCCTTTAATCTTAAACGAGGTTAAAATATTTACGGAGGGTAACCTCGTAAATATATATAAGTTTTTATAAGGATAAAATAAGTACCCCCGCTTAGGCGTTAACTTTATTTAACGGTATTTTAACTTAATAAAGAACCGTTTATACCTTATTACGTTTAACGGCGGCGTTCTCCTTATTTTAATAAAACGCGAAATAATTAATAAAATACGTAATATATATATTAAGTAAGGGTATTATTTACCCGGCGCGTTACTTTATATCGTACGAGGCGATTTTTAATACCTTAATATAATTATAATATTTTATCGCCCTCGATAAACGTATTTAATTTATTAAATTAATAAGACTTTTATACGAATCGACCGCCTTTTACTCGTAATTAACTTTATACCCGTTTTTTCGCGTTAAAGTATTAACTTTATTAACTTATTATATAATAAGATATACTTATATTTTATTATTAAGTATTATATAAACTAGGTTATTATAAGTCCTCCGACGATAAGACTTATTACTTCGATTATAATCGCCGTTATAAATATCGTCGAGGTAAGCTTCGGATTACTACGCGAAGTTATTATTAATAATAATAAGGCTTTCGTCGTTATAAACGTCGTCGAGGTAAGCTTCGGATTACCGCGCGAAGTTATCGTTAATAATAATAAAGCTTTTATCGTTAAAGACTTTATAACGAAAGTACGTAATATAAGTAATATAACGCTTTATAACGCCCCGACGAATAATAAAATTAAACGCTTTAATAATATTATTAAAAATATTACGCGACTTATTTTATAACGACGACTCCTTTAAAATTTATTAATTACGGCGTATTTTATTTATCGCGAAACCCTCGCGATATATACGTACCGCCTATAAAAGTATAAATTTACCCCGTTTTACTTTACCTTCGGCTCCGTAAGTAGCCCGCGCGTCGCGACGGTTAATTATATCCGCGAATATACCTTAAATAAAGAGATTAATATAATAAAGGACCGCGTACGATTTATCCGTAATACTTTCGATAATTAAAAAGAGTTACTTATAAGTACGAAACGAGTACGCGTAAAGGTACGCTCCCTTTTATAATTAAAAAAAGCCGTTACTCGAGACTTTTAAATTAACGATTAAGTATTACGCGAAAGGAAGCGCCGTTATAAAAACGAGTTATATTACGAAGGCTTATTATAAGTGTTTAAAAGGGACGATAAATATAATAACCGGTTTATCCTTTATACTCTTAATAACGTTATTATTTCGAAGAGTAAGTACGCGAATATATTATTTTTAATATATATCGAGGACGGCGAGCCCGTTAAATTATTATAATATTCGCGTAAATAACTCTTAAATATAAAACGCGAGTATATTAAGAAAATAACCGTAAAAATTATACGCGAATTATATAAATATATTTAACGATAATAATCCCTTTATTTAAATAAATTATTTATTTACGGCTTTTATTTATTACGTAAAATTAATACGATTATTACTTTTAACTCTTCCTCTTTATTATTTCTCGCGATATTTTTCTTTATTATTATTCTTATTACTTTCGCCTTATATTAACTTTTACCGTATTTAATTATATATTTATCGCTCTTTCCCTTTTTACTTAATTATATCGTTTATTTTTTACGAATATTTATCCTTCGTTCTTTTTATACTTTATTTTTTTACTTTCTCCCTCCTTTTTTTTTTTTTTAACCCTTACGTATATTCGATACCGCGTTTTAACCCTTTATTTTACCCTCTTATATTACTTTTACCTCTTTCGCTCGTTTAATCTTCTCTCCCACTTTTTTTTATTATTATTTAATTATAATTTATACGATTTTTTACCTCTTATATTATAAACGTCTTAATCGTTAACTTATATAACGCCGCTTATCGTAAACTTTTAACCCGCCTCGCCGAATACCTCGACCTTAACGACTAGTTATTTAACGATATTAATTAACTCGCCCTCGTTATTATCCGGTACGTCGACTCCACCGGTATATCTTTTAATACGACTAACTTATACCGTACGACTTAAAAGGCCTTTAAAACGGCCGTACGTTACCGTTAAAACCCCGGTTAACGTACGTATTTATTAAGTTAATCCGTATTACTTACTCTTCGCCTTTTTAATACGGACTTAAAGGATTTATCGGCCTTAAAAGTTATTAACGACGGCCCGTTCCTCTTTTTAAACGAGCTCGGTTATAAAGTTTACCCTCGTATATACGTTAAGGAAGGATACGCCGTCGGTTACTCCGCCGTAATTAAATAAATATACGTAACCGTAAACGCGCTTCGCTTACGTAATACGCGCGTTACCGTAATAATTACTTAAGTATAAGCCGCGCCTCCGTTACCCCCGCGGTTATACTTATTACTCCCGCGCCTTAACCGTCCCCGCCGGTTATACTTACTACTCCCGCGCTTTAATTACCCGCGCCGGCCTAACTTACCGTTACGCCCGCTCTAACTCCCTAATAACTCCCGTAGGCGCCGCCTATATAACTAGTTAATATACCGGGTCCGCCGCCTTATCCCGTTATTATACCCGACCTTATTATAATATAAGCCGCCGTTTAACTTTATATACCGAACCCGCCTCCCGGTTTATACGGGTAATTTATCCTTATATTTAATATATAAAGTTAACCTCCCTTACTTTAATAATAAATCCCTTAATACGTTACCGTACGTATAATCGAGGAGCGGCTCCGCGACTTAAAGTAAATTATATTAATTATCCTTAAAGTCCTTTACGACGCCGTTAATATTATCGAGACTTACTTTACCCTTTAACGTATATAATTCGTATTTCGTTATATTTTTTTCGTTATATTTTTACTTATAAAATTATCTTATTATTTAATCGTTTTTCCGCCCCGAAGGGGCGAGGGGGGGTATATAACGTTACGTATAATAAGTACGTAACGCGCGCGTAAATACCGTAAAGCATTTACCCTCGTAAATCTTACATTTTAATAGTTACGAATATATAACAACTATTACACTTTATCTTAACATTTCAACTTGTTGAATAGCTTCGCTATTTCACTTCGTGATTTCTATTACTTCATTTATCCAGGTGATTCAGCCGGCAGCTTCAGCGCCCCAAATCACCCGTTGATTCTGGACGACTAAAAGCCACAACTTACACTCCCTTGCGGGACTTCTTTCCACTTTCTTGAGTCGTTCTTGCCCGTTCGTTGAACACGGAAAACGACAGGGGCAAGTGAAAGGGCAAGTGCGCTTTTCTGTAAACGGGAAGGGCGACGCCCCAGTCCCCGCAATCAATTCCCCAAAAAAAGAAGGGATGGTGGGGTCATTTACACGTATTGGCAATACTTTTGTTGGTGCTCTGTGCGGTGCCAAAAAAGTTGGAGAGCGCGGAAAGGGGAAGGGAAGAGCGCACGAAGGGCGGGCGACAAGGAAGGTACAAGCGGGCTGTACCTTTTCATCTTGCGGAGCATCGAGTCCGTCAAGAAACGACAAAGTCCCTGATCATCCATGTTAGTAGATACAAGTGCAATTGTCGCACACGTGTGTCCGAACAGTCTGAAGAGAGATGCATTGGCACGGTACGCTGGAGAAACGAGAGACACGACAGACAGACCTGATTCGCAGGGTACGTACCAACTCGGGTGTATCTTGGCCTTTTTTGCCAACATGCTCCCTATCCACACGGTCTGTTGTGTGGTCCCCTTTAAGATTGCTTCATTCTTCCCGCCTGCCGACTTTATGCCTGGCTGTCGGTCGGGGCTCAATCTCGGCGGGTAGGCAGGCTGGAAAAAGGGACGAAAGGATGGTGTTGCAGAGGAACAAATCTGACTACATTGTACATTGTTGGGGCATTCTGATGGAGAGAGATATATATGTGCGGAGTATGTATGGTGACAAGAGCTTGGACTGCCGACATACAAGAGAAGCTGCACGCAGTATTCCAGAGGCGAACTAGAAGCAGGGTAGGCAAGAAAAGGAAGCCTTCGAAAGGGGAACTGATGCCCCTGTCTCGCGTGGGAAATGGCCCGGGAGGCAAAGAGTAGATTGAATGCATGGCTCAAAGAGGGCGGTCAAAACTGAAGCCTATGAGTCGAGGCTTGTGGTTGAGGCTGCTGATGAATGCGGATGTCGTACTTCCGCTCCGTAATCAGAGCATTATGGACTGTACTGTACGGAATGAATATTTGTAAGTACATGTATCTGCATGGTGTTTCGCCCCTGCATATTTTTCAGTTGCTTGAGTATCGTGAACGTAGTAGATAACCGTAGATGACGATTGTCTGGAGCTTTGCGATCGGAACGCAAGAAACGCACAGCTCCCAGCTGTCGTGCGGTGGTTGCTTCAGTGCACCAAAGTGCAAAGAGCCCTGAAGTCTAACCGTGCAAGCAGTGGTGTCCCTGCAGGCCCGCAGCGACTGGTTTGTTGTTCCCGCTCCCCCAAAACACTCATGCTTTGTACAGCCTCTTGGCGAAAAGCGCACAGATGCAACGGCATGTCTTGAGTCAGATAACTATGATTCTCGTCCACTGACCCTGAGACAGAGTGTACTAATGTGGACACCAAAAGCATAAAAATATCCTATCTGACACTGAGTCTGGCCAGAACCCGGTATCCCAAAGAACTTGCAAATTCCCAAGTTGCACCGGGCACGAACTCTCAAACATCTCTCTATTTTTTTTGTAGTGTCCAACATCCAACGGCTGCCATTCAAAGTTCAAGGTGCCACAGCGTAATTCCGGAAGCAGCAAGACACGAGATGTCGCCTTTTATTAGAAGATTGTTTTTCGGGCGGGCCGTCCGCGTCCCGATAGCAGGGCGTGGCAGCACGGCATGAGACCGATGCACAGACGTAGCTTTTACACAACCGTGCGTGACGATGCATTTTGCGAGCAGACCGTACAGCAAACATCTCGCAAAAGTGGCTGGGAGATACCGTTGCTCTGTTGCTCTCTCGCTCGTTTCGCGGAATTTACAGCCCTTTCCGGCAAGCACAGTTCTGGTTTTCTGTACCTGGCCGAACGCGGCACCATATTCGACGTGAAGGCCTGTCCCTTCTCGGGCTGTATTTGTGGCAACGGGGCACGGTTGGATGCTCACCGGCCGGGATGCATGTTCTGGCCGAGAAGTAGGCACCGAGGCAAGAGACAGAGTGTTATGCATGGCCAGGAGAATATTTTCTTTTTTTGAAAAACAAAGAGAACTAATCAGCTGAGAGACAATGAAAGCGACCATAAGAAATAGATTTGAAAAAAAAAAAAGGGCTCAAGCATCGCTTGTGACTTGCGTCTGGGCTTGTTTGAAGGGTGGTGTGGGTAAAAAGCATGGGTTACGCTTGGAGACGGGCCAACCCAGCCTGCAGTGAGCTCTTTCCTTCCCGTTTACTCGCTCAAAGATCGCCTCCATGCAGTTGCGGCAAGAGCAACATGCGTTCGCTCTTGCCGCCCAGTTCAACTTCGGCACGATCACCAAGCTCGATGGAGCTTTTCGAGGCCAATGGGAGTAATAATAAAAGTTAAAAAAAGGCATAGGAAACGAGGTTGCTGGCTACGACGATTCTGGTGCATCATGGGTGCAGAGTTGCATTCACTATTTCGTATGCACAACAGCCAGTTTGGGTTGTTTCCTGAATACACTGTGCCCACCCATTCCCCCCCAACAAGCTTGTTCCAGCGGCTCAGCGGAAACCCCGCCAGCCCACCAACTGTCCTATCCCTTCTTCTCGCCTGTAGCCTGTACTCAGTATTTTCCCATTTCTTCTGTTGGATGTGTCGATAGATTAGACAACGGAAGTGTAAATACGCAGTGAACCGTATAGTAAACTGGCACTGGTCATCAATGTGGTAGTCAAGATCTTGAGGAAGGTGCACTGGGTCGATTGCACGTAGTGAATGTCTTTCATTCAACAAGCAAAAATAACCTGTCGCCTTTCTGCGTTCGGATGTAACTTAAGACGCGGGTTAAGACGCAGCGGACGCAGCGACGCAGTGAGCGGATTATGCAATTCGCCAGTGTCTTGATGTTGCACCCGCTGGAGCCCGTTGGCAAATCGAGCCACGGGACCAAAATTGCGAGGTGTGGTGGAGAGAAGGAGCGAAGGAGAAAGGAGAGCTGACGGAGATACAATGAAAGAGAGACATGGAAACAAAGGCAGGGCAGGCACAGAGCACAATGATGAATATTGAGCTTCGAGGATAGAGAGAATAGATCAAAGGCAAGTGCAAATTAGTCGCACAATCAATCTATTTATCTAATATCGTACTGACTACTCTACTGACACAATACTGGCACAATAAATAGACAATCTGAGGGACAAAGGACGGTCAGGAACGGGGCATTGGCTAGCCGCTTCTCGAAACATGCAGTGAGTGCAGGGCCACAGAAGCAGGCTACATGGAACATACTGTATGGCACACATTGGACATTAATATTGGCAAAGCATCTCGTATGTTGGGGCAGCAGATAGACTGCCAGCTAATTGCTCGAAGCGATAGATCAGTGGGCAGATCACGGCCTGACTTATATACTTCTACTTGGACAATAGATAAGGCTAGCACGTTTTCCCTCAAAAAGTCAACGGGAGTTCTTTACTCGGCATGATGCAGGATCGACGAAACATGGCATACTGCGGAGCATAAGACAAGTATGGTGGAGGTGATAAAGCGCATATCTCACAAAAAAAAAAAAAACGTCACAGTTCAGATTCGCCGGCCGCCCACCTTATCCCGAGGAGAATGAACACTTTGGCCTAGAGCACCCTCTTAAACCAAACACACAGACGGGGCGGGATGACGAGCCAATCGACGGCGACGAGGCATGCAGGGAATAGATTGCGGTGCCTGGTTGATCGCCTTCACAAGAGCCAGCAGGTCGCGGCCTGCCACTCTCTAACAAAATAGCTTCATGCCTCTTGTAAACTGCTTGTATACGACGACGTATGTGTGTTTTGATCTTGTTCGTGGGTTGGCTTGAACAACTGCATTGCTTTATCACGAATATCAGTCTGTGCAAAGCCCCGGCCAGGCCCAGGGCCCGAGCTTGATTGCGATAGTACGTCTACTATGCGCCGCCAAAGTGCACTTGGATGGTAGTAAGGCCATACTTTAATCATCTCCTTCAACTGGCTGATGTCGAAACATCGACAAAAAGAAGGGATGCCCTGGGCGGCCTCAGTAACCTCGACAGTTTGTTACTTCCGCCTGGAACATCTAAAGAGCAGCCCGAAATTCATCACTGCGGCAGATCTCCTGCACGATATTGGTCTTCTTCCCGTCATGTTCTGGAAACCAGAAGCACGAAAAATGATGAATAATATGCGACAAAAATAAGACGCCGTGCCTTGTGTTTGCCACGGCCGCCACGCCGTGCCACTCAGCTGACGACCGACTGGGCTCCATTACGTCGTCATACGCACTAACATCCATCCTTCGTCCTTGCCCCTTTGCCTTTGACGGACCCCAACTCGTGCCCGCGTGGGAACAGAATCGCATGTTCGCGTTAGACTCTGAAAGGAAATGATGGGCGGCAACCAACGTGGCGAGCAAAAGGAACAAGGAACGACAGACGAAGAGGACGAAGAGGACGAAGAGGACGAAGAAAGGAACAAACAGAAGGCGCAAATGGGGTGATACTAGCCCAGCAGGCAAATTGATTTTTTTTTTCTGAAAAAAGGCCTTTTTCCCCACGAAAGGGAATGAAAACACGGAGATCGAGAGACCTGGGGTGATTTTTGCGTCAGGGCTTCCTCCAAGACACCAACCAATGCCCCCAATGTTGCCCCCAGAAATCGCTAAACCGTTTCTGGACACTTCACCCTGTCATGTGTCCCTAAAATTGGAAGAACGAGCTGGGGTGAGAAGAGAGAGAGAAGGGACTGAAGGAAAGGGCAAAATGGGAGAACCCATAAAAAAACATGGAACGTAATAGCACCCACTCAGTATTGCCTATCCTTGGCCTTGCTCTTCCCCCTTTCCCATTATTGTTTCTCCGGGGAAAGATGGGAAAGGAAAGAGCGCGGCGCGCTTCTGGGGCAGGCGCTGGGGCACAATCGGGTGGGGGGGGGGGCTCCATTCTTGTTCCATCGCTCCTTCTTTCGCCGCCAGGTCCGTCCGCCAAGGCCCATCCTCGTTAGAGGTCTCTCCCCACATCGGCGCCTGCGGGAGTCTTCCTGCCACTGTACTTCCTCAGGATGGTTTCTTTCCTTTCATCTAATCGTTCTCTTCTTCATCTCTGTCTTTGCTGGCTCTCTCTTGTCTTAATCCTTTCCGTCGTCTCTCGCCTCGCTGCCAAATGCCCACAATATTGGGTGTGCACTCCTTCCGCGATTTTAGTGTCGTTTCTACCCCGTAAAGGCGCTAGCAGCTCTTGTCTTGGCTTTTCTTGTGGCCTTTTTAGTCTCGCGTTCTTTTACCCATCATTACGACCTCCGTGCAGACCCCGGGCCCATTCGCACTGTACGCTCTCTTCCCATTCTCTCCCAGCCTGGAAGTCGTGAAAGTAGCGACAGAGCGGGCGAAATCAAGCGGTGCCCTCCCGCCGCCGCCCGCCGCCGCCCGCCGTTCCTTTGGAAAGCTGCTGCGATATAACAGGGCTAATCTTGTGTTTCTTGTGCTCGCCAAGGGCAAGTGACAAAAAACGATCAGTTGGCCGAGATTTCCGTAGTCTGCCCCGAATGTCCCGTACGCCAGGGCCTGCCAAAAAATCCATGAAATCTATGGAATCCATGGCATTCTACAGCGTGCAAAGTTCTTCTGTCGTTTCTGCACTTCTGCACCTTGACCGAAACGTCGAGTACAAGCACGGGAGTACTCTGTTACGACCTAAATCGAGCTGCAGAGCGAGGAAAGAACGAGCTGCAGGAGGGGCAAAAAGGGTTGTAGATCCAGACCACACCCAGACTTTCATATTCGACGGAACGTGCTGGTTTGGCTGCACTGCAACTGTTGTAGGCGGCGTGGGCCAGAGCTTCGCTGCGATGGTCCTGTTTCGCACGGTATACGTCGTACTCTTGCCGCTTCCTGCCTTTTTGCTCCGTCCCTCGCAGCCTTCTCGCGCTGTTGCGTGTTTCCCCCGGCGCAAATCCTTTCACGACAACGCAAAAGTGGCATGCACGCAGCACGCTGCCAGCACGCAGCACTACATTCTGAGGAGAACCCATGCTCCACGCACCACCCATGCTTTCCTTTCTTTTCTTTTTCTTCTGTCGCCCTTTGGGTCCCACACCTTAAAATAAAATAAATTGGGACCCCAGCTCACAGGCCTGTTCGCTCACTGGCCAATTCGCGCACCTGCAGATCAGGTTCGGCCAATCAAAGACGAGCTGTGTGAACTCCGTATGGGGAAAGTGGGAAAGGTCGAGAGGGAATGAGAAAAACGACGCCGCTCGTTTTCGAGTTTTTCTTCCGCCGTTCTTTTCCTTCACCCTGCTGTTGATTCCTCCCTGTTTTCTTGTGCTGATGGAGCCTTGCCTCGGACGAACAGAGAGGGACTCTGCAGTAGCGTGGGCGCTCTTTCTGCATTTTGGTTTGTGTTGCTTGCTTGCAGCCTCTTCGCTCGTGACTGAATGCTGTGCAAGAAAAATGGTTGTGGCCGCTTGCTCTCGGCATGCAGTGAAGGCAAGCCAGCTGCAAGTATACAGGTATGTACACCCTCTGAGTTAAGGGGGAAAAAACCACCAATGCTTTCGCCCACAATATTGACGCTTGCCTCTCATCATAACAGCTTTCTCTTTCCTCATACGTCAAGCGTTGCATGCCTAACCGTTCGTGCCTTCCTTTCCGTCGTTGGTCATTGCCCAGCCGCCAATTCTCTCTCTCTGTTGCTCTTTCCCAAGCTCTCCCATTGCAGTTGCCAAAAGTCTGTAGATGGTTCGAGTCAAGTCCCCAGACGGTGGCTACACGAACCACATAAAATGCACGCACCACATTCTGTGTTCACATATTATTCATACACAGACCACACCGCAGCGACCTTCTGCCCCTGATTGCATCCAGGCGTGTGGGTGTGAAGGTGCCCAGATACCAGAGTGTGCTCCGTTCCTCGTAGCGTCTACACCAGCTGGAGCACACCATGGATTTGAGCCAGGGGTTCCTCTCTTTTCTCTTTCCCAAGTCGCTCCTTCCTCCTGTCGCTCTGACCAGTTTTGCCTTTTCCTCTTTCCTGTCTAGCCTGCCACTTGTACCGGTGACCTCTCCGTATAAATATGCGTAGATGCAGCGTTTCCCCACACTGTGCTCTTTGGGGAAGGGGCGACCGTCGTCGGCGCTGGTCCCCACAGGCGAACAGGCAATTGCTGCGTCGCTCTTTCATTCCCAAAGCTCTGATTTGCCTGCCTCTTGTTGCCTGCTAGACGGCCGACGCAACCCTAAGCAATGTACTCCGTACCTCTCTCACAGTACTCCATACTCCAGCCCTCCAAACATTTCTCCAGAGTCCCACACGCCCCCCCATACTCCGTACATCGTACTCTTCCCTCTATGCGTATTAGCTTCCCCAACTAGGCCCCCAGCGCCCCTAAGCCGAGACGAACCTCGCCCTACCACACAATGGGGGCGGGCTGGCGCCTGGGGACAGGCCCAAGTACCGTTCGAGAACAGAGCACGAGCACCAGAAAGGTTCGAGGGCGCCGGGACGGAAGCGTGGGCTAAGGTCTACCTACTCAACGGTACGGAGTACAGAGTACCCTGCACCAGAATCTCCCTCGAGACCTTGTGGTCCTGCCTGTTTTTTTTTTTCTTTTTCATACGGCCAGTCGCACCTTCTCGACTAACCTTTTTTTTCCTGCCTTCTTTTCCTTCCTTCCACTCTTCTGTCCTCAACCTGCATCTTGTTGACAACAGCATCGCCAGGATAATTTTGGTTCCTTTGCTTCCTCCTTTCTTTTTCTCTTCACCTTGGTTGTCTTCGCTTCTTATCTCTTCTTCTTAGCACGGGTTCCCAACACTTGACCAGTATCACTACTTGAATCACTCTGGTGCGCCACAATTCGGCACCACCTTCCCCCCTTTCCCTTTCCTTACCCCAAAAACCCGTCGATAACAGCGCAAGCGAGCCTCATCGCACGCCAACCGACAAACAGTATTCGCATTTACTCAGCTCACCACATTCGATTGCTCGTATTGTCGACTCTATATTCATCATCCGAGAACGAGGTTTTTGTCCCCAGCAACGACTGAGTGGGCGCGTTATTTTCCTGCAGCTTGTTGGCCTTTCGCAACCTCTCAACAAAAAAGGTCATCTTGCGACCACAGCGGTTGATGGCCCGCCGTCCGTCCTCTTCATCCCCATAACCCGCGGCCGCCTCATTTTTATTCTTTTCAGTCTCTTTCGGACCGGAATCGTCTTGCACGGCAGCCGACTCGCCCTCCCTTCCTTTGCTGGACACGATTGTCCTCGACCTTCTTTTCACCCGCTGCCCGCACTTCAATTCTCCAGCTTTCTCTCCTTCTTCTTGAGCTACAGTTCGCGCTCGCGCTCCGGTTCCCCACTTCACCACCTCTGGCAATATGGCCACCTTACTCGGGCATGACGACCTGCGCCTGGACCTGTCCTTCAGCCCACTTGGGACCAACATGGCCCTCTCTCCATCTACGCCATTAGACGCCGCCGCAGGCACAGTAATCGACGATGCGGGTATGTGATGCTTGCCTCTGTGTTTATGCTTGACCAACCAATTTCTCAGTGGCTTTTGGCGTCTTTATTCTTTACTCGTGCATGCAGTTTTCTCTCAGGGCGACCACCACAAGACGGAACCGTTCATTGCTAACCCCGGATCTCTACCAGGCCCGACAATCACAGTGAACACAGAAGCCCCGGCAGCAGGTTCAGTCTCTACAACAGCACCAGGAGCTACGCCTACCACTGCCGCAGCAGCACAGTTTCCAGCACCAAAGACAGACAAGCCGCGGCCGCATGTGTGCACAATATGCCAGCGGTCCTTTGCACGGCTGGAGCACTTGAAGCGCCATGAGCGTTCCCACACGAAAGAAAAGCCGTTTGAGTGTGACCAGTGCACAAGATGTTTTGCCCGGCGAGACCTGCTCCTGCGGCACCAGCAGAAGCTGCACCAGGCTACGACGGCGCCCGCACGGCCACGAAACCGGCGTGAGAGCACCACAGGAGTGGCCCCAAGCCGCGCGCGGAAAAAGCAGCATGGCGAGCACGAGCGGTGCTGGCTCTGTGGCCTCCTCGCTCCTGGACGGCGCGAACGGCGCCAACGGCGCCAACGGCGGTCCAGCAAACAATCAGATGCGGCCTCGTGCCAACACCATCAGCCACCTGGACGCCTCAGCCGGAGCGATGCACTTTATGGGCACAAGCGGGCCTGCCAATGCTGCTCTGGCAAGAGGCATGCCACCTGGTGTTCATTCTCGGCACCCCAGTCTGGCGGGGCTCCCAATGCACAACATGGAACAGATCCCTGTGCAAGCATCAGCCTTTGTCGGCGGTATGTCGTCGGCCATGGGCCACCGCGGGATGAACCTTGGCCTGCCACGACTTGACACGCACGGCCTCAACAATTTGGATCTCTCGGGTGGCATGCGCACAGCCCCGTTGAACAACACGACCATGTTCAACCCGGACTTTGATTTCGGGACTTCCTCATATGGCCACAGCACGTCAGGCACGACCATCAACCCCAGCGCCCTGCAGTACAGTGACTCGCCCCATTCAGCGCATCTCGACGCGACAGCCATCTACGAACGTATGGGTGGCTTCAACGACATGCACCAGGCTCGGGATAGCCTCAGTTGGCTGACGGGCTTGACCCACCCCAACGGCTTTTTCCTCTGCCATTGACGAGAATGCCGTGGATGGTTCCTCGCCGTCCGCAATCAGCACGGGCAGCCAGAGCGGCATCAGCGATGTGATGCTGGACGGGTCCAATCACTTCAACCTCAACGGCGCCCATGCAGCCACTATGGCACCGCCCGTCTCGTTAGCCTCACACACACTGCCGGCTACAACTCTCTCTATGTGGCCAGCCAACGGCAACATGGTCGACCAACCATTGAACCAGAACACCTTTTCCCTGGACTTTGGTGCCACGACATCCTTTTCAGACCTCCTGAGTGGGCTGCCCTTGTCGCCCAACGGACTCCACAACATCCACACGTCTCTCACGGCGACGAGCACTGCCCCGCCGAACACCGACACCTACTTCTCTGCCACCCCTCCGTCGTCTCTGACCGCTGCCAGCCCATCGATGATGTCTTCTTTGAACAGCGCGACTTTTACCCAGGCTTTGAGCCTCAACGGAGGCACGGCCCCGGAAACGCCCAATTCTATGAATGGCAGCAATAGTGTCAGCAGCAACGGCCAGAACCACCGCCATCACCAGGCTTCGTTGAACACCAGCTCACCAGTGTCTACTATTACAGATGCAACAAGGCTGGCTATCGTAAACGCTCTCAACTCAGCAGGATCCCAGACCTCCCCCTTCGGAATGCGCAGATACTCCTTCAACGGATCCGCTACCGCGCCAGGACTCGCAGCTACCCCGAACAATCCGTCCCATCCACCCTGGATCTACAGAGATACGTCGGCGCTTATCTCCGTTACTTCCAACCGCACTTTCCCTTCCTCCACGTGTCGACCATCTCCTTCGATGTCCCGACCAAGTCCTCGTCTTCAACCTCCCCATACCACCGTGACGGCCACGGCTCCAACACCATTGGTGGCAGCGGCTGCCTGATCCTGTCCATGGCTGCCATCGGTGCTCTGTATGAGCTTGAACACGACCAGTCGCGCCTGCTCTTCACCATGGCGAAGCGTATGATCCAGCTCTATCTCGACGAACGGCGCAAGGCAAACGTGCGCAAGGCCGACTTCCGGCGGACTCCCAACGGCGATGCTCAGATGCGGCAAAAACACGACGGCTCGTCGGACACGCCCGTGTGGCTTGTGCAGGCTATGCTTCTCAACGTCATTTACGGCCACAACGGCTCGGACAAGCGTGCAGGTGAGATCGCTGCCACGCACTGTGCTGCATTGGTCAGCTTGGCACAGGGCGCCGAGCTCCTGCAGCCGACTCGCGTTGAGCCTGTGGCCGACGAGTTCGATCTCACAATGGGTGACGGAATCGAACCGAGCGACCTCTGGAACACTGACGATGGCTCCTCTGCAACGACCGCCAGGGCAGTCAAGGAAGAGGCACAGTGGCTCCGGTGGAAGGCGATGGAGGAGCGTAAGCGCACTCTGTACGCCATCTTCGTTTTCTCGAGCCTTTTGGTGTCGTCTTACAACCACACGCCGGCCCTGACCAACTCCGAGATCATGCTTGATCTCCCTTGCGACGAGGAATTCTTTTCAGCCACCTCCTGCGCCGAGTTCATGGCCAAGGGCGGCATTGCTGCAGCCAACCACAACCGCATGACTTTTCACGAGGCGCTTGGTGACCTCCTCCGTGCCAGCGAGAAGCAAATGCGCCGTAGCAGTGTCCATCCCGATGGTAGCACCGCAGGTGACACCGAGGACGAATTGAAGCCCAGCACCTTTGGCTGCTTCATCCTGATCAATGCTCTGCACAACTACATCTGGGAGACACGCCAGCGTCACCACAACAAGATATGGACAAACGAGGAGACGGAGAAGATGCACCGCCACATCGAGCCTGCTCTGGAGGCCTGGCACCGCGCCTGGACGAACAACAACAACCGCAACTCTAGCAACAACGTCGACTTGACCGATCTGTCGTCGGTGTCGGGCATGGACTCCATCGCGGTGGACTCTGTCCCCTTGCTGGACCTGGCTTACGTGCGGCTCTTTGTCAATCTTGCACGTTCCAAGGAGAAGTTCTGGCAGCGCAACTGGGATGGCCTTGCTGAAGAGCTCTGCCACGGTCGCGAAATCGTTCAACATGCCGAGCATTCACCTGCATCGAACTCCGAGTCCGCCATGACCGACCCATCCTCGGACCTGTCTGGCCACGGGGCGTCCGTTTTCATCGACTCGCCCGCGACGCAGCTTTCAGCTTCGCCTGGTTTTGGCACGGGCAAGTTCAATGGAGCCGTGGGTCAGCAGCAGCGGCAGCAGCGGCAGCAGCGGCAGCAGCAGTCTGATTCGACCCGGACGACTTCTCGCCGCGAGAAGCACCTCCGGAAGGCAGCCCTGTATGCTGTGGAGGCTTTGTCGATGACGAACAAGGTTGGCTACACGCTGGCAGACTTTGCGAACCGGGAGCTGCCCCTGCAGTCAGCACTGTGCGTTTTCGACTGCGCACAGGTGCTGGCGGAGTGGGTTGCGACTCTGCAAGACCGTGTTGGCCGTTACCTCGGTGTCTTGGACCAGGATGTTGACCTGAACCAGGTGCCCGCGATTATGCTTTTAGAGGACGAGGACGTCAAGCTTCTTGCCAAGATCAAGGAGGTGCTGAGTGCGGCGGAGACGACGATGAACATGGACATTGCCAACGGCACCGGCAACGCGGTTGCGGGCATTTCGACACGCATGGCATCGCGTATGCAGATGGGCGAGCAGATTGGTTACGGTGCCAAGATCTTGAGTGTCACTGCGTACACTCTGGGCAAGGCGTCGGTCTGGCCTGTCACCCACCTCATGGCTGAATGTCTTGAGAACCATGCCAGCCACATGCGTGCGCGCGCCGAGAAGTCTGTTCTGGCTTGCGACTAAATGGGCACGCTAACTACGGAATTTCTGCTCGCCATTCTACGGGGACGACTGCGATTTATGCGAGCGATTGATTTGCAACTTTTCTTCACATGCGTGGGTTTTTTTTGGGGGGGTGCATTTTTTTTATATGATACCAACGTATCTTGTTCTCTCTCCCTTCAGTCTTCAGCTTTCTGCATGGCCTCAACTTCTTGAATGGCAACTCGAACCGGTCTCGCTCAACACCCGGTCATCGCTCATTCTTTGACGAGGATTCGCGACCTTTTTTTTGGATATGTCCCAACAGTTCTCGGCCCGTACGGACAATCGCCACGGCGATTACTCTATTCCCAATCCTGTATTTGTTTTATACCTGTTTATGGGGGAATTTCTTGATTTTTTTCTGAATTATCTGTTCTGTTTCCCACTCCTCACTTTTTGGGGGCTTTTCTGTTTGGATTTTTCTGATGTAAAATTAAAAATAAAATAAAATGGGCAGCAGCGGGCAGGCCAAACCGGAAACCTGCTTTGGGCTGTGTGGTGATGGGACGGGAGATGAAGCCAAAAAGCCGAGAAAACCCAGTCCTGGGTTCCAAGAAACGAGACTACGACAGAGATATTTGTTTGGCCTACTGCTTGCAAAATACCCTTTGTTGCGATGGACGTGTTCTATACTATATAGCATTACGAGTTCTAGAGTTAGAAACGCTGTTCTTGAATTCGATGCACATGTATACCTTATTGTAGTGATCAACCAAGTATGACAAGTGAACTAGATGTGATTCGGAGACGAGAGGAAGATACGAAGAGGATGCGCGCTACTGTTTTTTTAGTAGGTACAGGCGATGACGGAATGTGGGTGGGTAGCGACTGCCGATAAGAAACGCTGCGGGGACGGGGTGTGCGCGCCTTCCCATTCTGACGTCTATGGCGTCACGTGTAATAGGCACGTGACGCGCGCGTAAATGCCGCGAGGCATTTACCCTCGCAAATCTTGTATTTCAATAGTTACGAATATACAACAACTATTACACTTTATCTTGACATTTCAACTTGTTGAATAGCTTCGTTATTTCACTTCGTGATTTTTATTACTTTATTTATTTAGGTGATTTAGCCGGCAGCTTTAACGCCTTAAATTACCCGTTAATTTTAGACGATTAAAAGTTATAAAAAATCGATTTTTTATTTTAATTATAATAAGTTAACTTAACGAATTATTACCCCTTTTTTCTTTCCCCGACCCTTTTATATTACGAGATATTTTAATAAATTTATTATTAAAACTTATACGACGAAGTTATATATATAATAATAAATATTAAAATAAACGCCGACTTCGTTTAATATATTAACGATATATTAACCTCGTTTACGGAGACGTTAAAAACCCTCGTAAACTTTACGAATTCGTTTAATAACCGTATTAACGTAATATTAACCGTATACCGGACCCCGATATCGAAGCCGCCCGTTAAACGGCCGCCGAAATTATTACGAGTAATACGGACGCGGTTTTAAACCGCCTCGTTAACTTTACGGCGAGCCTTCGTACGGTTATTAATACTTTAAGTTTTACGCGCCTACCCGTTATAAAAGCCCGCGATATAATTAATTAAATTATTAAGTAAAATATTTCGAACGGTAATAACGACGATAACGATTATTACGAGTAATACGACGTAACGGTTTTAAACCGCCTCGTTAACTTTACGGCGAGCCTTCGTACGGTAATTATTAATACTTTAAGTTTTACGCGTTTAATTATAAAAGTCCGCGATATAATTAATTAAATTATTAAGTAAAATATTTCGAACGGTAATAACGACGATAACGATTATTACGATACTTCTTCGTTTTTAAATATTAAAAATAACTCGTTTAATAACTTTAAAGAGATTTTTATTATACTTATTAAAGAGGAGGACGGGTAAAGTAAACGTAAAGTACGTAAAGGTATAAAGGTTAAGTATAAATTAAAAATATCGTTTAACCGTTTTATATAATATATAACCGTTTTTAAACTTTATAAACTTCCCTCGTTAAATAAAAGACTTCGTTTTATAAAGTTATTAACGAAATTAAACCCGTAATAAATATTATTACTTTTTATTTTTCCTTTTTATTATAATACGACTTTATTTTATAAAGTTATTAACGAGATTAAGCCCGTAATAAATATTATTACTTTTATTTTTTTTCTCTTTATTATCGACGACTTTATATTAAAAGATTTTAAAGACTTTAAGTTTACCGATACCCCCTTTCGAAAACGACGGGTATTTTATTTTTATAAAGGTTTTTAACGTTAATCTTTAATTAATAACTCGATACGGTTAAAGCCTTATCGAATATATAATAATCTTTTATACGTTAATTTATCCCGATTATTTATTAAAGTAATTACTTAATATTAAATATATCGAGTAATTATTAAAAACTCGTATTCTCCTTAATACCCGGAGTATATAATATATAATATTATTATATTATTATTATAATAAATAATAAATAACGTAATTAATTAATAATACGTAATATTATTATATTATTAATCCCGCGCTTAATTACCTCGAAATATATTAAAGCCGTTAATTAATTATACGAAGTATATAAATATTTACTTATTATTACCGGTAAACCCGCGATTATATTAAATAACTTTATTAATATTATTACGACTTAAAGGATTAAACTCCTATAATTAACTTATAAGTATATTACGTTATTTTATATATCCGACTACCCGTATAACCCCTCGAAAATAATTTATAAATTATTAAATATACGGAAATACGTACTCGACGTATTTAAAGATAAGAAGGATTTAATAAAATATATTCTCGGTAACTTAACCCCGACTTATTTATTTACGGAACGTACGAGCGTAACGTATAATACGGATCTTATTACGGACGTTATTTTCTTCGCCGATATAATACTTATATTTAATAAACGGGATTATAATAATAAAAACGACGACTTTAAAGAATTCGACGTCGTATACGTTACGTAAGTATAATAATAATTACGACGTTACTTTAATTATAATTAACTTAATTACTTTATTAATAAATATTTACGGTTACGTACGTTTCGTATTAATAAACCCGGTCGGGGTACGTAAATATAAATATAAAGCCGCGTTAATTATAATAATATATAATATAACCCTCCGCGCCGAGTACTTATTTAATAAAAAGTAATTAAACGTAATACCGACGATAATAAATTATTTAATAAACGCGATAATATTAAGGGTAAACCTTTTAATATATATTCTTCTTTTAAAAACGCGAACCGTTATCCTAATATACGCGCGAAACTTATTAATAAACTTATATAACGCGATAACCGTCGGGACCGTAAAAATTACCGTAAAAAAAATAAGTTTTATAATACGGTAAAAAACGAGGATAAAGATAATAATATAAAAAACTTATAAAAATACGCTTAAAATAAATTATTAAATAATAATAACTTAAACGATTTATAATAAAGACGAGAGTACGCGTTTTAAATAAGTATTAATAAGGCGAACTTAACCGTATAATTATACGGCGAATTAACTTTTACTTTATAATAATACACGTACGTAAGAAAATACGAAAATATTATAAAAAGGAGTATTACCGTTATATTTACCGCGTATTCTTCGATAACGGATATAACTCGGACTTTATTAATAAAAGTTACGCCCGTTAATATAATATAAAGGTGGAATTTATTAATATTTTACGTTTAACCGGCGTAAAAGGCTTAAGTTTAAAGGTTATTAAAGTAATAAAAATTTTTATATACTTTTACCTCGCCGATAAAACGACGTCTCTCCCGTAAAGATTAAACGTCGATATTATTAAAAATAATAATTTACCCGGTAACTTAAACTTAAACTTAAATATATACGCTTTATTAAAAATATAATACCTTTAAAGTTATTAACTCCGTTTTACGTTAAATAAAGCGTAAAAAACACTCGTTAATAACGATTATTATAATCTCCTTATCTCCCTTATTAAAGCCGTAAAAGGCCTTACTTACGCGTATATTAATAACGAAAAAAAGTTACGAGAAGTTAATATATATAAAAAGGATTTCCCCGAACTCTTTAAACCTTCGAGTAAGGGTATTACGAGGATAATAAATATACTTTATACGATTAATATTAACGATACTTAATTATTTAAAACTCGTTTAATACGTTATAACTTATTTTAAACGTTAACTCTAAAATTATTTATTAAAGATAAGTTAAAAAAAGGGATTATTCGGCCGAGTAAATTATTATAAGTATCCCGCGCCCTCGTAATCCTTAAAGGAGGTAAAATACTCCCGAAGTTTATATATAAGTAACTTATTAATATAAATAATATAATAACTTTACCCGACGGTTATAAAGCCCGTATATATATAAATTACCGTAACTTTAATAACGTAACGATTAAAAACGCTTACTTATTATTAAATATAAAAGACGCCTTTAATAAAACGGTAAAATATAAATAATTTAACGTATTTAATTTACGCGATAAGTTTTAATAAATTAAAATAAACCTTAAAAATATTTCGAAGATAACTTTTATATCCCCTCTCGGGCTTTACGAGTTTACCGTTATACCCTTCGGTTTAACGAACGCGCCCGTAACTTTTTAACGTTTAATCGACGAGTTACTCGTAAGTTATAAATAATATACGCGTAACTTAATCGATAATATTTACGTATATATAAATATTAAATAAGAATTTAACGAACGAACGCGAGTAATTTTTAAAACGTTAGTAAACGTTAATTTAATCCTTAACGTTAATAAGTGCGTTTAGTTTATATAAAAGGTTAAACTCTTTAATAAGATTATTTTTTATAATATTATTAAGCTTAACCTTATTAAAGTAAAAGCGATCCTCGAATACTTATACTTAAAGATAATTATATAAGTACGGGGCTTTTTATCGTTATAAGATATTACCGTATAAGTATACCGGAGTTTTCTCGTATAATAAGTACCCTCGTTAAATATTTAATAAGTAGCCCGCTTAAGGGCGTACGTCTCGAGTTCGATAAAAACGCGAAAACCGTTTTTTATAAATTAAAATAAGCCCTCGTCGATATTATTAACTTATATCCCTTCCGTTAAACCCTCCCGGTAATATTTATATATAATACCTCCGGTAATTATATAGGTGTTATTATATATTAATTACGAGAGACGATCCCCCGGGTAATTTATTATATAATTTATTACGTAATTTAATTTTAATCGCTTTCCTTAATTACCCTTTTACCTTAACGTAAAAACGGTACTCGTCGTAAAAACGTAAAGCTTTAATATTTATAATAACCTTTAGTAAATAACGAAACTATATAAAAGGATTACCGATTATAATAATTACTAATTATTAAAACTTTACCGGTTTTAAAAAGTAAAAGGAACCGATATTACGAATATAACGATTTATTAATACGATCGAATATTTCGACCTAGTTATCGTATAAAAGCCCGGCGCGTCGAATATAATAATTAATTAACTTTCGTAACCCCTAACCCTTAATAATACTTTTACGAATAAAACTATTATAATATACGTAATCGGTGACTTCGCGGCTAACCTTATTAACCTTATAAAAGAGCCGTTAATAATTAACTTTACGAACGACGACGTCGATTTCGAAAGTATACGCGATTATCTTTTATAATAATAAAATAACCCTAGCCGCGAACCTCTCGCGTATAAAAAAGCCGTATAATTAATATAAGAAGTAGCACGTCGAAAAATTACCGCGTTAAGACCGTTTATATTTAAGCCGCTTATTTATTTATTAGGGGACGAGCCTTTAATTTTAAACGAAGTTAAAACATTTACGGAGGGTAACCTCGTAAATATATATAAGTTTTTATAAGGATAAAATAAGTACCCCCGTTTAAGCGTTAACTTTATTTAACGGTATTTTAACTTAATAAAAAACCGTTTATACTTTATTACGCTTAACGGCGGCGTTCTCCTTATTTTAATAAAACGCGAAATAATTAATAAAATACGTAATATATATATCGAGTAAAGGTATTATTTACCCGGCGCGTTACTTTATATTATACGAGGCGATTTTTAATACTTTAATATAATTATAATATTTTATCGCCCCCGATAAACGTATTTAATTTATTAAATTAATAAAACTTTTATACGAATCGACCGCCTTTTACCCGTAATTAACTTTACGCTCGTTTTTTCGCGTTAAAGTATCGACTTTATTAACTTATTATATAATAAAATATACTTATACTTTATTATTAAGTATTATATAAGTTAAGTTATTATAAATCCTCCGATAATAAAACTTATTATTTCGACCGTAATCGCCGTTATAAACGTCGTCGAAATAAACTTCGGATTACCGCGCGAAATTATCGTTAATAATAATAAGGTTTTTATTATTAAAAACTTTATAACGAAAGTACGTAATATAAGTACGATATTACGTAATATAACGCTTTATAACGCCCCGACGAATAATAAAATTAAACGCTTTAATAATATTATTAAAAATATTATACGATTTATTTTATAACGACGACTCTTTTAAAATTTATTAATTACGGTATATTTTATTTATTACGAAACCCTCGCGATATATACGCACCGCTTATAAAAGTATAAATTTACCCCGTTTTACCTTACCTTCGGTTCCGTAAATAACCCGCGCGTCGCGACGGTTAATTATATTCGCGAATATACCCTAAATAAGGAAATTAATATAATAAAGGACCGCGTACGATTTATCCGTAATACTCTCGATAATTAAAGAGAGTTATTTATAAGTATAAAACGAGTATACGTAAAGGTACGCTCCTTCTTATAATTAAAAAAAGCCGTTACTCGAAACTTTTAAATTAACGATTAAGTATTACGCGAAAGGAAACGCCGTTATAAAAACGAGTTATATTACGAAAACTTATTATAAATATTTAAAAGGGACGATAAATATAATAATTAATTTATCCTTTATACTCTTAATAATGTATTTATCCCGAAGAGTAAATACGCGAATATATTATTTTTAATATATATCGAGGACGGCGAGCCCGTTAAATTATTATAATATTCGCGTAAATAACTCTTAAATATAAAACGCGAGTATATTATAAAAATAACCGTAAAAATTATACGCGAATTATATAAATATATTTAATAATAATAACTCTTTTATTTAAATAAATTATTTATTTACGGCCTTTATTTATTACGTAAAATTAATACGATTATTACTTTTAACTTTTCTTTTTTATTATTTCTCGTAATATTTTTTTTATTATTATTTTTATTATTTTCGTTTTATATTAACTTTTACTATATTTAATTATATATTTATCGCTCCTTCCCTTTTTACTTAATTATATCGTTTATTTTTTACGAATATTTATCCTTCGTTTTTTTCGTACTTTATTTTTTTACTTTTTTATTACGTACGAGGCGCGGCTACGGTTAATATCGAAATACTAGGTAACGGCGATATAAGGTAAAGGCGAGGGTATAACGGTTTTATAAGACTTCGTAATAATATAAGGGTGCGATATAAGCGACTAAGAAATAGAGTAAAATAAATATATAATTAATAATTAAATTAACGGATTATTACGTATAAGAGAAAAGTTATTTATACCCTTTAATACGGCTTAAAAAGGCCGCGTTACGTAATAATTAATAATATAACCGTTACGTATCGTACGGGAAGGTAATTAATAATTACCTTCCTCGTAATATCTCTCGTGGGGGCGGAAAAAATATTCTCCCGTCCCGCTTCGAGATTTTACCGTAAAGGATACGTAAGAAAAAACTCTTTATTACGAAAAATATAAACTGAATAATTACTTTTTATAACGGTTATCGGGCGAAAAGAAAATATAAAAGAGACTTAATAATAAAAAATAAAAATAATAAATAAATAACGCGTCGAAAAATAATAAAAATAATTTAAATAAACCTTCGTAAAGTTTTAATACGTTATCGTTAATTAAAAATTATTTTAATTTATAAAGTCGTTAACGGACGGTGTTTCGCGGTTTATAAAAATATTAATATTACTTATTAATATTACGAGGGTACGTTTATTATTATACGACGACGCTTTCGGTGTCGCCGGCGTAATAAGTACCGTAAAAAAGCGATTACGCGAGTTAAAACGCCGGAGCGCCGGTTTTAAAGCCTTTACGCTTTTAATTAATTAATTAATATTAACGGCGCGTATCGTCGTAACCGTTTAACGGCTTAATAAAGTTACCGTTAAAAAAGTAACCCGGCTCGACGGGGTTAAAGTATTTAAGGTAAAAGAGATACCGCGGCCTTAAAAGGCGACCGACGGTAATCCCGACGTATTTACCCGTTTTATTAACTCGTTTACCGTTTATTATATATCGATTAGTTAAGTCGCGGGTGGCCGAGGTTATTATAACGACTCGTTCGTCGATTTTTTAAAGTACGGCCGATTAATTATTAAGATATTAATAACGTTTTTTAAATCCTTTTTAACGGGTATAATACTTTACGCGACGGCCGATTTAATACGTATTTAAAATTTATTCGGTAAGTCCTTTATAATAATTATTAATATAATAATTACGTTTTACGTAACGGCGACGATAACCTTTAATTACCCGGAGGCGTTTACCGAGGGTTATTATAACGGTCCGGAAAGTTAAGAAACGATTAAGCTTCGTTCCCGTAAAAGTTTTAAATTATAAAAGCCGGGTATTAAAACGCCTCGTCGAGGATACGTATAATTAATATTATTACGTATATAAGCGGCTTTACGGTTTTAATTAAAGCCCGGAGCTTTATATTTTTACCGACCGAGTAATAACGAGTACGGTAACGACGGGTAAATAAAGATTAAAAAAGAGCCTTTTTATTTTCGAGTACTTCCTTTAAATATTAAAAAACTTTAATTACGGTGGGTTACGAAATACTCGTAAAAAAAGCCTTTATACGAGTAAATAACTCGCTTTTAAATATTATCCCTTAATTTAACTTTATTTATTATACTTATTTACTTTTTTTAAAAATAAAAGGCCCGCCTCCGAAAACGAATTACCCGTTCTCGTTATAAGGGGTTTTACGTACTTTAATACTTAAGTTTTATTTTAAAAACTTATCGAATATTATATTAAGGCGGTTAATATTTATTTATAAATTTATAAAGCGATTATAATTATATCTCGCCGCGTTGTATACCTTAATATCGGTACGCTTTTTTAAAGGTAAGTTAACGGGTTTCTTAACTTTAACTACTTTAATTACCGGTAAGGCGGCGGGCTTAAACGATACCTTTACTTTTTAAACACTTATAATAATATCCTCGTTATTATTATTATCCTTTACCTTGTATTATAAAGTTTAATTGTCTTCGGGTTCGACCTCTTAAGTTACCTCTTCGTCGTTCTCTAAAGCGTCGGCTACGTCTTTTATAATAAAGTCTTCGCCCTCGGGTATAATAATAATAAGGATTTTATAATTAACCTTTTTAAATAATAAGTTAATTACGCTTATTCGGGAGGAGTAAAGGGAATCTTTAATATCGGGTATAATAAGGTTTTAAATATATAAAGAGGTTATTAATTAACGACGGTATATAATATATATATAAATATAAAGTATTTTTAGGGACTTCGGTATTATTTATATATAAAATAATAAGAGATAAAAATTTAATTATTATTTTATACGGTATTATATACGGCTTTATATATAACCGAAAAATATATTTATTATTTATATTAAATAAAAAGGAGCGATTATACGTTCGTTTACGTATACGGAAGAAAGTATTATTTAAATAACTTCGTTAAGGCGGCGTTTAAAAGTTTCGTTATTATATTTATAATAAACGGAATTATATTATTATTCGGGGAGTATATATAATAAATAAAATAACGCGTTATAAGGTTATAATATAAGTAAAGTAAACGGAAAAAATAAAAGGGGCGTAAAAATTATAAATAAAAGAAAATAAATAAAAGAGGTAATATAATTTATTAATTAATTATTATTACGTAATTCGTTCGATTAATATTTAATAACCGTCGGGGGGATTTACGTATAAGTTACTTCGGAGCCTCGATATCGGGTATAATAACCGTCTTTAACGGCCGCCCGCGGCGGCGTAGTATACCTTTTATTACCTCCGTTATTTCGGTGTAACTACCGTTTACGAGGGCTTTACGAGGGCGCCCTTTACGGCGTAATTACGGTAATTATAAAGCGAACGCTTTATCCTTTAACGCGGGTACTTCCTTAACCGGAGTACTTTTTACGGGGTATTTAACGCCTTATAAATGGATTATAATATCGGGGTAATTAACGTTATATTCGTTAATAAATTCCTCGGATCCGTCGAGTAGTATAATTTTATTAACTTATTAATTATCGTAGTACCCGTAACTTATCTACTTAACTAAGTAATTTACCGTAAAATATACCCGCGTACGACGTAAGCGATATATAAGGAGACGTTTAACTTTAAAGCGGTCGTTTTTTACGTCTTCGTCGTTTATTTTAACGCTCTTTTAAATTATAAGGCTTAACGGCTTTTACGTACGGTTATATAAGTTTTTTCCTTCCGGAGCTTTATATAAATACTTAATATTAAGGACCGGGTAGATACGTTATATTTACGGGAGTTAAAAGCGGTATATTTATTTACCGACCCTTTTAATAATTTTAAAAGGCCCGGCTCTTTATTAAAAAAGCTTCTTTTTAAGTTTATTAAATAAGTAATATCTTTTATAAAAACGGATAAAAATTATATTATTAACGTTAAATTTTATTAAATAATATATTTTATTATATTAAAACTTAATTTATTAATTTATTATATTAATTAAACTTATTATATCCTTTTAACGAATTTCTCGTTATAATTATTAAACCTCCGCGACCCTTTTATCGTTTTTTACTAAAGTTAATAAGTTTATAAGGCCGAAGGGACGGAATTTTAAAATAAACTCGTTCAGTAAGTAACCGAGGGGAGAGGAAGCCGTATTATTAAGTTAAAATTATAATACGGGGATAACGGAAGTTTAAGGAGTATCGGGATACTCGGTATAATAAAAATAAATAATAATCTCCACCGTTTAATTTTTTTATTTAAATAAACCGTTTATTTAAACGTAGTATATTATAAATATTAATAGGGATACTTTAAACTTTCGAAAAAGCTCGGTTTATAAGTCGAAGACGAATTTTTTATCGTAATTATTAATAATTTGTTTTAAGATACTTTAATTTACTTCTTAAAAATTTACGAAGTAATTATATTACTTATTCGTTAATACCGTAATATTAACTTCCGGGTACGAGAATTATTTTTTAAAGAATTTATAAATAATTATATAAAGGGTATTTAATATATCGAAGCCTTTTAAGTGTTATAAAGTATAAATAACGGGTACTTTTAATAAAGTAAGTATAAAATTTATAATTACGGTATAATAAGGAAAGTCGTAGGAGGTAATAAGTTAAAGTTACTCGACGGGGCGTAATTTTAAAGTTTAATTCGTTTAATATACCGGGTAATAATTAATATACGTACGTATCTTTTTACGTTTACGCCGTATAAAAATATTATTAAGTAATACCGTTATACGTCTTTCGTCGAAATAATATATATTATCGTAAATTATTTTAAAAATTTCCTTTTTTATAAATACGGGTATATATAAGGTTAAATTATTATACTCCGAAACGTAATAAAGTAACCGATTAATAAGTTATTATAACGTTTAATAATATTCCGACCGTTTTTTTTAACCGGGATTAATATAATTATCTTAGTTTAATTCTTAATTAATAATATCCTTTACCGGTAACGCTTTTTATTAAGATTATTTTTTAACGGCTTTAACGACTTTTACCTTTTTAACCCGGGTAACGTATTATAATACCCTTCGTAAAGGACGGAAAATATAATTGGTTTTATATATTAAGATTAAGCGATAACGAAATTCGTTTAATAATTATATTACCGTCTCGTTATTTACTTACGAGGAAATAAAATACCGGTATTAATATTCGGCCTTTATTAAAAAAAGTAAAGTAAACGGCGGTACGTTTATTTCTTTTTTAAACGTATAAACTTAAGAGCCCTTAATATAATATACGATAAAATTCTTAATATAAATAACTTCTTCGAGGATATTATTATTAACCGGTATATCGTTTTTAACTTACGTCGGAAGCCGTAATAAGGTATCCGGGACGATATTAAGTTAATTAAGGATATAAAGGATTAATAAGTTAAATTATAATATATAATTCGTTACCGATACGAGTTTAAGGTTTACCTTATTTAAGTTTATCGTTTTTAACGACGTATATATAATAATATTTTTAATTAGGGTATAATCCGTTAAAACGATAATAAGGTTTCGGTTAAATTATATTATTTTACGTATTTTAACGAATACTTAAGTAATACTTACGACTTTTAACTTTATTATACCGTAAACCTTTTCGCGAAATAAATAAAAATAAAAAAAAAAGGTTAAAAGTCGAATTTAATTTTATTTAATATCTTTACTTAAAATAATAATACCGTTTTATAAAATTAATAATTAAAAAATTACGGTATTAATACCTTTTTTATATATATTTAATTTAAGGAATAAGGATACGTTAATATCGTAATAATAAAGCTTTATTTATTAATAAAGGCTTTTTTATAAAGTATTAAAAAACTCTAAAAGTTACGGCGTAAGTTTAATACGTAAGGATTTAATAATCGCTTTACGTTTATTTTAAGTTAAATTATTTACGAATCCTCTCTCTTTTATACCTTTACGTAATAAAGCGGTTTTAAAGGTTTATAAGGGCTCGGCCTTAATATTAAATTATATAATATTAAAACGAAGGAAGCTTATTATACCGAGATAATAAGATAATTTTATTAAGTTCGAGAGGAAGGAAATCTTCTTAAATATTATAATACGGTCTTCCGTACGAGTAATACTTTCTTATATATATCTAGTTTAAAGAATAAAATACGTTAATATCGTAATAATAAAGAAAGTTTTTAACGTTAATATATAAAGTCGGTTTCGAAAAAAAAACCGGAATATAATTTCGAAATATTAAATATATTCGTTTATATTATTATTAAAAATAATAATATCGTTAATATATATACGTACGAAATTACGGTACGGTTTTAAAAAATTATTTATATAACGTTAAATAAAGGTAAATATATTACGAAGGTTTATAAAAACTACGTTCGAATATTCGAGACCTCTTTTATTAATAATAATTAATCGTTACCGGTAACTCGGGTATACGGGTAATTAATAAAAGAATACGGTTATATTATATTCGAGTAAAACTTTTATTAATAATAATTTATATAATATTATTTTAATTAAAAAGGGGATAAATATTAAGGACGGTAAGTTTATTTAACGGGCGAAGGTTTACGATAACGCGACTTTTTTTTTTATTATTAACCGTACGTTAAATTACGAAAACGGGGTATACGATAAGGGTTTTTTAACGGAGATATTTTATTTTATTTTATTCGTAAAGCTTCCCGTAACGTTCGTTAACGAGTTTATTATTTTTTAAGTTTAAAGGGTAAGGTTTAATATTTTACTTTTAATTTTATTATCCTCGATAAAGTTAATACGTATTTTATACTTATCGGTTATAAGGACGATACCGCGGTTTTAGAATATTTTACGGTATTTATTAACTAGGGCGTTAATTTTTAACGTAAACTCGTTATCTTTTCGTATAAATCGAGGTATTATCGGTAATAATAATAATCGGTATACCCTTAAGTATTTCCAAGTTATATTACGGTATACTAGTATTTACCTTTATATACGGTATTATATCGCCCGACCTAACGATATCGTTAAAGGTAATATCGCCGGTTATAACGGCGTTATATAACGCGAAGAAGGTTTTAATTTACGAAGGGTTATTAAAGGATTAATAGAAAGCTTCGAGGGTAAATTTTATATCGTCGTTTAAGTCGATAAAACCTTATTTACGGACTTAATAAGCGGTATTAGAATAAATAAAATAATAATTAATATCGTATTTTACTTTAACGATATAATACGGTTAATAACGGTACCGTTACTTATCGTAACCGTTTAATTAAATACGTTATATATTAGGAACTCTTTATTAATAAAGGAGGAGAGAGTAAAGTTTAACGTATAAGTTTACGATACGGTAAATTAATAATCGTTAAATAATAATAACGGGTTATTAAAGCGTTAATAAGGAGATTAAGGTAACGAATAAATATCGTATAAGCCGACCGTAATAAGAAGATATACCGTAACGGTTATACGGACCTTATAATTAATAATCCTTAACCGACGGTTTAAAAGGTTTATAATACGGGGCTCGATTTTATTATATACGAGTAAATTACGTATTCCTCGTAAGCGAAGCGTTATTATAATTATATCGATAATAACGTTAAGGCTTTTTAAAACGTTATTTCCGATTAATAAATCGGGGCCGAGGGATTATACGACGTTAACTTTAATATTAAAATAACCGAGCTTTAAGATTAATCCGCTTAATCCGACGAGGTAAAGGTTAAAATAAACGGCCTTAAGGATTTAAACTTCGCTCCTAATAGTTTTTAACCGACGGTTTAAAAGGTTTATAATACGGGGCTCGATTTTATTATATACGAATAAATTACGTATTCTTTATAAATAAAGCGTTATTATAATTATATTAATAATAACGTTAAAGTTTTTTAAAACGTTATTTCCGATTAATAAATTAAGGCCGAGGGATTATACGACGTTAATTTTAATATTAAAATAACCGAGCTTTAAAATCGATCCGTTTAATTTAACGAGGTAAAGGTCGAAATAAACGGCTTTAAGGATTTAAACTTCGCTCTTAATAATTTTAACGGAATTTAAAAACGGCTCGAATCGGTAATTAACGCCGTATTATTTAACCTAGGCGCGTTTAATTAAGTAATACGAGGCGCCCGTATTAACGTATACCTCGAAAATTAAACGAAATACCGTTATTTAATACGTAATTATTCCGTCGGTAAAGGTTATTTATAAGGAGTGTCGAAGTGTTAAGTTTAACGTCGGGTTATCCGGGTGGTAGTAACGCTTCGATTATTTCGGCGTTTCGTAAGTTTATTAAATAAGTTTAGGTTTTAATATTAAGGATATCGGCGTACCGGTTAAGCTTTTTATTAAATGACACCGTTTTCGTAAAACGCGTTAATACGTTATATATCCTAGTTATTATATATATTAAAAAAAATACGGATATTTTAACCGTACCGGTATACGTAAAGTAAACGAAAACACCGTTATTTAATATTAGTAATTATTTTACCGGTAAAGGTTACTTATAAAAAATACTTAATTATAAATTTAACGAGCGCGGTATATAATTACGTTTAAGGCGGGGGTTAACGTTAAAACTCGTATAACGTATTAAAATATAATACCGTCGAAGAGTTTAAAGTAACGGTCGTAAATAATACTTATTCGTTTATATTAAAGTTAATAATAATAAGTTAATCCGCCGTTTAATATATAAATACGGCGGGATCGTTTTTAAAGTTAATTATTATAACGAAGATAACAATTATAACCTTTTTAACGTAATTACGTTATACGCGGTTCGCGAAGGTTAAGTTTTAATTATAAAAACGACGAAAATAAAGTTTACTTTTTAAATCGTTTTTTTAAAAGTAATATTTAATAAAACTACCTTATTAAATAAATACGGTATCTTTATCTTTATTACGGTCTTTAAAGTTTTATTCGTATCCGCGGTTAAAGGCGCGGTTATAATTAAAGCCTCGCGAGTGGTTTTAATAATTATTATATAACCGGTTATGTAAAGAGCCGCGGTTAAAATAATTAAGAGGACGGCGCTCGAAATTTCTTTCGCGGCTTCGGGAATAAGGTTTATAACGTTTAATATCTTCGTAAAACTAGTTTCGGCTTTAATTATACCGTTAATCGTTATTAATATCGGCGTTATAATTTTTATAATTAATACGCGAAGGACTTTATTATAACGTTATATTATCCGTCGGGTTATTAACGTAATAAATAAAAAGTTAAAAAAAGTTTATTAATTAATTAATTTTCGTAATTAACACGGCGGGTAATAAAGTCGGTAATATTAATTAATTATTAAATTTTATAATATTAATAATTAACTCGGCGAGTTAATAAACCTTCTCTTAGTATTTACGAAAATTTTTAATATATTTCGGTAAGTAAACCGTAAAAGCGAAATTAAAGGTTAAATTAATTAAATAAGTAATACTTAATTATAATATCGTTTTATCCGACGATAATCCGCGAATAACGGATTATTAATATAAAGTTACGGCGGAGGGTATTAACGTTATCGTATTTATTAAGGTTAATTTTATAAGTGTTTAATTAACGTTACGCGTCGGTTTTAATAACTTAAAAGTAATCCTTTAAAAGGGTTTTTTAAAGTTATAAGTCCGTTTTAAAACGACGCTTAAAATTAAGGTAAAGTTAACTATAATATTAATCGCGAACTTCGCTTTTTAAACGGGTTTATAATTTTATAACGAGCCGGTTAATAATAATATTTAACGGGTTTCGGGCTTTTTATACCTCGATATTATTAAAAAAATTTTTAACGAAATATAAGGAGTTATCGTAACTTAAAGATACCGTAAAGTTAAGTTACGACGGGTAAAAGGTAAGTAATTATATAATATTTTATTTATCGTTAATTTTTAATCCCGTTTCCCGGTTACGCGGTACCGTAACCGGTAAAAAAGGACGTAAAAGGTCGTTATTAAATTACCGTTAACTAGGGGTAATTATACGTAACGAGTAACGAGGTTAAACGTTAAAGCGGTCGAATAACCTTAAAGGGCCTTAATATTATTAATAAAAATCCGGCGGTTATCCGTTAAATTAATAACGTCCGTTAAAACGAATTAACGGTCGTTAATATTATATAAGCTCGAATTATTAACGGTATTATAAACGCGCGTATTAATTTATTAATTAAAAATTAAGTTAATTAAGTTTTATAAGGTTAAGATAACGTTAATTAAAGCTTATATATTTATAACTTCGTTTATTAACTTACGGTCGACTTAATATAACGGGTTTAATAAACCGCGGGAAGGGAAACGAGAGTTATATTACTCGTTAAGCGGGGGGGTACTAGTAAATTACCTACGAGTAATAAAGGTGCCGTTTATCGGTGTGGTAAAATAATTAAACCGGTTTAAAGGAGAGTCGGTTAATAAACCTTTATTAATTACCTCCTCGAATAAAGTTATTTATTTACGTTAAAGTTCGGTAATAAAAATACTCCGTCCGATTAAGGGATCTTCCCGAAGATAATCGTAATTACGGTTAAACGGTATTAAACCTTAATATTATTTTATAATATTACGTTATTAAAAAAAGTCTTAATATTAAATATAAGCTCGGAGGCCGATATTATAACGTTAATTAAGGTACCCTCTCGTTTAACGAAGTCTTAAACTCCTCCTCCTTAACCGGAGCCCGATATAATATCGCGAAGAGTAAAGATACTTTAAATTAAGTTAAAAAAATTAATTATTATTTAACGAGCTTTAGTTAACGAAGTAAAGAAGGCGTACGAAGTAAACGCGTTAACTTTAAAAGTTTACGGATCCGGAGTTTAAAAGTTTTCCGAGGCCTTTCGACGGTAGTTTTTATTAAGGGATACGGGTCCTTTTCTTTTATTTATACGAAGGATAAGTAAATTAAAGGTTTCCGAGGGCTCGTTATTTTCGTTATTAAAAGTAAAGAGCCGGGTCTCTTTTATAATAAAAAGTAAACTCGATACGGTTATATTATTTTTACGGTCGAGTTATTAAATTAAGTCGTCCTCGTTAAAAGAGAGGACTCTTAATAATCCTTTTTAAACGTCGTTAAATATTTAATAAAAAAATTATTCATCCGTTAAATAAAACGTTTCCTCGTCGTTATTAAGGGTAACGAGTAAAAAGGCGTTAAAAACGGCGTCCGGTTAAAAACTCTCGAAAAAGGCCGTTAATAATAAAGCTTAAATTTACGGAAACTTTAACCGCGCCTTTATTAATAATTAACGTTTTAAATTTACGAAGTATATTAATAAGTTTAATATACTTTACGTTAATACCGTTTTTCTTAAACCTACGCGGTAATATATTAAGTCCGTAATACGAGGAAGCGTTTATCGAATTATAACGATAAGTACGCGAGGGTTATAAACTTTCGTTTCGTATATTCTCGTTAATTATTTAATAATACGCTCGTACGGTATAAACGGCTTTTTCGTATATTACGATAAATAATACAGTATTTTACTTTATATTATTAAAGGCGTTTACGCGGTTACGGGCGGCTTCTTCGTACGTTACTCGGCGGTACGGTAACTTATTCCGTTAAATACGGAGGCGTTTAATTAATATTAAATAATTTCTTCGTACGTTATTTAATAATACGGTAACTTACTCCGTTAAATACGGAGGCGCTTAATTAGTTTTAAGCGGCTTATCGAAGTTAATACTTTTAAGCTCGGTACCGGGGAGTTAAAAAAAATTTTAATCTTATATAATCGCTTTTTACGAGGCTTTTAAATAAACTCGGGGGTCGGGGTTACTTAAAGATAATAAAGGAGTTATTATTAAATATTACGTACGAGGCGCGGTTACGGTTAGTATTAAAATACTAGGTAACGGCGATATAAGGTAAAGGCGAGGGTATAACGGTTTTATAAGACTTTATAATAATATAAGGGTACGATATAAACGATTAAAAAATAAAGTAAAATAATATATAATTAATAATTAAGTTAACGGATTATTACGTATAAGAGAAAAGCCACTTATACCCTTTAATACGGCCTAGGAAGGCCGCGTTACGTAATAGTAATAGTATAACCGTTACGTATTATACGGGAAGGTAATTAATAATTACCTTCCCTCTTTCCTTTTTTTTTTTTTTAACCTTTATATATATTCGACACCGCGTTTTAACCTTTATTTTACCCTTTTATATTACTTTTACTTATTTCGCTCGTTTAATTTTTTTTTCTACTCTTTTTTTTTATCGTTTAATTATAATTTATACGATTTTTTACCTTTTATATTATAAACGTTTTAATTATTAACTTATATAACGCCGTTTATTATAAACTTTTAACCCGCCTCGCCGAACACCTCGACCTTAACGACTAATTATTTAACGATATTAATTAACTCGCCCTCGTTATTATTCGGTACGTCGACTTTACCGGTATATTTTTTAATACGACTAACCTATACCGTACGACTTAAAAGGCCCTTAAAACGGCCGTATACTACCGTTAAAATCCCGGTTAATATACGTATTTACTAAGTTAATTAATATTATTTACTCTCCGTTTTTTTAATACGGATTTAAAGGACTTATCAGTTTTAAAAGTTATTAACGACGGCTCGTTCTTCTTCTTTAACGAGCTCGGTTATAAAGTATACCCTCGTATATACGTTAAAAAAAAATACGCCGTTAATTACTCCGCCGTAATTAAATAAGTATACGTAACCGTAAACGCGTTTTATTTACGTAACGCGTACGTTATTATAATAATTACTTAAATATAAATTACGCCTCCGTTACTCCCGCCGGTTATATTTATTACTCCCGTACTTTAACCGCCCTCGCCGGTTATACTTATTATTCCCGCGCCTTAACCGCCCGCGCCGGCTTAATTTACCGTTACGCCCGTTTTAACTCTTTAATAACTCCCGTAAACGCCGTTTATATAATTAATTAATATACCGGGTCCGCCGTTTTATCCCGTTATTATACCCGATTATATTATAATATAAGCCGCCGTTTAACTTTATATACCGAACCCGTTTCCCGGATTATACGGGTAATTTATTTTTATATTTAATATATAAAGTTAACTTCCTTTATTTTAATAATAAATCCTTTAATACGTTACCGTATATATAATTAAGGAACGGCTCCGCGACTTAAAATAAGTTATATTAATTATCCTTAAAGTCTTTTATAACGTTATTAATATTATCGAGATTTATTTTACTTTTTAACGTATATAATTTATATTTCGTTATATTTTTTTTTCGTTATATTTTTATTTATAAAATTATTTTATTATTTAATCGTTTTTTCCGCCCCGAAAAAACGAAGGGGGGGTATATAACGTTACGTATAATAAGTACGTAACGCGCGCGTAAATACCGCGAGGTATTTACCCTCGTAAATCTTATATTTTAATAGTTACGAATATATAATAACTATTACACTTTATCTTAACATTTTAACTTATTAAATAGCTTCGCTATTTCACTTCGTGATTTCTATTACTTCATTTATCTAGGTGATTCAGCCGGCAGCTTCAGCGCCCTAAATCACCCGTTGATTCTGGACGACTAGAAGCCACACGTCCAAGGGAGTCTAGATTGCACATCTCCGCACTTGTCTCTCTTTGGTCTCCGGAGTCCTTCTTCTTTCTTCCGACGTAAAACAAAACGGATGCGAATTGAAGGCCCATATCTTCATCTTACGTCATGCCCCCCGCAGCCGCCACACAACAGCATCGACGCTCCCGCGCGGGCTGCCACCGCTGCCGGCAGCAGCACAAGCGCTGCGACCAGCACAAACCGGCGTGCGCGCGCTGCCAGCAGGCCGGGCTGGGCAGTGCTTGCAGCTACGAACTAAACATCAAATGGGGCGGACGGGCGTTTCCCAGGATGATGGGGTCCTATGCCGGACGGGTGCAGCGGCTGAGCAACAGCGACAACAGCCGTGGTGCCGCCGAGGGGGGTGGTGGCTTCGTCTACATTGCACAGCCGCCGCCGTCAACGCCGTCAATGCCGTCAACGCCATCAACAGCACCGACCCCGTCCGCACGACAAGAACGGCCACAGCAAGAACGGCCACAGCAAGAACGGCCACGGACGCCGGTTCAGCAGCAACCTCCACAGCCTCAAATCGTGACTTCACCCATTCAATACCCAGAGCCGTTTGAGGAGCCAGTCGAGGAGCCAGTTGAAGGACCGATTGAGGAGGTGGTCAACGAACTTGTCTTCAACGACCCAATCGGAACGATCGTCCCGGAAACAGAAACAGACGACACGATGGCAGTATCTCGCATAGCACCATCCGCATTGTCCCTCTTCATCCCCACAGCATGCCCGACCAGCATCGACACCCCGGAACTCTCGCCGTACAACCTCTCGCCCATGCACCGCTTCCTCTTCCACCACTACATGCACGAGACGATCCGGCTCACGGCCCCCAGCGACTACGCCCGCACGGAGATCTGCCGCCTCGTCGTACCCATGTCGTTCCGCCATCCCTGCCTGCTGTATGCCGTCCTGGCGTTTGGCGCGCGGCACATCCATTCTCTGGGCGGCTTCCCCGTGGGCGTGTCCGGCGACCGCCTGATCATGGAGCTCGAAGACGAGAGCATGCGGCATCTCCGGCAGCAGCTGTCGGACGGCCAGAGCCTCACGCAGCATGCCTCCGTGGCACTGGCAACCACGCGGACGCTGTGTCAGTCCCAAATCTTTGCCACGGGCCACTCGTGGCGGACACACTTGGAAGGCGCACGAGCCATCCTGCAGGCCGTCGGCGAGGCACAAAGGACGTCACCATCGACGACAGCATCGTCGTCCTCGTCTTTGTCATCCCCGTCGTCGCCCTCGCCAGCCTCCGAGCTCGACCTCTTCCTGGCCAGCTGGTACGACAATGTGGAGGCCCAAGCCGCACTCACACCGCTCGGCTTGCGAAGGGGCCAACTCGAAATGGCGAGCACACGGCGAAACAGTGTCCTGCCACAGACGAACAAGAACAGTGAAGACGTCTACTTTGACGTGTTTGGCGGTGTGGCATCGGACGTGCCCGACCTGTTTAGAGAAGTCGGTGCGCTTGTGATGGAGAAGCGTCGGTTAATGAAGAGGGAACTGCGGAGGGTACAGGTGGTCGACGACGACGATGGCCGTACCGACGACGACAACGACGACGACGACGAAGAGGGCGACTCCATCCTGTCTGCCGACGACATTGCACGGGAAGCCGATGCGCTCGTCCAGGCCATCCATGCCCGTCTCCAACGCGATGCCGTGGGCAACACGCTTCGTCGTCTGCAGGGCGACGATCGGGTGGCCCGCTCTCTGCCTCACGATGCGATGCACGACTACGCCCTGAGCAATGCCGGGTTTCTTCACACGGCTTTGCTGTATATCCACGGTGCCGTCCAGGGCTTGCCGCCAATGGCACCCTGCATTCAGCACTCCGTCCAGCAGATCTTGTGGGCGTCCGACAACATGCAGTCGACCTCGGCACCACTGTCACCACGTGTGCTTATGGCGACACCCTTGTTTTCGGCTGGACTGTGGGCCCTCCCGGATGCCCAGAGAGCGATCCAGCAATCGTTTGCCGCCATGGGGACGTGGATGCGGACACCGCACAACAGGCGGTCGGCAGCCCTGCTGGCACACGTATGGAGTAAGACATCAGCCAGTCCAGAGGTGTATCACGATGTTTTGACATACTTGGCGGAGATGGAAAACTCCGAGTTTCTTCCTTACTGAGGAGGGTGACATACGAAAGACGACGAACGATGAAAACATGACGCTATGTATATACCATGATACGATTTTTTGGCAACGAAGCACAATTTATTTACATATTTATTTTTGGACACCCCAGTTTTCTCCTCGTACCTACATGACCTCCTTGGTGGCCGCCCGCGGAACAAACTTGAGCAGACACGACTGGTCCTTGGGCCGCGAAGAAATGATCTGGTCGGCCATGGACATGTCGGCCGGCGGCGTGCCGTCGCTGGTCTCGGCCAAGACCGTCTGGAACTGGCTGTAGACGTCCCGCAGCAGCAGCTTCATCTCGGCCATGGCCAAGTGGCGGCCCAGGCAGCCGCGCCCGCCGTTGGAAAAGGCAAAGAAGCGGCGGTTCATCTCGGCGTCCACGTCGGCACTCGTGCCCAGCCACCGCTCTGGGTCAAACGTGTCCGGACGGGGGAACACCGTCTCGTCGAAACGGTGCATCGTGTACGGCTGGCAACTGACAATCGTGCCCGCGGGCAGCCACGTGCCGTCGACCTCACGACCGCCCGCCGGCACGTACCGCGGCAGGCTCATGGGATGGACGGGTACATGCGCAGGCCTTCCTTGAGGACGGCCTGCAGGTAGGGCAGGGTGTCGTACGCGGCGGGCGCGCTGTCCCGGAGCTCGTGGTACAGCCGCTCCTGCATGCCCTGGCACGCGGGCAGGGACAGCTGCCACATAAGCCAGCACAGCACGTCGCCCGTCGTCTCGATGCCGGCCGCCATGTGGTCCATGCACTCAGCGGCCATTTGCATGCGCGTGAGCTTGAGGGCCGGGTCTTGCATGCGGGCCAGCAACGTAAAGCTAGCAGCCGGTGCAGCCGGTGCAGCGGCAGCGCTCGCCGTCGTCTTTGCCGTCTCCGACTTGCCGTCTGTATCGGCCTGCTCCTGATGGGCCCCGGCACGGCTGTCGTGCGCCGCCGCCAGCGAAGCATCCACGGCGTCCAGGACAATCTGCTTGGCGCGCGGGATCGACCGCTGCGGCGGCAGCAGACCGAGCGTGCCGGCCACCCGCTCGAGGGGCCGGTTGTAGTACGCCAGCAGCCGGCGCACCAGGCTGTTGTCAAACGACACCTCGCGCATAATGGCCTCGTCGGCGTCGTCCCGCAGGGCGTCGCTGCCGTGCGGGTGGAACAGGTGGTGCGTCACGCCGTCAAAGGCATAGCTGTGGAGCGCAATGTAGGTGTCCAAGACCTGGCCGGGCGCACGGGCGGCGAGCGCCGTGAAGCGCTGGGCCCGCGCCCGGATCCCCTGCAGCGCCTCCGCCTTGACCACGTTGGAGTTGGCATACCGGTCCGCGAGGATGCGGCGGCGGCGGCTGTGCGTCTGCTTGTCTAGTGTCGAGAACATGGTCGGCGTGCCGTACTGCCGGAACAAGTGGTAGAACTCCGTCTTGTCGTAGCCGCTGCCGTTGGACATGTAGATTTCTTTGAGGGCGGGCAGCGACGCGAACGCCACCTCGTTGGGCGCCAGACGGACCACGCTGCCGTACTGGCGGTGCAGCCGGTGGACGTAGCGTGTGCGCTGGCCCCGGAACTCGTGGTACTTGAGCGGGAGCGACGTCAAGAGATGGAGACGCGGTCCGGGGACAGCGGCATCCTTGGAGACGAGGCGGCAGATGCAGGTGATCAGGGTGGCGATCATCGCTGCGCCGAGCAGCAGGGGAAGGGAAAGGAGGGCCATGCTGCACGCAGAGTTTTGTATGCTTTCTTCCGCAAGTTGTCTTGTGAGGCTTTTTCTCGATTGTCTTGGCTTGTCCTGTTTTTGGCTTTTTTCTTATTTGGTTTGCCTTTGCTATTGAAGTGCGATGAAGTGCAATGAAGTGCAATTGCGATTGTGATTGGAATTGTGCTTCAGACCGAAATTGTGATATTGTTTCGACTTGCACATTTTCTATCGCCAAGTGTCAGGCCCGACAAAGACTGTTTAAATCTGAAGTGAGGCAAGCCAATTGCAACCCTCGGCGTTCGGGATCTTGATGGTATCTCTTCGATATCTCTCAATTTTCGGGTTTTTTTTTTTGTCTCCCAAGGATAATAGAAGAACGAATGAGGTGAGGGGGAAAAAGAAGAAAAAAGACGGATGAGAGAGGCAATGGGAGGGGAGACCCGATACGACAACAGCACATGTTTGTGGTCTCGAGATACGCCTGGATGTGCCTACATCGTACGGAGTACTTCGTAGATAGGCCTGGCTATGCCCAAAATGCCACTAACACACGCAGCAGTACAAAAAGGGAATCTTCAACCGCTCACGCGCGCGGGGAGAACGGAGGTCGATGGAGGTTGTCACCAGCATTTTATTTGACCTTATCGCGGTCAAACGTGGTCAGCCCAGATTATAGCCTCCACTTCTCGCTAAGCGGTATTGGGCTGAGTACGTCGTTCTTTTACACGAAAAGATAAAGGATGATCTCTTACACGAAAAGAAAGGAGGGTTTCGGCGTACGACACAGTCAGTGCAGGCTAAGGCGGGCGACAGAACAAGAAATCAGCAGCGATAAGAGCCGGCAATGAGTCGCATACATGCCCACTTTTGGTCTAAGGCCGGTTCGCTGCGGAGGAACAGGGGAGACGCGGAAAGCAAGAAGAGCCAAGCCGAGGAACAGGGAGAGGCAGAAGAGGAAAGGCGATGAAAGACAGCCGACGCAACGGTGGAAGGTCAATGCCGATCGGAGCAAAAAAGAGGCGTAAAAAGGAGACGTAAAAGGGACTTTGAGAGACGTTAAGAGACGTTAAAAAGAGACGTTAAACCCAAAAGGGAATGTAATCGCGACAACGACCAGGGAACCACGTTCAAGGACAACGCCAAAGAGGAGCCAAAAAGAGCCAAAAAGGAGCCCAGAGGAACAGCCAGAACGCCTAGAAGGACCCAGACGGCGCCAGACGGCGCCACCAGAGCTGGTCCACCCAATGTGACAATGCTTATCACGGCCCCATCCCACGCAGGCCCGGTCCATGGCCCATTCGGGCCTCGTGTTGTCGTCTTTTGCCATCCTTTCTCTCCTTGGATCCCCCTCTTAGGGACGGCACTTGTTTGATTTCAGCGTACGTGCACGTTGCCTGTCGAGATATTAGAATATGGCATGGGGAGATCTGATAGGGAGACACGACATGTGTAAAAAAAAATCATAAAATACAAGGGATACAAGGGATACAGACGAAGAGGAATATATCAACACCTGAGAGAACATAAATGTGCCGTCTTCCTCGTCTCGACAGATATTCATCCATCATTCTCCCACCATCCACACCCATCGCAACAACATTCTCTTCCACAACATGGAAAAAGCAACCATTGTCGACTCGTCTGTCGAGGAAAAGATGCCCGTCTCTGACTCGGAAAAGGCTGGCTCGACGGTCGGCGGCATGACCGCCAGCGACATCAATGCCGATGCCGTCCACAGCCTGGCCGCCCGCCTCGACCCGGCCGGCAACCCGCTGTCTCCCACCCCGACCAGCGACCCCTTGGACCCGCTCAACTGGCCGCTCTGGCGCAAGTACGTCTGCATGGCCATTGCCTGCTTCTCGTACTTTATGATGACCTACTTCACGACGGCGCCCATCCCGTCCTTTTTCCTGCTGGAAGAGCAGTTCAACGCTACCTACGACCAGACCAACTGGACGTTTGCCATTGCGGCGTTTGGTCTCATATTTGGCCCGCTGCTGTCCGGCGGTCTCGCCGACATCTACGGCCGCCGCATCTGCATGATTGTCTCGACGTCCGTCACGCTGCTGGCGACGGGCTGCACGTCCATCCGCGGCCAGAGCCTGAGCGCCTACATGTTTGAGCGGTTCCTGCAGGGGGTGGGTGCCGGCTCGGCCTGCAACCTGGGCCTCAGCATCATCAACGACGTCTCCTTCCAGCATGAGCGTGGCCAGCGCGTCGGTCTGTGGGCGATTGCGGCCAACACGGGCACGTTTCTGGGTGCCGTCTTTGGCGGCTTCTTGGTCTCCATCGACCAGTACTGGGTCGCCTACCAGGTCGCCATTGCGTACGGGGTGCTGTGGCTGTTGACGGTCTTTTTCCTGCCCGAGACGCTGTATCCGCGCCGGCAGATGCTGAATGTCGAGTTTGGCCCGGCCGGCCACAGCAGCATCGAAGCCCCTTCGCCGCGGACGAGCAAACTGCCATTTATCGTGAGTTTTTTTTTTTCTATCTATCTCCCCCCCCCTTCTCTGTCCTCTCGTTGGTCGTAAGAATGTCTCAACACCTACTGACGTGCCTGCTGCGCATCTGCAGAATATCCGCAAGATTGCCGGCTTGACCTACCCCAAAATCTACTCCCCTGGGTCGTCGTCTTCCGCATCTGGTCCTATCCCACCATCGTCCTCAGCATCATGGCCTACGTCTTTTTCCAGTACTGGTGGATCATCTCGCTCATGACCATTGAGCCCCTGGCCTACGAAGACAAGTCCCCGCAGGTCCAGGGCCTCTTGTTCTTGGGCTTTGTCGTGGGCCTCATCTTTGCCGAGGTCGTCTGCTCCGGCTACGCCAGCGACAAGCTCGTCCTGTACCTCATCAAGCGCTCCCCCACCGGCGAACGCCACCCGAGATGCGTCTGTGGCTCGGCTACCCAGCTGCCGTCCTGTCCGCCATTGGCTGCGGCCTCTGGGGCCTGTCCGTCGACCGCGAGTGGCACTGGATGCTGGGCCAGCTCACTTTTTTCTTGTACGCCGTCGGCCTCCAGGTCGGCAACACCGTTGTGACCACGTACATGGTCGACAACTACCCGGCCTACGCCAACGAGCTGTCTATTTTCTACTCGTGCATCATCAATGTAGGTTTTTTCCTTCTTTTCCTTTGCCAAGTTCCCCTTCCCCCCCACCGCTGCCCACTTGATTTGACATGAACACGGCTGACGCTGGCAATAGCTGTCCGCCTTCCTTGTCCCCTGGTTCATCTACTCTTGGGTCGAGTTCAGCGGCTACACCTGGTGCTTTGCCGTCCAGGGCATCCTGTGTGTTCTTGTCATCCCGGCCTACGCTGCCCTCCAAAAGTACGGTGCCAAATGGCGCAAGCCCGCCAATTTCGGTGTCTATAACGAGGACGAGTACGACCCGACGGTGGCTGTGGCGGGTGTGTAGACAATGACGGAGCGTGAAGTCGATGTGCTTCTCGTCGATCATCGACTGTTTGCCTTGTACAATGAGCGAGCGAGAAATAGTGTTCTGTTTTTTTGTGTTTTTGTTTCTAATCTGTAACAATCTATTTCATATTTTCATAATTACTAATTTCGCTTTCTATCTTCATTGATTATAATCTCAAAGAAACAATCGTCTTTGTGTTCATTTGTTTTCTTGTATGCGTAGTTTCTGATCTGGATGCACAAAATAAACCGTCGCACTCTTACCGGAGGCTGCCTCGTTTTTCTTGGCTACGGACATGCCGTATATCGGGATGCCTTTTTGCCTTTGGATTGATTCTTCAACTATCTCGATTCCAGATCAAGTCTGACATCCTAAAGTGACAACGCTATCGGCTCGGAGTGAAAGATATGAGCTAATGGCACTGGGTAATTGTGGGGTCGGCTCCACGCCAGATGCCAGTGCAGATAAGAAGACGGTCGCCATTCGTCGACTAACAGTTGTCTAACACAATGGACTCGTGAGCAGTGAGCAGGGGCCAAGATTGGGGCGAGCGCGTTGACATTCCCAATCGGGTAGTGTATGAGACGCCCGATCCACCTCCGCGCCATGCTCGTTCTCTAAAATAGCTCCTCTTGATGGGCTCCGCTTGACAGCTGCACTCCGCGTTTTGACGATTTCCTTTACGTTTACGCATGCATGATCCATTCCACCCAGTGTCGGGAGTCGTGTATATTTCGTAGCCGGCCCCACGGACGAAAAGTTGTAGAACAAACGAGGTAAAAGGAAAAGAAAAAAAAAGAAAAAAAAGCTAGCCAACCATCATCAACTCGATTACGCTCGTCCCGATCCATCACCCACACCTCGCACCTCGCACCTCGCAACACAGCCACCACCGCCTCCATGCCCGCCCGCCTCTCAACGCGCATCTCCATCCGCTGGGGCGACGATGCGGCATCCGAGCCAACAACCACGCTCGTCATGAGCGTCGGCGGCTACTTCATGGACCTGCGCGTCACAAAGGCCGACAACACGGTCGACTGGGCCTTTGCCGGCACGCGCGACATCGTGGCGCGCACGCCCCAACTGCACTGCCGGTGGCACCACGTGATTGACTCGCACAACACGTTTGCCCCCGACGAGGGCGTCTTCACCGACCTGCCCAACGGCGACAGCCGGGAGACGGGCCGCATGGCGTGTGCGGAACAAGGCGGTGCCATCACAGACTATGAAGAGATCTGGCGGGCCCTGCCGACCGACGGGCTGCGGGCGTGGATCGTGAAGCGGGAGGACGCCGACACCGGCAACATTGCCTTTTTGGGTCGTGTTGGGAGCGAGTTCGTGGCCATGGTGCAAAAGCGCGGTGGCGGACCGTTGACGGTGCAGCGCGAGGCGTTGGAGGGCGGCAACTGGGTGGTCAAGTACCGGTCAGGGGAGGCCGCCTTGCCATCCTTGGTCGCACAAGGACTGGCTGCACTGCCAAACGAGGCGGCATGGAAAGAGGGCGACGAGGTGGACATCCATGGTGCCGTGTACACGGTGTGTGCGACAGAATCAAGCACATAGTACCAAAACGTCGTCCGTCTCGCAAAGCTTATTGTTCATAGCAATGTATATATTTCAAATAGAAGTACTCCATGTCACTGTACATACGCTCTCAGCTGCCACGCAACGATAGAACTGGCAGATTCGAAGGGCCGTCCAATCGACTCTTTCCACCGGCGCCCACAGCCTCGTCGAAAAGCGGCCGTCTCCGTTGCCAAATAAAGAAGAGATAAACTTGAAGCCCATTCTCTCGAGTTTAACCACTTCAAGGTGAGCTCTGATCACATGGGAGTAACGGCAGGACTTTGGCGGACGCACCAGGCAATGACGCAGTGTCGATCGTCCCCTCACAGACCACAAGAGCCGGAAGAGGAGGAGGGTTCTCTTCGAGGTGCCACCATCACTGTCCCCACGCACTCGAAAGAGCAGACCCGGGGAGGGAGACCACGAAAACAGATGCACCACTAACCCGGACCATCTTGCACAATCCACAAAAAGAGGCTGAACTGCACACTCGAGTTCCTCTTCATAGCTAACCGCCCTGGCCACATTGGTTCTCTGCAAGACGATCCAGCCTACGACTGGCCAGCTATGGCATCTGCTGGGTGCTGCCATCGATGCCCTGAATGCCCTGAGAGAAGATGACTTTTTGCGACACCGTGCACCAGAAGCGGATGCAGACTTTTTTTTAAACGTCTGGAAGAGACGGTGCAATGCATGGAGGCATGTGCCTCCCTTGTGGTGTCACGAAGTCGATTGTTAAAGCAAACAACAACGCGACAAACGACCGACACCGCCAGAGCATATCTTGGAGATTATGGTTCCAGGGCCTCTCGAGGTTCTCCAAGTGCTGTCTCTCTCCCGAGCTCGTTCGGCCGACTCCACAACGCCATTGATGTCTCTCCAGTCAGCAAATCTCTCCATCACGCTGTAGCCAATTACAATCTCCGCGGGCGTGATCTTGCAACGAGAATTGGCATCACCTGTATCTCGTCTCTTCCAGCTCTCCGCGGCTGCGGCCGCAGCCTGTATTCTGCTTCATGTGCTCGCCCGTCAGATCTCTCGCCAACGGATTGCCAGTCTATAGATGTCTGCCGAGCGTATCATCGAGGGCCGGTATCGCTTGGGTCCTGTATGAGCTGGCACAACAGCAGGCGACGATAACCACATCGAGGCCCCAATCCTTGAGGACGGGTATATAGGCCGGCTCGACATGCAGTGCATTCACTTCCTTGGCGCCAGATGTGTCGGCTGTTGTCAACCGCAACAGGTGATGCAAACGGCATCTGCAAGTTGAAAATAATTGGCGTCGACTGTGTGCAGTTCGCGGTAGACCGAGCTGCTGGACATTGACTTCCTGCCAGTGCCCTGAGCTTCCTCGGTAAGTTATAAACACGGTGGTGAGCGAGATCATATGCGAGAAAAACAAGGATAAGCTGGCTCAAGGGCTGCACAGTTTCTCCATACAACGAAACCAATATGACAGACAGTTGTTACGATTTCACTATAAATTCACCCAACACAAAACCAAGAAAACCAACTTTGACTTGAGGATCCATGCGGGGAACGGTTGCTGGTTTACGCGCGCGTGAAGCGAGCTGCACCTAGAAACAATATGGCAAGAACAGCATCCAGCTGCGAAAGAACAAGTCCGGATTCCAAAGCAACATTTTGTATTTTACACATTACAGCACCAATACATGGACAGATTTAGATCAAACTCGTCAATATCCTCCTGCCAACAACAATGGCACATTCGCCCCGTCTGACAATAAACTACCTCTTGCGATACCACGTCTTCCCACTATACTGTCCACACGTCGACGCTCTTCGGCCCAAGAAGAAGTAGTTTTGTCTCGGGCGTGTCCATCTCTGTTGACCCCGTCTCAGGCAATCTCGTTGGAAGTCGAACAGCACACGCCAGGCTCTCTGGGGAGATGGCGTTGTACCAGTCGTACCCGGGGGCGAAGACCTCTATGATCGATCGAAGGATGAAGGGTTGCGGCCTCCCGCTGGTAGACGTGCTGGAAGGCGTGACTATTGCATGGCTGGCCGAGGGTGTGCACGCGGGTAGAACCTGATTGCACTTTCGACCGATCCCAGTGAGGCTGCCAAAGGTGTCTTGAAAGGTGGACCTTGTCATGTAGGACGGTGACGTGTGAAGAAAGAGATCGCAAGAGTATTAACCTGTACAGAGATAATGGATCATACGTGTATGGGGTTTGCCAAATGGCTACGGTGTTTTTGCTTTGATGATCGGCGTGCTAAGAGAGGTGGATTTTGATGATATCAATGATATTGATAACTTTTGTGTTCCACTTCAAAAATCAACAAAAGGATGGAAAGCAACGCGAAGTCACTGCTTTTTTCGCCCCACTGGGGCAGCCACGAGTTGAATGAGTCCGTGGGGAACACAATGTGCGCACTGACGGCTCACTTCTTCTTGGATGCGCACGTCACACACTGGCTCTGCGACTGCGAGCCCGACAAGATCGTGCCGCACCCAGGGCACTTCCAGGTCCCGTTGGCGGTCGCCTCGTTGACGACAACGTCGGTGTTGTTCTTGGTCTGCATGCTGTTATAGTATGGAGAAGAAGTTGGTCAGTGTTGATTTATTTGAAAACGAAAATGTGCGTCGCCTGAGGGCTGTTGGATATTGGGCTGGGCAAGTTGCTCTTTGAGTCTCAGTGCTGATGATGGATAGAGAAGGAAAAATTAATCGATGGGACAGGGGAACAATTTGCGTCTTTTTATACATTTTTAAAGCTGGAAGCCTGGGTTAAAAGAAGCCAAAGTCAACTCCTTGTCATAGACGCACGATGCGCTGCTCGTGCATCGCGCTTTTCAGTTGAATCACGGTGACAATCATGTCATTGGTCTTAGGGTCGTTCAAATGGCGTATATTGACAAAGTCACAATCTCGCGTCGCGCAAAATAAACGTAAACCGAAGGAGGTGAACATGATCGTAGTGAACATCTCATGGTATGAGGTTATACGAGGAGGGAGGACATTAGATAGCCAAGTCGTTAAGGCATGTTCTTTCCTATCAAGAAAATGAAGCTCTCCGTGGCGTCGGTGTCAGCTTCTGTGGTGGCGAAGTCGACCTGGGCACGCCCTTGATGGTGATGACTTCGGTGTCAAAGGCTGTTGTATTGGTGGTTCTCATGTACATGGGCGTTTATGTGGAGGAAGTGACCTACCTAGCGTTGAGCTTCCTGGAATGGGGCCGACCGTGCCCAGCCCGTTGTCATACTCGGGCGGGATCGGGAGTTTTCTGACCGTCAGCAGTAAAGTCACAGGCACTCTCAACTACAGCATTTTTGTGCACTCACCTTTCCTAACCAACACAAACGACTGTGAGGCCCATATCCCAGCCTTGAATTCCTTCTCCAGCATCCAAATTGAATGTCAACGTCTCGCCGGGACCGGCAACCGTCAGTTAGCATAGCTCGGTATTTGGTGTGTACCACCGTACTTATTGGCTCAACCTTTGTCCCGTCCAGCAGGCTTGGGGCATAGGCCATGGGAGACGCCATCTTTGTTGCGAGTTTTGCGGTCGAATGCCACTTTGCGCGCGACTTCTATGGTGATGCCGTTGCCGGTGGTGGCGACAGAGGTGGCAACAGAGGTGGCGGCAAGCTGCTGTCGCCGATGACAAGGCGAGCAAGAGGGAAGTTGACTCTCGAGATCATGGCCCAAGTCGATGGTAAGTAGCTTTTACGGAAACATGAAGCAGCGAAAACCCGACGCCAAACCCGCATGACTTAATATCAAAACAGTTCCCTTGAACACATACACCGCCTAGGTCTTCTTTCTTCCCACTCCCGCATGGCTGACTTACATCGCCTTATCCAATTACGCGTATGCCTCGCATCTTCATTGTAGACAAGTCTCCGTCCGTAGTGCTGTCGTTAAAGTACACTTTGAGAACAACAACTGTATCTAGTATCCGTGGGCACACGTGGCGTCTGCCTTTACAAGACACGCCACATTGTCAATGGCCACTTCGTGAGCTCGTCTCAAAACGGAGCAATCCTGTTCTAGATTACCATTGTCTTTTCAGCGACTCTGCCTGAATCGCAATAAAAAAGGCCTATCTTTGTTGGTTGTTGGTTGTCTGTGTTGGATGAGGCAATAGTTTGCAATGTTGATAGAAGGGACACAGATTATGGCGCAGAAAAGTGATGGGACTCCGCTGGCAAGCAACTCATTGGCCCTTCAAAAGTACAATCTATCCACTCAAAGCTTTCAGTTGGAGTTTCTCTTATTTTAGAGCCAGTCCTTTCCGTCGTTTGGGTCTCTCTTGTCGTCGCACAAGAAACGGCAAACGGCATCCAACGAGCAAACGGGCAACGACAGCAACAGACCAGAGAAGCAAACGGCGACGTGGCAGTCGACAATACCACCCAGGGTCCAGAATACATAAAGACGAGAACGAAGCTCTTTTTTTCTTCCCAGAACTCTGCATTTCTGTCTGTTCTCTTTTTCTTCTCTTTTCTGTGTCATTTAACCTCTTCGTACTTACCGTTTCCCATTCTTGCTGACGGCCCATACTAGGTCAACAGTGTGCCGCGTCCCGTCCAGCCCGACTTTCAATTGATTTCACAAACGGCTTTTTTTCTTCCTTTCTGTCTTCCCTCTCTATTTCTTATTTTGTTGCACTTCACATGTTTCAAACCAGAATTTTCCTGTTTTTCTTTGCTTTGCACCGCTTCTCCTACTCCACGAAGTTGATCAGAATGAAGAGTCATGTGACGAGTCCCACTCTTCGACAGTCCTCATAAACTGTCTTTAGCGGGCAGCTTTCCACAATTCTAACTGTAAAAGGCACAGTGCCAGAGTGGTTAATGGGTGAGACTTGAATTTCCTGATTCAATCCTATCTCATGGCTTCGGCCGCGCATGTTCGAACCATGCCTGTGTCGTTTCATTTTTGATTTTTTTCTTTTACGTTTTCTAGCACTGCTTTTTTTCTCGGTAGATCCAAGAGGCGCCTCACAGATGACGTATGTTGGCCTTTTGTCGAAATTAATCGTCTGTCTTTTTTCCAGCTTTCTTATTTTATGGGAAACAAAAGTCAAGACAGTCAGAGGATGACTCTTCCTTTTTTCATGTTGCACTAAACATTCGTGTAAGTGCCAAAAGAGGAAAAGAATGCAACGACATCAAAGTCTGTCAACATAAAAAGTGTTAAAGAAAAACACGAGCAGGTTCCCGAATGGCAGAAGCTTGGTTTGGTTTGTTGTTCTTTCCAAACTCCAAGCCTTTCTCTCGTCATCTTCGATACAAGAGAAGATGAATAGAGACCCTTTTTTGTTTCTTTCCAGGACGCGTCTAGGAACGCATTCTGTCCCGATTCCACTCACAGTCAACCAACCAGTATCACTTGCCTTCTCCTCGAATCACCACACCCCTTTTGACCGTCCTTATTCTTGTCTGCTTCATGTCGCCGCCATCAGCGGCCAGTTGATGCCCTTGTCGGCCGCACCCGCATTGTTCAGGCCCGCGCACGCGTACAGGCCCACCGGGTTGTTGGCGGTGGCGCGCATGTACTGCAAATCGATGCACTCCTGCGGGCTCGAGGCGGCGACGGCGATGCGGCCGTCCGCCTTGATGTCCCACTTCTGGCCGTCCGCCGTGTCGGCACAGTCGTTGATGACCAGGTTGGCCATGTCTTTCCAGTTGGCTGCCGTGGGGCGCCCCCCCGTGTTGTTAGCAGGCCACAAGGATTTTTTGCCGGAGGGCGCCAGCCCCAGGGGTGGCGTGGGGGGGGGGGGGGGGGGGAGGGGGAGTTCACTCACTCTTGGCACCCGCGTCCAGACAGAGCGTGGTCCCCGCCAGCTGGATCTTGCTCGTGCCCGAGCCCGACCCGTCCTTGACGTACCACTGCTGCTCTGGCTTGCTGGTGAGCGTCTGCACCACGACGGCCGACCCGGCTTTGGCCGCCTTGGGCTGGACGACAAACTTGGCGTTGACGTTGGACGTAATGTAGACGGTCTTGTAGCCAGCGGGGACGTCAGCCGGAGCGGCGAGGCCTGTGGTCGCGGCAGAGGCCAGCACGACGGCGAATAGAGACGATGCAATCATTGTAGAGAATGTGCTGTTGTCTGCTCGATGATGGATGGGTATGGTGGCTCGAAAGAGGGAAATACCAATCGGGGAGAAGCAGGTCAGTGGGTAGAAAAGAGAGTCAGAGAAGGGGAGGCAGGGGCAGAACAGAACAGGAGGAGGGAGAGGGGACTGCCAAGGCAAAGTAGGAAGACTGAGCTTTAATGATGAAAAGCTGATTTGGTAACATGATGAACTCGGCAGACGTAATGAAGGTAACTCCATTGAGCTTGCTGGCACCTCCTGGGCCTGTCTCCGCAAGAATCCATAAATAGGCCAAGAAACAAATTCATATTAAAGCAGAAAACGACCACCACGGCTAAAACACCGCCTCAACGGCTAGACTCCTAATTCCACGTATCTACAATGCTGATTTCTTGTCCACCCTTTTCCATTCTCGGTGGTCGAGTCCCCGCTCCCATATTCAGCGGCAATAATAATACAGACAACGGGTAAACATGCGCACGGAACAAAATTGAGAATGGACATTACTCACATTATTCGACCAAGTGAGGCCAGTCCCACCAATGCTCCCTCACAGCGATGCATTGACTACTCAAAGTCTCTCTTATCCTTGTGGATCAAGTCGCTCACATAGGCCATCTCGGAGCGATTGTCGTCGCAGACTCGCGCATACTCGAGCAGAAGGCGCCATGTGTACAGCTGCATGTCCTCACGCCGCAGCCATTTCGCTGCCCACTCGGCACCGGCCTTTGCAATCTTCTTGCCTGCCTTTTCGTAACTTTTGTGCTTACCGCTCCAAGGTACGGTGAAATAGTCCAGAATGCCGTAAATGTCCATAAACGTATTGTCCATCGGCACATAGTGCACCCAGGGCTGCAACCGCGCGTCGTGCCATTCAGCAAGCATCGTCGCCTTGATCGGCATGGTCTCGGAGCGCAGCAGATCGAGCCACCGCGAGCTGTGCGTGCCGGCGTCAATGTCGGCAGAAAATCTGTGCAAGTTGACATCATCCGCGCTCTCTGGGGAGTGAAGTTGGAAGAGACCATGCGTGTGCTCGCATTGTTTCTCTTCCTTGTCATCAGAGTTGCAGTTCATGTCTGTGAACCCAACGTCCGCTACCCTTTCCAGCCAGTGTCCCATGTGTGTGTAGTCGTGATGCTTACAAAGTTCGGGGTACCCATCCGACATATTGGAACCGGTCGGCAAAGCAAAAGTTGGCGTGTTCACCCGGCCGTCGTTGTAGTATTCGCGTGCTCGCTCTCCCTCCATCATCTGTACGAACCGATACCGTTGGAACCGCCACCAGTTCGCCCCCTCAACAACATCACTGCTCGGTGCTTTGCCCCGCCAGAACAAGCGGTCGGCTCTTTCCTCCCAAGGTAGATCTTTGAACTTGTTGACAAATGCGGGTTCCTTTTGGCCCAGGTACAAGGCGCTGGGAGAAGAATGTCGTTGTTCCCTGGAAGCTTGCTGCCAGAAAAAATCGGCGTCAAGCTGGAGCTCATCAAAAGGCCTTCAGTCTTGACCAACATGCCGTACATCGCCCGCATGTAAGGTTGGGCACACGGGTCACGCGACAGAGTCACATTGGATATGTAGCCACCAGTCGAAAAGGCCGGGGAAGTGCGGTTCGGGAAGCTGTGACGGATTTCCGTTTCCTGGTTCACGCCAATCTTAGTGGGTGAAGGTCCACCATCGTAGCTTTTCGAAGGACATGTTTGGCGGTAAAACAGCCAGTATGCAGTCGGATCGGCGCCCAGGCCATCTGTTTGCCAGTTGTGCTCGTAGGTCAAATTCACGTCGTCCGGTTTGACGGAAAGTGGGCTGTCCAAGCCTGAGTAGGTCGTGACGGCCTCGCCGAGCGGGAGGTCTGGATCAATCTGCTCGTCTTGGTATGAGAAATAATCGTCGATGTCTGGCTTTGGGACTAACAGCCGCGGTGTGGTCATGACATTGATGGGGATGTCCACATCTGGCAGCTGATCGGAGAAGTCCTTGATGAAATCGGCCCACGTTTTGACCCATTGGGTATTGCCCTTGCCGTCTGTGAAGTAGGCCACTTTGCCTTTACGAATCCGGATCAAGTTTGGCTGCGAGGTGGTCTGGAAACGCAAGTCACCCGCGGAAAGTGACCACAGTGGCCTCATGTCATCGTAGATGCGGTCGAAAAAAGGATTCGACAATGATTGAATTCGCTGTCAGGGCCGCCTTTGCCCACTCGTCAAAACGGGGCGGTGGGTGATGACCACGGCGCAAGCGGTAATCCATTGCGGCATCGAGGACGGACTTTGTGCCGTGTCTCATGACTTGCTCCCAAGACAGCTCTTGTTTCTCGATTAGCTCCGTGATGGGATGCGGGGTCTTGACCGTAAAATGCAAGTCGGGGTCACCAATCCGCAGAGGAATGGGTAGAATTTCGGGCTGCACAGCAAGCATGATTGCGTAGATGATGGTGAGCCAAACTGTCACCGGGAGGGTGTAATACCGCACCCACCACAAGGTCCACTTGATCCTAGGCCACATACTTTCAGCTATGTGATCTGGCCGGGACAAGTCACTATTGTGCTGGAGAGGAGACGGGGAGAAGCAATAAAGTGGTTGTCAAGGAGGAATGGTTGATTTTTACTTCACTGCCGCAGTGCTGTGATATATGTGGTGCGATAGGATGAACAGAAGAGTGGGTGGGGGATATGCAACTGTCAAAAGAAGGGCAATATGTCAACAAGAGAGTGCGCGTTGATGGTGTTGTCCATCGCGATGGTGACAGACGAAGAAGAATTGGAGGGGAAGAGAAACAGAGGTCAGAAAAGGAGTTCATAGAAAGCTCACTGAAGATCACAACATGCGAAAATATATATGGCTAGCCAACAGAAAACAAACAGGAAGGCACGGCCGGCCGCTCACTTGGCCCGGCACGGAGAGGAAGGAGCTGCCGGCAAACGTCACACCGGTCGGTCTTTCCCGCTATGTAAGGCAACTCGTGGACACACAGGGGCTTTTGATTTTTGCTCAAAGAGGCAGGAACACAGCCGCCTCTATCGAGTAAGAACATGATGCTTTCTAGTAGCGACTTTCTATGTAGAGCCAGGACTGAAATGAATTAACCAATATAGGCCTCCTAGACGTTGTCGGCCGCGGTGAGATGAAGTCACAAGCAAGGCCGTTATCGCCGGAGGTTGCCTGCTTTTAGCGGAGTTGCGTCCAAGTCCAGCGCCTATTGCAGGCAGTCACTCCACTAATGACTAATTGCCGCGCCACTTTGGCGGCCAGTCGCACCTTCTCTCCTGCATCCAGACGCGACGCGACTAGCCCAAAGCGAGAAAGATAAAAAAACATCACGACTTCAGGCGGCCAAAATCTCGGCCAGAAACGACTCCACGATCGACGACCACAAGGGTCACAAGAACCACCTCGATCACCTTAAAAATACACAGTACACTGCATACGACATCCGAGACTACGGTACACTTCTCTCGCCGCCTCCAAACCCTCCTGTCTGTTCGTCGCCGTCCCATGTCTCGCCCTGCCGGCTGGCGGTCCCGTCCATGGAATCTGCGCCGTTTGCGGGCGTCGTCCTTTGCTGCACCAGCATTCCCGTCGACCTGAGGGTGAGTCTCTATAAATGCGGCATTCTTGGTGTCTCTTGTCTCTATTCTAACTCAACCCGCTTCCCCTCTAGACCGACCTCGCCAACAAGGTCACCGAGCTCGGCGGCGTCCACAAAAACGACCTGACCCACGAGGTTACCCACCTAATTGTCGGCGACTACAACACCCCCAAGTACCGCCATGTTGCTCGCGACCGCCCCGACATCAAGGCCATGTGCGCCGGCTGGATCGACGCCGTGAGAGAACCCTGGACACGCGACGCACCCATTGATTTCCCCGCCCTCGAAGCCGCCTGGCGATTGCGGACGTTTGAGGTCCACGGCGGACTACCTGGCATCGACGACGAACCCCAAGGCGGTGACAATGGAGACGAGGGCAACAATGGTGGTGCGCCAGGCGAGGGCGGTGCGCTGGCCAAACGCGGCCGGCTGCTGTGCTCCGTAACGGGTTTCGAGGAAGAGGACCGGCAGGCCGTCATCGCCTTGATTGTCAACAACGGCGGCGTCTACAGTGGCGACCTGACGCGTGCCGTGACGCACTTGATTGTCAACAAGCCTGAGGGCAAAAAATACAATGCGGCCCTACACTGGAAGATCCGGACGGTGGCGATCGAGTGGCTGCACGACAGCGTGTCGCGCGGCATGATCCTAGACGAGACCAAGTACGATCCACGACTGCCACCACACGAGCGCGGAAAAGACGCTTGGGTGCGCAACCACGCCGAGCGGACGGCCTCCATCCTCGGAAAACGCCTACGCGATGCTGCTGCGGCGCGGCCGCCGAGAAGCAGAACGGCCAACGAAAGCTGCGCAAAACGACGAGCCAGAAGCTGTCCGTGCAGCGGGATGATCTATGGGGCGATATTTTGGGGAAGCCAGCACAGCCGTCACCGGCTCCAGAGTCAGCAGCACCTCAAGCAGCAGCGGCGGTGCCGAGGAAAAGCAACACGCCAGCTCCCGAACCTTCCAAACCGACAAACGGTGCCGAAGCACAAAGATTAGTACAAAGATCAGCACAACGAGCGTCAGCACCACCTGCCGACGTACCAGACGGTGGCGTGCTCTCCACATCGATCTTCTGCATCCACGGCTTCAGTCAAGAGCGAACAGACGTCCTGGCCGGCGCTGTGGCGACCATGGGTGGCTCCATTGCCACTTCACTCGAAGAAATGGCAGCAGTGTCCACAAGGCGACCAGAGGCACCGCTCTATCAGCACGTAATCGTACCGCAAGACGAGCGCCCTGAGCTGCACCCGGCCGTGGCCGATGACGTTCTCCTCGTAACGGAATTCTTCATCGAGCGGTGCCTGCACAAGAAGCAGTATGCGCTCAGCGGTGGACCGTCAACCACACTTGCACAACAGCCCAACCCGGGCACCATTGGCCGCCCGTTTCCCGTGTTTCCCATCCCGGGGTTTGACACTTTGTCCGTCTGTTCGTCTGGCTTTACAGGTGTTGATCTCAACCAGATCGACAAGACCGTCCGCCAGCTCGGTGCCAAGTACGAGGAACGGTTCACAGCGCAGTGCTCAGTGCTTGTTGTGACCGCACTGCCCGCAGTGCGCAAACAGAAGCTTGAGCTGGCCCTTTCGTGGAAGGTACCTGTCGTCGAGGCCAAATGGCTTCAGGCCTGCATTGCGTCGGGCACGCTGGTCCCGGTTGGCGACTACCTCTTCCCGCAACTGCGGCAGAACCCAAGCAGCCTCAAAGGCCCGGCTGTTCGACCACTCACGGCTGCCAAGCCATCCGACGATCTTGAGCCGACCATGGCTCTTACTGTCCCCACCCTAGTTATTGCCAGTCCGCGAACACTGCATGCAGCTGCCCAACAGGACGGCGACGACAAAGCAAAGAACAAGAACGGCAACGAGACGGATCTGGACCTGACTGCTCCTTATGAAACAGCACCGTCGCACCAAAATACCAACCCACAAACATCATCGGCTGCCCCTTTGGCTGTGCCAAGGCCACTGGTCAACAATCCTTTTCGCGACGACTCCGCGTCGCCTCCATCCCAGCGACCCTTTGTCGCAGCAGCACAGCCCGACCCTGTCTTACGACCACCAGAACTTCAGCAACAGCAACAGCAGCATCCCAAGCCACGGCAACCCTTTGATCGGGTGCTCAGCGAGATTGCCGACTCGGCTGCTGGCGACTCTTCGGATGGCCTTGTCGATAGCGACGATGGAGGCGCCAGTGGCAGCAACAAGATGTCGCCGCTCAAGCAGTTACATCAGCAGAGACTGCAGCAGCAACAACAACAACCACCACCACAACAACAACAACAGTTAAAAGCATCAAAGTCGACAACTACTACGATCAAACGCAGCGCAACCACAACAGCCAAATCCATCCAACGTCCCGTGCTCAGCCGCGTGCTCAGTGACGGCCTCAGTCACCACCACAAACCGGCCATCCCCATGGGTATCTCCATTGGAGATCTCATGAAGGATACGGGCGCGCCCGCCAAATCCGGGTCTGCCCTCCAGCAACAGCCGTCCAACCAGCAACAACAACAACAACCACACATCCAAAAGGGTTTGGCGTTTGGCCGTTCCCACAGCAGCGTGTCGGGCATGTCGGTGCCAGAGAACGACGGACCTCTTGTGCCGCGCGGTGGCGGACGTTCTCTTGACATGACCGCCTCTGCTGCTGCCGACGCCTCGGACATGCCGCCCACCCAGTTCCAGGTGCAGTACCTCGACCCGGAGGCCGAGCGGATGCGCGAGCAGCTCATGCGCAAAATCCGGGGCGGCGCGGAGCCTGCAGAGGCGCAACAGACGTCATCGTCGTCAGCAGGACTCGTAGGACTGGGCGAAGAAAACGCTGTTCTGCGCGCAGGCACGGCCGAAGAAGCGCTGGCCGAAGCACGGCACAATGTGCGGCGTAGCAGCCGTTTGCGGTGAGGCTGTGAAGGTGTGTTGACGATTTCGCGACGAGATACGAAGGAATACATATCCAGATGCACGAGGGAGCCAGCAACAGCGGTCAACTTTTGGGCGATTGTATTATCTACGACAAATCGATTTTGTAGGCAATTTGTACTTCTCAATGACCAAAAAACACAGGCATGACTTTTCGCCTTCCCAATGCCACGATGTAATATGAGAGGCTGTCCGCACGCTGCTTTCATGTCATGTACAACCACTCACGGTCACGGACATTGGTGCACAAAAGTTGCTGGGCACGTCCCAAGGCCAGTGTCGGCTGTTTACCATGAAGTTGCTTGGAGTGGCCATCCGACAAGATACGAAGCGTCTTAAAGGACAAGCAAAACGTTAAAACATGTACTGGAAAGCGTGTCAATAATATGTCTGTTGCTTTTATGTAACAAAACAAAACGCGTCTTTCTTTAGCTATTTTATGACTGCATCCATAGGAGCGCTCGATTTCATCTCCAGATTCAACCAATGGTGGCACAAAAAGGCTTGCAACAGGTGGACCACTCGCCGAATGCATGTCGCCGTTTGACTGCTGCCTGAATTTCAAAGTTTCACGACAGCCAGCTTCTCTATGACTGAACGTGACCACGATAAAAAGCCGCCTTATGCCAATCTTTTCTCACAAGAGAGTTTTGAGTCTCTTGCTGGGTTAAAAACGTATTGACTCTTTTTTGTGCTGACGATCGTGCCTTCCTTGTCTGCTGTGTCGTGGCCACTGCATCTAGAACGTAACTATCGGACGAGTCCCATCTCGGCGTTATGCGCGTGCCCAGCGCCTCGGTTGTGCCTGCCCTTGATTTCCCATCTTCGTGCCAGTGCGCCTTCCGTTGTGCCTGTCGTTGTGCCTGCCTTTTTTGGATAGATTTGGTACCATATCAGCATGTCTTGTTTACCCCTAATCGCTCTTGCCGTAAAGGAGTCTGCCTTCGGTCGCTCTTACTGTCGCAGATATCAATACAGCTTCTCCTTCCCGTTCGGGCGTCTTGTCGTTTAGTCCGCGCCTTTTGGCATTGCCGAGCTTTTTTCCTCCGTTTTCAAAAGTGCGGAATTTTGCATCTCGCCTCAACTTGCATCTCCAGAAATCCAGACTAACAAAAAGCCATTCCTTTTGGTTGACCGGCTCTACGGCAAAGCGTTATCATCTCTATCTTCTACCCAACAACTGCATCTATGCTTTCATGTCTCCAACAACACGAGGCGCAGCAAGAGACCCCTCACAGCTGCAGTTTCAATCTTCCGCGATGGCTGCCGCTACATGCAAAGCCATGGAAAGGCGTCTCTCATAGTTACAGCGAGCCTCTAATTCCGAGAAGCTGGCTCCGCCCCGAGATGCTAGTGACACGACTTTCTGACCGAGCGAGAACAGCCCCAGAAAATGGAAGGCGAGAAAGATGCAAAGAAAAAGAAAAGAAGCCAAAAGGAACAAAGGGACACGGGGCGCAACGCTGCACGCCGCTGCAGCAAAGCGCTCCAGCCCACAGCCCGCCCGCGGCCCAGCCCAAATGCGCGTCACAGATGGGCGTAGTTGGGGGGGGAAGGGGGGCCAAACGGCCAGACCCAGCGAATCAACTTGACAAAAGACCCAAAGGGCCCCCGTCTCTCTTACAAGCACGGCGGAATCGTTCGCAGAGTATCGGCAGCTAAAGCACCTCGCGCATCAAAGACTGAGCGTTCGAGCAAGGGGGCCAGGCATGCATCTCGGTGACGTTCAGGAGCTTCGCCGACCCTTTTGTTACAGCACTGGCCTGCAGACCAAATGGAAAGGCCCGTGGTGGCGCAGCCAGGTTTTGGACCTCAAGTATTGGGAAGCAGAAGGGGCACGAAAACAAGGCCAGTGTTGACACTTGAGAAACGAGGTGGCGAATACGCACCCAAGCTCAGCCAAGCGGAAGAATGGACTTCAGGTCTCAGGCTTGGCTATTCTGCAGCCCCCAAAACATTATTACCACCAAAGTTCCTCTTTTATGCAGCTGACGGCGCACACGACGGGGGTGAGCTACCCTTTTTTTGACAGCCGACATTTTCATCACTTTCCCTCACAATAAATCATCTTCGTGACCAATCAGCCTCTGTAAACACTTGCTAACGCACATCGCAGCACACACGCTCATTGGACAGCCCTGTCTCTGATATTGTCTGACGCGGGAAACGTCTCACGGACCAGTTGCCCGCGCCCACACACAAGACGTCACTGCCAGGCCAACCTGGTGTGGTGCACCATCCAACCACCATAACCCACCGGCCATGAAAAAACTTACGAGTACACCCAAGCTCCTGCACATTTTCCCCGCTTCGCGCTTTAAGCTGCTACTGTCTCTGGGAAGCCTTGGACCAAAGAGTGATATGCACACCTCAAAGTCAAAGTAAGATACTGTCCAAAACACTTTGCCAAGTCCTCCTAGACGCCCTCCTCAGTGCCTCGCGAGGCAGAGCCTCACTTCCGGTCACCAGACTCAACTTGCAACCCGGCACTTCTTTTGTCTTTGTCCTCATTTAAAGCTTGAGGCTTTGCAAAGTGGCCCTCGGTTGTGTGCTCTTATCAAGACAAAAGCACAGCAGTTGGCGGTAGGACCGACCCAGGAGGAAAGAGAGACAGCTTCAAACAGGGTTGGGCACGCTGGGTTGCGCTGCTTCTTCTTGCTTCCGGCTTCTGGCTAGTCTGGCTGCTAGGTTGCATCTCTGCCTTCATTGCCCCTCTTCGCTGCTACCCGCCGAGGCTGTCCTGTCTCTCGGCGTCCTTCGTTTACGCGCTGCACCCCTCCGACTGTGTAGACGCATGCAACACGCAGCCGTGCATATTGCCTTTTTCAAAACACCGAAAGGTAAAAATCAGAAAAGTGGTGATAGTGGTCCCAGCCAGGCCGTGACCAGTGGCAGTTGCAGTCTTTCTCGCTCCAGTCTCCGCTCTGGAATGACTGGCTACGGAATTTGTGACGACAAATCCGAGAGCCTCCACGCCTCCACTTTGCTGGTGATGCTCGTCTCGTTCTTTGCGACGCTGTTATTAACATTCTTCTGATGGGCCTACCAATGCTACATCTGGTTTATTTCAAAAATTACTCGACGCGCCAGGGCCGCACCCACGTTGTTTCTTCCAACCCTGGGTTGAATTCGACTGTTGCATCCCACCTTGCTCATTGCTCGCATATTTCATTCAGACGTTGTCGTATCTCTTTTCTAACAATCAATCAATCAATCACCACCACTGTACGCATCTGATCATTACGCCCAACTTGGCCCCCTTTGACTATCTATCACCTCGCACGCTTTTTTCGCCTCGTCTTTGTCTCGCCTCGCCTCGACTGTCCATTTATTTCATCGCTGTGCAACTCTCGACGGTGAACCCAATTACAAAAACGATGTACGTCGCATTAGACGACGCAATAAAGACCCTGTCCGTCGCCTAAATCGAGACCGATCGTCGCCCTCCATTGCCAAGTCTTGACGCTGTTTGTCGCCGTCTCCCACCATTAATCACCTTGTACATCGTATCTTTTCCGTTTACCTGCTGCTCTACTTGCTCCTACCCTCGACTTGGGCTGTCATTTTTCTGTTCTGTTTCATTACGTCCGTTCATCTCATTGGAACAAATCGCATTAGGCCGCCAGCCTGGTTACATGGATGCTTTGATCGGCCCTCTATTTCACAGCCACACTCCCTGGCTCCTCCTCGTGTACAGAGGACGGAGCACAAGGCCGTTTGGGATATTCTTCTTGCCTACCTGCCCGAGCTGCCCACCACACGCACCCTTTTGCAGCCCCGCAGCTCAGTGAGTCTATCTCGAACCCAACTGAACAAGGCCCCAGGCCGAGAAATCCCAACACGTGTAACGTCACGACTCTCAATACGGCGACACTAGCCGATCTTGTTCGTCGTCTCGTCTTGGTCTCTTGTCGTCTGAAGGACCTAGGATCTATTTTTCCTCTTTTTTTCAGTTTCCATGCTCGAACAGCCCTTACCTCACGTCGCGCTTTGTTTGCTGCTCCGCGTCTGCCTCCTGTTTGTTGCCCGAGAGAAACGCCCACCAAAAAAACCCTGTTCACGTTTCCTCTCTCAGTATTTCCCTATTTATCAGCAAGGCCACCAGCCCTAAGCCGAACACAGAGCCGCATTTGTTCCGAGATATGACGGCTGGCAGAATAAGCAACGCTGCCGCTGTTGAAGCCATAGATGCCCAAGCTAGGTCGCTCTATCGCTGCCTTCGCGACACTGGCCCGAGCCACGCCGGCCTTGCTAGAGCTACCCGCTCGCTGCACACTGTCCTGAAAGACCTCCGCACGGAAGCCCGCGACCTGGGCAGTTTGCTCAACGCATCCTCACCCATCTACTCCGCCGACGCCACGCGCGAGCTTCTTCCCCTCCTCGACGAAAGTGGTATAACTCTCAAAGGGGTCGCTGCTGCTCTTGGTCTCAACTCTGGTTCTGGACCTGGATCAAACAACAACAGTGCAAGCAGTCTAAGCGCCGTTACGGACGGCAGCACCGTCGCCGCCAATACGAGTGCCAAAGCATCCACTATCGCCACCACTACTACATCCCCATCTGCTATTTTTGTACATCCCCTGCCTGGCGTTGAAAAGGAAACTGTAAGCCCTGGTGACAACAATACGGTTGCGCTTGTCCGCCGCACAATCGAAGACCACACAACAAAACTTATCGCATTTTTCGAGTCTGTCAGTCTGCACAACCCACCCGACACAGACGAGACAGAAGAAACAGTGACATCAGAGAAGTCGATACCATCACACTCGGCACCTCCGCCTCGGCCGCCCTCGATTTCGCCTATGCCACCAGAAGACGAGGGGCTCGACACAATCAAAGACCGGGTCGACGCCATTGCTCTTCGGTTGTCCCAGCAGGATTTGATTGCAACTTCCCAGTTTGGCACGACTTCTGTTGACGAACTGTGGCAAGTTTTTTATAGCGAACTCATATACGAAGGGTTCTCCACTGAAGCTCTATCATCCTATCAGGTATGTTCGGTCCACTTCTCCTGTGCAGTGTCTTTCTATCCAGCCTTTGGTGCCCTTAAATCTCTTCCAAGTTTGCTTCGTAATTATATCTTGATTGTCAAAATAAGATAAACTGACAACTGCAAAAGGAGCTTCTTCGAGCCTACATCAGGGACCTCTGCTCAAAGGATTTCTTTCAGGGGGGCAGCGTCCTTCCATCGCAGCTCCCCGCTCAGGACACAATACATCTCCTTCCTCCGTATATGGTCCCAGGCCCGTCGCCGTCCACACCTTTGCAGCGACCGAGACTGGACGAAAGCAGTCCCAAAGAGGTCGTGCAACCTTACGAGAGTAACGAGAAATACCACCACTCGGTCAAGGAGAACCGTCTGATTGCCCTGCCCCAGCACGACTTCATTCCCTACCGGCCTGCAACACCATCTGGACCAACGACCTCAGCCATGCCTCGACACCAGGCTCAAAACACATCTGCACCAATGCCGGACGACCGGCAGCTCGTCCTCTCCCCCACCACCTTGGCTGCCCGGGCAAGCACGCCTCGTACCATGCCAGTGCCTCCACGTTTACACTCACCTCCCTCATCTCCGTCGGCCGAGGGCTATCCGACGCCCTCTTCTTCTGATTCCGACTCTGACAATGGCTCCCCCACGGACTTTTGCCTCATGTCGACGAGGGAGCTGCTGGCTATCGACTGGCGTGCACAGGAGAGATTCGCTGCGCGTATGGGTGTGACGTACCTCCATCCGCAACTTCTACAAGACGGCAATGCCGCCTCGCCACCCGCGCCGCCGCCTCTGCCGCCCAAGATACCTGACCCGGCACTTCGCAAGTATGAGATATCTCCAACGGCCGCCGCACTTTTGCGCCAGGACTCGCTGCAAGATCATCTCCGCCCTCCCGTCCCATCATCATCACATGGGACCAGACCCATCCAAATTCCGTCACAAAGCTCATTCCATCTTCCTCTTCCGTCCGCTCACCATTCTGCCCATCACCGCTCTTCATCCCACCAGTCCTCCTCCCACCTTCTTTCCGTCCCTACGGCAGACCACCAGTACAGTACCTCCGCCCCAGAGGCACCGGCCGACCAGTCGTCGGCCGCTTTTGGCGTTGTCATCCCCGCCAGCGCGGCTCAAGCCACAACGCCCCAGTACATGTTGAGCTTGGGACTCGCACCCGACTCCAAGGGCAACGCCATCCCGCCAGACGCCATCTGGACACGGATCAGTCGCCGACTCGTCTCGCCCGAAGTGCTCGAAAAGGCCGGTGTTCGCTACGAAGCACGGCCGACATTTGTCGCGGTTCTGGGCATGCTAGACAAGAAGACCATTGCCGAATACGCGCGGCAGAGTGCTGAAGCCCGGCGGTCTCGGTACGCCCCTCGGCTCGGGCACGCGGGCAGCTGCCGCACAACAGCCCTCCAGATGGGCGGCCTCGACTGCACCGGCGGCAGTCCATGCCGGACGTGGGTAACAGCAACGGCCCCGGGCCCAACGCCAACGCCAACGCCAACGCCACCAAAGCCAGCACGTTCCCCTAGACAGAGACAGAAGTGCAGGCCGCAACGACGACGGTGACCGAGGCCCCTCCGTGTACCCCTTCATCGTGTCGCCGCCCGCGACCGAGGTCAATGCAGGTGGCCAGAAGGCCAGCAACGCCGACGCCCAGCCCAAGTCCATACTCAAAAACAAGAACACGAACCAAGTGCGCTTCAAGCACGGCAAGCTTGTCGAGGTGGGGCCGGATGGCGACAACTTGGGAGCATCGTCGTCCTCCCGCGACAAGCAGCACCACGGCAGCCACCACAGTCACGGGCATGGGCACGGTCACGGTCACCACAGTCGCCTTCGTGACCAAAGTCGTCACCGCGACGCATCGCGTCACCGTGACCGTGACCGTGACCGTGACCGTGACCGGAACCACTCTGACGATGAACGCAGCCGACAGCGTGACGACCGTGAGCGGGACAGGGATCGCGACCGGGCTCGTGACAAGGACGACCGGGACAAAGACTACGAATCGCGGCGGCGGCGCCGACCTGAAGACCGAAGCCGTGACCGCAGCGACGATTCGTCTCACGACCGGGACCGTGAGCGGGATCGCGATAGAGACCATGACCGCGACAGAGACCGTGATCGTGACCGTGACCGTGACCGTGATCGTGACCGTGACCGTGATCGTGACCGTGACCGTGACCGTGACCGAAACTCCCACAGCCAGCGCTCCTACCGCGACGTCCCGTCCCGCAGCCGAGATGGCCGGGACGGCCGTGACGGCCGTGACTCCCGAGATCATGGTTCCCACGATTCTCGTGATCGTGACGGTCGTGACAGCCGGGACCGCAGCGACAATGACGGTCGCGACCGCGACCGCGACCGCGAAGCTGGCCGCAGGCGGTTCCGCGACACACTCAATGCTGCCGGTATTGGTGGTGCCGCTGGCAGTCTGTTCTCGGTCCTCACTGAGGCGGCGTCTGGCTTTTGAAAGCCCTTTTTCCACTTTTATTTCTTACCATTGTTTTTGGCAGCATTTCTACCTATTAATACTGTTTATGACTACTGTCACAATCAGGTAATTCAGCCTTATATTATTCTAATTTGCTATTAATCTTCTTTAGTTGGATACTTGTTCTCTTTTGTTTTCTTTTGCAGTCTGGGAAATACCTTTGTTAGTTCGGATGTCCACAATGGTTTTACGAAATACGATACTCATGACTTGTTATTTGGCTTCCTTTTTCTTTTATCTGTGTCCACGATTGATCATCTTATATGGCGTGGAGCTTTGCTGAAACGATACTGATATACCATGAAATCAATAATATACATGCAGCGTCTTGGTTCAGATAATTCTTGTTTTGTTTATGGTGGCAAACATCGCCAGTCGCACCTTCCTCTTTCACTGCTACTACTTCCCGGGGTCTCCTTCCCGAAGTGTGCGTGTTGTAGAGGGAGGACAGTATAAATTCAGCCAGACTCATTTTCCCCGACTTGACCTTTTGTATTCACTACTCTCCCACCTCTATCGACTCTTTATTAAAGATAGACGGCCGCCGATCTCACCATTCAAACCTGGCCTTATTCCCATCCCACCGAACAATACCACGCGACACTGCCAGCAACATTAACACACACGATGGGTTCGGCCAACGCCACAACGACGACCAGTGCCCCCGACAGCGTCGAGGCCGGCCTGCTTCTCATTGCCGAGGCTCTTGCGCAGATGAACAAGCCCCACTGGAGCAAGCCCCGTCCGGAGGCGGAAGAGCGGGACGACGTGTTTCATGGGCTGTTTGTGTTCTGTGTCGTTGTTCTTGTCATTCTGTATCTGGTCAAAACACAGACCGAGGGCAAGGACGACAACGACGCTCAGGGCCGCGACAACAAGAAGAAGAACAAAACCAACGGCGCGAGCGGCAACAGCGGCAACAACGGCAACAACGGCGCCAACGTCACTGCGCTGCGGCTCGAGCTCTCCATCAAGACCGAATGCAGCGGTGTCAGCATGTGCAGCTGCCGACGCGCCAGACACCATGGCCTGTCGCCCTTCGCCGTTCCACCTTACGCCGTTCCACCTTACGCCGTTCCACCTTACGCCGTCCCGCCTGAGTACCAGCCCCCGCCCCCGCCCCCACCGGCTGGGGCGTATTAGGCTCATTTTCTGATCTGAAAGGGCACAGTACGCCAAAGGGTAGTGAATGAGAGGAGGGGAGGGCCACATGCATGCCAATATCGGTGCTATGCTGGTATACAGGTGAAGGGAAGCACGGGTGGATGGGCCACAGGGGATGAAAGGGCGAAGGGGAGGAACAATCACAGTTATGCCAGCAAGGCAACAAGGGGACCCGGTCAGACTACAATAGACGAGCGAGATCATATTGTGCCAGACTAGAAGCTACTTTTTCAGATAGAGTGGATCTCGAAAGTGATAGGATGAGAAACAAGATTGTCTACAAAAATATCGACAAGAAAAATGAAATAACAAGAAATGCAAAAATAAAGAAAAGCTCGACATATATAAAAAAAAAAAAAGAGGAAGGAGGAAAATGCAGTGAAGAAATAAATGTGTGCCTTAAGAGTAAACAAATGCTATTGAATGCCATCCAATGTGGGTTTTTACTGGTCCAATACTACAAAAACAAAAGCCCGAATTTCCGATCCAACGCTGGATCCCGCACCATCTCGACTCGACCCCTTTGGTCTTTCCTTCAAACCCCTTCAAATTTCTCAAAAGACGATCCGCTCCAGCGTGTAGGCGCCGACCTTCTTGCTCGTCAGGTGGCCGAGCTCACGCTTCGTCCGCTTCAGAACCTCACCCGAACTGCTGACCACCTTGTTGGGCGTCACCTCTGCGAGCCGCGTCAGGCCCGTGGGCGCCCGCAAGCCCAGCGGCAGGCCACTCACGACGGACGCCGAGGCCGGGGCCGCCACGGTCTGGGGACGCACCTTGGCCTCGTCCCCGTGGCCGTTTTTGGCCAGGAGGGCGGCCTTGGCGGCCATCTTCTCGACACCCATGCCGTAGCGGACGGTCTCGCCCACGAGGCCGCGCAGGTACAGGGCCTCCTGGACACCCTCGAGGGCGGCGCTGACCTGCCACTTGAGGAGGGCGAAGAAGTCACCGCCCGTCGGGACCGCGTTGGCGGCGGCGGCGACGGCGGCGCTGGTCGTGGCCGTAGCCGTGGCCGTGGCCGTGGTCGTCGTCGTACGCGCCAGGTCTTGTGCACCGCTGGCCTCGGCAGCCACCTCCTCGTCGTTGATGAGCCACTCGCCGGGGCGCACGGCGTCGATGCAGCGGCACAGCAGGTCGGCAATCAGGCGAATCGAGTAGTTGAGCGGGGTGGTGTCCGAGGCAGCCGCAGCCGCAGCCGCAGCCGCAGCCGTAGCCGCAGCGCCCGTTGTGGCCTCGTCCATGTCCATATAACGGGTGGCCCAGCCCTGGTCGACCATTTGCTTGCGCAGTACCTCGATGAGGGCGCGGATCTCATCCGTCCGGAAAATGCGGCGCAGACCCTGCACAGTGGCCATGGCCGGGCAGCTGCCGAGCTTGCCAATGGCAATGTCGAGGGCCAGGTCGCGGGGATCGTTTTCGGCGTGCTGCAGGAAATACTCGGCCAAGTGGAGCTGCTGGTCGAGTTGGTCGAGCTGGTCGAGCTGGTCGAGCTGGTCAACCTGGTCGAGCTCGTGTTCGGGGGCCTTGCCGGCGGCGGCGGCGGCAGCGGCGGCGTCGTCGTCATCCTCCACCACCTCCTCCTCCTTCCCCTCGGCGGCGGCGGCCGTCTGCGACTTGGCCTCAAGCTTGCCCTGCTCCGGCTTGTCCACGAGCTCAAGGCTGCGCATGAGCAGCAGCGTGGCACTCAGCAGCTCCGTCGCGCCCAGTTTGGTCTCGTACAGCCAGCGCAGCAGCAAGTCCAGAGACGGATCGACCTGGGCCAGGACGACGGGCAGGGACTCGCCGAGCAGCTGGTCGTCTTCGTCGACGTCCCGCAAGAAGGCGCGCAGGGCAGAGCGGGCGTTGGCGACCGAGAGGTGGCCCGCATCAACCAGGTAGTTGAGAATGTCGCTGGAGGGGATCTTGCAGCGCAGGCGCAGACGCCCACCGGTCGGCTCCTCCTGGATGGTGAAGATGCGGCTGATGGCGTAGATCACCCAGCGGCGGTCGGTCAAAGGGTACTTGCCGTGGCGGCTCGAGGAGGACGAGGACGGAGGGGAGGGAGAGGTTGCGTGTCCATTTGTGCGTCCGTTCGTAGTTCCGTTTGTCGTCGCAGCAGTCGCCACGTCACCGCCGTCCGGCGTGTCCTGCGTCTCATCCATGGCATCAACACCAGCCGCGGCCGCGGTGGTGTCCAGGGGCCGCTGCCAGCGCCAGTCGCTGACCGACTGGATGCCCAGCTTCTCGGCGAGCAGGTCGTCAAACGCAGAAACAGCCTCGGCCGCCAGCAGAGCATCCGCAGTCTGCGCATCCTCGTTAAACTGGGCCAGGTAGCTGGCCGACATGGTACCCGGCAGGTACTTCTTGGGCAGAGGGCCAGCCTCGTCGGTCGCCTTGGTGTCGGCAAGCGACGTGCCGCGGCCAATCGAGTCAATCAGCAGACCGTCGGCACGGCGCTTCTTGCTGCGTGTGCGTGGCGGCTCTAGCTGGACAGCCACCAGGTTGGAGTCGAGCAAAGCAACGGCCAGCTCCAGCTGCGGGAAGAAGGAGACGAAGGAGCAGGCATGGCTCGCGTTCTTGTTGTTGTTCTTGTTGCTGCTCTTGTTGTCGGACGACTTGGACGCGTCACTCGCCTTCACAGAGGCCTGCACCTCGAGGGTGGTCGAGGCCTGCAGCGACTTGAAGAGGGGGTTGTAGACGGAGAAGGAGGTCGGCGTGGCGGCGAGGATGCTCGACTTGGACAGGCGCAAAAAGGACGTGACACCGGGGATGGCGATACTGCTGACGACACGGGGGACGCTGCGGGTCAAGTCGTACGACAGGACGTTCTCGCCCTCCAGAGCAAAGAGGGAGCCCGACAGAATGTCCAGGCGGTAGGTCGGGTGGCCGTCGTTGTCCGTGGTGGTCGAAGGCGCGGTCGAAGGAGCGGGCAGACAAATGTAGTGGGCCTGGACGAGCACGTTGCGGTCTGCGTCGGCGGACAGAATGTGCAGGTAGCGAGCAGGCGCAGCACTGCCAGAGCCCGTGCCGGCCTGGTGGCGGCCGCCCGTCACCGTCGTGACGACAAAGAGAACATCCGGGTTGAAGCCGCCGGCGCTGCCCTCGGCGTCAATATTTTGCGAGAAGAAGCCCGACAGATAGTCGCCCAGACCCAGACCCTTGACGACATCCGACGCCAGGCCCATCTGCACAAACTCGACACGCACGTTGGAGCCGCGCGGCACGGGCTCCTGCGACAGAGCGGCCACCGACGCCTTGTACTTTTCCTTGAGGGTCTCGCCGTCAAAGCACGTCACCTGGCCGTCGCGGTCGATGGCCAGCAGGTCGACGGATGGCGATGCGCTTTGCGTGCCCTCTTTCTGCTCGGGCAGAGACAGTGTGTGCAGGGCGACGATCTCGCCCGTGCGGCCCAGGCTGACCGTCACCGATTCGGACGCCGTCGCACCGGCTGCCTCGACGGTGTCCTTGAACAGCGACAGTTTCCGTGCCGGCTCGCGGGTCGCAATGTATGTGTAGCGGGCCACCGTCGCATCTTTGCTGGCCGACGAACGCAGGCGGACAGAGCAAGGGGCGCAAGAGAACTTGGCTTGCGGTGGGACGGGGTAGGAGGTGATCAAACGGGAGGAGGCGATCTGTGAGAAGGAGGTCAGTAAGACGAAGGACGACGAAGGACGACGAAGGAAGACAAATGTCAACAAGACAGAAGACGAAAAGGGCGAAGAAGACGCACATCATAGATGTTGGCAGACTCGCCGTCGATGCCAACCACCACTTCGGCCCGTCTGCGCTTCTTCACGCCTGGCCGCTGGCCGTACACCTCGCCAACAACACTCTTGCCGTCGACCTGGGCCAGCGATCGTGGGAGGCTGGCCAGCACATAGGGCTTTTGGATGTGGAAGTTGGAGGCCATTATGAAGTCGAGAAGAAAAGAGAGAAAAAAAAGAGAGAAAAAATGAGACAAGAGGAGAAAAGAGAAGGCAGACCGAAAAGGTGTTGAGAGGAAAGAAAAACACCCAATACAGAGCCCGCGAGAAAACCCGGGATCGTGTGCCGTGCCGTGCTTTGTCTTGTCGTCAATTCCCTTGATGCTGCAAAAAAAGTGAAGAGACTGGAGCGCGGTGAAAAGCTTCGAATTGGACGGCAGAAAAAAAAGTTGTCTATCAAGAAAAAAAGATCCAAAAAAAGTTGAAAGTCGTTAGCGGCCCGCAAAAGTCGGCGTCGCTAGCGCCAAATGAGACAGTGTATATTTAGGATAACACTGTCATATACACACTGTGGAGGCACGTGCCTTCGCCTACCAATTTGGATTTCCTGGACCCACTGTACGCGCTTTACACGCTCCGCCCATTCGCGCCTTCCCTCAACGCGTCTTGCTCTGCTAAATGGGTCAAAGAAAGGGCAACTGCGTCCCACCACGACTGCCGTCCAGGAAGCAAAGGAGCAGGAACCAGGGCAGAACTTCCAGAGCAACGACTCGCTCGATTCTTGGACGAACATCATACACTTTGACAACATTCATAGAATACACCTTTTACAGTCGACTGTTTATTGATTGCGCACGCCAACATCCATACCAATAGACTACGGATCCATTGGATATACAGCTGAAGTCCAGCACACGCCAATACGCCCATGCGGGAACCAGCATCATCATATACCGCCCATTGGAACGAAAACAGCTGGCAGAGAGTTGACGGACGGTGAGGTAGGCTTCGGACTCGTCCCATTGACTTTGGGAACACGCAACCGCCTTCTCTCGCCAGCCGGCTAATCCTTACAGATCTATGTCGTCTGCCGCTGTTGTCATCATGGCCAGCGAGCCGCCGGGGGCCGGTCAGCAGAAGAAGCTGCACCCGCTCTTTGCGCCGTCAAAACCGAGTAGGAACGACGACGAAGCGGCGAGTGCGATGAGTGCAACGGGCGGCCAGGGGATGTCCCAGCAGCAGCCGGTGCTGCAGCAGACCGTGCCTTGGCAGGCGATGCCGCAGCAGGCTTTCCAAGAGCAGACCCTTGCACTGCAACCAAACCCAGCACAAGCCAACCCTCTGCCGGCCTTTCCACAGGCATCTTCTCTGCCAGGAGTCGACACAGTGCCATTGCACCCTCAATTTCAACCTCCACCACAATCACCGACTCAGACTTGGACTCAGCCTGTGGCTGCCTCAACAGCTGCTCCGACTGCCGCTACCCTGGATGCCCTTAAGAGTGCGCCGAACATCGACATAACGCCAGCACAGCCAGCCGCACCTGTACAGATGAACGCATTCGAGAAACTCCAGCAGGCAAAACGGAAACCAGACACCAACCCAGCCGTCGACGAGCCTGCCGCCGAGGGGACCCCATCAGCCCCCGAGCCCAAGCGTCGCGGGCGACCACCCAAGAAGCGGAAGTCGTCGCCACCACCGCAGCCGACGACACAAATCAACACAGGCTTGACACCTGTCCAGAACACCGATTCTCCGTCTCCTCTCGTCCTCGACCACAGTAACGGTGAGACTCTGGTCGAGGGTGGCATCACGAACAGCTCCGCCCCTCCGAGCTCGGCCGTGTCGGGAATAGCTGCCAGCACACCAAGCATCGAGACAGCAACTCTAGCAACCCAACCAGCCCCAACAGAGCAGCCAAAACGTCTCCTGCAGTTCAACCCGAAGACCGGAACCATTGGCTCTCCGCCCAAACCCAAGGAAACATCGATCAACAATAACAAGTCTGGCCGGCCTAAGAGAAAGTCGGGTGCAGCAGGCAACACGCCCCCGCCAATCACCGTCCCGTACCCAGCAAAGGATGCCGAGTCCAGGGCACGCATCGGAGCCATTGTCGAATTAATCTTGAATGGGGACCACAGAGCCTTTTCTTTGCCCACGTCTGCCCCGAACTCTGCCAAGGGCAGCAAGAAGGGCCAGAAACTGGCAAAAGCTGTGCCCGCCCCTGCTTCTGCTCCTGCTCCTGCTCCAAAACAACAGCCGGCCATGATTCCCGCAACCCCAAAATCGGCAACGACGACACCGGCACCGTCAAAAAGCACACACCCTTTCTTCACCGGCGGCCTCGCCAAATCGTCTGCCGCCAAGGATGGCACCTCCGGTACTATCCCTGCTACTGGCAAGTCGTCGGCTAGCGGGAATTCGGCAGCCTACTACACCTCGACACCCTGCTCGCCTAAGCGGCGTGGTGGACCTCAGCAGGCGTCTGGGCTTAGGATGCCGCAGTTTGGTGCCAAGAACGGCATGCTGCGCGTGCCTGGTGCATGCCATCCAGCCTGGCCGTGGCAAGGAACGTCTCACGTCCACCCTGAGGAAGACGGCATCGACCCCTTGGCAGCTTGCTCGGCCTTTTCGCACTCGCCCGCATCCCCCTTGCCTCACAGAAAACGAAAGGGCCACGCCATTGACATGCGCAAAGAGGAGTTGATCCTAGAGCAAAAGCTGCAAGGCCTGGACATCCGCTCCGTCATCCAAGACATCCGCAACGCCAACTCTGACGAGTTTGCTCCGCCGCCACCTGAGCTTCGCCTCCCAACAAAACACATCGAGAGCGGCGTAAACCTGCAAGCCCGGATAGCACCACAGCTCCGCACAACCCACCCAGGTCTTCAATCTCTTTTCACTTCCATGGCAACGACCCTCTCTGCTTTCGATCAACACGACTGCGAATCCTTGAGCTGGGCTCAAAAGTACGCCCCGTCCTGTGCCGTGGAAGTCCTGCAATCCGGCAAGGAACCGGTCATCCTCAAGAGTTGGCTGGAGGCTCTCAAGGTGGTCGCCGTTGATACGGGGTCGACCGAGTCTGGAGAATCGAAAACGGCGGCAGCGGTGGCTGCTAAGGGTGGTCGGCCAAAGCGAAGACGTAAGAAGAACAAGCTGGACGGCTTCATTGTCTCGAGCGACGACGAAGACGACGACGGCGAAACGTCCGACAACGAGGCCGACTGGTCGGCCAGCGGCCGTTATGGTCTTGTGAAGGACACCGTCGTCCGTGCGGGCAACCTGCTTGACAAGGCCGGCCGTGCGGGTGCTAGGCTCACCAACACGGTTGTCATCAGCGGGCCTCATGGGTGCGGCAAATCGGCCGCCGTCTATGCTGTCGCCAAAGAGCTGGGCTTTGAAGTCTTTGAAATCAACGCGAGCAGCCGCCGCAGCGGCAAGGATGTGATTGACCGCATTGGCGACATGACCAGAAACCACCTCGTCCAGCACAAAAATAAGAAGCAGCCCATAGCGGCGGTGGCGTCTAATACGCGCGAAGATCCCGTCGACCTGGCAGACGACTACGACCCGGACCTCGAGGATGCCTATGGAGAACCTGACCCAGACTATCCAATGCCTGACGTCGAGATTGCCCCAGCTCCTCTCACGAAAAAGCAGCCGACTATGAATTCCTTCTTCAAGTCGACGCCGTCCAAAAATGCAGAAACTCCGACAGCAGCGTCCACAACAGCATCCGCAACAGCATCCGCAACAGCCACCGAGGGCAAGTCGAGCCAGAAGCAGTCACTGATTCTCCTCGAAGAAGCCGACCTGCTGTACGAAGAGGACAAGCAGTTCTGGGCCACGGTTGTGAATCTGATTGTCCAGTCAAAGCGACCGTTTGTCATCACTTGCAACGACGAGACCTTGATCCCGCTGCACAATCTGCGCCTGCACGCCATTCTCCGGTTCACGCCCCCTCCCTCCGACGTGGCCATCGACCGTCTCCTCATGATTGCCGCCTGTGAAGGCCATGCTCTCCAGCGCAAGGCAGTGGAGTCCTTGTACGAAGTGCGTAACCACGACTTGCGGGCTTCGCTTGCCGATCTCCAGTTCTGGTGCCAGATTAGCGTCGGCGACCGCCGTGGTGGCTTCGACTGGTTCTATCAGCGGTGGCCGGAAGGCATTGACCGCGACGAGAACGGGCACATCAAGCGTGTTATCAGTGAGAACACGTACCAGGAGGGCATGGGCTGGCTGAACAACGACTCGGGCGCCGGGGCCAACAAGGACAAGGACGCGGTCGACAGCCGTGTGCACGCCGCCCACCGCGCCGATGTAGAGGACAGCTTGGTTCAGCAGGCTTGGAACGACTGGCAGCTCGACATGGGCCAGTGGCAAGACTCTCTTGCCCTCTCGTCCTGGTCGACGACACTGCCACCCAACGGCCACCGCAGCCAACGCCTGCAGCTGCTCGAGTCATACAGCAGGTTCGCTGAGGCCATGAGCGATGCCGACCTCGTGTCGTCCATGGTGTTTGCTACGGGGAACAAGCTGCCTCTCGATGCCACACAGCCCGAGCTCCCCTACAAGGCCCACGAAGATTATATTTTGGGCCAGCAGCTCCTCGAACGGACCACGCCCGCCCACGAGCTTGACGATCTGCGCCTGCCCATGGCCACAGCCATGCGCTGTGTCGCCAAGCAAATCCTACGACAAGCCGATACAGGAACAGCCACCCACGACAGTGTGCCTCCTGCACACACCCATCTCGATCACCTCGATCACCTCGACCACCTGGACCACCTCGACGAGTCGGCTGTTATGTCGGCCCTCCGCGAGGAGCACGCCCGGCCCGAGGGACTGGTACCCATTCAGACGCCGCTCATCCGACGCATCGACTTTTCGCTGGCCTTTGACCCCATTGCTGTCCCCAGCAGTGCACCCAGCAGCGGCCTCTATTCTGCCTTTTATGCGCCGGCAGCGTCCACGTCCGCCACGTCGTCATCGTCGTCCCACCTCGAGCCCTCCGTCTTTGACCGAAACATGGAACCCATTGCTGTGGACGTCGCTCCCTTTGTGCGCGGCATCGTTGCCCACGAGGGTCGTCTGCAGACAGAGCGTAACAAGCACAGCTCGTTCTTGTCCGAGGCCATGGGACTGAGTGCGACCGGTGCGCCGCCCGCGGCATCTGCAGGTGCCAACACGTCGGACAGTGATGCCGTGCCTGTGGCCGTCCCTGCCGCCCGCCGCAAGCCGGCCAAACGCCTGCGCACGACCCGGACCGCCATGTCCGCTCTCGAGGGTGGCTCCCGGAGTACGACCATGGCCCGCCGAGAGCACTGGTTCGACGGTGCCGACATCAACCCGGTGCTCGTGATGCGGACGGGTGGTGATGGATGGGCTGGTGCTGTGGAACACGTGTTGGCGGGTCTCCACGAGCAGGCGGCTGCGGCCGATGCACGAGACGCTGCCATTGCTGCTCAGCAAGCGGCGGCAGCAGAGGCGGCGGCGGCGAAAAGGGCGGCAGCTGAGGCGGCGGCAGCAGCCGCACCACCACCGCCGCCATCAACAATCAGCCGACAACTCGCACCAATTGCTCCAGCCCCTGCTCCGGCCCCAGCTCCGGCCCCAGTTCCGACCGGAGCTCCAGCTCCGGTCCAATCCTGGGCACCCGCGTTGAATGCACTGTCTCCGTCGTCTACGATTCCGACTCTTCATTCGGGCGTGCAACCTATGCTCAGCTCGGCCCCTTTCCCCAACACGACGATCAGCGACAGCCAAGGTCATGGCCATAGCCAGGGCCAGGGCCAGGGCCAAGGCTAAGAAGCACCTCAACGGAAGCAAGGCGGCGAGATACAACAGCAGCAGCAGCAGTCATACCCTTCGTCCTTGAACGGCTAGGGGCATAGTGTACGACAGCAGGTGCCTCCAGGTGGGCAGGTTGCCTCATACGATCGCTCGTCTAAGGAAGAGGAGCCTGGTGTCCTGGATGGGCCAGCTCATTAGTCGCACTTTTATATGCATTCAGGCTTCAACAGCGGGGACAAGTATTTCGAACCCCATTTCCCGTCAGGTGGCATGGTCCAGTGCCCCCGACGCCTTGACGTCTGGGAGCCGTGTGGTTGCCCGAGACACAAATATTTGTCCGCGGCACTGATGGCCCGTCGCCTCTGTGTAGGAATATTTTTTTAGACTCGACGGAAATCAAGTTTGAAAGCCCGTGACGGCCGTCGACCCGCAGCAGATAGATATGCAGTTTCTAGATATGCAGTTGCCACAGGAGCATCTACAGCAACGACAGTATACATCATCAGCATACAATTAGCACGTGTATTTTGTTTTATTACGAAACAGCAAATTTTCACTATGACGGCGTAAGAAAGGGGGAAACGAAACGGAAAAGATCCAGAAACAAACAAACGCCTTTGCATACTTGTGAAGTGAATGTGCGAAAATGTAAATAACAAATGGCAAAAAAAGGGGGTATCTAGCTCATCTCAAATCCTTAAAACCCAAAGGCGTATCTCCGTGTTTTCCTTTCCAGTCCCGTCCCGTCCCATCTCCATGTCTGTTCATAATCCTACACACACATACGACATAAAACACTGCCCCTTACACACCCGACGTGAGCCTCGACGCCTTCGCTTCGTAGTCCCGGTCCCGCAGCCGTCGCTCGCGCGCCTCGCGCTTCCGCTCCAGCAAGTCCACCTCGCGCAAATGCTGCTCACGCACCTTGGCCGCAGCCGCCCGCTCCAGTGCATCCTGCTCCGTCTCCCGTGCGATCCGCTCCTGCTCGTCCAGCTCGCGCATCAGCTTTGAGCGCGGGTCTGCAGGGCCAGACGATGCTGAGGCTGAGGCGGAGACCGAGGGCCGGCTGCTGCCGCTGTACGACTCCAGGGGTGGCAAATCTCCTCCACCGCCACCTAGACCTCCTGAAGACCCGCCATACCTGCTCTTCCCGTAACGGCCACTGTAGTTTCCATAGGTCGCACTCCCACTGTCCATCCGTGACCGGATGGCCGCCTTGTCGTGCAGCCGCAAATTGTCCCAGTCGCGTTGGCGCGCCTCCTTCTCGCGCAAGGCCTGCGCGCGATCCCGGTCAATCTCTGCTTGGCGGGCACGCATGCGGGCCTCTTCGGCGGCCTCGCACCGAGACGAGTCGTCCGGAGACCCGACGCAGTACTATGCCGGACCGTATCGCCGTCGCTATCACTACCGTTGCCACTGCCGCTGTCGCTACCACTATCACTACCACTGCCACTACCACTACCACTACCACTACCACCGTCGCTACGGCGCAAAGCACCTTGCTCGTCGTCGTAGCCATAGCTGCGCAGGCTTCGGGTGCCTCGTGAGCGGCTGCCGTCATCACTGTAGTCGTCTCGGTCTCTCCAGCGGCCACGGCCACGGCCAGGATCACGATCACGGCTGTCGTCGCTCGCACTGTCGACGTCGTCATCGTCAGAACTCTTCTGGCTGCGGTGGTGTTTGTACAACAGATAGTCGCGGCCGTGGCTGGTGCCACCGCCTTCTTCCCTGCGACGACCAAACGGGCCAGCCGAGTACCCACCGCGCGCGCTGACCGACGTGCCCTCGCTCATGGGCGTCGTGTTGCTTGATGACAGTGGTGCACCGCGCGAAGCGCGATAACCTGCAGGCGGCGGGCTGGGTACGTAGGCGCTGTACGGCCGGCCGCCGTCCTGGTCGCGGCTGTGGCTGCGGCTGCGACTGCGGCTACGGCTACGGCTGCTGCTGCTGCCGCCACTGCGCAAACTACTGCCACGGGCACTGCCACGCGCCCGTTCGCCGTTCTGGTAATGGTCGCGCAGAGAGGAGCCGTCGGAGAGGCGCGACGAGTCGTCGCCGGACAAAAAGGACGAAGCGCCACCACCACCACCACCGCCAGCTGCTGCAGCACGTGCGCGACGCGACGGGGGACTTGGAGTGTGGTCGCTGTCCTCGGGGTAGCCGCCAGCAGGACGGCGTCTGCCGCCGCCCCCGCCGCCACCGCCACCAATCGGAGGCGGGGAAGGCACCGTGTAGGGCGAGGAACGGCCGCTCCGGCTGCCTCGGCTGCCTAGACTGCTCCTTCGGATGCGAGCATCCTCCTCGTCATAGTCGATGCCCGTGTAGTACATGCGCTTCGGCCGTTCGGTAGGGTGAAGGACGAGGGACAGAGCCGTCGCGCCCGCAGCAGCTCCGGCAGCGCCAACAGCGGCACCCTTGGCCAGGCCACTGGCACGACGACGACGGTCGCGTGACTCTTCTTTGGAAACATCGCTGCCACTGTCACTGCCACTGCCGATACCGCTGCCGCTGCCGTCATCATCACTCACGCCGATGTCATCCATGGACCGGCGGTGTCCCTGTCGTGTCGTGGGCGGCGACGAAACTATTTCACTGCTGCCGCTCACAGCACTCAGACCGCTGCGACGGCGACGAGGCAGACCACCGGCCGCACCCGTCATGTACTCGGCCTCCTGATAGGCCACCCCGGGCGCCATGGCCGAGGGCCGTGCGGGTGTCTTGGGGTAGACGTGCAGCATGTCGTCGTCGGACGTTTTGCGTCTGTTTTGTCGGCGCGGCAGAGGCTGTGACACGGGCACGTCGGATCCCTCATCGGCGTCGGAGTCGACGAGACTGTCGGCGAGACTGTCGGCGACACTATCGGCCAGGCTGTCCGTGGCAGAGACTGAGACGACGAAGAACGTTTTGGGCCGGTGTTCTGGTGGAGGCGAGTTCTCGCGCGGTGCTGGTGGTTGCTGTGGACGCTGCTGTCTAGCGCGCCGTTTGTAGGCGGCGTCGTCCTCGGCATCGTCGTCGTCGTCGACCTCGACAACAACTTCGTCTTCATCGTCTTCGTCCGACGAGCTGAGGACGACAGGCGTGGGTGCACGGACACTGCCGTCTTCCATGGGCGGCGATGTGCGTGTCAACAGTGGCGGCGGTGGCTGTGTCGTCTGGGGCGACCGTCTGGCCCGCACGTTCTCTGTCTGGCGTGGCGGCGCGGCATCGTCTGACGAGTCCTCGTCGGCCAGGCTGTCCTCGTCTTGTCTGCCGCCACCACCACCACCACCACCACCACCACCACCACGCTTGTCATTCTCGGGTGTGCGGTCATCGCTGCGACTCGGCACACGGCTAGGGCCGCCGCGGCCATAGACGGGCACTTCCGAGTCCGGCTCGTGGAAATGGTCTGGCGCGTAATCATAGCCACCTCCGCGCCTGTCACCGCCACCCCGGCCACCCCGGCCACCTTCCTCCCCAAGCGGCATCGAGTACGATACAGGCTCCGGCTGGCGAAGTGGGCCGTCGACTGTGTGCACCGTCGAGAAGCGGTTCAGTCGTGCGGGGGGCGGCAGGCTGTTGTCATAGAAGTCATAGCCATCGTCAGGACCGTCACGCTCAACACGGCGGTCACGGTCACGGTCACGGTCACGGCGGCTGCTCATGGACACGGCGGCAACACCAGCACCTGCGGCCAACGCGGCCGTAGCAGCAGCGGCCGCATTGGACGCACCGTCGGTCCGGCGATAGTGGCTGCGACTGGCCTGCGCATTCGGACCAGGCTCGTCGGCTCCCGCGCTTTGTCGCGTCCAACGAGCACGCTGGCGTTCCGCACGGTCGTCATCGAGAGGACGGCGGTCGGGTGCAGGTGCGCGGACGGCGCCCACATTCACATTCGAGTGGTCGAGCATGACGTTGCCGTTGCCGTGGGAGTAGAGGGAAGACCGACGGGGGTCGGGGTCACGGAAGTCGCGGGAGTCACGAAAGTCACGAAAGTCACGGCTGTCGCGTTGCTCGCGTTGCTCGCGTTGCTCGCGTTGCTCGCGTTGCTCGCGATACTCACGAGAATCTCCTGGATCACGCATGTCTCTCGAGTCCCGCGCATCTCTAGACATCAACCTCTCGCGCATGGTTCCTCCCGCCCCGTTTGGCCGTCTCCGATGCAAGGGACCATCGTCGTCATTCGCCATGGCCACTGCCGCACCCGTAGCCGCACCCGTCGCCAGCGTGGCGGCAGCTGCTGCGCCCAGAGCCGAAGCGTCCCACGTTGCTCTCCGGTTTGGATTCGAGGGAGCATTACCATTTTGGCGTGCACGCCTCTCGCGCAGGTAGCGGAAGTTGTCGTCGGCTTCGTTGGCGCCCTGAAGTTCGCTGGGGTCGTACTGAATGTCGCGCGAGTCGCGCAGGTCGCGCATGTCCCGTGAACCGCGTGAAGTACGTGGATCACGAGCGTCGCGGGGATCAATAGTATCCTCACGGAAAGTAACACCCCGCGTCATACGAGGCACGGGCGGTCCTCCTGGCTCTCCAGGTCCAGGTCCAGATCCAGGCTCCAGGCCAGGCTCGCGCATACTCCGGCGGCGGTCGACCAAGTCTGTGTCGTACTTGCCGTCCATAGCGTCGGGCATGCTGCGCCGCAAATTGCCTCGTGGCCGGGCTGGCTCGTCCTTCATGTCCCGTGGCATCATGTCTTGTGGCCGGTCCCGCTCACGGTCACCCTCGCGCATCCGCTGCCGCTGCCGCGGCACTTGACGATCGCTGTAGCGCCGGTCGTCCACGCCACCGCTGTCGCCACCGCCACCCCCCATGGGCCGGTCGCTGATGCGTTCGATGCGGCGGGATGCCCGCGTGGACGAAGATTCTCTCATGCCGTCCATGCCACGGTCGCGAGCGTCACGGGACCGCCCATATGGCGGTCTGTGGTCACGATGCCGGTGCTTCTCCTCCTCGTGCGCCTCCAGGCCTCCTTCTCGCCATACGTCACACCCTTGGGCCACATGCGGTCGATGCACAATGTGGCGGCAGCCACGGCGCCCAGAAAGAGGAGGGACGTCTTCCAGGGTGACGAGGTAATTGACGAGGCAACGCCGTTGGTCGCATCGTCCACAATGCCGTGGCCTCGGCGGTCTCTGTGGTCTCTGTAGTCTCTGTTGTCTCTGTGATCCTGATGGTCCCGCTGATTGGGATTGCCACGTCGGTCGCGCCGGTCGTGTCGGCCCCGGTGGTCGTATACATCTTCGTCTTCGTCTGTGTCGTCTCCATTGCGGCCATTGTCGTCGTTTCGGTGCCGGTTACTATTACTGCTGCTGCGGTGGTGTGGCACGACGGCACCGCTTGCGCCGAGTAAAGGGGACTGCGACGAGGGGGGTGGCGTGTTGTCGCGGCGGCGGCGGCGGGGGTTGTTGTTGCGAGGTGGTGAGGGAGAAGCGTCGGTGAGAGAGAGAGGCGAGGAGGCGGGAGAGGGGGGAGCAGCGTCGTGGTTGCTTGCCGGCCTCGTCTTTGGTACGCTTTCGGCAGGCACTTCGCTGAGAGGCGGTCTGTTTCTGTTGATGTTGAGCTTTTTGGCGCGGCGGCCGATTGGCGGCGGTGGCATGCGTCCTGCATCTGCGCCTTCGGCAGGTGGTGCAGGAGACGGTGGCAGTGAACTCGAAGCAGACGGTGCAGCTGCTGGAGGAGGAGGTGCTGAGGCTGGAGGCGGTGGAGGAGGAGCAGGAGGTTGTGCTGCTGTTGCTGCTGGTTCTGACGCTGCGTCACGCCGGCGCGTACGGCCTTGGTTGGCGGCAGGGTTCGGCAGTGGCTGTTTCGCAGTTGCTGCTGGAGGAGGAGGAGGAGGGTGTGGTTCGTCATGGCTGTCATGGCTGTCGTCACTGTCGTTACTGTCGCTACTGTCGGAGCCAGATTCAATGTCACTACTGTGGTCGGTCGTGTGGTCCGTATGGTCCGTATGGTCGGTGTGGTCGGTGTGGTCGGTGTGGTCGCCAGGCGGTGTTGGTTTTCCCTTCCTCGAGGGACCGGCGCCGCCCGGTGGTTTGCGATTCATGGCTGCGTCGGATTGCAAGTGCGCGGTGCGCCCATGAGGCCGGGCGTGAGGGTTAGGTTTCAAGAGAGTTGAAGCTCTCCGATTGACGAGGTCGAATAGGGGGAGAGATGGAGTAAATAGGAGAAGGCGGAAGTGGTCGGTCGCGTTGCGCACGGTGAGGAAGGAGCGATCGGTGAAGCTGTCGCGCACGTGATACTTCAATGTAAACAAGATGTGTCGTGGATAGCTGTGAGCTCATAAAAGAAAGTGCAACAAGAATGCAACTGCAGATGGAGGAGAATTACGCGAATGAAGGAAAGGGTATGACTGTGAATGGGAACACATCCGTTACGATCGCCGAGTGTCGCCCGTCGAAAGAGGCCAAAGACATACGACGTACAAAGTACTCGTAAGAGTTAAAGTGGTAAAGTGGAAAGAGGCGCGGCGCGCGCTCCTTCCCTCTCCAGAAGAGGCGAACTGCAGGCGGAAAACCCACTTTCCGCTGCCAATTGACTGGGTCAGGCCAGACAGAGCCGCTACTGCGAACCTGAACCCAGTGGAAGGCACCTAGGAGGGGACCCTGCCCGCCAACCGCGAAGGAAGGAACGAGAAGGGAACGAGTGGCAGGGAAGGAAAGAGGGAAAGAGCGAAAGGCGGAAAGAGGGTCCACATTGTCGCAGGTTGATGGACCCTGCACTTCTGTTCTCAGAGAGCCTTTGAAGAGACGGGACGGTCTACAAGGCAGTGGTGGGATAAAGTGGTGTGTGAGGCTGAGGGGCTTTCAAAGCCAAAAAGGAGGGCGCCTGAGGGAAAGGTACCAGCCGCGCGTTTGGTCTCTTTTCTGCTTTTCTGTCCAAAAATATAGAAAAGTCCTGCATGTTTGTACCGGGTACGTTTTGCATGTTCTGCATGCCCGCGAAAGCAACACGGGAAGGCACTGCTACCAATATGCAGCAGAACCGGGACTTTCGTCTTGCTTTTCTCCCCGGCTACTCGTCCAGAGTCTCTCTCGACGCATCACGTGCATTGTACTACCAGCAGGTAATGCAGCGTGCGTATCTGCAACAGGTGCTTAATCACTGCGAGAAGGGCATCGGAGTAATACATCGTGCTGCATAGCCGTACAGCAACCTCGCCGCGATGTGGTATTCTTGGGGAAACGACACCAACTTGGAAAGCCCACTGGCAGTTCGAAACAAAACAGCGGGACTTGCCGCACTTACCGCACTTACCGCCACTAACAGCGGTCTAACAGCGGTCTAGCATCCGCCTAACAGCGAGCGGCGGTCTTTGTCTGCTTCTTGATAGAGGCGGCCAAAGGGATTTATTCAGGAACAAGGATGATCGAAAAAAAAATGATCATGAACGCCCATGTGCCTTCCCTCTTTTCATGTCAATACATGGACCAGCTCAAACTCATACTGTATCTTCGAATACATCTCAAATATATCGAAATAATCTCAATATTTCAGCTCGACCAAGATAATACGGAATCATCTACAAGGAACTCGCTCGCTCACCATCGTATCATAACTCGTCATAACTCATCACAAATTCACACACGCACGCGCAATCATGAGGGCACTCTTAAAATGCCAGAGTTCTACGCCCCTGCCTTCTGGTCCGCCTTGTCGCCCGTCTCGCAGTTCTTGGCCGCCCACGCGGTGAACCCGTCCTTCAAGCTGTGGGCAAAGTCGGCGTGGTGCCGCTCGGCACTCGGGAGATAGATGACGTGGCCATCACGCCAGTGCACCCATTTGTGCGCTGAAACGCCCTCGTGTGCCGCAACAGGCCGGCGGCCCAGGTCGACGGTCAGGCTGTCGCCATTGTCGGTCCGCCGGAACAGGACCGTGGCCCCGCAGACACCAGAAAAGGCGCGCAACGCGTTGGCAGACGACCTGTGCTGCGTCAGCGTGCCCAAGCCAAAGTCCAGCGGCACAGGCGGGGGAAAGGCCGCAACGGGCAGCTCGACCCAGCCGACGACGTGGGCACCGTCGACCAGCCGGCAGTCGTCACAGGCATCGAGGCAGCCGATCCACCGGTCGGGCACTTGGACGACAGACGCAGGCCGCTCTCCTTGGCAATGTCGGCGAGGCCGGGGGTGTTGGCCGGCCGCCGAATCGTCAACGAGACACCACCACAGTGGAACTCGGCCCGCAGCACTTCACGGCCTTGGTCGTCGTGCTCGGGCGCCGTAGGCGCCTACGGTTTCGGCGCGTCCGGTGGTCCGGTTTCATAATGGGGGAATACGGCCGCCGACCGCACGTCTTGCAAAAGACGCGCGTCACCATGGCGGCGGCATGGCGGTAGCCCGTGGTGCTGTCCTCGAGGGACGACGGCGCCACAAACTGCGGGACGACACCGGCCCGCAGCGGCGCATAGAGAAGCAGGTGTAGGCGCCATGGGTCAAGCGGCAGACGGAGCAGGCGCACAGGTGGACGCCGAGGTTGTAGTAACGAGACGGGGACGGTGATGGAAAAGTGGACGGCTTTGCAGAAACACTGCGCAGTGAGAGTACGTGTCGCGTTCGACGATAATAACGATGGCGACGCAGTTGTCGACGATACTTTGAGAGCTTCGGATGCCATTACTCTGTTTAGCCAGTTCGGCCAGTCCGGCCAGTTTGGGTCGACACGGGAAAGCAGGTGGAAGCTGGGAACGGTCCGACAGGTTGTCTCGATTGTGTGTAAGTCAGCGACGCGGCGTGAGTTTACCCCACAGTTGCAGCATTGTCGTGGGGCGCAGGCGTTCGTGTCAATGCACTGGCGATGTGGAAATGCACGCCCAGATGCCGCAATTACAGTGGGTGCAGTCAATACGACGTAGGCAACGCACCTCATACGCATAGTGCTTAAAGCGCAAAACGGCGACCGACGGTGGAGTCACCACCGTTTCCCAGCGTTTACCACTAATAGCCACCATTTACCAGCGGGTGCCACCAATGGCCAGCGCCTACCGCAGGCCGCAGCTGACGTCATGGCGGCTCTGGACCGTATTCGACCGTGCTAGGCCATGCAAGACCATGCTAGACCATGCAAATTCAGCATCTTTCCCAACCTTGAGCCATCGGATTTCCCCCCTTTCCCCTTTGTGCTACCTCCGTTGAGTCCGTTGAGTCCGTGGAGCCCCTCTTAGCCCTTTCAGCCCTCTCAGCCCTCTCCTATTGCTCCGCAAGCACGAGCTCAGTTCAGCCCATTCTCTCGGCCTATCTTACGGCGAAAAAACGCTCGACCCAGTCAGCTTCCCCCAAATTCACATTTGCTTTTCATTTTTTTGGCGCTGTTACCATGCCGCCATTGCTGCAACGCCCCATCCTCCTGCGATCCCTGCTCTCAACGTCTCCATCGTCTTCCACTGCGCCTGCCGCTCGTCGCGCCTTTGCTCGCTTTGCTCCTCTAGCTGCCCTCAAGAGCTCTTTCTCCTCCTCGTCCTCCTCGTCCTCCTCGTCCGCCTCCTCGAAACTCATTGTCCCCACCACCATCTCCTCCCACTTTTCCACGTCCACCCGACACGGTGCCCCGTGGAACGACAAGATGGCCGCCGACGAGGTCTCCAAATACCTTCAGCAGTCGCACGAGCGCGTGTTTGAGAGCAACCGTGCCTGGGCTGCGCAGAAGAAGGGCGAGGACCCCAGCTTCTTTGACAAGCTCGCCGCCGGCCAGACACCCGAGTACCTGTGGATCGGCTGCAGCGACTCGCGCATCCCTGCCGAGCAGATTACTGGCCTGGGCCCCGGCGAGGCCTTTGTGCACCGCAACATTGCCAACCTGGTCTGCAGCATCGACGTCAACGTCATGGCCGTCATCAATTACGCCGTCGAGCACCTGCACGTCAAGCACATTGTCGTCTGCGGCCACTACGGCTGCGGCGGCATCAAGGCGGCCATGACGCCCAAGGACCTGGGCCTGCTGAACCCCTGGCTGCGCAACATCCGCGACGTCTACCGGCTGCACGAGGCCGAGCTCGATGCCATTGCGGACGAGCCCGCGCGCTACAACCGCCTGGTCGAGCTCAATGTCGTGGAGCAGTGCCGCAGCGTGATCAAGACGGCGGCCGTGCAGAAGATGTACGCCAAGAACGGCTTCCCCATTGTGCACGGCTGGGTCTTTGACTTTCACGACGGCCTGCTCAAGGACCTCAACGTCGACTTCAAGAAGATTCTGGCCGACATCCAGAAGATCTACAACCTGACAGAGGAGTAGAGCTGCGGGGGTCCCCTTCTATTTTTGGCGCATAGGATACGGAGTACGTTTATTGGGAGGCGGGCAGAGAGAGCGACGGACGAATAGACGACGGCGAATGATTTCAAGATTGAGCGTTAAAAGCATGTAGTAATGTTTGAAAATGTCCGTGCTCAATCCACCTCCTATGAAGACTCTCGTGAAAGCTTTTTCTTGCTCATCAAAATTCGGACATCGTGTGAGCAATAACAACGAGTAATATGTAGGTGCAAACTTTTGGGCGAATTAGCGCGGGTCGCCGATCTTGGAAAGGAGAGGAAAAGGGAAATGGGAAAAGGAAAAAGGTTAAAGAAAATATCGGCTATTCAGCTGCCCTGTACTACAAAGAAAGCCATTGGTCGTCCGTTCTCGCTGCATAAGAAGCAGAGTACAAATGAGTCCGAAGTCCGAAGTACGGCGAAGTACGAATACAGTAAATTAGTCCCAATTACGGTGTTCATCGTACCTGCTCTTTCCTCAACTTTGTCGCAGATTCGTCAACCGCCACGGAAAGAGCTCAATGCGTGTTGAGCCCCAACAAAGCTGTCAAGCTCCTTCTGACAAGCCTTTACACCTGATTGGCCAGCTGCTTTCTCCTACTTGTACTAAGTAGTCTTAGACAGTGCATACTACGTGCAGCACTGTACTAAGCACCGTGCAACCCAAAACTGTGGCTGAATGCTCGCGCCACACTTTTCAGGGCCGTTTGGGCTGGGCGGTGGGCAGCACTGGCCGGCCACCACTGGCCAGCAACGCGACAGCTCCTGTTTGCCTGGCTAGCACAGAGCTTCTCTGCGTGCATCCATCCAGCCCACGTCGTCACCCTTCATCGCCAGCTGCCAATTGCACCCACTTACGTCGTCCAACGCAGCACTACCACAGCAACTCTTTTGCACTCCGAGCCGACTCGAATTTCTGATCGTCGATAGCTCTCCTCCCCGACCTCCCCTTCGCGACATCGCCTCCTCTTCCTTGACTCTTCTCCCTCCATCCTCCTCTTCAAACCACCACAATGGTATGCTCGACGATCACAACGATAGCAGCAGCAGCAGCAGCAGCAGCAGCAGCAGCAACAACCCCTGGTATGGTCGGTGCCTAAGGATACTAACACACATCTCCAGACCTCCATAGGAACCGGCTACGATCTCGCCAACTCCATCTTCTCGCCCGACGGCCGCAACTTCCAGGTCGAATACGCCAACAAGGCCGTCGAGAATGGCGGCACCTCCATTGGCATCCGCTGCCGCGACGGCGTGGTCCTGGCCGTCGAGAAGATTGTCGGCTCCAAGCTGCTGAAGCCGGGCGCCAACCGCCGCATCGCCACCGTCGACCGCCACTTGGGCATCGCCTTCTCGGGCATGACCCCGGACGGCCGCCATCTCGTCGACCGCGCCCGCGAAGAGGCCCGCAACTGGCGCGAGACGTTCAAGGCCCCCATTGCCACGCGCGAGCTGGCCTCGCGCGTCGGCGGCTTCCTGCAGGCCTACACGCTGTACCAGTCCGTGCGCCCCTTTGGTGTGACGGCCATCCTGGCCGGCTTTGACAGCGACAAGGACCAGCCCGTGGACGGCGAGGTCGGGTCTGGGCCCAAGGTCGGCGCGGGCGGGCGGGCCCCCAACAAGACGCACGGCGGCCCCGCACTCTACATGCTCGAGCCGTCGGGCCTGTTCTGGGGCTACTACGGTGCGGCCACGGGCAAGGGCCGCCAGGCGGCCAAGGCCGAGCTCGAGAAGCTGGACCTGGCCATTGACGCGACCACGGGCGAGGGCGGCCTGTCGCTGGAGCAGGGCGTCAAGGAGGCGGCACGCATCATTTACGTGGCCCACGACGACAACAAGGACAAGGAGTTTGAGCTGGAGATGACGTGGATCAGCACGGTGGAGGGCCCCACAGGCGGTCGCCATGTCGAGGTGCCGCGGGCGCTGCGGCTGGAGGCGGAGCGTCTGGCCAAGAAGAGTCTGGAGGGCGACGACGACGACGACGACAAGAAGGACGAGGACAAGATGGAGGAGGACGATGAGTAGAGGGATCCGGGTGGAAAGGGGTTTTTTTTTGTTTTGTTTTGTTTTATTAGGCACAAAATGATACGCATTCATGGATACGAAAAAAGAGCATGATGGACACATTTGTGGCCAAAAGTCAGAGGTTCAACTGAATTTGCAGCATGCAGCAACAGACATGGACCAGAGTGGCTGCTACCAATGTCTTTTTTGGGAGTGCGGCGAACTTCAAGAGCAGAGGACCTAGAATCGGTGCGCATGGCCAATATGGCGACGGTGCTATCGTGAAGTCAAGCAACGCATGTGTTTACGACTCTGGCTCCATATGATTGCTGACCAATGCGAATACAAAGTCTAAATTTCAGAAAGTACAGATCGTTTGTGAATACGCTTTATATATAGGCCTTCACCTTCGCGTTTCCCTCCGCCTAGGCACTACTCCCTCTCGCCGCATTCTGGCACCAGTTGTACCAGTCTGTAAACAGCGACGTCCGCACACTCCAGCCGTCGAGCACCCAGCGGTCTTGCGTCGAGCGGTAGACGTCGGCCACGCGCTGGTAGGCCGCCGAGCGCGCGTCGCTCGCGGGTGTGGTGGCCGCCCACAATGTCGACGCAATCGCCAGACTCGCCGTCGACACGGCGGTAGCGAACGCCCGGCTCTCCGTCTTGTCGTTGGCGGCCACGTGCAGCTCCTCCAAGATGCTGACGGCGTCGTCGAGGTCCACAACGGGCGCTGACACATTGGCGGCCGAGGCCGTCCGTCCCCTTTTCAGCTGCTTGGGCACTTCCTGCACGATCCGTACCGCCTTCTGGGCCAGCGCCGGCTCCTTGGTGTCGCGGATCAGCACGACCAGCGGTAGAAGCAGGCGGAACAACAAGAGCAAATTGGTCGAGCTGTCGGACGGTGCCTTCTTGACGTACGTCTCGACCAGATCCAGGACGCGGTGCTTGAACCCAACAACACGCTTGCGGGCCTCGTCGCGCTCCTTCTTGTGGGAGTCGGTCTTGTTGCGAATCAGAGCGAGGTGGTTGGCGAGGTGGTCGTCGAGGCGCAGCATAGCGTCATCGCTCATATCAGACTCGTTGTCGCTGTCGTCGTCCTCCTTGTCCTCTTCCTTGTCGTCGCCCTCTTGCAGCAGAATACCACCGTAGGTCTTGCGGAGAGCAGCCTCGAGGCTGTCGTCAGCAGCATCCTCGCCCTTTTTGCCCTTGGCCTTCTTCTTATTGTCGTCCTCCTCCTCGTCATCCTCCTCCTCGTCCGAGTCAGACTCATCGCTGTCGTCGCTGTCCTCGCCGTCCTCGCTGTCTTCACTGTCCTCGTCATCGCTCGACTTGACACCCGCGGCCAGAGCCGTGACATCGCCATCGGCGTCCATGTCCATCATCACAACACTGTTGTCGTCGTCGTCATCCTCCTCGTCGTCATCAGCCTCCCCGCCATCCTCATCGCCACTATCTTCTTCCTCGTCCTCGCCTTCTTGGTTGAACAGCGCCCGGTACCCCGACGTGTTCTCCTCGGCGGCCAGCACGTCCGTCAAGTTGTCCAGGGCCTCGGCCGACATGAAGGGCGTAAAGGCTTCAAAAACTTGCAGGGAGGTCTGGCGCGTCAGCTGCGACGACTCGGCTAAGAGCGCCAACAAAACCTCCGTCAAGACCTGGCCAATGTCGGGCTCGCCATGCTCATGGTGGTCGTCGTCATCCTCCTCTTCGTCCGAGTCGACCTCCATCTTTGTCGCCTTCTTCGCCTTCTTGGACTTCTCCGACTTCTCAGACTTGTCGGACTTCTTCGTCTTCTTCTGGGGCTGCGCCGCCGCCAGCTTGTCACCGCAGGCCTGGATGTCGTCCAGCACCTCGACGGCGTCGGCCCGCGGCTCGTGGTAGAGCTGCAGGAGAGACACGGCCAAGAGAACGGCCAGACCCTGACGAGCACGCGTGGCCGCCGCGGCCTCGCTGTTCTTGCTCTTCTTGGCCGCTTTGGCTGTCGGCGCAGCATCGAACGCAGCCAGCAGCTGCTTCAGTTGTTGGCGTGCAGCGAGAACGCGCTGCTTGATCTCGCCCGTCATGGCAACACCGACCGATGCGGGCTCGATGGCGCCCACGGTCCGGCAGAAGGCGGCAAAGTCGTCAGGGCGCTTGAGCAGCGCACCAGCCGCCGACAACAACGATTTGCGGGCCGCGGCCAAGGTCTTCTCGTTGAGTTCAGGGAAGTCTGTTGTTGCAGCAGGAACTCTTGCAGCCGACTTGGACGTTTTCTTCTTGGGCTTTTCGCCGTTGGTAGTTGCTGCCGCGCCAGAGGTAGAGGACGCACCCGCACCCGCACCCACCACTGGATAAGCCAGCTCGGCCAGTGCCTGGAAAGCAATGCTGCTCACAGACGCCTCACCAGCCTGGGTCGAGGTAGCGGCGGTCTCTGCGCCAGCCCGGCTGACCAGGCGAAACAGGTAGTCGGCGTAGATGCGGAAGGGTTTCTGGTCGCTGTTGGCATCGGGTGCCTGCAGAGCACCAGTGCGCAGCAGACGCACCACCTCGTCAATGCTGTCACTGCCGGCAAACCGCAAGATCTTCTCCACGGGCCGCGTGCCGTCGCCCGTGCCCTTGACGCGTTCGTCAAAGTCGTAGACGCCATGGGACTGTGGTGCACTGCCCAAGAGACAGGCCAGGATGGGGGCCAGAATGCGCGGATTCTCCTCGACCTGGCGCTCAATGACTTTGAGGACTTGGACAGCGGCACGGTGCAAGCGGGGGGTCGGGTTGGAAGCCTGGTTCATCAAGCAGGTCATTAGGTTGTTTGCTGAAGAGGGTGGGACGGATGGCTGCGTTGGCCGCCTCGACGCCGCCGTCGCTGTCGCTGTCGCTGTCGCTGTCGGCCATGGCGGCACACAAGGCCAGCGCCTTTTGGAACACCTTGAAGCCCGTCAGCTTCTGGTGGTCCGAGGCGCCCTTGGCAAAGTAGACCTGGTCCACAACGGCGATCCAGAAGGCGTCGAAGCGTTTGGCGGCGCCGCCCACAAGCAGTTCGTTGAGCAAACAGGTCCCAGACAAAGTGCAACTGGGCGGATGCGTTGCCCTGCTTTGTTTTGGGTGTCTCGTCGTCGCTGCCACTGTTCTTGAGCACGGCGACCACGTCCTTGTGCGACCCGGGCGCCAGGGGCGCGGTCCACGGCGCTGGCAGCGCCATCTCGGGGAACCGGGCCAGCGCAGCCAGCCACATGCCCAGGCCCTCGGGCGTCTTGGCCAAGCTCTCGCCGTTGGTGTCCGATGCCACCGTCTGCAGCGTCGCGGCGACGGTCGCTTCATCGGGGAGACGGCCGCGTGCAATCGCCTGCACGACGACAAAACACACCTGCGAACGCAGCCACACCTTCTTGTGGCCCAGCTGCAGGAGGCGCTCCAGCAACGAGTCCCAGAAGCTCACACGGCCGTGATCCCCCGGCCCAAAAAGAATGCCGGACTCGACAAAGCTTTGCAGGCCAAACAAAAGGCCCCAGTAGTGGTCACGCTCTTCCTGGCCCGGCAGGTTTGCGGCCGGCTTCGTTTTCTCGAGAAGAAGGTCGAGGAGTTTGTCAAAGGTGAGGGTGGGGTAAATGTCGGCGTAGTTTTTCGTCTTCGTCTTCGTCTTCGTCTCGTCGTCGTCGGCCGTCTGGGCCATGGCCATGGCCTCGCCCTCGCCCTTGCGTCCGAACAATTGGCCCAGCAGTTCCGACAGCACATAACTGAATCCGACACGCGACGCCTCGCTGCCGCTCGCAAGTCCGCGCAACAGCCGGCGCTCCAGGTGTCGCAGCAGCACCGCCTCCGGCACTGACTCGGACGATCCGCTGCCCAGAAGAGCCGACACAATCACGTCCGCCGCCCGGATGCGGTCTTCCACATCGGCGCTGCCCAGCAGCTTGTACAGCCGCCGCTCGCGGTCGTGGTCGGCGCGCGACAGGTCCGAGGCAAACAGGGCCTTGTTGCTCAGGAGTGTCTCCTTTTCTTCGGGGCTCTCTCCCGGCGCAAACGTCACCGGCAGAGCACCGGTCGTCTGCTGGTTCTCGGCGTCGCTGTCATCAATGTCGACAATTCGGGCTCGCTTGTTGTTGTTGTTGTTGCCACCGTTCTGCTGGCCACCGTTGGCCTTGCCGGACCGCTTTCTCTTGCCCATTGTATGTGTGTGCGTGTGTGTAGGTAAGGTTTTAGGGTGTTTCAGACCAACAGTCGAGACGTATGGGTCAAAGAGAGACTGTGTGCAGTTGTCTCGTCTTTTCGTTGATTGGCGATATTCGATGTGTCCAGTTGAAGCTCCAGCGCTGCCAGGAACAGGCTCGATGCCGCTAAGAAATTTACTTTTTGGGCGGGCAGAAAAAATTTAGCGGTCAACAACAAACATTTCCGGGCTGTGAGAAGTGTATGTCACCGCCTTCCGCATTTAGACACGAAACTTGTAAGACGACAACCTACTGTTCTTTTTTTTTTTTATATGGCAAGTGTTTGTCCATTCTCATTAATTATGATGCACAAGCTCTGTCGCATGACTATATCCTTTCTTTGTTCTTCGCAGTAGTATCGTTTTTCGTGTTATTTCGTAGTTATTTGTGCTTATCTTGAGCTTGTTTTGATTCAACTCAGAGTGAGAACATGATACAAGGATTAGAAGGTAGAAATCTGAAAAAGCAAAGAAACGAACGAAAGAAAAAAAAAAGCAAAAAAAATGTAGGAATGTGAACAGAAATCTATTTTCTTAGCTTTGACAGTAGGAAATAGTACGAGATGAAGGACAATCAGGTCAATCGAAATCCAGGCACATAAATCCATTTCTCGCCTACACTCCCGTGTCCTCTGGTGCGTTCATTTGCAAGAGGAAGGGTCGGCTGCATCATCTGAATACTTTTGTCACTTTTCTGCATCGTAAGGTCGACGTAAATGTGCTTTGATGTACTTTAAATCGTGCTTTTATGTCTCTTCTAGTAGCCATGGCCCATGAACAAGTACGCAAGAAATAGTATATAATGGCAAACCCATGCCCATGCAATGAAAACAGGCGCAGCATATAACAAAGTATACAGGCTGGCAAAAAAAGACAAATGAAAATGGAACCCAAAAGAACCAACTCCCTCCCCAGCGCTGCATCTACTTCCGCTTCCGTGCTTGCCGCTCGCGCTCGTAGGCGTTGGCCTCGCGGCCCTCGGTCCCCTGGATCTCCGCCACCAGCCGCTTGTACTTCTTCTCGTACGCCGCGTCCTTGGCCTTCTTCATCTTGAGCTTCTCGCGCTGCATAAAGTGCGCGTCCTTGCGTAGCTCGCGCAGAGCACCCTTGCGCTCGCGCTTGAACTCGGCCTGCAGCTTGGCGGCCTCGGCGCGTTCGCGGTTGGGGTCGTAGTGCTTGTCCGGGTCGAACTCGTCTTCGAAGCGCGGGATAAAGGTGCGGATCGCGAGCGGGCGGTGGTGGTGCAGCTCGAGCGGGCGGCGGGCCAGGTGCGCCAGACGCTGGGTGGCGTCAATCTGGGCGGCGAGACGGTCAATCTCCTTGTTGAGCAGAGCGGGCAGCTGGCTGCGGCAGGTCTTGTTGGTGCGCAGATGACTCAGCACGGCGCGGCAGGGCTCGAGCGTCTCAAAGAGCGACGCCTTGCCGGTCCAGAGGTGGGTGGCGGCGTCGTTGAGCAGTGCGAGGGCGGTGCTGACCAGAGCGATCTTGAGCTCGTTTGCGTCGGTGGCGTTTGCGGTTGCGTTTGCGTCGCCACCTGTGGCCCGAACGTCCGATACCCGTAGCTTGCGCACACTCTTCAGAGACTGCGCTTTCTCGATGCGAACACCGCGAGCGGGCGTGTGGACAGGGAAGTGGCCGGTGGCGGGGTTGGACAGGCTGTCTGAGCCGACGGGCGCGAGCGCCAGCAGCGTGTTGAGCACGTAGTTGGCCATCTCGGGGACGTAGCGCTTGGACAGGCGCTGGTACTGGCACAGCAGCGTGCACACGTACAGGCCCGTGGCGTAGTCGGCCAGCGAGCGCGGCGGTGCCTGCTCAAGATAGCGGGCCATGGCGAGCATGGCGGGCGTAATGACCTGGTGAAAGTGGTCCGAGGTGGGGAACACCGAACCGGCCGCGGTCAATATGGCGAGGTCACCGCTGTTGAGTGCGGCGGCACGGCTGCCGCTGGCCTTGGCCTTCTTGTTGTTATCGTCACCGACAGCGATGCCCTCCATGGCTGCGAGGTGCGTGCGGAAGGCGACGGCGACCTCAATGGGCACCGTCTTGGCGAGCGAGTGGATGTGGCGGACAAGACTTTCGATGGTGGCATAGGGCGGCTCGTCGCCGTTGGCCAGGTAGGCAATATGCTCCACCAGGGCGGCCGCAAAGTGACCGAGACGGTCCTTGTTGCCGTGGTCCAGCTTGGGATGGTAGAGTGCACGGATGCGCTGGACGACGGTAGGCAGCTTGGCCACAGGCACGTCGTCCAGGACGACCAGCAGCTCTGCGTGTGTCTGGGGACAAGGAAACGTGAAGGGCACGCCGTCGTCGTCGAGGCCCTTGGGCGCCGCTGAGGGCAGCTTGCCGGCGTTGGCGAAGACGGCGTTTTTCTTCTCGTCCTCGGTCAACAGGCCGCGGATAAACTCGTCTTCTTCCTCCTCCTCGTTGCCCTTGCCTCCTTCCCCGGCATCCTCATCGCCACTCTCGTCCTCGTCCTCGTCGCTCTCGTCGACGTCGACCTCGGATCCGCTAAAGACCAGGTCGTCGTCAATCAAGAAGTCGTCCTCGTCGTCGAAGCCCAGCTCGGCCGCCGTGTGCTTGACCTTGATGCCCTGGCCCAGATCGAACTCGTCCTCTTCGTAGTCCTCGCGCAGAATTTGCACAGCAGGGCCGTCCTCCTTGTCTGCTTTCGCCTTCTTGCCCTTCTTTCCCTTGCCGCCCTCATCGCTCTCGTCTTCGCTGCCGTTGCCGCCCGCGTCGTAGCCAATCTCGCCGTTCATGCGCCGCAGCCGGCTCTCCTCAAGCTTTTTGAGATGTTCGGACTGTTCGTTGGCAATCTCCTCCTCCGTCTTGGTGCGTGTCGACGGCTCCGCCTTCTTGTCCTGAATCAGCTGGCGCAGCCGCACATCGTATGTCTTGTCGAAGGCGTCCTTGTCAAAGGGAGCACCGATAATGGGTGCCACGTCCCTGCCTTGCGGTGCAGGCTTGACGGGCTTTGTGGACAGCAGCGTCTGCAATTCTGGCAGCATCTTGTCGAGCTCGGCGCGCACGTCGTCGTCGTTCTCCTTGGTCAGCTGGCGCTCGTACTTGTAGTACTTGGACTTGGCAATGACCTCCTCCATGACTTCCTTTTTGCTCTTTTTGCGCCCAGGCTCGCCATCCTCGCCGCCTCCAGCGCCGCCGTCGCCCTTGTCGCCAAACAGCTCGTCGTGCATGCGCTTGAGCTGCTTCTTCTTGTAAGCGCGCTCCGGGTCGTCGTCCTCGCCGTCGCTGCCGGCCAGGTCCTCTTCGTCAAAGTCGTCCTTGACATCGCCAAGGTCGCCGTCGTCGTTGTCGTCTTCGTCGTCCATATCGAGATTCCGGCGCCCGCGCACATCACCAAACGACAGGCTCTTGCCGCCGTGCGTCAGGCCACCGTCGTTGTCGTTGGCACCGCCCAGGAACCCATCGTCGCCGTCTTCGAGATCGAAAATGGCGCCCTTCTTGTTGTGCGTGCGCTGCTTCTCAAACGTAAACCGCTCGAGAGCACGCTCCTCGGGCGTCATGTTCGGATCGCCCTCGCCCAGCCGCCGATCCAAGATGCCGCCGACCTTGTTCCGCCGCTGCATGTCCAGGAGCAACGTGGCACGCCGCTTCTCCTCGCCCCGTGACAAGGACACAGTCGGCCGGCCCTTGATGCCGCGAAGGCTCTCGGGGACCTGGGCCGACTTGAGGCTGGTCACAGGGAACTTGGGCCCCGTGCATTCATCTTGAACTGGAACGGGTTGAACTGCTCGCGGATCGTATCCAGGGCCGCCGCCTTCTTGAGGCGCTTGTCGCCGTTGCTGGTCGTGCCATAGCCGCGTCCGGCCGCCTGGTTGGCCCGGGCCTCTTCGGCGGCCTGTTTCTTTTGCTTTTTGGACTTTTGCGGGCCGATGATGCCCTGGTCGAGCAGCGAGGCCTTGAGCCTCTTGAGCTGCGAGCCTGCCATGGCGGAAATGTCTTTCTCTCGAGGGACAAGGCGGCCGTCGAGAGCTGCGTGGCAGGTGCAAGAAAGAAGAAAGGGACGAATGTCGGAGATGGTGGTCGGACTTGAAAAGAGTCTTGTCGAGCAACTTTCCAGATGATCCTTGGAGACGTCCAGACGACGGATTTTGCTGCTTGCCCCAAGAAGACCCAGAAACTTTTTTAGTGGGGCCATACAGACAACTTTTTTATGCGGGCTATCTTATCGCTCATTTGCAGCGGCAGAATAAAAGCGGTCAGAGTGGGCAGAATGGGCAGGGAGCTCCAGGCGCTCACAGGCGTTACAGGGCGAATCCACAGCGTACCCATAGCTGTCTGCCCGCTAGAGCTCGTCTCAGAAGCTCCATTGCCTCCATCAAATCAATCACCCCAATCAATCATCACATCCATCTCGACGGTCCATCCGTCTTCAAGGGCCGTCTCGAAGGACCACCACCACCACCATCCACGATGGCGTGGTACTCGTTTATCCGCGATGAACGCCTCATCGGAATCGGCGTCATGGCGGCTGCCTCCGTCGGCATCTTCGTCGGCGTCCGCGCCGCCTTGCAGCCCTTTCACAATTCGAGCGTCGTCTATCCTGTGATGCCCAAACGCAGTACATTACCCAAGACACCGAGGACGCTCTGTCCGCCGACACGCTGAACTCTCTTCTTGACCACTACAACTTCTCCATCCGCGAGACCGCTGCCAAGATTGTCTGCGACCGCGCCATCAACGACGACGCCACCCTCAGCCGCCTGCTCTGGGGCATGGGCCGCCCAGCCTACGAGGAACGCATGATGAGCCTGCGGGCTCTGTCGATGCTGACGGACCAGACGACCATGCACCGCCTGAACAACAAGGAGGCGTTTGCCGCGTTTGTCAAGTGCCTCGAACAGTGCATGGCGACCAATGTGAAGGAGGGTACCGGCGTCGACGGCATCAGCAGCGAGGGCACCCTGATTGACGACGTCTACTTTTGACGACTACTACCTGCGCGACTACTCGGAGAAGCTCTGTCTCATGTTTCTGGCCCAGCTCACGGACAAGTACGACATTGATTTGCTCGTGCGCGTTTGGGTTCGTGGACCGCTGGCTGGCCAAGCAGCGCTGGGGCGCCGCGCCGGGCGCGCGCATCGACAACTTTGCCAGTTTTTGTCCGGCACCGGGACAACCGCGTCGCCGACATCTGCCGCCGGCTCAAGGAGACGCCCCTAGGACGCAGTGCGTTGCGGAAAGCAGGCCTGCTGGACCCGACGCCGACGCCGCGACGGGGGCAGCGGTCGCACCACCACAAACAACTGGACCTGTTGCAGCTGCAGCTGCAGATGCCGCCGTCCCCACTCGATGCCCAGCGGCGGTCGTCGTTGTCCGCACGCACAAGTGGGACGGGCGATGCGTCGTCGGCACAACCACCGCGCGGCGGCATGGAGGCCGTTGAGGTCGCTACGGAGAATGGGAGGGACGCCGATGCCGATGGCGATGCCGATGCTGATGCCGATGGCGAGGCTGTCGTCGCGGCCACTGCGTCGATGCTGGGGAGCAATCCGGACCGTTTTGAGCGCACTTGACGTGCTGGGCGACCAAAATACGAATTAGAGGCGGCCAGCGAGGGTGGTGACAACACCGACGACACGTCTTCCGCCCGCGCACGCCAACCGCGCCCGCCCAGCCAGAGCTCCCGTGAAGAGCAGCGTATTCGGCGCCAACACCGCGAGGCGATGGTACTCAACGACGGGACACGGCCGCTGCGCCGCGACGACATTTTCGAGAGGGAGAGGGAGTGAGGGGCCGTAGGATGACTCGGCGACTTGGAAGAGGTTGTCCTCATTCACGACACACACCCAATGTCGGTCCGCCGAAGGCTCTGTGAATCAGTCCCGAGCCGGCAGGACGCGGCAGCAACGCGACGTGGTCTGCCCACATGAACGCTGGACTGCGACTGGATATTGCCACAGCAGTCGACCAGTTGCACCGATGATCCAGTTTGTCATCTGCTTTCGCGCAAGTTCGCCGTCTCGATTTCGACCCCCGAAAAATTGTCCAGCGACATGATCATGGTTCACATGATTCGAACGTGCAAAGTAGACGACGCGACGTTGTCGGTTGTCCGTGCTTGTCATAGCTTTCACGGAGTATTGGAGTCGATTGCAACAACCCGCCACTTGGTATATTGCAAACCGGTTCCATCTACGAGTGTTATGAACGGGTTGGTGTTGGCCACTGACAGGTATCGTTTATGCGAGCCATGGCGACAGTACTCTCGCCTGGCAATTGCAGTCTTGCCGAGCCGCGTTCTGTACATATTCGTATGCGGGATAAGCGGCGTCAGAGCCTGCTCCAACACGCCATACACCAGGAGGCAATGGAGGACATGTTGGCGGACGCGTGCCGTGTTTTTCAGAAGCGAGTGGCCACACGAGTACATTTGTACTTTGTCCCCCCATGTTCGAGCCTTGGTCTGTCGCAACAGGGGCCGAGGCAAACAGAAAAATCTGGACGGCTTCACGCCATCAGAGAAGAGGAAGAAGCAGGGCAGGAGGCTGGGGGCTGGGCGATGCCGTGGACTCCGTAACAAACAACGACATGGATCGTGACAAGAGATGCTGGGACGAGATTCGGCGCACACGACCTCTTTGCAGGCAGCTCTCCGCCCATTTTCAGATAGAGATGGCGACCAGCCAGCATTTGTGCGGGGAACCGAAAGACCGGCGAAATGAAAGACAATAGACAAACAAGGAAGAATCAGAAAAAAGGCGTTATTCAATATGAGGCCGCCTAGCTATCAGAGACTATTGTTCTAGCAGAGACATTTTTGAAATAAATTGCACGGCAAAAAAGCAATGAAAATAGGCCGGACATTGTAAAAAGAAAAGAAAGACGGTACTGGAAAACCGGCACTTGTTTTGGTGGTCCGTCGAAATGGGATTATGAACAGTCGGGATGAAAAGAAAAGAAGAGGTGTCAGTGCGGCGGGACCGTTGAGAGATAATATGAAAATGGCCCATAGTTTTAGTGTTGCGATGCTTGAGCACACGGGGATGAATGAGACACTGGAGAGAATGAGAACAAGACGAGTGCGATGATAAGAAAAGTCGGCAAAAAAGGCGACCGCAATCAGTCGTACGGAGTATTCTCGTCGCCGTCTCGTTTGTTTACTTTGCTGTTTATATTTCGAAGTCGTCGTCTTGGTGATTTGTGTGGCGGTAAATACGTCGTACAGTAAAGACAGACCATTGGAGCGGTCAGCGGACACGAAACGGCACCCGCAGCCCAGCCCGCAGCAGCGTGCAGGATGCATGCAGGTCGCCTGCAGAAGTCTGCAGAAGTCTGCAGAAGTCTGCAGAAGTCTGCAGAAGTCTGCAGATGAATAGACGATTGCAGATGCTTGCAGCAGGGTCCCTCCTTGCAGAAAACATGCCAAGTGACACGCTTCTGGGTCTGGCAACGGGAACATTGTCGACGGAGAAACTGCAGCTAGCCTTGACTCTTGCCTTTTTTGTCGACCTCCTCGCAGTCTGACAAAAATGCAAGAACTCTCCTGCAAGACGAGGGCTCCTTCCACTGCCGCTGATTTCCTGACAGCCGAGATGGAGGTGGCAGTGATGGAACCTACACAGAATGTCTCCGCGCAGGAGCGAAGTAGCAATATCGAAAGATGAAAACCCCCAAAAAGAAGGGACGACCGGTTCTCCTGCTGGTTTCAGGCACCTGTCCCTGTCTCCCTGTTTCCGACACTTTGCCATGCTCTTGCCGTATTCGTGCTCCATGCACGCAAACCCTCAATCCCACTGCGTGAGATTTGGGACTTCAGGCGAAGAGGGAAGGCGCCAGTGGAAACCTGGAAGCAAAGGAAGACCCCAAAGAGGCAATTGCGCCTCTCGCGCTTGCCATCTGGAGTGCTCGCACAGAGCTCATCTCTCGTAATACACATCTTGCCCATCTTCCCATCTTCCCATCTTGCCCAAATTGCAGTCCGCCACTTTTGTTTCTGCTCTTTGATTGGAATTCAGATATCACCGGTTTCACGCCCGACACTGTCCGACCCGACCTGCATCTCCATCTCACCCTTTGCACGCCCTCGCCAGCGCATCGTCGCGCCCATGGCGATGTAAACAAACAGGAAAGCACGGCCAAAACACAACGACACCGTCCAATTGGACCCCTTGGTCAGTCTTGGGCGAGACTGCGCATGGCCGCATGGCCATTGAGACGCAAATATCGCCTTTTCGTTCTCCGCCTGTTCCACAAAAACTGGGCGCCTGCAGCTTCAACTCCGCCGCATTGCATCGGCGCTGCAGCATGACGAGGTACGAACGCTCATTGAGACCTTAGGAGCCCTGAGCCCTCCGTCGTCCTTTTGATGACCCCAAACAGCAATCGTTTGCCTGCACGTCTTTTCAGATGGTTGTGCTCATCTGTTCATCTGCCCGTCCGTCCATCTTGTCTTTCCCTCCAGCTTTTCCCTTTCCCCATTCTCTTTGCTGCTTGTACAATTTCTGCTTCTGCCGCCCCGGAAAAAGCAACATACCCACGTCCCATACCCACGTCCTTCTCAGCCGTGTTCTCGCTCGTGTCCAGGATAGAAAACGGCTCGAGCTGCACTTCGTAGATGCTCTGTCTTTGTTTCTGTAATCTCTCTCTCTCTCTCTCTCTCTCTCTGCCTTCCTGTCTTTGCTTTTTGCTTCTCTCGTCCCGCCTCTCATCACATCTTCTTCCCTCGTCCATACCCGCGCCTGCTCTCTCCCGTCCCTCCATCCTGTTCTGTTTTTTTCTCTCCCCCCATCTAGATATACCCTCTCACACCCCTTTTCCTTGCATCAGTCCTTTCTTTTCATTGTTTCGCCTTACTGTCTCTTGCATCTTGTCTTCTTTCCTGCATATTGTTGCGTACGTATTGCATCTCTTCACCCGCACACCCCCTTCTCGCCTCGTTCCTGCGGCCTGCCCTCCTTTCTGGTGTTGCACAGCATCTCGTCTTCCTATTTCCTCGGGCATTGGTTTTGTTTTGTTTCCACGCCTTACTCGCCTTCATTGTTTCCTTCCCTGATTCTTTGTCTTTGCCTCTCGGCTTCACCTCAGCTTGATGAACACACGGCCTCATCCATCACCTCCAGGCAAACAATCAACAACAACCCAACCAACAAGACACATCACAGAGACAGCAACGCCTCTTCATCCCTCCACCGCTTTCGCGCTCAGACCTGGTCCGCTGTGGGTCACGATCATCTGCCGCTGGAAATCCACCACATCCCATCCGCCGGTCCTTGCCCTCCCTGGCCGCTAAGAGAGACGCCGCTAAGGCACGCTACAGGGGCTGCACCCACTGACACCACCGACACCCACTGGACTTCGCTGAATTCGGGCCACCACCAGCACAAGCCATCCCAATCCGACACAGTTCGACTCTGGTTCTTCTCTGTTCCACCCTTTTCAATTTTCTTTCTTTTCTTTTTCTTTTCATTTGACCCCTGTCATTGGTTGACCAGCTCCCGGACGTCTCCCGGCTGGGAAATCAAGGTGCCACCAGAACCCAGAAAAGACCGAAAACAGAAGGGCGCGCCAGGGGACCCTCCACCCCCCTAAAATTGCACTAAACCTACGGACGCCAGGCCCGAACGGCTGCCAGTCCTTTGTTTGGCCTGTCCTGTTGGGCTCAGCTCCGCCCTATCGGCTTGGGTCCCTTTCACGCCGTTTTATTTTCCGGCTTATTTTTGCGCCAAGTTCTATTCGTTTAATTCGCCACTTGGGCGCCAGCAAACCACACCAAAAACACCATGTCGCTCACAACAACAACAACAACAACCACGACGCTGTCGCCAACCACGGCCCACCGTCCACCACCACCATTTCCGCCAACCGCCCTGCACCTGCACCTGCACCTGCGCCGTCGCAGTCTCTGTCTCCCTCCTTTTCCTCTGCAACAACAGCACTCCCGCGATCGCTGCGCAAACGCCTTCCCACACCCTATTCCAGCAGCAACAACAACACATCGTCGGCCTCCCTCTCGTCGACACGTGCCGGCCGCGGCCTCTCTTCCTCTCTTTCTACGCCCAACCTTAGCTCACTTTTCGCTTCCCACGCGCGCCGCGCCCCCGGCAGCCAGGGTGTTCCCCCGTTGCCGTCGCTATACCCCACCACCAGCCGTCGGTGCCGCGGCCGCTGCCCTTGTTTGACGCGCAAGGCTTCGCTGGCTGCCCTGACTTCCTCCTCCTTGGCCACCATTCCCGATGCGACCGAGTCCTATGCCTTTGACACGCTGAATGAGTTTTCCTTCTACGAATAGCATCAATATCAACGAACAGACACGAACAACACGAACAACACGAACAACACGAACAACACGAACAACACGAACAACACGAACAACACGAACAACAACGCCTGCCACCATGGCTCCCCTAACTCCAGGGCGCTTCGCGTCCTCCATGGCGTCCTACTCGGGTCCGCCCACCAGCGACCGATCTTGTTGTTGCTGGCGACTCTGTCGACGTGCCCGGCGGTATGCACGGCACAGTGCGCTTTGTCGGCTCCGTCGCAGGCCGTAAGGGTGTCTTTGCCGGTGTCGAGCTGCACCCCGACTTTGCCACACGCGGCAAGAAACAGTGGCGACGTTGACGGCGTTTCTTACTTCAACACAGATATCCCAGGCGCCGGTATCTTCCTACCCCTTAACAAGGCCATTCGTCGTGACGCCTCGCCCTCTGCGTTTCCAATGACGCCCACAGCCGCCAACGGGCCGGGTCTCAAACTCGGCAACCAGAACTCCACCAACTTCACTCCGCCCACCCCCTCTCTCCCCAAAATTCAGCCAGTCCGTCAGCGGCGGACCCCTTCCGCGCGCACAGCCCACAAACATGGTAACCGCCGGCCGCCACGGACATCCCTGCCACGGCCCGACTCGCCTGTTCGCCGCTTGCAAATGACACCTGCGCCAGGATCCAAACGGCGTGCGGCCGTCACTGTCTGCCACAACTCCAGGAACCCAGAGCAATCAACAGGCAGTGGGCGGCGGCGGTGCTGGTGCACCCGGCCGCTTTGGCAGCCCCACGTCCACGAGCAAGTTTTCCCAAAGCATGCGCGCACCTGCAACCGGCGGCATGGGCGACCCAAGCAAACGCGGCACCGGTTTGGGCATGTTTCGCGGCGGCGCTCACGACCGCAAGGCCAGCATCGGTCCGCGCAGCGCGTCTGCTCTTGGTGGCTCGTCAAACTACGGGCGATGATGACAATGCCACACCGACCAACATCGGCCGTGTCGGCCGCCACGAACGGCAGTGCCAATGGCAGTGCCAATGGCAGCATCGGCTCAGCTTCTTCTTTCAGTGGACAGCAACGAGGCATTGGCATGGGCATGGGCATGGCTATGGGCATGGGCCGGCCACCGTCGCGCACCACCAGCCACATGAAGAACGGCAGCATTGCCACGCCACCACACTAGCCAACAGCAGCGGCAACAACGACGAAGAGGTCGAGCGTTTGCGGTCAGAGCTGCAAGATCGCGAGCGCCAGCTCAAAGACCAGGCCAGCACCCTCGCCGACATGGAGAGCAGTCTGACTGAGCTGCAAGGGCTGATTGGAGAGTCCAGACGGCCCTTTCGGTGGCGGAGGTGGACCTCCCGGTGATGATGTTGGTGGTGGTGCTGGTGGCGGCGGGTGGCGTTTGCTCCCGATGGCTTTTGACGGCGACGACAAGGACGTGTCCGCAGATGCGCGCCCTGCTGCGCGAGAAGAACGACAAGATTGCCATGCTGACGGCCGAGTTTGATGCTCACCGCGCCGACTTCCGCAGCACCATTGACACGCTCGAGATGGCGAGCACCGGAGACTGAGCGCGTTTATGAGAAAGAAGATTGAAGAGATGATGCAAGAAAACCAAAGAGCTCGAGAGCCGGTTGGCCGATGTCGACGCTGTCGCTCAACAGCTCAAGCAGCTCGAAGAGCTGGTGCAAGAACTGGAAGAGGGGCTTGAGGATGCACGGCGGGGCGAGGCCGAGGCCCGTGGCGAAGTCGAGTTCCTGCGGGGCGAGGTTCGAGCGCACACGGAACCGGCTGCTGCGGCGTGAGCGTGAGAAGGCTGCGATGATGGTGGCTTCGGGCGGCAACGCCTCGAATGGTGGCACAGTCGGCCCCGGTACGCTGGTCCGCGGCAACTCGACCTCGTCCAACCCGGTCCAAGGAACCTCGAGCAAAAGGACGACGAGATCCGTGGTCTCAAGGCCATTATCCACTCGCTGAGCCAGAACGCCGGTGTTGGTGATTTGCCCAACGGGTCGTCCTCCAACGGCGGGATCCACGGCAACGGCAACAGCAACGGCAAGGGTCACCACCGCGGGCGAGTCCATCAATGAACGCCTCGCCCGTGAGACGCTCGAGCGCGAGGTCGCCGACCTGCGTGCCCTCCTCGCCAACAAGTCGACCCGCGAAGATGGAAATGGAGCGCGAAATGGAGCAGCTGCGGGGTGTCGGGAAACATCAATGGTGGCCATGGTGCCCCAACCAACATGGGCGCTCACCGCACAAGCGCCATGACCTGTGGGCAGCCGCTCGTCTTTGCGCGACTCCCGCAGCACCGTCGTCCTGGCCCGTGATTTCCGTGACTCTATAAACGTCGGCGGCGTTGGTGGCTTGACGGCGAGTGGCAGCAACAAACACGTTGAGTGCCCATAACCACAGCCACAACCACTCCCACTCCCACTCCCGCTCCAACTCCAATTCCAACTCCAACTCCAACCTGCGCGCCGGCAACCGCTCACCCGACCAGGCCCGCAAGCTGCCGCACCACTCGCGCGGGCCCACGCTGGACACCATGCCGGAGAGCGATGCCTACTCGTCGGTGACGGAGTCGAGCACCCTGTGGTGCGAGATCTGTGAGAACCAACGGGCACGATATCCTGACCGTGTACCAACATGTTTGGGTCGGCCGCCGGTGCCAACGCGAGCGGTGCGAGCGGTGCGAGTGGTCGCGCGCCGGCGCCGTCCTCCGAGGCCCCTACTCCTCTTGAACAGTAGTGGCCGTGGCAGTAGTGATGACACCCGCACCGGTAAAGACGTCGTCCGTGCTGCGTTCGCGCCCGAGCAGCCCGTTGCCCCGATTGTCCCGCTCAAGGTCAACACCACCCCGGCCTCGGCGCCCCCACCCGAGGTCAAGATTCTGCCGAACCCCATGGAGTCCGGCCCGGTCGCCGGCAAGGAGAGCGGAGTGGTGGACGCGGGCAAGTGGTGTGCGCTTGTGCGAGCGGGATGGCCACGACAGTGTGGACTGCCCCTTTGAGGATGCTTTTTAAAGCGCTCCAAGCGCGAGCCGGCCGTAACTCTACCAACCACCATCTCCTTTCTTTTTCTCTTTTCTCTTCTCTCATCCACAATCTTTCTACACTACGACAATTTTAATTTTTCTACGAGAACAACGAGGTTCGCAATGGCCATGCACAAACATCACGGGAGGACGCGGGCAAGAGCAGCATTGGATGGCGGGGGGATTAACGGTACTCAATTGGGGCGGAAAAAAAAGTCTCGATGCTATTGAGGATGGAATGTTTTTTTTTATTTTTGTTCTGTCTTGTAATTTTTCTGGCATGTCTGCTCTCTTCTTCTCTTTTGCCCGCATTTGCCCTTTTACCCTTTTGCCCCTCCAAGGCTTTCTTCCTCACATCTTATCTGCACATTTTTGGGGAGGAGACTTGGTGCATTCACTGCGATGATACCACACACACACTACGCAACTACACATCTTTCTTGACAGCTCCTCTTCAATCATTTTGCCACTTTTTTGAAATCACGTTTTTTTGAACGTACTTTAACTTTAGATATTTGGATACTTGTTGTGATACAGTGGTGAGGACAGATCCCGCTGATTCTCAAAGTCAGTTGACAGCACATTCTTGTTGCCTCTTGCCCTCTTTCTTTCTAGTTTGCCTCCTTCGGGGCGGTTTGACACTTCCGACACCTCTTTTAATACTCGTGAACCAGACCCTTTTTCGACATTTGGCAAGTCATTTTCCTTTTCTGACTGGGAATTGTCAGCCCTGATTTTTGAGTTGACAATACTCTCTGACTCTACCGTCTCTTCTTATCTCCTCATCCTTCTCACCCAGTTTTAACGCAGGCGGTCGCGTACCGCGCAATTTGCATGAAATACGCCCCTATTGCTCCCTTCTTGGCATTGTCCATCCTGGTCCGTCGCCCTCCAGAATCTGAGCTCCCGATTTTCTCCTTATTAACGTCGACTTTTAGCCCTTCTCATCCTACCCGGCTGCAGATTCCGATCGCACAAAAACGGAACGCGGTCCAATGCGCAATGCACAGTTGATCAAAAACAAAAACAACAAAAGGGAAGGAAAAACAGAAAAGAAGAAAAGAAGAAAAGAAAGCCAGAGGTCACTGTGCGTCTGCATGCCTGGATCTCCAGATCCTCTTCTCCCCCTTGCCCCCAATTTAAGCCCCATCCCCAGTTGTTGACCCACTCTGACTACCCCTATTTTTTCAGTCTTTCCCCTGCCATTCGTCTTTCCCTTCCCCTCGCCTTTTCTCGACCCAATTTCATTCAGTTCACGATAGTCGAAGATAAAATAACCAAAAAAGTTTAAAAATACAGACACACAGTACATGGTCGCCAGATAAATAAACGCAACCCTGTCAGGTCACGATTCAGAAATGGAGATAGAAATGGGTCAATGTAAAAACAAAAACCATGGGACCCACAAGAAGAGTACCTAAGCAGAAAAAATAGAGGTGTTTAGGCATAAGGTGTAGCAGTAGTCGGGGGATGTACCTGGCATGGGTACCTCATGTATCTTTTTCTCCCTAATCCCGATCAGCAGAAGTGGGACTTGTAGACTGAAAAAGATGTCAGATTTGTGACTTCCAAGACGAGCGTTTAATACGCCTGCATTACAGTACGCCGTACCCCATAGCGCCCGTCCAACGTTCCATTTCTACGACTGCAATAAAAAGAGGATAGCCTACCACTTTACTTCTAGCACCCCCTGACGTTTGTCTGTCTCTTCCCTTGGGTTCCTGGCTAGCCATCCTGTCCCCGGCCTGTCCCTGGGGAGAGGGTCTCCTCGCAAATTACGCGTTCTTTGTACGCGTGTTTTTGTCTCTCCTTTCTCCTGACAGCACGGTCTGTGTAGACTCGAATGGAGAACCCGTACTTCGTATCTCACTCGACAGAGTATTCTTGAGTACTGAGGACAGCACTGCTCTCCGCTCACCTAACCCTGGATCTTATTGTTACCCCCCATTACCGTTTTTTCCCTCCACGGCTGTCGCTTTTTGCTGATCGTGTGTCGTGTGCATTTGATTATCTGGCGTTATTCCCTCCAATCTCGTGACACGACATCGACGACATCGACGACATCGACGAAAATAAACGTGCCTGGTTCTACGAGCCTTTACATGACACTCCCTTCGTCCTTTTCTCCATAGTATGGATCCCCATGCTGGCCGGACCTTTGACTGTGCGGACAGCATACCCAACGACGACGACGACGACGACGATAACGACGGGGACAATATTTACCACGAGAACCGACTGAACGGCAACACATTTACACACAGACACGGACACGGACACGGACTCGACGAACGACAGCCTCCGGCCGGTGATGACCCACAGCCGTGCCTTTTCGGTAGCAGGCGATGTTCGTGTTGGCGTTGGCCAAGGCGGCGTCAATGGCGTCGAGAGAATCGGCGGCGGCGGCACGATCCGCCGCATGCTGCGCTTCTTTGTCCGCACACTCAGTGGTGGCGGCCGCGGCCATGGCAGCTACCGCGAGCTGTCGATGCGGTCCGTGCCGGGTGTGGTCGTTGTTGACGGCAGCGAGCCGCTGACGCCCATGGTGGAACGCGTTTCGACTTTGGCCACCGCCCGGACACAGAGGCCGACGACGTGGCGGCGACGACGGGCATGGTGGACGCGTTCCGGCACATGGTCATGTCGTCGTGGCTCAACGCGCTGCTGGTCTTTGTGCCCATTGGCATCGTCACGTACCTGACGCACATGAGCCCGATTGCCGTGTTTGCGACCAATGCCATTGCCGTCATCCCGCTCTCGTCGCTGCTGACGGCGGCCACCGAGCGCGTGGCCAGCGACGCCGGCGACACGGTGGGCGCGCTGCTCAACATCAGCCTGGGCAACCTGGTGGAGCTGATTTTGTTTATTGTCGCCCTGGTCAACAACCAGGTGCGCGTCGTGCAGGCGTCCATCCTGGGCTCCATCCTCGTCAACTCCCTGCTGATTCTCGGCACGGCCCTGCTGGCCACCGGCCTGACCGACAACGAGCCCGTCTACAACACGGCCGAGACACAGCTGCTGAGCTGTCTGCTGTTTGCGTCCGTCTTTGTCTTTCTGATGCCCACGGCCTTTGGCTACACGTTTGACCACACCAAGCAGGCCAGCCAGGCGACGCTGCAGATGAGCCGTGTGTCGTCCCTGATGGTGCTGCTGATCTACCTGCTGTACTTTGTGCACGAGCTGCGGGCGCGGCCGATGGCGGCCAACCACAACAAACAACAACGACCCCTCGGAACGCCGCAGCAGCAGCAGCAGCAGCGACGATGGCAGCGACGCGTCCGACAGCGAGCGCGGCCTCTCGGCGCCGACGACACCAATCGTGCCGACAGCCTCATTGTCCAGCGCTTTCCATCACAGCAGCAGCAACAGCAGCAGCGGCAGCGGCAGCGCCCGTCGTGCTGGTCTCGTCCGGCGCACAGCCCGAGTGCCAGCAAGTCGCCTCGGCGTCCGGCGTCGTCATCCACAGCGCCGTCGTCCCACAGCCGCGCTCTGTCCGGTTTGCCGATGATGTGGCAACAGCAACACGCGGCGTCCCAAACAAGCCACTCTTGTCTCTGGCGTCGTCCTCGTTGTCCTCATTGTCGTCGTTGTCGCCGTCTTCGTTGTCGTCCATCCACGGCATCGAGATGGACCGCATGGCCGATCTTGACGCGCACAGCAGCGCCACAACCTCCCGGCCGTACCCGCACGCCCACACGCGCATGCACTCACACTCGCACTCGCACTCGCGTTCCGTCTCGGTCGAGTCCATGCGTGCTGGTGTGTCCCGTCGCAGTCGGGCTTCGTCCCTGTCGGCTGGTCTTGGCGGCACCTCCAGTGCCGGTGGTATGGGCATGTCACCATCGACCGGCCAGGGTGGGGGGTTTACGGCCATCTCTGGCCCCGGTCTCATGCGGTCGGGCATTACTGCACTCCAAATCATGAGAGACAACCAGCAACAGCAGCAGCAGCAGCAGCAGGCCCAGGCCCAGGCCCAGGCCCAGCGTGTCAGTCTCGAGAGCAGCGGCAGTGCCTCCGATCGGGCCAACCTGCTGCTGCTGGGCGGCGGCGGCGGCGGCGGTGGCGGCGGCAGCAGCGGACAGCCAGGTCATGGTCTTGGTCTCGGTGGACTGCACCCTGCCACCCTCGGCGGCCACCACGGCCCACGCCCCCGCCCCCGCGGCGAGTTCCTGATGGCCGTGCTGGTACTCATTGTGGCCTCCGCCCTCATGTCCGTCAATGCCGAGTTCCTGGTCGACACCATTGACGACGTCACGCACCAGGGCCACTTGTCGGAGTCGGTCATTGGCCTGATTATCCTGCCCATTGTCGGCAACATTGCCGAGTACGTTACTGTCGTGTCGGTGGCCATGCGCGACAAGCTCGACCTGGCCATCTCGGTGGCCATTGGCTCGTCCATCCAGATTGCCCTCTGCGTCACGCCCCTGACCGTCGGCGCCGGCTGGCTTCTGAACCGCAATCTGAGCTTGACCTTTAGCTTCTTCGAAATGGCCGCGCTCGTCGGCACGGCGCTGCTGGTGGGCCTGCTGGTGTCGAGCAACGGCGACGGCAAGCTGCGGACGTGTGGGCTCAAGGGTGCACTGATGTGTGCCTGCTATGTGATTATCGGGTGAGTCTTGGCTCGTCCCTCCCGCATTGCTGTGCAAAATGGACTGTTGTTCTTTCTTTCTTTTCTTTTTTTTCTTTTTTTTTTCCTTTTCTTCTGCTAACCGACTCTCGCAGCCTCGGTGCATACCTGTCGCCGAATGTTGCACCCAAATAAATAAAATCGGCTGCAAGTGCCTAGTGCCTGGGGCTGTTTTCTCTACGATGTACGGTTCTGTTCCTTCTTCGTTCGTATTGCACCCGACCGTTCATTTCTTTCTCATCTTTTCGTCCTTCTTTCCATTCTTCGATTCTGCTTCCTATTCATTCCTTTTCTTCGTCTTTTGCAGACGCGTTTATTTATCCATCTGACACTACTACACTTTGTTACTTTCATCTTATTCTCTATACTCTCTCTCCAATTTCTCTCTGTACATATTGGTTTTTGGCTAGCCTTCTCTCCTTCTTTCTTTTTATTTTCTTGTCTTTTTATGCATGGCCGGCGCGAGCATTCTTCATCTCTTGCACTACTTTCTTGAATCAGTATTGTGTTCCTTGTTTGTTCGGTGAATTTGTTGAAATCGTTTTGCACCGCGCCGTTTTGAATGAAATGCACTCGTTGCGTTGAACCTGTGCTGTTCAACTTGAGAGTTTTCGTTTTCATACGACCTTGTGACCTTGTTTGCTTGTTCTCTGCCTCTCTGCCTCTCTGCCTCTGCTGTCTTTGTGTATCTCGGCCATACGGAGTAAACGTTGGCAAGAAACGTACAACAAACGTACCCTTTGCCATCCCAAATGCTACCGTTTCTGTCCACAGTATACATACAAGCAACAGCGAAGTTCTCTGTTGGTGATGCCATGTGATATAATGTGTTATCAGGCCCAAGATGATTGTATCAGTCAACGTTGATGCTGAAATGCTGGGTGTTGCATTTTTTCAAGGAAAAAAAAAACTCGCTAAGCAGCAAAAAGCAAAAGAAAAAGAAAAGCAGACGCTATTTGCGTCGGCCGGAATCGAACCCGGGGCCTGTCGATGGCAACGACAGATTTTACCACTAAACCACCGACGCCTGTTGCAGGAGCTGCTTTTTGATTCGCTGGTTTGTATGCTTCTATATATAGCAGAGAGCGCCACCAAATGTACTCTTTGCCAGCGGTTAGAAGTCGACAGAAAACAGGAAACCGTACTGAGTACTTAGAAAATGGGATGTAGATCAACTTTGAACAGTAAAAAGCTATTGATTCCCGGATCTAAGGCCATTATATCGTCCTTTTCTTTCTTCCTCTCTTGTTGTTATGTCCTCTTTTGTTTGAGATGCCTTTTTTATTTTCTGCGGCCTCGTTTGTTTACAAACCTCCATGGACGGCACTATGGACCAAAAAAGTCATTCGCCGCGTCGCAGCCTCCAAGAGCCATTCCCACTGGCGAACAGCTATGACTGCAATGGGCCCGCGGCAACGAGGCAGGAGAACCAAGAAAAAGCTACTCCGCCGTCGACCAGCTGGTCATTGTTAAGAGCCAGCAACGATGGGAGCGCTTCTGTTCTTTTATGGACATCCAGGACTGGAGAGCGTAGTTGATTGCGACGAACTACGACGACAAGGGCCTCATCAGTATTTACATCAACCATATTATCTCCAGACGAAATAGACACATCACAACAAGCTCTTCTGTCAAAAAATACATGCACCAGCATTAGAACATCTTTGAGAAATACAGCGGCCGAAAGATCGGCGACCGTATTTTCGCCTACACCAATGCGGCTATCGACAAGTACGACAACCTCAGAAAGCACCCGGCCGACAAGAAGCTCATCGGCCCAGATAGCTTTCTCTACCTTTCTTCACTACTGATGGGTGCGCGACGACAAGACCTCTTTTCAAGATTGGCCTTGACTGACTCGACGACTCTACAATCCGGCAGCTTCGAATGCTCACAAGTGCCCAAACTCACAAGTTGATGCTTAGATACATCGAGCATCAGCAAGACCAAGGACGACTATTGCGATCGGCTGGACTACTAATAGGCTCAAGACACGAACAAGCCGACGGCCGCTCCATCAAAAGCTCGTCCTCTTTGCGACAGACTGGACGACAGGACGACGGTCACTATGGGTTCTATCGAGAAGACATCAAATTTACATTGTCAGTGACCCATACGGCGATAGAGGGAGAGGACCGACTGGCCATAACAACTTTGCTTCGCTTCCACAAAGGCCACGAGACCCACTCAACACCGATGGGTTCTCTTCGTCGAAGACCCCCTCCCCGTCATTTTGCCCCGTGTCTCACAGCCTTACCAAAGCCATCGCCGAAGGCGTCATCAAGAGCAGTAATTTTCAACGGGCCGAGCAGATTTTTCAGACTCGAACTTCTTCCAAGATAGTGCAAGTCACCTGGAAGCTGGAAGGAGGAACTTCCCCATCTGCCGGTCTTCCGGAAGACTGTGGTCACTGCCGAAGGCTTCACCAAGTCAAATAGCCCGCTGACGCGGTGCATGTACGACAAGGCGACGAGCCAACTCGGGCGGGCGGCGGGACTTCCCCAAGACCTGTCCAATTATGCTACGCGGCGTAGAATCCTGGCTGCTATCAATGGTGAGTTTTTTTTTTCTTTACAACTTCATTGAACCAGGGCATTTCTAACTTCTAGACAAACACAACGATGCCACCCGGATGCAAGTGGCAGGGCACCAATCGGGTTTCTGACCGGCACTCCTCCAATTTTAGTTCTGTCTGTTGGCTTGCTGTCTAGTGTCTCGATTCAGATAATAACAGATTGTGTCCGCCAAGGTAAGGCTTTCATTTACTCTATCCCTCGGTATTATACACATGAACTAAAAAGTGTCTTTTCTCTTTTAAGAGTTCCGCGGGAACGCTACTGCTAGTTTTTTATATATATACATATATACAGAAAAAAAGGGAGCGAAACACTATCGCCTTCGTAAATGAATAAAGACTAAAGAGGGCAAAAAACGAATGCATAGATTATAACGACGTCAAATGATACGCGTGTAAAGCAGTAGCGCGGTATTATACTTGGGTCTGCGAAACCGTAAAAGACAGACAATAGGTACCTCCGCAGTTTCCTTAGCCATATTTTTCCGGCAGCTGGAAATATGCCGAGCAACTCACCTACAAGAGATGTGGGAGCAAGTTGTCTGCTCCTTCTTTTAATTGCCTCCTCTTAGTACCACCACTCTCCTTTTACTGACACAGCGCTTCGAATGTTGGGAGGATGCCGATTATCCTTTTCTTCTGAACTAGATGAGAGCCATACAGCGTCACAAAAATATGATGCATAAGGAACGAGTGTGCATCATTCTCACTTTCCGCTCTCCTCTCTACTAAGAAGCTTATTGTCACAGCTGCAAGCCTTGACGGTCTCGACTCCAGACACGGCTGGCCGGAGCCAAACGACGAAAAGACTGGCCGTGTTGTGCGGGAGTCACCATCAACGACGACCAAAAAGAAAGCAAAATCGTTGTGCCGCGTCTTGCGGGAGAGAATGGGGTAACTGGAAGGTATATAACGTTCATACGAGAAGACTTACTAGTCCCGGAAGATAATCACTCGAGACTAATCTCCGTCTAAGTGTTTGAGTATACACTAGACCGTCTTCACTTCAAAGGACCGAGAAAAAGGTAGTAAATTACGGGCCAGTTGATCAAAACAAAACGCTGAAGAAATACATGTTATAAAACTAAAGCAGGAAAGCACACACAGAAATAAGCACCCTTCTTAGTTCCACCTATCTTTGGAGTTGTCAAACCCGGAGGAACGAACTGGCGAGTCGGGCTCGAACGGCAGGTACACGAAATCAGTTTCGTCGTCATACATTTCCTTCAAGTCGGGCGATGGGTTGCGGAAGCCTTCCTCCTCTTCGCGCCACCGGGTCCTCAGCCACCCGTTGATGTAGATCGTCCCTGCCGATATGGCATGGGAAACCACCACCTGCCAAAGTAATTCGGGCCACTATAATGCCACCTGTAACGGGGGTTCAAGGGTAGATCCGGCTTGGTGTATGGGCCCCCGATAAAGCAGGGCGATACAGGGATATGTGCCATATTAAAGTCGATTATAAGCACCAAGGGCAGATTATCCAGTGTCCAGGCGTCGGGCGAGGCGGGCGACACGAGGATATTGCGCGCCGCAAAGTCGTTGTGCTTCACGCCGTGCGCATCGATTCTACACAAGTTCTCCATGGCTTTGGCCGCGACCTCGAGACGAATCGTCGTCGGAATGCTTTTAGTTGCGGCCTCCGTTCTCCGTGAGTTGCATCCAGGCTGACACTGTCCGGCACCCACTCGAGCAAAATCATACGCACAGGCCGCGTCGTGCTCGGTACCCCCGATGATAGCCGAAGCACCTCGGGGACGGGCAGGTCGAACGTCCAGGATTCGTAGTACGTCGGAACAAGCCGACCACCCTCTTTCGTGTCCGCCTTGGCCTCGTACAGCGTCTCGTACGCTTCAGCCTCGCGGCTATAATCGTTGTCCGCCTTCCAAGTCACGTCGCAGGGCCCCGAGAACTGGCTCAGGTACGAATAGTAAAACGGATCGTATATTTTAGCCACGTAAAGGGACGGGGACCCTGTCTCTCCATTCAAGCCTACGCGGCACCGTACGAGCTGCGCGCCACGGCCGTCCTTGCAGGCAATCGCGTCAATTACCTCCAGGTCGCGGACGGTCGTATCGGGGTGCGGCGGCGTTCCGTCGCTCGGAGGATATCGAAGAGCCCAGTCAGTCTGCTTCGTGTAGCAGAGCTCTCTCAGCTTGTCCTGGGGACGCGCGGGCGTTTTCGATGAATAGTACTTGCCAAAGAGAGGGAGAGACACATGGCGGCGAATCGACAGATGGAGGCCCTGCCGATAAGGAATTACCGGCTTGTGGGGGTCGGCAAGAGGCTTCCAGTCGAACAGACCGTCGTCGAACGTCCATGCCTTGTTTGCCATTGCTGGTAGAAAGCTCTGAGTGCTTGGTTGTGGTTTGGTGAGACTGAAAACAGGAATGAAACTGAGGGATGTTAGGCAGACGAGGCAATAGACTTGCTGACATAAGCAGTATTGCTGCTTTCGTCGACACCCGCTGCCGACGAGGCCGCTACCCGATTCGCATGCGGTGGCCGGCACGCAAGATTGCGGCACACCTTCTTTTTGTTCTCTGCGGTTTCGCAGGTACCCCCGTGCTCCCGTGCTCCCGTGCTCCCACGGCCGGCGCGGCACGCCGAAAAAGACAAGGCCGTCGACATGAAGCACCGCCAATGGGCAGCACACACGCGCGCGCACGCACGCAGTGCGGTTCCAGTGATCGATCATCCTTGGGCACAGATAACGGGAAAGATCACGGGAACAAAAGGTTGATGCGTTTCTGTCTTGATATTGCGACGTAGTACTATCTTACAAAGAAGCTCACGCAGTATACCGCCACCATTTGTTTCGCATGTGCCGCGCCCATGTTTTACACAGCATCTTCTGTGTTTTCTCATCATTGCTGTTTCTGCTCTCAGTATCTCTGGCCTGGCTGTCCCATCTTTGTCTTCTTTACGCTCAGCCCCGTGGAATGCCGAAGGCTAGTTCGTTCCTTTCTATCAACGATGTCCGAAGCCATGTCGGCGCCCGCTTGTGTTATTATTTTGGTCGGCTTCAAACGGGCACAAGGCACAAGTTTCACCTTGCCCATTCTCTTCTCGGCCCTCTCTGCCGCCTATCTCGGCTGTTCTTGGTTGTTACGATGGAGGCTGCATAGTGGCTTAAAACTCTGTATACTTTGGTTTGTTCATCTGTTTCTATTCTTGCATATTTTGTCGTGCCTTCCTCGTGCTTCTTGATTTGGTGTTGCTGCCCGAGTCAAGCACAGGGTTTTGCCGACTTGTCCCCCCAGAAGCAAAGGTGCCAATACGATTTCGCTTTCCTCCTGTACCACTGTGTATCGCACGGAAGTTACGGGATACATGATCAACGCAATAGAGAAGAGGCCTGAGACAGGTAATGAGCACATCTGGACTTTCCATGACCTTTGAATTGCGTAAACTTAGACTTCTCTAGTTGTCACGGCCGCTTAGTCTCTTCCAACTTCGATATCCGACTTGAGTATTGCCTGGCCGGGGCCAAGGTCGGTCCGGACATCGGCAAAACAGTCCCCAGAGCACGAGCCTCTCGCTCCTGTTTTCGACGCTCAATTTTCTCTGCGCGTTTTTGCCTTTTTTCTGTCCTTGGCTTCTCTCTTTTCTCTCTGTCTTTCTTTGAGTCTGATCTCATCGGCTGTCGGCTCCGGTTCTGGCCGTATTGGTAAAGGAGACCGTGCGATATCCGTCAAGGCTCGTACCCAAGCGTCGTCCGTCGTACCGTTCGCCCCTCCTGGCCGGTGCTCGGCGTCTTTCACTGCAAGCATGAGCAACGCTCGTAGGCAGAAGTGAGCATCGTTTCCAGCAGCATGCAGAGCTTCAAACGGAATGCGAAATGTTTCGAGCAATTTTTCCAAACTCCACCGGTATGACAAGTGAAGAGGGTATTGTGCCGCCTTGACGGTGTCGAGAACAAAGAGTGGCTGCCGGTCAAGCTGCAGACTCTGGAAGATCTTCCAATCGGAGACGCTTCCTCCATGAAAAACCAAGACCATCTGTCGATCCGTGATGAGACTTTCGAGTTTTGATTTCAAGGACACGAGTTGGATGGGCTCGGCGTTGCCAAACAAAAATTTCTTGTTTGCTTTTCGGATGTACTTTGATTCACCGACGCTGAACTGGTACGACTGTATTGCGTTTCCATCTTGCCGGGCGTCGGCGCGAGGATGCAGCTTTGCAGGGCACGGTGTCGAGAATCGAGATGCCAATGTGACAATCTTGGTCGCCGGTGAGCGTATCATAATTGCTCTTCGTGTCGACGTCAAGTGCCACAAGCAGCACATCGCGCATTCTCGAGCCAGGAAGTGCTTGTCCAGGTCTGTTGGAAAGTCTTGAGGTGATGAGACTGGCTGCGTAGTCTCTTCGTGCCAATAGCCGAACAGCTTTCGCATCGCAAAGACTTCATCTCGGAGAAGGCCTGTATGGGCAGAGAGCGTAGTCTCTTTTGGTAGTTGTATGTTGTCCATATGTGATCAAAAAGTTGTCGTTTTCTTTGTCATTGCGAGTCCGTGATGGTGCGGTTGGGGTACGATGAGGAAGATGTGACAAGATTTTGACCAGACGATGGAGAGAATGATCTACTATCCAAGCGCGTGTCGTGTCGGCCAAAATTAAGTTCGCCGTTCAAGAGCTGTCTAGGCGTAGCCAAGTGGCGCAGGTTATCCGAAAGGCGATGGATGACTCTTAAATATTTTGCTATTCATACATTGGCAAAGCAATGTCACAGATTACTCACGAAGCTGCCAATGATTCTTGGATTAATAAAAAGGGCTTATTACGTGATATCTTGGAGACATTTGCTCAGCTACCCTTGTGAGGTCACCCTATGACTGATCTTGTGACCTTGTATGGGACGTTGTATTTGATGATTTCGAAGAAGAACCTTATAAAAACAAAGAGAAGAAAGAGAAAAAGAGGAAAAAAAAGAAAATGAAAAGAGCCGATAGCCAAAAATATCCGGCCCTCTCAAGCTATATATACGGCTTGTCGTTATGTATTTTACGGGAGGGGAAAAAGACTCTAGAAAAAATCGACTTGGAATCGAATATACGCATATACGATGCCGTGCTCTAGGCCGATTCTTGTTGTGGAGTCTGCCGTCGATTGTGAGGCGAGGCCTTTGTACGACGGCAATATGGTGGGTGACGATGTTTCGTTCTGTAAGTTGGCGCTAGCGTTGCTCTTGCTGTGCGAATAGCCTAATTGGCTAGCGTGCCTTCCTACTTGTACGGGCGTCGTAAATTCCAACGTCACTCAATCAAGGGCACTGAAGGCAGTGAAGCTTCACCAACTTCATCTACATTTAGTCCGTCTCATTCAACGCACAACAACAGCAACAACAGCAAAAACAGCAGCAGTTACCATGGCCGAGGAGGAGGAAGATGACTACATGACCATGACATTTGGTGAGGAAGACGTGGGGAAGACGAACAAGCAAAAGAAGCACATCGCCGAGACGTCGCTCCAGCGCCGCATCCGTCTCGAGCGCCAAGGCCGTGAACGAGGGCGCATCCCGTCGAAAGCCGAGCTGGCCAAGACGGTCGAGGCCGAGCGAGAGGCTGCACTGAGCCGGTCGCTGTTTGATGGTGCGCCGGCGCCAAAGAGCGGCGGCGGTGGCAGCGGCAGCAGCGGTGGCGGAGTGGCAGGCGCCACAACGACGACTGCGCGTTCCAAATGGCCTGCGCCCTTTCCAGCGTGCCTGCACCGCCCAAGCCGGTCAGCAAGGGCTTCGCCATGATGGCCAAGATGGGCTTTGTGGCGGGGCAGTCGCTGGGCAAGAGGCGCGAAGGGGGTGGTGAGGGACGAACAGAGGGCGAAAACAACGACAACGACGGCCAACGCACAGACAAGGACGACGACCGCCCACGCACCGAGCCCATTTGGATCCAGGTCAAGCGCGACCGGGCGGGCATTGGTGCCGAAGAAGGGCGGAGGGACAAGGAAAGGGAAAAGGCAAAGGCAAAGGAAATGGAAACGAGAGAGAGCGAGAAGCGTACCGAAAGTGACGGCCCGGAAAGCAAGCGGCTCCGGCTGGACGACATGGACCCGGTGGAATACCGTAATCGACTACGACAGGAACGAGAGGCGGGCCGGCTCGAGAGGCTGATCCATGCAGCACAGACCGTCGCGGAGCGGATGGCCAGAGGCGACGACGACGACAAGGACGGCAAGGTCGACAAGGACGACACTCTGTCCAAAGACGACATGCCCTTGTCCCAAGTCAACGTTTTATGGCGCGGCCTTGTCAAAGAGCAACGCGCCAAAAGAGCACGAGCGCGCGCAGCGCATCCAGGCACAACGCCGGCTCGACGACCGGTTACGAAACATGGTGCATGGTGAGAAGAAGATGCCAAACTACGCGGTGTTCGAACAAGACGGGGGTGACGAGGATGACGCCGACGAGGACGACAAAAACGACCAGATTGCACGAGGGAGAACGGACAAGCTGTCTTACCTCAAGGGAGGCATGAACAAGTCGATTCCCGTCGACGGCGAGGACGACGATGACGACGACGACGACGACAGGGCAGTGCCAAAGAGGTGGATGCAGACGAAGAGCTTGACGCGTTCAACGCCCTCGCGCCACAGGAACGACTGCAACAGGTCGTCGACTGGATGCGCCAGAACCGCCGCTACTGCTTCTGGTGCAAGTACAAGTACCCACCGACGACCTCGAAGGCTGTCCAGGGCCGACGGAAGACGATCACGATTGAGCTTCGCCTTTACGATTTGAATAGACAATAGCGTGCGTTGAAGAATAGAGTATGATTCATGAGAGTTGTCGTCATATGGCCATGCGCCATGCAGATGCCCCATAGTGATCCTTTTCCGATGCCCGGTACCGTTGTGTACAAAACAAGTGCATGCGTGCACGCCGTAGTCGTCGCTAATCTTACAAAAATCTTACAAGTACTTTCTCACACCCAGCTGGTCCACCGCCGACTCATACATGGCCGCAAACTCGTCGTCCGTCACACCCTTGGTCTTGACCCGGTACACGTGCGCCACCACCGCCGCCAGGTCGTCGCTGAGGTCGGCGGCCGTGCCCTGGCGCACCGTGCCGTCGCACCGCCACCCTCAAACCAGCCGTGCACCTTGAGCTGGCGCTGCCGCACATCCACCAGCAGCGCCTCGACGGCCTCGCTGCCGATGAACACACGGTGCCGGGCCAGCGGCGTGTCACGATCGATGGTCGACGTCTCGGCCGCGAGCTCAATGGCCAGGCTGTTTGTCATGCGGAAGCGGTCGTGCTGGCCGTGCTGGCCGTGCCGGCCGTGCTGACCGTGTCCAGCAACACGGCCGTATTGGTCACGGCTGCGCAAGAGCGGCCGCAGCACACGCAGCATCACGCAGAGCCCAATGTAGTCGCCCGTCTTGCGGAAGGTGTGCAGGATGATGCGCCCCAGCGCCTGGAAGAACATGGTGGTGCGCTGGTCCTGTTCGTGGCGAGTGGTTTCGGACACGTAGGCCGACGTCTCCGTCTTGAACGCCACCGGCGCCAGCTTGACCATCTCGGCCACCAGCTGGCGGCAGTCGGCGCCCGCGGCCCGCCGGGCGTCGTCCTCCATGTGGCGGAACACGGTGCGGTGCACGGCCAGGGACTTGAAGAGGACCAAGAACGTGTGCGCGTTGGGCTGGATCTGCTGCGGGCCCAGGACCAGGTCGCGGTACAGCGCGCGCGCCGCGTCGGACCGGCCCTCGTGCACGTACGACTCGAGCAGCTGGTTCATCAGAAAGGCGTCCGACGAGGCCATCTCGCAGGCCCGGAAGGCCGCCCACAGTCGCTCGAGCTGCGCCAGCTGGCTGCGGTTCTTGTAGTTGTCGGCCATCAGCAAGAACGTCTCCATCGTGGCGCGGGGCACAAACGTCAACGCGCCGTCGTGGCCCGCAGACGCCGCCGCCGCCGCCGCCGCCGCCTCGCCCTGTGTGAAGCCGCCGACGCGCAGCTTCAGCGGCCACTCCATCTGCTTCTCGCGCCGCCGCAGGTCCACAAACAGCCGTCGCGATTCAATCATGCGCCAGGCCAGCACGTCGGCACGCTCCTGGTTGGCCGCCGACCCGGACCGCAGCCAGGCGCCCAGCAGGCCGTTGACCTGCACCGACGCCGTCATGACCCGCGGGCCTGCATAAAGTGCAGCACGCGGTACGCGCCATCGAGGTCGCCCGCGCCAATCAGCCGCTTCAGCCACTTGCCAAAGAAGAAGTGGTTGGCCACGGCCGAGGGCAGCGGCTTGGGCCGGTTGCGGTGCTGCTGCAGCTGCTGCTGGTGCACGTCCAGCGCGCCCGAGAACATCATGTCGACAAAGACGTCAAAGGCGTACTCGGTGTGGTTGGCCGTCAGGAAACACGACACCACCTCGTCGTAGTCGTCGATCGTCATGCCGCCCTCTTCGTGCGCCTCGATCAGGTCGCGCATGCGCCGGTACACCGCCCACGCCTTGTCCTTGTTGTCGTTGGCGGCGGCGTAGCGGATCAGCATCACGAGCACGCGCGGGTCGCCGCGGCGGGTCGGCCCTGTCGACCCGCGCACGAGTTGCTGGAGGTCGTCGCTGAAGAGACGGTCGGCCGCCCGTTCGGCCCGCCCGAGGTCGCCGTGCTGGGCGCACATGCGCACGCCGAGCTCCCAGTAGTCCACGGCCGTGGCCGGGCGCACACCGAGCGTGGCAGCGCCGCGCCGCCAGTTCTCCAGCGCGGCCGCCGGCCATCCTTCCAGGAACATGGCCTCCATGGCCAGCAGTTGCTGGGCGTCGGTCAGCGGGACACCGGCCGCCTGCATGTCCTTGGCCAGGTAGTAAATGTGGGACATGCGCCGCGGGTTGCGTGTCCCACCGCTACCACCGCCGCTCTTGCTCTTGTCGTCCTTCCACGCCAGCACCGTCCACAGACAGTCCCACACAGCGGGCGGCACGTTTGACCATGCCTCGGCCAGCCCTGTGCGTGCAGCCCCGTACCGGCTCCACACCGCCGTGATCAGCTTCGTGTCCACCACGCCGCCGCTCGGCGTCTGGTTCTTGTTTTCGAGGCGCCGTGCGGCTGGCCGCAGCACATTGTTCAAGTTTTTTGACGTGCCGCCGCGCGTTGGTCGACAGGCCCGTGTCGTCAATTTTGACGGCGGCGGCGCCCGACATGCTCCTCTCCTCCTGTTTTTGTTCCTGTTTTTGTTCCTGCGGTTCCCGTCGGTCGTCGGCCAGTGTCTGCAACGCCTCTTCCCGCTCCACCTCCTTGATCATGTCGTACTTCCGCCGCAGCCGCACCGCCCGCCGCCGTGTCGGCCCGCCGCGCTGCTCCAGGTTCTTCACCATCTGCGACGTCTCCCGCAAGCCGCGCCTCCAGCTCTTCCAGCTCCGCCTCGGCCTCGTCGCCCAGCGCGCTGCGGTTGCTCACGTGCCGCAGGGACCCGTCCGCCTGCTGGTCGAAAAAACGCACCGTCACGTCCTCGTCGCGGCCAAACTTGTTCAGGGGGTCTTTGCGTTCGGCCTGGTCCAGGTCTTCGAGGGACGGGAGCGCAAACGGTTCCGGTTCGGGCGGGACGGGCGTGGCTTGGTAGGGTGAGGAGGCAGACGCATTCTGTGGCCGTTTTGCCGGCGTCGCGCCAGCCGCCCGTCGAGGGCGACTGCGCACAGCCGACGCCTGTCGTGTGAGTGTCCGTACGGCGAGGGTCGTTGTGCTCGTGCTCACGCTCGCAGGCAATGCCGCCCTCGTCGTCGTCGTCGTCGTCGTCATCGTCCTCGCCGCTGCCGTGAAAGTGGTGGCCCATGGTAGCCGTGCTGGTGCTGGTGCTGGTGCTGGTCGCCGCTGTGTTGCTCTCAGGCTGATCAGACACGACCGGCAAACAAACGGGCTCCGTGCGCTCATGTCGGAAAAGAAGGAGCTTGTCGGCCTCATCGTGGAGGCATGAGTCGGTGTCGACGAGGAGCGCTGTTGGTTGTTGCTCCCTCTTGGGCAATGTATTTACCAGCAAAGTGTACCAGCAAAATAGAAGCTCACGGCAGACGTCAATTTTTTTTGGTCGGTTTTCTTCGAAACAGCCCACTGTCCCCTCCTTATCAGCGCAAACGTCCCCTGTAGAAGCTGTCTAGCAGGGTCCGATAAGAGTTTTAGTGGAAAGGCCGCCATGACAGCGTGCTAAACTTATTTTCCTTCCACTGTGGATCACGTGCGACCTAGCAGAGCGGTCAGAACGGTGGCATCAGAGGCTCCATATTTACTTTTCCTCAGCCAATCGTATAATAGCATTGTACAACATCCAAATGGGCAGGCGACAATGTTGCTAAGATAGGAAGGAACAGTAACCTTTTGCCTTGCTGTATGTTCAGTGGAGTTTGAGACATGAAATAATACTTGGATCCTTCCTCTTTTAAAAGAAAAGAAGGAAGAATAATTGGGTGGAAAAGAGAGAAGAACGGCATGTAATTCTTTTCATCCTTCAACCTCATACGAGTGAGTGCCCACTCCTCTCAGCTGCGTTGCCTTCCTTATCCTCTGCCTCCTCATCGTCACACCAGTATTTAACATTGATCTGGTCGACACCATCTAGAGGAATATAGGGTTCAAGGTATGCTTTTCGCGGCAGGGACGGCGAGCTGGTCCGATACAGTGTATGCTCAGCGGTCCGAGGAAGTGCTTACAGCGGGACTCGCTAGAGCAGTGTCTGTGTGGCAGCAGGATTCACAAGGACTAGAGAAAGACTACAACACTGTCCGCCACACCTACGGTCTGTCAGGCCACGCTGTTTTGATTGGAAAATAGGTTGGCCTGTGTTTGTTGAGAAAAAAAGACTTTCTGTGGTCGTCCCAGGCTCTCTCAGGAGAACATACAAACTCAATTCTATTATAGCTTTTTATAAGTAAGACTGTCTGCCGGCTTTCTCTTTGCGTAAAGTGGAAAAGCCCCAGGACTCTCATGGCTCTTTTGCCACCTTCTTCATGAACTCTCATTTTTTCCCCTTCCTTTCTTTCCCTTTGCCTCCCAAGATCCGTCCATCCTCCGTACGAACCCTTGAGAGACGTCCATCGTGGCGTCCTCTATCACGCCTGATGGATCGTCGCCATTAAGGCGGCACGATCGGCGCGCTCACGTACCATCTTGACCGCCATCTCTGCCTGCTCACAGGCCTTTTGTGACTGTTCGCGGAAATCCGACGTTTAGTTCTTCCGGCTTCGCCTTTTCCGGCGGCGCCGGTGCCTTCCGACCAAATGACCGCGCAAACCAGTGCTTCGTCTCAGCCATGACCAGAGAACACTGCAGCACGGGAGTGCCCTGTGCAGCGAAAAACTGGCTGATCCGGTGCGCCGCCTGGCTGGTGTAGGCGCAGCAGCAGGCTCATTTGTTGTTGCACTTCGTATGCGGCGCCAAGCTTTTCCTCCTGTTGGGACTTCCACTTGTAGACGAAGGTGCGCGCCATGCAATGCAACGTAGTGACGTCCATGGCCTGTCTGCTCTCACTGGGCCAGATTGTATTGTCCCAGCCCAGGTCCAGCGGTTGCAGTTGTTCGTCCATGGCTCTCAAGCTTTGCCGGAGGTCCTCGATGCTGGCTGTCGCCGTTCGCCCACGCGTGTACGCGGCAAATGTCGCGGCCGTCTCGCTCTCTGGGTCGGCGAGGGCCGACAATGGGTGCAAATGGCCGTTCTGGACGGCCTTTTCACGCGCATCCAGGACCATGCCGGCCATGTTGCCGGCCACGGCCACCTGCAGCTGCATGGCCGACAAGAGTGTGCCCAGGACCTTGGCTTTTCGGAGTGCCTTGTCGGCGGATGGGAAGGCTGCAAACGAGGAAGAGGAGGAGGAGGATGCCGGTGTCGATGTCGATGTCGATGCCGATGCTGATGTCGCCATGATTTCATCGCGTGAGAGGCCGCCGGTCCACTGGCGAATAATTTCGCTGCACTCGACCGTCGCCACGGCCATGGCCTCGTGCAGACGGCAAGCGGCATGCACAAAGGCACTGGTATTGGCCTCTTCCAATCTCTTCGGGCGTTTGTGGATTGGGCGGCTGTGCGTGTGCTGATTTCGGAACGCGGATCGGCGTCAGGAGAGGGTCGAACGGGGGCGTGTCGTTTGGTCAGGTCAGTTTGGCTGGTGGGCCATGTCGTCTTTTCACTCAAATTCATGATTGGCTTCGTCGTTGGGTCGGCGACAGTTGAGGAGCTGCTGTCGCTCCGTATGGAGGCAGTATCGAAGATGGCCATGGTGTCAAGCGGTATCAAAACGACGGGAAAAGCGCGATGGGAAATAATTCTCGTTGCGGTAGGTAGCCAATAGGATAAATTAGACAAAGAGATGGAGAATGTTTCGCCATCGGTATGTCATCCAAGAAGTGGTGAAGGGGGAAGATATGAGGAAAACTAAAGATGGGCCGAGGCAGTGCACGAGATTATATAAAGTCTCGGGGTTGATCAATGCACAAATATCACTAAGATTCCTTAACACTCCATTATACTGTAATTTTTTGCCGTGATGGTTGCTTACAGCTGATTGTGCGCGTTTTGGCATCATTTGCTGTTGGTGATATATAATGCTGTATTTGAATATGTACTTTAAAAGGTTGTGGGAAGTACACAAGACAATGTTTCCTGTTACAAGTGTACTTAAAATGATCAACGCTACTTGGACATCCGTTGTCGAAATAAAAAAATCACATGTTTCAGCACCACAGTATGAATTGCAAAACACAGAACTGTTTTCTCGAATTAGTCCTTTTCTTCTATTTTATCTTATTTTTTTTTTAAAAAAAAAAAGAGACGTGTGAAATAATCAACAAGACTAGAAATTTAGTACTGGCAAGTACAATTTCTGTCACATATATACAGTCCAACATCTGAGTACTCCAGTACCTTTATCATTCTCATGCGACCGCGTTATCCTAGGATGCTTCGTCCGTGGCCAACAGTGCCAGCAGTGCTAACCTTAGTGGAGTGAGAAGCCACGCCTCGAATTCGGACAATATAAAAGACCGGTTTAGGGTCTATTATTACGCCATCCAAGTCCCAAAGCCAAAGCTTACTAAAGATACACTGCGGCCGAGATAGAAAGGGTAGACATAAAGGAAGAGGGAAAGAGCCAGAAACAAGACGACTACGGTGAGACTCCGCCTAGCACAGCAATTGATGTGCCTTTAAGCTAGCTGAAGAGATTGCGGTATGGCAACAAGATGATAAAAAGAAACGCACAGAATCTTTATCTGTTGATTCCGTCTGGGCGAAGGACGGCGACAACAAAGGACGGCCTCTGAGACAAAGCCGCTGTTGCAGAAGGCCGTGAGAGCTCAACAGTAGCAAAAATAGCGCTTGAGGCGGTGTGGTTTGACGTGCACGGGTCGTGCTGATTTACAGAAGCCTTTTCAGAAGACGAAAAGAGTTGGATGTGATTGAATTCAGGCGAACTGATGGTGCTGATACGGAGAATTTCCATACTGGTCTTGCGCTTATCGTCGCGGGAGAGCGCGATAAGAACTTTTTAGTGGAGAAGCCAGCCTAGTAGTCTCACCGCCTTTGGCAGAATTGACTTTTTGGTGACGATCTTCAGGCCTGTCTGCTTATCGCCTTTTTTTTTTTTTTTTTTTTTTTTGCCCATGCTGCAAGGCTCTCGACGACACTCCATGCATTGCCTGCACGAACACACACGATAACGCCACGATTCAACGACGAAACTCTACCAAACCACTCCTCCTACCCGCCAGCCTCCTTCCCACCTCGCCATGGCGGGCCCTTCCGGCTCCGACTTTGTGCGCTTTACCGGCCACCGGTTCCTTGCCCAGCGTCTCCTCTTGGCCACTTTGACCGGCCGCCCCGTCCATATTTCCGGCATCCGCAGCTCGTCACCGACACATCCGGGCCTTGCGCCCCATGAGGTTTCCTTGCTGCGTCTCTTTGACGCCGTCACCAACGCAGCGCCTTCCAGATTTCGTATACGGGTACCACCATCACCTTCCACCCGGGCCTCATCACGGGCACCGTCGCCGGCGCCGGCGCGACCGAGGACGATGTGATTGAACACCATGTGCCCGCAGGCTGCACGCGCGGCATCACCTACTTTTTGCTCCCCATGGCCCTGCTGGCCCCCTTCTCCAAGGCCCACGTCAACATTCGCTTTTCAGGCCCGGTGTCATTACCTCGGCCACCGACACGGGCGACATCTCGGCCGACGCCTTCCGTCTCGCCATCCTGCCGCTGTACGGCCTGTTTGGTATTCCGCCTGCCCGCATCGAGCTCAACATCCGCCAGCGCAGCTGTCCGGCAGCGGCGACCGCCGCGGCAACGGTGTCGTCGAGCTGCGGTTCGCCAGCCAGGTCCGCTGCCCAAGACGCTGCACCTGCACCGGGGCGCGGGACGCATCAAGCGCATTGGCGGCGTCGCCTACAGTGTGGGCGTCTCCGCGTCCAACAACAAGCGCATGATCCACGCCGCGCGCGGTGTCTTGAACACGCTGACGGGCGAGATCAAGATTGCCGAGGCGCCGCCCAGCAAGGACGACGGCAGCGGCGAGAAGCCCGGCATCGGATTTGGTCTCTGCCTGGTGGCCGAGTCGAATGTGAACGGTGTCGTCTACTCGGCCGACGTGGTCAGCCCGGCCGCGGGTGGTGTGCTGGCCGAAGACATTGGCACACAGTGTGCGCACCGCCTCCTCGCATCGATTGCGCAGGGCGGCTGCGTGAGCTGGACGGCGGCGCCCACCGTCCTGACACTGATGGCCATGGGCTCGGAGGACGTGGGCCGGCTGCGGGTGAGCCGGGACGTCGTGGTGGCCGAGGAGGTGATGTGTCTGGCGCGGGATCTCAAGGCGTTTGGTGCCAGCAGCTGGGGTCTGCGACAGGCCGAGGACGATCTGGTGGGCGGTGGTGGCGACAGCGATGAGGACGCGGATGCGCACAGCAAGCACGACGTGCTGGTGTCCATAAAGGGCACAGGCCTGGGCAATGTTGGCCGGAAGGTCGCCTAAATGGGGATTGGCGTGATGCTGTTAAAGAGAGTAGTATGGACGAAAAGGATAGGCGTTTGGGATTTGCATTGTATATATTGGGACTTGGGAATACCAAAAACAACAAAAAGAATCATCTAATTATACACATGCCCATTACGCCAAACATGCAAAGTGTGCCCGATTACACCGTGAAAGCAATACTCGCAAAAAATATGCAATTCAAAAAAAAAAAAAAAAAAAAACAGGGGGAAGCGCCCCCCCTTGCAAAATGCTCATAAGTTCATGAAGAGACCAAATGGAGAGTCTTTCAGCACCCACAACCAGTCACCAGTCTCCCTATTGTGGCCGTGGTTCTGCAGCAGCGCGGGCGCGTGTTCGTCTCTCTGCGGCCAGGCGGGCCAGCGTCACCGCATAGCCAATCGACTGTAGCGACTGTGCTGCTGCCGCACCGCCCTCCTTCTCCTGCATCGCCCGCCGTATTGCGTGGACAATGTAAAAATCGCCAATGTTGGCGCCAGAACTCAGTGCGTCGAGCGCGTTGTCGGCCGCCTCTTCTGGACTGGCTGCACCGGATGGACCGCCAAGGTCAATGTTGTGCAGCCGTTCGTCTTCATCGGGTTCGTTATTGCTGTCAGACGGTGTCGCTGTCGCCTGTTGCTGTGCTGGTGGTTGTGCAGCACCTCGTTCTGCAGCGTCTTGGTCTTGTATTGTCGGGGCAGTTGCCGTCGCTGTCGTTGCTGTCGTTGCTGCCGTTGCTGCCGTTGCTGCCGTTGCTGCCGTTGCCGTGTTGGCTGCCGTTGTCGCAATCGCTGGTATTGTTCCCCGGCTCTCGTCGCCGCCGCCGTGGACGCAGCCGCGCCCGCTGTCCGGATGGGCGACACCAGCCGGCGCAGCTTCTCGCGCTCGGTGTGCATCGCCAACATCAGACACTGAATGACCAGCACCACCAGGTCGAGCAGCACCAGGCCCAGTGCCGACGTCGGCGCCTTTTGGCCCACAAAGTCAACCCACACGCCGCCGTGCAGGTAGCCCGGTTGGCCTCGGAGGCCCGCGGGAGTGCGCCCAGCGAGTGTGCCAGCAGACACAGAGCGCTGGGCACAAAGATGGCTAGGACGTGGGATTTGCGGGCGTCGAGGGGGAGGACAAAGTCTTCGGATTTCGGGGAGAGAAAGAAGGAGTGCGGCGCGCGCGGACAGCGAAGCGAAAGAAGGAGCAGCTACACTGTCAGTAGGAGCAACAGCACCGGAAAAACAACGGGGAAAAGGGACTCACTCCATGTAGTACAGGGCGCACAACTCGGCAAAGACAAGCATGTCGAGCTGGCTCATCATGTCGGTGTAGAAGCCCAGCTTCTTCTTAAGACCTTCGCGCACTTTGCTCGCGACGGCACTGGACGTCGATCGCCGGGTGGCCGTGTTGGCTCGACTGCGCCGGGTGCGGGTGGAGCTTCGAGGGCGGCCGGCACCGGCGCCGGCGACAGCATCGCTGCTGCTGTTCATGGTCGGTGAAAAAGGCTGAGGAAAGGAGGAAGGAGGAAGATAGGATACGGGTGGGAAAACGGAGTAGGCGGAGACGGCGGAGAAGGCGAAAGGGGGGAGTCGCCTTCAGATGGGTCGAGGCCAGCGAGGCTGCCGGACGGCACGCTACCTCATGTTTCGGGGTGTGGGTGAGGGTGAGGGCGAGGGTGAGGGTGGCGATGCAGCAGTTGGTCGAAATCGGTGCTGAATCAATGGATATGCTCGGCCGCGGGAAGACGTCGTGGCAAAGCTATGCAATCCGGTCGGGTGAAGGTATCGCGAGAAGAGGTCGACGCGGCTGCAGGCATAGGAAATGGCATTACGTGCAAGTGCTACAGCCTACAGGGCGTTGCCATGCGGAGAGCACCTGTTACGAATACACCAGGCGCCTGGAGCGCGATCGCACCATAGGGGCCTTCCACTTCCAGTAATCTACAGCCTGGTCCGCAAAGCTACAGGGGTGTGTCACTAAAAGCACATGCCAGGAATACTGAGTATGGGGAAACCTGAATCGGCCGGAAAAAACAGTAACCCGTGCGACCGCTGCAGCCTTTGTCTCTCCCTGCAAACGGGCCTTGGGTTTACTCAGTACCTCTAGAGTCTAGCTGGCTCGCCTGGCGGAGAGAAGACAGCCGCGGGGTGCGTGGTGGAGCCCAGCGTGGTTCTGTCGATTTTTGGCGGATGGCGGGCTATCTCGAAAACCAACGGCCATCTTCCCCGTCTGAGTCACTTTGCTGGACAGCCTCGTCCAACGACAACGGGACAGCCCAACGACTGTGCAGCAATTCCCTGGCTCGTCTGTAGCAGCAACGAGTCGACACTGCAGCTTTTTTTTGTACACCGACTTTCTCCAACACAACTCCTCCAATCCCTCCAATCCGTCCAATCCTCCCATACATTCGTCGAGATCAACCCCACCATGGCGAGCGCAAAAGACGATCTGACGACGGCGGTGCTCCGTGCCCTCGAAAACGTCGACTCGATCGTGACAAACGAGGCCTTCCCAAATGAAAAGACAATCGACATCAAGGCCGCGCCTCGACCGGTTACGGTCGCGGTCCATGCTGGCTACGAGACGCTCGAGCGCGACGAGTACCTGCTCGAGCCCGAGGGCGAGCAGATTGCCGCCAACGGCTCTCCACGAGGCGCGCGTCTTCGAGGCCCTGCGTCAGGCCGTCGAGGGCCTGAGCGTGGCCGACCTCGAAAAGGCAGTGGGCGACAAGCAGGTGACGAAGCTGGGCCAGGGCAAGGCCTTCCGCGAGAAGTGGATTGCCAAGACGAGCGACGGCAAGTTCAAGGCCGTGGCCACGGACATCACCGACACCACGCGGCAGCAGCTGCAGGCCATTGCCCAGGACCACACATACCCGGACGCCAAGGTCGTGGCCGAGCTGCGCAAGCGCAAGCTGGTGCGCCTGCAAAAGGTCGTCCACTTCCGCGTGCGCAAGGCCGAGAAGTTTGCGCTCGAAATGGTGCGCGAGGAGACGGACTGACGGCGACATGCTGGCCTCGGGCGCCTGGAAGACGGCCACTTCAAGCCCTACAACTTTGCGGCGCTGGGCGCCGACCAGAAACGCCGGCGCGCTGCACCCGCTCAACAAGGTCCGCCACGAGTTCCGCCAAATCTTCTTTGAGATGGGCTTCGAGGAGATGCCGACGGACAAGTTCGTCGAGTCCGGCTTCTGGAACTTTGACACGCTGTTTCGTTCCGCAGCAAGCACCCGGCGCGCGACCTGCAGGACACGTTTTACATTTCGGACCCCGCCCGCGCCGACCCGCCGCGCGCCACCGACGCCGACGACACAAAGGACTACAAGCAGTACTGGGACAATGTGCGCCAAGTGCACGAGACGGGCAAGTACGACTCCATCGGCTACCGCTACCCGTGGTCGCCCGAGGAGAGTCTGAAGCTGGTGCTGCGCACGCACACGACGGCCATCTCGTCGGCCATGCTGCACCGCCTGGCCGCCAAGAAGGGCCCCGACGGCCGGGCACGCGCCGGCGCGCTACTTTTCGATTGACCGTGTCTTCCGCAACGAGTCCGTCGACGCGACCCACTTGGCCGAGTTCCACCAGGTCGAGGGTGTGATTGCCGACTACGGTCTGACGCTGGGCGGCCTGATGGAGTTCATGGAAGATTTTCTTTGGCAAGATGGGCCTGCAAGACCTCAAGTTCAAGCCCGCGTACAACCCTACACCGAGCCCAGCATGGAGATTTTCGCAGCTACCACAAAGGGCTGGGCAAGCTGGTCGAGATCGGCAACAGCGGCATGTTCCGTCCCGAGATGCTCGAGGCCATGGGCCTGCCCCGGGACATGCGCGTGTACGGCTGGGGCCTGAGTCTGGAGCGGCCGACCATGATCAAGTACGGCATCTCCAACATCCGCGAGCCTGCTGGGTCACAAGGTCGACCTCAACTTCATTCAAGAAGAACCCAGCCGTGCGGCTGGACAAGGACTAAGAGGTTGGGGTGGGTTGGGGTGGATGAAATGCACGGATATGGGATAATGAGAAAAAAGAGATAAAATCAAAGATATGGACAAACAAAAAGAAAAAGAACGGATTTGTAGAGACGGCATTGTCCGGTAGACCATGGTATTAAGCTCATTTTTTCTGTTGAGTAGCGAAGACATTCATCTAAAAGGGCGCGCTTTCGATTGGGTGGCTATGTGCTGTGAACGGGTTGATGGACTCTGCCGTTGGGTGAGGTCGCAGTGTTGATGCGTGACTCACGCAGACATTGTTGTCAGGGGCTCGTGGGTCTCGATGAAATCAGACGCCGTCACTTACGGGAGTACACTTTGAGTTGGTGCACTTTACGAAGGTCAATCTTGTTGTGTCGTCGGCATATTGTATTGACTCTTTTTGGTTCCATTTATGGAACTTTTGACATTGTCCTGCTTTTTCGCCCATTTTCTTTTCTTTTTCTCTCCTTTACTTATATCAAATAACAAAACTAATGGCCTATTCCACAGCTACGCTCCCCAACTGTCCGAATGAAAGGTTTGGTGGTTTACAGCCAGCCTGACAATATTTCGGCCCCATCTAATCATTACCACAATGGGATTTTGCAAATTTCCCATGAGCCTTTATGGGCGAAATGTGATGGGAAACCGGTGAAGATCGGAGCACACGACTCGCTTCCAATTTGCACATCCTTCTCCTCCTCATTTTCAACATGTCACAGTACATCCGAGTTCGTCTTCTGTATTTTCTGTACCGCATATTTCTTTGCCAGTTGTGTAGACATACCTGAGCATGCATAGTCTTTTTGAGAGTCACGCTGTTCATTTTTGTGATCACAATGGCTTCAGATTCTTTATGCCTCAAGGCAGCACCTGTAACAGAAAGGCTTGCACCACACTGCCTAAATATGCAGCTATATCGCGCTCCTACGTCGGAGTCCACGAGGCATGCCAGAATTTTCTGGTTCTGGGCGGTTGCCGTCGCTTTAGACTGGTTTTTGATCGCTCTACTTTCTTTTCTTTTCTTTCTTTTCGCATCATTTTGCTTTTTGCTTTTTGCTTTTTGACTCGGTCTTTTCTCTGGCTTCGCTCTTTCCCGCTTCTTTGATAGCACTGGCGGGATTGGAGCTCGACCGGGCCAATCACATGGACGAATTCGTCGGTGGGGAACGAAAAAAATTGTATAGCCCCAAAATTTTGGACTCTCCTGGACAGGGGAAAGAGCGAACGATGGCCGTGAAGAAGGAAAAAAAAAAAGAGAAAAAAAAGAGAAAAAAAAGAGAAAAAAAGAGAAAAGAAGAAGAGAAAAAGACGACCGACGAATTGAGTCTGGCTCTTATCTTATCACGGGCTTCCCCCGCCAATGGAAAGAAAATGGGAAAATATAGCGACCCTCCTCTCAACAAGTGCTATTTCGAATGACTCTTTTTTCTCTCTCGACTTCCCTGCTTCTCTTCCTCTCCTCTCCCCTTTCCCTTTTGTCTCTTCTTGGTCCTTTCTCTAGAAGACAAGGCTAGACGGCGGGACATCTACTATCGCGACTTTTTTTACGCTCGTCGTTTTCTTCATTTTTATATCTCCTTTCTCATCCTTCTCTCTCTCTCTCGTCCATCCCACCCACGATGATGTCGGCCGTGTCCCTGGCGGGCCGAGCTCCGTCTCGCCTGCTCCGGCATGGTCGATGCCTCCCGACGGCCGTTCCCTCGACCCGTGTGGCTGCGTTCTCGGTCAGCGCACAGGCCCAGCTGCAGCAGGCTGTGTCTACCCAGCGCCCGACGGCCACGCAGGCCAAGACGCTCAAGACGCTCAACAGCTACCTCAACACGCGCCGCACGCTGACGCAGTCGACCAAGCGCGCCGCGACGGCTGTCGGCTCGGCCGTCACCGAGTCCGTGCACGACCCCAAGGCATACATGCAGAGCGGCGTGGTCAAGCCGCGGGAACACGTCGATGTCAAGAAGGTGCTGGTGATTGGCAGTGGTGGTCTCGCCATTGGCCAGGCCGGCGAGTTTGACTACTCGGGTGGCCAGGCCCTCAAGGAGGCCGGCGTGGCGTCGGTGCTCATCAACCCCAACATTGCCACGATCCAGACCAACCACTCGCTGGCCGACGAGGTGTACTACCTGCCGGTGACGCCCGAGTACGTCAGCTATGTCATTGAGCGCGAGAAGCCCGACGGCATTTTCCTGTCCTTTGGTGGCCAGACCGCCCTGAACCTGGGCGTCGAGATGGAGCGCCGCGGCCTGTTCAAGAAGTACGGTGTGCGCGTCCTGGGCACCAGCGTCCGCACGCTGGAGCTGTCCGAGGACCGTGACCTGTTTGCCCGCGCCTCGACGAGATCAACATCCCATTGCCAAGTCCATTGCGGTCAGCACCGTCGACGAGGCGCTCGACGCCGCCAACAAGATTGGCTACCCATCATCGTCCGCGCGGCCTACGCCTGGGCGGCTGGGTTCCGGCTTTGCCAACAACGAGGAGGAGCTGCGCAACATGTCGGCGCGGTCGCTGACGTCTGTCGCCCAGATCCTGGTCGAGAAGTCGCTCAAGGGCTGGAAGGAGCTCGAGTACGAGGTCGTCCGCGACGCCAACAACAACTGCATTACCGTCTGCAACATGGAGAACTTTGACCCGCTCGGCATCCACACCGGCGACTCGATTGTCGTGGCGCCCTCCCAGACCCTGAGCGACGAGGAGTACCACATGTTGCGGTCGGCCGCCATCAAGATTGTGCGCCACCTGGGTGTCGTGGGCGAGTGCAACGTGCAGTACGCCCTGCAGCCGACGGCCTCGACTACCGTGTCATTGAGGTCAATGCCCGTCTGTCGCGCTCGTCGGCGCTGGCCTCCAAGGCCACCGGCTACCCCCTTGCCTACACGGCCGCCAAGATCGGTCTCGGCCACACCCTGCCCGAGCTGCCTAATGCCGTCACCAAGACCACCACGGCCAACTTTGAGCCCTCGCTCGACTATATTGTCACCAAGATCCCCCGCTGGGACCTGTCCAAGTTCCAGCACGTCAAGCGCGACATTGGCAGCGCCATGAAGTCGGTCGGCGAGGTCATGGCTATTGGCCGGACCTTTGAGGAGTCGTTCCAAAAGGCCATCCGCCAGGTCGACCCAACTTTGTCGGCTTCCAGGGCGACAAGTTCGAGGACCTCGACTTTGAGCTCCAGAACCCCACGGACCGCCGCTGGCTCGCCGTCGGCCAGGCCATGCTGCACGAGAACTACTCGGTCCAGCGGGTGCACGACCTCACCAAGATCGACAAGTGGTTCCTCTACAAGCTCCAGAACATTGTCAACGCACCCGCGAGCTCCAGGCCGTGGCAGCCTCGGCGGCCTCAAGCGCGAGCTACTCACCAAGGCCAAGAAGCTGGGCTTCTCCGATCGCCAGATTGCCAGCGCCCTCGGCAGCACCGAGGACGAGGTCCGCGCCGTCCGCCGCCACTTTGGCATCCACCCCTGGGTCAAGAAGATTGACACCCTCGCCGCCGAGTTCCCCGCCAACACCAACTACCTCTAACACCACCTACAACGCCAGCACCCACGACGTTACGTTTGAGGACAAGGGCACCATCGTCCTCGGCAGCGGTGTCTACCGTATTGGCTCGTCTGTCGAGTTCGATTGTGCTCCGTCAGCGCTGCCGCACGCTCCGCGCCATGGGCAAGAAGACCGTGATGATCAACGTAAGTCCACGGGCGGGTGTGCCTTCGTCCTATGCGGATTTCTTCATCCCATACTGCTTGCCCCTTCCTCGCCCAACATCTGGCCGCTCTATCTTTTCCCTTCGTCTCATCGCACCTGCCTCAAACTTCCATCCAACCCACAACATCCACTAGCTTGCTGTAAAGTGGACCCAAGTGGGTCGCTTTTCCACTTACAACATCACCAACTCCAGCATCTGCATCTGCATCTAATTTGTCTTCTGCGCACGCTACACACTCTACACACTCCTTTCGCTTCCTTTCGCTTCCTTTCGCTTCCTTTCGCTTCCTTTCGCTTCCTTTCGCTTTCCGCTTCCTTTCGCTTTCTGCAACCTTGCACAACGTGAATTAAGCTTCTAACACAGCTTTCAGTGTAACCCCGAAACACCAGTACCGATTTTGACGAAGCCGACCGCCTTTATTTTGATGAGGCGAGCTTCGAGCGCGTGATGGACATTTACGAGCTGGAGAACGCCAGCGATGTTGTTGTGTCTGTGGGTGGCCAGCTTCCCAGAACATTGCACTCCGCCTCCAGGAGACGGGTGGCGCCAAGGTTCTTGGTACGGATCCAAGAACATCGACAAGGCCGAGGACCGTCAGAAGTTCTCCAACATTCTCGACAACGTCGGCGTCGACCAGCCTGCCTGGAAGGAGCTGACGTCGGTCGCCGATGCGGCCAAGTTTGCCGAGGACGTCGGCTACCCCGTCCTCGTCCGTCCAGTTACGTGCTGTCGGGTGCCGCCATGACCGTCATCCACAGCCAGGCGGACCTCAAGGAGAAGCTCGAGGCTGCTTCCAGCGTCTCGCCCGACCACCCCGTCGTCATCAGCAAGTTTATCGAGGGCGCCCAGGAGATTGATGTCGATGGTGTCGCCTCCCAGGGTGAGCTCATCCTGCACGCCGTCAGCGAGCACATTGAGCAGGCCGGTGTGCACTCGGGCGATGCCTCCATGATTCTGCCCCCCGTCTCGCTCGACGACACCACGATGGACCGCGTCAAGGAGATTGCCCAGAAGGTGGCTGCTGCTCTCGAGATCACGGCCCTTCAACATGCAGATCATCAAGGCGGCCGACCCCGAAGGTGGCCTGCCGATGCTCAAGGTCATTGAGTGCAACCTGCGTGCCTTCGCGTTCGTTCCCCTTTCGTCAGCAAGGTTCTCGGTACCAACTTCATTGACGTGGCCACCCACGCGCTCGTGGGCCAGGACGTTCCTGCCCCCAGGACCTGATGAAGGTCCAGCGCGACTATGTCGCCACCAAGGTCCCCCAGTTCTCGTGGACGCGTCTGGCCGGTGCGACCCTTCCTGGGCGTCGAGATGTCCAGCACGGGCGAGATGGCCTGCTTCGGCAAGGACCTGGTCGAGGCCTACTGGGCGTCGGTGCAGTCGGCGATGAACTTCCGCGTCCCCGAGATCGGCGAGGGTCTGCTGTTTGGCGGCGAGACGAGCCGGGACTGGCTGGCCAAGGTGATCAACTTTGTCGTCCCATGGGCTACAAGCTGTACGCGGCCGAGCCGCGCGTCAAGGCGTTTCCTCGAGGCCGAGAGCCAGACGCCCATTGACGTGCAGGTCATTGAGTTCCCCACCGAGGACAAGCGCAGCTGCGTGAGGTCTTTGCCAAGTACGACATCCGCCGGTGTCTTCAACCTGGCCAAGGCCCGTGCCAAGACTGGTGCAGGACGTCGACTACGTCATGCGCCGCAACGCCGTCGATTTCGGCGTGCCTCTGTTCATGGAGCCCAAGGTAAGTGATTCCCCTGTATTTGTGTACACATAGTTTTTCTCCTCCTCTTCTGACACCCCACTAACACACACGCAGACTGCCATCCTGTTCGCTCAGTGCCTGAGTGAGAAGCTGCCCCGTCCCGAGGGTACGCCCTCCGAGGTCCGCCGGTGGTCTGACTTCATCGGCGGCAAGCGCTGTAATCTGTGCGTTGTGCACACCCGGGACAGTCCCAACAACCAACAATTCTCGGCAGGCGTTTGGGGGTTCATTTGATCTACAAAAACCAAAAAGAGATGGAACACGGAAGGGGGGGTGAACTCAGAAAGTTCCATCGGGGAGCATCAGGTGGGGGATAGATTTGGGAGGGAAGGGAACAACAGGCGGGGCAATAAAGATTGGAGACAAAGTAACGAGGCGTTGCTTGTCTTTTTTCATCCTTGTCCTGTTTGGGTAGTTTTTATGATTCTTCTTTTTTTTCCTTGTTTTTGCGTGGATCTTCGGTATTCTGCTGTTCTTTTCCATTCTGCTAGCATTTTGTCCATTTTTCTGTAAACTGCGGTTATGTTGCGTATAGCTTCCTTTCTCACACTTAATGCCACTCTACGTCTATATTGCTTGCTGTGTACGTTATGTGTCGTGTGCGGACGGAGTACTGTACTCGTCCATTCCTTTGAGTCCACTTTAAGTTCGCCAACCACATTGAAATATCGGATAGAAGGTCACTTCACGTATTGCATTGCATCTTTGTGATACTGAATAGTGCAATTCATGTTTATATTCTGTTTGGCCAGGTCCGTGCCTGGCATACCCATTGTCCTATCTCGATCCCATTCCCGGCCATCCATTCATAGGCTCTGCCTTGGCCTTGGTATCTGCCCTGTTCAACACGTCGTACCCTCCACCATGCAAGTAGAGTCCCTATTTGCGTCCCGCACCTGTACTGCATACGGCTTGTTGTCGCCTCTGGCTGCGACGGCAGTCCTCGCAAAGACGCACTCGCGGCGTCGTCGTTGGCGTTGGCGTTGGCGTTGGCGTTGGCGTTGGTCGAGACGAGGCACCGCGGTGCAATGTACTCCGCGCCGGTGGTGGACGACGGATCGGCAGAGGCCGTACGTTGGGCGGTGTCGTCGTGGGCACCGTGCGTGCCTTGGGGCGCGTCGCGTTTAGCCTAACGGCAGCAAATCGTTTAGCAAGTGGCTCGCCAGAGTCCGCGTCACGGGTGGTGGTGCCGAGGGAGGAAGCACGAAAGAGAGGGGAAGGCGCAGACGTGGAGGAGAAGGAGGAGGAGGAGGAGGAGAGGGAGAGGGAATGGGACGAAGAGAGAGAACACGAAGAGCACCGGCCCTTGGCGACATGGACGTAGACGAAGAAGAAGGGCCAGCGCCGCCGCCGCCGCGCCGCCGCCGCACCACCACCACTCGCCCGTTTGATCGGCATCACCTGCACCACCCCTCTGCCACCCTGCGCCTCAAACTTCCACTACCACTACGAGCAATGCGCCTCTTGTCGACGTCTTCTTTTTGTTTTCGTCGCATGTTGGTGCCAAGATACTGAAGGTCTTCCTGTCTTCCATGTTCACATCTTGTCGGGGTCGCTTGGGGATTCGCTCACCGGCAGATTGCAGAATCATCAACAGCGTCTGCCAGCCGGGCGTGGACTGCAGCTGGAACGTGTCGGCAAGGTCGTGTTGCGTCGCGACGCGGCAAAGCAGAGCTTCTTCGTCCTGCATCACTGTGAGTAAACGGAATCAAAATGCCAACGGCGAAAACGTGGGCGACGGGACGGTACCTTTGACAAAACATCCATCTTGTGGAGGGCGCACAGGAGGTGAAAGTTGGAGACGTGCAGGTCCTTGGCGTTGGTCTTGCCCGAGTTGGCCTGCAGCGTACGGGCCACCGCCGAGTGCTCTTGGCTCTCGCCAATGTACTCGCGTTTCTCGATGGGGAAGCCCAGATCGGTAAACACGGGCTTGGCCTCTTGCGGGAAGCCGTGCGTCAGGGTGACAAACAGGTACTCGACGGGGAACGCAGGCTTGGCGTTCTCCTGCACGTTGGCGCCGTACTCATTGATGTGGCGGTAAAAGACTTCGGGAATGTACCGCGTGCGGCTCACGGAGCCGTCGTCCTCCTCCTCGTCGCGGACAAGCATCGACTCGGGCTCCGCCGACGGCTCGACAATGTCGGCACGCACCATCTCCACGGCCTCGTTGGACATTTGGTAGGCAGAAATGCCGATCTGGCCCTCTTCGTTGCCCGAAATAACACAAGTCACAAAATTGGAACCAAAGCGGCCCGTATCGCTCCACTTGGTCGGTTTGGGGTGCTGGGCCTGCAGCCGGGCGGCAAAGATGACCTCGAGCGACGACAGGTAGTACGAGTCGGCGTGGCGCTTGCACACCACAGAGCCATCGCCCGCGCCTGCATCCAGCAAGTCGGTCCAGATGACGCCGATGCGCTCGAGCCCGCACAGCCTCGCCACGGCATCGACCTCTTGTTCGTTCTCCCAGGGGTTGAGCGAGACACCGTCCGTCTCGTCCACCTGTGGCGGCTCGTAGATGACTTCGACGACGGCCTTGGTGCCGAGGGGCACCACCTCGTACTGTTCATAGCGTCCGTACAGGTAGCCCAGGCGCTGGCGCCGCCTTGCGCCATGTGTCGATGAACGAGTCCACGACAGCGGGCGAGGCAAACTCGACGTGGTCGACACACCGGAACGTCTGCGGCTGCAGCGAGATGGCGCTCGGCTGGCACTTGCTGCAGATGCCCTCGGGCCACTGGGCATGACCAGAGGGGCAGTCGGGCCGCACGCGGAAGAAGGGCTCGACGAGCGGCGGGATAAAAGACGCGCCAAGCTCGGGCTTGTTCTTTTCCGAGTTGATCTTGCGCAGATAGGAGTGGAAGGACAGGTACTTGATCTTGTGCTCGTCGAGGTAGCCCGCGTTGAACGGATCCAGTGGCTGGCAGTAGTCGCACATGCCCTTGGCGCCGTGGCGGCACATTTTGGGGTCGCGTTTCCGCGGGATCTTGCCGTCGAGCTTGTCGAGCTGATCGTCGAGCTTGGACTGCTTGACCGTTTCCCAGGGGTTTCTTTATGCGTGCGGCCACGGCCGAGATGGAGGCTGTCGTCGAGCCAGAGGCGGCAGCATTTGTGGGGAGAGGGTCGATGGACGGTCCTCGGCGGGCAGGACGGGCTGGCCATTGAGGCGGTTCGAGGAGGCTGATATCGCCTGGGGTTTGGCAGCAGATGCGGCGCCGTTGGAGTGGCCGTTGGAGTCGTCCTCCTTGTGCTTGTATTCTAAAAAGACCATATCGCCGTGGCTGCAACATCCGTGTTAGCTGAGATCGACAATCATCTGGAGCTGCTCCAAAAGTACGCACCCGAGTCCAGTCTGGCTGATGGGCACGTCGGCCACGTCGGCCACCTTCCGCTTCTCTCCCTTGTTTGTCGGGTTGTTTGATATCGTGATGGTCTTGGGGTCGATGGTGGGTGGAAGTTTAGGCAGCACCTAAGCAGTTAGCCGAGCTCGCATCTTGACCCCGACACGGTCTTTTGCATCGGTGCATGGAGCACCAACATACCTTAAGCATAATGCTGCCAAATGTGTCGTCTTTCTCGGCTCCTGACGGATCATGCCGTCGGGGCCCCGAAAGCGGAGCAACATCGCGACGGTACACAGTAGCGGGTGTTCAAGCTCTAGGTGGCATGCAAGGTGACGAGTTGCGTGGACTCGACTGGACTCGAGCTGTTTGATGGGAAGAACTGGGTAGAGCTGGGCAAAACGAGTTTCTGGGGAGATTTGTATTAAAAACGAGGAAAAGAGAGATCGAGGCGAGAGGAAAAGGGGCCACGAAACGAAAATGGGAAGTTGGCAAATGGAAGGTTGTGAGTTTGGAGTTTGTGAGGAAGGAGCTGTGGGCAGTGATTACTAGCAAATCGTCATGCCCGTCATTGCCTGAAGCTCGAACTCTCGACCCCGTAATGGGAAGGTTCTGCCCCACATGCCGACCGCAATTGTCCCTCTTTCCTTCTGTTTCCAGCTGTGACGAAAGGCAGGACCGTAGTGGGTGGCGGGCTGTGGCGCTGGGTACTGTGGCGCGTGCTTAATAAACGATCCAACCAATCATAGCACAGCACTCTAACAGGGTCAGAGGGTTCAAGGCTCTCGTTAGAACTTAGCTGTCCTTTTGCGCCAGGGGGTCTTTCCAGTTTCGCGGACTTGGCAGGGGGCCACCTGTGTCGAAATTTCTCTTGTGTGCTGTAAATCACCAACATTCACCAACATCCAATCTGGTTCCCAACTCTCTCCCGACGCAGTAACGAGCGCACACAGCTGACGCACCAATCCAGTCATTCTCTCCTTTGACTGTTGTGTTTTTTGTACTTTACTTTCTTGTCGCTCTTTCAAGACTCTTCTTCGCACTTGTTTTTCTCTTCTTTCGACGAGTTTTCTTGTCGTTTTCTGTCGACTTTGCCAACCCGACCTGACCTTCCTGACATCACGACAAACGAAACGATCGAGATACCACACAAATCTCGGCAAAGACACACACTACCGACCGCCACAATGGTCTCCCTTTCCGTCGACTGGCAGGGCCTCATCCTGCCCGTCGCCTACCTCCTCGTCCTCGGCGGCACCTTTGCTGCCTTCTCAACCATCTACCGCCGGCGCAAGGCCGTCCAGAGCGCCAACCTCAGCCCCTGGTTTCCCGCCGCACCTCCAGCGCAACGTCTACCTGTCTCTGCTGCACATGGAGCCCGAGGGCGGTGCGGGCTCCGCGGAGAAACCCACCAAAGTCCCCGATCCGATCCTCCGCGCCGCTCTTTTGCGCCGTGCCGTCGAAGACATCCACCGCATCATCCAGATCCGCAACGGCAAACAGGCCTGCCAGTCGCTGCTGCAGCGCGGCAGCGTCGGCGACGACCTGTGGCAGCGGTTCTTGCGTGCCGAGAAGGAAATGGAGGACGAGCTGCGCGATGTGGTGATGGAGGCCAATGGGCTGGTGCCCAACTGGGGCCAAATCATTTTCCAGACGGCCAACGCGATTGCGGCCAACGAGATGCTGCGGACGAAGCTGGGTGCGGTGCAGGACAAGGCGGCGGCCGAGAAGGCCTGGTGGGAGAAGCGGAAGGCGACGCTAGGCGACGCGGCCACGGCCACGGCCACGACCACGGCGGACGAGAAGGTGGCGCCGCCTCGCCGACGGCCGCAAGCAAGACGTCCGAGGACGACACGGTTTCTGGTCGACACGCCTGCCGCTGCCCCTGTCGCTGCCCCTGCCCCTACCCCTGCGGCTGCTTCGGCGCCTGCTGCCGGCGCAGCACGACCATCCACCCCGGCCTCGACGACGTCGACACGAGCGGCAAGAAGAAGAAGGGCAAGAAATAGAATCTCAAGTCCAAGTCCAAATCTCGCCGATAAGGGAACGAGGAGAGAAAACGGAAGAGACGAGTCTTGCAAAATGATAAAGGGGCTACATTGTACAATACTAGCAATGATGGAAGCTATGATGGAGGAAGTCGAAAAAAAAGCAGAGGCCGGTGGGCAACAGCAAGGTCGCCAGCAACGAAATGTTTTGCTACATCATGGCGTACGGCGCACGGGATTTCCTTTTTTTGTCGCTCATTATACACGTCTTTCCTGCGTAATTTACGGATCTTGCTCTCAATCAATTTATCGCACTTACGCGACTGTTGTATTACATGTAGTGGATATTGTCGACTACCGTCAGGCATGCATGCTGAAAAAAAATGTGATTGATTGTGCGGATTATAGTTCTTGAATCATTTCAACTACTTGAGCTCGACTGAATGAGATGGCAAATGGCAGGTTGGAACTTTTGCGTGGCAGGCTGGACTCGGAAAACGCTATATTCTGAACAAAGATGCCCGTCTGTACGCATGCGTCGCGCTCAAAGGGAAATACACACAAAGGAAATAGAAAGGGAAAAGGTTCCAATAAGTTCATGAAAGAAACGTGGCCGCTAAAAACAGAACAGAGAAACAGACAAAAGCACAGTATTATAAAGAGAAAGAAAATAGAGAAAGGAGGAGAAGAAGAAAGGATGAGACTGGTGGTCTAATAGTGACCCGTCTTGCGGCGCAGCATCTCGTCGCCGGCCGTGGCCGCGAGGCGTGCCCGCTGGGCGCTCTCGACAATGTCGTCAATCGTGAGCGGCTTCTCCTCGGCAGCAGAGTAGCTGCCGTTGTAATGGTCGCCCATGGCCGTGTCGCTGTCCATGTCGCAACCCATGCCGTGTCGCTGTCCGTCTCGGTATAGATGCCAACGACCGAGGGGAGGTTCGAGAGAATATCGCCTTCAGCAAAGATCTCGTCAATCTTGCGCATGCTGCAGGGCATACAGATCGACTCGTCGCCCCAGGACATGTTGCACTCGCCGCGGCAGGTCTGAGGCGAGCGCTTGGAGCGACCCTGACGACGGCTGTGGACCGAGCGCTGCGGCGTCTGGCAGCCGCGCAACCCGATGAAGCGACCAAACTTGCGGCGCTTGTCCTCCAGCGTCAGGCCGGCACGCGGCCAGCTGACGGGGCACGGGTAGCTGTGAGAATAGGCCGAAGGCGTGCGCTGGTGGTAGTAGCTGGCCAAACTCTCCAACTGGTCATCGGTGAGCAGCCAGAACTGGAGAATGTTGCGAGGAAAGCTGGGATGGGGCAGGAGGTTGTCCACGTTGACCAGCCATTCGAGCTTCTGGGACATGTGCTGCAGCTTGGACTCGAGGGCTGGGCGGCGAGCGATGCGGCGAGCGGCGAGAGAAGACATTGTGTTGTATGCGAAGGGAGGAAGGGGCTAGTCATGTTTTTGTTTTTGTTTTCTGTATTCTGTTCTTGGCGGAGAGGATGGCGAGGAGCAGCTACCGTGTAGGGCAACTGGCAAGGGAAAGGCGAGAACCAGAAAATGAGAGGTCGAGAAAGTGGCTTGCTGGTGGATGTTGGCATTGGAGAGATGGAGTCGAAGGACAGCTTCTTGTGTGAACAACTTGGGGAACGACCATCCTAAATACCAGACTAAACAAAACAAACGACAGACAAGAGAGAGCGTCTCAGTTGGGGCGGTCCCGGCAATAGCAATCTCCACAAGTCTCGCTTGATGCACTCTCTTTTTTGTTTGGGCTTTGCGTGCTGCTTTGTCGTCAAGATAAAGAAAGGGAGTGCAGTGCAAGAAAAAGCTGCAGCCTGTTCTGGTTAACCTGCCGGCGAGAGCATGCGCTCGTCTTTGCTGTTGGCTCTTTTGACAAAGAGCAACGAAAAGATACGAGGAATGCTAAAGAAAAGTCCTGCGTCGGCTTCGAAACAATGGCTTGTCGACGGGAATGGGACTCGTTTGAACATGGTCTTTCTCTTCCATTCTTTCTTTCTGCTTTATTTCGTTCGAAGCCCAACGCCAAAGAAAGTCGAGGTATGGCAGAAAGAACTCTGTTCTCGCCGACAAGCACAAAGGCCCTCAAAGAAACGGGTCCTGATGTTGTCTTTCTTTCCATTTCCCCCTCACAGCCACTTTATTTTGGCGACGTGGTCGACCTTGCGTCGCGTCGGCTTGATGTAGCCCAACGTCTTCATCTCAGACAGACCTTGGTAGAATTGGACGAGGTGTCGCCGTTCTTGTGTGTCTTCTTCAGCCTCTTCGTCGCACTCCGCTGCATTTCCGTTTCTCGCTCTCTGCAACTTCTTTGCCCTTGTTTTTGGCTGCATCGCCGTCTCTGTCGTCCTTGGGCCCGTTGCCGCTGTCCGAGACAGCATTTTGAAATGCCTCCCACAAATCGGCCACATTGATGAGTGGGCCTGCATCGAGGTAGAGTTGGTAGAGAATGGCCGTAGCAGGTAGTGTGGGGCGGATGCTGCCTTTCTCGTCGTCGTCCTTCTTGTTTGACTTCTTCTTTTTGATGGGGGCTCCAGTCCCGGCGCAGCATTCACATGCCAAGTAGTCATGCGGCCGTGCAAGAGCGCGCTCAACGACCAGGCCAGGGCGCGGGATGAAGACATCGCGGTACGGTGCGCGGGCATCGTACAGCCAGACTTCCTGCAGCCAGAGACGACCGGCCGGCGATGGCGAGGGAGATGCCAGCGTAGAAGGTGCTGCCGCCGCACGGCTGACTGTCGCAGGCTCCACGTCAACAACACCGGCGACAGCAGCAATGGTGGCATCGACCAGCTCTGTAAATGCCTCGTCCTCCTCTGTCAGCAGCATAGAGTCGCGGCTCAGCTGCACCTTTTGAGCGACAACAGTGGTACGCAGAACTTTGCTCTGGGCCGTATACTTGCTGCGCAGTTGGGGCGGACCCCCGCCTGGGCTGGAGGAGCTACTGCCGGCCACTTTGAGCATCATGATGCGGCTCCGAGCACGATTGGCATGGCTGGCCTCGAGCTTCTTCTGGAGTTCTTCGATCTGGTCGGCGATGTTGGCCAGGTTGGCAGACAAGGTCGTCCAGTTTGTCTCGTAGGGATCAGCGCCCTCGCCCGGCTCGGCGCTGTTCTCGGGTGGTGCCTCGAGAGCAAGTTCTGCATCACCAGCCTGAACGGTCTGAACAAGTCGCCGGATCGTGGCGACCAGTTCCGTCGACGACATGCGGCGAATGGCGGTCGTCATGACGGCAGCAAGTGATGTGTCGTCGTCTTCAAGGTGAAAGCGTCCTCGTTGGCGCCGCGCTGGTCCTCCAGTGCTGTGATATACAATTCCGTGAAAGACTGGCCGGGGAACACACCACTAGCCGCAGCAAGCTGCACTGAGCGTGCGATCCGCTGGTTCCACCGTCCGCTGGTACTGTAACTGGTTGGCGACGGCGGTCCGGAGAGATTGCTGTTGGCCTGGCGTGTCGCTGAGTAACTGCTTGGCCCTATCAATATCCCCGTCGGCCACAAGGGCTTCGACATGACGCCGGAATGAGGGGAGCTGCCGAACGGCTGCCAGGTAGTCTGCGTTTCTGGAGAAGAGTGTTCTGCGTCGTCGCGTCGCCATTGTCCCCAATGTCGCGCAAGAAGACACTGAGCGGGTTGGCGTAGAAGTAGCACATGTAGGCGTACTGTATGTGTTAAGAAATGGCCAGTCTACCAGATTCGAATGTTGGGAGAACACATACCTTCAATGAGTTGACAAACACGGACACACCGGTCACCTGCTCATCCTGGCGCTCAGCAGGCTTCGTAGCAAGGAGGGTCCAATACGCAACGGCACATCAGCCGCTGCGACAGCGCGGCGTACAAGACGATCGAGAACGGCCGATGACGGTGCAACGTCGAACTGTGCTGCTGACAGGCGGTGCGCAGCCTGTTTGGGCAGCCGTGCCTGGAACAGGTCGACGGATGTGGCCACACCAAACAGCAACACAAAGGGAATGCGATCGAGCCACGAGTGCAAGAAGCTGAGCAGGTCGGCCAACAGAGCCGCATCGAAAGCCTCACTGTCCTCGAACGCAACAACAATGCGTGATGCCGACTGGTTGCTGATGGCTGCCGCGACAGCCTCGAGATCGTATGCGAGGTATTTGTTGCCATTGTGGGCGACGACATCGTCTTCGTCCGCCTCGCTGCCGTCAACACCGTTTCCTGACGAGGGAGTTGAGGCCACCTGCACAATCGTTTTGAGAGCGGCACGCAGGTTGGGTGCTTCAGCCGCACGAAGGCGGACCATGCGACGGACGCAGCGATTCTTGTCCTTGGGCCCAATATCACGGTTGATGGTCTTCTCGCTCTCTGTGAGCGAAGCAGACAGCTGCCGGAACAGAAGCATGTCTGTCGTCGCGGCCGGTCCGAGGATAACAAACGCAGCCGGGAGTTTGGTTCTATCCAAGTTAGGCTCGCTCGTATGCACACAATGTCCCCGCACACATTCTCCCCGGTGCCGGATACTTACTGAATTGGCTTCTCAACAAATTCCATGACGGCCGTCAAGGTGGCTTGATTAGAGCGTTGCAAGACAGTCTCTATCGTCAGATGGGACGAGAAAAAGATAGACTTTGGACTCGACTGCAACATACCTGGATTCGGTCGTCGAGCTTGGTCCACAGCGAGTTGAACAGCTGCTTTCGACGGGCAATAGCCTCGGGCGTTTCCCGTCCTTGGAGTAGTGGCGGGAACGCTGCTAGAGCATTGTCCTCACCGCCATACTCCTCGTCGTCGCCCTCCTGGGCATCGTCACCTTCCCCATCGCCTTTGGACTTGCCCTTTGCCGTCCGCCGCTTCTTGGACTTGGGTGTCCGGTCATTGGTCCGGCCGTGCTTTCGGCCCCGGCGCAAGGCGGACGGCGACGTCGTGCCGGCCTCGTTCACACCATTGTTGGCCTCGTCGTCCTCATCATCAGACGGATTGAATATGTAGGCGACCTAGGAGGTTAGTGTAAATGTTCAAGGAAAGGCAGAATAACAAGAGTGAAAGTGAACCCACCCGATGGACGATACTTGTCTCCGCCTCATCGCCTACAAGGGCAGCCATTTGAAATGATTGTGAGTTGGGCTAATGAGAGATTGTCGTTCTCATGTGCAAAATGTCGTTGTCGTTTGTCAAAAGTACATCCGTAAGGAGTAAACACTAAACAGCTGCTGTAAAGAGGGTCACGTGGCCGTATCCACCCCTGATAGTTCGAAAAGCGCGTCGCGCGTCGAGGAAAGAGCTTCAAGAAAAAGTGGAGTTTACCACGGCTTCAATCCAGCTAATGTTTTAGGAAGGAAGGACCGTGTTTTGGACACCGAGTTTACAGCTTCTATCATCATATCTTGCGCTGAGAGCTCACCGGCGAAACCAATTGTCTTGTTTATATCTTTGTAACTGGAACAGGCCATGGTGGTGCCAGCTCAAGAAGGATGATTAACTTTCATCTTTCATCTCGTAGCTGCCACCATAACCAAGGCCATCAACACAGTGAATAAATAGTCACTTTGTCTTGTCACGCACTCCTTTATATCATTCAAACGCTACTTGTCGCCCCGCCGTCGATTTATATATATATAAAGTGAAGATTTATTGTTTTGCCTTTTCGATCTCATAACATCTCGTCGTCCCAGCTCCCCGTTCTCCTCTAAACAGAAAGCTGGGAACAATAGCCGCGTATCAATGGCCAATTCTATTCACTCCTCTTTTTTTGGGCATCCCGGACCCTTCATCCCGGCCGACGAAACATAAAAATATAGAGCCCATCCCATCCTAAAAAGCATGATAGGATTTAATATAAAAGAGGAAAGGAAAAGGAAACAACGAATACACAAAGACAGCACAACAGTACACAAACAAGGTGGTGGCCCAACGGCCATAAAAGAAAACAGCAAAATGTCAAGAGAGAACCAAAAAGAGACAGTCCGCGACTTTGATACTAGAATAAAACAAACATAGAAAAATGAATTGGCCAGAGTCGAAACTCAGGAAAGACGGCACCGAAGCGTAATACACGATGCATAAATAAGTAGCAAAAAGAACAAGTTCCTTACCAGAATACCGAAACAAAACATACAAGCAACATCAAAAAAGTGGTGGCGTAGACAACAAGATAACAGGACAAAGGGAACAGAAAGTGGCGACGGCATGTGGACAGCAAACTGGCTGCACACATCATGCTGACGCCTCAACAGCAGCAGGCTAAAGCGGCAATGTTAGCAGACTGTACACCACACACCATCAACGCATCATCGCATCATCGGGTGTTCAACGCACCTCTTCCTTGGGCTTGTCGCCGTCGGCGGCGGCGGGTTCTGGGCCGGCCTTGTCGCTCGTCTCTTCCTTCTTCTCCTCGTCCTTCTTGACACCGTTGGACTTGGCCTCGCCGTTGCCGTTGGTCGTCGCAGAGGTGCCGTTGGCCGCCGCTGCGGGAGCGTCGGCCGCAGGCTCGGCCGCCAGCAGCTTGTTCCACTTCTCGAGGAGGGTCTGGGACCGCGGCTTGAACTTGAACTCGTCCTCGCGCGGAATGGTGGCGATCTTGAGAATGGCCTTGAGCACCTTGTTGATCTTGGTCTCGCGGATCACGCCCACCTCCAGATCGGGAAGCCCTCGAGCTTCGTCAGGTAGTCGGACACGGTCTTCATCTCCTCTTCCTTGGGCTCCTGATCGCGCGTGAGGAGGCCCTTCTGGATCTTATGCCGCAGGAACAACACCTCCTTCGCCTTGCGCTTGCGTCTCTCTTCGGGCTGGGCTCGGGCTCGCGGGGACGGCCGCCTCCTTGGACGACTTGCCGACGGCCGAGGCCTTGGAGGTCTGCTTGGCCTTGTTGGACGACGACGAGGGCGTGCCGTTGCTCTTGGGCGTCCTGACGAGGTAATCTTGATCTTGGGCTTCTTCACTGAGTCGGACCGCTGGGGCGTCCGGGCGTCGTCCTCGGCCTTGCGTTTCTTGCTCTTCTTGGACGCGGTTGTGGGCTGCTCGTCGTCGTCGTCCTCAGGCACATCGAGCATGTCGACGTCCTCCTTGGCGGCCTTCTTGGGCGTGGACGCGGCGAGGCGTTTGGCCTCGGCGGCCTGGCGCTTGGCCTCCTCGGCCTCTTCGCGCTCCTCCTGGAACTGGCGCAGCAGGTCCTTGAAGTAGCTCAGCGGGTTGCTCTCGGCCGCGAGCTGGTGGGCCTTCTGGAGGTCCTTGCGCATCTTGTCGTTGATGGCCGACAGGGTCTTTTCGGGGTCGAGGTCGATCATGTCGGTATTGGGCACCCAGCCGCTGTGACGACGTTAGTCATACTGAAGAACATTTCGACATTTCGACATTTCGACATTTCGACAGCTCGAAAATTGTCGCACACCAAAACCAGCACCATCGCGACTTACAATTCGTTTGTGTAGAGGTACATGACCGGAAATGTGCGGTCATGGGCACGCTTGCCGCCGTCGGCGTAGTCCTCGCGGTAGGTACCGTCGGCGCGGGCGGCCGTCACGGGGCGCGTCTTGATCAGCGACTCCGGCAGCATCTCCTCGTCGCAAATGACAGCGGGCCACGCCGGGTAGCCCTTGAGCTTGACAAAGTAGTGGTCGCCCGGCTTCGCGTCCAGGTGGACTAACCGGGCCTTGGAGCCCTTGCGGTTCAGCTTCTGGCCGACCGACTTGCGACGCGCCAATGACGTGGGCGCCTTGGCCGGCTTGGACGGCGTGGCCGCCGCCTCATCTGCAGGCACGTCGTCCTTGTCCTCGCTCTTTTCCTCTTCCTTGTCTTCCTTGTCTTCCTTGTCTTCCTTGTCTTCCTTGTCCTCCTTCTCTTCCTTGTCTTCCTTTTCTTCCTTTTCTTCCTTTTCTTCCTTCTCTTCCTTCTCTTCTTTCTCTTCCTTGTCTTCCTTCTCCTTTTCCTTCTTCTCGGCATCATCACGCGTCTCGGAGGCATCCTCCTTCACGTCGCCGGCCTCCTTCGCAGGGACAGCAGCAGCATCCTTGACCTCGGCCGCTGGCGAGGCCCGGGCCTTGTCTTCCTTTGCGGCTTCGGCCATTGCGCTGTCGGTCTGGTCGGGCGATGCCTTGGGTGGCTGGGATGTGTTTTGGTTCTTGGCCTTCTGTCGTCTTTGAAGGCGGTGCGTCTGCTGGAGCTAGAGCGCGCGGCAAGAACGGAATTGATGGTTAGCGATGGGGTCGATTCGTCCACGGCAGCAATGGATGCAAGCATGAAACGAGTGCGATAACAAATGGTGATGGATTTGGGTGTTGATGGAAGCAAGTGCCAGGAGGTGTGGTTGTTGGGGAGCGTGGTTGTGTTATTTTTTTTGTGGCTGCGTTGCCCTTTTCGCGTGACGTGGGGAAAAGGAAATGCGCGCGTGCTAAGAGGAAGGGAAGGGAGAAGAGCGAAGGCAGAAGAGAAGGAGAAGAAAACAGGGCGCGGAAAGAGGCAAGGTTAGGTTAGGTTAGTAGGGGGGGACAAGTCACAAAAGGCAGAAGGAGCGAACAAGGCGCGCCAGTCAGAGCACTTCCAAGCACTTCCAGGAAGGGGGGGTTTGCTGCTGGCAGAGGTGGAGAACAGAGCAGGAGCAATTGGATGGGGGAAGGAGCGAGCGACAAGGCAGAGAAACAGAACGTGAGAGAGACAACGCGAAGAAGTCGACGGAGCAAGCGAGGACACGGGACAAGGGACAAGGGACAAGGGACAAGCGGGATTGCGATTGAGTGGAGCACAGCCGCCGGCCCAAAAAGAGAAAGAGCAGCAAGAAAAAACAAAGAAGGCAGGAACGACCAGGGGTGGGGAGGAAGGCGCTCGGCGGTAGTGGTGGTGTGGGTTGCTCATGCTTGCTGGCGGCGCACACACGCTCACACGCTCACACGCTCGCACGCAGGGTGGTATTATTTTTAAATGCGAATAAATAGAGATAAAATCACAGCACAGGAAAGACTGCAAAAACACAGCTTGTCCAATCAAGCAATACCTTTGTTGGAGGCGTGGGCGGGATCCTCAGCAGAAACAGGAGGTGCCGTAATCTTGTCAGAGCTCACTGGCGCAGAAGCTCAGCAGCGTCGGCGACCAGCTCGTTGATTTTCTCCGTCCTGCGGCCGTCTCAGTCTTTTCGGTCGGATCACCAACGGCTTTCTCGACGGTCAGGACGACCGCTTCGGATTCGTTGTTGGTCGCTGAAGCTTGAGTCAGCTGATCAGGCGCGGCGGCGGCGTTGTTGGCCATGGCGGCAGGAATGCGCAGTTGGCCGCGAGACGTAGGATGGAAAGGAAAGTGCGGCCGTGATGGTTTCGGCTAAATCGCGGCGGTCACTTAATATGTCTCCCAAGTTGTTGAGACAAAAGACAATATCGTCGGATGCTTGGGCGCGTTTTGTTCTGGCCGTGACAGAGGATCGGTCTCTGTTAGCGTACTCAGTACGAGCAATGGGCGTCTAAGAGCTCAGGCGCCACCGCAATGTGGATACAATGGGCGAGGGCAGTCTGAGGGAGCTCAATGGGCACCCTGGGGAGACAATTGGTGATGCGATGGTTACGATGCGGTCGACGCTCGATGAAATGAAGATGTAATGGGGCAATGATTGGACAGACGACAGAATGACAGAATGAAAAGGCATCAAGGTGTGTTGCGAATGCAAAGAAAGAAAGGGATCTCGACTTTTTGGTCGCCTTCAGGTCACGTTATTTCTACGGCGATGGCGGCTGCACGTCGTACGGGGGGTTGGTTGCTCCTTCCTTGGCCTTTCTCGGTTTGTTATTATCGCTGCTGACTTGCCGTTGCGGAGAGGGGGGGATGGATCGACCACAGGAACAAGCAGGCGCGATCGGTTGGGGGTGGGGGGGAGTGTGAGTTTTGTTCTCCTTGGTCTTTCGCCTCTTTCTCTCTTTGACGTTGGGTTGGAGGAAGGAGGTTGTTCTCACCAACTATAGGATATACGCATTAGCTCCAGCCAATCAGAGCGCGGCGCATTGGAAGCAAGTCAAGCAGTGCGCATGTCCTCGAGTCTCGACGTCGCCAGCCACCGTGCTCGGTAGCTTTCTTGAAAGATGATTTGGCTTGCCATTGCGCAATGCCAGAGACGTCAGAAAGCCGGATCGCATATTTGTTAGGCTTGTCGATACGGTGATATAACAGTACTGCGATAAAACAGAAACCCAGTAAATTGGAACAGACAATACCACTATACCACTATGCAAAATAAAATAGAAAAAAAAACAAAAAAACTCCGTATTATACACCGCCTCCAGAAACGCAGTCATAAATCCTTTTTTTACTGTACCCCTTGGCCGGCCATGCCTCCTACTCACTCCCGCTCTCCTCCTCACTGTCCTCGTCCATGCCCTCGGCCACATTGACCGTAAACTCGGGGTCCTGGTCGACACCCACGTAGCTGTCGCTCATCAGGTACAGCTTGAAGGTGTGCTTGCCGGGCTCGTCGGGCAGGCGGGCCTTGATGCGCAGGTTGAGCGGCTTGCGACCCACGGTCACGTAGCGGATGCCAATGACCGTCTTGGTGCTCTCCTCGCCGACAATGAGCCACCAGCCACTGGTGCGGTCGCCCGGGAAGAAGGGCGCGTGCACCGAGTTGTCAAACTCCTCTTCGTCGTCCTCCTTGTCCTTGTCCTTGTCCTTGTCCTTTTCGTCGTCTTCGTCTTCGTCCTCCTCGTCTTCGCGCGCCAGCTGCACCTTCAAGAACATGTCGGTGCCCGTCTCCAGCTGGTCCTCGTCCTCCACCGCAAAGTCGAGCGACATGTCGGGGTACTTGTCGTTGGTGAAGTGGGCGGCCTCGACGAGCTGCGACTGGGTCAGGCCCAGCTCCTTGACGAGCTTGCTGTACTGCTTGTTCTCCTCCGGGTTCATCTTGTCGATAAAGTCAAAGACATCCTTGATCCCGTACTTGGCCGCCACCTTGATGACCTCGGGCGTAAAGTGCGGAATCTGCTTGAGCGGGCTGTCGCGGTCCCACATGGCCTGCACGACCATCTGCATCATCTCAATCGCCTGGAGCGCGTTGAGGTGGCCCTCGTCCACCAGCAAGTTGGCCGCGGCGCTCAGCAGGCTGGGCGCCTTGCGCACGACCACCTCCTGGTCCTTGGCCAAGTCAATGGGCAGCTGCATGCGCGAGAAGTGGGCCTGCAGCAGCACAAACGCCTTGAAGGAGGGCGCGTTGTAGTCGACCTCGCCGCCGGCCGAGGCGGACGCCATCTTGACGGGCACGCGGTCGTAGATGCGGCGCAGCAGACCCTCTTCGTGGCGGCGGGTCTGGATCGTCTCGAACTCGGCCGCCGCCGTCACAATCTCCAGGATGCCCTTGAGCTTGGTGCGCGCCGTCAGCGAGAGAAGCAGCGTCTGCATGGTAATGTACGACAGGTTGTAGTGCGCGGCGACGAGCGCCGCCGTTGGTCGGCGCCACGGTGCCCTCGTCTTCGTCCACCGTGATCAGCTTGGTCTCGCTGAGCTCGCGCAGCGTCTCTTCGACGAGTTCCGTCATAAACTGACCCAGAGCGTCGTCGGAGCGCGACGGCAGACTGTAGTAGCTGGGGTTGGCAAACAGACGGCGATACAGGTACGTGGTCGAGATCCATTCGAGGGCGCCATCACCCGACGTAATGGTCTTGGTGCTGACCTCGGTCATGAAGGCGTCGGCCAGATTGTCGTGCAGCAGAGACTCGACGGGGAGCGCCTCGTTCAAGAACTTCTTGTAGTAATCGCGCTTGACGGCGGGGACCATCAGCACGCCGCGGCTGCGGCCACCGGCCTCGCGCGCCGGCTTGAGCGACTTGCCAAACATTTGCAGGACCTCGCTGACGGGGTAGTCGACGTAGCGGTGCTCGCGCCCGTCAAAGAACTGCGTGCCCATGACGACCACAAGGTGCGCCGTACAGTCGAGCTCCCAGCAAACGTCTCGCGACGCGATGAGCACCTGGAGAGCGCCGTTGACAAAACAGGTGGCGCACGATGCGCTTGTCGGTCTCGCTCAGCGCCTCGTGGTAGTAACCGACACCGTGGGACAGGGCTTCCCGCAGCGCCGCTTCCTGCACCTTCTCGAGGAGCGGGACAAGCTGTGCCGGGTCGACATGCAGGAAGCGGTCCTCGTCGTCGTCGGCGACACAGGCCAGCAGAAGATCGCGTGCCGTGGCGCGTGTCTGCTTGCGACTCGGCACAAAGACGAGCGCCGGCTGGGCGGCCGACAGCTGTGTAATGGCCAGGTAGGTTGGCTTGGCCATGGCGAGCATCAGCGAGGGAAAAATGCGGCACCGAGTACGACTGCAGGTGCAGCTCGAGCGGCACGGGGCGGACCTGGGGCTGAAATTGTAGATGTCGTGCTTGCTGGCGCCGATCCAGCTGCCCATCTCGCGGACGTTGGCCAGCGACACACTCAGACCGACAATGCGCAGAGGCGGGGTCTTGGATTGCAGCTGTTCGCGGATGTGCGCCATGCGCGACACCAGGATCTCGTACTGGTAGCCCTGGGCGGCGCTGCTGCCAATCATGTGCAGGTCGTCGGCAATGAAGAGGCGCACCGACTGCACGAGCTTCTGGCGCTGCCAGCGGCGGGCCAAGGTGTCCCACTGGGCATGCGTGGCCAGGATCAGGTCGCCCTTTTGCAGCAGCTTCAGGTCGTTGGTCGCCTCGCCCGTCAGCTTGACGACGACACGGCCGCCACCGCGCAGCTTGTCGAAGCGGTGCTCCCAGTGGCGGAATTGCACGTCCACAAGCTCCTGGAGCGGGGCCACATAGACAGCGCGGACATCCTCCACATCGTCGGCATCCTTGCCGGCCTGCTGCTGGCGCTGCAGGTGCTGGCCCCACAGGCGCAACAGCGCAAACTCGGCGCACACCGTCTTGCCGCTGCCCGTGGACGAGGCCACGAGCACATTCTGGTCGGTGGCGTACAAGGAGTTGAACGTCTGGGTCTGGATGCGGTTGAAAGTGGGCCACTCGGGGTACAGGGCCATGTGGTCCTTGGTCTTGAGAGCCGACACGGGCAGGGGCTGGAGGTCAAGCAGTTCCGTGTGCGGCTGGAACTTGTCGGGCAGCAGCAGCTTCTGGAAGGGTACGGCCAGGCGGGTCTCGGCGTGCATCCAGCGGTCGGAGATGACCGAGACAAAGTAGTTGGGCGGCATGGGATCGGTGATGGGCACGGTAAACTCGACGACGTGCTCGTTGTTCTCGGACTGGGCAAACTCCTTACGCAACAGAAACTGGTCGTGGTAGAGAATGTCCTCGCCGTCCGAGTCCTCGACGAGAATCCAGAAGCTTTCAGACGTGCCGTGCACCTCGTCGTCCCACTCAAAGTTGGGCGTAATGGTCAGACTAACATGCATCATGGACCGGGTAATGGGCAGGACCTGGGCCTGCAGCTGCAGGCGGGGGAACTTGGCAACGAGGCGGCAGACGGTGGTGCCAGCCTTGGGCAGGCCGAGCAGCTCGCCCATGCGCGGCGGGTCGAGGTCAAAGTAGCTCTTCCAGGGCACGTCGATACGCTCGGCCTTTTGCACAATGTCGCGCGGGCAGTGGGCAAACTGGCGCAGCGGCGACATGGTGGGCCACATGCGCTTTTCGGCCATTTTGCAGAGATCGAGCGCCGTCTTGGCCACGGAGGCCCAGCCCTTCTTGAGGGTGATCTCAAAGACGGCGCGCAGGATGCGGCCGGCGGACTGCGTGACGTAGACCATGTCGGCCATGAGGGCGAGGCCGTCGAGGCGCAGGCGCGAGATGTAGGCCTGCAGCAGCACGTTGATCTTGGAGTGCGGCTCCTCGATGCTCTCCTTGACGGGGATGGGCACACGGCCGAGCAGCTTGGCCAGCTCCAGCTTCTCCTCTTGGCGCACGGGATGTACTTGAACTCGCCGCTGAGCGCAAAGATGCGGAACATCTCAATGGTCGAGATGGACGGCTGGATCAGGTTGTTGTACGTCTCCATGGAGCTGTGCGTAATGTAGTAGTGCGACGCAATGCGGCCCAGCTCCGTCGCCTGCAGACGGCCCGTCTTCTCGTCGTACTTGGCCAGACTACACTTGCGCAGCACGACCGCAGCCGAGTGCACCAAGTCGACACGCTTCTGCTCCAGCGCTTCGTCGTCCTCGTATTCGGCGCCGACCTGGTACAGACCGGGCGACCGCAGCATACGCACGAACAGGTAGGTGTAGCCGAGCCACTCGACGGCCTCGTCGCGCGAGCGCACATTGCCCAGCACGATTTCGGCGTTCAGGTTGTCGACCAGGCGGCTGACGAGCTGACTCTCAATGGGCAGCTGCTGGTTGAGCAGCGATAGGTAGTACGGCAGCTCGTTTTGTGTCGTGATTATGATACCCTCGCCGTACGTGTCGAACTGGGGACGACCGGCACGACCGAGCATCTGCAGCACGTCCTGCGGGCTCAGCTCGACCCAGCTGCCCTTCTCGGGCGAGTAGACCTGCGTGCCCTTGATAATGACGGTGTGGGCGGGCAGGTTGACACCCAAGCCAGGGTGGCTGTACAGCACAGCACCTGATGGCGCCCTGGGCGAACAGGTCCTCGACATCCGTACGGTCGGCGCGGCTCATGCCGGCATGGTGGATACCAAACCCGTAGGGCAGAAGGTCCTTGAGGTCCTTGTCACTGGCCTGCTCGGCGGCTTCCTGCAGGATCTCGCGAGAACCGGCGTCGTGCTTCAGAATCTGGTTGATGGTCTCGAGCTCGAGGGCCTTGTCGCGGATGTGGCGGGCGGTCTTGGCCGTGTCCTTGCGCGAGTGCACAAAGATGAGCATCTGGTTGCGGTTCTTGCCGACGTGCTCGAGAACCTTGGTGTAGGTAATGTCGTTCATGGTCTTGAGCTGCTTGATGGGCTTGCGGTCGGTAACACCGATAAACTCCTGGCGCAGCGGGCAAGGACGGTAGGTGCCGTCAAAGTGGAAAAGGCCGGTCTTGGGGTCGACGCGCAAAAAGCTGGCCACGTCGCGATAGTTGGGCAGCGTGGCCGACAGGCCAACGAGACGCACGGGCTCGCCAGTCTGCTCCGTCTTGCGCAGCGTACGACTGACAATGCTCTCGAGGACGGGACCACGGTCGTCGTGCAGCAAGTGAATCTCGTCAATAATGATGAGGCGCACAAGATTGGTGTAAGACAGGTCGGTGGCCTTGCGTGTAATGACGTCCCACTTCTCGGGCGTCGTCACGATAATCTGCGTCTCGGCGATCTGCTGCTTGGTAAGCTGGCGATCACCCGTCAGTTCGCTGACGCGGATGCCAAAGGGCTCGAGACGCTTGCCAAAGTTGCCGACCTGCTCCTGGACAAGGGCCTTGAGCGGAGCAATGTAGACAATCTTAAACGAGTCGAGGTCAATCTCGCCCGTCTCTGGGTCGCGGTGGTTGTGGATGGCGCGCAGGATGGTCAGCATGGCGACGTTGGTCTTGCCCGAGCCAGTGGGTGCGCAAATCAGCATGTTGCCGTCGTCCTGGAAGGCAGACGGGTAGCAGCGGCTTTGGATGCGGTTGAGCGTCTTGGCTGTGCTGAACGGTCCGCGAGCCCAAGCGGGCATGTCGGTGATGGGGATGTTGGTGTCCTTGGGGTCGTTGCGCTTCTTGGGTGGCGGCACGTGAATCTCCTCGTAGCCCTTGAAAGCGCGCTTCGTCGAGCCGTCGGGCAGAGAGACACGCGGGTTGGTCATCAAGTGGTTGCCCTGCTCGAAAATGAGATTCTCGAGGTTGATGGTGCGGCGCGGCTGCAGACCACCGACGAGCTGGCCCTCCTTGCCCTCCTCGGTCTTAGCAGCCTTGCCTGCAGCCCCGTCGGCACCGGCGAGCGCACTGTTGCTGTCGACGTCCATCTTGATTTCCATCTTGCCCTTCTTGCCGGCCATGGCATCGTCACCGCTCGTCTTGCCTCGCAGCTCGTTGAGGATCCACCGCAGTCCCTCGGAAGCCATCTCGCGCTCGATCGTCGCACGCTCCTCGTCGTTCTCGGCGCGCGCCAGCTTGGTCAGCCAGACAATCTTTTCGCGGTTGTCAATCAGCTTCTGTGTGACCTCGGGGTGCTCGTAGTCGAAGAGCTCCATCATCTCGTTCTCAATCTCGTGCAGGGGCTTCTCGCTGCCCTCGGGCTCGTCGGGCTCGCCGGACAAGATGTGCAGCGCCTGTGTCGTCTTGTCGTGCTGGATGTGGGCGTCGGGTACAGCCGGCCGATCTGGCGCTGCAGCCAGTACGCGTCGATGTCGCGCGCAGGCACAAACGTCTCATCCTTGGCTTTGCCCTCTTTCCGGCCGCCACGGCGGCTCGGGCAGCACCAGATGCCGACGGGTCAATGATCATGGCGTCGCCCTCGACAAAGCCGAGCTCCTCCTCGTCGCGGTCGACGCCAGCTCCACCTGCATTGGCCTCTTCAGCCAAACCCGGGTGGTCTTCGGCCTCGCCTTGTTCGTCGTCGTCTTCGTCTTCGGAGGAAACGTCACGCACTTCGTTGAGCAGCGCATCCTCGTCTTCGTCTTCCTCCTCAAAGTCGACTGCAACGCCCTGGCGCTCGTCAATCTCCTCGTCGTCGTTGGCGCCCGCATCGGCCATCTTGGCATCGTCGTCGTCGTCGCCCTGCTCGTCGTAGTCGGTAATCTTCTTGCCGAGGTTGACCAGCTCGTTGAACTCTTTGGCGCTCAGGCTCTCGCCCAGGATGTCGTCAATTTCCTTTTTCTTATCAAAATCCTTGAGGTCGTCGTCTTTCAGGTACTCGAGCACCGCGTCGGCGGCACTGCGCACAATCTCGTGCGAGACATCGCCGAGGGTGCGCGCAACCAGCGACAGGATCAGCTCAAAGGTGGCGCGTGTAGCACTTGTCCGTGGCCGGTAGCGCAGGCCCTCGACAAGCAGATCGGCGCCGGCCAGAATGGATGTGCCGCGCATGCCCGCCCCGGACGCGCCCTGGCGCTTGCGCTGCTCGCGCTGCAGCACAGCCTCACCCTCGCGGAAATCGCCACGCTTCACGTCAGGCATGGCCGAGTTCTTCTTTTTCGTCTTTGGTGCGGCTTCGCGGGCGATGCGCGAACCCATGTCCTGGACCTGCAGACGGCCGGCCATGGACTCTGGGTCGCCTGTAGGCTCGTCCTTCCTCCGGGAGACGAAGCGGCGGTCCGCCTGGAGGACCAGGTTGGACATGGCCGCGTATTTGTATTGCGAGACATCGCGGTCGTAGTTTGCGTTTGACATCGCGACGGTGGTGTGGGGGGGAGATAAAAGGTAGGTTGGTTTGTTATGTCGAGGACAATGGCATCACAGAGGACGCGGTCCGCGGTTCGTTGGAGGTCCGCCGGGTGTGGTGTCGTCCCTGTCGAGATCCAAGGCGCGAAAAGAAAGAAAAAAAAGGCAATGCAGACAAAACACGAGCCTCTTCCAGGCCGTTCCCTGCAACGCGTTGATTTCGGTCGATGCCGTCCAATCCGGGTTCCAGACCGCTCGCAAGAAGATGGAATAAATGCGTCTATATGGTTGCGCGTCGCCTCGGTGTATCAGGCCGTCGAGACGTGGGTGTATTCAGTTGTGCAGCGAGGGAGGAGGAGGAGGGGGGGGGTTAAGTCGTGATGTTTTTTTGCCCTTGTCTGCCTACGAAGACTAAAAATTTCAAAAAACAAAGAGGAAGGCGTCGAAGCGGTTGAAGCGACCAGCAAGGCAAGAGCAACCGGGGATTAAATTAAATACAAAATTAAATACATTATTCACCCGTCGAACGCTAGCGGCAGTCCACTGAGCCCCGCCACCAGGAGCTCCAGCAGACACAGCGCCGATTGGCTGAAGCTTTCAGGGGTCAACACCGCTGTAAGGCGCATCTCGAACAACGGCATACAGTAGCAACGCGTTCCTGACGTTGGTCCAAGCACACGACCACCAGCGTTTGGTCGGCATGAACACACCGCAACGGCGCAGACGACCATGAGCACGCCGGCAGACACAAAAAAGAGCATACAGGCGGCGCTCGAGCCGTTTGTGCGCCCCCGCGAGGAGGTGGCGCATATCCGGCGCGTTCTTCGAGCGCATCTAGCGGCCAGCCTCAAGAGCGAAGACGCTGCACTGGACGGCAGTCTGGCGCTGGTCAATCTTGACCGGGATACAGCACCGCTTCCAGAAGCACGGGGACTGCAGAGGGCCTATCTAAAAGCCCTGCAGGCCAACTTGGAGGCACGGCGGGAGTTTGACCAGCGCGCGGCGGCGGCGGCGGCTGAAGCAGCAACAGCATCGTCGGTTGCGGCAGGACTGGGAGCAGGTCAAGAGGCAGCATCCACCAATAGCATCGGCATGCTGCAGGACCATCTGACGACAGTCAAGCTCAACCACAAGCGGGAGCGGATCCAGGTGGTCAACCGCTACCTGGATGCACTTGGCGAACGGCCCGTGGCAGTCGCAGCTGGCGAGGACTATCTGCATCCAGAATTCATCTACGGCGATGCTACAACAACACTGCCGTCGGTACCCAAGGTTGTTGTGGATGGTCTGGCCGAGGATGAAACGGAGCGAGCGGCAGCGGCTGCTGGCCAAACAGCAAAATCAACCTCGTTGGATGCAACAAGACCCACGGCAGCAGCAGCTGACCTCGAACGACTGGTGGCACAGCTCGAAAAGTTGGCATTGCGAGCCCAACTCACTTTGCGGCAAGAAGAGAAGCGATTGGCAGCTGCCAAGGAACGGGCAGACCGGAAAAGCACAGCGCCACCGGCGGCGGCAAAACTGCAGGCACTGGAGGTGGCACGAACCGAGCTGATTGCCTGGATGGAGACGGAGCTATGCAACGCAGGCGACGATCCCGACGAAGAAGACCAAGAGGCGGCCGAGTCGTCACGACAACTTCGCCAGAGCTTGCTGAATGGCCACGACGTCGTGGCCGGCGTGGGCGGCATCGGCAGCAGCGACAAGAAGATCCAACTGGAAGACAAGCTGGACGACATTCGGGACAAGTACAACCAGTATGTCGAGGCGCGGCGTGCTCTGGTCGCTACCGTTAGGACGATGACCCCCAACTATGAAGGAGCCGCAAAGACGGCTGCACCAAACCCCCTGTTTGCAAACATGCCGCAGCTTCAGCCGATGGGTGCGGAACGACCGGCGGCCCCTACGACACCAACAACGCCTGCAGCAGCAAGAACGGCAACACCACAGTCTCCTTTGCCAAAGCCGGCTGTGTCTGGCCCCGAAAAAGCGGCAGCCCTTGGCAACCTGTTGCTCGCACCCTATCTCGAACGTCTGCTTACTGTGGCCCGTGAGCAAAAGTCGGACATTGCACACAAGGCACACTACAATGTGCTCCTGGCTAAGCGCCTCAAGGACACGTGTCAGATGCTGGACCACTTGGCCGACGAGAGTCAGCTTCTGCCACGGTTTGGCGGCTCGAAAAGTGGAGGTGGGGGAGCAGGTGGTGGTGCAGCTTTGCTGCGCAAAAAGGGCATGCTGGCACCGGCACAAGGGGCCTCAAATTCAGCAGAAGGAGTCAGCCAACGTGTTGCAGCATGGACGAACGCGGCAGACTCAGCCAAGATTGCCACCTTTGAGGCTATTTTTGAGAAGGTTGAGGAGGGCCAAGTCGCACTGGAGCAAGCCACACGGTCCTTGGTTGAGACGGAGCTTCTCTTGGGGCGAACGCCAGAAGGCGAGGAAGAAGACGGCAAGCAAGCAGAAAACCAAAAGCCTGGGTCTAAATCAAAGCCCAAAACAACGGGCGACATATGGGCCTCTCTGAACGGCGAGTTGGGTCTCCTCAAGGGGGATAGTCGCCGGTGAATGATACCACGGAGTATATCCTAGGAAGAGTCACGATCATGATATGATGTTATGAATATCAAATGCAATAAATGTCATTAGATTAACAATTTCCATGCCCTGTCGTTTTGGACCTATGCTGTATAACGCAAATGAATAAAGACAATCGCACCCATTCTCTACGGAGGACACCTATCTACATCATAAGCCTCACTCCATTCGTTTCATCTCTCCCCCATGATGGCCGAAATCCGCAGAGACAGATCCAGGATCGACAGGTGCTCGTCGGCACCATCCACCAGCCGCTTGTCCACCTCGGAAAAAACCAGCATAATCCGGTTCTTCTGCGCGTCCGGCACCGTGTCGTCGTATACGATCGACTGGTACAGCTGCGACACCACCTGGCCCGCGCTCCAGCCGTCGGCCACCAGATCCTCGACCACCTGTGCAACCGGCTTGTACGTCGCGCCCGTGCCGGCACTCTTCTTGGACGGCCGGATCGCCGCCACCAGGCTTTCAATCGTGCTGTCCGGGATCACGCCCGCAATGTCCTCGACAATCTGGACCGTCACCGGCGGCGTTGCCGGCGCGTTGGCCAGCGTGTCGCCAGACACGTCGTCCCCGTCCACGTCCATGCTGTCAGCCTCTGGTGCCGCCGCCTTGGCCTTCTTTTTGCTATGGTTGTCGCCCGCTGCCTGCACCGCCCCACCAGCCGCGCCGCACTCTGCAAGTACGTAATCGCCTTGCGCAGATCGCCCTCGCTGCACCGGATCAGCGCGTCCACTGCACCCTCTGCCAGCGGCACGCCCTCCTCGGCCGCAATGTATTCGAGGCGGGCACGCGCGTTGCCCTGGTCCAGGCTCTTGAAGCGGAACTTGCTGCACCGACTGGCCAGCGGGTCAATGATGCGCGTGACGTAGTTGCAAATCAAGCAGAACCGTGTAATCTTGCTGTACGTCTCCATGGTGCGGCGCAGCGCGCTCTGGGCGTCCTGGGTCATGGAATCGGCCTCGTCGAGGACAATCAGCTTAAAGGGCGGGCAGGGATACCGAGACTTGTAGCCCGGGGCGGGTTAGTGAGCTGCATGCGGGCAAAGTCCTTGACCTTTTCACGGACAATGGAGATACCGCGCTCGTCGGAGGCGTTGAGTTCGAGGACGCGGGACTTTAGGAATTCGGGACCGTAGAGCTCCTTGGCGAGGGCGAGAATGGTGGACGTCTTGCCCGTGCCAGGCGGGCCGTAAAAGAGCATGTGAGGTAGCTGAAGACACACAATTGTCAGTATTTGCAAAGAAGGGCAGGGAAGACACCTCATCAACTCACACAAACTCACATTAGATGCTTGCAGAGTCCGTTGCAGAACGGTGACGGTGTGGTCCTGGGCAGTCACGTCGCTAAGCGACTTTGGCCGGCTGCGGTGTGGTCAGTCAACATTCTAGTCAACATTCTCCTGCATATCTTCATCCTCCTGTCCCTCATTGACACTCACTATTTCTCAACCCATGGCTGTGCACGCGGTGTCTCGATCGTCTGCCTATCGTTCTTGTTCGCGGCGCCGTTTGCAGCCGCCTGCTTCCGCGCCTTGAGATCGAAGAAGCTGGCCATTGGTGTGTGGACGGGCGTTTGGTGTTTTGGCCGTTTCGTTGTGTGTTTTTCCTTGAAGTAATTTAAGCTATCCGCTTTCGTGGGGAGTCTGTAGGTTATGGCTGGGTTGTCTTCGCACAGCTGGGTTGAGTGAGGCTGGAAGAAGAGCTCGTGAGAATACCACGGCAAAAAGCACTTAACGCGTCGCGGCGACGCGCCAGGAGCACCCAGCAAAATGGCAATGGCGGGCAAGTGGGTCCAACTGGCACCATAGAGTGTGAATAAGTCCATTTGCTAGTAATTTTGCTATATACACTGTAATGCTATTTTTGTGGTCAACAATGCCACTCATCTTTGGCTGTCCAATAAGCTACAAACAGATACCGCAATTCTCAACAGAGGTGATAGTTTCTCTCGGGCCAGAGTAATTTGAAAGTTTGGCATGCATTGTCTGGAAATGCTATGCTAATTGAAGCTTTGTATGATATACGGGATACTTTTATCGACAATAGTCGCTGTGGTCACTACCTTCCAGCGGTGCAGTCCCTAGAAGCACTGTTAGAAGCTGAAAAGCGGGGCCTGCCATGAACCTGCTCGGCCTAATTCATCCATCACATTCGACGGCGCAGCTCAGGCCTCGGTCGTGAGTTTTTCCGAGTGGACAACAGCGCCTACTCACCGAAATTGGTCCTCTGAACAAACGCCACCTGCTCTTTCCCCCCAAAACAAATGACCTAATCCTTGGAGGCAAGAGCGACTCACGCGCCCAGGCAGAAGAAAGAACACGGTGGGAAGGAGCGATCAGATCAATCCAGGCCATCTTGATAGGTGATCGCTTTCGGTTCATCTCGCGAAACAAGTCAACACCTCCAACAACAATCATCGCCATCATTGGCATCGCCACTATTATCCCTTTCTTCTGGCTTCGTTCAGAGCTCCTGGTTGATTCTGGACTCAGCTCCTCTCTTTATTCTCTACTCCGTAGACAGTTTCTCCGCCGCTCGGCCCACACCCACATCGCCGCAGTCTTTTCTCTTCGGCTTGTCTTCTTCACTTTTTCCTCGAGTCTCACTTCTCTCTTCCCGACTTCAATCTCGAGCACTCGGCAAACTCAAGACCTTACACCTCCAAACACAAATTTTCCCCTTAGATAGGATACCTTTTTCTTCTCCGGAATGACCCGCTGAACGCCCGCTCGCTCCGGCGCATCTGTCTTCGATACACTGAACCTCCCTTTTCCTTCTTTTTCCGGGGACGGACCCCCTAATCCGACAGCCGATCTTTTCTCGACCTGCGGTCACGATGGACCATGACACGCCTTCACAGATGAAGCTGGCGAATCCGCCACAAAATGGCGACGCTGCAACATCCTCCTCCGCGGACGTGGCCAAGAACCTTGAACCGGACACGTGCCGCATCTGCCGCAGCGAAGGCACCCCTCAAGAACCTCTCTTCTATCCATGCAAATGCAGCGGCAGTATAAAATACGTCCACCAAGACTGTCTCATGGAATGGCTGTCGCACTCGCAGAAGAAGCACTGCGAGCTGTGCAAGACGTCCTTCCGCTTCACCAAGCTGTACTCGCCGACGATGCCCAAACAGTTGCCCGTCTTTGTCTTTGCCCGTCATTTGACAAAATACTTTTTGCGCAACATTCTGGTCTGGCTGCGCGTCCTGTTGGTGGTCTTTGTGTGGCTGGCGCTTCTGCCGGCGCTGACACGGTGGGAGTGGTCCTTTTTCTTCTGGGTCAGCGAGGAAGGTTTGGTGGCAGCACCACAACGAGCACTGGACGATGCTGGCTTGAATGCCACAGATCTGGCAACATCAGCCATGTCTCTGGCATCCGCGGCGGCCGCAACATCGTCCGCCGCCGCTGAGGGCCTTGCCGAGCTTGTCAACGGGTCGGAAGCTGCCACCGCACCAGGCCGGATGGCCGACGTCCACAGCGTGCTCGGCGGCAACCAGACGTTACCCTTCTTGCTCTTGTCGCTCAGCGTCAAGTTTATCTGGAACTTTGTGTTCACCGACGATGTCGCATCTATCCTCTCCGCCGACAACAACTCCGCTGAGACTGTCTACACGGTGCCCCCGACACTGCTCAGCGATGCCCCCTATTTGCGCGATCTGACACGGTGGAATTGGTTCAACAGAGGGTTGGCTTACGCCCTGGAAGGCCAATTTATCACATTTCTGGTCATCATCTGCTTCATCCTGATCATTCTGGTCCGCGACTATGTCCTGCAGCAGCAACCAGAAATCAACATGCGCGCCGCATTCAATATTGGCGGCGATGACGCCATGGGCGGTGACGACCTAGCCGGCGGTGTCCCTGGCGTGCCTAACGATGCAGGCCAAGCACCTGGACCGCGTCCTCCAAGGGGCCCTCGCGGTCAACACCGCCACCACCATCATCATCGTCACCATGATCACGATCACGACCATGACCACGACCATCATGGTCCCGACCACCCCGGATATGAATCCGGTGGATCCAATTCGGAGTGGGAGACAGACTCCGACGTGGAGGTGGAGATTGACGCTGCCGAGCTTTTGCGGCCGCATGTCCAGGGGCCAGCACGCAACGGCCTGCAGTTTGGCCCGATCTTCAATGACGATTTCCAGCACAGCCCGCCCGTGCCCGATACCGACGGTCCTGCAGACCGTGAGGAACAGGGCGAGTCTTCGTCCTCGTCATCGTCCTCTGCACATGCGAATGAAACAGCAGGTACAAGCGGAACCGCGAATATTGCCGTGCCGTCTTCGTCATCCGGCAACCGCACGGCTGCTTTGCCCAACTTTGACCGCAATTTTCCTCTCCCTAGTGAAGGCGGGGCAACGGTCCAGGAGTACATGAATATCTACCGTCGTGCCGATGGCGACCAGCGTCGGATCCTCGAGATTGCCCGCGAAGAGAACCTCGAGGAGCATCTGCAGTACTGGCTGCGTGTGATGCAGAATGTGGCCGAGCGCCGGCAATCGGACCGTGGCAGCACGGCCAGCACCATCAGCACCACGGCAGCCGAGGAGGACAACACAAGACGACCCAACGGTGCGCCGCCCCGGTTATGGAATGAGCTGATCCAGATGCCAGACGTGGCCACAGAGATGGCGAGATCGAGCAGCAAGGGCAAGCAGCGGGCCGACCTGCCTGCCAACTCGAGCAACAACGGCGAAGCACCCAGCAGCGCCCCGGTCACGGAGTTTGAGTACGGCTTGCGGCCACGAGCCAACACCGACGGCCCCAGCGGGCCACCACGGATCAACCCCCTTGCCAACAACAACTGGTCTTTTGGTCCTGTGCCGACCACACAAAAGTTCACCCCCGAGTTTATACAGCCGCTCTACGGCGACTCTGCCGAGCGTCTCGATGGTGTGCCCGTCCTTGGCGACGCCCCTCCTTACCAGGGAGCTACGGAGCCCCGGGAGGGCGATCTCCGGCGAGAGAGTGAACAGAGACGCAGATCTGTGTCCTCAGGCGGTAGTTCGCGCCGTAGTAGCATTGCCGGCGGCAACACCAGAAGTGGCATGGCTGGTATTGCCGAGGAGACCGGCGCCGGTTCGTCATCTACGGAGGCGTCTGGCATTGCACCCACTCCCCCTAGCACCGACTCGGGTCGCAGAAATGAACCTGAAATCCCCTCGACGGGCAACTGGGCCGATCTCATGCGCATTCCCATGGCGGACGAGGCCAACTGGACCGACATTGCTGAGGGAGACGCTACCGACTTTGAGGATATGGCCAACGACCGCGCGCCTCCTGCCACGATCAATGCCAAACAACAATGACAATGCTGCACCGCGCGGACGACCGACCCGCGGTCCTCCACGCCGCATGCCCCCTCCTCCGGCTCCACCGGCAGCTCCTGCAGCTGCTCAACCCGCGGCCGCGAACCGTGAAGCGCCGGCGCCCGCAGACAGCCTCCTCGGTGAAGTGGCCAACTTTATGTGGCGTGACCTCGATGACATCGACCCAGCTGATCTGCCGCCCATCTTGCCGGACGTGGAAGAGGAAGACCATCTGGACATTCTGAATGACGACGACGAGGAGGCGCCCATCCCCTTGGACGAGCAGGACCGCGAGGCGTTTGAGGCGGCGGCGGCGGCTGCAGCTGCAGCCAACATGGAAGCCGAAGCCATTGAAGACGCCGAGGACCTTGAGGGTGTTATGGAGCTCCTCGGCATGCGCGGCCCCATTGCCGGCTTGTTCCAAAATGTCATATTCTGTGGCTTCTTGGTCACCGTCAGCTTGCTGGTGGGCATCTTCATGCCCTACAACGTCGGTCGTTTGAGCATCTGGCTCGTGGCCAACCCGATGCGGCCCATCATGATGCTCTTCAGTCTGTCGAAGCTGCTCCAAGACATTGCGGCGTTTTGCCCTCGGTGGCGCGGCCTACTTCACGCTCCTCGTCTTGAACAACGTCACAAACGCCACCCAGCTGCTTTGCGGCCGTGCTCTGCCGTACGCCAAGTACATTGTGCCGTCCCTGGTCACAACATGGGACCTTTTCTCCACCTCGGCAGCGCGTGTCATTGAGAACTTTAACCTTGACGCGCCGTTTCTGTCGACGGGCGAGATCCGCAACTTTTCCTCCATCAGCCACGAGGCGCTCATCTGTATCAAGGTCAACATTGGCGCCGTGATTGTGGGTATGGGACGCGCGATTGCGATGATTACGACTGGCGAGTTTCTGTCTCATGGCACCGAGGTCTTGGAGTTTGTCAAGAACGGTGGTTCCGCTGCCTGGGAGCTTCTGCGGTCGCTCCCCGCCGTGCTGTCCAACCCAGGCTCGTGGGTCATCACACTCGACTCGATGGACCCCGTCCAGGTCAACCCAGAGCTTGCTTACTGGGTGGCGCCGACCGCAGTCTGGCCATCCTGTTTGGCTATGCGACCATGTGTCTCGTGGCGGGTCTGTACCTGCACCGGGGCTCGCCGTTCAGCAGCGGTGCGACGGTCCAGGAGTGGGAGGCGTCCTTGATCGACGGTCTCAACCAGGCGAGCGGCGTTCTCAAAGTGATCTTGATCATTGGTATCGAAATGCTCGTGTTCCCGCTCTACTGCGGTCTGCTGCTCGATGTGGCCTTGCTCCCGCTCTTTGAGGATACGACGCTTGGCTCGCGGCTGCAGTTTAGCATCGACTACCCTCTGACGTCCATCTTTGTGCATTGGTTCGTGGGCACAGGGTATATGTTCCACTTTGCCCTCTTCGTCTCCATGTGCCGCAAGATTATGCGCAAGGGCGTTTTGTACTTCATCCGCGACCCGGACGACCCGGAATTCCACCCCGTCCGCGACGTCCTTGAACGTAGCGTCACGACACAGCTCCGCAAGATTCTGTTTTCGGCTTTTGTGTATGGTGCACTGGTCATCATCTGCCTGGGCGGTGTCGTTTGGGGTCTGGCCTACGCCGGTCCGAGTATCCTGCCGATCCACTACTCGTCCAACGAGCCGGTGCTCGAGTTCCCCATTGACCTGCTGTTCTACAACTTCTTGATGCCTCTGGCCGTCAAGTTCTTCAAGCCCAGCGACGGTTTGCACAGCATGTACACCTGGTGGTTCCGCAAGTCGGCACGCGGTCTGCGCATCACCTGGTTCCTCTTTGGCGAGCGCCGCATCGACGAAGAGGGCGCCCTTGTCCTCGCACCCGACTCGGAGGACCAAACCAGGTTCTGGCTCACCAAACAGTTCCTCGAGTACGACGAGGTCAACAACAAGGTCGTGCCCATGATGTCAAGGAGTGCCCAGCAACCCAAGGACACCTACGAGGAGTTGGACCTCAACACCAATGCCGTCCCTGCCAACAGAAACACACGCGACCAGCAGAAACTCATTCGCCGCCGCAAGCCCGACGAGATCAGCATGATGTTCTTTGGCATCAAGAAACGCACTCTGGAAGAGTCGGGCCAGCTCGTGCCGGACGGCAAGTTTGTGCGGGCACCGGCGTCGGACCAGGTCAAGATCCCCAAGGACAAAACTGTCTTTTTGGAAGTGACGGACGAGGCCACTCTGCGCCGCGAGCTGGGCTATCCGCCCAAGAGAATTGTGGTCCATGGGCCCAACAACACGACTCTCGAGGCGGTTGCCGCGGCCGCTGCAGCTGCCGCCGACAAGAGAAAAGAGACGCAGCCGAGGGACATGTACCACGGCAAGCAGTACGAGCTCGTCTACATCCCGCCGTACTTCCGCGTTCGCATCTTCTTGTTCATCGCCTCGATCTGGCTGTTTGCCGCCGTCACGGGCGTCTCGTTTACCATTATCCCGCTGCTCTTTGGCCGCCGCTTGTTCCGTCTGTTGCTCCCCGAGGACGTCCGCACCAACGACATCTATGCGTTCAGCATCGGTATCTACGTGCTCGGGTCGGCATCCTATTTTGTCTTCCACGCACGCTCGCTCCTCGCCAAGATCTGGACCGCCATCCAGCGCACGTTGACGGCGGCGTTCCTCCGCAACGCAGCGGTGACGACTCTGAGCGCCGTCCAGCGCGTCGCCAAGGTGGTCTACACGTACTTTTTTGTCATGGTTGTGTTTCCGCTCATGGCCACCGCGCTGGTCGAGCTCTACCTGCTGATCCCGCTGCATACCTTCCGGTACCCGCCCGGGTCGTCGGCGGGGACGCCCTCGGCCTCTGCGGACGCCAGTCGCAGCATCGAATCCCACCACACGATCCGCATCATCCAGTCCTGGACGCTCGGCGTGCTCTATCTCAAGGTCTTGACGCGCACCATCACGTCGTGGTATCCAGAGGCACGCCTCGCCTCGGCCATCCGCGCCGTCCTCCGCCGCGGCGATCTGGACCCGGATGTGCGCCTGTTGACGCGCGCCTTTGTCGTCCCCGCACTGGTCTTGTTCCCGGCCGCTGTGGGTCTGCCCATGTCGATGGCCAAGGGCTTTGTGGCCGCGGCGACGTCGCTCGACATCAACAATTCGGCCGCCCCTGTGCTCCTGCAGTTCCTCCTGCCCGCCACGGTGCCCGAACCGACGGTGGCGGACATGCGTCTCGTGTACCGCCTCAGCTTCCCCTTTGTTGCCCTCATCGGCCTGGGCATCTGGTCGCTCTGGGTATGGCCGGCGTGTATGCGTCGTGGAAGCTGCGGATCCGCGACGAGGCGTACCTGATTGGCGAGCGGCTGCACAATTTCGGCGTGACAAATGCGCCGCAAGTTGCGGCGGGCCGCCGGGTTGGTGCCTTCCGGCGGGCATAATATAGGTGCATAGGCATGCTTGTTTTGGTTTTCGACTTGACCCGGTGTTGGCCGTAATCTAGCGTTGCTCCCTTTTGTTGTTTGTTTCTTCTTTCGTTATTAATGTCATCGTGGAACGGCTGTTCCAAGGCAGGGCGGGTTTTTATGTTATGGTTGAAATTCAATCTATTCACTGCCATGAGGGCAACAAGCAAGTACATCCAAGGGAGTTTATGTCTTTAGAAACGGTTTTCATGTATATGTATATAAATATATATATATACAACGCCAAGTGTGACAGTAGGGAAAACGATGCCAAACGGGTAGAGTATCCTGAAGTGTCTAGAAGTGGATGCAAGCAAACTAATAAAAAAGAAGCAAAAGTGTAAACAAATGTGAACAAATGCAAACAAATGCAGACAGAAAATTACATCCGCTTAGAATGATCCAGCACCCTCAACCAGACGCCAAGAAAGGCAAATAAAGAGAACCAGAATAAAAACGAAGTGCATGATGGTAAACAAAAGGCAAACAAGGTCCTCCGCCTTCTCTACACTGCCGCCGGCTGTATGCTCTGCGGGTTGCGGAACACCTGCTTCGGATCCCACTTGGCCTTGAGCACCGCCAGCTCCGGCAGGTTGGCCATGTAGTACTCGCCTGGGCCTGCGATGCCGACATGGCCGGGTCGACGTAGCCCGAGTAGGTGCCGACGGTCGTGGCGTTGCCGCCCGGCAGCAGGTTGAGCAGGGTCGTGTGGAAGTTGGTCAGGAACGCGCGCGTGGTCGACGACAGCGCCAGCGCGTCAATGGCGTACGACTGGTAGAACAAAACTTTGTCGCGGTGCGCAAAGGCCGTCGCATTCGGGGCCACGTCGGCCACCGCACCGCCGCTGGCATCAAAGATGATGAACCACAGCAGGGTGCCCTTGTGGGCGGACTTGACATACGTGAACAGCTCGACCACAGCCGCTGGCGCCAGCAGGTCGTCCGGCGGAAGCCCAGCGACTTGGAGTAGAAGCTGGTCTGCGCATTGGACAGGTACAGCGCCTCGTTCTGGGCCTCTTGCGTCAGCGAGGCCAGCCAGTCGTTGACGACAAGCGTGCCGTTGCCGTTGTGCGGGAGGCGGGCCGGGATCCCCGAGGCGCGCCACTCGTCGGCCGTGCCGTAAAAGGTGCCCGTGATCAGGGCGCCCAGGGGATAGAGCACAAACTCGGTCCCGAACCGGCGGTCCAAATCGGGGTCGGCAACGACGGCCTGCCAGGTCGAGTACACCTTGGCCAAGTCGGCGGCACTGCCAAACGAAAACGCAAACGAGTACTGCACGACACTGCCCGGCGCCGGGTGTGTACGCATGACAAACTCCGTCACAATGCCGAAACTCGATCCGGCACCACGAATGGCAAAAAAACAGGTCCGCATTCTCGGTGGCACTCGCCCGGACCAGCGTGCCGTTGGCCGTCACCACCTCGGCCTCGACGACATGGTCGAGACAGGTGCCCCACATACGCGACATGGGGCCCAGTCCGCCGACCGTGGCGTGGCCGCCCAACCCGACACCGGGGCAGACGCCGTGAGCAAAAGCACGGTTGCCATGGTCGACAAGCTGCGTCGTGACGTCACCGAGCGTGGCGCCGGGGCCGATGGTAGCCTGCCAGGTCGCATTGTCCATGCGGAACTGGTTGAGGCCGGCCAGGTCAATGGCAAGGTCGGCCGGGCTGACGGTGCCGCCCAGGCCGAAATTGGCATACGAATGCCCGCCGGACTTGGCCTGGACGGACACCCCATTGGACACGGCGCATGTCACAAAGGCAGCGACTTCGGCGGCCGACTGGGGACGCACCACGGCAACGGGTGTCACGGCAATGGCCAGGTTGTACGGCTTGACCCATTCGAGCTGGTAGAGCGGATCCGATGGGTAGCCCACACAGCCCGACCGGCCATTGCAGACGTTGTTGAGGCATGTCTGCAGCGCCGACGGTGTACTTTGTGAGTGGCCCATGTTCTGGAGTGAAAGAGAAGGTGTCGGCAGAGAAAACCTGTAGAAAAAACGGTATGACGCCGGGATGGAGGTAAAAGTTGAGGGCGTTATGTTGACGGCGTTGGCGATGTTGGCGAGCGGCAGACGGACGCGGGTCGGGATAAGAGCGTACAGAACCTGGGCAGGCGTGTTGTGGGCGAGGACGCGAGGAACCCAGCTGAAGGATTCTCATACATAAGTACGGGAGGCGAGAAACCACAGAGAAACCACAGAGAAACCAAAGAGAAACCAAAGAGAAGCCAAAGAGAACTTGGCAAGAAAATATAAACACCCAGCATAATATATAATATCGATCTTCTCGAAGACTGGGGCACGGGGTGCCTGCTGTGAGCCTGCGTCTTGCGTCCCGAAAACCATATTGGCGATCGGACTGGGGGTGACAGAGGAATACGGCAGGGAGATTGAGATTGACAGGGAATCAACAGGGCAGTGACAGGGCACAGCAGGTAGCCAAGAGACAGAGACGACGAAAAATACGAGCCACAGGTAGAAAAAGTAACTCGAGGTCGGCGGCAAAGCAAGGGGGCAACGGGTGCTCGGCGAACAAGCCGTGCAACCAAACAGAATGCAGAAGAGCGCATAGGCAAGAATGGCCTGGATATTAGGGCAGATGACTAGAGAGGACGACAACTCGGAAAGCGCAGAACCAGGAAACGAAACACTGATCTCATTTCCTGACAGGGGGTCAAACCCAGGAAACCCGAAAAGAGGCAATGGGTGGCTCTCCTATCTTGTGACGACGAGACGTCAAAATGAGGCTTTATCGTGAGAATAGCCAGTAAGAAGGCACAGAGGTCGTCTAGTGAAAAGCATCAGACGGGACAGAAGTTGGCAAAATGCGGTATATCGACGACAGCAGACATCATGGGGCATCATGCCGACGACCGGCCGTCAGTCAGCCCTCAGCCCTGTGGGCCATATATACAAGCGGTACAGCAGTGCGTGCCACCATTGCCGCATTCTAGAAGCTTCAAGGTGTCTTTCTTGGACTCTCGAGCCACAATGTTTTGTGCAGTCCACAGTCTTCAGGTATTGTGAATTGGATATGCCCCAGAGGAGCAAAGTCCAAGACTTGCCTGAAGGTGTAGAAGATGACTGCATAGACGATGCGTCGAGCATAAATAAAAAAGATACAAGAGCGCTTGGGCGTGCCGTCGCCCATGGCCTGGTTTGGACTGGACATTGTGAGAGTGCTGTTGTTTTGAGCGGTGCGGACCTGCAGTGTTAGAAGAAGAGGTTTGAGAAAACATGGAAGCAGGAAAAGGCAGAAAGCAGCGCATTGTCCACAGATAGCATGGCAGTGCTGGACTTCGTCCACTCACACAGAAGAGGCACCCTCTCAAATCAGGCTTATTCAATGGGAGCCTACAAGTGACGACGTATTGGGAGAGCAGTGTTGCATCGTTATCTTTCGTAATGTTGCCTCTCTTGAACAGCGCCAGGGGCGATTCTCATGTCAGTGGACAGTCGAGACAACAAGCCTACCGCGAGCGGCCTCTTTTGTTTTGTCGAGCTCCTGATTGAAGGACGCTAAGAGATGCGGAGAATAGAGGTGAAATGACATGACAGGTAGACAACGAGAAGCCGTTGCGTGTACATGTACGACTAAGTTGTTGCATTGTTGAAGAAAACACCCGAAAAAAAGACAAAAGCCCTGTTCCACAGCCTAGATCGCGTGGACAGGGATTGTGTGTCCCGGTCCGTCATAGGGCGAAACAAGCAGTTGGTGAGCAGGGCCCTTTTCTGCATCGTGGTTGGCTGGGCGGAAAATTGACCAAGATAAAGGGGAACGAAAACAACGAAGACGATTGGTGACTTTGTTGCGTTTCGTCAGAATCTCGGCTGAGTGACGTCTCTCAAGACGCAGTTGACAAAGGGGACGGTGTAAAGAGGGGCAAATCAGAAAGATGTACTATGTCATCCATGTGGTTGAGTGGTCAATCGTCAAGAGCGAAAACATTCGATGTGGTGGTACTGGTGGGTAAGGAGAAAAGGGAGAAAAGGGAGAAAGGAGAGAAAAAAGGCAGTGCCACAAAGGGCTTTCGGGAGCATCGGACACAAGAAATAGTATGGAAGTGCACGGCGACACAGTAACTGAGCGGACGGATGGCTGTGTGGAATGGGAAGAAAAGCAATAGGAAAATGTTTGTAAAACACAGCTTTTGGGACAGAAGGAATATATACAATCGTCATCAAAAGAAAACATAAAAGCAATGTCGATAAATAAACAAGCAGTCAAAAAGGGGTTAGATAGATTGTCCAAATATATATATGCCAAGATAAAGCATCAATAAAGAATAGTGCAAAAACCAACAACAACACACAAACAACCGATTATGCCTCGTACTCGGACTTGGCCGCCTTCATATCGTCCTGCCACGCCGAGTAGATCGACGCTGCAAACTCGTCGTCGCTCAGCACCCTGAGCGCCGTGGCTGCCATACCGCGACCACAGGCGACCGCCCGCTGGAAGGCATCCTCGGTGCCCGCCGCACCCGTGAAGCCGGGCGTGTGGTTGCCGGCACCGGGCGGCGCGTCAATGCCGAAAGCACCGTGGAAGCCGGGGCACTCGTAGCAGACGTTGCCCATGTCGGTCGAGCCGGCCATGAAGTCGGTGGGCGTGCTGTACAGCACGGTGCCCTTGGGCATGGCGTCGACGTAGGCGTGGCACAGGCCGGGCGACAAGCGCAGATCGGCATAGGTGTTGATGGGCACGTACTCCACCGTGCAGCCCGTGGCGGTGGCGGCGCCCTCGAAGCAGTTCTTGACGCGGCGCCACAGCGCCTCCGCGTGCGAGAGAGTGTCGCTGCGGACGTAGTAGTCGACGGCCGTGTGGGCGGGGTGACGTTGGGCCGGGTGCCGGCCTCGCGGAAGACGCCGTGGATGCGCTCGTGGGGTGGATCTGCTGGCGCAGCATGGAGATGCCGTTGTACGACAGGCAGACCGCGTCGAGTGCGTTGACGCCCGCCCAGGGGGACATGGCGGCGTGGGCCGCGCGGCCCTTGAAGTAGATCGAGTACTTGACGCACGCCAGCATGCGCACATAGGCGACCCCACTGACACCCGCCGCGGCAGCCTGGGCAAGTGCGGCACCCATACCGCCTGACGCGTCGTCGCCACCCATGGCACCAGCTGCCGCGGCCAGCGACGCCGCCGACGGCGCCGGGTGCACCATCAGACACGCCGCGACATCCTTGTAAGCACCCGCGTTAATGAGCTTGAGCTTGCCTCCGCCGCCCTCCTCGGCCGGGGTGCCCAGCAGCTGCACGCGGCCCTGGGTGCCGGCCTTCTTGAGAGCGGCCACGGTGCCCAGGAATGCTGCAAACGACGCCGTGGCAATCAGATTGTGTCCGCAGGCGTGGCCAATGCCGGGAAGAGCATCGTACTCGGCATTAAAGACCACAAGACGGCCGCCCTCGCCGTACTCGGCCAAAAAGGATGTGGGAACGCCGTAGGCGTGGGGCGTGACCTTGAATCCGAGCTTTGTGAGGACCTCAACAAAGTGGTCATGGGCCTTGACTTCTTCGTAGGCAAGTTCGGGTTGGAATGGATCTGGAGAGAAAGAGAGAGAGAGAGGTGGTTAGCAGGGCGGTCGTCGTTTTTGTGTGCGGTATGCGTGTCTTTTGTGTCATTTTGTGTATCCGCATAGGTTTGACATACAAAAGTGTTCATTTCCGACAGCACCGACAGCTGGGCCTCGATGCCCGCTGCGGAGACCTCAGCAGAAAGAGCCATTTTAGGAAAGTGCGAGGGAGGTGGAAGTGGTGGAGGTCGAGAAAGAAGGTGCGATGATGGGGTATCAAGAGGGTAGAAAAGTGCAACCGGCAACCGACAATGCAAATGTCGCGACGTGGAAGGTACGTTTGGGTATAGGACAAAAGAGGAAGGAAGAAACAGTAACAAAGGGCAGGAGCAAATCAGGAGAGGCACAAGGATTGTCTCGCGATGGTCTTCCTTTCCAACTTATACTCCTCTCTTGGTTCTTTTCTTCGTTTTCTTGTTCCTGTCCTGCCAGCATGCGGAGACCTATCAACTTGACAAAAGCGGCAGTTTGTCGCCTCTTCCGTCGCCTCTTGTCCCCTCTCGTCCCCGCCGTCCGATGCAATTAGTCCCAACTAGCCGACCGGCTGAGACACTTGTCGAGCGCCCGTCGCCGATAACACGTCCCAAAACGGCAATTGCGACTAACAAAGCCTTGGCATACAAAAACCGGCCAGACAGTACTTGGGGAAAAATGCGCAAATCTAGCTGCAAACTTTGATTGAAGAGGCTCTACACGCAAAGTATCACAGAATAAAGCACAAATTTGCTAGAAACATCAACACCCACTTGACGTTGTGCCGTCGTTCTGCGGCTCTGTGACTGTGCCTGGATGAACAGCCGCCACAGCGCGCGCCTGGTCGTCAAGTCGCCTATCGGCGAATCTGGCCACTGAGAGTGAGCGCTTTTGAGGGAGCCTCAATGGGCACTTTTAGCGGGTCCAGGCCCTTCTTTTTACCGTATTAGACAGTTGAAACCCACACCATGCGCTCGAAACGTGGGGACCGTGGAGACCTTGTGCGAGGCTATGAGTAAGAGACCATGGTCCGGTCTTGTTCGTCCGGTCGTTGACAATTGTCAACCTGGCACACAAGAAGAAAAGGGATGGCCTGGCAGCTGAGCGTTCGCGACCCTTGCATTGCTATTCTGGGTGTATTGGGCGTTTTAGCCGCCACCCTAATCCAGAGGTTTCGGCCGGTTCTGTCCAAGGCTGTACATGTACATACTTGTACGTGGAGAGCGGCCTGTTGAGTGGAATGCAGTCTCTACGCCCGGATCGAGATTTTTGAGACAAACCTTGCTAGGCCAGATAGTCCCCCAGGCACCGTTCATGTACATGTACGCGTATGGGCCCTGGAATGCTGGTCCAGAATTCTCTGGGACAGTCAGTGTCGACTAGTCCGTCTTCAGCTCCAAGTTCTGAATCTGGAACGGACCTGGTCTGGCGTTGGCGCCGTGGCCGGCAATGCTGTCACCTTGTACGTCCGGTTGAGGAGTGCGTCTTTGCTAGAGCCGTTGTGCTTTAATGTGTTGCGTACAAGCTGTTACTGTATCGCAAGGACGTGTCTGCAGTATCCGTGAAAAGCAACTGTGAGTTAGATTTGGCTTTCGCCACCGCTCCTCCAGGACCTTTGTCTATTCTTATTCTTGTACACTGTCGTAGCCTCGTGGCATGTGATAATGTGAAAGTGTGAAGATGGAGGGATAGAAAGACAAAAAAGGCCGCCATTTATGATTGTTTTATAAGAATCGCTCCGCGAAAATAAAGAAACAAAATAGAAGGGGACGTTATCCAAAGCAACGCCGCTATTAACAAAGAAAATAAGATGAACATGAGAAGAAGAAGAAGAAGAGAAAGATATAAAGAAATCTAAAGGACATGGGGCTCAAAAAAACGCCTACAGCCGTGCCAGCTTGCGCGTGGCTAGGGCACCAATCACAGCAAAGATGGCGCCGATAAACAGCGTCACGGCAATGGCGTTGGGCCATCCGTGCTGTGGTGCTCCGACGGTGCGCATCGGTCGCCAGCTCGGGGCTCTTGCCGGTTCCAGCACCGCGAACACAAACGCGCTCAGCAGGTTGCCCAGCAGCTGCGGCAGCGTCGTGTAAATGTTCAAAATGCCAAAGTAGATGCCGCTCAGCTCGCCCGTCGAGACGGCCGCCGGGTCGTTGCTGTTGCTGTTGTTGTTCCCGCCGTGCTCGAGGAGCCGCAGCGAGGGCGCGGTCCCGCTTGCGTTTGCTGTCGAAGCCGCCCAGGGGATCGACACTGGTGACGCATCGGACGGGCGCCGGTTCAATGGCTTGCTGGCCGCAGCTGCGCCGCCCGTCAGCTTGTTCACTTCGACGCCCAGCAGCGCCGTGGGCGCCCATGTCACCACGGTCCAGGGGATGCCGCACAGGGTCACGAGCACCGTTGCGAAGCGGAAGCTGTGCGCAAACGGCGCCATGAACATGGAGCATGCAAACATCAGGTGTCCGCACGTCCAGACCGTCAGCAGCTCCGGCCGCGACTTGTCCATGAGCTCGACAAAGCGTGCAAGGCTGGCTGGCGGCCGCCTGGTGAAGGAGTCGGTGTAGGGGCTGCGCACAAACAGCGGCAGGACCGCCGAGGCCAGTACCGTCATGCCGAGTACGTCGTCAGCGCATAGCTGCCAATGCGGCCCATCTCGCCCACGACGTCCGTCGACGCGGCACCCTCAGGCGCGTCGTAGCGGAAGTACGTCTCACCGACCCATGTGCTGCTGTACACCACAAAGGGAAACCAGCCGATCCAGCCCCAGAACACGGCCCAGCAGATCGCCTGGATCCGCGGGGAAGGGTCAGGAGGGTCGACCAGATCTGGCGGAGTATCTTGGTCAGCTTGGCTGTGATGCCGTCGGCGGCGCTGTTTGGACCGCCCAATGCCGACTTGAGCAGCACACGCTCGGTCACGGCCCAGCAGGTAATGCCGACTGTCGCCAAGATGCTGAGCGCGGCGACACTGCTCAGCTTTTTGAACTGGGTGTCACCGTACGCGGCCCCAGCAGCTGCACCAGGTCGATGGCGCCCGCAGCGTACCCCACCAAGTGGCCAAACGCTGCCATACGGCTGGCCCATGCAGCACCGTCTTGCTGCTTCTCGAGAGGGAGGGTATCGACAAGGAGACTGCGGTTGCAGGACATGACGACGTTGATGGCGAAGTCCGTGACATAGAGGGCGAGGACGGCGAGGCAGATGACGACCATGCGGTGGGCGGTCGGGGGGAAACGGAGTCCGGTACGACGCCGCTGCTGTCGTCGAGGCCAAGGAAGAAGGAAACGATTTCGCGTGTAAAGCTGAGCGTCAACAAGCCGGCAACGACAACAATGGAGCCAATGGCCATAAAGGGCCGCCGCCGGCCCATTTCGCCGTCGACTGGTCCGACACGACACCAATGACGGGCTGGACGACCAGACCCGATAATGGGCCAGCCAGCCAGATCATGGATGCCTGGCCCTTTGTCAGGCCGAGGGAGAGAAGGTACGGTGTGCAGTCTACAGAGTTAGAGAGTCTTTTGAGAGTCATGGCAAAAGGGGCGAAAGGAGCGAAAGGAGCGAAAGGGACGAAAGGGACGTACATGTCATCTCCACGCCCCAGGTAAAGGCAATGCCCATGCTCGCCGAGGTCAGCAGCATCATCCGCGTCGTCTCCGTCGCGCCCTTGACGGACGGCTGGCCCGACCAGCTTGCCATGGTGTCTGGAGTACGACCAACGCCAAAAAACAAGTGGGAGTGACCGTGCAGTTCGGGGCTCGGAGTGCGGTCGCGCGTCTCGTCGTCGTAGTTGGTCGCCGAAAGGTGGCTCGTCTCGTAGGCGTAGTCGTCGCGCTCGCTAATCGTGATAAAGCTATCGTCCGCGTCGTCGTCGTCCTCGACGAGGTAGTGATTGTGGCTACTACCTAGGGGGTCAAACTGCCTGTCTTCGTCCTGGCTGTTGCGCTCCTTGAAGCTAGCCGGTGGCAGTCCGTTCCTTTTGCTTTTGCTGTTGTTGCTGCTGCTGCTGCTGCTGCTGTTGCCCACAACAGCCTTCCACCAAAGCGGTATGTTGGTCGGCTCCCGAAGGTCGTGGTTTCGGGCAGAAACCAGGGAAAGAATACCGGGTTTCCGCTTCATGCAGCCGTTCGTTGTTATCCCGCGTATAACCTTGCCATATGTTAGTCTGACCCTGTATGCAGAGTTCTCGTTTAGACACTTTCTTGTGTCGGAAGTTTGGCGCGCGACAGTCGAGAAGAAGAAGGGTGGGGAAGGCCGAGAAAAGGACCCTGGCCGAGAGTCGAAGTCCACGCTGGGAACGAAGCTGGGCGCAGTCGAGTCCGATGTCGAGGACGTCGAGGACGTCGCAGTCTCGTGGGAGTTGAAAGTAGTGAGTAGGAGTCGGTTGAGGGTCGAGGAACAGCGCGCCTCCTATCGCTTCTTCTCTGCGCCTTCCCGACCTGCTCCTTCCTTTGCGTATCTTCAAACGTGCTTCGATTGTTATGGCGGGCTGCACCTACCTAATCTGTTCGGTAACGGGGAGCAATCGCAGGTGGTCTCGTCTCGCTGAAACAGGAAGCCGCTATTCGCCGGTTCGAATAATTGTCGTCGAAGAAGGAAAGGAAGAAAACAAAACCGCCTCAGTATGCAAAACAATTTGGAAAAGGGGAAGCAGACAGAAAAGAAAAACCCTCGTGCACAGCGAGACAGAAACAAAATGGCAGCCCTTGAGCAGGTTTCTATCCCTTGACCCCTGATCAATTGCAAATTAAGTCCCAAGAAGATGGACCCGCGATGGGGGTTTGGGAAGTCGCAAAAGGCCACAGTGTTCAGGGGCGCAGTACTTTGTACGTACGTGCAGGGCTTCGCGAGAGGAAGGCGCGACGCAAGGCACATGTGGGGATCGCTCTTCTTTGTGCGACCCTTTTGCACAGCTGCAGTACTGCAGAGAGAAGGTGACGTCGCCTGCAATCAGCGCCAATGCACCCAAAGCACCCAATGGCCCGGCTGCGCAGATCGCGCTTTCCACTTTTTGCGACACGAATACGCAACGAATACGCAACGAATACGGATTTATACAGCAAGAGCGATGGGACTCCTAGAGGAGATGCATCACCGGAGAACGGCGCCTACTAAAATATGAGGTTTACGACGAAAACACGTATTCACTGCGGGAAGAACTCTTCCAGTGTGCCTCGTATTGTCCGGATGGGAAGAGGAGGGAAAAAGGCTCTGGGGGCCGAAGAACACGGCATGTGTCTGGCGTCGAAGCATGTCAGATAGAACTGTATAAGTCAGATTTTCGCGCTGGGTCGCACATGTGCGATATACATGTACGCACACAGCCTCCAACTTCCCCTCTCGTCTATTTAGTCGCACAAAAGGGGCAGGAATCGACTGTCGCCGTCTCTTTCGTCTTGAAAGGCGAAGGAAGGAACGACTGTCTTTTTTTTAGTATATGCGTAAACGTGCACTCAGGAAGAGTCATTGCCACCACGTTGCGACGGAGCAGCAACCGCCGAGTCGCTCCTACCCTGCACGGCTTGGCGTCCTTGACTTTGGGGCGGCAGGCACGATGGACGGGTTGCGCGACGCGGGACGTGGCGGCCACGATTTGGGAAAGCCCGATGGGCCACAAACAGGGGAGTACTCCGTACAGTAACTACTGTGGTACACATACTTTCAAGAGAAGGACCTGACCTAGCCAACAACAGCGGCAGAGAAGAGCGAGCCAACGAGCGGCAGGAGCCAATGCGCGTGCTGGGCAAGTCCGATTTAGGAACTTGGGGGCCCTGAAAACCGGCACTAAGAAGAAAAAATGGAGGAGGAAAGCGCGGGCGAGGCGGGACAGAACGACAAAAAAAATCAAATAAATCAATCAAATCGTCAAAGAAAAAAGGGCCGCCCACTGACGTCGAGTCATTTTCTGGAACGAAAAAACGGAGTCGACCATCGCCTTGTCGTTTTTCTGACATTCTCTCCCTCACCCAGCCTAGCACCACGAATCAGGAACCAGCAGATTGCAATTTGGATCTGGTGCATTTCCGCCTTGTCGCATTGCGTCCAATTGACCCCGCCAAGTCGCATCGCCATCCATAGAAATACATATCTCCTCTCCCAACGGACTGCGCAACCCTCCCGATCCACCGATTCCACGTCGAAATCGAGCTTCGTCTGCTCCGGAGCACCCCTCTATACCTTTACCTCTTCCAGCGTCGCACACATCTCTCGCCACAGCCATGGATTTGGTTCACTCGTGAGTCACGCCAGACGGTCTTTGTGGTGTTGCTGTCGAGGGGTGGCTCTCGAAGCTGGCTGCTCTCGAAGCTGGCTGCCAGAATACTAACATGCTGCCAGATTGGGCGGGCGTCTGCTCTTTGCCATTCCCAAGAGTAAGCCATACTGCTCTGCTGTCCCACCCTCACATTCCCACCCACGACACCTGCTAACTCCATCCAGAGGGTCCGTCTCCAACTTGCCGCACTCGACCTGCTGAGCGGCGCCGACATCCAGTTCCGCCGCGAGAACCGCCTCGACATTGCCCTCGTCAAGAACCTCCCGATTGCCCTCGTTTTCCTGCCGGCCGCGGACATTCCGACGTTTGTGGGCGAGGGCCAGTGCGACCTCGGCATCACGGGGCTCGACCAGGTGCAGGAGCACGATGCCGGTGTGCGCTCGGTGGCCCACGCCCGGACCCTGGCGGGCGATCTCGGTGACCTCACAGACGCGGCCGCCGAGGGCGCAGCCGGCAGCAAACCCAAGGGCTGCGAGACGGTCATGGAGCTGGGGTTCGGTGCCTGCAAGCTGCAGGTGCAGGTGCCCGAGAAGGGCAGCTACGTGGAGCCCAAGGACCTGGTCGGCAAGAACATTGGCACCAGCTTTGTGCACCTGGCCGAGGAGTACTTTGCGAAGCTCGAGCAGGAGGCCGACGGCCCCGCGGTGACGCCCCGCAAGCTGCGCACCAAGATCATTGAGCTGAGCGGCAGTGTCGAGGCCGCCTGTGCCCTGGGCGTGGCCGACGGCATTGTCGATCTGGTCGAGTCCGGCGAGACGATGCGCGCGGCCGGCCTCAAGGCCATTGACACCGTGGTGGACTCGTCGGCGATCCTGATCAAGTCCAAGGCGCCGAGCAACCCGGAGCTGGTGGAGCTGATTGCGTCGCGCATCGGCGGTGTGATCTCGGCGCAAAAGTTTGTTCTGTGCCAGTACAAACATCCCCCGCGACCGGCTGCACGATGCTACTGCCATCACGCCCGGCAAGCGGGCGCCCACCGTGACGACGCTGGACGAGGCGAACTGGGTGGCAGTGAGCGCCATGGTGGAGAAGAATAAGATCGCGCCGGTGATGGACAAACTGGTCAAGGTGGGCGCGACGGACATTCTCGTGCTGGCCATCCAGAACACGCGCAACAGCTAGGAGTCGCCCGTCGTGCGATGCAACGAGGGACGGAAGCGGACGACCCTACGTTTTTGAGGGGATGGGGGAGTACGATATACGATCAACAAAGACGAAAATAACCGTCATTACAAACGACACAACAAAAAAAAGACTTCAAAGCTAAAAAGTAGCATCAAAAGAGTATGGATACGGACTGTTGGACTGGCTACAAAAAGTAGACGAAGTGGGCATGAGATTCTGGCATGTTTTATCTCACGTTTGGCGCTCAAGTTGGTACGACCTGAATCAAACAAAAACATAAAACATAAAACAATATGGCCTCAAGGACCTCGAAGATCAACGGAATTAGAGATGCATCGTTCGTTGCTGTGTCTTTTATGTACTCCGTATGAAACAGGCCAGGCACAGATGCCCAGCTTACGTGTGCCAGATAATGACACGGCCGTCAACACCGCTCGCTGTCCCAAGGTTAGCAGACTGATGACTGATAGAACGTAGACAACGTCTCAAAAAGAAGAGCAGCTGGACGTACAGGAAAACTTGGCAACGCCGCCGGCCGACAGCTCAAACGGCCGGATCGTGTTGATGGTGTTTTGGTGCGTCGTCTTGAGCTGCGTGTCGTTCTTGGCCCGGCCCATGAGGTCCATCTGCCGGAACATGTTGAGCGCCGACTCCTCGCGGTCGCCGCCGCCGAGACCGGGGCGACCGCCCTTGGCCTCGAGCGAGCCCACCAGCTGCCAGCCCTGCTCGCCGCCCTGGAAGCGGAAGGCCTCGCAGTCGTAGCCGGCGGCAATGATTTCCGTCTCGCCGTTCCAGAAGAGCGACGTAAAGGGCAGCAGCTGCGTGGGGATGCTGAGGACAGCCTTGGGCGGCTGGTCGGGGGCGCTCGGGTACACCACCGTGATGCTGCTGTCGTGGGCGGCGAAAGCCAGGGCATCGCCGCTGGGCGAAAAGGCCACGGCGTGCACCCAGCCGGCGGCATTGTTCAGATACTCGCCACAGACCGTGTTGAAGGGCAGACGCTCGCCCCAGGCGCTGGGCTCCGGGCGGGCGTCGGTGCCCTTGAGGAAGGACGAAAACACGCGGGCGTGCGCATCGGTCGAGCCGGCGGCCAGCAGCACCGAGTTGGGGTGCCAGGCGACACTGGTAATGGTGCTGCGAATGGGCTTGCGCAGGTGCTTGGAGACCCACCAGTCGTTCTCCTGCTCAAAGTAGCAGACGGCAATGACGCGATCACCGGAGCCGACGGCAAACTTTTCCTCCGAGGGCGACCAGCGGACGACGGTGGCGGCACGGTTGATGCGCAGAAGCACGAGAGTCGGCTTGTAGCCCGTGGGCGAGGGTTCCCAGACCAGGGCGTTGCGGTCCTGCGAGCAGGTCACGATGCGACCCGAACTGGGCGCAATGTCGACGCTCGTCACCGTCTTGTCGTGGCCCTTGAGCTCGTCCTTGAGCTTGAAGGCGTTCCCGACGCGGCCATAGAGGTCGATGGAGGTATCGCGGGCGACGGCGAGAGTTTGGCGATCGGCCGAGAAGGAGTGGTCGGCGATGGGGTGGTGGAAGAGGTGGTGGACTTCGGGGGCGGCCATTTTGATCGTAGTGAGGGGCGAGTGATGGGTCGAGCAAAACAGTGTGGCGGTCCCGTGTGTGATAGGAGTAGCTCTCTACTATCACGACGCTGGGCTGGAAAGTGAGGTGGTAAGTTGGTTACGTTTGAGTCGAAACGAAGAAAGAGAGACGTTCGGAATGGCTGGAAGCTGGGATGCAGCGCAATTGCGTAGGCGGCGCTCAATCAAGCTGTGGAACACGAGTACTCCGTACAGTACGACGACAGAGCGCCAGGCAGTGTGGGGCGCCCTGAAAGGAGGGGCAGTTGGGGGCAGTCAGGGCAGTTTGCTGCGCCGACTGCGCCTGCCACGGTTGGAACGACCAGGAAGCGATAGCGCTCTTATAGCCTTACATAATCACCAATTAAAGAAAATCGAAATAAAACAGCAAAAATAGCCAGGCACTTCCAAGGCGCTTGGCTTCAAAAGGCTCCAAGGCAAGCAGAAACGACGTTTTTCAGGACGACGCGAAAAACGACAGCTAGCATCACAGCCCTCCCACGGCCTTCCACGCCCTCCACCCCTGTTTGACGGTGACCACACACTCCGTTCTCGACGATAGAAAGCATTGCAATATTGTTTTCAGGCCTCACATCGCCAATTGCTCTCCTACCACCTCTCCACTCCCTTCACAATGTCGACCACAGTCTCGTCGCGTGGCCCGCCACCAGGCGCACCGCCAGGCAAGGCTGCCGCCGTGCCGCCCAACCAGACGTGAGTACGAGCGCACAAGAGCGCATGGCATCTCCCCATTAGAAACCATACTGACAGTCCAGCCTCTACGTTCACAACCTCCCCTCGGCCAAGATAAAAAAGGACGACCTGCGGACGGCCCTCTACCTTTTGTTCTCCACCTACGGCACCGTGCTCGATGTTGTCGCGCTCCGGACCATGAAGATGCGCGGCCAGGCACACGTCGTCTTTCGGGACGTGCAGGCGGCAACACAGGCTATGCGGTCGCTCGAGGGCTTTGTGTTTTTCGGCCACGAGCTCAAGATCGCGTATGCCAAGTCCAAATCCAATGTCGTGGCGCGGCTCGACGGCACCTTCCAGCTGCCCGCGGCGGCGCAGACGGTCGAGGTGACGGATCTTCAGCAGAGCATCTTCAACGCGCCCGCGCCAGGGGCGGCCGCAACCTCCACACCAGCAGCGGCTGCCCCATCCGCAGCAAACGGTGCCGCACAAGCAGGACAGGGCGCGCCAGGGGCGGCCGATGATGCGGCACGTGGCCAGAAGCGGACACGCGACGAGGAGGAAGAGGAAGACGAGGCGTCGGATGACAGCGACGTGGCCATGGAGGAGGACAGCGACGACGAGTAAGGACACGGCGTGCCCAAGGGATCAATGCTCGAGAGGTTTGCAACAGGAGCTACGAAAGAAGAAAAAAATGATACCCTATTTCTAATGATTTCGAGGGTGTTCTTTCTCATTATTGTTTCTCATTATTGTTTCTCATTATTGTTTCTCATTACAACAAAGGCATCTTTGTGGCCACGAGGGCCGGGGTATATCTCATAACAACGCGTCGGCTCCTTTATTTTCGTCTCTTCGAGCCAAGAATGGACGACTAGACGACAGCATGGGCAGAACGGCCACGGCCCAACACAACGACAGCATAGGGCAAGACACACTTACGGCAGAGCCATCTCTTTCGGCACCCAGAGGCCGACACAGCCGCCCACGAGGCCCAGCCAGACCATGAGGTAGCTCTTCTTGGTGCACTTGAAGCCGGTCATGGCCTCGCCGAGGAGGCAAGGGTGGACAAAAAAGGACGGGACACCGGTGATTGGATGGTACTGTCACGATACTATATTAGCATATATTGTTGGCGTTGGGCGTATAAAATAGGACTGTTTTTTTTTTTTCTTCTTTCTCTTTTTCTTTTTTCCTTTTTGTCCTCTTTTTTGCTTCCCAGCGCTCAGCCCGCTTCGCCCCGTGAACTTACGTCTGCAGACAGGCCCCCGACGCTGCCCATGGCCCGCAGCCGGTCTTGAAACTGCTCGGGCACCAGGTGCCGGAACACCGTGTCGATGCTCAGTGGGGACTCTTCGTTGGGCAGCCCGTGCAGCGAGAACCACAGACAGGGTGCCCGGTAGCTTGGGTGCAAGTGGACTTCGTACGTGACGTAGCCGTAGTGGGCGGCCGCCGCCGTGGTTGGCGGCGCTTTGGCCAAGGCGGCCTCGTCGGCGTCTTCGGCCATGGCCATGCCTTGGTCTTCGTCTTCATCTTCGTCTTCCGCACCACCACCCGCATCCCCGGCCGCGCCAAACGAGAACTGCCCCATGGCACCGGCCAGTTCATCGTCGGCTGCACTCGTATGGTCGAGCGGCCGCGTGATTTGCAGGTACGTGGTGGTGTCGCTGCCCGAAAAGAAGGCCGTGGTAAAGGCCGTGCACACCGAAACCCGCCATCGTCTGCGCAGAGGGCCCAACGTGGCCTGCCGGTAGATGCGGTCAAAGTTGTGGCAGACCTCGGTGAACTCGTCGTCGGCAAGGAACGGGTAGTCGCGGAACTCGTCGTTGTGGGCGGATATGGACGACGAGGAGGACGAAGAAGGGACTGCCATGTTCGTGTTCATGTTCATGTTCATGTTCATATTGGTGGCAGAGGCTGCTGCCATGAGTGGATGGCGGGGGCTGTCTTATATGTGTGATGATGATGGACTATGGCGACTGCATGTCGTAGAGGGGCCGAAGACAAAGGCAAAGCAATGAGAGCTGGTCACGAACGAGGAGCCGGTGTCAGAAACACAAAGAGAGGGTGTAAACAAAGTAAAAGAGGCCTTGTGGTGCACGATGGATGTTGCATAAGGAAAGATGTTGGGTCTTTGTTTAGGCTCCGTAATTTAGCGCTACCGTTTTGCCTTCGCAGCGAAGCCGTATGGTGGGGGACAAGGCTACTACTATCAGATTGCCACCTCAGCTTCCGTCTTCTCATTTTGCAAACTCATACGATTTGAGCATTTTACGACACATTGTCTTTGCATAACGCAAACAGTTCATGTTCCAGCGCTTTCATTTTGTTTGTAGAAAAAGGACTGAGAAGAACTACCAGCGCCGTGAAGGAAAACAGAAAACGCCGCGCCCTCTGTCTATCCAAATCGAATGGGGTGACCAAGATTCTGGAAGGTCAAGACAGGAGCAATGAAGAAACAAGCGAAAAAGACCAAAGGACAACGTGAGAGACAGGAAAAGACCATTAAGAATTAACGAGACAAGACAGGAAAGAAAAGAGACAAAGAAACCAGCGACCCGCCCAAATTATAGAACAATTTTTGTATATGTACACAGACGTTTTGATGACCCCGTTGTTTTTCCATCTTCTTGACCGCGCCTCTACTGCTCCTCCACATCAATCAGATTCTTGTCCTGGTACGCCTTCTTGGCCACCTTGGCCAGCGCCTCGTAGTCGCCGCTCATGTCGCACATGGACCGGAACACGCCGTCCTTGTTCTTCATCAGCTCCCACGGGTGGCCGTACTCGACCAGTGTGCCACGGTCCAGCACCAGCACCTTGTCGTAATCCGCAATCGTCTGCAGACGGTGCGCAATCGTGACAATCGTCGACGTCAGCTCGCGCAGCGTCTCCTGGATCTTGGAGTCGGTGGCGTAGTCGATGGATGCCGTGGCCTCGTCCATCAACAGGATCGACGAGTTCTTGAGCAGCGCGCGGGCAAGACACAGCAACTGGCGCTGGCCCTGCGACAGGTTCGAGCCGGACTCGGTCACGGGCGACGACAGGTCCAGGAACACGTTCTTGTTGGTGGCAGTCGGCGAGGGGGGCGCGGTCGCGTCCGCCGAAGAAGAGGTGGCAGCCACCGTCTCCGTGGCCGTGTTGGGCGTCGGTGTCGTGGCGCGGGGAGTCGACGGGATCGACTCGTTGGGGCCAATCAGCTGCACGCGACGGAGAGCAGCAAAGATCTGCTCGTCCGAGAACGTGCTGAAGGGATCCAGGTTGGTGCGGAGCGTGCCCATGAACAGCGTCGGCTCCTGGGGCACAATCGTAATCGACTCGCGCAGGTCGCGCAGGCCAATCATGCCAATGTCCATGCCGTCAATCAGAACCTTGCCCGTCTCGGCCTCGAGGGCGCGGAACAGCGCCAGAGCCAGCGAACTCTTACCGGCACCCGTGCGGCCGACAATGCCGACCTTCTCGTGCGGGGCGATGCGGAAGGTCAGGTTGCGCAGCACAGGGTCCAGCTCGGCGCGGTACCGGGTGGTGTAGTCAATGAACTCGACAGAGCCCTGGCTAGGCCAGTTGGCAGGCGGGCGGTTTTCGTCCACAATAGCGGGCGCCTCCTGCTCGACGTCGAGGTACTCCTTGATCCGCTCCACCGAGTTCATGTTTTGCTCGTTCATAGCGTACAGGCGCACAAGCCACAAAATGTTCTCAGCAAAGCCAATCGCGTAGCTGAGAGAGAGACCGGCCGAACCAGCATCAATGGTGCCCAGGCTCAGAATCACAAAGACACCAGCGAAGAACGAGACAAAGTCGCCTAAAAGATCCGTGCGGAACGCGAGCCAGCGGTTAGCCGCCCACAGGTAGATGAACGGGCGGAGCTGCGAGTTGATGCGCGACAGGTTGTCGCGGACAAAGCGGCGTTCGTCGCCGTAGGCACGGATGGTCGTGACGCCGGAGAGTGTCTCACCAAACTGCTGGAACAGAGGGCTACGCTGGACCGACTCGAGACGCTTGAGATCGCGCGAAGCACTGAGGTAGAACTTGCCCAGCAGAACGTAGAGAGCAGTGATGAAGATACCGGCGACCAGGAAGCCAGGGGTGATGGAAGCAATCAGGACAATGGTAATGCAGATGGCCAGAGCACACGTCATGACGCTAATAGCCACGGGAGCCACCTCCTGGTCGACAGCCTCGAGATCCTTGCTGAAACGGTTCATCATCTGGCCGAGCGGGGTGACATCGAAGAATTTGAAGCGGGCGAACGACACCGAGTGCATCAGGCGGTTGTGCAGCTTCCACGAGGCCGTCAGCGAGCCGAAGAAGATCCACAGATCACGGATGAAGGCGAAGACAGCACCGATCAGGCCAATGGCCGCCAGGACCGTGATGTAGTAGTGCGCGTTGACCTCGGGCTTCATGATGGCCTCGAGAGCCGAGTCGGCCTGGAAGACGGTCGAATTCTTGGGAATCCACTGCTGGCCGGCGGAAGTGATGTGGCTGACGGTGTTGGGCGAGAAGACGTGCGAGAGCGAGCGGGAGAACAGCGAGGTCTGGCCGTTGACAGAGGTGACAGCGAAGGAGCCGAGAGTCGAGTTCAGGTGTGACGCAGCCAGGGACGCCACAGCGGTGGCCTCCTCGGCGTACTGGTTCGACCACTCCTTGATCCACAGGTTGGAGGCAACAAGACTGAACTGTTGGGACGAGAAGACGCAGACCGCGACCACCCAGAACCACCACGGGCCCATGGAACCAAGGTACAGCTTCATGACCGGCCACTTGACGGCGCCAGTGGCCTTGGTCTCCTCGAGGGCATCTTGCTTCTTCGTGGCCTTCTTGTTCTTCTTGGCCGCAGCGCTAGCAGCACCGTTGCCGCCGCTAGGCAGAGAGGGTCCGCAGCACCGCCGTTATCAATGAGCGTAGCACCGTCGCCGTTCTCAGGCTCATCACCAACGCTCGAGGGAACACGGGATGGGATGCGCGAGATGTCAGCGGCACCAGTAGCAGACTTGTGCAGGACCTCCTCGCCGAGCACGCCGGAGGCAATGACCTCTTGGGACGGGCCCTGGTTGGTGATACGGCCGTTGTTCATGACGATGACAAAGTCGGAGAAGGGCACACAGAGCGAGATGTTGTGCGTGACCAGGATGCAAGTACGGTTCCGCATGAGCGGGCCGCGAATGCAGTTGTTGAATATCCACTGGGCAGTGTGCGAGTCGACAGCACTGAGGCAGTCGTCCAGAAGCAGGTGGCGGGAGTTGGAGTACAGGGCACGGGCGAGGGAGATACGCTGCTTCTGGCCGCCAGACAGGGTGATGCCCTTCTCACCGACCAGAGTCTCGTCACCGTTGTCCAGTGTCTCGTGGAGGTCGCGCTCCAGGGCGCAAGCCACAATGACGTCGCGGTAGCGCTGTTCGTCAAAGGGCGACGAGAAGAGAATGTTCTCCTTGATGGAAGCGTTGACAAGCCACGCCTGCTGAGCGACATAGGCGCACGTCTCGGCCAGGTTGGTCTCCGGGTCGGGGCGGACATCCTCACGGCTGCGGCCACCAGGGAAATACACCTTGCCGTTGATGAGGGTCATCTCACCGAGCAGAGCCATGAGCAAAGAAGTCTTGCCGGAACCAGTGGGGCCAGTAATGACGTTGAGCTTGCCAATCTGGAAGTCGACGTCGAGGTCGAGCAGGCGAAAGGCCATGGAGCCGTCCTCGGCGACAACATTCTTGCCACCCCAAATGAAGCTGGCGTTCTTGCGGAAACCAATGACGCGCTCGCCGGTGGACTCGTCGATGTTGTCCAGGCCAAGCTGGTCAAACTTTTCAGTCTCCTCCTCGGTCAAAAACTCCTCGATACGGTCAATGGAGACCTGGGACTCCTGGACGTGGGCAATCATGTCGCCCAGCTGGTCGAGAGGGTAGCGGAGAAGCATGAACAGCGAGATGGCCGTGAAAGCGACGGACGGGTACAGAGGCTTCTTCTCAACGATGGTGTAGATCAGGAAGCAGCAGAAGGTGATCAGGATAGGGACCGTGTTCCAAACAGCGACAGCGCAGGCCCAGATAATGTAACGCTTGCGCAGGGCGAGAAGCTCGGCGCGGCGCTTCTCGTCGACAATGTTGCCGAAGCGGAGCTCCCAGGCGAAGTACTTGACGATACGGATGTTCTGGAGGATCTCGTTGGTGGCGTGGATACGCTTGTCGGTGGCGGCCATAATCTTCTTCTGGGTCGAGTGGAAAGCCTTGGCGAAGCCAATGTTGACGGGCAGGAGCAGAGCCATGATGATGAAACCAGGTATGGCGCTCAGACCCATAACGCGGTACAGCAGGTAGATAGAAACGAGAAGTTGGGTAGGAGCGGAGGCGACCAGGAAGTGCAGGTAGGCGGTGACCTCAGACACCTTGAAGCTGTCGACGGACATGAGATTGATGATGGTACCATTATTGGCCTGCTCGTCGGAGCCCTCGCCCTCCTTCTTCGCGTCGGCGCCAGCGGCCGGGGCCTCAGCATCGCCGTTGGCAGCAGCGGCGCCGTTAGTGGCACCGCCAGTAGCGTTGTTCTGGCCGGCCTTCTTCAGACCAAGCTTGCGCTTGATCGAGGCGACCCAGCCGGTCTCCTTGGCAGCGGCCTCAGCCTTGGCAGCGGCCTTGTCGGCCTTGTCACCGAGCACAGTGTCGTTGCCAGCGGCAGCCTTGCGGCGGAGCGCCTTGGCGTAGATCTCACCGACGAGAATAGCGCGGATGTTGATGCAGATCTTGCGGCCGACCCAAAGGGCTTGGTTGTCGCCAAAGGAGCGGATCAAGTCGGTGACAGGCAGGAGGATGACGTAGAGCCAGAGAACGTTGCGGGGCGCCTGGTCGGGGTGCTCGACATACTCGAGAATTGCCTTGAGCAGCATGGTCGGGGCGAAGGTGAAGATGCCGGACATGATGGCCCAGCCGGTCTGGACGAACAGCTCGCGCTTGAAGTACAGCAAAAGGTGGACGCTGAGCGACAGAGTCTTCTTGACCTTGCGGTAGCGGGCCAGAACGGCGCCGGCCTTGTCCTTGGGTCCAGGTTCCAGATGCGCTCCATCTCCAGAGGCTCCTTGTAGCCCTCCCACATGATGCGGTCGACCCAGGTGAAGGAAAAGTCAGAGAGAATCGAGGCAAGTCCCTCACGCGACGGCGGCAGACCATCCTCCCACTCCAAAAGAGCAGTCTTGTTGCCCTTGCGGGTGGTGATGGCCAAGAGGAAGAGCAGGGACGTTAGGGAGAACTCGACAATGACGAGAATCTCGGCGAGGTGCGAGGTCGGGTTGACGAGAACAGAGCGAAAGATGATGATCGAGAACAGCCACTGCGCGGAGTAGATGATGGCGGTGTGGTTCCACAGGTTGGGGACCTGCCACTGCGATTTGCCAGAGACGCTGGCGATCAGGCGCAAATTGACAAAGAGCGCAGCGTAGAGCCAGGTGACGAGGCCAACAATGGCCGCGGCGCGACCCTTGGAAGCGGGCGCATCGCCGTCGAGTTCGTGTCCAGAAAAGCCGCCCTTGGCGAGAGCAATGATGTTCACAGCAATGAGGCCGGCAACGGCAAGCTCTTCGACAACAATCGAGAGAGCCTGACCGGTCGGGCGGTCGGCCTGGACAATGGAGCCCTTGGTAGTGGTGCGGGCGAGGGCAATGGGGCCGCCGCCGATTAGGAGACCGTCATCCTCGTCATCGTTATTGTCGTCGTCGTCGTCGGCCACGGCGGTGCTGCTACGGTTGGCAGAGACGCCGTTGCTCTCGTCGTCGCTGTCGAGGGGACTGGGAACGGGAAGCTCAGTGCGGCCGGCGGCAGACGACTGGCTGTCGAGTCTCTGGCGCAGACCCTGGTAGCCGAGACCGGACTGGCGCTGTTTGCGTTTTAATTTGCCGACGCGGCGGATGGTCTGGAAAGCGGCGACAAGGAAAGAAAGGGAAAGGACGGCAATAGGAAGATAAGTCTTGAGGTAGCTGTTGCGGAATTGTTAGCAGGCGCAATATAAAGAGAGGACGAAGAGGTGCATCGTGTGTGCGCGCATGTCGAACAAAGCTCCGATAACACACAAGCACGAACACCGAGCTACGAAAAACTCACTCGCGCTGAAAGCAGACGGTGAAGTCGTCAACGCGCCATATCGGCCAGGAGCATGACGCAACGGTGGCCATGACTGGAAAACCCCCACGCGGTTTCGAGCTGCTCAGGTGTTAACTGAGCCGGGGGTGAATTTGGAGAACTCGAGCGATTGGCGTCAATGAAGGGGGGATACGTGAGACGTCGACGTCGAGAGGAAGAAAGACAGGAAGGGAAAGGGAAAAGGAAGAGGGAAAAAAAGGAGGGGGGAAGGGGAAAAGGAAAAGAGGAAAGGCGGAAAGAAAACAGCCAGCAAGAGCAGGCGACAATCAATCCTAAGAGATAAAGACGTATTAAAAAATAGGACAGGCAAAAAAAAAAAAAAAAAAGAGTAGACGGAAAAAGGCAGGTGAAAGGGAATTGGGAAATGCTTCGCCGTCAAAGCTTAATAATAATGACCTCCAGTGTATCAGTAGTTTGCCCTCTCTGCCCTTGTTTTGCGTGCTGGGATCCGCGCGGCGTCCACTGTAAAGCCGCGACTGGCCAAGAACACAAGCGCCGTTGCGATCAAAAGAGGACCGATGTGTCCGCCGATGGGGGTGCGTGCGGAAAAAGGCGCGCTAGTACGGAGTACATGTATGGCGTCGCTAATTCAGGGCCGTGGAGAAGCTGAGGCGACAAGGCATGGCTGATGGTTGCAAAAGGAATGTTTGTTGTAGATATCTAGAGATTGGCGAAAGGAGAGGAGGAGAAAGGGGAACAAGGAAAGGAGAAAGGAGAAACAATAGAAGAGGGAAAGAGCCAAGAGGAAGAAAAGAGAAGGAGCGAAGAAGAAGAAAGCAGCAAAGAGGGAAAGAGCAGTCAGTACCAAGGGAGGCAAGGTGAAATATGGGGGAAATATGTCGACAGCAAGGCAGCCAGTAAAAAGGGCAACTACAGTGTTGCAGTGAGCTGGCACGAGGTCGACAATGTATCTTATCTTGCCTTCAGTGACAGTAAGCCTGCATCATCTGGAGACTCATATCTGCGTCTTGAGCTAGCATACTGAATACGAGCGTGCATGTACTTCGTACAGCAAAAGCGCCGAATACAGGAAAGAGCAGGCTGAGAAGGCTGCCAGATACAGAGACACAGCGGAATCAGAGACAGCGACTGGAACGGCAGGAACGCGAGATGAGATGCCTTGGACCGCAGAAAAATGTCGAAAACAGTGAGAGTGTGAGCGGACAGGCAAGTGGGGTAGGTTGTCTGCACAGGGTGGCTCCTGCTGCGGATCGCTGGAGCGAGCGCGTCTACACGCGCAAAACAGAAAGAGAAGGAACATGAGAGACGCATATCTCAGATGGGAAGGCGCAACGGGACAAGGCCCCAGGGGCCGCCCCAGGGCACGCCAGTGAGGGGTGTTAGCAGGGTGGGCCGGTTTTAGACTGGCATTTTAGGCTATCAAGGCCGTCCTAGCGCCGACGCATGTTGCGGTGAGGAAGTCCAAGAAAGAAGACGCCAAAAGAACGTGTCTCGACTCAGTACGACGTACTCTGTGATACAGCGTGTGCCGGCGGCGAAACTACTCCGTACGATGTACAGCAAGTGTCCTGGCAATCCGGGGCAGGCAAAGTCGCCAATGAGTGACGGGGTCCCTCGGCGTTTATCGTTTTCTTGACAGTTCGTTTTCTTATTTCGCTATGATTTTCTCGAGCCTTGGCTAAAGCTAGATATCTGCCTCTTTGGGGATGGATGGCGCGCCGTGGGAGGTGGGACCACTTGGACGACGAGCGACAGACTACCTCCTCCTTCCGTCCCTCCCTCCTCCCCTTGTTTGCTCGTTTGCTCTTTTTCATCTCGTTTTCCCTGCCCAGACCCAGAATCCAGAGATGAGAGCGTGCCTTGGAAGCTCCCTTGTACTGACTCGAGCGGTGCGAAGCCCGAAGCCTTCTGGGACGTCAATGCTTTCGATATGTTTACTAACTTTACGGCTTCGAAGTGTTCACAGTTGCTGTCTCGGGACTCGATGCCGCAGGCTGCCACTGACAAGAGACAAACGGCGAGAAAGAGCCTGAAAATATTGCACTGAATAAGAGGAATCAGCAAGCACGGAAGTCACTGAAATGGTCGTTGCCTGAGCACCTCATCAAGCTCTTCTACAGCGCAATGGCAAGGCAGCGACGACAGAAAGTCAAGGCAGCCGTGGGTAGTCAGTCGGCGTCAGGTCGTCACCGACAGTGGCTGCAAAAGGGGTGTGATCTTGTCGGATCAGATAACTCTGTGAACGCTGAAAGGCCGCTATGGTTTTGCTTTCTTATTTCTACGCATACATCGTATCTTCTTTATTCTTCGACACAATCGCCTGCAAACTGAGCTCCTTCCCATTTCGACACAGTCCCAAAAGCAATGCCACCCGCCGCCTCTTGACACTAAACCGTCCCTAAACTAGACTGTCACGCTTGTGCGCAGCCGTGTTCCGCCTCTTTTTCCAAGATTTTTTGGGGGGTTCAAAAGGGGTTTTCTGCGCCGGGACAGCGATCCCTACGTGTTCAGAAATACGCGGAGTCGGGCTCTTCTGCACGCCAAAATGGAGGAGAGTTTGGCCGTGTTTACCGTGTATGGGCGTTGTTCGCTCTTGCCAATCCTCCTTCTGCCACTCTTGCCCCTAACAATGTACATTACATGTAAGTGAGATGCTGCATAACAGCGCCCCGCTTTCGGCAGGCCTGATGAAGAAGGAACGAGGGACAGAGGAGGCTGGAAAGGTACCGACAGGGGGAAGGTGCAAATGAAAGCGAAGAAAAGAGGAGAAAAAAGCATCTACTCAAATGAAAGAGCAAATGCTGTCTCCATGTGCTTCATGGCTCGTCTCTTCGTCTGGTAAAAAGCACGGAAGGCCGCGTCGCCGCATCGCCGCATCGATAGGGCAGATTCCTATCCTATCTCTAGACCAGCTCCCTCACCAGATCTCCCAAATCGACCAAGGGATTAGGCCGCGACAAGCCATATGCATATGGCGATCCCAACGGCCCAAGTCCCCTGTTTTTTATCAATATACGCTCGCTTTGACAAGGCAGAGGACGCCATGGCGACTGTTGACGAGGGATTGGAGAACGGGACGAGCACGGTGAGCATGAGTGCTGTATTGAGGCTCACTGGCCTGGGTCACTGAATACTTATTTGCTCGATTTCACTTGTTGTTGAGCCTCGCTGGCCGCTGCACGGCTACCAAGGGCCGCTTCCGTCCAGAAAGAACAAGGTTTTAGTCTTGTAAGATATCTGGGGGCTTATGTGGCGTCGACGACAGCAACAATAAACTGGCAGGCCGACAGACAGACTGGTTTGCCGGGCAACTTACACTGTAGGACCTATTGTAGGTAATAGCTCGTAGCTCACTGCTCACAGCTCACAGCTATGGTATCTTACAACATAATTACGCCAGGCTAAAACAAGGGCATTGCTGAGATTGACGTCCCCAGTTGGCTCAGTTGTGCCATGTCTCACTTTCCCACTCCGTCCCTTATTTGCTTCCGGCAGACAGGTGCCTGTGGAGACTGGACGAGAGACAAAAGCTGTCCAGGCGAGCTTCACTGACATGCAATCCAGCATTCCTTTGTGTGATATCGGTTGCCTTGTTCTGGGCTGTAGCTACTGAGTAGAAAGAAATGAGGAGGTCGGCCGTCCTAGGCGAATGGCAACAAAACAGCAACCATATGGGCCGACAGTGTAAAGGCATGGAGAATCTCATGAAGAAATACGACATAGAAAACCACCCCTCTTTTTTGTGCATGCAGTCAATATGCATGAAGCATGCAGCTCTGTAGCATGGGGGGGTCCTTTGGCATATCACCTGCAGCTCGCCTCTCAGTCTCCAGTACGCGGCTGGACCAGGGGCGAAAATAAGTGCCAAGGTGCAGTTGGTCCGGGCTCCTGTGCGCCCCTACCGTAGCACTACCTCAGTACGTCGTACACACACAAACTGATGGATTGACCACACCTCCTCACATTATGACAGGGCGCATAGCGGCGTCGAGGCTCGAGAAGGGGCTTCATGGGGCGAAGGGAGTCATCGGCCGGCCAGAAATGCCACATTGAGCCGCTATTTTCTATTTCGTTTTTTTTTTCGAACATATACATAAATATGGAGAACCAATACACCGTACCGTACCGACTTCATTAAGTTTCTGGAAAGCTTGTCGAGCTTACCGGACCTTGCCCGCTCCTCTTTCATTGGCGCTTGGTGCGATAACAATGTTTACTTCCTCCCCGTAACTTGCATTCTTAACTTCTAAACTACTCCGTACTACTGACTCCTGTATCTTCCACTTTCTCCTTGGAAACCCTCCGGCAGAGACGTCCGGTGCAGGGCTCTCGTCTTGCTCGCTGGGGGAAGGCAAGTTTCCTCTTTTGGCCTTTTTTTGTCACCTTGGCGCTTCACCCATGATGATGTTGTGCCATGTCTGCCCGCCGTCGTGCGTTGCACGATGTACGATGCACGATGTATATGTATTACGGCGGAGTTTGGTAGCCTTCAGAGTCCCGACTGCAACTCGCTGTGTCCCGTCTCCCGATTTACGTCGCCAGGCTTCGGCCTTTCTGTCTGCTGATTGTCTGGCGAGTCTGGCTTTTTGATTATCTGGTTCTCTTTGTCCTCCCACCGCTGCCGCGTGCCTTGGCGGTCCCTCTGAGTCAAATTTCGACACCCCCTCTCTGATTTGTTCTGTTCTGTTCTGAACTTTACGTCGTATACCTTGTACCGTATCTTCCTGCAGCCTTCCTCGTGGTATCTTTTCCCTTCCGTGTGTGCTGCCAAGTGCAAAGTTATCAAGTCAAGCAACGACAAACATGCAGCCAACCGCTGCAGTCGCGAGGTAAGCATGCAATTTCTCCCTCAAAAATAAAGTGTCCAATATCAAACACTGCACCTGTCGTACGACGTACGGCATTGGCATCTCGTTTGTGATTCGTCTCTTGTTCCCTTCGTTTCTTTTCGCCTGCCATGCCTCCCACAATTATCTTGTCAAGTGTCAAACATGTGTCTTGGCATCGAGCTTGCCAGCCGCCCTTGCTGACCATTGCTCGCATCTTCAAGACGCTCCGTTGGTGGCCCAATTGTCATTTTCTCTCTTTTGGCTTCCCTTGCCTTGGTGTTCGTTCTATTGCATTCGTCCCTAATTGCGACCCTGCCGTCCCTATTTTTATTTTATTTTATCAGGCCACCGACCCTCTCTGTCCTCTAACCATGGAATTGTTGCAGATCTCTCCCAGCAGCGGGAGAGACAAACGAAGATCATCTTTTAAGTTGCTTGCAATTTCTTTCTCCCGACTCTAATCTTCCCCACAGGACTTGCAGCGAGAGAGAACTTTTGAAAAAAAAGTCTTGTTCACTTTTGATCTTATTTCTCTATGCCACCCGCCACCTCTATCGTACGACGACAAGGCATGGTCTTTGACAAGTACAGGCCACAAAAAGGCAATCAATGACGCGCAAGTGTCGAGTCCAGTGTACGTCGGTGGCGTTTCCGCTCGACTCGCAAGGTAGGCTGATCGCACAGAACTGAAATAAATCGCACGAGCACGCAAAAGCAGGCGTCAGCAACAGCTGCAGACAGGCATTCATCTACGGCGTATTCGGTATAATCTCTCTTTGCAAAAAGGTATATAATGTATTCAGCCCTTGCGTGTACATGTACGTCACCAAATCTCAAAGGGAAAATAGAAAGGAAAAGAAAAAAGGGAGGGAAAGGATTGGCCCAGTCCAGTGGAATGGGTCGAAAAGAGTTGTCTCAGATGCGTACGGAAGACGGTACTTTCCTCCTACCTGGACGGCGCAATTGTGGGTTGGCTGAGCTTTTGACAAGTTCGACGTAGGTGGACAGGAGATCGCCCTTTGGAAGGGCGTGTTGCTTTACGCGACAAAAAAAATTATGCAAGGTGAAGAGAAAAAAAAAAGAGCGGAGATTGCCTAAAGTGCGTTGTAGACAGGAGAAGTAAGTGCCAAAGGAGACATCACCGGGCACACACCGAAACAAGGGACACAAAGTCATAGCGTACGGTGTCGACGAGCATATCACGGCCATGTCCACGGGTGAGCATCACGATGAAAGGGGGATAAACAAAAAAAATTAAAGTCGATTTCTTTTTTTATAAAACACAGGTTTTTAGAAAAGCCCTTTTCCTAAACAATACAATGAAAAGACCCAAGAGAAAGAAACACTCAAAAATACAAAGAAAATAGCCGAGAAAGAAGAACTCCTCGTCCGGAATTGTCACGGCAAACAATTCCCTTTTTTTCTTACACATTTCTTCTCCATTCTTTCTTCTTAGTACCAGTTTCATGATACTGGTCGGCGTCCTTCTGCAATATGAAAGACGCATGAAACACCCCCTAGCACTTCCAGGTTAAATCAAACCTCTTGGAAGCGCCTCATTCTCGGAGGAGGAGACTCGGGCATGCAGTTTGCTTCACCCAGGCAATCTTCCCCCAAGATGTAGTCGTCGCTGTGGTGTGACAACGTTTGTTTGGCGATGGTGTAAACCGTGCACGGGTTTAAAATTCAACTTAACCCATGACGGCGCCCATGCCGGACAGGTCGCCCTCCTTGGCGGCAATCTCAAAGTAACCGTAAATGATGGTGACGGCAAGAAGGGTACCGGTACCCGAGCCAAGAGCGCCCATCAGGTCGCTGGCCACGGACAGAGCACCAATGCAGGCACCACCGAAAGCGGCGGCCGTGGGGATGATGCGCTTGAGCTCCTTGTACATGCTCTGGTCACGGTGACCGGCCATGACGAGGCCCTGGTTCCTTGAGCTGCTTGGCGACGTCGCGGGGGCTGGAGCCAGACACCTCAATCCAGGTCTTGGAGAAGATGGCGCAGGCAGTCAGCATGTAGGCAATGTAGACGACGGTGTGGATGGGGTCGAGCAGGGCGTCCTTGAAGTTGAGCGGGGGCGACATGTAGTAGACGAGACCGGAGGTGGCTGAGAGCTGGGCAGTGCCGTCCTTGGCCTCCCAGACACCAAAGAGCTGGACCAGCAGGTTCTCCGAGAAGCGCGAGTAGAGCATCTGGGAGATGAGGAAGATGTTGGACGACAGAGCGGACTGCAGCATGATGGGCATGTTGGAGGTGTAAAAGAGGCGGATGGGGTACGAGCCGCGGGCACCACGCTGGCGCGAAGACTTGACGGGGATCTCGACACGGAAGCCCTGCAGGTAGATGACGGCAGCGAAGATGGCGAGGGTGGCCAGCAGGTTCATGACGTTGGGCAGGTTCTGGCGGTAGAAGGCCTCCTGCAGGGCACGCTGCTTGTTGGGCCAGGTGAGGAGCAGGTGGAAGAGGGCAATGACGGCACCCTCGTACTCGGGGCCACGGCCAGTGTTGATGCTGGTGGGCGAGAAGGCCTTCCACATGATTAGACTCGCAGATGTTGGTGGCAATGAACAGCGAGATGCCGCTGCCCAGGCCGTAGCCCTTCTGCAGAAGCTCATCGAGGAGAATGACAATCATGCCGGCGGTGACGAGCTGCAGGATAAGCAGGCAGACAATACCGGCACCGAGCTCCGAGGGAGGGCCGTAGAGACCAGTGAAGACATAGACGGTGGCAGTGCCAATGGACAGAATAACGGCAAAGAGCTTCTGGGCGCTCTGGTACAGCTCGCGGTCCGACTTGAAGTCGAGGTTGACGTCGATCATGTGGGTGCCGGCAAGCAGCTGGAAGACCATGCCCGAAGAGATAATGGGGGTAATACCCAGCTCCATCAGCGTACCACGGTTGGAGGCCATCATCATGCGCAGCCAGTACAGCGGATCAGAGGTGTCGGAGGAGACAATGCCGTACAGGGGCATCTGGCTCATGATCAGGAAGACGAGGAGCGTCAGACCCGTCCACATGAGCTTCTGGTTGAAGGGGATCTTGGTCTCCGGCTGCTGGACCTCGGGGAGGAACGGCACGAACGGCTTGACGAGGTCGAGGAATCGTACTGGAAAAAGGGAGAGGACAATGGTTAGCTTGAATGCTCGAGACGCGGTTGAGATGAAAGTCGATGGATGTTGAGGAGGATAATGGCGCACGACGCGACAAGAGCCCCTTTCTCGCGACGGATGTCGATGTCGGTTTCAAGGTCGAGTTTGAGGTTGATGCCCAGAATCGAGATCACGGCCGGCGACCGCGAGATGCGCATCCGATCCATTTCCAATATCCATTCCCATCACCTGCGTTGCCACGCGACATCATAAAGCTACTTACAGCTGCTCATCTTGACGGTATTGTATCGATAGTGGCCTGGAATGGCGTTGGTCGAGAAAGAAACGGGTTGGAAAAGGAGTGGACGAAGAAAAGAGAACGGCACAAAAAGAAAGGAACGAAGAAAAGAAAAGAAACAGGAAGAGTTGCCGAGTTGCAGCACGCCCTTCTCCGATTAAACAATTAGATGAGAAAAAGGGGGATGGATTTCACAAAGAGGAAGAAGAAGGAGGAAAAGGGAAAAAGAGAAGGGGAAGAAAAGGGAGAGGTGTTCACAGTGTGGATGCGAATTGCGTGGAGGATCGAAAGGACACGACGAACTACGCATACAGCCAGAAAAGGGGTGGTGCGCTGAAGCTGGTAGAATATGGGAGAAAAAAACCCCAGCAGTAGCCAGTAGCGCGATAGCGGATAGCGCGATAGCTCCCAATGGCACAGCGCGCACAAACTCACAAGCTGTGTGATCTGGCTTCAATTGGCCGCACGGCCTCGTCCCAACCACCCAAAAGCACCGAAACTCAAGCAGCAATGTGGCCTCCTTCCCGTTGTGTGGAGCTGCACGTGACACGCCATGCAGCCCCCTGGTCACTAGCCCCGTTCAACAGCCCCTGAGCCCCAAGCTTCGAGGCGACTTCCTGATATGGACTAGGGCATGAGTTTAATTCTCCACCATTTGCGCCCCATTTTTTATTATGCTATGCGAGCGAGCCTTGCCTAAGAGCAGCTTCGGCTGGCTTTCGAGATTCGCTTAGATGCATCACCGAAACTGGGCAAGGCTCTTCTTACAAGCTCTTACAAGCTCTTACAACCTTTTATGCGTACAAAACTCTCATCCACCACCACGACAAAGATCCAGACCCATGTCGTGACACAGCCTTGCCACTTTTGATTTACTTTGCCCATGAGGGAAAGTATAGCGCACCGATTCAGCCAGCTTTCACGACATGCGCTGGCCATGACCACACCCAAAATGGCGCGCCCAACCGAGCCGCTGGTGGTCGTCCTCGGCTCGACTGGTACCGGAAAGTCCGATGTAAGCAACTGAGCCTTCTTGATCCAATGTTGTGACCTCTCTTATTTATTGTTATTTCTATCTGCATAGCTCGCCGTCGAGTTGGCTTGCCGTTTCAATGGCGAAATCATCAACGCCGATGCCATGCAAATGTACCGTGGCCTGCCAGTGACGACCAACAAGATCTCGGTCGCGGAGCAGCGGGGCATACCGCATCATCTACTGGGAACCATTGGCCTGCACGAGCCGACATGGCATGTTGACCGCTTCAAGCGGGAGGCTTCGCAGATCATCCAAGAGATCCGCAGCCGGGGACGGCTGCCGATTGTTGTTGGCGGTTCGCAATATTACACGGATGGCCTGCTCTTTGAGGATCACCTGGTTGAAAATGCCGCCGACGGTGAAGATGCCGATGGCGTAGCAGGAGACGCCGAAAAGACGGCAGAAAAGGCCATAGACGGTGCACTTGCGGACAACAGCCAGCAATTTCCGTTCTTAACGAGTCAACAGAAGCGTTGCTGGCCGAACTCACAAAGGTCGACCCTGTCATGGCCGCAAGGTGGCACCCCAACGATCGTCGTAAGATTCGGCGGTCACTTGAAATTTTCTTGACAACAGGCCGGCGAGCATCCGATATCTACGCCGAGCAAAGGAAGCGGCGAGAGGAAAGAGAAAAGGAAAGAAAAGAGGCGACGGCAGCAGCAGCAGAAGGAACGCCTTGGCAGACTCTTTTGCTGTGGGTGTACGCCAAGCCGGACATACTCAACACGCGTCTCGACTCTCGCATTGATACCATGATTGCGCGTGGTCTCGAGCAGGAGGCCAACGAGATGTACGACCTGCTTCAGGAAAGCGAGGCTCGCGGCGTCCCCGTTGACCGCACAAGAGGCATCTGGCAGTCCATCGGCTACAAAGAGATGGAGCCCTACGTGGCGGCTCAGAGGGGACAGACGCCAGACAATGCTGGCACTGAGGACACGGCAGCACCCGACATTGCCAAGCTCCGCGAGGCCGGCTGGACGGCATCAAATTTGGTACCCGCCGTTATGGCCCGCTACCAGCTGCGCTGGATCAAGCACAAGACGATTCCCTATCTGGCCGACGTGCGTGCTCTCGACCATCTCTATTTGTTGGACAGCACCGACAAGACCCGGTGGCAACAGAATGTCGCCGAGATGGGCGTCCGTCTCGCAGACGCTTTCCTGACTGGCAACGCCGAATCCCTTCCAGTCCCTGCCGAGGTCTCGGAGACGGCCCGCGAAGTGCTCACATCGACAATTGCCGCCAGCCGCGGCACGCTTCAACGATGCACCCGAGAAAATGGCAGCCCAGCAGCAGACGTGTGCCATCTGCCGTGTGACGCTGCAGACAGAAGACCAGTGGAACAAGCACCTGCGCAGTTCACGGCACCGGCGGGTCCTGCAGAAGCAGAAACGGCGTGCTCTGATTCCTGCTCAGAAAGTGCCCGTGCCGGCAGTCCGCGATGACACCGCACCGACGGCGCACTCGACCGGACTCAACAGCGTGCCAGAAATGACCCACGAGTCATCTGTCTCTACTGTAGACGAGGTCACGACGCAAGCAGACGAGAGTCAGCCAATGCCTCAGCAGCCACGATCTGTTTGACGATATCTGCTGTATGGTGTGAATTTTGAGACCGTTTTTTCTCATATTTTCTGCTTTTTTAAATTGTACATTAACGACATAGAACTCATATACCCCTTTTCTCCATTCCCCTATTTTTTTCCAAGTAAAAGAAACAATTATTCAAACAAAATCAAACTGATATCTTTTTGATGCAATCCACATATGTCCCCTGTTTTGTTGTGCTTTTTTTTTCCTTTTTTTTTTTCCTTTTCCTGTTTTCATTCCTCCTGCGTATTTTTACGCAGCAATCTGGCTCTTCACCCACTTCTCCAGACCACCCCGTGCAATAATCTCCTGCACATTGGGCGGCAGCTCACCAACCGACTGGCTCCACGTCTCGCCACCGGGGCCCTCCGTCACCGTCACCTTGCTGCGACGCACGTCCAGGCAATCGTCCAGCCAGTGCGGCGCGTCAGCTGGGCCGCCTCGCCCGACGCGGGCTTGAAGGCCTCGCGCAGACGCTCGACCAGGCGGGGGACCTCGAGACCCATCAGCGCATTGTTGATGCTGTTGCGGCTAAAGATGTTGCCAAAGCTGCCCGAGACGACCATGGGGATCTTCTTGGCCAGGATGGCGGTGGCGGCCTGCTCGCGCGACGAGCCGCAGCCAAAGTTGAAGCCGGCGACCAGGATGTCGCCGGCCTGGGCGATGTGGCGGAACTCCTTGTCGTAGTTCTCCATGCACACCTCGGCCATGGTCTCCGCAGGAATGTTGTCCTGGTAGGTGTACTTGCCCGGGTAGATGCCGTCGGTGTTGATGTTGTCGGCATCGCAAAACACAATCTCGCCCTCGACGCGCTCAGGGAAGCCCTCCAGGATCTCGGTCAGAGACTCGCCCGACGCCTCGGCATCGATCACGGCGGCCGTGCCTCCGTGACGGCGGCGGACGCGGTCTCGGACGAGTAGAACTCCTTCTCGGCGCCCTGCACCAGCGTCTCGGCCTCGGCCAGCAGCTTGTCGAGCGCTTCCTCAACCGAGAGGGCGCGGTCCTGCTCGACGTTGCCGTTGCCCTCGCCAATGATGACCTTCTCGACGCCCTCCGGCTTCTGGTAGACACCAGGGCCGGAGATGAAACCGCTCAGGGCACTGGCAGCCACGACCTCGGGGCTGGCCAGGTACGCCTTGGCGTCGGTGGACCCCATACGGCCCTTGAAGTTGCGGTTGCTGGCGCTGATGCCGACCTCGCCGGGCTCGAGCAGACCAGCCCCCATGCCGATGCACGGGCCGCAGCCGGCCGGCAAGGCCTGGGCACCGGCGTCCAGCAGGATCTGCCAGTCACCGCTCTCCTCGGCAATCTTCTGCTCGGGGATCGAGGCGGCGGCAATGTAAAAGTTGACGCCCTCGGCGATGCGCGGCGTGGGCTGGCCCTCGGTGGTGGCGTTGCGGAAGACCTGGGCCGCGGCCGCCAGATCCGAGGCGCGGGAGTTGGTGCACGAGACCAGGTAAGCGCGGTTGACCTTGATGTTCTGAGCCGCGAGATCCTTGACGGGCGTCGCAATCTTGACCGAGTTGGGGCCGGCGACAAAGGGCGAGAGCGTGGACAGGTTGAGGTAGAGCGACTTGGCGTACTTGGCGCCCGGGTCGGCGCGCAGCTGGTTCTCGACGAGGTTGTCAATGTGCTCGTGGGTGAAGCGGGTGTTGCCGGTGTAGTTGGGGTCGGTGTTCTTGAGCACGGCGTTGGTGGTGGCCTTGGCGCGCATCCAGCGCTCGAGGACGGAGTCGATGGGGAACAGGCCCGTCAGCGCACCCCACTCAGTGGTCATGTTGGCAATCGTCAGGCGGTCGTCCACAGGGATGCTCTCGAGAGTCTGCTCGGTGCCCGTGAACTCAATGGCGTGGTTCAGCACATCGTCCTTGTTGAACAGACCGCACAGGGCAACAATCACGTCCTTGCCGGTGACACCAGCAGGCAGCAGACCGGTCAGCGTGACCTTGCTGATGGGCGGGATCTGCCACCAGGTACGGCCAGTGGCCCAGATACTGGCCGCATCCGTGCGCACCATGGCCGTACCCAGGCAGCCCACGCCGCCGTACATGTTGCTGTGGGAGTCCGATGCAACGGTCATGGTGCCGGGCCAGGCATAGCCCTCTTCGACCATGATCTGGTGACCGATACCGCGACCGGGCGGGTAGAAGTCGATGCCGTGGGTCTTGGCAAACTCCTGGATCTGGCGGTACTTCTTGAGATTGCTCTCGCTCTTGTTCTGGACGTCGTGGTCAACGGTGAAGACGACCTGGCGGTTGTCGTGGATCTCGGAGGCGCCAATGGACATAAACTTGAGGGCCACGGGCCACGAATTGTCGTGCGTCATGCAGTGGTGCGGCTGCAGGGTGACATAGTCGCCCGACTTGACCTTCTTGCCGGCGGGGAGGCCGATCGAGTAGCGCTGGACAATCTTCTCGGTCAAGGTCTGGGGCGTGGTCGGGAGGGAGGTGGCGACCGTGTCGATGGACGAGATGCTGGCCTGGAGGGCCCGCGCACTGGTCGAGAAGGTGTTAAGGCGGGCACATGATGCTGCCAGGGGACGGGTCGGGAAGAGAGAGGAGGAGGAGGCGGTCGCAGAGGCGGCAGAGAATCGAGGTAACCGAGTGGCGCGTAGGGATGTGCTGCAAGCAGCGCCGGCGGCAGCCGACGACAGTCGTAATCTCTGTGAGCGCACATTAGTATAGACGGCAGAGAGGCAGCTGGGAGGGCATCAATGTGTAAGTAGAGACTTACGGGAAGCATATTTGTGGCTGTGATCAATTGCCAATGCCGCTGGACACGAGAATCGGTGACGTTGAAAAGACTGGCTATGACTCTCTCTACTTTTTTTTTCTTTTTAAGTCTTGCGGTTTTCAATTGCGTATTGAAAAATTTAGCGGGGTTCCGCTTTCGGCCCCGGTTCCCCATGGTCGTGCCTGCCAAATTTCAGTGTGTAGGTGCAAGTAATTGGAAATCGTCCACTGGCATTGGCTGGAACACCAGGCGCCGTGGCCCCACTATCGCATGGCAATTCCATGTCTAGGTACGGCAGGCACGACCCCTCGGCACCGGAACGCCAGACTTCTCGACCTCGTAGAAACATTTTGATATTGGCAAACAGGTATGGGGAAACAGAGGACGGTCTTTGATACTCCAGACGTATGTTTCCCAGTCATTTTTGATAAGAGAATGATACGCAGTGTGACAGACTTGAGAGTCAACCCTTTGTTTAGCACCCGCCTTGAAGGCAGGGCTCGGAGCCTTGTGCAATCTTCATCTGATGTTACAAAAGTTGAGGTACAGCAAAACCCTTAAATTGACATTAAACGCCATGAAGAGGAGAGCACAGGCACATCTCGTGCTGAACGGCATTAGGCTCTGGCGGGGCAAAATTATTGGCGGTTTATACTCCGCATTTTTCTTGGGAGATGGCACTTCCAGGAACTGGTGACTATGGACTACTATCTGAATGCAAATTAGAGGCGAGTGATCTTAATTCTATTCGCCAGTCTGCGTGTATTGTTTCTAATATGTTTGATTTATGTGGTAAATTTTAATTTGTGCAAAAACACCGTGTTCTCTTACTCTTTATTTTTTGGTAATTTTTTTGGTTAAAATACAAAAAAAAAACCTAAAGCGACACAGACAGTACATGACCGACGGACATGTATGGCCAGTACGAGTACTTCTGAGCTTTACCATCAATAAATCAATACTCAACTATCAAACAGCCTTGCCGTTACTTTTCGCATGCCAGTAACTTGCACGCCGTCCCAAGTCGGTGGCCAGGATTGCCATTTTGCACTCGTCCGAGATTTCGGCGTTACAAACGCTGGCGTCAGCGACTAGATTGCACGGGCCATGATCAGTGTGAGATGTGCATATGTTCGTCTCGTCCGTCGCAATAAGATGCCAGGCTGCCTACATTCCTTGCTCCGTACTGTATGCGTAGGTCAATCAAATATCCTGAGATTTATGCGTACTGCTCTTTCTAGTTGATGCCCCACCTAATGCGAGCGGACGCGTGCAGCTTGTCCTTTTCTGTTTCTTTTGTTCCTTTTGTTCCTCTTGTTCCTCGTTGCGCCGAGATTCGCAAACCCGCCCAATCCTCCCTCCACTTCGCGGGAAGACTGCCCCAGCCCTACGATACTACGACGAACTCCGTTAGTAGGGCCTGGCATTTTTGCTTTTTGCTGACACCACTGTGGCTGCCGAGCGGACGAGATTCGGAAATTCAGAAGCCGCAAGCAGGAAGAATTTGGGTGCCAAGCGATTGCTGCCCGAGGGTAATAAATGAGGCCACAAAGAAGCCCAGGGAGACGACATGTCAGATCCAAAGTGAGAAACAAAGTGCGACACCAATAAGCGTGCCAGACGAAGCGGAGACCAGGCCGGAAGTACCCCTGAGAAAAGGAGCTATCAGTAACTGTAGGAATGCCTGCGGCAGTCAGATCAATGGGCAGAAGGCAAAAGAAGTTTTGAGAGAGGTAGGAGTCAGACGCGAGACACAGGAGAGAGGTACGGAAAAGGGAAGCGCGAAGTAGGGGCTCTCAGATTGACCAGAAAGAAGCAATTGCCTGATCCGAACCCACATATTTTTAGATTTCGGACGGGATCGTTTTGCATGCAACTTGAACAAGTACGTGGACTCCGTACGACCTCCCATACAGAACATGAACGGCACTGGCACAAGACCAATCCACGCCACGATGTCGTTTCTGCGATAACTGCCGCTTGCCACCGGTAAAGATAGGGACTGTCTACCGACTACCGAGCATTAGTGATGAATTGGCTCCCTCAGCATTGGGGACCCACAAGTTAGTGGATATTTCACAGCCACGCCGAGAAAAGACTTCAACCAGGTGAGTGAACATGCTTGTAAGAGCCCATGGCATCAGCGGAAGCATGTAGAAAAACAGTATGCGTAGACATCAGTAGATTGCAAGAATCACGAGGCTACTGCGAAAACCATCTTCGTATGTTTGAAGAGCTTCAACCTGCGTCGTCGAGAGTGGCAATATCTCATGGAGGGGCAGGACCGCAGGGCTCTCCTCTGCCGTCAGGGTCCTCGTTCAACGGTCGGAGTAAATAAACAGTTGATTCAATATCACCCTGGCACAAGTCACTTTTTTGACGTGGCTGAAAATACGCATAAGTAATAGTGGGCCACCAATGCCAAATCCGGTTGATAGTCTTTAAAGATATTAAGCGGCAAGCTATTGCAGTCGGAGATTTTGTACAGGAGTCACGTGCCTACATGCTAGTGCCCCGCCAAACGGGGTCACGGAGAGATCTGGTTCCCGACTTCTGCTATTTGGCACCATAAGCGCCCAAAACCTAGGAAATCTCACTGAAAACGCTGTGGAAAAACACCTGCTCAATGCTTCTCGCAGCTCATGATTGGGATTCATTATTGTGGCAAAGTCAGCATTGCGCCTCATAGAGGTGATGTATGAAGAAAATGTGTATTCTCACTGCTGGGGGTGATAATAGTTCAACAACGACGTACACACAATAGGAGGCTACTTCCTTTTGGGGTCGCGCGCGGCACGGGAGTCGACAGTGCTTGTAATGCAAGTCAGCCTTGGAGAACAGGGATCCGCCAGAAACAGAAGTCAAGACTGGCAAAGTCAAGACTGTCACAGGGTCAGGGTTGGGCTGGGGCCAGATAAAGAAGCCACGCCCAACACCTCTCGCATTAAAAGGGTTGAGTACGTCGTAAGGGGAAGGAAAGACCCAGGTGTTTCGAGGCAGCCCAGGCAGGCACATGTGACATAATTGGATCTGTCCCGCTGTGCCGGAGAGTATTGTGGACGACAGAGCACTCCGTACTGCGCTCGGTCTGTTCGCTGTTCGCTGTTGCGTATTCGTACTTGTATGTACTCCGTTCTTCCGTACTCGTACTCTGTACTCTGATGCGCTTTTCGTTCTTCTTGTCAAGTGGGCGGGGCGCGACCTAACGTGACTTTTCTTCTCCCTTCTTCCCCTTTTCGGTACGTTCTATTTCTCCAGGTCTGGGCCATTGAGTCGCTCCTGTCTTATTTGAAGAATTGCTCCTTCTCCAATCGCTGTTTCAATTCTGGCTCGTTCGTGCCTTCCGGTCTAAGCACTCTTCTCGCCTTCGTTCTCTCCCTTGGCCAACTTTTTAGTATTCAGAGATCCTTTTGCCGCCGACGCCCTCCCTTCGTTCCTTCCCCACCCTGACGGTCGGTTGGTCTTTTTTTCTTAGAGCATCTTCAATTTTTTCATCTTTTTTATTTTGAACCCTCTTGCCTTCCGACTTCATTCCCACAGAATCATATATTGCTCTTGTCCCGTCGACTTTTCGCATCGTCTCTCACCACGCCCTGTACCAGTACGCCCCAGCTTAGACCAAGCCAACCTTGGCGACCACGATTTCTACACGCGGGGACAGCTGTGAAAACGTGCCTGCGACAGTCCCCAAACCACTACGTATCCAAGAGGGAGTGAGCAATACACAGGCCCAATTCGCTCCTATCCTCCGCCTTTCCTCACGCGCCTCCTCCCCTCATTCAACTCAGTTGATCCTCCCCAACGCTTTACGCTTTTCTGAAGCGCATTCAAAATTCAATCGCTCGCGCTCTCGCACATCCCACCCACCCGGCGCCTCGACAACCTTCGCCCACCTCTTGTCGACCGGCATTGCCAACCATGTCGTCCTCGTCCACTCCCGGCCCTACCGCCGGAAGCCATTCATATGGCGGCCCGAAGCCGCCGCGCATCCTCGCTTGCGTCCTCTGTCAACACCGCAAGATCAAGTGTGACCGCACGTTCCCATGCGCCAACTGCACCAAGGTGAGTCCAGACTTTGGGCCTTGCATGAAGTGCCGCCCGTGTTGCGTATTTCTGTCCGGCGTGCTATTGCCACCCTTTCCCCTAGCATCCGAGGCTCGGCCGTTCGGCCGTACATCTTGAGGCGGAGGGGCGGGCATCGCCAGCTGTCGCTTTGTTTCCTTTTTTTTTTTCTTTATTTCTTTCTTTCTCTCGTATGACAGAACAACTGACATTTTGTGGACTTGAAGGCCAATGTATCGTGTACACCCTCCACACCTGCCCCGGCGAGAAAGCGCCGGCGACCAAACCAGGACCTGCAGGAGCGTCTCGCCCGCTGCGAAGAGCTGCTCAAAGTTTACTCGAGTGCCAAGCCCGACGACGAGTCCAGTAGCAGTCCCATGGTGGACACGGCACAAAACATGTTTGACCACGAGTCCGCGCTCAGGTGGAAGCCGCCAGGCAAGCTGATTGTCGAAGACGACGGCGGCGTCCGTTTCGTCGACTCGTTGATGCTCGGCACCATCCACGACGAGCTGCGCGCCATGCGCGAGATTATTGACAGCGAAGAGAGCGATGACACCACCATTGACACTTCGACAGCGACGCCCGACGACAACTCCGAATTCGTTTTGATGGGTGGCATGCCCGGGCCCAGCGGGCAGGACGGAAACTTGTCCGCAGGAACCACCCTGGAAGAGCTGCAGCCGTCGCCTGCACACATCTTCCAGTTGTGGCAGATCTTTTTGGAGCGCGTCAATCCGCTCACCAAGATTGTGCATGTGCCGACGCTACAGCCCTACGTGGTCGACGCTACGAGGGGCTCGCCCAACGTGCCGCCGAGTGTCAAGACGCTGCTTTTTGCCATTTACACCTTGTCTACCGTGTCCTTGACACCCGACGAGTGTCTCAACATGCTGGGCTACTCGCGTGAGACAGCCCTGCAGCGCTTCTCCAATGGTGTGCGCAAGTCTCTCATCAAGACCAACTTCATGAAGGCCTACGATCTGGAGACGCTCCAGGCGCTGGTCATCTACTTGGTGAGTTGCACCACTCCAATTATGCAATTGTACCTTTACATATATATATATGACACACGCTAACGCTTTTCCAGATCTCATTGCAAGGACGTTACAACCGCCACGCCGCATGGATCCTAAACGGCATCGTGCTGCGCATTGCGCAAAAGATGGGATTGCACCGCGACGGCGAGGTCCTTGGCCTCAGCCCCTTTGAGACAGAGATCCGTCGCCGTGTCTGGTGGCAGATTATGATGGTGGACGCCAAGTATGCGCTCATGTCGGGTCTCAGCCATTCGATGCTGCCCGCGTCTGGGACACAAAGGAGCCCAAGAATGTCAACGATGCCGATCTCTTCCCCTCCGCGACCGAGCCCGTCCAGGACCGCGAGGGACCCACCGAAATGGTCTTGGTCATGGTCTTCAACCGTCTGGCACGTTTCCTGGCTGAGACACCGGGTGTTGAGCCCATGATTCTGCTGAGCGATCACGAGGCCTTCCGGGGCCCCCACGGGCCCTCGTCCCAGCAGATTGAAATGTACCGCATGCTGATTGCCAATCTGGCCACAAGCTTGCTGGAGATCACCGACAAGTTTTGCGATCCGACCGCGGGCCCCCTGCACGAGATGGCGCTCGAAGTCAAGGCCGAGGTCCTTCAAAAGCTGGAGCAAATGCTGCTGCCGGCCAAGGAGCGCGAGTACAGCGACGAGGTCAAGACGCCCGCCGACAATGTCTTCCAGGTGGCCGTGGAGGCAACGACACACGACAACGAAATCAAAATGAAGTCCAAGAACAATCTGTTTGACTGGTTCTCGCGCCTCTACTTCCAGGACAACATGTTCATGTTCATTGTTGGCCAGCTGTGCATCCGCGCGAAGGGCAAGCTGGTCGAGAAGGCATGGGTGGCCGTGGAGACGACGTATGAGAACTACCCGGATCTGTATGATATCACGCAGCGCGGCTACTACCAGATTGCTAGTTACGTGTTGCGGGCCTGGCGCACACGTCTGGGCGTGTTGCGCGCGCGCGCCAACCTGACGGGTTTGCCCGTCGAGGTGCCCGAATATATCACCAAACTGCGGTCGATGATGCCGGCACAGGATGAGACGGCCTCCACGACACCGGGAGCCGTGGGCGGGGGGCCGGCGACGACATCGTCCATCAAGAGTGAAGGGTCGTCGTCGGCGTCGCTGTCGATGATGTCGGGGCTCGGCATCAACTCGGGGCCGCCCACGGGACCGCCGACTGTGCCTGAGTCGTCGGCATCCATCTACAACAACTACAATGCCAACGCGATGAACGGCGTCAATATGGTTTCGTCGGCGTCGGCGTCGGCATCGGCGTCGGCATCGTCGGCATCAGACCCACCGGCGCCGTCGATCAACGATATGTCGCTTCTGGGTGAAGACAAGCCGATGCTGCCGGCGACCAACGACCAAATGCTCGACCAGCTCCTGTCGCAGCCATACATGGACCCCAACAACATCGACTGGGACATGTGGGGCAGCATCATGCCGACGGCCTCCGCGGTGGCGCCGTATGACACGTTCAACGGCATGCCCAATACGCAGTGGTAGTCGCGTGCTCCGTCTTTGTTTCGTTGTGATTATTGTGACCTCCATTGTCTTCTCGTCTTGCTTTCCCTGGCCTCAGCTTCCGGCGTTTTCCGTCATACCCTCGTCTTTCTTTCGGCGTCTTCTCGTCTCTTTGCTTATTTATCTTGTTTTGTCATTTATTTGCTACCATTCGGTTTTGATGTTTTGCGTTTTCGGTTTCCTCGTTGGCGGCCCTCATGCTTCATCTCCTCTCCCCATAGACCTGGACTTTTTGGTTTGGTTCTCTTTTCGTATTGTTGTCATCGTTATAGATCTTGGCATAGAAACTTGGTATCGCAGGCACATGTGATGCAATCATTGGTCGGACATAATTGGGAGGATATGAGAATGGTAATTTATGGGAGGGGCCTAGTGAAAGGTGACATGAGGAGAATCGAGAAAGGGGATACGTTCGGTACATCATCATGATATATAAAACACACACTTTCCCTATTTCTTGTTATTATTTCTTTCCTCTCTCGAGGCACGAGAGTAATAAGAGTGCAACATTCTATAAAGACGACCTTTTACGAGTGCAATCAGTTAATCACCCCCAGGACCATTGTGTATATCTAACAATCACTGTCATTATCTATCTTATGATCTTTTCATTAATATCACGAACTTGGAAGTGGAGTACCCACAGGAATAACTCGAACACCCTGGGTAATAGGGGCGGATAAAATAATTGTTCAACATTCTTATTTACATATCATATTATAGTCATTTGTCTGCCCTTCCTCTGGGAAACAAGTGCCTTTATTACTGCGAGGGAGCATAGGACACCTTGGCTCTTTTTCTTTGCTTTCTCTTCTTCAATCTAACCCCGAGAGAGGAGGAGTGTGTTGCATCAAATACTCTCAAGTTGGGCATTGAATAATCCCGTTTTCTGCTCTGCTCGAGAAGGGTTGCTCCTCCTGACTTGTGGCGTAGGCGCCTATGCGCAATCATGATTTCCGAGATACCACAGCTCCAGCCAGCTATATTTGTTGAGCCGCCTGACGACTGATCTGTGACGCGGTGCTACTGTGCTTTTCTGTTTAAGCGTCGTCTTGCACGACCCTCCACTCACAGAATGGAAAGCCAGCGTGAAGAAGGATGCTGCAACTGGTGTGGATCACCATGATAGGACAAGAGAGCAAGAGAGCATGACAGCGGTCGTTTGCCGTTTCTATTGGCCAGTGGCTGTGCCCGCCCGCCACAGGACTCCGCTAAAGCCGGCTGCGCCATAAGGCATGTGCTTAGTATCTTACTATGCCTATGCGGTAGAGCTTTTGCTCCCCTTGCCAGTCGCCCTTGCCCTTCAACTCATGCCGAGCTTCTCTCCTTCCTTCTTTCCAATGGCGGGCAGTTTGCAGCTGCGCTATTGCCGTTTACGATCTGGTCGAACGCCACACCTGCCTGCAGCAAGCTGACAAACGAAGCCAACCGTCAAAGGCAGGAACGAAGGTGTGCGTTGCGTACCTGCCAGTTGACCTGCTCTCCGACGTTCTTCGTGCTCCTATTTCAATTAACGCCTTCTCCTTTTCATGCTCCCTGGATAAATACCTTATTCTCATCTTACATCGTCTCCAGCTCTCCTCGTATCCATATCCAATTCACACATCAGCGCCCCCAAACCACAACAGGGGTGCCAGCCTCATCGCCTCGCTGCATAGGTGGTTTCGGAATTGCCCAAGCGGTTCCCGTCTGCCATTGGCTTTTTAGCGCAGGGCTCCTGCTCTCACCTCACCTCCCCGTTCCGCCCACCCACGCAAAAAAGAGACAAAGAGCCAAACTCGTTTTGAGTCTCTCACGCTGTCTCACGACTATTCTTCCACGCCTTATCCACGCTATTTATCGACGCTATTCAACAATACCCGCCAACAGCGACAGCTCAAACGCCCTAACGAGGGTTCGTCGCGTGCGAATTTCTCAGCGACCCTTTCGGACCAGTGGTTTCTCAGCATTTCTCGCGAGCCTTCTTCCACCACTGCAGTGCCTCGCCTTGGCCTTCGCTTTTTTATTTCTCCGCGTCTCCTCTCCCACCGCGCCTCAACAACCATTGACGACACTTCTCCCAACGCAACACAACGAGACGAAACGCAAGTCACAACAAGCCACATTGTCGTCGTCCCTTTCCCGCATTGCATACGCCATATACGAAGTTTCGAGTTCCATCGTATTGCGTCGTATTGCATCGTATTGCACCCTCGAGACCTTCACCTTGCCACCACGAGACCGCACGCCTCGTGCTGATCGATGGTCGTGACATGATTGCATCGACGACGTCGCCCTGTCTCTTCTGAGAAGCGCCAACACAGACGCGGTTGGCAGCCGAGAGAAGAGAGAACAAACAGGGTGTACGGACGACGACGACGACGACGACGACGAGGCTGTTGCGGAAAAGAGAAAGCAACCCAAGACGCCTCTCTAATCACAATGGAGCGCAAGAGAAAGATGCCGCCGCGTGCGGCTGCGCGCGTCGAGCAGGCCGCCAAGCGTAGGACATCGACGCCGCCTGTTGAAAGCAGCAGGACGCGGTTCGCTTCTGCGAGCACGCACGCGGCCGATGACGAGAACCAGCAGCCCGAGCCCGAAGTTGCCGCGGCTGCCCCAGCGGCGCCCCAGCGCACCCGCCTGCCCCGTTCGATCTACCCGGGCAAGCCCCTGCCGACGGTCGAAAAAGCTCAGCCCGAAGACCTTCCCAAGACGGAATATCAGAGCGTGCAAGAAAGGTGCGCCCTCCCTCGGGCCCATGGTCTTCTCTGTGTGTTTTATTGTCCCTTACTAAGTTAATTGTATGTACAGTGGCGTCCTCGCTGAATCGCTTGCACGGTCGCGCACCAAATGGATCAATGAGGGCATTTTCGAAAAGTACTGGTCCAAGCCCTCGAAACGCCGCGGCGTGGCCGCCGACGACCCCAAGAACCCAGCCAAGGACTCCATGGTGAAGCTTGGCCAGGTGCTCATTACCGTTGAGCCGCACACGTTCGAAGCCACGATGTACGGCGTGCGCGACCCCAAGCCGGCGGCTGCCCTGCCAGCGAACCGGCCGGTGCTCATGTATGGACCGTCGCGAGGCACGATGCCGCCGCCATCAGCGCCCGGAACACCCCAGCCGAAGCAGAGAAAACCCCGGAAGCCGAAGCAGCCCTCGCAGAGCCCAGCACCACGGACACCAATGGCTACTGCAGCATCCTTGCCCGGTACACCCGACCAGAAACCGGTCCTGGCACCAACGCCTCAGGCTGTACCAGCCACACCCCAGCAGGGAACCGTCATTTTACCACCTCAGTCACCGGCATCAGCACCTGCGCCTGCGCCGGTGCCTCTACCAGCAACAGCACAGGCGCAAGCCCAGGCGCAAGCCCAGGTTCAAGCACAAGCACAGACACATCCACCCGTGCCACTGAAGACAGAACCTGGGTCGAGCGCGGTGCCACAGTCGCCATTACAAGCCCCATCACAGCCACCGACCCCGTCAGCAAGCAGCTCTGTCCTCCGACCGCCAACTGTGACTCAACGGCCACCGCCGCTGACTGCTCTGGCCCAAATGCGAGCCGAGCAGCCGTCACCAGTGGCGCCGTCGTGGGCTCCGCCTCAACCCACACCCTCGCCCCGTAGCATCGAGGCAGTCCCCATGCAGCAGCACCAGCACCATCCGCAGCCGTCGCCGAGACTGGCTCCTCCTTCTATGTCGCCCGCACAAAGGCCTCCCCCTTCGCTACCGACGGGCCGGCCACCGTCTGTGCCGCCTCCAGCGCCTGCTTCCACAGCACCCCGGCCGAGCCCAAGTCCGGCGCCCAGCACGCCACGCACGGGCTCTGCGGCACCTGCCCCTCCTGCGGGAACGGACTCTATAATCGTGACGCTGGCCCAACGGGCCACACAGGATCCACAGCTACGGGACATGATGACGCGCGTGGCGAACGGGCAGGCGTCCAAGGCAGAGCTCAAGCATTTCCAGTCCATTATTGACAAAATCACAGAAGAGAACAAGCGCAAGGGCGAGGCCGATGGGCCCTCGGCCGACCGCTTGTTTGTCGACGGGCGTACGGTCCGCTTCTTTGCCGAGGAAGTGCGGATCATTTTGGACATTGTGCTGCGCAGCAACCCCAAGCAAAAGGCGTTCAACCTGCTGCCACCCGAAGGAAGTGACCAGCTGGTCGTTCTGCTGGTTAAGAAGTGCTTGGACGACATGCGTGTGCGCGACATGGTGCGGCGCATTGCGGACAACCAGGCGCAGTTTTCCGATGCCACCGACCTCAAAGCCGAGATTGACAAGCTCAAGGTGCACCTCGACCAGTACCTGGAACGGGAGCGGAAGCGCCAGCTGGACGAGGCGGCGGCACGCGTGACGGCAGCCGCAGTCCCAGACGCCGCACCAGACGCTGCCGCCAAGGCTGGAAGCGCAGCTGCAAGTCAAGCCAATGGCACCACAAATGGCGCAGGTGCTGCTGCTGCTGCTCCTGCTGCTGCTCCTGCTGCTTTGCATGGGAAATCCTCTACGCCACCTGTTACGGTCAATGCTGGCAGCACTGCCACCAAGGCAGCCGAGACGAGCCAGACGCAAAGCCCGGTGCCCCACAAAGAGGCCAAAGACAGCACCGCGCAAGCCCTGCGCTCGCGGGGCCCACCGCCCGCACCCAAGCTTCTCGACGTCTCGGCCGTGGTCTTTGAGTTTGCCGGCGGCACGGGCGACCGCTACTCGTTCCCCAAGTTTAGCATTGTCGAATACATTCCCATGCCGCAGGGCCCGCCCGAAGCCGTGGCGTCCTTTCTGATTGTCCGCAAGGGCAGCAGCTCCGAGTACGGCGGCGACCCGGCGCTCGACTACTACCAGCCGATTACGGTGCGCCTGCAGGTGTCCCCACTGTCCAACAGCCAGAAGCTGCTCGACTATTTGGCGAAAGTCGTGGCGCCCGTCGACGAAGTGACGCGCTACATGGATAACATTATGCACAGCATGACGCGGGCGGAGTTTGTGCTGCTGGCCATGCGTCTCCCGCGGCGGGGGCCTGCAGGTGGATTGACTGCTGCGGCCGCCGCCGGGGACGAGGGCGACGAGGGCGACGAGGAGGCTGTGGGCGACGACAGCGCCCGCGGAGCCATGGATGCCGACAAGAAGGCAAAGGGCGGCATCAATAGCGACGGCGCCGATGCCCATGCCGATGCCAATGGCGACGACGGCAGCAGCGGTGGCGGTGGCGACGAGCACTATGTGGTGGGCCACCCGCAGCCCGCGCAGGGGGTGCTGTGGGCGACCAAGGCGACGCCCACGGACAACAAGTCCACGAGGTCGTCCGTGTCTGCCGTGTCTGCCGTGCCCCAACAACAACAACAACAACGCGCCGCGCGGCGTGTCATGGACGAAGATGAGCAGTACCAGAGCTTTATCTCGGGCCTGATCCCCAAGGAGGTGGAGGAAGAAGCTTAGTAGGCAAAGCCAGCGCCGCCTCCTGTTGTGGACGAGGGCGCGACCGACGCAGAGACAGAGGCAGAGACAGACCCGGGCCTGGGCCTGTGCTGGGTCGGCAGACCAGAGCGCAACGACCGCGCCTACCGCGAGTGCTACCGCGCGTACCGTGACTGTCTGGAATACGGGAGGTGCCTGGGGAGCGCGGGCGGCGTCCTGGGCGAGGACATTGACATGTTTGATTTTGGCGGCACCGCGTACTGTAGCGACTACGTCTGGTGATCATACGTTGCCCATGACTTGGCTGTCGCGTCTTGCTTTTTCATCTCTTGACATGGCCCTTTGATGGGGAAAGGGTTACAGGGTGTGTTGACATGAAGTGATTAGTTGGGAGGTGTTTGCTGCGTTTTCTGTGTGTTCTGTGTTCTGTGTTCTGCGTTCTGTGTTCTGCGTTTTCTTGTTTATTGCATATATCTTGGGATGGATCAGGTGGTTTCAACTTTCGGCGTCAGGGGAGACGGAGTGCTCTTTTTTCTTTTTTTCTTTCCTTCTTCTCTTCTTCTTTTTGTTTCATTCATCGTCTGCATCTTGTTTCCTTCTTGGTATATTCTTATTCTCTCCGTACATAGAGAGCAGCAGCGCCTTTCATAGTCTTTGCCCTGTATTTTAGTCGGCGACATTCAGAACGAAAAGAGCGAGAGTAATACGGAGCAATTGTTGACCACACAGATTTAGGGAAGTCTTAGCCTCTCAGGAGAGTCTGGCGGTCATCGTGAGCTGTCATCCACTGTCGGTTTTGGGTCAGTGCGCAGAGCAAAAGACCCGAGCTAGCCGTTGGCACCCATTCAATAAGCTTCCAAGAAGCGACTGTCAGAAGACCCTGGGGCCCTAAACTAGCGATTCGCTGGTGCTCAAACAGTTCCACTGGAACGTTCTACTCCTAGGCATTTAGGCCCGTCGGCCGCGTCTTTCCCCCTGTGGCACGCCGTTCCGCCTCCACCCTTGTGGCAAATTGAGGGCACCTGATTGGGTGTCTCCTCGGTATAAAATCTTTTTGATAGAAGAGAACCGCCTGCCTTCTCTTTCCTTCTATTTGCTCTTTCTGACCCGAAGCCGAAGTCCCGATTTCCAAACCTCACTTTCAACATTGCAACTTTGCAACGTTTCGTTCAACATCCCACCGCACTCCCACACCACTCACCCACCCACCTCCTCCCTCTCAACCTCTCCTCCACCACCACGTCGACCTTCTTCGCAGACATGCCTCGCCAGCGCTCCGCACCTCGTCCGACGGTCTCCCGGGCCCCTCCCAAGGCCCCGACCCAGCAGCAGCAGACCCGCCCGGCTTCCTACGCCGCTCACCCCGCGGCACCGCCCCCGGCTGCCGCCGCCGCCGCCGCTCCTCCCGTGGCTGCCGCTGCCGCTCCTTCCCAGGGCCCCGGCCTGATGGGCCAGATCGCCAGCACCGCCGCCGGTGTCGCCATCGGCTCGACCGTCGGCAACGCTGTGAGCGGCCTGCTCTTTGGCGGTGGCTCGTCTTCGTCCGAGGCGCCGGCCGCTGCCCCCCCGGCCGCCGCCGCTCCCAGCAGCAGCAGCAGTACGGCGCCCCCTCGTCGGCCCAGCAGGAGAACTGGGGCAACAACTGTGCGGGTGCGACGCAGCAGTTCACGACGTGCATGGACGAGAACAGCGGCAACATGCAGATTTGCGGCTGGTACCTTGAGCAGCTGGTGAGTTGGCCCCCCTCCCCCAACGATGTTTATGGCTTTTTTTATGTGTATACATATATACTTTCTTTTCTTTTCTTTTCTTTTGGTCAGCCTGTTAACAGCCCCCACAGAAAAGCCTGCCAGCAGGCCGCTGCCCGGTACTAGACGACGAACGCTCAAAGTTGATCGAGACGATGGAAATGACCCGAGGTGGGAAGCTGAACAAAAAGAAAAAAAAAAAGAGAAAATCAAAAGGTTGAAACCATACAGACACCCTGCACGGCCTTGCTATGAAAAGAGGGCCATGGAGAAGAAATACGTGTTGCTATGGACAATCTTCTTTCCCTTGATTCTTTTTTTGTTTTGTTCCAATTCTATGCATGGGGAAACAGCCCGCCAACTGCACCACAAGTCCCCTCCCCCATTGATTTTTGTATTCTTATTAGCATTGAGGAGCACGGGCGCGAGGTCGAAAACGTACTTAGGTACGAGCGAAGCAAAAGTGTTGAACCGTCACAACAAAAGCAGGAAATGACGGATGACGGACGCCGAACGGGAGGCGGGCCGTCTGGCAATTTGAAGCAAAGACAGCATTCTCTCCCCTTACTCTGTTAATGAGAAATCAAAACAAATAGAAAAAAAATAGAAAAAGCCTCTCTCCTGTTCATCATCGGTTAAACCCAATGCGCTTTGTTTTCTTTCTCCTCTCCTTTGGTTTGTTTGGTCCTGTTTTTGTAAAATAAAATAGAGAGATATTTTATGTCACCATTGTCTTGATTGGGTCCAAAGTTCCAAGAAGAATATCGAAAGTCTTGCTCTCCGCCGCCCTGGCAAAAGGATTTAAATGACTGATCCTGGAAAAACACATGAGATGCTGATAGGTGGTTCATCAAGAAATGAGAAATGAACCAAGATTCGCAGGGTATTGTCTCTATCTCTCAGATGAAGGCTGTTTCTCCCAGTCTCTCCCAATATAGTCCCAATGTAAATGATGACTAGCATAGAGTTCAAGAGTCAACAATGGTTTATGTTTTGGAGTATGTAGCATTGAAAGACATCGGCGCACACACCAAAAAAGAAGCATAAAAAACGAAAGAAGCGTGAAAAGATATCGAAGAAACCAAAAAGTGTCAATAGAGAAGATGAAATAAAGACAACACAAATGCAGGGAAAAAGGAAGAGGTTGAGTAGAAGAAAAAACAGCTATCGAACATGGGTTAAGAAGGGTAGTCAAAGAAGAAGGTAGAGAAGGAGGAGGGTGAAGGCAAAGAACAGGGATGCACCGCCATCTACTGAGACAGCCGTGTCGTGCCCGAGGCCGATGCGGCACCCCGCTCGTTGGCATCGGGCGCGGCTGCTGGCAGGGCAGGGACCTCGGACCGTCGCTGGCTCTTCCAGAAATCGAGCGCCTCGACGACGTCCTCGCCGCGCTCGTCCTCGTACGCAAAGATGATCTGTTCGTTAGCCGTTAGCGGGTGGTTGTGGTTGGTTTCAAATCGTAGGCAAGGCGATGGACCTACCTCGTGCGTGCTGCAGTGGAGCATGCGTATGTTCTTTGTGCGGGACAATGTGCACAGCGCCCGTCTCAATGTGGCGCAGCTCGATAAAGTTGGGCTCAAAGGCCAGGATCCATGGGTACGACAGCGCAAAGCTGGCCGGGCTACCTTCCCAGTCGATGCGCCACTCGGGCCGCGCGCGCCAACCGTTGCGGTTGACAAAGAAGGAAAACTCCGAGTAGTTGAGCAGGAACTCGCCATTGAGCCGCTCGATGTGGATGGGCCGCACGTTTTCTTTGCGGGCCACGAAGTCGAGCGACGTGTCGGCCTGGTCGAGCAGCGACTGGGTCTCGAGCGTAAGCAGCGACACCACCTCGAAGCCGCGGGCGGACGCGACACACAGACTTGACTTGAGGAAGTGGATCGACGTCGACTCGGTCGGAATGTAAAACTCCTTGAACGGCTTGAGCTCGTCCTGGCCGGCGTTGAACATCTTGCCGAAGCCCTTCTTGTTCTTGGCCTTTGACATGGCATCGTTGGGCTCGTACACCTTGACCGTGGTCGACAACGCCGATGACTTGACGCAGCAGACCAAGTGCCGGCCCAGGCAGATACCCGTCTTGAAAAATGTGCAATGGCTCTGGATCTTCTTGGGCCGCTTCGCCAGCAGCGGCTCGTTGGGGTCCAGCGCAGCCAGCGGGAACGACAGCAGTGTGCGGTTCGACAGCACCAACAACAGCTGGTACTCTTCCAGGATATCGACCTGCGTGACGGCCTGTGCCTCAATGACACGCCGCGGCATCGTTGGCTCGCGCGACTTACGGTCGGCCACGTAGATGCCATTGTCCGTGCCATAAATGAGTTTCCGGCCGCCGTCAAACGGCGCCGCACAGTTGATCTTGTTCATGGCCGTCGTGAACTTGGTCGGGATCACCGTGACATTTAGGAAGTCGGCACGAGCACGCAGGCGCTGCTGGGCCGTGTCGATGAACTCGAGCCACTTTTGGCGCGCCGCCTGGTTGGCCGCGTACAGCGTGAGCTCGTAGCCGGCCTTGCCCAAATGGCGGAAGGTAATGGGCCAGCCCTCGCCCCGCCGGGCGTCCGCGTTGTTGTTGCGCAGCGGCAGCAAGCTGCTTGACGACCGCTTGACGGAACCGGTCTTGGGAATGACCTCGTCCATTTCCTTGATGGCCAAAAGCTCCAGCGGGATGGGCCGCTTGTAGCCTTGAGCTTCTCAACCTTGCCGACCTGTTTTGTCCGCACCAGCAGCACCGCGTGGTCGAGCAGGTAAGCCACAATGTCTGGCGGGTCCGCCGGCGCCTTTTTCAGTTGACTTTTGAAGACAAGCTCGCGGTTTGCTTCGCGCAGCTTGAGGTCGACCTTTTCGTTGGGCCGGAACTCGAGCTGCTCGTCGAGACGCCGCAGGTTGAAGCGGTTCTCGGCCTTGCCGGACTCGGCGTTGACACGGCTCAGCAGATCGCGAATGATTGTGAGCACGCGCGGGATGTCCTTCTGGTCCGGGTTGTCCGGGTCCGTATACTTGAGCACATTCTCGAGGAGAAGCGGGTAACGCGCCAGACGTGTGGTAGGCTTGGTGAGGTAGCCGTTGAGCTCGAGCTTGCGGGACTCGCGCCGCCGCTCAATCTCGTCGACCAAGCGGCTAAAGGCCTGGTTGTTGCTGCGCTCGTTTTCAAACTCGTACTTGGCTTCAAGCTGGCGCGAACCGTAGCGAATAAAGGGCTCGAACTGTGGCACAAACTCCTGAAAAATATCGCCGACGTTGTGCACAATCGGATTCTTCTGCTGACGTTCGGTCAAGGACTTGGCGAAGCGGGCACTGACGGCACGGATGGAAGGCGGGTCGACGATATTGCTGAAGATGGTATTTACGACACGCATACGGCGGGCGGCCGGGATGGGCGAGTTCGGCGCACGTAGCGGCAGGATCCAGAAGTCGCGAAGGTAGTCGAGATCCTTGACGAAGTCGCGCTCCGTATAGCAGATTTCGGAAATGACCTCCTGGCGCTTCTTCTCGCGGTCGCTGATGCTGTCGGCCACCTCCTTGGGCACGGAGTTGATCCACAGCTTCTGCTCGTCGGTGACGTCGGCATCGTCTTCGCCAACCATGGCCGTGGCGCCCGATGCACCCTGCAGACCAGGGCCCATCTTGAGGTTGAGGCGCGAGACCTGTTCAAGACGGCGAGGGCAGGCAATCGAGTAACACAGCTGATCCCGCGTACATGTGGGCGAGTAGCACTCGGACAGGAGCACGAAGACACCGTTGACCTGTGAGCCGGTGCTGGGCGTTTGGGAGCTGGTCTCGTCATTGTTCATCTCGTCGAGATTCTCACGGAACTGGTACATTTCGTTGTTTGAGTCACGCAGGCGATGCTCGTAGGTGACGTCGTGGAAAAACTTTTGGGCGTCGAGAGCGCGGCCGAGCAGCAGGGCCAAATTACGGTCGGTCGTCCGAATAATAAAAGACAAAACATCGACAGCTTCGGAACCGCTAAAGGCGTTCTTGTAGGACAGTTCGTTCTTTGTGCGGTCGCCGATGACAATCTTCTCGCGGAAGACCTCGGCGACACGGGAGAGCATCGCGGGGTAGACCAGTGGCGGCCGGATTTTAGCCGTTGGCGGACGGTCACCGTCGACAGAGCGTGTGAGAGAGCTGCGGTTGGCCATGGAGTGCTGGGAAGAGGAGACTGCAATGGTGCGGTCGCTGGCTGCAACCGATGGTGCAATCGTGGATGCCATGGACATGGTGCGCTGTTGGTCGGCAGCGCTGTTGGCCGTCGCATTGTTCGTGCCATACCCGTTCGTTGTCATGGACGCCATGCTCGTTGTTCTGGTCTGCGTGCCAGGAGCAGCAGGCACATACGAGGGTGCGTGGCCGTTGGTGGAGTCGATGCTGCCACCCCCAGCGGCACCGGGCATCCTGCGGTTGGGGATGACACGCCCACTCATCGTCTGGTGCGAGTCACGGTGCTCAGAAATGGTGGGAACCCACCGGACATGGTCATAGTACGGTCGTCTGCCGGATGGCGGTCGGGCACGACACGACCTTGTGCTGTGGTGCGGGACTGGGGAAAGTTACCATTGGCAGCGTTGCCGTTGGCGCCGGCATACTGGGCGTGGCGAAACGCGTTTGCAGGAGCCTGTTGTTGGTAGGTGTTTGGTGGCGGGTGGTACATGGCCTGAGCGTTTGGGCGGGGTGCACTGGCGAGCGACTGCGATCTGTAGGGGTCAGAGTTGAGTGCCGGGGAGGGGCCGTTGCCCTGGTAGAAGCGCTGCGTTGGTGACCGCATGTCGGTGTAGCCATCCTGCGCTGGTGGCTGCACGGGCCGGCCGTTGGGGCCGTCTTGACCGCCGCTTGGTGGTCCTTGGCGTCCGGCCATGCCTGGCTGTGGGGGTGGCGCACGGGAGTCCATTCGTGGCGGAGCGGCCTGTTGTCCTGGGTAGCGGCGCATCTGTTGTTGCTGCTGCAGGTATTGTGCTTGCGGTGATGGCATAGGCGGGCCGCCCGATACAGACCGCAGGCCGCCGCGAGGAAAGTATCCATTGCCTGCTCCGCCGCTCATGCTCTGTGCTACACTGGAATCCATGGTTCTTGTTCTTTGGGACATCGAAGGATCGGGGCCGTAATTGCGGTTATAGCCTCCACCGGGAGGGCCTCGTGGTGGCGGAGGACCCTGCCGTAGAGACATTGTCCGGTCGCCGGCATCGTAGGGGGCACCATGCGGTTGCTGGTGCTGATGATATTGTTGCTGCGGATGTTGCTGCTGCTGGTGATATTGTTGTTGCTGCTGCTGCTGCTGTGGCCGGTGCTGCTGCTGCTGCGACATGTCGGGGGCAGACATGGAGGTCATGGTCTGCGAACGGCCCGGTGGTGGCGCGGCGCCAAAGATGTTGGAGAAGGCTGCATCGCGCTGGTAGCTGCCCGAGTTTGGCGGGCTGTCGTAGTCCTGCTGGTGAGGCGGGCCTTGCCGGCGGTTCGGTGCCGGGTAGTTGGCCATGGTGGTCGTGACGTCGCAGAAGTCGCGGGAAGCTGGTCTAGCGATCCGCCTTCACGTTGTCTGCCATGGGAGAAAAGAAGATTGACGTTAGCAAGCCGTCGTGGGCAAGAGGAAGAAGCAGTGGAGACGCGACAAGAGACAACAGATGGCGTGTGGAATAGTTGAAAGCAAGGGTAACAATGCAAGCTCAGGCAAGGCTATGCAAGGTCAACAAGGAAGGCCGAAAGGTCCGTGCAGAGGGCAGACCGGCCGGAGAAGGGGCACGGTGAGCGGAGCAGGGGGAGAAGGGGGCTCCTAAAAATAGAACCGTTTTTGGGGGAGAAAAGGGGACCTGTCAAAAGATCATAAAGATCATGGGGTTTGAATGGGTACAGAAAAAAATGCGATAAAAGGGACCGGATGATATGGGAAGCTTCGGGTTGTGTAGAGCAGAGACGAGCCCGGCCAAAAAAAAAAAAAGAGAAAGTGCAGTCGAAGAGTGTCGAGCCGATGAAGGGGGAGACAATAGGACAGCAGAAACGGATGCGAATCAACGCCCGGAGAAGCAAATTGGGCATCGCAATGACGTCCTGGACGCCAAAACTTTCGCCGGGCCATTTTAAAACCGGCCCGTGCTGTGGGAACAAAAAGCAAAAACTCACATCGAAGGGCCCGGAGGCCGCCAGGGCAATCTCGAGGAAGAGAAGAAGACGTGACGTGTGCGTCAGGCACAGATCGCACGAACGAGCCTGTCTACTACTTCAGTAGTGGTCTAGGCCTGTGGTGTCGCTGTCGTATTGTGCTGATCGCGCTGGGAGAGGCAGTGCAAACACGGGTTCCTGGGTGAGGAGCAGGAGCAGGGGGATGGCTGGAGAGAGAGAGTGCGAAAAAGGGGAGCCAATGATAGGACCAGGGAAATCGTCACGAAATATGAAAAGAACCGGAAGCCGCCCTCTTATCGATAGGTTCGTCGTACGTTGTCAAATCTCAAACGAGCGGCGAGCTCTGCGTCGACATCCGCCGTTCGGGATCGCCGGTTTGCCGTGCCAAATTGCCGTGCCAAAGGGAGAAAGAAGATGAAGGTGAGGATGCAGGCCAAGGTGATTTGAAGACAGCAGCTAGAGACAGAAGGCCGAGCGACGGAATGTGGAATGCGTTGTTGCCACGTGCAGACAATTTGCAGACAATACAAATTGTAGACGACTTCGTGCAGATAGGATTTTGCGGTGGTCGGCGAGGCGCAGCGACGGTGTACGACCCCTATTTTGCTGTGTGGCTATTTCACTATTTCGCTATTCTGTATGTATTTTGTCTGGTCGCGCGTTTTACCACTTCCAGTTCTTCCGGGGCGTGGGAGGGGAGGAGGCGTCGTGCGTCGTGCGTCGTGCGTCGATGGGCTCTTCCGTGCGACGTTATCGTGTCGCAGGAAAAGGAAAAAGGAGGGGGCGGGCGTTCGTGTGTCGAGGGGTTCGCTGTGCAGCGTTTCGACTCCTAGGTAGCTAACCAAATATACAGTAACCACGCGGCAGATGCAAGCGGGTGGTGATGCAAGCTGGAAGGCGACCAATGCGGCGATGGATATACGGCTGGTTGGGTAGATGATGCGTCGCGATGCCCTTAGGGGAAGGCCGGGTCCATCGGTTCGAGATGAATGGAGATTCGGAGGGTGAGATCGAGATAAAGACTGAGGAAGATCAATAAGGCCCCAACTGGATGAAAGCCGAGGCCGTGCGTCGGAAAGCGAGCAAGAAAGACGGGGGGACCGGAGGCAGGGCAACAAGCCACAAGAGGGCGATGAATGATTTGCCGATGCAGGAAATGACGAGATGGCCCTGTTGGAAAGGCCACAGGGCAAACAAAAGACAACGAGAAAAAGAAAAACGAGGTGAGAATCGAAACGGCAGGGGAAGGGCGTCAATGGAAAAAAGGCCCACTGCTCGCACAGGCACGCACACACACGAGGCGACGTCAAAGAAGTGAAGATTGAGGATGCGGGAAGAAAAAACGAAGCACGAATGACGCCAGGGGTGGTGGTGGGAGAGAATCGCCGCGTGTCGTTGGGAGAGACAGAAAGAAAACTGACGACGGGAAAAGTTGGCGAACGAGAGTCGGTGGAGGTGGCTTTGGGTGGAGAGTGGAGGAGCAAAGGGCTTCGGGGGAGGTTCGAGGATTTGGCCGGGGCGTGGCAGGCCTAAAGAACTAGACTGTTTTACAGGGAAAGAACGACCAAGAGGTTCTGGAAGGAAGGACTCAATTGCCTGGCCTTCGAGGACTTCAACTGCAGCGCTGCGAAGTATCCAACTTAGTCGCTCTTGCCCGGCTCGGATGAGAAACGACAGAGAAGGAGGCGCTAACCGATCATCACTGCAGCATGCTGTGCGGGAGGCAGGAGCGTTGGAGATCCAGGAAATGGAGGAGGGCAAGGGCGACTTGGTGATTGGCTCAAACTGGACAAAGAGGGCAGGAGGCATTGTCATTGACACTTTTTGGCAAGAGCAGCAAGTGAACTTTTCTATTTACCTGTGAGAGTTGTTATCAGCTGCTGGCTGCTGGCTGCTGGCTGCTGGCCATTGGCGGTTGTCCACGCACAATAGGCTGCATTGAGAATTTCGCGGCGCCCAGACTCAATTTCACAAGCTAAGCATTCCATGCTGCGGCCACCATTAATTACGGGTAGCATGAGCAAACCGAGAATACCGAGAACACTGAGCACAGTATCGATTGACAAGAAACCCTGGAGCGTTTTCTACGAGAAATGACTCTCGAGCTGGCGTGCTCGGTGAAGGAAACAGAAGTCGTCAAGAAAAGAAGAAAAGAAGAAAAGAAGAAAAGGAGAAATAATATGCAAGTAAGAAATGAGCCAGTTATGGCACGGCTCTTCAACAGTTCCAGTTGTACATCGTGTTATTACGTCGTCATTTGTTTCCCCGTTTTCTGCCCGCTTTCTTGCATTGGCTCTGGCCCCCCGTTTCGTTGGTCCGTTTCGTACAAAGTACATAGTACTTCGTACTGAGAATGGTGCGCGGTCGAGTCACGTGCAGGCACGATTGGCGTCTGGGCAGCAAGAACAATATTGGCCAATGGGCGATCGCTATACCGCACTAAAAACTGGGCCTTCTGCCCAGGGACAAAACCACGCAGCTTGAACAGTAGCTTGAGGAAGAGAGAAGATACGCCAGGAGTTTGGAGGCAACAGAGTCCAAGAAACGTCGAGAAAGCTTCAACAACATCCCACAACCCGACGCCCACCACCACCACCCCACGACTGTGCATCACGACACAGAGGGCCCGCAAATTATCGACGACTCCCTACTCGATACGACGCTCGTTCCTCTGTTCTTCCTCACATCTGCAACGATGGCCGAGTCCGCGTTGTCCCCCAAGTTCGCGCCGTTCTTCGGCATGGTACGGAGCTTCCCCATGCCTTTCGAGGGCCCCTGATAGCGGACGGACACATGTGTTGTATACCAGAGACAGTCTTGCTAATCTTTTCTTGTTAGGCCGGCATTGCGAGTGCCATGATTCTCGGCAGTACGTTTTGATCTTTCCCTGCGAACCAACGCGCGATCGACTTCATCGAAGACCACCGCTCCTTAACACATCCGGGCGCGCTATAAACCGCACGCTGGGAAGGATAGATGGGCACATTGAGGACGATTGGGCTGTACAAGAATTGTCTCTAACACCGCATCTCTAGGCATGGGCGCTGCGTACGGCACCGCCAAGTCGGGCATCGGCATCGCAGGTGTCGGTACCTTCCGGCCGGATCTGATCATGAAGGTAGGGCTCCCAGTTTTAAGCCTTTCGGCTTCATCTCTTGCCGGCACCATCTAACGCGTTGCTTCTCAGTGCCTGATTCCCGTAGTCATGTCCGGTATCATTGCCGTCTACGCGCTCGTCATCTCCGTCCTGATCGCCCAGGACCTGGCGCCGCCCAGCAGCAATGGCCACTACAGCTTATTCAAGTGCGTCCCTTCCCGCGGCCCCCCCCCCTCCCCCCCCCTTCTCCCGGTATGATAAGCATTTCGTGCCACTAACGGTCCAGCGGCTTCATGCATTTGGCATGCGGCATTTCGGTGGCGCGACGGGCCTGGCGGCCGGCTACTGCATCGGCGTGGTCGGCGACAAGGGTGTGCGCGCGTACATGGAGCAGTCGCGCATCTTTGTGGGCATGGTGCTGATTCTGATTTTCGGCGAGGTGCTGGGTCTGTACGGGTGAGTCGAGCTTCCATCTCTTTTTCTCTTTTTCTCTTTTTCTCTTTTCGTTTCTCTTGTCGGTTTCTCTCGCGCTAACCAGCTACCCATCCTCCAGTCTCATTGTTGGCCTGATTCTCAACACCAAGAGCAAGGACTAAGCAAGCTGCCACAACACGACCAACAAGAGCCATTCTACCATTCTTCTTCTCTCCAAACGACGACCGATGCGACCGGAAGAGCACGAATCGAGCACTGCCATGACTGCCGACGTATCACCGAGAACGGACAGAGGAGGGACCGCTACAATCACTGTACACAACGAAACCAACCGGGGGGACGAACGACGAAGAAGAGAAGGACGCGGGATAATCGACATGCTGCAGAGAGCATGATACCTGTCTTCCACAGAGTGGAGGCGGAGGTGTCGTCTCTCGTGCACAAACACACACAACTGGCGCTGGGGCGTTCTCTTTTTTTCTTCTTTTAATATTTTGCATTTTGATCATACATTTTCACTATTTGTCATTCTTGTCCGAGACATTTTTCGCAAAGTCCTACGTGTATCAACGTTTTCGGGGAAACCAAACGATAGAATAACAGGGCAGGGGAATTTGGTGGGGATGTGCTCATCAGACTTGCCCGTCTTCTCCTTGAGTTTTTATTTTCCTATCGTCTAGCATATACAGCACATTTGTACCAATCTACACGACAGTGTCACAAAAGCACGGAGTGAATTACGACGGCAAACAGAGTTCAAGTGTTTCGATTTCGTAAAACAGCTAAGAGAGAAGTGTCAAGAGGAAAAAAGATGAGATGGGCTGTTGCCAGACGATCTGAGAGAAGGGAAGAGAACAGACAAAAAAATCAAAGGACTTGTACCATGTAAATCACATCATTTTCAACATCCAGCATTGGCCAGCATTGGCCATAAACCCATGCGAAACCATGCGATTCGGGCGGAGTTGATCCACCGCACGCTTCGGGGCCGCGTTGTGTGTCTCATAACGGCACGGGCGCTGTCGAAGAAAAGCGACATAATCAAACAGAAGGCGGACGCTTAGAAAAGAGGAAGAAGCAACAATATCGTGACCGTCTGTAACCCGTGAAACAACGACACTCTTGCGCCTATAAATGAGCCAAAAAAACCTGTTGTCGTCCAAAAAAAACATTTCCGTGGCGCCCAGAGCAAATGCGTCGATATGTGGAAAGAAAGGGAACATAAAGAAAGGGAAAAGAAAGGGAAAAGAAGAAAGTGAAAAAGAAAAAAGAAAAAACCCAAAAAAAAGGCAAATCAAGTCCGCTTAGAAATATCAAAACGCCACTGGAAACCAAACGGCCATGTTATGCTTGGAGACAACAAAGAAGACAGAAAGAGATCCGCTGTGGGATACAGAGAAGGAAACAGAAGATAGAAGAGAAGAAAAAGATTGTGGAAAGACTAAAGAGTCCACAGACGGCCGGCGTCCGAATCCGTAAAGGGTCCTATTGCACACGCCTGGCGTGGTGATGCCGCAGAGATGCTGGCGCATGAACACTGGCGTCCATACGGCGGCGCAGCCGACCAGATCCATGACGTTCTTTATTTGTCCTGTAGCGAGAGAAAGGCAAAAGATGAGCCGTCTGATTAGTTCAAAGTGCCTTACAGGATGTATATGGATCTAGTGGCCAAGGAAAGAATGGTGTAAACGAAGGTGGCGCCGAGGCGGAGAGGACGACCTAACACCGGCGGTCGCGGAGGGGGACGGGGAGAGGACGGAATGGCGGGACGAGGGAAGGGTGCTGGGGCGAGCAAACGAACCAAGGAACCAGTCCCAGCGGCGGTCTTCACGGCGGAGAGCTTCTTCGCCGTGTGCATTGCTCTCGCGTGCCATGCGCTCAGCACGGGCGCGGCGCGCGGCGGTCTCGCCAACAAGGTACGGGTCCTCCATAGGACGAAACGAGCCGTTGCCGGTGCTGAGTCGGCCAATGACATTGTTGCCGCCACCGTTTCCGCTGCGGCTATTGCCGGCGGCACCACCGCCAACACTGGCACCGAAGCCACTGGCGCTAGCGTTGCCGTTGCCGCTGCTGCCAGCCGCGGCGTTCCGACGTGCGGTAGCAGCGGCCATGCGCCGGCTGGCCGCAGCTTCCTCCTGCTCCATGCGCTCGAGCACAGCCAAGCGGCGCATCAGACCTCCAATCTCGGCGGCGGCCGAGGCGTGCTCGGCAGCGGCGACACGACGCAGGGCAACAGAGTGGTAGAGGCGGGCGTTGGGGCTGGTTGAAATGGTCGACCACGACGGCACACGGAAGCGGGACAGGTCAGGGATGCTGTCGTCACGGCGCACGTTGCCAGCGGCTCCTGAAGCGGCGGATCCAGCTCGCCGAGCTGCAGCAGCGTTGGAGGCGGCGCCTGGCCGGTGCCGGGGCGGGGCGACGACGCGTTCGGCGGAGCCCACTGGCGGGGCGGAATACGGGGGCAGCAGGCTGCTGTAGCCGGAGTTGGTACAGTGTAGTGCAATGTGGGTGCCTCCGAAGCTAAAGGTATGGGGTTGCGCGTGATCAAAGCGGTTAGCGGAAGTCCGATCCGAAGGCCTGGACGAACTGAAAGGGCACCAAGGACGCAAGCATGGAGCATGAGGCATGAGGGGCAAACACGTAAGAGGGCCAGCGGGCAAGCTGCAGGGGTGCCGGCCGGAAATGCCAGAAAGGCCATGCGCGGGGCACGTTGTTTGCGTGCCCTGAAAAGGCCGGCCGACGATCGGAAGACGCCGATGACGACACTTTGCGCACAGATAAGAGCGGCCCCAGCATCTCGAGACATGCGGCGCAAATACAGCAGGAAGGGAGGAGAAAGTTGAAACTCACAGTAAGAAGGCGCTGCTGAGCGGATAGATGCTGTCTCGAAATCCTCAGCAGTGAGAGCTTCCATGATCTCGTGAGAGTGACGGGGGATCATGACATCGGCCATTTTGTCTGCGGTTATGTCGTCTGTTGTTTTTGTTCTGTGTCACTTTTTTCCTTGGGTGCGCTGCGGTTTGTCTGTTCTTATGATTCGGCGGTGGCTGGCGCAAGCAAGCTGGTGTATAAAATATGCAAGGCCAAGAATACAGAAACGCCAACCTGCGTATGTTGTTGACGTGTGGAGGCGCAAAAGGGAATAAAAAAGAGAGGCGCGGTTGGTGAGAGAGTGGAAAGAGAACAGAACAAAAAAAAAGGAAAGGAGATAAAAAAGGAGAAAGGATATTTGAAAAAGGCAACAAGTTGACAATGCAAAATAAAGAAGACAAAAAAGGAAACAGGAAAAAAAGAAGAGAGACAGTAGCCCAAGCACACAGGAATGGAATGTAGAAACAGAAAGCAGCCCGAGGGGTGAAGAGGAGGAACGAAAGTGGAAACCCCCCAAGCTGTGTGGAAGTCTGCAAGCAACCTGTGGTCAACTTGTCCGTGCCTTGTGTCCCTCTTCCTTCTTGTGTTGTTCTATTGATAATGTAGCGCGGGCGCCTGCAGGACGTTGTGGACCGCCCGTGTTGATGGTGAGGATGGAAATGGGGCTCGATGGACCTCTTTGTCGTCGTTCTCCTCTTTTCTCCCTTCGACCTGTCGTCTCGGGCACCTTAGCGTCACCTCCTGGCGCCTTTCCAGCCGGGGCAGATAAGTGACGAAAGTGGTAATAAGTGGTAATAGGCAATATGACGCCTTGTGTTCGTCTGTGCTGGGGATGCGAGATGTGTGTTAGTTGATGCTCTGGTCTTTCTCGTCCTTTTCGGTCTGGTTTTGTTTGATGTCTCGGGAGAGTTGAAGCGATTGTGCATGTCGAACGCAGCCCAGAGCAAGACACAAAAAGAGGCTGCTGTCATTTGACCACTTGCCCTGTTTGGTGGCTTGCCCTATTTGGCGTTCTCTTTCTGTTCTTCTTTCCTATTGTTATGAGTCCTCGCCCCTTGGCGTTTTCATTTCTTCTTTCGCCTTTCATCAGCGTTGCCCCTTCTGACCCTTTTCTTTTCTTCTTTCTCTTCTTTCTCTTTTCGGTTGGCTATGCTTGTGCCCTACCCTTACCCGGAGAGAGAGAGAGAGAGAGAGTGTGTGTGTGGTATGTGTGTGCGTTCCTCTTGCTTTTTCCTCGGAAAAGCAAGGCCAGGTGCAGGCAAAGAGAATCAAAAGAGGGTGTGCGGGTGGTCAACGGATGCAATAACCAGAGACACAAATGCTCGTAAATGCGACACGTGAGAGCTTCCAGAAGGGGAGGGCCTCTCGGCGCAAAAACACAGGTGGGCGGGGGTGGGCGGGCGACGATGCAGGTCGCACACGCCCGAAGAGGCAATACACAAAGCAGACAAGTCAAGAAAGCGAGGGATGGGGGGGGGGGTGGCTGGCCCGTAGGGTGACCGTTAGCCTCTGGACCGGCGCCGTCTTAGGCTCTTAGCTGCGTCTTCTGAACAGGAACGGGCTGGGCGAGGGTCCTCCTTCATCTGCACGAGAGAGGGGTGACGATGCGAGGTCGTCGAAGTTGACGAAAAGTGACCATAACAGTGACTTGGTTGAATCGCGGTGAGAAGGCCAAAATGAGGGGGATAGAGAGGGGTCGTGAAGACAGGAGGATCAGTGTCAGTGGAGTTTGGGTGGGGATTGCGAGATACGTTTAAGAATGTCTCGATGCAACGACGGCCACAGGACAGGAAGTAGGGGGTTGACAATACGGTCGAATTGCGCCGAAAAGGAATGGTTGGTGGTCGCAAGGGGCTTAGAGCCGAGAACTGCTTAAGGACTGAGAAAGGGGGGAGGGGTAGAGGAACTGAGCAAAGTACTGCGGCGTTCAAGCTGCGTAATAGGGCGGGTGTAAGACGAAAAGTGAACTTCGTAATCTAACCTCGCTCCAGCGTCAGTCGATGACGAGCAGAAGGCCGGGCCGCTGTTGGGTTGGCGTAGCATCCTGGCTGGGGTGTCGCGTGTTGGATATTTGGGTGTGTTGGATGTGTTGGATATGTTGGATCACCACTTGGATGCAATAAGGCTATTTCCAGGCAAAGTTGAGTGAACAAGTACACAAGAGCGAAATGTGGACGATATGCGTCGGAAGTCACGACCAGAGAAGACAGCCATTTGTACAGGCAGTCGTGTCCGTTGCGACTTCCTGTTCAAGAACCCATGGGAGGCCGGCGGGCGCCCAGAAGACCAGGCAAGAACACAGTCGTGGAATACGGTCAAAAGGGGGAAAGAACAATACAGTGTGCCGTGAACAGGCACTTTCTCTTTCTGGATTTCTCTCCCTTTGCGGCGCCTGCCTACCCCAGACGCCTCTCGGGAGACTTATGTTTGCCCGGCCGTAGAGACTGCAGGCCAAGCAACGCGGCCAAGCAAACAGCAGCGGTGAGCAGACAAAGGGAAGCGTGCTGGCCTGGAGAGGAAGGCAGGACGATAAGACGTGTGAGACAGCTGGACTGCCAACGTCACCAGATCCATTCGGTAGACATCCATGCCTTAACATCCATGTACGACGTAGATGAAGATAAGACGGCAGGAGCAAATGCCTGCGTGCCTGCCTTTCTTGTTTGCAAGTGTGTTTCCACGGAAAGAGCATCCGGCAGAGCCAGCAATATGTTCGTATCTCACGGAATAATATGGAGAATAACTTATGGAGCAGATCTATGGACAAAGAAGGCGCGATGGAGCACACAAAGTCCCCAGTTCCACAGTAAAGCTGAAGGCCGGCCGGGTTGCTGTTTCCTGGTAATCTGTTATTTTTGGGCTGTCGGGCTGTCTCTTTCCAAGATCTTCCCCAAAACATGTACGCGGGAAAGAGCAGGCCGGACGAAGGCCTCCCGCCCAACGGCGTACTGTGGACAAGCTGTGGACACGCAGTGGACAAGCTGTGGGCTCGCTTGTGTCGTGCCTGCCAGTCCGCGAGTCCGCGCTCCTCCAGGGTTCCTCCAGGATGGCGGGACAGACGGCCCTGGACCCAGTTCCCCTGCCCCTCTTTGCGCTTCCCACAGTGCCACAATGCCTTCTCGCAGGGCACGACCGCAAGCCTGCGCAACGCTGCTCCACTTGAGACATCATCAATCTTTTACTGAGAACGGCTCGGTCTTTCGGGAATTTGAGCTGGACACGACAAGTCGGGACCGCACAAGTCGAGACTGCAGGTACGCGAACTTGCGACAGAGCTACTATTTCCAAAGTAAGCAGAACAGGCAACGGTTCGCATCCGCCTGCTGTTGGGCCCGAACCCTCCAACAGCAAACAGCAAACAGCAAACGGCAAACGGCAAACGGCAAACGGCAAACGGCAAACGGCAAACGGCAACCAGCAACCGGGTTCTCTGTTTTTAACACACTATTTGCAGCCGTCGTTCCGATGTCTTTTGATAGTGTCCCTGGTTCAATATTGCGCTCTTACACAACGGCAGATCGCGCGGCTGTGCTTTGTCTGCTTTGTCTGCTTTGTCTGCTTTGTCTGCTTCGTCGACTTTGTCGACTTTGGCGTCACTCGTGAGATCCATTCGGGGCAATGTTTGATATTCGTGAGTAGAGAGGAAAGTTGTTCGCCGCAACCTGTCCGGCTTCTTTTTTCGTCTTTTTTCTGTTTTTATATCTCTCGTTTTAGGCACTTTTTTCCCCTTTCTTTCTTTTCCTTCCTTTTTCCCTCATTGATATCCGTTCCGATCCGAGTGCACCAAACACCATACACATATGAACACAGTTTGGACCACTTCGCCATCTCGTGCTCATCAATCACGAAAACCGAAAAACCGAAAAACCAAGAAACCGAGAAACCTCCCTTGTCCCTCTCCCCAGGCCCCTTTACCGGCCCGGCTTGTAGTCCTTGATATGGTCGGCAATCACCTTGGCGCCCTGCTCCGGCGAGTGCTGCCGGCCCAGCGCCTCGACAAACTCGCCCTGCGGGTCCATCAGGTAGAAGTAGATGCTGTGGTCGACCAGGTAGTCCTGGCCGGGCTTCACGTTGGAGGGTGTGCTAAAGTACACGCGGTACGCCTTGCACATGGCCTTGACCTGGTCGTAGGTGCCCGTCAGGCCGATAAAGCGCGGGTGGAACTCCACCAGGTACTTGCCGAGCACCTCGGGCGTGTCGCGGGCCGGGTCGCACGTCACAAACACGGGCAGCAGCTTGCCCGGTTGCTCGGCCTCGACCAGGTCAAACATGCGGCTCATCTTGTCGAGTTCCTCGGGGCAAATGTCGGGGCAGTGCGAGAAGCCGAAATAGACGAGGGAGTAGCGGCCCTTGAGGTCCGCCTCCGTCACCGTGCGGCCGTTCTGGTCGACAAGCTCAAACGGCCCGCCCACCTTGGGCCGACCGACGCCCTTGTTGGCCTCGGCGATGCGCTTGCGCTTCATGCGCTCCTTTTCGTGCTCAAAGTACCACATCAGACCGGCGCCGGCGAGAACGAAGAGTACACCTGCTTTCCACGAGAAGGGCTTGAAACGTTAGTGATAGGGAACGCGATACCCCAAAAAAAGGAAGAGTTTAGGGGAAGTACACACTCCTGACCGGTGCCGGCTCTTGGCCTCCTCGACGGTCTTGTACTTGGTCCTCCGCTGCATCATCGGCAGAGACTGTGGCTGCCAGTTGTTCCCGCTCGCTCCAGCGCCGGTTCGCCGTGCGGCCGTGGGCACTGGCCGGCGAGAGGCTGCACCGCCATTGGATGCGACCTGGCGGGCAAAAGAGGCCGAGAATGGGCGCATGCTCTGGGCGGAAGCGGCAGACCCGGCAGGTTGCGAGGAGAGGAAGAAGTTGCGGCAGACACCCGCCATGGGCGTCGCCCTCGGCATAGAGCGGCTCATTGAAAAGTGTAGTATGTGATGTCGTGGGTGCCGGGACTCGTAAGGCGAGGTCAAAGGCAATGTCGAAGTCGTTTGGAAGAGCCAGTTGCAATTGGCTTTCGTCGGGCGCGATATTGTTGCTATACCTGGACGACGGCAGTTGTTGGACGCAAGTTTGGTGACGTTGGGCAACGTTTGGTGATCTTGGAGATGTGTTGTTGGTTTGTGGTCTGACCGTTGGAGCTGGGACTGGGGGTCTTTGACTGGTGGCCAAAACCGACAAAGAGAAAAATTCCTTGAGAAAGCTCCTCCGTATGATAATCAGAGCAGGCGGGACAGTGGCTAGCGGGCAGCCCAGTGGCATTCTGGCCACTCACAGCACACTGTATCAAGCAACTGAGCAAGATTCGGACCCACTTTCTTAGCCCCGCCATCTGCTCTGTGCTGCCTCGTTACGTCGCTCCTTCCCTAAACTGACAGCACTGGCCACATGACGAACACGCCGGACACGCCTGCCGCGTCGCGTGCGCTGGAAATTTTAAAGTGGTTTTGCTCGACTTTTTCGCGGGGTGCGCCTGCCCTTTACCGCATTTTGGCGTAATTGGCTGCACCTGCCAGGGGACTTGACTTGGCCTCGAACCAGAAAGCTCGCGACTCCAGCTCAACCAAACGTCACCAACTTCTTTTTTGATCCTCTACCCTCTACCCTCGACCCTCGACCCTCGACTCTCGACCCTCGACCCTCAATCCTCAACTTTTGCGCCACTTCACCGACGCTTTCATTCATGGCGGCGATCACTTGACAACTACACGCGACACTTCACGGCAGCTTCACATGCATTCACGCGAGACAAGCTGCTCGCGACACTAAGCAGGGCGCGGCCTTTTCCATCTCGCTCGGCGTTCTGCGCCTGAGAGGCACACGGCGGACTGGGCTGGAGTCCGACTGACTTGGGCTTTTCTCCAACGCTCCACAAACGTCCCATCGACCTCCCACCTCCACTCCTACGATGCCGGCGTCCAGCGGTGTGCCGTCGCGCACTAGCCGCTCGCCCTCGCCACTGTCCACTGCCTACTCCCAGGACTCCTTGCCCGCCGAGTATACTGGCAGCTACTTTGCGCCCATCGCCGCGCCGATTGTGCGGACGGGGTCCATCGACAGCGATGTCCACATGACGGACGCGACCGACGGCACGGCCGAGCCCCATCACCATCACCACCGTCACCGCTCACAAAAAGCGGAAAGCGAGCGGCACTCGTCGCCCCTGTCAACCGCCTCGACGGGGACGTCGGCGGCAGCAGCGACCAACAGGAACAGCAGGAAACGAAGCGCCACCGGCGGCAACACTGCCTCGTCCTCCTCGTCAAAGCGCGGCGGAACCAAGAACGGGGTCGCATCACGCGGCGGAGGCAGCGCGTCCAACGCCCATGCTCGTGGTGTGGCCAAGCCCAAGAAGAAGGGCGTCGCCATGCCGACGAATAAATCCGTAAAAACAAAGAGCGGCGGTGGCGGCGACAAACGAAGGGGAGGAGAAGCGTCCTCGACAGCATCGTCACCGAGTCCACGACCCATCAAGCTTGAATCCTACAGCAGCAGCGGCGACAACGACAGCGACGACGGTGTCCACCGCGACCGCGACAACCACCTGGAAGCAGACGACGAAGACGATTTCGGGGACGACCGTGGTGGCCATGGCGCCGATATGGGGTTTGTTGGTGGCGGCAACGGCCTGGACGGCAACACGTCCGACAATGGGCCTTACTGCATCTGTCGCGGGCCCGACGACCACCGCTGGATGATCCAGTGCGACGACTGCGAAGACTGGTTCCACGGCGACTGCGTCAAGATCAACAAGGAGGAGGGTGAGAACATGATGCTCAGCTACATCTGTCCCAACTGCACCATCCCGGGGCGCTACGTCACGCGCTTCCGCCGGCTGTGCTCGCTGCCGGGCTGCCGCCAGGCAGCACGGCTGTATGGGGACGACGGCGCCTCGCCGCTGGACCCGACCGAAGCCAGCCATTTTTGCTCCGACAGCCACCGCGACCAGTGGTGGGATACGCTGCTGGGCCGCGTTGTCCATTCCGAACGGTCAGAACGAAGGTCGGGCGCCTCGTCTGCAGCCGCAGCAGCTGCTGCTGAAGCCAAGATGGCCGTCGACCTCTTCACGCCCGCCCAGCTGATCGCCGTGCTCGCCCACACCGACGAACCCGGTGTCGCCCAGATGCTGCTCCATGGCCTCGTGCACACCAACAAGACGGCCGCCGACCTCGACACCATGATGACGGTCGAGGAGCGGGCCACGACGGCAAAGTCCGCCGCCGACCGCTACCACCTGGCCGAACAAATTGTCATGTGCAAAAAGATGCTGCAGCTGCTGGACATGGCCAAGACCCGCAGCCAAGAGGCCATCAAGGCCGGGCTGGTGGAGCGGGACAGCTGTGGCTACGACGAGCGCCTGCAGCATGTGGCCGTGCAGCCGCACTTTCAGCTGTTTTTGGCGAGCCCGGAAGGCGTCGCTCTGTTCCGGAGCAACACACTCCAGGCGCCACAGTTTGACGAGGCGGGCCATCCCATTGACTATTCTGCGGGCGGTAACGGTACAGTCAAAAATGAGAATGCGGACGGCGACGCGGCGGAGGAGGAGGAGGAGGAGGAGGAGGAGGATGCCGCCCCCCAAACCCAGAGACGGCTGGCATGTGCGGGAAACGCAAGTGCAAGGCGCACGCCAGCTGGTTCTCGACGCTGGCCCGCGATGTGCGCATGCAGATGCAGGAGTTGACGCGCCAGGCCGCGGCGCTACGCGACAACGAGACACGGATTCGTCTGGCGGCGGTCCAACGCACATTCGTGAAGCAGCACTCGGCGTACGAGGTGCGGTACGTGGGCGACTCGGACAACTCGCTGACCTCGTTGGCCGGAGACGATGAGGACGACGATGAGGACGACTATTCGGAGAGCGAGGAGAGTGATGAGGCGGCCAAGGATGGAGTACAAAACAGTACCAGCGACAGCCCTACCGATCACATCGCCGACGAAGACGAAGACGAGGACATGGTCGATCTCGTTGGGTATGGCCACGGTGACGACATCGACGATGGTGACCTCAACACAAACCCCGCACCACCGGCCTACAACAGTGGCCATGGCTACGCATCAGGGCACGGCAGGCCGGTCTACGGCGGCAACAGTGGCCGCCTTGATGACGAGCCACGACGTAACGGTTGCAGCCCAAACACAGACAGGTCTGGCAGTGACTGATTGCTGGCTGCTTGGCGTGCCACAAAGTTTCAACGCATAATTTTTTTTATTTGGGAGATTTGTTCTTGTTTTCCTGCTTATTCTTCACATTGGCTAGCATGCTCTTTTCTCACGGCGCATTCTTTGGGAGCATGTTTGTTCTTACCTTGATATAATTTGGCTCGTATCCTTCGGACGTTTGTTCTGTTTTCTTTGACGGACAGGGGCAGCTGTTTAGTCAGGCATTAAAGAAATCCACAATCCTGATACATGACCGATAAAGCAAACGAGATGTATGTTACTGCACAGGTCGTTAGAGAATCTGGAGAGTTCAAATCAAAAGCATAATTGGCATACTCTTGCTCGTTGTACCCAATCTCATGTACCTGCTCATAAGTTTTTGTATAGTGCAAGGCCGACAGGCATCAAGTCATAAAAACCGTGTATTGCTCAGAATAGCAGCCTGTGAGTGAACAGGGGTATAACGACGACATATCGTGACACAGAGACGCTCAAAGCGAGAAAAAAAAGTAAACAGCACATATGTAAAAAGGCCTTGTTACCCTGGCATGCTTATGCCATGAGGGTGGCAAGGCTGCGTAGAAGTGAAGATGTACATGGCAGGCAGTAATATCCAAAGATGATGAGGCCGTTGCACACATGGGCAAAATCAGAAGGGAACCGAGTCTGTCCAGAAAGTGGCAAAGGAAAAAAACCGGAAAGAAACGGAAAGGGAAAAGGAAGAAGGCGGAGGCAAGAGCTCGCTCGAAATCAAACGTAAATAGTAACAAAGAAGATAATACAACAAAATAAGGTGGTGAAGAAGTGAAACCCGAAAAATAATAGCACCGATATGGAAAAACAAATAACCAATCCCAAAGCAACGAGCCGTGAGGCAATACCGTCTCTATGCCAGCCGCGAGGCTCATTGTTGTCTTAACTCAGCCCCTGTTTCTTTCCCCCTCTCCTTAATTTTTTGATTTTTTTGTTATTGTGGCAGGTGAATATCGGAAATCAGAATTAAAGGATGCCGGATGTTCTCTTGAGTGGTCGTGTCGTAATAAGTCGTCGTAGTACATTTGTGTGTGGAAAGAGATTGTATATGAAGGCGCTTAGTGTCGGTGCCGTCGACTCGAGTGACCTTCCCGATGTCTGTCGCGATGTCGAGATGACGAGGAATGGCTGTGGCCATGACCGTGGCTGCGACTGTGGCCGTGACTGCTGCCGCTGTGATCGAGTTCGTGCTCGGCTTCTTCGAGACGTTGCCGTATGTCACGTACAATCTCGCGGATGTGGCCGATGCGGTCAAAATCGAGCTCGAGCTCATCAATCTGGCTGTTGATCTTCTTGAAACGCTCAATCTCGGCGTCTGCATCCACAATCATCTGGCCTGTTTCGTCATACATCATTTGGGTCGCAGCTTGGGACTGCTCGCTCAGGTAGTCCATTTGCTGAGCGATGTGGTTCATCACACGCTCAAAGTACACTTCAAGGGCGGCAAGGGAGCCGTGATCGAGCAGAAACATGCCCTGGGACGATGCCCTGCTTGCCGCTCGAGATGAAGACGAACCATTTCCGCCATGTGCAAGGGCAGACTGTCCCTGGCGTAATAGAGCGAGCTCATCATTGCTGAGATTCAGCTGGGTTGGGTCAATAACCTGTGACGATGGCATGGTCACACAGGTATTCTAACACAGGCGCACTGGCGTAAGAGAGAGAATATGTGGCAGAAGGTCCGGCGAACGAAAATGGGGTTTGAGAAGACAAGGCCTCCCAAATGTTGAATTGCAGAAGAGCTGAGTTCAGCTCGAGCTCAAGCTTGAGCTCTTTGTGCAAATGTGAAGCGAAGTGGGTCACCAAAGAGACGGGAGCAACCGAAGAAAAATAAGCTACTCGAGAGCTGCAAATGTAGTGCCGTTTCTGTGAGAATATTGAGGTCCAATCTTCGTGCCGATGAAAGACTGGTAGGAAGCCTGTGGTGTGACAGCGGCTATGATGCCACAGGTGGGAGTAGACAGCCGGTTATGCTACCAATTGCGGCGTATATGTATAACTCCCGAAAAAGACAGAAAAGAAGTCAAATGTATGGGAGCAAATGCCACTACTTTAGTTCTTGATATGCCCAGCGTTCAAGGCGCAGCCTTAACTCGAGGACAAGAGCTATCTGTCGCGCTTTCGGACCAGTTGTAGTTGTGGATGCGGCCGCGATGTCTCTGACGTCGGCCGGGGCAATCGCCGGCGGCGACGAAAGCTGCGGTCGTGTGAAATTTCTGCAGGTGGGTTTCTCGGTTCTCTTTCCAAGTATAGGATGGGTTCAGGCTCGAGAGTGACGTCGAGGGTTGGGGGTGCGGCTTGATTAAGCTGTATAGGAGGCGCACGCGGCGTCATTGTTTCGAAATGGCGACGGCCGGCATTGCAAATCAGGTCTGATCTTGCAAGAGATGAAGAACGGGCACCGGAGCAGCGGGAGCGAGCCGTTTGTGTGTCGGGAGGAGAGGCGGCGACGGGCGAATCTGAGTGAGGAAAGCCAAGAACGGCAAAGGAAGAAAATGTCGCGGGGAGAGGGGCGCTTCTAAAGGGAAAGGCGACAGCAGGGGATGCGCGAGCACGACCGGCGTCGGAAGTTTCAACCTTTTACGTGAGCAGAAATGAGCGGATAGGGCCCGCGCTGTCGGGGCAGTAGGGAACGACGAGGACGGGGGGAAAATGAGGGACGATGAAGCAGCAGCGGAACACGGCGTAGAGCAGTGAGCAATGTGAGAGAAAAGAGCCAGCAACACGAGGGACGATGTGAATCCGATAGAAAGGAACGCAAGTCAACAGCGGGCCAAAGCGTCGCAGAAGATAATAAAAGGCAAAGGGGGCTGTCGATAGAAAGTCAAAGGGAGAGGAAAGAAAATAGGCGAAAAAAGAAGGAAAGGAAAAAAGCGGCGATCGAGATGCCCGTGCCGAAGTGTTGCAGAAGAAGAGTCGTTAGATTCGGGCGGCGGAGGTGCGTGTTAAGTATGATTGACCTCGTGCTCTGCAATTTCTATTTCATACAAAAGTCGCACTCTGTAGGCCGCTGGGCCCCTTTCAATTCGTGGGGTCCTGGGTGGCCTGGTCTGGCCTGGCCAAGCGGTGTGCTGAAATGGGTTAAGATGCTGCAGGTATAAACCGCCGTCGGGGTGAGGTGCAGTAGCTGGGGACGCCGTCTATTGACGAGGAAATGTGTTGCAATCTCCAATGCCGGATACTCGTAAATCAGGAAATGCTTAAGATGGCGGTCCAGTACCCTGGGTCGGTGGATGACAGGGGGAAGCATGTGCGGTATCGTATGCAGATGCAGATGCGGATGCGGATGCAGGGCTAACCACCGGCAGCACAGTGTCCACCTCAGTTGTGCCGCATGAGATTTCCTTTTTCTTGTATGCTTTGCGATTTCCTTTTTTTTCACTTCTCAGAAATGTGTTCCGACTCGAGACCGGCCAGTTTCTCCCCGAAGTTGTTTACGCCTCGCAGCCTCGCAGGTCGTTTGCCGGTTCAGGCTTCTTCAAAAAATACGAGGTCGAGTGTTTCACTCCGTTTCGCTCCTTCTCTTGCATGTCACGATCGGATCTGATGATGAGGTCGGTTCTTTCTGTCTTTGTTTGACCGTTTGTTGTATTCTCGAACTGTCTCGGTCTTTTTTCTTGTTCTGCCGTTATGCACGCAACCGTTACCTGCCTTGAACAGCGGGCCTTGAACTGCCCGATTGGTGTCAGTTTCGATCGAAGCTGCAAGCTGCAAGGTCCCGGAAGAGAGAGAGTGGGGTTTTCAACCGGGCCTGGAGACGCCTGCACTGCAGGGCAGGGAAACGAAATGGCAAGCTCCAACGGTGGGCAGTGGTAATGGAAACGGGGGATGCAGGGACGAATAAAAGAAAGGAAAAAAAGAAGAAGAAAAACAGGATGGAAGGAGAGTGGGTGAGAGAAGGAACTGGTACGCCGGGACGAGACGTGGAAAGTTATCCTGAATGGAGAATGGAGGTGTCAAGTCGGTGTGCGTTGGTTTACCTCGCTAGCTTCCTTTCTCTATTTCTTGCTCTTTTGCTCAACCCTGCATGACGCCTTTTCACTTTCGTTGCGTGTGCCGTCTGGTGGGTGAGCGGCTTTTTGTATGTGTCTCCCCGTCCGAAGGAACTTTCAAGTATGGCGTTCGGCCATAAAGGCAAAAGAGAAAGATAGGCAAGGTTTAATTGAGAAGGTATGGGGAAGGCAGGGTAAAAAGCATATGGGCCAGAAACGAATAGTTGATAGCCGGCGTAGACAGGACGTGATGGAGCCGCTGGGAGGTGGAATTTATCAGTGTGGAACAAGTTGAAGCCTTGAGTGCGGGATGGGTCAGAAAGGAGAGAAAGAGGAGGCAAAAGGAGATGGTGGCGGTGAGATGTGCAAGAAATGGAGAGAAGGCAAAACAAGGGTTGATAGAAAAGGAGACAACGGCAAAGAGAGGAAGGAGCCACGAAGGAAATATTGGGTGAGGGTCGGGATAGAGGGCAGGCGCAACTCAAATTCAAAGTTCTGATACCTGCATGCGGAAGGTTCGCGCAGCGCAAAAGGAGAAGGGGGAAGAGCGAGGCCAGTACGGAGTTGGTCGCTCCTGCTCTCTGTACTTTCCCCTTCCCTGCGTATTCTTTTTTTATTTGCAGGTGTTCATCCAGTTTGTACGCATATTACCCGTTCCAGTCGCCCCTTCCGGCCAAGAGAAAAGACAAGTGGTTTCGACTTTGAGGAAGGCGCCGCCTGCTCTTGAACACGCGGTTGCCTGGTTTGTCTCCTCACGGCGTATATTTTCTTGTACTCCCGAGACTTGGTATGTTGTATCTTCGTCCCATCTCCCCTTGCCCCTGCCGTGCGTGTCTTCCCATGGCCACGAGTCCTTCCCTTCTTAGCCAGCTCCTCTCATTTCTTCTTTCCAATTCCGGGTATTTCCAAGCGCGCGCGCGCATTTGATCGTGACGCACACTTTCGCACTACAGTAGTGTACATGCACACATACAGTATGCACGCACTCTTTACAAAGTATTTTATTTCTGCGAGCGTATATGCCCAACTGCATATGCAGCTACTGCAAAGTGCAGCGCCAATTCCCGTTCCCAAACAGAGGCTCACTACAGATAGCGTACGACACTGCAGAAAAGGCAAAGTGGGGACAGGGGGGCTTGCAACAGGAAGTGTGTCTCTTTTGCCTTCTTTTCTGGGTGCGGTGCGTTGCACTGCGTCATCTGGGAGCGCCCAGACAGCACAAGCGCCCGGGCGCGTCGGGTCGATTGTCGAAGAAAGTCTGGTGATGCTCGTACGGAAGACACGGTGAACATGGGACATGGGAGCTTGTGTGGCAGTACGACGAGCATCACCAAAAAACAGTAAGACATGCCACGGGCTGGATGCATAAGATGAAGAAGTGGCTTGGAAGTGTCCCTCTCATTGTGGTCTGTGAGTCTGTAGGCTGTTGGGAATTCGTGCTGTTCTGCCTATCATGATTAGATTTCTCTCTGTGCGAGTGTGAGCTTGTCAGGCATCTTGCCGACTCGGTATTGTGGGAATTGTAACTTATCTTCTAGCGAGGAAATGGTTGGCCTCTGGAAGTTGTGCCTCTTTAATAAAAAAGGTGTGCGCCAGATATCTGGGTAGCAAATTACAACGAGACAGTATATCGAGAAACAAAGCAAGAAGTTGAAGAAAAAAAAGGGTTAACGGACTAATAGTTTGGTGTAAGTGGGCTGTAGTGATTCTCTGGTTTGCCATAGTCATCGGAGAATTAAACACGTTTTCATCACAATTGTACTAAAGAAAAAAGTCGAGGCATAAAATAATGGCCAACAGTTACGGACCTCCTATTCGCTGTCACATATGGCGTATCGTGTTCCTGTCCCTGGCCCTTTTCCTGATACTGATTTCATCGGCAGCGGTAAGTTACCCAGCCTCGCTGCAAGTGATCACAGCTGGGGTCCGATCCCAGGTGCGAAGTGTGGTTTGGCGAGTTGGTCCGAGCCTCTGACTGTGCTTGTTGGTCCATGATTTGGCCCCCAAAGTGCATCCTCACCGGCTCTAAACTTCACGTATATCTTAAGCGAGCCTAAAGAATGGATGCCATCGTTTTCTTGGGGCCAAGCAGTTGTGGTGAGAGGGGGGGGGGGGGGGGCAAGAAAAGGCGAAGAATTAGAAAGTTGATAAAATATTCAAAAGGCTCGTTTTCAAGAATAATAAGACACGACAGTCAACAAAATTACAATCACTACTATCTGCCCTGCAAATACTGACGGCACGAAAGTTCAAGACTTTATGCTACCAGAAATATAGCTAATTTTCAAAAATAGATACTGGAGCTGTGAAATATCGTGACGCCAATGGTACTATGTGCATCTCGTAAAAACTTTTTGTCTCTCCCCCAATTTTCACCGCCGAAAGCCATTGGCCACCCATTGACCAAGGTACCGAGTGTGGCTTGTCACAAACCGGAAGAAGTTGCCGAAAGAACCGCTGCCGCCGTGACGCCGGCCGTGCAGCAGCAGCACAAGGCCCGTCAAGACGGGCACGCCAACCAGACCGATGAGACCACCCAACAGCACACGGCCTTTGAAACTCGCTCTTGCGCACAACCTCACTGTAGCGCTCGTTGCCGAACGAGACGCGAGCGTATTTGGTGTGCCACCCGAGCCAGGGCACATGCACAGACAGCTGCTCTTCCAAAAACTTGCGGAGGCGGTAGGTGGGGCTGAGGACAGATGCGCGCATCTCGGTGTAGTTGTGGAGGGCGAGGTCGTTGATGGCGTAGGCGTCGGGGACACGTAGGGCGGAGTATTCGGCGAGAGCCTGGGTGCGGCGGGCGTCGACCGAGGCAGCACTGTTGTCGACGTCCCCAGACGGGTCGTTGGATTCCGCATTGGCGTACTTGTCGAGCAGACCAAAGAGCACACGCACATCCTCGAGACCGGCGTTCATGCCCTGGCCGTAGAAGGGGACCATGGCGTGGGCGGCGTCACCCACAATGACGGCAGAGGCCTGGAAGTGGTGCGGCTTGCAGTTCACGCTGATGAGTGGCAGGTGGGGGTTGCGGCGGAACGAGGCGACGAGATCGGCGGGTGGGATGAGCTCAGTGACGCCCGGGAAGTGCTGGTCGAAGAAGGCGGGCAGGGTCTTGTCGTCGTCGACGGGCACGGCCTCGAGCTGGGCAAACTCAGCGGCGGGCATGAAGAGCGTGCAGGTAAAGGAGCCGTCGTCGCTGGGGATGGCAATGAACATGAAGTCTTTGCCAGGCCAGATGTGCAGATGATTGGGCGAGATACGGAACTTGGCCCGGAAGGCGGCTTCGGCGTCATTTGTTGCCGCAGCATCCACCTCTGCCGCCTTGATCTGGAACTCGCACCACAGGGTGTCAATGTAGTGCTGCTGGTAGTCCATCATGACATACTTCATGAGATGGTGGCGCACAGGCGAGTGTGCGCCGTCGGCACCAATCATAAAGTCAAAGCCAATCTCAATCTCGCGGGCACGGCCAGTCTTCTTGTTCAGTCCATCTTTTGGACCGTCCTGCAGCTCGAACCAGGCCTTGCGATTACGGAAGTCCGCACCGGTCATCTTGTGGTTGAAAAAGAACTTGACGTTCGGCAGCTTCTCCAGGATGTCCAACAGGCGGCCATTGAGACCAGCGCGGTCAATAGCAAAGATGGTCTGAGAAGGCGATGAGTTAAAACCAGCGGGGGTGAAGTGGCTAACCATAGCTTTTGAAGAAGGGGCTCACCCGTCCATGAGCATCATAGTCTTGTGCCGCCTCGTACAGCTCGCCCGACGGCTTCTTGCCGTGAATCATACGTCCCCGCATGGGAATCGTGGCGTCAAAGACATGCTCGAGCAGCTCGGCATTGCCAGAGTTCTCGAGAGCCGTGATGCCTCGTGTCGAGAGAGCAAGGTTTATGGATTTAGTAAAGTTGAGTGGTGTTGTGGACGGGTCGCGGAGGTCTGGTGCTTGTTAGGACTCATAACACTGCAAACGAGCGTGGCCATGCACATTTCCATGCACCAACATCTCACTCTCACTCACCGTTGCGAAGCTCGTACACCTCGACTTCGTGTCCCCGTTGTGCTGCGTAGAGAGCGGCCAAGGAGCCGACGGGACCGGCGCCCACAATCACTGTCTTTTGTCTCACAGTCTCAGCCATGACGTGCGGTTGGTCGTATGAATGTGTAAATTTGCAAATGTGTGAAATCTCTTGAGTCACTTTCCACAAGGGTTTGGCAAGGCTCTGTGAAAGTAGCGGCAATGTAAGCAGTCGACCTCGGGAGACTCTTTTTCACTGAGAGCGTCTCACTGAAATGTCATCGTCTTTTGAAGTGAGAGGGGTAAATTTGAGTCTCACCACAATCTTCAGTGCACAGTTTCTTATGAATCACTTTTCAAAAAGCCATAGGAAAAGCCAACAAAAAGGGCTGATCCGTCCCTCCGGTATCGAACGATGGATGGGATAAATAAGACGGAGCGTGGATTGCTAAGGCCAAAAAAAAAACGGGACTGGAGCGCTGTATCCTAATGGAGAAAACGGTCACACAAGATGCACGTGATAAGACGGTCAAGAGTCGTCGAGACGGGTACCGACCTTGATCTCCACCGTAACATCTGTGACAAGCAGTTACGACGGAGTTGTCTGCCAAAATGCCAAACCAAGGGCGCCACAGCGCATCTTTGCAGCCATTGCCTATTTGGGACTAGCGTGCTCTGATACGGCGATAAGATTGAAGAATCGCTCCACTTATTAATGCCGCCGTCGCCCGCGCCTTCTGTTTTACGACAGACAAAGTTGCCTCTCCAAATCGTACTATTTTTCAACGTCGAATTTTGACTTTTGAAAATTGAATCGTAAATATCCTTAAGACTCGCCTGTAGTTTCTCTCCTCCACCACGCTCTTACGACAACAACGAAACACTCGCCTCCCGTACCGTCCTCACCAACATAATCATACCCCCCCGTCGCCATGGCCGACGAAGCAAAGAGGCCGTGTGCCGGCGGCGACTGCAGCAACGAGGCTGGCACGCTCCAATGCCCGACTTGCTTGAAGCTCGGCATGAAGGACAGCTTCTTCTGCTCACAGGAGTGTTTTGGCCGGAACTGGGTATGTTGGCTGCATGGCTTTAACTTTTGCCCGTGGCGAGAGACTTTTCACTGACTGACATCTCTGCACATCTAGTCGTCGCACAAGACCGTCCATAAGAAGGACTCCAGTATGTTGATTGTTAATTGTTGATTGTTGTTTTTCTTGTTCTGGCCTTATTGCACAAAAGACGCATTCGCTTCTCGCACACTTGCTAACAACTCTCCAGAGGTCGGCTACTTCAACCCGTTCCCCAACTTTCCCTACACCGGCCCGCTGCGCCCCGTCTACCCTCTGTCCGCCAAGCGCACCGTCCCCAAGACCATCCCCCACCCCGACTACGCCGCCGACGGCATCCCCAAGACGTCCCGCTCGCTGCTGAGGCCAAACAAGGTCGAGCTGCTCGATGCCAAGGCCCAGGAGGGCATGCGCACTGTCTGCCGGCTCGCCCGCGAGGTTCTCGACATTGCCGCCGCTGCTCTGCGCCCCGGCATCACCACCGACGAGATTGACGAGATTGTCCACAAGGCCTGCATCGAGCGCGACTCGTACCCTTCGCCGCTCAACTACAACCACTTCCCCAAGTCCGTCTGCACCTCGGTCAACGAGGTCATCTGCCACGGTATCCCCGACAAGCGTATTCTGCTCGATGGCGACATTGTCAACCTGGACGTGACGCTCTACCACAAGGGCTACCACGGCGATCTCAACGAGACCTACTACGTTGGTGACCGTGCCCGCGCCGACCCCGACTCGGTGCGTGTCGTCGAGACCGCCCGCGAGTGTCTCGATGCGGCCATCCAGCTGGTCAAGCCCGGAGCGCTGTACCGCGACTTTGGCAATGTGATTGAGAAGCACGCCAAGTCGCGCGGCTGCAGTGTCATCCGCACCTATGTCGGCCACGGCATCAACTCGGTGTTCCACGCGCCGCCCAACATCCCCCACTACGCCAAGAACAAGGCTGTCGGCGAGTGCAAGCCCGGCATGACGTTCACGATTGAGCCTATGGTGGCCCTCGGCAAGTACCGGGACGTCACCTGGCCGGACAACTGGACCAGCACCACCATTGACGGCAAGCGGACGGCACAGTTTGAGCACACGCTGCTGGTGACGGAGACGGGCGTTGAGGTCCTGACGGCACGTACGGCCACTTCGCCGGGTGGTGCGATACCCATGCCCGAGGTCTCCAACGGCGCGGCATAGGAGCCAGAATGAGGAGGGGGAGGATGACAAGGACAGCTCTTGTGGTCGTTATTTTGCAAAGTTTTCAGAGCCAGATTTTAAGCATGGGATAGCGAGATTGGAGTTTGGGGAGGTGGATGAGAATGAAAAGCAAAAGCGAAAGCAATGAGATGTTACGAATTGAAGCGCAATCAATAGAAGACTGCCTTTTTCAAGCCAACTTTTCAACCAACTTGTTCGCCTCGTTCCTGATGCCAACTGTCAAGGCCGGTTTGATCAACGATCCAGTTATGTTTTTCGCGAGATACCACCTATTGTTATCATCGGGCTACGACGCTGCCTTGCTGTCACGCTGCCTTGCTGTCAAGCTTCCTGGGACTCTGGCTGGGTGCACATGACAAGTGCGTACCACTGACGTCGTCTCGCAGGACGAAGCTGTTGCTCTGTCGCCCTTGTGTGCTTGCTGTTAGTTGCCTGCCCCGCATAACTGTTCTGTCCTTGCCCACAGGGTCCACTTTCGCAATCACAGGCCTGGCCGCTTTCAGCCCGTGAAGTAGTGGACAGTTGCCCAGTATGTTGAATCTTACAGGGGCTTGACCAGCCACTTGCTCAGCTTCTCTCCTCTCAAGGCTAAGTACCGACACGCTGGATCTTGCGGCAATAGTACGTCGTAAGTTAAGTTGAGATACCTTCTATACCATCCCGTCCACTGAACCATGCCCCACCAGGTGCAGTCAGCTCCTTCCCGGTTCCGCCATTGCTGTCCTCTATTGTCTGTTCTTTCCCCCTATCGGCCTATCCTCTCTATCCTCCCCGTCTCTCCTTCCCCTGTAATACTCCGAATTTCCTTTTTTTTTTCCGTGCCTGCCCCCATAATCCAGCCATTTTTTGCGAAAGCTTCGGCGGCGCTTTCCTTCCCCCTTCTCTTGCCCTCCACAGCTTTCCTTTTCCGCTCGCTGGATTACGCCTCTTTTGCGCACCTTCCCTTCCTCCTTCTCTTTCGCTCCTTCCCATCTCCACCACCACCGACCTCCCCTCCTTTCTGCGATATCTTGCCTCTCTTCTTCCCTCTCCACATCTTCTTGCACCTTTCTTTCTCCTCCTCTCCCAACCTCGACCAACACTTGTGCCATCTCCCCCTTTCACGCCTTCGGCCTCGACTCAACCCAATCGCGAACCTCCATCGCCACATCATCTGCTGTACGTTGCATCCCCGGTTCTTTTGCTGCATTGCGCTTGACAGCCTTGGCTTTGCGCTTTGAGGCACGCCACTGGCCACAAGCTACAAGATTGAAACAAGCGAGCCTCACTCTCTCTTGTGCTCCACGTTGTTTGCTCTCTTGTGGCCAGGCCTACCTGACGACCTCCACTCCGAAGGCCAAGCTAGGCGCGCCAACCTCTCCATTTACCACCGCACAACCTTTTGTCTTTGTCTCTGCCTTTGTTGGTTGCTGCCAGCAAAACTTTCCTTCTTTGCATCCCATCTTCTAACATCTCTGTCTTTCTAGCATAGACTGATTGCGCATTCGTGTCTCTTGCGGTCCGGTCTCCGTCACAACTCTCTTTTCATCTTCCTACCACCGAACTCAACCGTCACAATGTCTGGAGAGGCGTGGCTGTACTTGTTCGCCGTGTTGATAAACGCGGTGAACCTGTTCCTGCAGGTCTTCTTTACCATCATGTACAGCGACCTGGAGTGGTATGTTTTGCCCTGCTTCTACGAGTTGTCCCGAAAAAGCTCTTGAAGCTCTTCCTCTTCATGCCGAACTGCTGCTAACACGCATACAGCGACTACATCAACCCCATCGACCTTTGCAACCGACTGAACACGTACATCATTCCCGAAGCGGCTGTTCACGGCTTCCTGACCTTCCTGTTCCTCATCAACGGCTACTGGCTGCCTCTGATCCTCAACGCCCCGCTCCTCGCGTGGAACATCAAGAAGTATGCTATCCTGTCTTTGATGGAACGCCACGTTCATTTGCGTTGCGCCGGGCGGCCCGTGTGGGGCCTTGCTCGGGCAGTAAACACATGCTAACCTCGTTACCTGTAGGATCATTGACAACACCCATCTCCTGGACGCGACCGAGATCTTCCGGAAACTCAACGTCCACAAGAAGGAGTCCTTCATCAAGCTCGGCTTCCACCTCATCATGTTCTTCTTCTACCTCTACAGCATGATTGTCGCCCTGATCAAGGATGAGGGCCACTAGAGTTCCCTCATCTGCTCCCCCGTTCGCGATCAACATTGGCAACACCGTGCTTAGTTGCTTGGTATGTGGATGTTGTACCTCAACGATAAGTCGGGCTTGGAGACTTTTGTTCAGACTGCCGCCAGCCATGTTGCCCCAGCCGGCACACGATGCGCTGCAGGACTTGGTCGAGAAGCGGGACGCCCTGGCACCACCCCACCATCTTCTCCTCTGCTGGTCCAATCTGTCTTTTTGGCAGACTCCTTTTTTGAATTCACGCACGTCTCGGTTGCGTTCTGGCCGGTACTGTAGCGGCGTATGCTTCCTTCTTTCCGTTCCTCCTTCGTGCCCGTGCCCGAGCCTGTATAGACTTGGGAAGGGATAAGCGAAGGGGTGATGATCAAGAGCGAGGAGAATCGGGACGATGGGAGATCAAGAACGAATGAGCGACCGAAGGGAGAGAGAAAGAGTGTGCGCAAGGAGTGAAGAATACTGTGGAGAAGCACCAAACTTTTGGCGAGCTGCGATGCATTGTTTATTCTACTGTTTTTCGCCTTCATATTGGTTGTTTCCTGGGCTCTTCCTCGCGGGTGAGGCATGGTAATGATGTCTTTTTCAGTGTGTTTTTTTTGTCTTTTTTCTATATCGTCTGTGTTCATACCTGTGTCGAAACACACCGCTCCGGCGCTTATGGGCGTTTCTGTCTGACTGCCGAATATACAATGCCAATCTTGTTTACTTTACCTCTTGACGAAGACCTTCCAACTGATAAGACGAGTAGAGTCTTTGTCCATTGTCTTTATGGTTCCGATTCCACGTCTTTGTTCATTGTTGCCGGGCGCTTGACCTAGCTACTACAAATAGACTGCTGTTTTGTGATGCAGGGCGAGTACTCACAGTACAAAGTACGACAATCTCAAAAAATAAAAAGGACCCGGAAACATTCACAGCCCTGAATTAGTAAAACCATTTATTTTTCAAAGCAACGTTCGCATACCAAGCTTGGCTTGAGGTCGTTGTTCAGATCACGTGATTCCCATACCGCCTTGCTTATTTCTGGGCGACGTCCCAATTCAAAGGTGTAAGGTGCAGCAAGCTTGCCAAACAATATCCGCGTTTTTGCCGCCTTGCAGCAAGCCCGCGCCCCCAGACAACAAAGCCTTGCCGCACCCACCTTGACGACGGCGCATGCATTTGCGACTCTCCTGAAGTTATTAGGCACACGGCGGCACACCCAACACGTAACGACGACACTCGGGGCTTCCTTTCCCGTCCAAAACCAACGTCCATCCATTGTTGGAACACTTCTCCCAAAACTTTCGCCATGGCCGACTTTGGCGACTACCCGCCCAACATGGCGCCCCAGGACGCCCTGGTGGTGCGCGCGCAAAAGGAGCCCGACCACGCCGTCGTGCCCTACTCCGCCGAAGACATGGCGCGGCCGACCGTGGGGCCGGCCAACCCGTTTCGGCGCGCCAACTTGGAGACCAACACACAGCTCGTGCGCAGTTCGGAGGCGGGCGGCGCCACCAAGCGCAAGAATGTGCTGTCGGGCACGGCGACGGAGGCCTTTTTGAGCGAGCACACGTTCCGGAGCAAGCACCGGGCCGTGGAGCGGCGAGGCGGTCCTGCGCGGGCCGTGTTGACGGGCGACGAAGTCAAGGCACAGAACGCGGCGGTGCGGGCGGCGCGGGAGGGCAAGGGCCGCGCGACGATTGCCGAGGGCGACGATGCCTACGTCGGACCCTGGGCCAAGTTTCAGCGCAAAGCGGTGTACGACGAGGTGGACGAAAACGAAAACGACGACGGGGACGGGGACGAGTACGAGTACGAGTACGAAGAGGAGGACGACGAGGACGTGGTGGAGAGCGGCACAGTGATCCCCGCGCCGGCGTCGGCCCTGGCGCGGCGCAAGGCGCTGGAGACGGTGGGCGACGAGACGACAGCGTTTGTGGGCAGCGAGCAGTACGACTACCAGGGCCGGACGTACATGCACGTGCCGCAGGACCTGGATGTGGACCTGCGCAAGGACGTCGGCAGCATCACCAACTTCATCCCGCGCAAGCTGGTGCACACCTGGAAGGCGCCGGCGCCGGGCAACGCCGTGACCGCGCTGCGGCTGTTCCCCGCGTCGGGCCACTTGATGCTGAGTGGCAGCGCCGACAACACGGTCCGGTTGTGGGATGTCTACCACCAGCGCGAGCTGCTGCGGACGTACACGGGCCACAGCCGGGCGATTACGGACCTGGCGTTCAACCGTGACGGCACACGCTTCCTGACGGGCTCGCACGACCGGTGGATGAAGCTGTGGGACACGGAGACGGGCCAGTGCATCAACCGGTTCCGCACAGGCAAGACGCCGCACTGCCTGGTGTTCAACCCGTCGCCGGACAACGCGCACGAGTTCTTGTCGGGCATGTCCAACAACAAAATTCTGCAGTGGGACACGCGCGCCGCCGCCCACGACGCGCACGGCGACCACGGCGACCACGTCAACGAGCCCGTCCAGGACTACGACCACCACTTGGCGGCCATCAACACCATCGTCTTTGTCGACGAGAACCGCCGGTTCATGACGACGTCCGACGACAAGTCGGTGCGCGTCTGGGACTACAACATCCCCGTGCCCATCTCCTACACGAGCGAGCCCTGGATGTACCGCTGACGCGGGCGGCGCTGCACCCGTCGCACAAGTACGTGGCGTACCAGTCCGGCGACAACCAGGTGCTGGTGTACTCGGCGCGCGACAAGTACCGGCAGAACCGCAAGAAGGCGTTCAAGGGGCACAACAATGCCGGCACGGCCATTGACGTGGCCATCAGCCCGACGGCCAGTTCTTGGCGTCGGGCGACACGTCGGGCTATGTGTGCTTCTTTGACTGGAAGACGTGCAAGATGTACGAGAAGCTCAAGGCGGACCCTTCGGGCGGATGGGTCAACCACGTGGTGTGGCATCCGCAGGAGACGAGCAAGGTGATTACGGCGGGCACGCACGGCGACATCAAGCTGTGGGACTAGGCAGAGGCGCAAGAGGGGAGTTGGACAGGAAGTTGGACAGGGAGCATATTTCGGCGTTTTTTTTCGTGTTAAGGACTTGGCAAAGGGCTTATTAAAAAAGGCGGATTTTGTTTAGACAAAAACAATACACCACATGCAGCGTTTCTTGCAATTTGGTCATGATTTTGATACGAAAGAACACACCCAGCAATTCAACAACCGGCCATTTTTTTTTGTCTGATAAGGAAAAACCCCCCTTTATGAATATAGTCTCGTTTTGGAGCACGAGAACAAGGAAAAAAGACAAGAGAAAAAAGAAAATCAAACTCCAGACGGGGGTGACCGTTTTATCACAGCTGTTATCGCTAACACAACCCAGAAAAAAGCCCCGGAAATATACATTCAGCAAAAAAAAACGCTCTATAGTGGAAGAAGAAGTAACGTAAATGACAGATGGAAAGAAACAGCGGCCGCCGAGTACCGCAACTAGTTCCGCAAGAAGGTCTTGAAGACGTTGCTCTGAGTGCAGTCGACCCACGGGTAGCCAATCTGGCCCAGGTACGTCTCGAGCTCGTCGACCTCGACGTCGGGGCAGAGGATGCCCGTCAGCACCTTGCCAATGTCGCTGCCCTCGTTGCGGTACTGGAACAGACTGATGTCGTAGAGCGGGTGCAGCGTGGCCAAGAACTTTTCGAGGGCGCCGGGCCGCTCCGGGAAGTTGAACATGTACAGGCGCTCGTCGGGCACGGACGCGCGACCGCCCATGAGGTAGCGGATGTGGCCCTTGGCGAGCTCGTCACCGGATACGTCGACGGCGTGCATGCCCTCGTTCGAGGCGATGCGGGCCATGAGACTGCTGAGCTGCTGGACACGCTCGGCGGCGTTGCCGGCGGTCAGGGACAGACCCAGCAAGATGTTGGCGGCCGATTCGTCATTGTACCGGTAGCTCAGCTCGGTGACGGCGTGGGGCATGATGGCGTCAATGAGCTCGGCAAACGCACCGGGCCGCTCGGGGATCTCGACGGCCAGCAGGGCCTCTTTGCCCTCGCCCAGCGTGGCGCGCTCGGCGACAAAGCGCAGGCGGTCAAAGTTCATGTTGGCGCCGCTGGTGATGGCGACCAGCGCGCGGTTGGGGTCGGACGACGGGTTCTGGGCGACGTACTTCTTCAGGCCGGCCAGGGCCAGGGCGCCGGCGGGCTCGACAATGGAGCGCGTGTCCTCAAAGACGTCCTTGATGGCGGCACAGGTCTCGTCTGTCGTGACCTGGATGACCTCGTCGACGACGTCCTGGCAGATGCGGAACGTCTCCTCGCCACGGCCTTGACCGCGGCGCCGTCGGCAAACAGGCCACCTCTTTGAGGACGACACGCTCGCCCTTGGCCAGCGACTGCACCATGGCGTTGGCGTCGTAGGTCTCGACACCGATGATCTTGACGTGCGGGGCAATGCGCTTCACATACACACCAATGCCGGCAATGAGACCGCCGCCGCCGACACAGCAGAAGATGGCCTCGAGCTTCTGGATGTTGGTCTGGCGCAGCAGCTCCATGCCAATGGTGCCCTGGCCGGCAATGACGTACGGGTCGTCAAAGGGCGGGATGTCAATGAGGCCGTCCTGCTGCACGCGGCGCGCACACTCCTGCTTGGCGGCATCGAAGTCGGGGCCGTGCAGCACAACGTGGCCGCCCATGCGCGAAACGTTCTTGTGCTTGATGCTGGGCGTGCCCTCGGGCATGACAATGGTCGCCGGAATCTTCAGTTTGCGCGCCGAGTAGGCAACGCCCTGGGCATGGTTGCCGGCGGACGAGCAGACGACGCCGCGCCACGAGTCGGCCGGGTCGAGATGGGCCATTTTGTTGTAGGCGCCGCGCAGCTTGAAGCTGAAGACGGGCTGCTCGTCCTCGCGCTTGAGCAACACCTTGCACTCGAGGCGGTTGCTAATGTTGACGGCATGGCTGAGGGAGGTCTCCTTGCAGACTTCGTAGACGCGGGAGGTGAGGATCAGGCGGAGGTAGTCGGGGTGGCCGTTGGGCAGGATAAACTCCTCGGGGAGCAGCTTGCGGACGCGGGCGGCGCGCTCGTCGGCTTCGGCCGAGGCGAGGTCGACGAGGGACTCGGTGCGGGACAGGCCCGACACGCTGGGCGTCCGTGCCGGCGTCGGCCGACCAGGCGAGCTGGTGCTGGTGCCGTTTCCGTTGGTCGTGGTGGAGGAGGAGGCGGCCGCCGAAGACCGCAGGGGCACCGCATTGGGCGAGCCATTGACGACGGTGCTGCCGTCCAGCTGGCCTCCTGTTGGATCGGACATGATGTGTGTGTTGTGTGTTGTGGGTGGCGTATGGGGTGAGTGAATAGGATGAGAAAGAGAGAAAAGAAAAGAGAAAAGGGGAGAGGGGGGACACAAAAAGAGAGGAAAGAAGATGGAGTGGTGACTGACTTGCCCAATTGATAGACGAAAACCTTGGAAGGAGTCACCGCTACCGCGAACGCAATCCGCCTACAACTTCCAAAGCTCTCAATTGGGGAAAGAGGTAGCTAGTCGCAAAAAAAAAAAAAAGCAAGGGCGTCCGAGCTAGGAGGCAAATGTCGTTAGCGGGGTTTCACGGGACGGTCACCTCGTGCTTCTTTGCTGCAGGGGCCAGGCCACGCCTTGGGTCAACGGCTTCAGCGCCATTGGGCAGCCGATAGCGGGGTCGGCAGGGGCCTGAAAGAGTCGGCCAGGCCTGTGGCGATCGTTTCCAGCGTACGGCCACTGTCGCACAGCGGGCAGGCAGCTACAGCGAGTGCCTCTGTGCCTTGCGCAAGTTCATAGTACATACTCCGTATAGTGCACGTCATTGGCTGCGGAGTCGTTCTCCACGGCTTAACAACATCAGTCCATATTTCCGTCGTCCCAACTGTGGTGACTATTCTCACCGTTTTGGAGTGAAGCCCGGTTTCTCCCCAGTCAACGTCAACGTCACAGACGATAACATCGGCCCACGAAGCCATTGACGACCTCGTCGCACAACGATCTACACAACACACCCTTTTTTGACCTGCACCCACACACATCGTCAACAATGTCCGACCTTCCGCCGTCCGACGCCATGCCGTCGTCTTTTGACGACAATGCGTGAGTTGCCCTCTCTCGCTCTCTCCAATGGTTTGCTTCTATTGACAACCCCCTAGGGAATACCAGGCTGGTCCGCTGCAAAAGTTTGGCCGCAAACTCCTCAAGGAACCCCTCATCCCCATCGGCTGCACCTTGACCGTCTACGCCTTCGTCTCGGCCACCCGCGCCATCCGCAAGGGCGACCACCACCAGGCCCAGCGCATGTTCCGCGCCCGTGTCCTGGCCCAGGGCTTCACCATCATGGCCATTGTCGGCGGCGGCATCTACCTGGCCGACGACCGGAAAAAGGAGCGCGAGCAGTGGGCGCTGGAGCGGCAGCAGAAGCAGCAGGTGCAGACGGAGAAGTGGATCAAGGAGCTGGAGGCGCGGGATGCCGAGGAAAAGGCGTTGCGGGAGCGGGTGGCACGGCGCAAGGCGCTGCGCAAGGCGGGCGCAGACGACACGGCGGTGGAGGCGGAGCTGGAGGCACAGCTGGCGGCGGCGACGGAGCGGGAGGCGCGTGCCAATTCGGCGGCGGGCGGGAACAGCAACGGGGGTGTGCTGGCCGCACTGGGCGGCCTGTTTGGAAAGAAGGCGGAGGCAAGCAACACAGCGGCAGAAACAGCCACTCCGTCAGAACTCGACGCCGAGCCGAGCCCGAGGCAACGCCAACACCAACACCAGCAGAGACGACCGAGGTCAAGAGGGGGCACGGAAGAGCCATGGCCGGAGTCAGCTGGATACGCTGGGCGATCTGTTTAGCAAGCGGGGAGGTGGCTCGGATGGCGAAGAGAAGAAGTGAGGGGGTGTTGTTACGAAAGTGGAACACGATTGTACATGGTCTGACACGAAAGGGACAGCCGGGACTTTGGACACTGGACTGGACACTGGACTGGACACTGGGACGAATACGGCAACGCATATTAGTATGGACAGGACATAGCTCTACTCAAATTGAAGGATCAAATTAAAGAGGTAAAGTTAAAAGAAGGTAAAGTCAAATGAGGGTCAACCCAAACAAAGGAAAACTCAAAAAAAGGTAGACAAGAGAAAGAGGTAACTCAAAAGAAGGTATATATAAGCAATCGGTACCAAGAAAACCCAAACGCCAGCTCGTATCCCTCACCCATTACACCATGCTCCCACCGGAGCGGCCACCACCAATTAGACCGGCCATCTCCAGCAGCGCCCGGTCCGCTTCCATGTCGCCCGTGCCCAGGTTGATGCGCCGTCGCGCCTCGGCCTCCCGCGCCTCCCAGGCCCACCGCTCTGCCTGCGCCTTGGCCTCGTCGTCGCCGCCACAACCCCAGACCTCGAGGGCCTCGATGGCGAAGCGGTCCTGGAAGGAGAACATGCGGGCCGCACTCGGTGGAAGGCGCCGCCGGCGCCGGCACGCCCGCTTCCAGGATGGCCTCGGTCGTGGGTCATGACACCAAATTCAAGATTGGCGTCAATCATGAGCGACAGCGGCCCCAACGGCAGGATCCCCTCGACGGCCGACTGCACATGCTGGTGCTGCTTGAGACTGGCCTTGACGGCAGCACCCGTCGGCGAGGGACAGCCGAAGCCAATGCCCCCGGCATGGTTGTTGGCCGCCGAGGGTTTGACAAAGGCGGTGTAGTCCTGGTTGATGGTGGAGGCACCAAAGACGTCGTGCACAGGGCTGAGCTGGAACAGGACGGTCTCGCTGTCACCAAAGCACTCGCGGTGCGTCAAGCGCCAGGGCTGGCTAACGTAGGCGCCAAAGATGAGTGTCTCGTCGTCTTCGTCATCGGCAGCGGCGTCCGGGCGCTTCCCATTTCCGTGTGGAAACCGCCGTGGGGGCAGGGCGTTGGCAAAGGTGGCCTCCTGACCACGCGGGGCATCACTGATGCGCGTGCCCTTGACGAGCAGGATGGTGGGTGCGCGCCAGTTGAAGACTTTGGTCTCAAACGAGCCCATGGAGAAGCCGTCGTTGTCGCCCGAGTAGAGCGGCCGCAGACGGTGGAAGAGGGAGGACCCCGGAATGAAGAAGGAGAGCTGAGAGAGGATGTTGAGGTTCATAATGTTGTTGACCGAGTCCTGCAGGAGCAAGGGCGGGGTGGGGAGGTCCTTGGGTTTGGGTGGGATCGTGGCCGCCGACGACTTTCGTCGTGCGAGTAGGGCCGGAGTGGACGTGGCTGTGGCGTTGCTGTCCATATTGTTGTCCGTGTTGTTGTTTCTGTTTGCGCTGTCGCCGCCTGCACTGTCGCCGCCTGCACTGACGCCCGCGCCAGGCTTCGTCCCAGGCTTTGTTCGCGACAAATCCAAGTTCTTGGAGAACAAAAAGTGCTCAAACAGCGCATTGAAGCCGCTGAACAGATAGGGGAAGCACACGGGGATAATGGTGTCAAAGTGGGCGAACTTGATGCCGGGGATGTCTCGACATCCAAAAATGTAGCGAGAATGCACTGTGCCGTCTCCCGCAAACTGTCCAGGGCGTCTCCAGTGAAACGTCCGGCATAGAGCGAAAGCGGTTCCTGCGGGCCCAGTGGCGCCACCAGAAGCAACAGCATCAACAGTCGACGGAAGTTGTCGGTCGGGATGCGGGCGCCGTGCAGTGTCGCGGCTATATCGGACGCCTTTCTCGCCGACGCTTTGGGGTCTGTGGGCACCGCGGTGTTGTCGACGTAGTCGAGCGCATCAAAAGCCGCCAGGACCAGTTCGTCATCGTCGTCTCTAGGAAGATTGGCGTCTCCGTCGGGGTCGTCTTGATTCTCCTCGTCGCCGCTGTGGTTGTTTCTCCTCCTCCTCCTCCTCCTCCTCCTCCGTGGGTGCATCGATGGCGAACCCCTGACTCCCCGTGGGCCCCGCTGGCTGTGCTCGTGCTTCTGCTGCGGCCTCCTTCTTGTCGTCAGAGTACAGCTTGCGGTCGTGCACGGCCAGACTGCGGAACAGCAGCGTGCGGCGGTCGCTCGCACCGTGGGCCAGCACGCGCTTGTAGCGGACGGTCAGCAGCGTGACGACAATGACGAGCTGCTCGAGACCCAGCACAGCGGGCGCCTCGGACAGGAAGGGGAACGCGGCCAAGTACGAAATCATCTGGAACACGACGGGTGAGACGCCCAGGATGTCGGGGATGGCCAGGAAGCGGGCGACGGTGTCCTCCTTGAGGTAGCGCAGGACGCGGTGCTTCCTATTGTGTTGGTGCGGCGGGATGGTCGTGGCCGCCTGGTCGCCTTTGTCACTGCCGTCGCCCTCGCCGTCGGCCTCGCCGTCACCGTCACCCTCGCCTACCTCGTCCTCGCCCTCCTTCGGCTGGTCGTTGTTGGTGTCTCGACGGACGTGCAGGCTGTCAATGGTGGCGTCGGCGAGGCTTTTGAAGTTGTCCTTGAGCGAGTAGAGCTCGAGAGAGGTGAAGCATTTTTTGCGCGAAGCGGTTTGCCTGGAAGTGTTAGTGAGGGGGGCAACGCAGAGAGAAGTGAGGGGAGAGGAGGGACAGAGGAGAGACAGAGGAGGGAGAGAGGCAAGAAGCGAGAGAGATTGAAACGTACCAGCTCTTTCACAAGCTCTTCATGTGACCGCTGCACCGGCGGCGCCGACTGGCCCTGTCCCATGGCGGCGATGTATTGCGTTGTGTACTGAGAGAGATGGGCTATGGATTGAAAGACAATCGACTTGCAATGGCTTCGAGTCGACGCTGGTGCCGTTTACGTCTGCTCCCCGTCTTTTGTCGAGTTGTCCTGCCAAAATAAAAGCCGAATGCAGGTTCAGGTTCAGATGCAGATGCGCAGTCCGAAACAGTCGCCGTCATGGCGGAACAGACAGCCAGTACGGTGAGCGTGCGCGTGCGCGTGGAACGTTTATGCGGGGAACGCCGCAGGGGATATCAATGCGGTGCTCGTCGACGTTGTCGTTCGTCGTTTGCAATTGCGGCTCCAGCTTTCATGTGTGGAAACAATGCAAGTGGATGGGGTTTGAAGAAGACAGGCAGCCGGATTGAAAGTTTGAGTAAGATGATGGAGACAATGGCCTGGATGCCTAATAAGCACATGAAAAGGGAAAGGAAATGGGAAAGTCAGCGGCAAGCCTTGTCCTCTCCTTGGGGCTTCCCGGGGCTTCTTGGGGAAGGAGGAATGCACGACTTGGCGGCAACGGTGACCAGACTACTACAAAGCTCATGTGGGGTCTTTTAAGCCCCAACTACGTCGTACTTATTCGGTGGGCGGGCTATATTACGTGCCGTGTCGGCGCCTACTTTAATGGCACAGCCGCCTACGCCTGCCTACATATATGTGTCCTTTTACGTTATATATAAAGAGCTTAATTTGCGAAGTAATAAAGAGATACTCTAAGGACAAATCGCTGTTCTATTGTTTTTTAAAGCGGTCCGAAATTCAAAAGAAGACCCAACCGTAGAATCTGATGCCCAAAGCCGAGAGGGCCTGCTCCCCTGATAAGCCACATGTCCTTTAATTCTCTCCAACATCCACTGCACGACCCAAAGTCCGTATCGCTTCCTACACCGACTAAGCTTAAGGCTGCCGCGAACTGCAATGTACGAACGAGATCCAGAAGAGTACCCGTGTACACTCAAGGTATGGCATGGTCCTCCACACGATCCTTGGACTTTATGGGACTTTCTTGACTGCTAACAGCTGTCTGTCGCCGTCAGTTCCGCCTTGGGCTGAGCTCCATCTACGCCCGTGCCGAGCGCATCGACTCGCGCTGGCTGCCCTATCCGCACGTCATCAAAGCTACGCTCATTCACAATACCTGGCACCGCTGGGTGGCCAAGGTCGTCGCATGGTTGCCGTCGCCGGTGCAGCGCCTGGTCTGTCGCATCTGGCCACGGCACGGCCTGCCCGACTGCGTCATCCTCAAGAAGCTGCGCAAGCCGGAGCACGTCGAAGCGTTTGAGAACGAGAAGGCCTTTTACCGCCGACTGGAGGCTGCCCAGGGCGATCTGATCCCACGATACTACGGCGAGGGCGTCAGCGATGGCGACCGCACTAACGTCATTGAGTACCTGCCGTGGCCCACGGTGATGGCCCAACCGCCGCCGCGCATTTCTGCTGAAGAGTTTTCGGAGCGCATCACGGTTGCCATCGACGAGTTGGCCCGGTACGGTGGCGTCTACTACGACGACGCGAAGTTGAACAACATTTTGCTGGCCGACGATGGCCGCATTATCTTCATTGACCTGGAGGGCTTGGTAGAAGCAGAGCCAGGGATGGAGGCACATTACCGGAAGTACACCATCAGAAGATTCGAGGAAATCTACAAGGACCACTTAAAAATGAGGAGTGAAATGGAAGCTCGGGGCGAGACCGACGATATGTGGTTTTAGACTAAATTGGGTATACAAATAGCTCTCCGGACGCACCAGTTGTTTACAAGAACATGATGCGTGGCCCGTTCAAAGTATCAACCTATCTCGAAAGCTCGATGTCAAACTAGTAATATCCCCACAAAGGACAAGTATCCACAATAGCCATGCCCTCATTGTCATAAAACACCATTCCTTCTTCGTTGGCCCAGCAGTAGGCGCCCGTGTTTGAATCAAGGACCCTCTTGTAGCCAAATGGATTTCGAGTCAAGGTACCATTCATTCTCCAACGCGGCTCACCAGTGTAAAGAACCACCGTTTCTGCGCATATTCCGTTGAGGATAGGATTTTTTCGAAGGAGGCCCTGTGCACGGCGAAACCCTTGAACAAGGAGGCGATAAAAAGCGTATCGCAGTGTCGTTCCGCCCGGATTGTGTCGTGGAAGGACCCAGCAGTCCACGTCGCCATCGGCTCGGATCTCATCTACTGTGTGTGCTCGGAATTGGAGGATGAGGAGGTGCTTGTGGTCGAAAGCAAACACTTGTGGGGATTCGTTCATATATGCGTACCTATGTAGGAAGATAAAGCTTGGTCAGTAACATGACCTTTGTTAATGGAGTAGTGCAAAGAAAAGCCAGTGTCGCGAAATACCCTCTTAACTCGCGTGAAAATGTACGTTGGTCACCGGAAAGAATCCCATCAGCCCACAGGTCGCCGTGGATCAAGTTTCGCTTAAACTCGCCAATGACAAGGTTTGTTATTTTGCCTCCGAAGTTCATGGTATAGGCCGAGTCCACAACGCCCAAGCCCCGTTTCGGTCGATGCTGGGCTTGTTGTGTAACGAGAGGGAAGTCATTGAAGGCCGCCAAAACAACACTGGACACTTCGGCATTGAACCAAGTCGTTCCGTCCTCTTCGGAATAGAGACGGTAGTCCCGGGTATTGGGAGAAAACGCCTGTGCCTCGAGGCGCAATTCGTCGTCGGCATCGAGGGGCAGAAAGGCAGAGTCAAAATCAGCCGTAACAGAGCCGTCGGGCTGCGTAAATGAGTGAACCCGGAGACTTGTAATTGGCGGGTACTCTTGCACCCAGCCTTTTCTGCTTTCCGAAAACATATTCGTGGCCTTTACGGTGTTCGTCGAGTGCATGTTGATGAGTTGTCGAACAGTGGTTGTCGCCACGGCGTTTGATGCGAACGTGTTTGTCGCCATGGCTGTTGTTGAGGGCGTGCTCGTCGCCATGGCTGTCGTGGAGGACGTGGTTGTCAGTTTGCAAGAGAAGCTCTGTATCTTCTGTTTTTCGCACGCGGCAATGTTTTGTGCACAGTACTCCCGGCTGCTCTTGTCAGGACACGCGCCCTTTTGCCTTTTCAGACTCAAATGTGTTTATTTACTCCTCCCCCTCCCCCACGTTCCATTAGGCAACCACGGCCCCCAACCTTGCGAGGGCGGCTCTTTTATTTGTCGTCCAGCTGCCCCTTCTGTCAGAAGTTAAATCGTATTCTCTTATATAATAGTTGTTAATATCCTCTAATAGCTGGCGCCTTCTATCAAGTGTATGATCGACGAACAAGGTGTGGCCTAAGGCCTTAAGATAGCTGTAATACCGGCAGCTTCAGGTGCCACTACGTTATTTATTGAGTAACGATAGTATTTAAAAGACAGAAAAATAGAAAAATGTATTAACAACGTACGAGGAAGAGGTCTCTAAGTGATGGCCGAGTATAAATATAAAATGAACAAGATAACTCGTGAAAAAGGCAAAGAGAAAAGAGCTGCCTGTATAAACAGCTAGCTTTAGATATTTCTGAGGGCTCTTAGGACGAGAACGATCAAATGCATGTCTGAATGTCAGATGGGTTGTATCCAATGTCTCTGTCTGTACGGAGTACGGCGTACATCACTGACGCTGAGAAGCCGGATATATTGCGCGAGACAACATGGTGGCAGACGTCGCAGTCGATTTTCTTCGTGAACTCTACCTCGAGCTGGAAAGGCAAACTCGCAAGGTGCCTCTTTGGGTAGATATGATGGGATGTTCTAATCCGAGCAACAACACACTTGTACGTGAGTCTATATTTTGGTGCCCTCACTCAGGAATATCAACGCTTAAATGGGCGCTATCTCGGGAGTGAACACAATTGGTACGATGCATAATACTTCTTGATTTTATGGGGGCCGTGAGTATCATAAGAGTTCCCCTTGTTGAGATGTGGATCCATGAAAAGCATATAAAATCAGGTGCCTCCTTGGGTTGACAGTCGTACGACCACAATCCTTTTCGGCCAAGATGGCGATGGCGTCTCGCAAAAAAGCCCAATTTGCCCTGGACGAGACGAGAGCCGACACCGGTACAACAGCCTCGCCTCGCTCGTCAAGGCCACCGTCCATCTTGTTGTCGCCAAGTCCTCGGCGCACCCTTGCTGTGACGGTTGGAGCACCACTCGGGCATCACCGTCAAGCTGGCCCACTACGACCCGTAACCCGGGACTGCATGCTCACCAACGGCCAGTCCTGAGATAGCACCGCTTGGCTCACCACGCATTGCGCCTCGCATACCGACGACACCACTGGCCTCGCCGCGGTCTCCGTGGGTATGACACAACGACAGCTCCGTCGCCGCCATCGTCACATCCGACCCATAGGCCGACTCAAGGCCGACTCAAAGGCCGTCACAATGGCCATCGCCTCCATCAACCGTTCCTACACTGTCACCGTAGCCACTGCCCCAGACTCCCTCAGTCAGTCTTTCTCCAGGTACCGATGACGATTGCAGAAAATGACACCGCCGAAAACAACGACGCTGAGCCCACTACCATTGGCCCGCACCGACCAGGCCGCCTTCATCGCTTCCATTGCCTCCCAATTGGACAGCTACAGCGACTGTACTGCATCCAAACAACTGGGACTGGGGCTGGTTCCGCAGCGACATGTTTCGTGCTTTGGGCATCGTGGTCCAGCTTCCGCTTGGCTTGGCGGCCGGTGCTCTGTGGCTGGGCGCCCCAGACGGTGTTTCCGCTGAATAATCTTCTTTCCTGTATCTGATTGGAGCTGTCTTGTCTGGTGATGCTTGGTCGAGGTTGTTTACTTTGGTGCATTTTAGGCAGCTCCTGGAGGGGGAGCTTCAGTTTGAGGGAGGCCCCACTCCACATCCCACGTGCTGCCTGATTGGATGAGTCACTAAGCGTTTGGTGGCAGGATTTGGTGGCAGGGCCCAACTGTATTTTTTTTCGGCTTCCCTGTCCCATAAATAAATTTCGCGGGCCCCAAAATCTCTTATTCTCTTTCTCTTCTTCTTTTCTTTTCCTCGGGGAACGCATCGCCCTCGTCAACGTCGCGCCTCCATGCTACCAACGGAAAAAGAGAAAAAAAAAACCACGAATGCAGCAACGAGAGAACAAATGACGACACGCAAATCGACTCTGGACCTCGACCCTTTTCCACGACAGCAATTGTCTTCGCCCCCCCAGCACGAACGAGAGCAAAAAAAGAAAACAAAAAACGAGTCACACTCGATTGAAACAAGGACGGGGGCCTCAAAAGGGCTTCTTCCTTCCAAACTTGCTTGAATTCGTCTGGGGCTTGCGGGCCTGTTTTGTGTGGGAAGAGGTTTGCAGTTGTCTCGGAATCTTTTTGTGCACTGTCGTCGTCGCCGCCTCTCTTTCGTTCTTTCGAGGCCATTTTCTCTTTTTCACCTGAAACTTTCTTCTTCAGTTTCTTTCGCATGAGAAAAAGTCGGTGAACAGCTTCCTCTACGCCGTCTCTTTGTCCCCCCGGGACCAAGGGATGGCTAGCCTGAAAGGGCCTTGCGCCACTGTGCGTCTGTGATTGGCATCAGAAAAGCAGGGGGGGAGGTGGACAGAGGGGGTTGGGATCGGTTCTCGAACCGGTTCTCTTCTTTTGCTTCACCTCCTTTTCCTATGGGAGAGCCATCGCGAAGCTTTGTGGTTCCAGGAGCTCTCTTTCCTCTCTTCTTGGGAGGGGGGGGGCGAATGGGAAAACACTTTAGTTCGATGCGCGACGTGGAAGCCTCGCATGTCCCTTGTTTGGCACTCTTTTTTCTCCTTCATGTTTTACTCGTCATTCTTTTCTTCGGTCCTTCCTTTCTCTTTTCCCTCCCCTCTTTCTTATGCCATGTAAAAATTCTGCCGCTCTTGAAAGAGGGCGGTAGGTCTGGCACAGGAAGTTGGGGTTGGAGAGAGGTTGGGAGTACAAAACCTGGAGGATCGAAGGACTTGACATGTTGGAGCAAAGATGCCAAGCCAAGGGCGTGCACTTACGAGGCTTCCATATTGCAATGCCGCTTATTCTTTCGAGGGCGATGCGTTCCCCCTATTTTTTTTACCCCCATGTGAGTTTTCTACTGTACCATATCGACTGGAAAGGATACCTTCTGTCAAGGGATACTGCTAACAGGTGGGTGACCTTCCTCTGTCCTTGGGACGAGGCGGTCATAGGTGTGAAGGGGGAAATGGAGTTGTTGTCACGAGAGAGAGGGGAGAGAGGAAGAGGAGAGTCTGTCGAAGTAGTTGTCGAGATACCTTGTTGTTTAAATTGATTGTGGTTTTTAACATTATAATACAACGGCCTTCTGTGTTTCTATATGCTTAAGGCGCCTCTGCCCCCTATGCCTTCGCCGCGACGCCTGTCCGTCTGTGTTTCTCCAGCGCTGCCACGTCCTCGGGCCGCTCAAACGCCGCCGCCATGACCGTCTCGGCCACAGCAAGCAGCCGTGCGTCGTCAAAGAATTGGCCAATGAGCTGGAAGCCGGGGCAGAAGGCGTCTCCTTCGCTCTCGGTGCCGACGGGGGGCATCGGAATGCTGATGGCGGGCAGGCCTGCCAGACTGGCGGGCACCGTAAACACGTCGTTGATGTATGCGTCCACGGCCGACGAGGCGGCCTTGACGTCGGCCAGCTTTGGTGCGGGTGTCGGCGCCGTCGGACACAGCAGGAAGTCCACCTGGGCCGGGCCGCGCTTGTCGGCCAGCGGCAGGCCCTCGGGCAGATCGCTCAGGTCAATGTGCTGCTGGCTCTCGTTCTCGTTCTCGTTCTCACCCTCGCCCTCGACCTCGTAGAACCCTTGCGCGCCCGGCTCGTGGGCGTGATCCCTCAGCGGATTGGGCAGCGCAAACACGGCGTCAAAGTCCCGCACGACGACACGGCGGACCCGCTGCGCCTGGACAAAGTAGTTGTCCCGCGCCGACGAGCTCAGCACGTAGTTGCCCAGCAGGATGCGGCGTTGCACTTCGCGGCCGAGACCGGCGCCGCGGACGCGTTCGTACAGGACGGCCTCGTCTTCTGCCTCTTGGGGCGTGGCCGCCTCCTTCCCCTCGACCTCGACCTCGGCCTCCACCTCCACCTCCACCTCGTCACCCAGGTGGCCCACCTGTCCGTAGCGAACGCCGTCGTAGCGTGCCAGGTTGGACGCCGCCTCGGCGGGTGCAATCACGTAGTAGGCAGACAGCGCGTGGCGTGTCGATGGCAGGGACACAGGCGCCACCGTGGCGCCCCGTGCCTGCAGACGGTCGGCCGCCGCGGCCCAGGCTGTGCGGATGCGTGGGTCCAGCTCGGCAATGTTGTACTCGAGGGGGATGCCAAATGTGAGGCCGGACAGGTCGACCACCGCCGCGCCCTGGCCCTCGCCCTTGCCCAGGCCCTTGCCGTCGTAGCCGGACCGCTCGCCCGCGATGCGCAGCCGTGATGCGAGCGTCAGCGACGTCGGGTCGCGCGCAACGTCGGTTTCGCGCCACAGGCCATGGCGGCCGTCCTCGCCGCTCGGCTCGCCGCTCGGCTCGCCCACAATCAGCCGTCGGATCGGCGCCACGGTCCGCGCCAGCAACCCGACCGTGTCCAGACTGTTGGCATACGGCACCACGCCAAACCGCGAGAGCATCCCGTAGCTCGGCTTGAACCCGACAATGCCGCCGTAGGCAGCGGGGAGGCGCACAGACCCGCCCGTGTCGGTGCCGAGAGCGACGTCGGCATCGCCCAGACGGACGGCCACGGCGGAGCCGCCGGAGCTGCCACCCACACTGAGCGGGCGCCCGTCGCTCGTCGCAGACGAGCGACGGCCGCCCTCCTCCGTACCCGCCCGCTGGTGGACCCCCCAAAGTGCGAGTACAGCGAATGCGACCCCATGCCAAACTCGTCCAGGTTGGTCTTGCCCACCACGCGCGCGCCTCGCTCTTTGAGTTGCGTGACAATTGTGGCCTCAAAGGGCGAGGCATAGTTTTGGAGGATGCGGGAGGCGCAGGTGGTCGGTACACTGTCGTCGGTGCCGCGGGTGGCAATGTTGTCCTTGACGGCGAGGGTAAAAGTCGAGGAGGAGGGTGAGGAAGGCGAGGAAGGCGAGGAAGGCGAGGAAGGCGAGGAGGGATAGGCGGTGGAGGCGGTGTCAAGTGGTCCTAGACACAGTTAGCAGGGTTCGACGGTTCGTTGGACTGGGTTGCCAACCCACCTCTTGAAATGAAACTGGTTCCAGTCCTTTGCCGGTTGTGCAGCCGCCTCGGCTCTCTTCAAGGCGGTGGTCGTCGATAGCAGTTTTCGCCGTGGCCCTGCCCGAGCGACCGCCCACAATGGTGTTCTTCGTGTCCTTCGTAACCGACAGGGCGCGGATGTGTGTGCGAGAAGGGGGACAGACGGCCATAAAGAGGTCCGCCGCTGGCAGAATTGCCGGATTGGCGCCGACATGGTCGGTGGTCGGTAGCCGGTAGCCGGTAGCCGGTGGAGGCTGCGACTCGCTCTTTTCAATTGGTGTCGTAGACCACGACACTGTCGCGGTGGTGTTGTTGGTAGTCGCCTTTGCCGGGTTGTCGCCGCACACTTGTAGCGAAGTGCACTTGGCGTTTGTTGGTGGGATGACGTTAAAAATCGAGAGCTTCTCTTCGCGACCGACTGCCTGCTGAGAAAATAAAGTGGGTCCCGAACCACACCTTCTTCTCTACGAGCAAGACGACAAACAAAGAATGTCAAAGGGTTTTCACGTGAATGCCGGCCTTCGGTTGACTTTTACATTAGGTATACATATCCCATTTGACAGTTCTGCGTAATCTTGTTCTGCGAATGTTTTGTTTCATGTGCAAAGGGCCTAGGGACGACAGCCTGAACCTGTGGCGGTCAGAGACATCGTCACATTTGACTCCAAATCATATCTTTCTACTACGAGCCGCGAAAAATCCGATACATAGATCAAGCATTGAAACCAGAGAGGCAGAAAGACAGGAATGACAATCATTGACCAGAGATAGATGCCAAATGCACCATATAACGCCCGCCTAGACCAAAAAGACATGTTCAACCGAGATTGAATCAGAAAAGAAAAAAAAGATAGCAAAACCGATAAAAAAAAATCGAGCAGAGATAGCACAAAAGAAGAAAACGAGAAAGTGAAGAAAACCAAGTCATCGCCGGGAACATCATCTGGCCGTTACAAGGGCACCAGAGAGACAAAACGCCGTGGACAGTACAGCTGTGTATCGTGAGACATGAGTGAGATCATTTGACATGAGACATGAGGCATCTGATTGATGCTGAGAATTTTATTGGGCCTGAATTTGGATTTGAATTGGATTTGAATTTGGATTGAATTGGATTTGGATTGGATTTTTGGGGGTGGTTGTTGTGTGTATAAGTGTGTATGCTTTCCGTTATATTATCCTGTTTTCTACATGACGTGGATTCATTCCCGGTCCAAAGATTCACTTTTGGCGGGTATGTTACATTGATCGTTGATGATGTCGCCTCTATCAGAAGACTCAAAAAAGAAAGGGGGAAGTAGGGGGAATAGGGGAATCGGGGTAATTGTGAAGGGACCTGGCATTGGGAACAGTGCTATGAAGATGATGGGGAATAAAGGGGATGATACATGGTTACAAGGGCTACATGATGGGGTATGGGGTTGAAAATGATAAAAAAGACCCGAAGTGAAAACAGACGGATAAAAGGAAAGAACAGGCGATGTATATGTGACATGAAGTTGTGGGAGGGCGAATGGCGAATGGCGAATGTGTAGTGCAGCGCATAATTGAAGAGAAACTTGACACTGAAGGGGAAGAGAAAAGAGGGAGTGAATTGAGGCATTATGGGGGCACGAGGAACGACGGAAAGTAGGCATAACCAAAGCCAAAGACGGGGGGATGGATAAGAATGTTGGAGGGGATATGACGGGGTGCGCGCCACCAGATATGAGGATGAGGGCCGTCACAAACAAACGGAAATGACACTGGACGAGACGCCGGCCAAGAAGCCCTCAGTTCTCGTTTACGCCTGGATGACGCTCGTCGTGCCGCCGATCTGGCGCTTGACGAGCTCGCGAGCCCACCGGGCAGTCTCGACGGTGCGCGACGAGTACTCGCGGTTGGTGCGCGTCTCCTTGATAAGGCGCAGCACCCACTCTTGCCGCAAAGCCTCCGTGAGCTGACCGTTGGGGAACGCCTCCGCCAGGTCACCAATGACACCCATCGCCGAGCGCATGAGCGACTCGCTGCGGTTGCCATCGTTGGCGAGGACGTTCAGAAGCTGGAAGATGGGCTGGACGTATGGCTGAAGAACCTCGGCTGGATGGTTATTAGCAGGCTGTAGAAAACAAAAAGGGAACACGAACAGGAACGTGTGGACTTACTCTTCTGGCTGGAGGTCATAGCACCAATAATACCGCCCCAAGCATCCATAATACCCTCGCGCAGCGAAATGAGGTAGTCAAACATCTCGTAGCTGCCGTCGTTGCCAGCAGTGACAGTAGCAGCCTGCTGCAGAACCTGGCCAACCACAGACAGGTAGGTCTCAAAGTGACCACCGATAGCGCCAGCAATATCGCCGAAGCACTGCAGGATAGCAGGCTTGAACTGGTTCGACAGGGTGGTGCTCTGTGGGATGTTAGAATTTGTATGGGGCAAAACTGCGGCGGATAGTGGGGTTACTCACGCTCAGGTTGGTCAGCAGGTAGTTCATGAAGCTGTCGCACCACGGCTGGCTGCGCGGGCCCATCGAGCGAGTGATGTCGCTCACAAGGCCGATAGCCATAGAACACAAGCTGGACTCTTCCTGGTTGCCGAGCGCCTTGATCAGGAAGGGCGAGAAGGCGTCCATGTACTTGACAAAGTCCTCTTCGAGGGCGTTGGCCAAGCTGCCAATGGCGGCGAACACGGCCTCGGGCACCGACGACTTGCCGCCCGAGTTCTGAAGAACCTGCAGCAGCGCAGCCATCATGCGGTCACCCAAGGGCGCAATCTCCTTGTCGAGGCGGTTGACAATCGCCTGCAGGACCGTGCACAGACTTGTCTGCATATCCTCCAGTGTGATCTTGTCCTCAACGCTGACGACCTGGCTCTGCAGCGGGATGGTGTCCTCGAGGCGCTTCAGGATCACGTCCGACAGCTGTGCAATGTCCTGCAGACTGTCCTGGGCGGCGTTGTTGACAAAGGTGTTGAGCACCTCGTAGGCGGCCGTGCGCACAGCCGGCTCGGCACCAGCCTCGGCGGCCGTGACGGACAGCAGTTGCGTCACGCTCTGTGTGAAGTGGGGAGTTAGGGGGTTCTTGGCGGCGCCGGCATCGCCAGCGAAGCGCTCCGCCAGGTTCATCAGCGCCCAACAGCAGGACGCGGCCATCTTGGGGCTGCTCAGCAAACCGCGGAAGAGGGACTCGATCAGCGGGCTGAGGTGTGTGTCAGGGTCGATGGCGTGCGGGCAGTTCTCGGTGATGCGGCCCAGCGTGAAGGCCGTCGAGTCGCGGACCTGGATGGACGGGTCGTCGATCATAGAGATCAGGATACCCAGTGCTGACTGGATGATGGGCTCAAGAACGGCGTCGCCGGGGCCCTCCATGATGGCACCAAACGCCGACACGGCAGCATCGCGCTGGTGCCAGTCCTCGTGCCGCAGGTTGGACTCAACAAACTGGATGACATGGGGGATGATGGTGGGGCCGACGGCCTGGGCGTAGAGGGTCAAGCACTGGTAGGCAGCGCGCGAGATGTTGTACTCGTCATCAGCAGCATCCTCGTCCTGCTTGGTCAGGAGGATGAGAAGCGCCGGCACAACCTCGCTGGTGGCGACACGGGCAAAGTTGTAGAAGGGGCGGAGCTGGTCCTGGTCCTCCACGGCGCCCACCTGTGCGTTATCGTCCTCAATCGCAATCTCCTCCTCGCAGACAGTGGACCAGAACTCCACAGCCAGCTTGGCCACGTCCTCGTCCTCCGACTTCATGCCCATGATCGTCAGGCCAAACAAGGCCTTCTCCATGTAGTAGCGCATGTTGTCGTAGTAGAGAGCCATGATGCGGTTCAAGCAGCCGAAAGCGCCCTGCTGGATCCGGCTGTCGGATGCCTGCGTTGCCTCACACACGACCTGCATGATGTAGTTGCGCTCACCCTCGTGCTTGAAGTTGTTGCCGACGAACTCGAGGGAGTCGCTGAGGGCCGTGATGGCGGCAAAGCGCACATCGTTGTTCGTCTCCTCCTTGCGGGCGCCCTGGACGACGGCCGTGAGGATGGAGTTGGAGAAGCCGATGAGGCTGGTGCGGAGCTCGGCGTCTTGGCTCTCGCAGATGAAGCCGATTGTGGTGAGAGAGGCCTGCTTCTGGTGAGCCTCACCCTGGCTGACGTTCTGAACGAGGGTGGGCATCAGCTCGGACCATTGCTCGCGGGGCAGCTCGATGGCACCGATGGCGGCGACGACCTGGGCGGCGGCCTGGCCGGCCTGGCTGTTGGTAGAGGACAGAGTTTGCAGGGTCAACTGCTTGATATTTGTCTTGGTGTCCTGGTCGGTCTGTTGAAGCCATTTTGCTTGGAGTTCGGCCTGGCGGGTTGGGTCGCGGCCTGTGAAGGCGTTCTTGAGGGCAATACCGGCGGCGGCACGAATGTGTCCTTGGGCGTCTTCTTTGGCGAGCTCCTGGACGAGCGTGGCAAGGTAGAGGGACTAGAGAGAGGAGGAAAACGTAATCGTTAGTACCAACAAACGGACTGAAAGAAGACCTAAAGTGAGCGCGCACCGCACTGGAAGGGGCGGTGGAGGGGAAGGTCAAAGAAGGGACGTACGAAGTTGGTGGCCGCAGCCTGCTCGAGCTGTTGCTCAGCATGTTGACGCAACGCGTTGTCTAGAGATGCCAAATTAGCAAAAGATGAACACACGGCCTCGAGTTTGACGAAGAACACGCGCGGCCACGTAAAAAACAACACAGTTTCCCCCAAGGCCCAGCCAAGCACGTCCCAATCCGCCTCCATGTACTTCTGCCACGGACGGCACGACGATATAAGCAACGGCGCGTCACGGCGCGTCACTGTTTTGTTGCTGCGCACTGGCATCGCCATGAACAACGTTCTTCCGCTTGAACATCGCCCTCCTCGTGCCTCCATCGGTAAACTCGCGCATAAACCGTGCCGTCATGGGGGGAAGCTCCGCGTAAATCCAAGCAACTGCCGCCAGAAGTGGCAAACGTACCAGGTGACAACGAGTTGGTCAGGATTGTGTTGATGTCCGAGTTTCCGTCCATTTTGCCGATTCAGGAATGTTAATGGTTCTGCCGAGTGTTCGTGCTTCAGATGTCCGTCCCTACTCGATGTCGTGGGTACGGGGGGAAGGAGAAGGGAACGTTGGAAGGTAGGTGGTAGAGGAGTGAGAAAAAATTAATGGAAAAGGTGGGCGTGGCCTCTGTGTGGGGTGCTAAAACGCAAAGCAGCAGGCCGTAGTCAAGAGGGGGCAACGACTGCTGGAGCGTATACAACAAAAGAAACAAGAGTCTCCGTGAAAGAATGGAGGGAGAGTAGGGTTTACAAAGGAAGGTCGAGATGCGTGCACCCGTGGCGTCAGGTATGTCGAAAAGGAGACGAGGCTAGATTTGGGGGAGTTGAGAGAGGGAGAGAAGATGAAAACAACGAGAGAGGAGAGAAAGGGAAGGAGATGATGCTGGTCGCAGGTGGGAAAGGAGGTGAAGGTGCGGCTACGGAGTAGGCCTAGCATGCGCTACTGTCCCCTATTTTACGACATTTACGGGCGCTCTTTCCACGATTACTGCTCGTAATACGTTGTCAAGTCCCCCGGACCTTCCTTGGTTGCCAACGATTTTGAGCAAAGTGGGTATTTTACAGAAAAAAAGAGGAGAGAATAATAACAAAAAACAAACACAAAATGGAGGCGATGTCGAAATGAGACAAAAGGAGGAAGGTGCCACCTGCTAATTAACAGCAATAGGAAGGAAAAGATGGAGCTCTTGCCCTGCTACCTCGACTGTCTCGAGAAGAAACAGAGAAGGAACCGTTCAAGACGTCCGTCCCAAAGCAAGAACGATGGGCAAGATACGGAGTACTCAGTACACACACGACCGAATCGATAGGCAGGGGCGACCGCTTGTTCAGCAGGCTGCACCAGGCAATGAATGGCAAGAGCCGCTAATAGGCTTCAGCGGGAGGTCGCACTGTTGGGAAGGAACAAAGGTCAGAGAGGCGGTAGGTGGTACTCCGAACTCAGTAGAGCTTGTTCTTTAACTGGTCAGTGAAAAAACGAGGGCCTGGTTGGCTGAGGTGCCTCGCACGGTGCGCCCTCGTCCATCACTAGGCCGCAGCGGCCAGCGAAAGAGGAAGATTGCTTAGAAGGGGGCAAAAGAGCCTAGGAGCCGAATTACAGCAGGCTTAGTAGGACCGGCAGCGGGCGGCATACAGCGCAAAAACAGTGCAATTTGGACAAGATTACAGCAGCCAGGCGAAGAGTCGCTGCGGAATCACGCAAAGAGGGGACCGCACCTTGAACGCACCTTTCCTTTCTTTGCCCTTTCTTCGCTGGGCAACGGAACTCTCCGCAAAAGCGCGCCTCGCTTTTTTCCCTGAAGCGGGGACTGTAAACAATGGGAGGGGCTGCCTTTCAGCTTTCAGCGCAGCGGTTAAGCGACAAAGCAAAGCAAAGCTATTCGCAGCTGTGCACTGGAGGGCCATTGTCCTGCACAAAGTGTCCACTCGGATGCAAGATATCTTACCATCAAACCAGAGAGCCAAACCAAGGAGACCAAGTAGACCAAGGAGACCAAGGAGACCCCAAGGAAAATCAGCAGCTCTGAGAAAGCGGTGGCCGCTTGTTTGCGCGCACACAGCAGGCACTACTCTACCCGTGGTTGCTCCTTCCCTGTCCGTTGTGGTGGCTCTTTGTTTTGTTTGTTTGTGATGGTGGGGCTCTGCGCAAAAGGGAAAGGAAGCGAGACGGAGCAGGAAGGGGCAGAAGGACGAAGAGGGGTTGCGGGATGACTGGTGGCCCCGCACAGTGTGGAAACTGGAGACACGGTGAGACTCGACGGCGTGAGGGAATGACTCAAGCCCTGTGGCCCAACAGACCAGGCGGAGAGAAGCTGGCGCCTTGCCAGGCGGCTCTTTTCCGGGTTGAAACCTGCAAGAGATGCTATGAGGTACATGTACGTCGTACAGAATGAAGCTTATGGGAGGTTTGTTCGGCGAACGTCAAGTCCTTCTTTCCCGTGCACATTCAAAGCTCATCCACAATACGTCGTGCAAGAGGCTGTTGACAGGAGAAACTTCAATGCTCCAAGTGCTCGACTTCCATCGCTCCCTTATGTACTATGGACTGCCACTTCGATGATGTCGATTGTTGCAACTGGACCCCTACTTTTTTGAATCACCGTTCTTGTCTTGGACGAACACTGCCACCCCTCCTGGTAAGACACGTAAAGCACCCCTGAAACCCCAAGTCCCTGAATGAAATAAGATAAAAAGATGAAAAAACATACAACACCGATGGTGAAATGATTGAATGCAAGATAAATACAGACGGCAAAAAATGGTAGTAATGGTACTTTTTAGGCTTTTGTCCCCTTTATGGGGTTGCTTTTGAGATCATGGACCTCGGCGGTCCCCTATTTTCCTTTTCTTTTTTCGTGTGCTACCGATAGGCTGTGGCCTTTGCCATGCCTCGACGACCGCGTCCACGTCTTCTTCTAAAACATGGACTCGGCCTGCGCCTCCAGGCTCTGGATGATCTTGGGCTTGTTCTCGACGGCAGCACCATTGCCGTTCTCCAGGTCCAGCTCCTTGCTCAAAGTGCGCTGCGGCACCGGGCGCGCCAGCTGGGCGGGCGTGCCGGGCTGGCTGGCCATGAAATGGGAGGCGGCGCTCAGGACGGCGTGCAGCGAGCTGGTCAGGACATCCTCGTGCAGACCGACGCCCCACACCTTCTGGTTGGTGCCCGTCGTGCACTCAATGTAGGTGGCGGCGCGGACGTCGCGACCGCGGCCGACGGCGTGCTCCTTGTAGTCGTGGACCTCGAGGTCGGTGCCGATGATGGGCTTGAGGGCCGCGGCCAGGGAGGAGATGGGGCCCGTGCCGCGGCCGGCCAGATGGTGCTCCTCGCCGTTGATCAGCAGGACACCGTCAAAGACACGCTTCATGTTCTTGGTGTCCTGGGTGCGGCCGGGGGCCGTGGGCAGCGCCGGGCTGGTGGTGCGGTCGGGCAGGATCTTGTAGTCGACCAGGCCGAACCGGCGGTTCTCCTTGAGAAAATAGGTCGTCTCGAACAGCTCCGTAATCTCGACGGGCAGCAGCTCGCGGCCACGGGTCTCGGCCATGCGCTGGACGGTGTGGGCGAAGTCGACCTGCAGGCCGCGCGGCAGGTCGAGGTACAGGTACTGCTGGATGATCCAGGCGGCGCCGCCCTTGCCGGACTGCGAGTTGACACGAATGACGGCCTGGTAGTCGCGGCCGATGTCGTGGGGGTCCAGCGGCAGGTAGGGCACCTGCCAGCGGTCGGTGGCGTCCAGGCCGCCCTTTTCGCGGACCTGGAAGCCCTTCTTGATGGCGTCCTGGTGCGAGCCCGAGAAGGCGCAGACAACCAGGGAGCCACCGTAGGGGGCGCGCGGGTGGACGGGGATCTTGTTGCAGACCTCGACGGTGCCAATCACGCTGTTCAGGTCCGAGAAGTCGATGTTGGGCGTGACGCCCTGGGTGTACAGATTCAGGGCCAGCGTGACCAGGTCGACGTTGCCCGTGCGCTCGCCGTTGCCAAACAGACAGCCCTCGACACGGTCGGCACCGGCCATCTGGGCCAGCTCGGCGGCGGCGACGGCGCAGCCACGGTCGTTGTGGGGGTGCAGGGAAACGCAGACGGTCTCGCGGTTGGAAATGTTGCGGCAAAAGTACTCAATCTGGTCGGCGTAGACGTTGGGGGTGGCCATCTCGACGGTGGCCGGCAGGTTGAAGATGATGGGCTGCTCGACGGTGGGCTCCCAGGCGGCCTTGACGGCCTCGCACACCTTGACACTAAAGTCCAGGCGGGTATCGGAAAAGGTCTCGGGGCTGAACTCGAACGCCCACTCGGTCGCGCGGACGGCCGGGTCGGGGCTGTCCTTGGTCAGGGAACGGACCAGGCGTGCACAGCGGGTGGCCAGCTCCAGGCTTTCTTCTTCGGTGAAGTTGAAGACGATGCGTCTGAAGCACTCGCTGGTGGCGAGGTAGATGTGAATGATGGCCTTCTTGGCGCCGTGAACGGACTCGATGGTGCGCTTGATCAGGTCTTCGCGGCAAGGCGACAGAACCTGCAGGTAGACGTCGTCGGGGACAGCGCCGGGGGTCTCGATCAGACGGCGGGTGAAGTCGAAGTCGGTTTGGGAGGCGGAGGGGAAAGAGACCTCAATCTCCTTGTAGCCCAGGTCGGTCAACATCTTAAAGTACTGCCACTTCTCGTCGCCATTCATAGGGTCGACCAGACTCTGGTTGCCATCGCGCAAGTCGGTCGACAGCCACCGGGGCGCCTTGGTGATGGTCTTGCTGGGCCATTGGCGGTCCGGCAGGTGTACTGGCGGAAACGGCGTGTATTTTGTGGAGGGATCTTTGAGCCTGTGCGGAAAGAAGAGAAACAAGACTTGTCAGCAAGAAAGATCATGCAAGATCAGAAAGCAGCCGATGCCAGGCAGAGACGAAGCTCGAGAATTGAGGATGCGCCGAGGGGTAGACGACAGGGGTGTCGATGCGCAATGGAGCGCAAACGAGTGTGCCACTTACATAGGCATTTTGGCGGGATGTGAGCAGTGCCAAAAAGAAGAGGGAGACGGGTAGGAGAGGATGAGAATGCCAAAAGACAAATTGACGAGAGAGTGTCAAGAGCTGGACCAGGAACAGAGAAGAGGGTCGATGTCGTAACTAGGCCGTTGGGCGGTGGGAAGATTTGGAGGAGGGGACTGCTGGTCGAAGAGGGGCGAGGAATGACACAAGTGGAAAAGTTTTGAAGTTTTGACTGGGGGAGGCAAAAAAGGTGAAGCTGGTAAACAACGTAAAAAAATGGTCAGCTAGGCTCTTTATTTAAAGATGTTTGAAATTTGGGGGAAACGAAGAAAACATACAAGAGCAACAGAAGGCTGAAGAGTTTCGCAAATCCAAAGCCGAGTCTGAGTCACGATGCGGAGGGTTTGTACTGGGAGAGCGAAAGCAAGATAAAAAAAAAGAGGAGGCAGAGAATGGAGCGTGGGAAACGAACGCGAGGATCCTAAACCGAAAAACTCGGGGTAGACTAAAAAACTATGACTACTCTAGGGACCTTTTCTTTCTCCGTATGTCACCACGAGTGGTAAGAGAAAAGGCGCGAGGCGTGAGAGACCGTGAGAGCCGAAAAGACGAGGGCAACAAGGTGAATACGACTTGATGCTGTTGCTGTGCGTCGCTCTTTCCATTTTTGCATTATGCGTACATACGACTACAGAGTCCAGTGCCTTCCTTTTGTCGTCTGACCTTTCTCTATTTTGTTCTCTTGTTTGGAAAGAGAGCCCTGCCGGTCCCCACCTGCACCTTCCCGTTGCTACCGTTGAACCGACGCAAGGCGGGCAAGGAAGGAGCCTTCCAGATGGTTGGAAAGGACACCGGAAGGGACGACTGAGAGCCGGCACGGTAAATGGGCGACTAGAGTCAATCGAAAGGGGGTGTTGAAGGGGACGTGCTAAGAAAAGAAGAGAAGACAAGGACAAAAAAAGAGAAGCCAATTTCCTGCAGAAGGTAAGATATGACAAGGGAAAAGAAGCCACTGGCATGCCCGCGACGCCCGCGACGCCGCGAGGGGCAAAAAAAAAACTGTTGTGAGTTGAAGTCGCAAAGGAGTGACGGCCTAATCGTAAAGCGCCAGAGCAATACAGCCGATCGCTGCGGGCCAAAGTGCAGAAAAAAGAAGAAAGAATAGAAAGAAAAAGAAGCAATTGGTGCTGGGCTTAGCGGGGGTGGATCCCCGTCCTGGTTTCAATTTTTTTTCTTCTTTTTCTTTTTTTTTAACTTTTTTTTCTCTTACTTTTTTTTCGTCACTTTTGCTGTTAGCGGCTTCGCTGGAGAAGAAACGTCTCACACGAGTGACTGACACGAGCATCTGTTTACTGAACGTGTACTCCTCACATACATCTGTCACTCGTCGCAGTCGTCCCTGAACGGCCCTCTTCATCATCGGCAGGGCAAACACTTGTCAAGTGCAACCATTGTAGGCACAACGCCGTCGGCAGCTCACAGAGTGCGCCGTAATTGGATCTGTACAGTAGGTATTACTGAAAGACCCGCGATTGACGCAGCCAGCAAGACAGTGGGGGGCAGCTGCGGCAAGTGGGCAGACGAGGGTGGGTGAAGACGACGTGATGACTTGGCAGCAAGATGGTCTTTTTTGGGGGACGGCGGACGAGCTAACGCAGTATCTGACTTTGTCTTATTGTACTGCTAAGAAACAGACATGCAGAGGTGTACACATTTGGAGGCTCTCTCGCTCATACGAGTTGTTGCCCATGTTGCTCACTTGCTCACTTGTCTTGAGAAGGGCGCGCGAAGTTCGCCTTGGCCCTGGAGTTCACTGCAGCCGAGTGGGGATCGACACAAGCCAGGAACTGGGGACGAGAGACAACAAGGTGACTCAAACATCTGAGAGCCACGACAACCCTATCCGGCCATGCAAGATGCAAGTTGCACTTGAGCCAAGACCCAAAGCATGAGGACGTTGGACGTTGACTGGACAGTAAGCTCTCCATTGACCATCGATCACACCGATGGACGCCATATTGATTGTCAATTGATTGACACGTTTCTCGACAGTACATCCGTCATTGTCCACGTTCCGCTCTCCTTTTACCTTCACTTTTGTGTTGTACGGAGTACTCAGTACGCCATTGGGCCACTCAATTGCCAGGCCGTGATTACAGACGGAGAACGAGAACAATGCGGTCCGTGCACACAACCGGCTTCCGTCCTCCGAACGATGTTGGGCGAAAAGTTATACCATGGTGCACCTACCCGCCTCACGCTTCCATGTTGCTGTTTGTCCGACGACATGCTGCAAGATACAGGCACAAAAATTGACGCTCCTTGTATTCTGTGCTTGCTTGTACGACGTTTCCCAAACCGCAAATTGGATCGTGGAGCGAGAGACGTCACTGAACAATGATGACAGGACACACGAACTGCCAAAAACAAAGCTCGGACGCTGACAGTCGAGACGTCCGACTTGTTCAAAACATGCATTCTGTAAGGCGTTTTTGGCCGACGGTGCGGGCACGGGCGGTGATTGCATAGTCTGTAAAGCATCGTGGCCGTCGGGGATGGCCGTTATGGATGTGCATCGTCCAAGTGTGTGAGTCGAAGTCGACATGGCCTTCTTTATCCCTGCAAATAGCAGCAACAAAGTTGGCTACGGGGAACTCATTTGTAGATGGTAGTACATGTCTGTTTGGTATCTCCCGTAAAATATAGACAAAAACGTAAGAAAGTATGGAAACAAGTATGCAAGGAGCGAAGCTGCGAATAGTAGATGGCTTCCAAAAAGAAATACGCCGTGGAAAAAATCAAAACAGGTATACCGCTCTTCCAATAAGAGGGTCAAACCAAAAATTGCATCTTCATTCTTCCTCCGCAATCTATAAGATCCTCAACCGCCAAAGCGGCCTCGGCTCTCCGCCTACAGAGAATAGTTCTCCGTGTGCAAAAAGATCTCCTCCAGCATATCGTCGCCCAGATCTCCGCCTGCAGTCGCGCCACCGTCGTCGCGACACCCACACGCATGCTGGCCGGGCCGCACACAAACACGGCTGTCCGCCGGCCCAGCACACCGCGGCCGTCGCTGCCGCCTGTGGCCCACTCGCGCAGCATGTACCCGAGGTCGGGGCGGCCGTACTCGACACTCCAGCCGCCGTCGATTTGATGAGGGACGGGGAAGGCAAAGCGCATCAACGACTTTTGGAACTCGGTGGGTGTTTCGGGGAACCCAAAATCGAAGCCGGAGGGCGGGCCGAATGTGGATGTTGGGCGAGCGGCGCCGGACGTCGCCGCGTCCGGTCCCGGTCGCCGCTGAACCCCGCCCACGTCGGTCCGCAAATGGGCCAGCTCGGGCGGGCGCATGCCGGTGTGGTCACCGTCGGGGCCGGGCTCTTGGAGACCTTCACCTGCCACGCCTTCCATCGCACCCGCCTCGACCGCTTTACGCATGGCGGACGGCGGCACGAGGTTGAAGTGTGGTGCATCGGCGCGCGGGTGTGGTGTAAAGTGGAAGTTGCTCTCCTCCTCCTCGGCGGTGTAGGCCGCGGTGGACGACACAAGCGTACTGAGGCCACTGATGCTCATGCGGTTCTTTTGCTTTTGCTTTGCGTCTGTCTGCTGCGGGTGTGGTGCCAACGTCGCGGCTGCCACCGACTTGCTGTCAGTTGCGTCGAGATCCTTGTCCTGGACATCGGTACGGCCGCGGCCCTCGAGCTGCCGCAGCGACTCGTCGGGCGTCATGGACATGTGCTTTCTTGGCGGTGGGTTGGGCGGTGGCGGTGGTACCTGGTATGGCTGAAGGTACTTTTGCTGTGGCAGGGCCGTAATGCGGTCCTCGTCTTCGGCACGGAGCTCGCGCTCACGTTCCGGGTCGCCCTGGGCCTCGGCGGCGATGAGGGTTGAATTGCGCTTGGAGGCGATGCGGCAACAAAGCCATCGAGGCGGTCGTGGAACAGGTTGCTGAGAGGGCGGGGGCACGGGTGGTGTGGTGAGCGCCCATGCCGTTGTCACCCCCCGGGTTGGAAAAGAGGTGGCCCAGGTATTGGTTGCGGTGGTCGGCACGGGTGGCTGAAGTGACAAAGAACTTGCATGTCACCGACTCCGGAGGTGCCGCTTCACGGCAGATGCGCAGCTCCTCGCGGAACCAGTCCATGGCCTCGAGACGCTTGAGAGCCCAGACGACGACAATTTTCTTGGTGATGGCTTTGCCATCGCGCATGCGCTTGATCAGGTTGAGCAGCTGGGACATGAGCGAGGTGATTCCCGAACCACCGGCAATCAAAATGCACGTGTCAAAGGCCGCCAGCTCACGGCGCATGCCCCCGTAGGGGCCGTCCAGGAAGGCGCGGTAGGTGTGGAAGGGTCCCTTCTCAATAGCGGTCTCGAGCACACGACGGGTGAAACCACCGTAGGGACGGAAGACAAGCACACAGTCCCGGTAGGCGTCGCCGTAGGCCGAGGGGAAGTCTTCGCTGCAGAGGGACGAGACGGTGAAGGGTGATTCTCGAACAGGAGATGCCCGGCATGCGCAGGTAGACATATTGCCCGGGACGCCAGCGCATTTGGGTGGGGATGGTGATTTTGATAGCGTTCTCGGTCATGAGTGTGATGGCGGCCTCGTCGCCCACGAAAAAGGACATGCGCCAGGGACGTGTCCAGTTGAGGTTGCGCAGGCGCACGACCTGACACACGAAAAAGATGCCGAGAGTCGTGTACAGGTAGGCCCAGGAGCCCAAGAAGTTCTTGGTGTGCCAGAAGAGGAGGCCGACATAGAGCAGACCTGCGGGGATGTGCAGCATGACAAAGGCCTCGTAGGCGACGCGGCGAATGATGGCAGCGACGCAACACACAGCCAGACGAGTGGCACAAGGCACGAAATACCAGTCCCGTAGACAATGACGGAGCTGTTGTTCGGAAACAGGGCCTGGAAGATGGCCATGCCGCCATCATCCCACACGGGCTGAACATAAAAGGGAATGGCATGCACCAGCGACAGGAACAGGCACAGGTAGCCAGCCCAGCGGTGCAGGACGTTGAGGCGCTCCGGGCCAATGCCGGTGATGAGGGTAAGGATGTTGGTCTTTGTGCTGGTGGCAATGATCCAGGGCGTCATGGCGACAGCGATCATGCCCGAGCGGATGGCCAGCGGCGGCGAGCCATACTGGATACTGTCCCAGTAGAGCGGTTGAGGCAAGAAGCAGTAGAGCGCCGTAAAGGCAAGAGCAATAAAACCGCAGGTGAGGACGGCGAGCGAGGAGAAGGTGAAGCGGCGCTTGGCGATGACGAGGTCGGGGATGGGCCGGTAGAAGATCCAGCGGAAGAGGGCGAGGGTGTCATTGATAAGGGTGATAGAGGACATGTGTGCCTTGGGACGGAAGGCGGTCTCGGCCTTGACCTCGTCCGGGAAGAAATGCCGACTCGAGTTCTGGCCGGTCGTGTAGGCGGTCGCGGGCGTCGCGTTTCCGTGGCCCGCATTGATGGCGGCGGCTGCAGCGGCCAGAGCTGCGGCCGTGCCGGGTGGTTTGTCCCATTCAGGATCGGCCATGTATAGGTTGTTGTAGTGCTCCTCGACTTCCTGCTTGTAGATGGCCTGGCGAATCTTGTCTTGCCAGTAGTGCCATAGACGCACGACGAGGACGCTGGCCGTCAGGGCGGTAGCGAAGTATGTGAAAGCCAAGCCATACTTGCCGGACTTGATCCACGGGTCGACGGTGTCGGCTTCGACGAGACCGGGCGGGCTCGTGGCGGTCAACGGGATGTATATTCGGCGTGCCAACGATGGCGGGTCTTGTATGAGGTGCGACGCCATCGTGTGCGTGTCTGTGTGTGTGAGAGAGAGAGAGAGATAGAGAGAGAGAGAGTCGTGTGGGACGTGGCAGGAAGACGAGGTGTCGATCGGTTGGTTGATGTCGCACAATAACGTGCAGAATCTGCGCAGTCAAACGCCGAGGGATGCCAGATCCCTCAGTCTGTCGCTGCTTTCAAGGGCGTCTTTATGTATATTAATCTGTACAGCGAGAGGCAATAGCGACAACAATGACGACGGCCATCGGTGTTGGTATGTGGTGAAGAGGCAATCACGACGCCGGTGATGGAGAGGGAGGGCAAACAAAATCAAAAAGAAAAGCCGGAGATAAAAGCAAAGAATTGGAAAGAGGAGCTCGATGAAAACAAAGAGAGGGGACAGCACAGATAAAAAGTACCACAGAAAACGAATTGACGACCGCAAAGACCAAAGCCGAAAAGTCGAGAGACAGAATACGACGTGTGGTCAAGGAGAGACGGAGGGTGGTGGGGTGGGTCAATGGTGTATTGTGCTGTCGTCCTGGGCGGGTAGATATATTGCCAACGGGCCTCGATGCAAGACGCAAGACGCAAGCACGAGGAGTCCCAGTCTCGGTGAGAGCAGCGACAGAGTGCTTCTCAATGTCACGTTGATAATGTCAAGATGGAAAAGGGTGCTCTGGCTGGCTCTGTTCCTGACAAGAGACAGCGCTTGGGATAGAGATCAATTGGGTTGAGAGAGAAACAAGTGCTGCTATGAAATGTTTCGTAGGAGAAGTAATGGAGGAGGAGAACAGATGTGAACAGAGGCGACGAGATGGAAAGAGGCGACGAGATAGAAAAGTGCCGACAAAATGATCAAATGGTCAGGAAGAGAGATCGAGTCTGCAGCCGCTGGATGTCGAAAAAGAGGAAAGGCGTTCATCCCCGGAGCATGGTCGAGCAAGATGGCGGTAGGGGAGATTGTGTATGCGTAAAAACGGCGATGGAAAAACGAGATATGCATGTGTTCGTAAAGGTCACACACACACCACGCAAGGTGACGGAGACACGTTGTTGACAACGGTTGCGCGTGGCGGCGGTTTGGGGGCGTTCAAGGAATCAAAATGAGGTCGCCCAAAATGCGGCCATTTGATCTTTGGGAGAGAAAAAGAGATAAAGACGTGGACATAAGAGGAAACACAAGAGAGACAATGAAGATGGGACCATGAGGTGGGTGATGGAAAGGACTTGCAGACGATAAAGTGGGCTCAGATGCAGAAGCTCAGCGGCAGACGGAGCATTGATATTGGCTGAAAAGGGCTGGGAAAGGACCGGGATGGCACGGTGGGTGAGGGTGGGTGATGTGAATTGTGGAGGTGATGATTTGCAATGGGTAATGAACATGGATGGCGAGGGGAGATGGATTTGGGTGATGAAGATGAGGGAAAGCAGAAAAAGGCAGAAAGAAAAGATGACAAAAAGACGGCGAGAGGCGAGAAGGAGGGAGCGGCAGGTGCTGCTGATACTGTGACGGGATGCAGGTTCTACAAGCACAAGTCGAGTTACAAGCATCTGACTCTGATATGCAGACGTTGCAGAGAGCGGTGGCACGATGGCAGGATGGTTTGCAGCGACATCTGCAGGAGGAGACGTGAGAGGCGAGATTTCCCGGTTTCTTTGAACTTCTTTGAATCTTCCATGAACGGATGTTCGCCTCCATGCAATCAATGAAGCAAATGCAGTACGACTTATTGAGCACGCAAACCAGAAATACGGCACAGCCGTGATAGCCGTGTCTTTCTGACGGTCAATCTACTTCAGTCGAGAACGATGCACCTGCAAGTGAAGCAGGACAGCGGAAGAAGAGTAAGGCAAATAGAGATGCACAGACGACGCAAAGACACAAGGCGATGACAGCGCTGCCAGAGGGCAGAGCGCGTGAAGAAGGACCGAAGACTGCAAACAGAGAAAGGGACCTGGCAGTCGACATCCTCCATCAACACCCGGCCTCTGCATCTGCCATTGGCGGGAAGAGAGGGGGTGAGAAGACGGGCACTACTGAGTACTCACAAAGCGTGAAAAGCGCCGCCCCCAATGTGACACTGACTTGAACCCCCCAACCCCCCATCACGGCCCGCTGATTCGCTGGCAACCACAAAAAAAGGGTCGTGAGCTGCAGCTGCGGTCCGTGATTGATGGTCGACAGGGATTTGCTGGAAGCTGTGGCCGTGAGGAGGAACGGCGAGCCAGGGTTGGCTGAAGGTGTGGACAGGGGTGGCTGTGGTGCGGGCGGCAAATGGGATAATATGATTGGCTGGTTGTGCTCGCAAAACAAATAGAGACAAAGCACGTGAAGATATGCATTGGAGTTTCCTGAGCGAGTCCCCGATCGTTGGCCAATGAGGGCCTTGCTCTATCACCAACAGACATACGACTGACAACTGACAGCAGAAAGCGAACCAACAGACACCAACCTCCTCCATCACGAACACCCAGCCACGGCAGTCAACCTTCACCATAATGGCCGGTGCAGCCACCGCGCTGTCGACGGGTTTGCTCTCCTCGGCCTTGATGGGCTCGGCCTCGACCTTGGCCTCGACCTTGGCCTCGACCTTGGCCTCGATCTTGGTCAGCTTTGTCTCTTCCGCCGGCGTCGCCTCTGTCTTTGTCTCTGGCCCTTTCTCCACCTTATCAATGGCCTGTGCCTTCTCGGTGCCCCACTTGAAGGTCGAACCATAGTGGTCGTTGCGCAGCGTCTGGCTGCCCGGCAGGTTCTCACGAAAGGTGCCGTCCGGCACGGCAGAGTCGATGCACGGGAAGAAGTTGGGGATGCTGGGGTCGCGGCCGTTGGCAACAGCGAGACGCGCGCATGCCCTTAACGACCTTGCCGGCCTGGGCAGAGCTGGAAGACGTTGAGGAGAATACGTTTGGCGTGCTTGGCCGCAAACGCCGCGCCTGACTTGGACGTGCCCGCCTGGAAGAGGACAGGCGTGCGCTGTGGGCTCGAGAACTGGCGCGCCAGCACGTACGGCTTGGAGTACGTGGTGGATATGGTGACGGCAAAGGACACGCTCTTGGACACCGCGGCCATGGCGGGCATCATAGGGCCGGGTCAAGGTGGGCGAGTTGGTCGGCACAGCATCTCGTCCATGCTGCCGCCATAGACATTGAAACCGGCGAACCAGTCGGCAAAAAGATGGCCAAGACCTTACCGCGGTCGGCGAGCTTGGCGAGGTCCATGTAGGGCTTGAGGGTACCTTTGGTCAGGGAGGTGTCGTCGTCACGACGCCACTGGCCAGAGGCCATGTAGCCGCCGACGTTGGCGATCTCGAGGAAGCAGAGCTGTATCTGTTTGGGGGCCATTGTGATGATGGTGACTGGGTATGAAAAGGATAAGAGAAGGGCAGGTGAAGATTCTGAGGTGAGTGATGAAAAAAAGACGGATAAGATCTGAACAAGAAGCTCATATCAAGGAGTGGAAAGGGTACGAGGAGACGAGGAGGGAAAGAAAGAGAGATGGCCTGAAACAGTGGTCTGAAAAAGCTGGCACGACAAGGTTGGAGGAGAAGAAAGCTCCATGTCTTGTTTCCTTGTGTCTTCTCCCGTCGTTGTCCAGCGGCGAATCGTCAGATACCTCCTGCTTCTGGTCTGATAGGAGGGTAGTTGAGCCAGAGAATAGCTGGACACTGAAGACAGGCAGACGTGAAGACTTGAAGGCGAGCACGAGGGGGATAGAAAAGCATCAGCCGGCAGGCACGTAGTCCAGACACAGTCTGCTTGTCTGTTGCCTCCTTCTTCCACCCTTCCACCCTTCGACGGCAGGACGCGACTCAACTGCGGCCGTGTACACGGGGTCGTAGCTTACCTCCCACCGTGATGGATCCTCCACTTGAATTTGTATCGAGATGTCCAGGAGGACGACCGCGATGCTTGTTTCCGATGAGGCCCCTTTATCAAGCCGGAAGGCCTCGTTGTGTTGGGGGCGCTGGGACTTTGGCCTTGGCCTGGCGTGTCTCCAGATTACAGTTGAAAGCATCCCATTACGAGACATCCGGCAGATAGTATCCCATCACCGTTAGACCATTCCCATCGTGGCAGGCATCGTACGGTCTATCATAGTATTCTACTTCCCCAGGACGGCCAGGATGGATAGCTACTTGGTTTCTCTTCTTCCTTGCCGCGTGAGTCGACTATGTACCCCTTTCACTACAGTTGCGTTTGTCGGTGGGTGGCCCATGATGCTGTTGATGGAACGGGCAGACAGCCCCGTATCGTCTTATCGCAGCACGTCAGATGTTTCTTTCCTAACTCGTATTCGGTTCCATTCCACATGATTCTCGAAAACATGACATATCTTAGAGACACGATGAAACTCTCTGGCCTCGTCACTCCAACCATGGGCCTGGTCTACGCCAGCCTGGCCGCCACCACAACCTGCCGCCACTCCAAGGCATCTTCTGCATCTGCGTCGTCGCTATCGGCCGCCGCATTGGTCTCGCCGTCCCCTTCAATCACTCCTTCGGGCATCCACCCCCGCCTGCAGCAACGGCGACTGTTCCTACAGCATCAACTTCTAGACTATCACAGGCAGCCAAGCTGCCAACATCGACGGGCAGCGGACCTTATGCCAACTGTATAGACATGAAAGTTGGCTCCGACATCGTCCAGATTCGCCAGTCTTTCGGCACCCAGGAGAGCTACCTGTACGGCGGCGCAGGGCACGACGAAGACAGACAGTGGCCTGTGTCGTGTCGTCGGGCAGCTTCACGTAATTCGAGCTGGTGGAGTTGAAGACTGCCATCCCATGCTGAGGCGGTGCAGTCGAGATTGAGGATCGGGGGATGGACGCAGCTGTCAGGTTGAGATGTGACAGTGTCTCTTCCAGCAAAAACAAAGGACGTCGTCGTTGTTCTTGATTTTGCGATGGCGTCCCGTCCAATGGTTGATGATTAGTAGCTGCATTTACTTTCCACGGCCACAAGCGTATACGATATTACTTATTTCCCCTTGTAGCTGCTCATGGATGTAAAACGAGTCGATTTGAGGCCATTTGTTTTGCGAATGTTCACGCATTCCATGATGATTGGCTTTTTTGCAGCATTCAAGGGACCGCTCGCCAGTCGTGCCTTCCGTTTCCACATATGCTTCGCTCCTTCCTCGCCGGGCACATCTGGGGCACGGGACGCGCCCTTCTGCCAGAGTTCCTTGTTTATATCTTCTTCTCACAAAGCAGGCCTTGTAGCACGCTCTTGGCTTTCATTCTGCATCTTCTGCACTTCAAATCTGTCCCACGACGCAGCAACAACCACCGTGACAATCCAAAGCACTGGCCAATCTCCTGCAAAAACAACAAGCACAGACACGATACAGTATACCAGTCGACCCAAGCCTGCCAGTTTCAGCACACAATGAAGCTCTACCGCTTTATTTTTATCCTCATCAGCTACCCACGCCTTCCGGGCGTAGCTGCTGAAATGCAGTTCACGATGACGATGTCGTCCATGCGCGAGCTACCCAGTGAAGCCATGACTGTGGGCATCAGCGCCGACTTTCAGTACACAGCGCGCCGTGTATAAGTTGATGCCGGGCCCAGTTGATTTCGTTAGGATCTGGTCTAGTTTGGTCTTCAACCCTTTCTCCGGTGAACCTTTTTGCAAAGGCTTAGATTGCTGAACAGGCGACGCGTGCAGATCTGGAAGCTGTTGGGAGGCGTCAAATGGGGCGTCACATTCAACCTTTTGTTTCTGACCTGGTCTTTTACCCATCTTTTGCATTTTGCTCATGTGCTCACCAAAACCATAGTTTTTGTATCTGGCCCCTTTTCTTCCCCTCCCCCTCGTCTTGTTTGTTGTTTGTGTTTCGTTCTTTTTCCCGCAGGCTGTGCTCTTCTTATGATGCTCTTCACCTCGCTTTTTTCACCATGTTCTTCTCGACACCGGCACAACCACACACAGTGGCTCGACGTTCTTTCCTTTTCGCGCTCACGCGTTTTGGCACCCGGACCCTCGCTTCAGTTTGTCGCCAGTCTGGCACCACCCCCGCCTGCACTGCCTACGGTCTCAATGTCGTAGACCAGGGCATGTTTGCCGGCGGCGGCGGGCTACCGGACGAGAGCGGCTGGACCATTACGGGCGGCGAGGCCTATGTGCCTAAGGAATTCTTCTTCCACGACCATCACGTCCTGTCTCGTCTTCTACCAAGCTGCAACCCTCATTTTGCCCGTGCTCCCAACACCCGGTGGTCTCTACGCGTTCTCGTTCTCGCTGCTCTCTGGTACAAGCACGCATCCGCTCGCAACCTGTGGCCCGACCGACACCATTTATTGCCAGCGCGAAAGCAACAACGCCTCTCGACGCCGACCAGCTACTGGGACGATCTCACGAGCAGCTTTGTCGCCACAGACACGAAGAAGGAATTTATGTGCGAGATTTCGAGACTCAGCGGGTTCGTTGCTGAATCTCGAATGTGCAGGTGTCGCTGAACTGCATCGCCCCTCCAGCGCGTGCCTGCATCGTCACCTGCATTACGCCTTTTCAGCTTCTTCTTTGATATAGCTCGTGATTGCTGAGGTAAGTCCTCCTTATGAGCCCGCAAAGGTTTCTTCTCCATCTTCTTCCTTTCTCGCATCAGTACTAACAGTGGTTGTACTCGCTAAAGTGAACTTGATTCTTTCGCGCAGCATTCTCCATTCGATCTCTTTTTCCTTCTACAGTCAAAATAAGCACTTCGAGCCCAATATACTGGTATTCTCATCTTACTCTCTGCTTCTCAAGTTCTCCGTTCGTGCGCCCGCGAGATATTCCGGACCGCATAAAGCGGTGATAGTTGTCAGCCTCCAAATATGATGCCTTTTCAACAAACACGCGTAGCCCTCAATCCCAGACTACAGGGCGCCACCACGCACCACCATGTTAGAAAGAGAAATCGGCCTAGAGACTCGCAGTTGACAGAGGTTTGTAATGAATACAACTCGATCTACCGCTCATCCTCTTGCAACTTATCTGCATCGTGCACAACAAACTTCCTGGTACCATCATATATCCTGGCTTCCGCTCATGGGAGCTTCGCGCGATGGCCCGTAGACTGGAGAAGAGTCTCCTCCGTGCAGTCTTATAGTTGGGCGACTTCGGATTCAACAAGCAGATTGGCATAGGCTTTTCAGGTACTCTGGCCTTTGCCTTTTGTATAACGATCCGCACACAGTCATTGCGTCCGCTCACCTCGGTGATTCCTTCCCTCCTCTTGATCACACTGGCTGTCTATCTTCGCGGCCTCGAACCGTCAGGAAGGTGCAATGGACCAAAGCTGCACGCTCATTGGCCAATCCACATACGTGATTGCCTAAACAGGAAATTTCCCAAAACTGCACTGTACTTCCTGGCTACAGCGAGAGACAGTGCTTCAACGCTCCTTCCTCAGTGGGTATGTAAAGCAACTTCCCAATCTATTCCCAATCTCAGACGATCACAAAGTCTTCGCCCTCTTTCTTTTCTTTCCCCCTTTTTTCATTTTCGGTACAACGGCAAGATTCAAAATACGAACCACGGAGAAATGCACGAAAGGGCCCGACAGCTGAAATGTACGTCCGATGGCCGCAGACGTCCATCTGAGAGAACCAGAAGACGACCACAAGGTGACGACCAAACAACAGTGAGATGGGCCGCGGGGCATCGACCAAGACAACGCACGATAAGAAGATGTGAGCAGGCCGTCGAGCTGTCAGAAGGCTCGTAAGAAGCCGACGGAGGCGAAAAGACGGACAGGAGGCATCCAAGATGTTTGCAGGCTTCACAATTTCCCTAGTGTGGTTATCGCGACGGTTTTCGATTACTGGTTCCTGTCGTTGCAGTGATACGACTTAGCCAGTGTGAGTACGCATAGGCCGATGCTATCGATGCAAGAACATCCAGACTCTGTCTTTGATCTCAGTCTCAATCTATCTCGACCATCTCTATCACTCTGCTTATATTTTTCTGACGTCGTCCAGCCCACATATCCGATAAGCCAATACGGAGTCGTAGGGAATGCATGCCAGCGCTGGGTCGATTATATCGTTCTGCGATGCGGTACTGCCTCCTCCTCCTCCACCACCACCACCTGGCGGCGTCTCTGCTTGGAAGCGTGCCAGGCCGGCCGCAAAGCTCTCCCTGCCCGACATGCTCGTCATGATTTGCGAGAGCTACTCACAGCTGCCGTTGCCGACCTCAAAGGGCATGTATCCACGAAATGACGTCCAAGCTCCTTGTATAGAGTCTACAAAATGTGTTGAAACTGTTACCGAGCATCAGATATGAAGCAAGGGGAAGCTCCATGGTACATGCTGCAGCCAACCAAACATAACGGTGGTCCTCAGACTAAAGACCTCTGCGCGGTCCAGGGACATCGTATGAACGTGTGCTTTCGACCGACGACAATGGGCCGAGTGCTCGTCGCTTACGGTTCTGAGGAGGTGCATAGTGTCCGGTTTTTTCTTTGTATCGGTTTGCCATCACACGTATTCTGTCAGACTTGCTCTTTCCAGATCGTCTCTCAATGATTTCCAGGAATAGGCTGAGCACATCCAGGACAATCGAGAACTCCAACAGACTGTGCGCGTACAAGCAAACATCCCTTTTGTGGTTTGTAGGGGTCTGCAAACGGATGTGTCGAGATGCAGAGCCGCGAGCTGGGTGCCTGCCAAGCGATGTTGACGTCCTTTGACTTACACGCCCTCGCCATACTTTGTAAGTCTCTTCTTGAAACTCTGACCCTGCCTTTCTTCTGCATCCTTTCCGTTGCTTTCTTGCCATGTGGTTTGGGGTTTCCAAGGTGTGTATCACATTTTCAAGAAAGCCAGCTTGACAGCATTCGAACAGTCAGACAACCAATGGAAGAAAGAACAAACAACGCGAAAGACCAACGGAAGGGCAAGCGCTCGAGCCACTGCAGGCTGGACCAGACCAGACTGGACTCGGTATTTTGATACTCGACTCGATGAAAATACTCGAGATACGGTACGGACAAGCTTGAATCCTACTCTACAGGACTGGGACTGGCCCAGAGAAACGGCAGGCCGGGACCGCGTTTGTGCCTTGAGTGCGTTATTGGGTCTGTCTTTCACCTATACCGTGCCTGCAGCTTGTCAGTATAGGCGATTTGCTGCTCTTATTTATCGCCAGCCCATCCCCTGTCCATCTCTTCTCATCGCACCCTGCGTATGAAAAGTCGTCCTTTCCCTTTGCCTCTCACCTCGCCTTGCCTCCAATCGACATTATCACCCTCACACAAACAGCTCCTCTCACTTATACCCTCCCCACACATCCCACCCCACACCATGACCTCCGAGAAGAGCAACGACAGCAAACATGCTGTCGGCCCCGTCGAGGTCCAGGCCAACACCTGGCCAGCAGCACGGGACCGTCTGGCTGCTGTGCAACCTCTTCTTTGGTGTGCTGGCCTTTATGTTTGCCGAGGGCATCCCCGTCTTCCACTGCATTCTGGTCCGGACCGGCTCCTTTTGCCTCGCGCCCATGAGCCTCATGTTCCCCGCCTGCATGCGGATGTACGAGTACGGCAACGGTGCGCTGCACGGCGGCAGCGTGCGCTAAAAGTCGATGCCGGCCGTCCACTGCGTCGTCTTTGGTCTTGGTGCGCTGCTTCTGGTGGGCGGTGTCTACGGCACGGCCGAGTCCATTAAGCTGTCGTACAGGACCGGCACGGCCTTTTCGTGAGCCGACAAACTCCCACACGGTGGCCTGAAATTGTCTCGAGGTGGTAGGCGTCTGTTCTTCTCTCCTTCTCCTTCGTGCTGATGCTTGCTATCGAGACGTTATTCTTCTGTCTTTTCCCTTGTTCTCCTTATTCATTTTCATTCCCTCATTTTCATTCCCTAGACAGCTGCTAGATAGACACAAATCAGACGATGCAGAGATGCAGAGATGCAGATGATGTCCCATGTACTGGATGCCTTGTGGTCATGGCCATGGACCGTCCCCACGCCTTAATGAAACCCAAGCCCCTGAATGTCCGCACTCAATGGCCGACCCTGCACCAGCTCCGCCAGCACCATGCCCGTGCCGGGGCCCATGCTGATACCCCATGGCCCGTGACCGGCTGAAACAAACACGCCGCCGTCGCCGCCCACACGGCTCTCGTCCGTCGAAGTTTCTTTGAGTTTGCCGTCCAACAGCCGCAGCAGCAGGGGTGCTCCCCAGGGTGTCGCCGGCCGGTGGCACAGTCCTGTCCGCACAATCTCCATCTTGTCGCTACCTTCGTTGTCCTCGTGGTCGTCGTCCTCGCCTAGGATCTGCTTGCACGTCTTGAGCAAGTCCTCCAGCTGGTCCTTCGACGGGACCGAGTCGGCCGCCGTCGCTGGCAGCGGGATGGTCGACGAGTTCAGGCCGGCCAGGTACAGCGTGCCGTTTGCGCGGCCAAAGATTTCGGGGCAGAACGGCATCGACCCGCCGGCGGCAAAGAGGGCGAAGCGGTCGGTCGCCTCGGCTCTCTTTTGGGACGGCTTCACCACCAGGGAGTGGCCCGCATAGTTGTGGACCGGCAAGGGGCGGCGTGTGGCTGCCTCGGGGAACAGCTGGGCAAACACCCGCGGGGTCCATGCGCCGGCCGTGATCACCAGTCTTGTACAGGCCAGGGTCGATCGCGTGCCGTTTGCTTCGAGGGTGACGGACGAGAGGCGGCCATTGTCGTCCGTGGCCACAGCCACGACGCCGGCCGGCTGGTGCAGCCGCACCCCCTTTTGTTGGGCGCACGCCAGCAGGTACTGACAGAACGGCGCGGGCTCGACCTGGCCGGCTGTCCCGTCGTCGGCCAGCACGTCGACGCGGTCGCCTTCTGTGCGGTGCAGCCACAAAGGCACACTCTTTTTGGAGCCCCCGACGGGCGGTGCGGCCGTCGACCGGCTCGTGCCCTGCCGCAGCCAGTCCTCGCCCCGCAGCCCTTCCGTGTCCTTTGCACCGCCGGGCAGACCGTAGCTCAGGGCGGTCGACAATGCATACCCCCACTGCTTGGCGCCGTCGTGCTGTGCGGCCAGGGCGGCGTGCTGGTCGAACGAGAGGGCGGCCAGACTGGCCGAGTGCGGCGCCATCCAGTCGCGGGCCAGGAAGCCGCCGGCATAGCCAGAGGCGGACCGGAACAGCGTGGGTGTTGTTTCAACGAGGTGGATGCCGTGCTTTGCGTCGCTGTTGTTCTCTGCCATGTAATAGGCCGTCGAGACGCCGACAATGCCAGCGCCGATGATCACCGTCGCCATGCGTGCGGTGGAACCGTTGTGCGGTGGCGGTCACGATGTCTGTTGCCTGCCGTGAGAAAGGGGGAGTCGAAAAGCGAACAAGAGAAAAGGGAACGGGCAAGTGATCTCTTCCAATAGGAGGCTATCGAGAGCCACGAAACGGGGCAGGCGCGACGCAAATACGAGTGGCAATCGGTGGGGGCCAGAGAAGTGAAGGAAGGCGCGGCCAGATGACGAAAGAGCATAGGCAGGAAGGAGCATTGGCAGCTGGGAATCGTCAAATGGAGCAGGAACGAATGAGCGACAACGGCCGGTCGCCGGAGGACCATTTATTATCTTGTTGATCCTAACTTGGCGTGTGGACAATGGCCGATTCGCCGCTCGCACCAGCCAGTTAACCAACCCCACACCCCCAAAAGAGAAAAATAGTTAAAACAGGTTTCGAGTATAAAAGGACAGATCAAGCAGCTCTTTTTTTCTTCAATTGGCATTCTCCAAGACGACCCAAACGAACGCCCGACAAAAGAGAGCCAAGAGAGCCAAAAGCGAACGCCCAAGAAAGCACAGTCTCCAGACGCCACATCGTTGACACCCGTACGCCCCGTTCACAACTTTCCCGTATCGATTCACCCTGGTCAACCTGCACGTTATCACCATCATGAGCAAGGTCATCCTCGTCACGGGCGCCAGCCGCGGCCTCGGCCTGGCTACGGCACGCCTTCTGCTGGCCCATTCGCACAAGGTCGTGCTCGTGGCCGGGCCGCCGAGCCTCTGGAGGCGCTCAAGAAGGAGTACCCCGCACAAGTGGCGTACAAGGCCACGGACGCCACCGACTACAAGGCGCTCGCGAGCACCGTCGATCTGGCCGTCTCCACGTTTGGCCGGCTCGACGGCGTCATCATCAACCACGGCGCGCTGACGCCCGTGCAGCGGCTGGCGGACGCCGACCTGGATGCGTGGAAGCGGCTGTACGACATCAACGTGTTCAGTGCGCTGGCTTTGGTGAGTTTCCATGCGTCCACGCTCTCCCACCGTCTCCCACTGTCTCCCTCTACAAGTCACGCGTGTTATGTACTGACAAGCGACGGTCACCCTCGCACAGAGCAAAGCCTCCCTCCCTGCCCTTCGCGCCGCCAAGGGCCGCATCGTGCTGGTCTCGTCCGGCGCCGCCACCAAGGGCTACGCCTCGTGGGGCGCCTACGGCAGCTCCAAGGCGGCGGCCAACTCGCTCGTGCAGCACCTGGCCGTCGAGGAACCGGACATTGTGTCGGTGGCCGTGGCACCGGGCCGCGTCGACACGGACATGCAAAAGCAGATCCGCGAGCAGGGCGCCCAAGGCGGCATGGACGCCAAAGTGCTGGCGAACTTTGTCGATGCGCACGCCGACGGCATCCTGAACCCGCCCGAGAAGCCGGCGGAGGTGATTGCGAAGCTGGCGCTGGACGCCACGCCCGAGCTGTCCGGCACCTTCTTCAAGTAAGTTTCCCCACCGCCCAAGTCACCATATTACCTGGATGCGTTGTTCCCCTCCCCCTACGTGGACTACGAAACTAATTTGACAAAGCTGGAACGATTCGCACATGGGAGCGTACCATTGGTCGTGAAGCGCGGTAGAGAGAGTTACGGGGTGTTGTGAGACGGTTGACGACACTGTTGACGGCTGAGGCATTACGGTGACGAGAAACGATTGTGTGTTGACCTGGAATTCTGAACCATGTTAGCAATGGTCTCTTGTTGTAATTTTTGTGACATAGAGTAGGCAAGAAAGGTCACACAACAACAAGGCATAAAGAAGGCGCATCAGTCGAAAGATGAAAAGACTCGTTGATAGGTATCCACATGTAGATTCAGTATTAGCATGGAATATCAAAGTGTTACATCACTTGCGCTTCTTTGCCTTGTCGTTGTGTCATATGTGTGTGTTGTGCATGTGTGTTTGTTGTTCAGTTGTGTTGCGCGAAGTAGGTCTTACATTTTGGGATGATGTCGAGATTGGGTTTGTGTAGTGGAGATCACGTCTGACCTGCAACGCAACATCTTGGCAATAGTTAGCAATGCTGACAGGCACCCCGAAATGCAAGTTGGCCCAAGAGGCCCCGAAACAAGGAACAGCCGAAAAACAGAAAAGGGTTCAGGAACAAAGATTTTTCTCCGTCATGAAATGTCGGTATTTGATAGTACTAGTTCGAGCATCATGAAGACTGCCGGCAGAAGGTGGTGACAACAAAAAGGGGATGAAGAAAGACCAAAAAAGGCATACCGAATGAGATGGTTGCGAATGAGCAGAGTTGGTCGATATTCGAGAATCACATTGCAGATGCTGATCTTTGACGAGAGTTAGCACTGAGCTCGACAAACAATGCTCGTAAGAGAGCAAGAAAAGCGTTCTTTAGAAGATGAAAAAAGTGAAAAAAAGCCAAGTATCAGAGACGTCCGTTTGGAAAGACAGTGTCAATCACCATTATTTTTGTATGCCTGGGGCGACGAAAAGCTCATCATGTTGGAGGCCCAAGGGGGAGGAGGGGAACGTGAAGAAGGGAATGGGGAGAAGGAGAATACTGACCATCCAAATGTTGTCATCAGGACAAGATCACGAAAAACATGAAGAGAACAGCAAACGACCGCGCAAGCTTCGAAACACTCGTTCCAATTCGACACGGAGAAAAAGGAAAAGAAATGAACGATGGAACGCAAAACAGAAATGTCAAGAGAAAGATAATGCAGCCGCGTAACTGCAAAACGTTGAAAGAGAAGAAAGGTTGGTCTCAAAAAGAATGAGAAGAAAGAAGGAGAGAAGAGAAGAAGGGATTTCGCGGCCAAAATGTTTTTGTAGCTGGCGAGAAAAAAAATTGAGAAGAGGACCTGGAAAAGAGAACTTAAAGTGGGCCATCCAAGGCGGTGAGGACGCTCTTTCTTTTCTGTATCGGTAGCTCCACAACAGGGCCCACGAGTGCCTTATGTCAGGATCGCGCTTGCCCGTTTGGCATTCTGATCTTGTTTTCTGCCCCTCTCCTTCCCCACTGTGCAGGCGCGCTGCCATACTGTACTCAGTACTCGTTCAGTCTTGTAGCGTCTATTTAAGACTTGGGGAGGCCAGGGCATATGAAAGGCGGAGGGTCCGCCGCACCTCGTTTTGACAATCTACTCTAGCGTCATAGCTGCCAGAACGGTACATGTAGACAGCAGAGGCCAAATCCACGGACCAACAACAGCTCAACCGGCAACGTCACAATTGAACAAGACTGGCACGATCCACACATTGACGGCCCTTGGTCTCTTCTTCTTTGTTCTTCGTCACCGACGACACACTTTGTCACTCAGCCTCCAATCCAAGCACGATTGGTGACAAGGGCAACCGACGTTGAAAGGAGACCTTGTTCTCGTCGACTCGACAAACCTCCGAAACACCAAGACACAAACCACCCAAGCTTTCAACCACACGCGACGCGTCTGTTCTGCAAGATCAGCATTGCATTTGCGCAGGCCGCTTGGCATTGTCTTTTGTCTTTCCTTTGTCGACTCTCTTTGCATCCACACATCCCACATTCACATCCACATCCCTCACCATGTCGGATCACGAAGGCGATTTCGGAGGTAGGTACCCGTCCCTGTCGTTCTTTTTTTTTCTCTTTTTTTTAAATTGCTCCCCTCTTACAATCGCTCAACGCTAGGCAACGACGACCTCTCCCTCCCCAAGGCCACCGTCCAGAAAATCGTCACCGAAATTCTGCCCCCCAGCATGGGCATCGCCTTCTCCCGGGACGCCCGCGACCTGCTGATTGAGTGCTGCGTCGAGTTCATCACGCTCATCTCCTCCGAGGCCAACGAGATCTCCGAAAAGGAAGCGAAAAAGACCATTGCCTGCGACCACGTGACGCGCGCGCTCGAGCACCTGGGGTTTGCCGAGTACGTCGGTGCCGTCCTGGAGGCGGCGCAGGAGCACAAGGAGGTGCAAAAGGGCCGGGAGCGCAAGGCGGACAAGTTTACGCAGAGCGGCATGACACTGGAGGAGTTGGAGCGGTTGCAGCAGGAGCAGTTTGCCGAGGCGGCGATGCGGCACGGCTAGACACCGTGACACTTGCGGGCTCAGTTGCGTTGGCTCCCCAGCGCCTATCCCTCGTTCCGCGCCCGTTCCGGCATTTTGATTTCGTTTTGTGTTTGTCGTTTGTTGGGTCGGCGTTTTGCATCTTGGTTCTTCTGTCTTGTCGTGGCGTTTTTGGGGCATAGGGCGGCAAGCGGGTTGCTTCGCCACGGATTCTCCGGTTCTGTTTTTCTTCCTTCTTTGGCTCATTTTTATAGACAAGGATGTTTGTTCTCGCCGCGGTCTCGTATCTACGTTCAACACTCGACATACCACAATGCACAGGTCACAGGTCACGTCAGGATAGGCATAGAGAGACGAGAAAATAAAAGAGAAAAAAAAGATGCATTACGGTACAAGGCAACAAAGGAGATGAAAAGAACGAAAGTGACAAGTCTTGTCGAGTTGTGCACAGAAAACAGTTTCTCTGTATCGGCAGAGAGAACCCGAAGGGGATTGTAGAATGGTAAAATTATGTAGATTTAACGTCAGTCGTGTTTTGTTTAGAGACAAGGAAACAAGAGACCAAAAAGGCCAAAGAACATCCAAAAAGGCATCGCAATGAGATAGGGAATAAAAGAGGTGTGCATGTGTGTGCATGTGTGTGCATGTGTGTGTGTGTGTGTGTGTGTACATGGTGTGCTGTGTATGTTGTCGTGGTGGATCGAGATGAGGCATGTCAGACATCCCGCCCAAGATTTAAGCAGAGCCCTTCTTGTCGTCGTCCTGGTAGGGCGGCAGCTCCTCGGTGGAAGGCGTCGACATCAAACCGGCCTTCTCCTCGTCGACGGCCTCCTCGTTGGCGTGACGGTCGACAACCACGACGGCAGCAACGGGGGTCGACTTGTCGTCGGTGGTGCGGACAGCAGCAGCCGTCTGGCGACGGGTCTGGCGACGGAACAGCAGGCGCCAGGCGGACACCAAGAGGGAACCGACAGCCACACCGACGACGCTGGTAAAGACGCCGAGGGCAATGCCCATCAGGACGGGGAACAGAACGTGCTGCGCAAACTTGAAGGCCAGCTGCATCCAGCTGTGCTCGTGCATGTTGTGGTGGTGGTGGTGGTGGTGAGGCCTCTCCTTCATGTCGTCCGAGCTGTCCGAGTTGTCCGAGTTGTCCGAGTTGTCCGAGTTGTCCGAGTTGTCCGAGTTGTCCGAGTTGTCCGAGTTCTCCGGGCCGTCCTCGTCGTGGTGGTGGTGGCCCTTGTGGGGGTGGTGGCGGTGCGCTGTCTCCTCCTTGTCCTTGCCGCCGCCGCCGCCAAACGCCTTGGCCATGGCCTGGCCGGCGCAGCCGCCGCGGTGGGCCCGGATGCCCGACGAGACAATGGCCCTCCAGCGGCACAGGATGTTGGTGCAGGCGTCGAGCTCCTTCTTGAGCGCATCCATGCGGTCCGTGCCGGGGCGGGCGGCGACCTCCTTCGTGTTGTCCTCGGCGTCACCACCAACCACGTCCACCCGGGCAATCATGAGCCCGCCCTCGGGCGTGCGGATCAGGCGGATGTGGACGGCCGGGATGCCCTGCACAAACACGCCGTTGACCTCGATGATCTCGAGCGACAGCGCCACGACCTCCATGCCGCTGCGCTCGTCCTGGCCGACGGCCTGGGTCTGCATGGCGTAGCCGAGGGGCACCTTGACGAGGTGCTTGCCGTGCTTGTGGTGCTCGCCGTGGTGGAACTTGACGTCCTTGCCGTCCTTGCCGTCCTTGCCGTGCTTGCCGTTCTTGGGCTCCGCGTCATCGTCATGATGCTTGCGGTGGCGGCGGTTTTTCATCTTGAGCTCCCCGTCGTGCTCGTCGTGCTCGTGCTCATGCTCGTGCTCATGCTCGTGCTCGTGCTCATGCTTCTCGTGCTCGTCGTCGTCGTGCTTCTCCTCCTTCTCGTGCTCCTTGTGGTGCTTGCCCTTGCCTTTGCCCTGGTGGTGGACGTGGTCGGGCGCCTGCGTCGCCAGAAGACCCTCGCCGTTGGTGTCCACGTTGGGGTACAGCTCAAAGTGGTTGACCAGCAGGTGGTCGCCGTCGTCCCGGTGGTCAATCTTGACGAAGAGGTTGATGTGGTTGGCGACGTCGGTCAGTGTGATGATCTCGCCGTCCTCTGCGGCGTCTTCCTTTGCTTCCTTCGGCTCCGTCTCCGCCTTCTCCGCCTTCTCCGCGTCCTTGTGGTGGCCATGCTTGCGGATCTGCATGGCGCAGCCCGGGCAGGGCACCTGGACCTTGGTGAACTCGTGGTACAAGGGGCTGATCATCTGGACGTCGGTGGTCGCGCCATCCGTGTCCTCGTGGCCGCCGCCGCCATGGTGCTTGCCGCCCTTGTGGTGGTGGTGGCGCGCCAACGCGGCATCGGTGGGCGGCGGCAGCAAGAACGCCGACGCCGTCGACGACGCCAGCGCCGCGGCGAGAAGTGCCTTGGGCAACATGGTGGACGGGTGGTTGTCGTGTAGGTGGTGGGTCGTACGGTTCAGCCAAGACGCTTTGCCGGGGCGTGTGAATCGGGGGTCGATTCGATCGTCAAGAAATGAATCAATACGAAAGAACAAACGAAAAAGACAGTCAAGAAGATACCAAAGTCGAATGTCTCGAAATCGGATCGGTGTTCGTGGGTTGGGTAAGATGCTCGATTCGTGATACAAAATCGATTTGGCGATGCAAAAGACAAGAAAGAAAAGAGAAAGAGAAGGGAGAGACAAGAATAGAAATGGTAGTTGGATGCCTGGATGCCTGGGTGCTCAAACAAAAAGAATGAGAGGGGGGTGAGGTAATGGGGAGGCACATTCCACTGAATGTCTACGCAGTACGTCGTACGTCGTACGCACACCGAAAGGCAGACCAAGACAAGCCAAGCCGGCATCGCAGCGATCAGTTGGCCACTGGAAATTGAACATGACGAAGCCCATCTCCATTGCAAGGAGCGAAAACTGGGTCCTTTGCAGGGCGCCCGCCTGTTTTGAAGCGATTGACAGTGCTGACAGTGCTGACAGTGGGCGCAGGCGGCAAGATCGGAACACCCGCTGCCCCCCCCCCCCCAAAAAGGCCCCAAGGCCCTACTGAGTAAGAGAATCATCCGACTGAGCTAGAGCCCAAAGGAGGAGCACATACGTGGCTGTCCCAGGCTGGCAGCGAAACTGGGTGAACGCCTTCCGAGCGCCTTCCGAACCACCTGCGAAGGCCTGCGCGGCTTGGGCCCGCTCCAGTCTCCTACGCTATCACCAAACAGGCCCAAACAAGCCAGCCTAGGCCTGTTTCGGGCCTGTTCAATGGCGTTTTGGGGGGGTGTTTGGGGCGTCTGGGGCGATCCACGGTGCCTTTGTCATTCATTCGATCCCTCTGATTCGCCCAGTGCCAAGAAATTGCTGCAGGGCAGAGCGGAGAGGCCTACGTAATTCCTGCTCGCGGCTCACGGCTCTCTCTCCTCCGCGACTGAATGCCGTTTGAGACGACTCTTATCGAGACGACACGTGCACGGTCACGAGCTGCTTTTCTTCTTTCGTTGACATCTCCTAGGCCCTTTTCACCCTTCGCCCCATGCCTCCCATATTCAGGGTTTCCCGGCGGCAACGTCATAAGAATGGTGCAGGCCTTATAATACATACGTTGCAATACGTAGTACGGAGTACGTGCACAAGCTCACCGTTCCCAGGCCTTTGCTTTTACACGGAAGAAAAACGTGCTTTCGCTTTCTGTGTGGCCGGGACGTCTTGTACCCTGGTCGCACCTCATATTGCTATTGGGTCTCGCCCCATATGCTCGTAGCCGCTAGCAGGCCCGTTTCGGTTGCCGGACAGCTGGCTCAGGGGACCTGGGCCACTCTGTAGGATTCACAGCGTCGTTGCAGCAGGTAAATTAAAAAAATTAAAAAATCAAAAAAAAGGAATGGAGGCCAAAGCAGCCGCCGTGCGGACATTGGGTGCCGGGCAGTGCGAAGCGAAGCCAAGGAAGGCTCGTCTTCCCCTTGAACTAAACGCCGTATTAAAAAAATTCCTTTGTGGGAATGGTTGGACGATGCTAGGATGCACTTGAATGTGAGATTTGAGTCCATGGAAGATACTGGAAAAAGGTTCATATATAAATCGTCGTAGCCCGCTCAATCCGAGCCGTGAAGCGCGATGCAAAGTTTTGTTCCCGCTCTCTTTTTACCCTCTCTTGACGGCTTCGCGCCTTGTCTTCGTCTTCTTTTTTGGTAACCCCGAAATGTCGTGTATTGCTTTGGCCCGACCCAAGAAAAGACAATCGATAACGCGAGAAGCAAGAAGCAAAAAGAAAAAAATATATCCAAAAAAAAATTCAAGATCATGAAGAAGTCGTAAAGTATATGAAACGAAAAGGACAAAGGAAATGGCAAAGAGACAAGAGCGACAGCCCCCGGAGCCGCTCGCTCACAGAACGACACACCGGTGGCCAGTCTCACGTCGGCGCCGCCGAGCCCTGCGACTTGATGAAGAGTGATGATGGCCGAGCATCTTGTCGTCGACCTCGTAGGCCAGGTCTGTGTCTTCACGGCGCAGCATCTGGCGGCACAGATCGATAAACACCTCGTCAACGTTTGTCCGTGTTCGTGCGCTCGCCTCATAGTAGGGCGCGTTCCACCGTTGCGACAACGTGAAGGCTTTGCTTCGGCTGACGGCGCGCTGGTCCTCCAGATCGGACTTGTTGCCGACAATGACAATCGGTGTGTTTTCGTCGTCCTTGACGCGGATGATCTCGTCTCGGAGCATTGTCAGCTCCGAGAGCGACGATGGTGACGTGATACTGAAAACGAGCAAGAAGCCTTGGCCGGTCTTCATGTACAGGTCTCGCATGGCAACTACACATTGTCTTAGTACACAGGACACTTGGTGTTCCAGGAGACAGCAGAGAGCTCAACAAGCACTATGTGATGGGCCCGGGAATGTTTTGAGACACCCTGTGCAACATCAACATGGTCGCAGAGCTCGTGCCATCGGAACGGGGCGTGAAGGCATGGGGCTTAAAGGTACGGGGCTTAAAGGAATATCGTGGGAGGAGTGGCATTGGCAGTACGTACCAAATTGCTCTGTCCCTGCAGTATCCAGACTAAAACATGTGTTAGTGACACTGTTCAAAGCTTATGTTGGCGTAACACCAAAGTAAATGTGCTTGTGCAAGATGAGGATCAGAGGACTGTGCTTACATCTCCAAGACAAGCTGCCGTCCCTGTGGGTGTGACACAAGACGTGGTTAGCAAAGTTGACTTCTTGGCTTCATGTCTCGTGCCGTGCCTTTGTGTATCTTGCCACGCCAGCTCACAGCTTCACAGGTCACAATGGGAAGCCTGCGGCTGGCAGCGAGCATACAAACGCGAGCAACTCACATCAACGGAGACTTGTGTCCGGTACGAGTCCTCTATTGTCGGGTCATAGCTCTCGATCCATTGGTTGTGGACAAACTGGGCTGTTGTCGGACAAACACGAATGTTAGCAAAGTGCAAAAAAAAAAAAAAAAAAAAAAAAAGAAGTGCAGATACAATGGCACGCGGTCCACGTTTCCCATGCATAAAACAGAAACTGTGCACGTGCATGGTGCACATGTCCACGTTTGTAGCTGTACTCTCCCAGCAACCTTCCCTCAACAAGGGGATATCCTTCACCACAAGCCGGGCCAAAAGACGCCGCCGGGGGGCAAATGTGTGCTGCAAGGCACAAAACACAAAACAACTCACCTGTCAGACAGCTCTTTCCAACGCCACCTATTATTCAAGTCAGCGCTTAAGCTCGGAGAAATGCCGCATAAGAGTAGCCCTCCTGTCGGAAAAGGGGTAACGGGCGGGACGAAAGAGAGTGTGCGGGTATGGGCGTGCTGTACCTGCGCCAAGGACAACAATGTGGCATTCTCGGCTAATGGAAAGAGGCATTGGGCATCAGTAAACGTGTTTCCATGTAGCAGCGTTCATGCAAAGGGCAAGCTGTACGGAGTAGGCTGTAAGCTAAGAAAAGGGGGCTGGTGCAGACAGGAAGTACCTTGGTTGATATCGTGGAGCCATGTTTGCGGATGTGTGATGGGTGTCTTATTCTGTTTGTCAAACGGCCCCCACGCCGGTCCAAAACGGTGAGTGGATTTCGACTTCAGATGCCCAACTGGTCAATGCGCGAGACGGTTGTAAACAGTAGGGCCGCAGGTGCAGCTGGCGGTCGTCGAACTCCGAGGGCAAGGTTTTCTGTACGTCACAGGTCGAGTCGGGGGTGGGACGCCGGAATAAAACTTCAGAAAGTTGCAGGGGGGGGGGGAGGCGCAAAAAATAAGTCGTGCCGTGAAATGACGGTTATCGTCGGGCGTCCCGTTAAAGGACTCGTTGCAGCTTGCTATCGATGCTATTGGAATGTGCACTCGAGGTGCAAAGGATGAAATGGAGTCAAATATAAAAAGGTGTAGTGTGTGGAGGAACAAAAAAAGAAGGGTACGGAGCTGGCCGAGAGGGTGGTGTGGGGTGTGGGTGGAGGACTGAAGAACGGAGGTGGAGGGGATAATAGAGATGGTCGAAAAGGGTTAAGGGAGAGCGATGAAGCAGGACAGAGACAATGAAGATGGTAGTTGGCTGAGCTCTTCAATCGTAAAAGTAAGTCGCAAAGGGAGCAGCTGGTCACACGAGCAAGGAGAGTTCAAGTCGTGGTTTGCAGTTTGAGAATGTGAGGATGCCGGTGAATAAATGGGTGTGAAGGCGCGTATCTGGTTTATTGCAAAGTGGGCATGAAGGGCCAAGTTGCGACGTTCTTCAGAATTGGCTTCAGCAAAGAGGTGCCCGTCGAAAAGAGTGAGGTGGAGGCTCAGAGGCGTGCGGGCCAAGAGCGAGAATGAGATGCGATGACAGAGAATCGAACCGGTTTCGGGCTGCGAGAGAGGCTGGAAAGACGAAAGGACCGCGCAGGTCGAGATCGTGTGTCTGAGTGTGTTTGAGGGTGACGGATGAGACGAGAGATCGAGAGATCGAGACGAAGTCGAGCAAGGATGAAGAGGAGAACAGGGGAAAAAAGACTTGTTAAATGGCGGCAAGGAAGGGGCAACGTCAAGCTTGAGCTGGGTGAGCTTATGTTGGCTGTTGCGTTCCGTGCTCTTGAGATTAGAGAGCTCTTGTAATATGGCGGAGGCGAGGCGGCAAGAGGAATGGAGTTGAGAAGCCTTTAGGAAAAGAAGAAGAAGAAACAAGCGAGACGGTTTTTTTAAGACACGCCTGGACAGCTATTAGGGGTCTAGTGATCGGCCCCGGCGACCTGGTATCGATGGTGGCTGTTGCGTGGGGAGGGCGTGAGGCGCAAGTGGAGATGTTGGCTAGACATGGGCTAGACGGGTGAGACAGGCGGGTGGAGGACGTGATGCGCGAGCGCGTGTGAGCAGGCTACGAGTGGATGGTCGAACAGGATGAATTGGTCGATCGGCACAAGGAGCGCGAGTGTGAGAGTGAGACAGAACTGGATGGGCATGCAGGTCGCAGGTCCACGGATGCTTCTGGGTTGCGCGGATGCGGAACTTGATCAGAGCTGGAGGTGGAGTTAGACCAGTGGTTGGAGTTGAGAGTCTGCTTGTTGGCTCTGGCTTTTGACGTCGGTTTTTGCAGTTTGTGACCGTCTTTGGTATGGTGTTGTATTGGGATATGTTTGACAGCTGTCGGTTTCTTGTGGTGGCGAGTCGTGATTGTTCTGTACATGTACTCCGTCGAAGTCGAAGTCGAAGTCGAAGTCGAAGTCGAAGTCGATGGTTTGTCCGCGGTTCAAATTTTGTTTTGTTTCTGAAATCAAGTTTGTCGTTGTTGTTTTTTCTTTCTTTCTTTCTTCTTCTTTTGCTGTTGCTAGCTTGGTGGGTAAGAAAGACACAGTGGGAGCTCTTTACCCGTGTAGGACAATGATAATTGGTTCGGTCAGGGGGGCTGGCGAGGTGCGAACGGGCGACAGGGCACGGGAGGTTGGAAACAAAACAAATCACGGAACAGGCGATCTTTGTAGATGTCAAGGTGAGGACAGAAATGACAAACCGTAGAGACGGGATAGAGGCAAAGAAGAAGAAAAGACCCGGCTCAAGCAGTCGGTCAGAAAACGGAAGGAGGGCGTGGAGAAAAAAGCGAGGGATGTTATGGGACATATGAGAATGAGAATGGGGAAGGCGCACATCCTACGGCCCCACGTCTTACACATGTTCAAAGCACAAGCACGACCAGGTCGGGCTGTTCCTTCCCCCTTTGCGGCCTACGGGGACTTGTTTCTGTCGATTTTCTCGGTTGCTGTCGCTCGCTCTTTCTTCTTTGAAGAGACTCCTTCCTTGCCAGAGATAATCATTTATCCCAGCACTCTGAGATGATATCATTGAGTCTGCGGGCAGCCGTCTGGAACGATGCTGGAAGTTCGAGCGCAATGCGTTTTTTTTTGTAAGTTGTGCCCGACGTTTTATCTCAATTTTATTTTGACTTTTGACTTGATTTGGGGTGGTTTTTTTATTTATTTTTTTGCGCCGTGGAACCCCTTTCCCGTTCCGCCCTGTTTTGGGTCGTTCCTTCCCCTCCTTATTCGGCCCCGCAGCGCACAGAGGAAAGAGCTCCTTCACAAAAAGAGAAGCTGCCAATGCAGAAGGAAGTCGGGCAAAAAATCGGGATTGAGCTACGGAGTCCTGCAAGATTGGAAAAAGGGGGGAGGGCGCAAGTCGAGGTATGTACAAGCTGCATAAAAGTGCAAGTGCACCCGTACGAGAGACCCCGGGCAAGGAAGGAGCAAGGGGTTGTCCAGACCAGGCCCGTCCAGGCCGTGTTCAGATAGGCGAAGGCCAAGCGCAAGCCTCGCGGCGGCCGAAAAATGCCTCCTTCTGAGAGAAGAGATACAAGGTTAGAAGAAAAGTTCTCTTGCCAAAACGAGTATTCAAACTGCACAAAAAGGGCAACATACCTTAGCGGCCTTTTCTATCTCAAGGGGGGGTGTCAAGGGTAGAAAAGGACATGGGGTTTGAAATCTGTTGAAGACCAATAGTGCGCTGCATCGAAACGGAGACAAAGACAACTGACGGCTAGAGAAATAGGCAGGCGGACATAAACAGCCTGGGAGACTGCGCCTGTAAGTCTGCAAAGTCCTGCAGGTGAGAATTGCAAAGATGACATACGGAGTAGTTCAGGGGAAAAGGAAACGGGGGAAACAAATGGGGAAACGAAAAGAAACAAATTGGGCCGAAGTCACTTTGAAAGCCACCCCAAAGGCCACCAAAAGAGACCCAAGAGACACCAAAAGGCACCAAAACGAACACAGCCAGCCAACAGCTCCACCCGATGGGGACGCTACGGGGTAGCTGCCGGAACCCATTCGTTGGGCTGGGACGTTTTAGGTGCATTGACGGACGCCGTGGTTGGGCGGTCTTTCCAGACAACAGTGTAGTCGGGAGGGGGGGGTGAACTGTCGTCCCTCTTTCTTTTTGTTTTCTTCTTAACTTTCGTCTTCTTCTGCCCTGTTGCATACAAGACTGTCCCGGAAAGGTTCGTTGAGCCGGAAAAGCAGATCAGAGGGGCCGGCCGGAGCACAAGAAAGGGGGAAAAGAGGAAGGAGGTAAGATGGAATGGACGGGAGGGGAAAGGTCAGGGAAAAAGAAATCACGGTCTTTGAAAAGAACTCAGGATTTGAATGAGTGAAGGAAGCTTGCCGGCCGTGGCTTTCTCTCTATCAACAAAAGTACGAGCACACCATAGATGCACTGACATCGCGAGGTACATTCTCATCCAACAGACAAATCTGTGGCTCATATATCTTGAAATGCACAGCCAACGCACACCCATTGGTCTGTCCTCTGTGCACATATTATATTTGCAGAGAGAGGCAAGCAGGCCTGCATTATTGCTCGAAGCTTTCCTACGGCGTGCTTTCCTGCGGCGTGCTGCAGTGTGGATAGCAAGTGCATTTCGGGCGCACTACAAAGGTGAACGTTGCGCGTGAAGGAAGCCGCATCTTGCTCGTCTTTATTTGCCTCTCTTGATTCTCTTCACCTTTACTCCTTGGCACATGCTCGGCCAGGGTTGCTTGCGCCATCCAGGGGTCCCAGACCAGCATGGCTGAAGCCGGCACCGCCTGTGCTCTGCCGCGCAACTGGAGTCCATTGAAGTTCAGGGGCAGAACGACACGTCTGTTTTTGTCAGGTTGTCTCCGCTCTCGCTGGAGAATGCTTTTCGACTTTTTTTCACGATTAGTTATTAGGGTTGGGCTGGCGGTGTCCACCTGCGGGTCTCCGTTCATCCAGGGGGGGACCGCGAGCCAGGCAGGGGTGCAGTCCCCGTTACAAGGCAAATTTATGGGGAACGGAAAACGGAGTTGGAACCGAAAACATCAAAGGTCAGAAGACGCGTCGTCAAAAGCCAAATAATTCTGATGCTGAAATAATTTCTTCTGTGTAGTATTGTCGACAGGACCGTCGTTCCTTCCCTACGGCCCTACGGGGAGAGTGAGGGCCGCGTTAAAGAAAAGAGGCAGGAACGATGGAGCAAGGGCTCGGGCACAAGAACGGGGTGATGTGTCGATGCACGGAAGGACCGAGGACGAGAAGGGGCGAATGGCGTCCGCTTTCCGATAATACTGAGTAGATGTCGAAACAGCAGGAGCAGACCGACGCGCGGTTTCAGTTGACTGGCAATGAAAAATGGCCATGGAAAGAACGATAGCATCGAGTGAATGGAAGGAGCACAGGCTGGGGACAGAAGAAATGGAGGCAAATATAAAATCGCTCGCAGCAGCATCGCGATATGCATACTCCGTAGACAAAAGCGACCTCAAGCCGGAGCTCGCAAAAGCTGTGCCCCGAGATTGTACATTTCAACATTTTGTTGTACAAATACAAGGCTTCTCTCACACGGCGCCACACAAATGCTGACACAAGAACAACGGACAGCGGCGATGCGACAACCGAGCAGCGGAGACGTTTAGCTTTCATATGCACCAAAACAGACTAACAGAGTAATGGAGGTGGGAGATACAATCTTCACCGAGGCCTCTACATGTACATGTACGGAGTACGACACGGCGTATTCCCTTTTTAGGACCGCCCCAAGTTGCAAATCTTGGCCCCCTCCAGAGTTTTGCCTGCTCCGGCATTTGCTCGTTTTACACGGGTGAGAATTTTGGTTTCTAGTCTTCGAGTTGTTGATCTGTGCTGAACTTTCCTGGGTTTATCCAGTGCCAAAACGTTGTCCAACATGTATCGGTTTGACCGGATATCAACCTCAGCTTACGCTAGAATACTGGTCACCCTCGCTCACCTTTCAATATTCTCACCTCGTTGTATTCTCCCCCCTCCTTTCCCATCTCACCTTTGATTTTGCTTCTTGTCTCTTTTCACTTTCTGTTCTCACTTCTCGGCCGGCTAATAGCGTGCTTGCATCGCTGGAAATTACGCAATGTGCGCAATGATGTCCGTGCTTTTGAGGGGCTGGACCGAGCTGGAAACCTGGCCAAGGCCAGCCAAGAAAAAAAAATCCGAGAGAAAGGGACAAAAGGTCTGGGCCTAGCCAAAAAGCACTGGCCACCTCTTTTTTTTTGTACTGAGTACTTTGTACTCAACTCTTCTCTCTCCAGATTTGAATAAACAACATTTCACACCCACATATCCGCTCGTCATTCTTACCTATGGTGTGGCCCCGATCGAAGAGAAAGTCGGCGTCAGTTCGCCGTACTGCGTAGCCCGATAATCGCTGGTCCGGAATGGCTATCAGAACAACGCCTTGCCAGAAACGAAAGAGCAATATTCGGCACGGATGAAATGCCCACGGTGGGGTCCGTGTGATGCAATAGAATGTTAAACTACGGATACTCGTAGGCATTGTTTCCCTGAAAGATTGCATCCCAAATAATGAAAATTGCTGAGTCGATAGTACCAGAAAATTTTTGAAAGAACTCTGCACTGCTACCTCATGCATGGTTTTTTCCAAGTCCCTTGCGTTCTGCAGCAGAATGCAGTGTTGCTGGTCTGATGTTCTGATTCGACATTGGGCTGGAGGATTTGTTCACGCCGAGGCACTGGTATTAACCCGACGCTCCTTTTCCCCTCCTTCGCGTATCATGCACTTTGGAGCACTTGGAGCTTGCGACCTTCATTGCAAAGCTCCCGATTGGACGACCTCCGCGGGTAACTTTGACGAAAGAGCTCCATCTTTTCTGTCCATGATGTGGTAAAGAAGTAAGATTAGGAAAAGAGAAGCCCGTCAGGCAGGAGGGGACAAGAAACAAAAGTTGAATTGAGGGAGCAGGAACAACAATACGAAGTATGGTAACCAATGGCATTGTACAGAGAACTTTCTTGGAAACCAGTATTGTCGTTCGTGGAGCAAGTCCAATGAGAAGCTTTGCAGAACCGCCCCAGTTTCTTATACGACTTGGCCATTTCTTGGCCAAATACCAGGGGCAGAGCGGCGAAGCGACGACGTATACGAAGTATGCACGAAGTTGCAAAGGCGTTGGAGGGCGTACGAGATGCACTGACGAGAATAGTGAAGAGATGGAGGGCCATAGACAATGACCCGCAGCCTTATGGAGCCCACCCTGCAAATGCATGCGCCCTCCTCCTTCTCCGGGGACGGCACGCGGAATGCTTCGCTGAGGGATATCAAGAGCAAGAGGGACCACAAGACGATGCGATGGTCCGAAGGCGGGCATGCTCAACGAGACGCTCCACCTAGAGTGCTTGTCTAGTCCGTGGTCATTATCACACTGACACACCGTGAGAGAGGGGCCAACGAAGGGAGGAAACAACCGAATGGGGAAGAAACCTGCACTGTTAAACGTTGTCGACGTAGGTTTTGCTCTTTATCTCGTGGCAAAATCGAGACCTCCGTAGGCCATTATCCAACCTAACCCAGGTATGTACATTTGAGCGATATCAAACAAAAATCTCTTGTAGGCAAGGGCGGCAAAGCCAGTGTCTGTTCCTCGACAGAAACAGAGCCGGCATGAAAAAGTGAAAGGCGAATAAAACACAAAAACTGGTCAGGTGCGTCGTGGGTCCCTGCCTGCGAGGTTTTTGGTGGCACAAGGCAAGCTTGCAAGCTGAAAAAAGCCCTTGTGACGGAGATCGCTTCAGTCTGGAGACATCAATAAGAAGTACGAGGTCAAGAGAACTCGAGAATCAAACGCTAGGCGCCATATAAGAGACCGCCGGTTTCGACTTCGACCGGCAAAGATGTTGGTGCTGGCCAGCCTTTGGCAGTTTCTGTTTACGAGGATATTGGAATGAGAGCTTCGCCAACGCCCAGCTCTGCCTTGATATGCCAGAGACTAGCCAGAAGAGAGCAAGCCGGCATGTTTGCCGTACGAAGAACTGTCGACCAGACCGTTCGACAAAAGTTGAGATCGTGGGAGTCCGCCCAAAAGGGCACAAACCTGCACCAAATCGAAAAGCACGAGACGGGGCTGCGCTCAGGTCCGCAAGTGCAAGTCGACAGACACTTGCGACTTTTCGGCCTTTTGACTCGGCACAAGTTCAGACGACGGTCTCTATGTCTGTTTGTGCATGGATTGTGCCGCGTCTAAATTAGGCAAACGAGTGTGGAGTGATAACGCGGGGAAGGAAGCAAGCAGGCTCAATGTCGTTTGTTGGCCAATCCATACCCTGCAAGCCATTCATGCGCTCTCTCTGTCATTCTTGGCCTTCTGTATTATGCAATTCCATCCCCAGCTTGCAGGATAACTCTCGCACGGCTTTATTTGCTCCGTTTTCAACCTAAACTGCACTGTTGAATGCACCGAGTAGTCTAGGTGCGTTGGGTTGAGACATTGACAAGCAAAGAGGAATCGATCAAGGAAACCGGGGGGGCGGGGCTGAACGTTACTACCAGAGCTCAAAATCAGCACGGAGCATCATGCATAGTAGTGTGATGGGCGAAGTGAAGTAGAGAAGTAGAGAAAATGATCGATACATCCCCATCCTCTGTGCAGCGCATGCGCGGTATGTTAGCGGGGGGGGGGAGGCTTATTCCTTCCCATGCCCCAGGCCTTCTGGGAGGAGAAGCCGTGTTGTGTTTGTCGTTGGGCTTCGCACGTCAAAGTGTAAATGGGCATGTGCAGGTACAGATGCACATGCACGTTGAAAGTATCGTGGCGGGAGAAGGTAGACAAAACAATAGGAGGCAAAAAATTGAGCCAGTCCTAGCATTTACGTATAGTTGGGATGCATTTTTATTTTGATCAGAATACCACGTTCTTCTTTTTTTATATAGTCTAGCTTCCAGAGACAAACACTTTTGTTGATCGCATTGATAGGAGACGCAAAAAGTGATAACAAAAGAAACAAAGCAGTCAAATATTTATGAATACATTATTTTCTAAATCAACAAAAACCATGTATTTGTCTGCAAATTTAGATGTCTATCTTCTCTATACTCATCTATAAGATCCAAAACCAAAAAAAATTCAAAAATCGCACGGGGTATGCTTCGCTATGCCAAAAAGCAGGAGTATTGCGTAAAAACCAAAAACCAAAAAAAAACCCGTCATTACATCCACCCAAAAAGACTCGAAATTATTGCAAAGCGTGCGTTTGCATGTTAATATGCACACTCTCTCCTACCGCTTGTCATCAAAATCAGTCTCGATCTCGCCGCACTGTGTCGGTGCCACGCTGTCGCTACATGAGCGGGACAGACAGGTGCCATCCGTCGTGACGGCTTCCTCCGTGGTTGGCTGTGTGGCAACAGCGGGTGAGGACGAGGCGGCAGTCAGGTTCGACTCACCGTTCCAGGGCACGTCTGTTGCCGCCACCTTTTCGCTTGTCGGCAGAGCCTGCTTCTCGTCGTCGTTGCGTCGTGTCGAGGCCGCCGCCTCCAGGTCGAGCGCACCGGGCTTCATATGCTTGCCGGGGAGACGGTTGCGCCACCAGGCAGAGGTGAAGACGGGGTGCAAGGGCCGCTCGGCGAAGGCGAAGTTGTCGGCGCCGCGCTCGGCGATGATTTCGGCGGCGAGCTCGTCAAAGGTCTTGCCCTCGGCCTTGGCCTGCTTGCGGAGTTTGCGGGTGCGAATGAGCCAGATAATGTGGGACGTGAAGATGCCAATCTCGAGCAGGGCGCAGATGATGTAGAGGACGCCGCCCAGAACATCAAACGTGGTTTGGGCGACGAGGGCCATCAACGAAAAGAAGGCGCCGCACCAGTCCATACCCAGAAAAATGAAGTTGATGCCGACGACGCGGCCGCGGCGCTTGTAGATCTCAAAGTAGGGCGGGACGAGGCCGGCAGCCAGCAAAACGGACGCGATGATACCGACGACGAGAGCGGGTGCCTCGTTGCCACGCTCGTAGATGGGCTTGAGCGTCAAAATGAGGGCGGCTTCGACGCCGGCAAAGAGGGCGGCAAAAGCCAAGCCGGCGGCGGCGGCCTTCTTGACAGACCAACCGTTGCCGTAGATCATGATCTGGGACCAGCTGATGAGGCAGAGACCCATGAAGACTTGTGGCTGGACCTGGATGGGAATGTTGTAGTTCTGCATGATGGCATAGGCACCGAATGGTACACCGCAGACGGACCACAAGAACATCATGAGGGCCGGCAGGCCGTCTGTCTTCTTTGTCCGCCAGTTGGTCCAGATTTGGGGTATCGTCTGAACACACCAGAAGCTGTAGACAGAAATCAGTCGTTGTTAGTATTTGGGTCATACAATATATATATGTATATATATATAGTTCGCGAGTAGCCTCGTTCATCGGGACTGTGCGGCTCAATCTTCCGACCGTCACACCAGATCGACGGCGGGAAAGTTCGTGTTATGGGATGGGGTTGTCACTCACACTGGCACGACATGTTAGCAACCGCTCGTAGATGTGAAAACATGAAAGAATGGCAAAAGCAGAGACAGTCAACAAGTGTTGAGAATAAACAAGGAAATTGGCTTACCTGTGCCTATAGTCTGATAGAAGGGGAAGCCATATACTGTTAGTCAAAGTTTCTCTCTTCGTGGAGAAGGTTGATGAGGTCGACTGTGTTGCTGCCATGCGACCAAGTTTAGCAGCAACACCAGAGCTGCTCGCACCAGAGCTGCTCGATGAGGATTCTCGGAAAAACTTACGCCTAATACACTGGCAGCCTGGACGGGGTGAGTTAGTATGTGTTTGAGAGACGGGGTTTCGAACGAAAATGTCAATACATACCACCGGGATACTCGTTTGCGGCGCCATAGTGCTTGACTGTGGCCGTCGACAAGTATGAATGAAGGCTGAAGATTGAGGTTGACGAAAGAAGATTCGTTGGGTGAAAGTGAAGTCGAGAAGGAGGAACAGTCTAAGATATATTTCTGACTAAGGAAAGTGCAGATGGCAGGAGTATTGAGCCGGGCAGGAAGGTGCTAAATGTCAAGCAGCGTGGCGGATGGGAAGGAGCGACTGTTGGTGCCAAGGTTCAAAGCCAAAATCAAAAGGTTCAGAGCCAAGACGGAAAGAGCTCGTGAGTGAGGTCGTCAGATACTGGGGAAAGAACGAAGCAGAGACTGGCAAAGTCCACGACGGCGACTGATCTATATAAGCCGTTGCGGCAGGCGACGAGGAACGACCCGACGAAGAAGGCAAACTAGAAGACGAATAGAAGCACCAGTCCGGAAAGCGAGGCGTCTGTCATAGTAGTCGAGACGGGGGCAAGATGGACGACAATCGACGACAACTGACGACAATGAGTAGGGGAAAGAAAAGACCAAAAAGACCAAAAAGAAACAAGAACGTATACGGCCTACCCTACGAGCAGAAGAGCAAAAGAAGTAGGAAAAATCGACACGGAAGCATCAAATTGTTTTAGAGTCGTATCTTCTTCCCCAATTGCGCAAGTCGTCTTCACAAAGACCCCCGCCAGCCTTATTTTTGAGTGCGGGAGACCCGTCTTACGTCCGCGGACTTTGGCCATTCACGTTTTTTGCACGCTTTCTTGCAGTCTTTGACGCCATTGAGCCTTCTTTGCTGTTCTCTTGCTCTGTAGTGGTCGTTTTCTTTTTCCTAATTAGGCTAGTACATACGACTCGACGGTCTGGCCGCCCCGTTGAACATATCTATCTTACCTCCACTTTCATGACTCCGCGCCGGAACTACAGTGCCAACCGCAGGCTACGCCGCTACGGCGGGCTCCAGTGGTTTTCAGTGGCCATCGATGCCCCTCGTAGTGGCCCATAGCCGTCTCGGATCTCGTGCCAGCGTGCCTGGGAGGCAAGAATCAAGACAATGACAAGACAACGATAAGACAACGGCCCGAGATGTCAAGACTTTGAGCCGGCTCCCGCTCGGAGATGCAGCCCCGTCCTGTTGCCAACCTCCCAGAAAGGCAAACGCTTGTTGGAGGCCATTGACACGAAAAGCGGAAAAAGTGTAGCAGTCTTGAGTGTGCGAGAAATGTATGACGACCGCAGATGGAAAGATGTGAAATCAAAGCTGCGATTGCTAATTAAGATATGAGTAGCTTGACTAATGAACCTGCCGTGAACCCTTGGACTACACGATAGCTATCAAAGCTGTAGCTGCTCGTCTTTTCAACGAACAACGGATCCGGGGTTGCTCACGGTGCGGGGATAGCTTGCAAGACGTAAGGCGTGCATGGCCGTGCATGGCCGTGCTTGATACCTCATTGGCTTTGCCAGATCAGCACTGTGTTGCTCTCACCACACTCCTTTGACCAACGATGTTCCTGTACCGGCTATCGTTCTGGGGTTGCTGTGAACAAAAACGGTAACGATGCGGGCCTCTGTCGGGCTGGCTTGCATGGCGTCTCGATGTTACACAAAAGTATGTTTGTCGTAAAGGATCTCTATCTAGTACCTCGAGATTCGAGGCTGGACAACGTCAGGCAAGATCTCCAGAAAAGCTCTTTCCCCCCTTGTGACTCAGCTTGTTCGTCGTAGATATGGAATCGTGAGTACTGGTGACAAGCCATCCAACAGATCTCCTAATTAGGATAGCTTAAAAATGGTATGGGAAACGGAGCACCAAAGATTGTGGCCATCTTGTGAATCCTCGTGGAGTCGTGGGTTTGGGCATGTGGAGTTTGCGTTCATGGCACTGTAAGTTTGCCGGCCGGCAGGAAAGCGCTGTTGTTGGGCGCCCAGGCGCCCGGGCCCTCATCAATGCAGCCGCTATTTTGGGTGGTGACCGCCCTGAACAGGTCCAAAGTTCTGGCTCTCACCGCCTTCCGGATCTGCCAATTTTGATCCGGCAATACAAAAACAAAAGTCGAAAAAAAAATCGGCGGCGTCCCAAAGCACACGGAAAATTGCATACGGAGTACGATGCTCTGGACGTCCGTTTTGTTCTTCACGACACACGACAACACCCTCCCACCACAACCACACCATCGCACGACCATGTCCGGCCGCCAACCATTGCCTCCCCCCGAGCCGCACAAGCCCACACGGCCGCCCTTTAAGAGAGGCGGTTTCCAGGGTGGCGGCAAACGGAAGCGCGACGACGGTTCCGGCCCCGGCTCCGGCCCCGGCCTCCCCACCGACCGCGACAATGTCAACGGCTTTGTCCGCCGCCGCCACGCAAGGGAGGACCCCGTCCCAAGAAGCAGCGCAAAGAAAAGTCCGAGGGCGACGCAGACAAGCCCAAACAGACCCCGCCGCCGCCCTTGACCGCCGAAGAGAAGCGCGCCAAGTTCAAGGCCAAGAAGCAAAAGGCCAAGGAGAACAGCAAGAACGGCAACAACAACAGCAGCAGCAGCCGCCAAAACCTTTTCGCCGTCAACGAGGCCGACCTCGACTACGACCTGGCCCTCAACCGCTCGTTTGCCCGCATGGACGCCGCGCTCGCGGCCGCCTACCTGGCGCGCCAGACCAAGCGCTACGGGGCCGACCTGAGCGAGGTCGAGCTGGCGGACCTGCGTGTGCCGGCGACGGCCTTTGTCGACGCTTCGGCGTACGAAAAGGACCGCACCCTCGCGAACCTGGCGGATTTCCTGGAGGACATGGCCCGGTGACGGAAACGGGCAAGCCCGGCAGCAAGGGGAAGGGCAGGCAGATCTTGCACACGGCGCCCGAGGCCCCGGGCGCCCCCCACACGATTGTCGTGACCGGCGCGGGCCAGCGGGCCGCCGACCTGGTGCGGGCGGTGCGGGCCTTTGGCACCAAGAACAACGCCGTGGCCAAGCTGTTTGCGAAGCACATCAAGCTGGCCGAGGCCGTCGAGTTCCTCCAGAAGCACAGGACGGGCCTGGCCGTGGGCACCCCCGCGCGCCTGATAGACTTGCTGGAAAACGGTGCCCTGTCGGTGGCGCACCTGCGGCGGATTGTGGTGGACGCATCGCACATTGACCAGAAGAAGCGGGGCGTGCTGGACATGCCGGACACAGTGCTGCCCGTGATGCGGTGGTTGTCACGCCCTGAGATGAAGGCGCGGTACAACACTGGTGAGACGGAGGGCGAGGAGGCGGAAGAGAAGCCCAAGGACGCTCCGAAGCCGATATCAATTCTGTTGTACTGAGGAGGAAAGGGCATCAAAGCATTGTTGTTTTCACAGAGGCGCAACGGGTTATTTGTGTTTCAGCTTATAGGAGTTCATGTCTTATATAAATATTTTCCAGGCATTAAAAAGCATTGTATTATTCCCAGTGTGCTTTGTTTTCATTCCAATGTGACTGACGGTCCTGTGCTTGTGGCGGCCGTATATAACGCGCAGGCTCTTGCTGCCATAGGTTAATGCAAAGCCAAATAAACTCGCCTGAAGCATAACACGACAATCAAATAGAGGCAACTGTAAACTGTGGGCTATGTACGTCAAATAGAAGAGGGTGAGAAGGACGAGCAAAAAACGGAGGAGAGCAAAAATAGAAGAACGTTTCATGAAATCCAGGAAAGAGTATATGACGAAATGACGAAGTGACGAAAAAAACGGAATGACGAAATACGCAGTAATAATGACCGACACCTGTAAGCAAGAAAGACAACAGAAGAAGCAAAACAAAGAACAACATAGAGGATGAAGGAAATGTAGAAATCATGAAACGGAAAGTGAAAACAGAACAGACTGGGCCAGGTGGACAGACAGGGGACGAGAAGGACGTCACGACGCGACACGAAATGAACAAAAAAAAAGGATCCAAACACCAAAACGGAAAGCCCTTTTGCATGCCCTTCCACCATTCGTTCTCCTGTCACCACAGCCCACAGCCGCTTCTTTCTTCACGAGCCTCCATTGCCTCCCTAGCAAGAGAAGAGGACAACAAAGGCATCAAAAACTTCCAACGCATGCCCCGCAACAGCACACGTACAAAGAGCGTCCAAAAAGCAAACATATATAGATAAAAAAGGAGGGGTATCCACTCTACTTGCACCCGGGGATCCCGCGATCCGGGTGACAAAAAAAGGCAGGGCGGCGCAAGCAGCACACCACGCCCCGCTGCCAATCGTTCTTCGCCATTGCATTGCATCGCATCGTCGTTTGTCGTCGTTCGTGCACATCGTCTCTTTAGCATACGACCGCCAGGCGAGTCGCTTATAGGATCGAGCACTTGGATTTCTTCTGCTTCTGCTGGACGGGCCGGGGGTTCAGGACGGCACTGGGACGGTTAGCATCCAAAGTTATCAACGGGCCAAGAATGTCTGGCGACCTACCGAATCGCCTCGTCAAAGACGCTCTTGAGGTTACGCTGGGTGAGAGCAGAGCACTCGAGGTACTTGTGCGCCCGGATCTCCTTGGCGCACAAGAGCGCCTGGTCGTACGACACGGGCTCCATGCGCTTCTGACGCAGGGACTCCAGCGTGGCGGGGTCCTCGCGCAGATCCAGCTTCGTGCCGACGAGAATGATGGGCACGTTCGGTGCATGGTGGTCGATCTCGGGGAACCACTGGTCATGTTAGCGGTCTGGTTCCAATAGAGCGGCCGCGTGCTAGTCTGCATGCCATGTCGGGTGCATGCCATGTCGGGTGGGTGTGACGTACCTTGGCCTTGACGTTGTCAAACGACGGGGGCTGACAATGGAGAAGCAAATCAGGAAAACGTCGGTCTGGGGGTACGACAGCGGACGCAGACGATCGTAGTCCTCCTGGCCGGCCGTATCCCACAGGCCCAGGCTGATGGGCTTGCCGTCGACCATCACACTAGCCGAGTAGTTGTCGAAGACGGTAGGGATGTACTCGCCGGGAAGGCGTTCGTTGTGTACGAGATAAGAAGACATGTCTGTAATTAGAGCACTGTTAGCTGCTCTGCAACAAACAGGCACTGGAGATTTCAAGACGCCGTTACATACCTTGCCAACGGCACCATCACCAGTCACGACACACTATGTTATAAAAAGGCCCTGGTTAGCCGGTCGTTCGATCTTCTGGAGGAAAGCTGTATCGTCATCGTCTTTGAGAAGAGCCTCTATCTAAACCTCGGCTTTGGGAGGCGCACCTTCAAAGACTGAACGCCAGGGGCTGCCATCTTGACTCTGGATGTGAGTGGCCTAGACACCGATTTATCTGGGTATTTTGTTGAGGAGGCCGGTAGGAGGTTGAGGAAAGAGAGGCGTCAACAATTTCGAAAATGCAATTGGAGATATTCGTAGACGAGACGACCTTCGTTCGATCCGATTCTATGTGATGTGCAATGGGCGGGGAGAACAGCGGCGAGCGAGGCAGATCAAACTTGGCCTGCAGAAGAAGACAGAAAAGGTTGGTGGCGGGCTACCCGGCAGTTTGCGGTCTGCGGTCTGCGGTTCTTAGGCAGGTAGGAAAGAAAGCTGCTGCGAACTGATGTTAGGAATCGGATATAGGTACAGTATATTTTGATAAGGTTCTGCGGTTCAGGTTGTGAGGTTCTCGGACTGTCGAATCTCGAATCTCGAATTCTTGAACGCTTCTCTTCGTTGAGGGTTTGCGGGCGAGTTTAGGTTCGCTTTTATCCAAACCCTCCTCTCCGTTGTCTTGGCTTTGTTTCTCTTTTTCTTTCTGTTCTCTTATCCCTTTGCGATCTCCATAATTTCTGGCTCTCTCATTCTCTCCCTACTCAGTATTTCTCTTTTTCTCTTCCCCCTCGCCAAAAAAAAAGGCCAAAGGGGTCAACGGTCCCTCTTGGCGACAGGTTTGGGATGGGTGGGTTGGGCGCGGAAGAATGAACGAACAGTGGGGAACGAGTCAAGCGACGACTGGTGCACTAAACGTGGCTCGAGCCGCTTTTGTTAGGTAAAGTGTAAGATAGTGGTGTTAGGGCCAGGGGCGGATTTGAGGAGGGTAAGGCAGGTTCAGCGTGAAGCCACTTGGAGCAGCAGAGAAAGTGCCAGAGCCAGGGTACCGGAATGCATGGCGCAGAAGCAGGAGTGTGTAGAGCCCAGCTCTCGCCGTACAAGCAGACACCCCAGGTACGATGCGTCGTAATGCCACCAACAGCCTTGGGGGGCAGAAAAGCGACAAAAGGCTGCCGGTGGAGGCAGCAATGAAGGGGGATGGAACAGTTTGGGAATGGCTGAAGTGGAGCAGAGGGGGGCAGTAGACAGTAGAGGCAAGTCTGCAGAGGGGATCGAAAGATGGAGAGAAAGAGAAGAGCCAGGCCGAGGCCGAGACACGAGGTAGCGAGCGAGCAGTTTCTGGGACCACCATGTAGCAGTAAGAGGCAGAGCACGAACCAAGCCGTTTCAGCGTTTTGACACGCCTGGGTAAAGATGAATCTTCCGTGGATGCAGGAAGGGCCCAGGGGAGAGCAGCGAGAAAGTGGGTTGCACGGCACGACGACTCAGACGAGAAGCAATGCAGTATCAGGCTTGAACGGAAGTGAGGGCGTGAAGACTGTGAAAGAGCAGATGCACATGTGCAAGCTGAATAGAAACGAGAGTGGACGAGGAGGGGACGGAAGAGAGAAGAGAGTAGAGGAGACAACAGAACAGACAGGAAAGGCCAAGCAGACAACAGAGAGGTTCCGTCCGTGATGCCGGGCCAACGAGGACTCGCCCGAACAGCAGACGAAAGAGAGAAGCGGTCCGGAGCAAGAAAGCGGAGACGATATGAAGGTGAGGTTTTGTTGTCATCGGCCCAGGAAGGAAAAGGGAGCAACGACAACAGTTGACTTGTTGGGGCGGGGGGGCAGTTTGCGTACCTTGTTGCGGCAGTGCTCTTGTGCGATTGATGCGGTCGGTTGATTAGTTTTCCGAGATATCGATTGCGGTAACGGCGTCCAAAAAACACGATTTGCTATTGTTTGTGTTGTCCGGTCGTAATCGTCGACGAGAGGCTGAACATTGGAAGGGGAAGAGGGGAGGAGTAGAGGACGGAGACAGGAGAGGACTGGGTGGGCGAAAAGGGCGGAGAGCGAAAGGCGGAAAGGGGAAAGGGGCAGAATTATGGTTGGCGGTGACGGGGGCAGGAGCGAGCGTCTGATGGGGAAGGTGCAACCAGACCTAGCTCCGAGCGAGAGACGAAAGAGACGAAAGGCCATGGCCAAAGGGGGAAACGGCAGGTGCAACTGGTCCCCAACCCCCCAAAACAGGAAAATAAGGAAGAATGGTCGTCAATAGGAAGAATAGGAAGAATACAAGGTACGCGTAGGAAGAATACTGTGTAGGAAGGGGCAGACGGTGAAAGGCCGCGTCCAAGGCAGGAACCAGGGCCTGGGCCTGAGCTAGAGCGAGGGGGTCAGAAGGGGCCCGGCGCCCGCTGATGGGACCTGGCGGTTGGTGGTTCTATTTTAATGGGCTATTGCCACTTATTGGTGTTCTGGTTTTGGGTAGGTCTTTCCCTTCCCGACTTGGCGAGGATTGGCTCGTTTGGCTGCGGGAAGGCGGCGCTGCCAATTTGGGGCCCGCGCTTCAGTTACTGTGGGTCGGCGCTGGGCCATTTCTACTCGCTCAAGTCGCTGGAGCTGCCATGCGAGCCAGGCTGCGACGGTGCAGGACGACCAAATCACAGGCCAATCCAGATATCGCAAGCTATGTGAAAGACAAGGCAAAAGCAAGGCGAGAGACGAGGCGAGCGGTGCTCACACGGCCCCACAAAGGTTTACAGAACTCACAACATCACGTTCGTAGAGTGGATGGTTGGGATAGAGAGCTCCTTTGCCTTTGTCTTGGATGGCCTTTGCAGCGCTTTGACCCCTCTTTGATCGGCCGGGTGGCGAGCAGCAAAAGGTGTCTGATCGAAACAAAACGGCCCATTATGGACGGATGGAGTGTTACAGGGAGGATGGGAGAAGGGCAGTATGGCGCAGCGGAAGGGAGAGGCCTATCGCGGAGGAAGGATTCTTTTAGAGTACGAAGTATGTAGGCAACGGAGTTGAGAAGAGAAAACGTGGACGGCGCAGCATGGGATTTGTTGCAAGAAGGGTGAAGCGGAAGAATTCCATGTTGCCACGAGCCGTGGACAAAAGACGGAAGATCCACAGATATTGTACTTAGTAGAGGCTGAACAAAGAGACTACAAAGCACGACGTATGCCCCCGCCCCCCCTGGTCGCCTGACGTCTCGATCGATTGTGTGTTTCGGGCTTCAAATGGGCCGGTCAGAGAGGATAAGCTTGAAGTTGATGTATATCGGCAAAGAAAATACATAGTGAAATACCTCGTTGCATGTAAGATGCCCCTGGCTGTTTGTGTGTCCACTCACTAGCTGTTTCGATGTTTCTCTTTGCTGAGCCCCTCTGTCTTGGAGCGTTACCCCCTTTCTCTTTTCTCTGATAATTTTGGCCAGAAGAGTACGATGTTTGACACAGATGGTGCCTCAAATGGCGCCAGTGAGGGAAGGAAGACATACTCACATAAGAGGGAAAGGGATGAGACAAAGCGACAACAAAAGGCTCGCCCATCTGCCAAGGCGGAAAACGGGAGCTGATGATTGGCCGTTTCAGATGCTGCACACCGCAACGGCGACGACTTTGAGATTTCGACAGCTCGGAGTGAAAAGAGTCTAGGAGAAAGAAGAGAAGTTTCTGGAATTTAGCTTCATACTGTATATAGTGAACCAAAGAAGCAAAAGAGAGAGGCTGACCCAGACCCTTTATCCAGCCAATGTCCTTGGAAAGTCGTGTCGTCGGTGCAGTGTGTGTCTGTCCTCCAAGTCAGAGCAAAAGGAAGAGCGACAGGAAGAAGAAAATACAAAAATGTAACTACTCTGAACACAAAGAGCCGCAAAAGGACCTTGGCAGCTGGGTTTTGCCTCTCCCTTGCGTCCCAGCGCGATGGCATTGCACCATTCGCACATGGAAGTGCCGTAAACGTGCTCTTCGGCGGGGATGGAGTGGATGAGAGCCTGGGTCCGCTTGTGTCTGCATCTGTTTGCGAATGCCTGTGCTCGTAATGCCTGCGATGCCTGTGGCCTGCCTGCGATGCCTGTGGCCTACCTGTCATTCTGTTAGTCGTTAGCCTCGAACGCTGCCTTGATTTTGGATATTGACCGTTGCCGCTGTCACTGAAGCTGCCGTGCATAGGAACAGAAAAGGGGAAACAACGTGGGTTTGTTCCTGACTACCCCGACCATGGAGACCCAGCCACGGGGCGCGAGAGGTCCGGCTTGGCGACGAGACGAGGTGTGAGGAGTTAGGGGGCAGATAGAACGAAACAGGTCCCCAAACTCTCCGGCTTGGTGACGTTTTTAAAGCGTCGTCGTCTGGCGAGTTTAGAACTGCTTCATCGCACCTTCCCGTTGTGGTGGAGTCGTGTTGCTTGCCTCTTGTCTTAGTAGTCTTATCCGTTATCGCTTATCGGGACATAATTAGTGCTTGGGTGCTGTTGAGAGCTTCTTCCCGCTGTAACTACACAGTAAAGCTGTGTTAATGGGCCACCCCCAACTAAAACCATGTGGCTGCTGGCATGTCGGACGCGCCTTGCTAGACGCGTCCCCCAATTGAAAGGCACAACTGGTAGCAGTTGCAAACCGAACTACACACAAGAAAAGTGCATGCATCGAGGTCAATTGTGCAAAACGGCTTCTCCACAACACCTTCAACATTACGAAACTATCCCATCGCATGCGCCTCACCACACAACCGTCGACAAGTGCGGCGCGATGAGTACACCCAGGGGCGCCTTCAACGCACGCGGCGGCGCGGCGGGCTCGGCCGTCCAGACACCGACGACCGGCGCACAACAACGACATCACAACAACGACGGACCCGGCAGCGTCGGGCTAGCCTCGGCCGGTGGCAACTACCGGACACCAAATACGGCCACAAAGACCAATTTTGGCCGACGGACACCCGGCACGGCCGGCCGCACACCACATGCACGCGCCGCGCGGCTGGCGTTGGACAGCCGCCGCACCGCCCTCTTCACACCCGGTGGTCGCCAGAGCCGACGCAAGAGCGGGCGCATGCTGCGCGATTCGCCGCGCGATCTGTTGCGGAATTTGAGTCGGCGCCTCGCCCCCATCTCGCAGCCCATCGCCTCGTCGTCGTCGCCCGGCAGCGGCGGCAGCGCACAGCAGAGCCGGCGGCACCGTCAGCCGTTGGACATGGACATGGAGATGGACGACGACATGATGCGTGGTGGTCCGGACAGTAGCACGGCCTCGGCGACGCGCCGACGGACCATTCGGAGTGATTTGGGCCTCATCGACGGCGGCAGCGACGACGACGACGACGACTCTTTGCCCTTGGACCGTCCGCGCATGTCGCTCAATATCGACGACAACGACAACGACGACGATCTGCGGCCGCACCGCTCCCTCATCCTCGAGAATGCAGGGAGCGACGACGCCGAGGCCGATGCGGACGCGGACCTGGCCAACTTTACGCAGCGGTCCATTGAGCTGGCGCGGCGGGCGGCCACACAAGAACAGCTGCTGCAGGCACGGCGGTTTTCGCGGGCGAGCTTGGGTATGCGCAGCAGTCTTGGCAGCATGCGGATGAGCGACTACATGGATGAGTTTGGGAGGGGTGCTGACGCCGAGGAGGAGGATGGCGCCGGGCGGCTGGAGCAGACGTCGGCCTTCTTCCCCGAAGGTGCCTTTGACAACCTGATGCCCGGTGACTCACCACCCGGCGCGGACATGACGTTTGAGCGTGTTGACGCAGATACGGGCGAACAGCACGTGGCACGGCTGGGTGCTGACGGCCGTGGGAGCGGCTTTGGTGTCGGCGTCATCGACTTGGGCCTGGACGGCGGCAACGAGACGACGTTTATGCTGGGCCAGCAGTCGCCTGACCGGACACTGGGCACACTTCTCGTGGACGGCGACGGCGAGAACGAGCCTGGCTTGTTGGGCGGCGACGATGCCGGTGACGGACACGACTTCGGGCCGGCTACGACAACTTGGACGACTACGGCGGCGACGACAATGGCGGAGGCAACTTCTGGGACGACGATGACGAGGCCGCCAACGAGAACGACGCGGAGGGTGTTGCAGTCGCAGCCCACGACGGTGCCCAAAATGCCGCCGGCGTTGTACAAGCCTCGCCAGAAAAGACCAAAGCAGGCAAACGACTCAAGCTGTCGGCACACGGCATTGCCTACCCATCCCTGCCTGTGGGCGTGGTCAAGCGCATCGCCCAAACGTTCGCCCAGTCTTCTGGGTCGGGCAAAGCCAAGCTCAGCCCGGAGACAGTGGCCGCGTTGAGCACGGCGTCGGACTGGTTCTTTGAACAGGTCGGCGTCGATTTGCAGCGGTACGCCAAGCACGGCGGCCGCAAGACGATTGACGAGAGCGATGTTCTCCTGTTGATGCGGAGGTGAGTCACCACAGAACCGACAAACTCGATCGATTTCGGTTACTAACGTGCGCAGACAACGACAAGTCAACGCGGCCGTCACGCCGTTCGCGCTGGCACAGCGTATGCTACCGCGAGAACTTGTGCAGGAACTGCGCATGATTCCCGATGCTCCCGCACTGAAGCGTCAGCGGCCAGGCAAGCAAAACAAGGCGACAGCACAGCGTCTTTCCTCCGGCGCCGGCCGGATCGAAAAGCAGCGCGCCAACGATGTTACATGAGCAAACGGCGCTGCGTCAGGGCAAAGATTCATTCAAAAGCTGGTAAAATGCTGAGAGAAGATCAGCAATGTATTATGTATATCTGGACAGACGCCAGTCTACGTCTACCAGTTTCTGTTCAGGCGGACACGTTTTGTCACGTCCGACGCGGGTTTCTTGGTGACCATCCACAGCATAATGGTCGTGGCCAGGGACAGGCTGTACCAGGTAAAGATGTACTGGGCGTGGTTGTTGCGGAGGTTGACCTCGGCCGGCTTGCCAATGGGGATGCCCTTGGCCTCCATATCGTACACCTGCAGCAGGTCCGGTTCTGTCGTCGTTAGCCAGTCTGTAGCAAAACAAGATTGATACCCCCATCATGAGTCCTGCACAAGAGGATACAAACACCTACCCATCGTCGCCTCCACCCACACAGGAAGACTGCCTGTTAGTTTGGCCATGCCCTCGACGTCGGGGAAATAAAACTCGCTCTTGTCGGGGCGGTTGTCGGGTGTAAAGAAGTTCTTCTTCCAGGGCGCGCGCAGCATGCCCTCCACGCGAACAAGGCCCCGCGGCAAAGCGCCCGGTACACGCAGCCGTGCCCGCTGGTCCCGCTGCTCGCGCGAGATCCAGCCGCGGTTGACCAGGATCGTCGTCTTGTCCGTGGCCTCGCCCTCGGGATTCCGTGCATCCACAATCTCCAGCGGCGTCACCACAAAGTAGCCCGCCACGCCCTCGCGCACGCGGGGGCCCACAAGCATCTCCTGGTCGTGCCGGAAGGTGCCAACAGCCACAATGCGACGGTAGTCGAAATCGCTCGCACCGCCACCCGCGACACCGTCCGACGACTCCCCACGGCTGTGGGCGACGGCGTCGGCCACGTTCTGCGGGGTGAGCGGGAGAGGTGCGCGCACGAGACGGTCTTCGCACTTGGCGAGCAGGTCCGTCTTCCATTTGAGACGGAAGACCTGCCACGTGCCGAGGGCGAAAGCCGTAATCGGAATCAGGGCCAGAACAATCAGTCCCGGACCGTGCTTCCGACCGCCAGACCGCACGAGCTCGGGCGGGTTGTCGAGGACCGAGGTGAAGTTGGGGTCGTCGGCGGGCTGCAGGGGTTCGGGCTCGGCGGGGCACTGCTGTTGTCTGCGGCGGGCGGCGACCGTGGAGAAGGAGGAGCGGGATGCAGTCAATGTGAGGGAGTAGCGACGTGCACTGCCAGACGTCAATCCAGACGTCAATTGGCGCAGGCATTGCTTGCACGGCGTCGAGGCTGAGGTTGTGCCGATTGAGCGGCGGCAGATGCTGGCTACGGCGGGCTTTACGCCATCGGTAGCTGCTGTGGCGAGCCGGCGCACGGCAGGCTGCCACAATCGTTGTGGTATTATCGGGTTCATGGTCGTGTGTGTGATGGGGGTGGTCTCAACAGCAAGTGTGCTGTCGATTGGTCGCCGCGGGGGTTTCCGTCGCGGAATTGCCGTCGCATGAGGTCTTCTCCAAAAATTGGTGATGCTAGGGTGTGGGTCGACTTTGTAACGCCGATAGAGCGATATGCATATATCACGTACTAGTCACACTTTATATGTCGGTGACATGCGGGCCGAGACAAGGGGCGCGAGAAATGAATGAAATGTTCGAAGCATGTGAAGCCTTTTGCTTCTTGAGAATTGCATATATAACCATGTCCAAGCGTACGTCCAAAATAAAATGTCCAGAAACAGTAATGATACACTTGGCGCGTGTCGTGTAAATCGCCATAAAACAGAAAGCAAAGAAAAGCAACAAACGTAAACTAAGAAGCAAAGCAGCCGCCGAAAGAAGATGACAGTCATAAAAAACGCAGGAAATATCCGTAACAAGTCAAATTAGTATAGCCGCCGTTGGTAATACACGGGCTTCTCGTTGGCCCCATCCGCATCAGCTCCTCTTTGATGAGCCGCCGCCGCTCGGCCTTGCTGACGGGCTTGACGGGTTTCTGTTCTGCTGCAGCCGGAATGACGATGGCGTCGGCAGCCTCTTGCGGTTGCAGTTGGTCGGCTCCTGGCTGCTCTTGGGGCTGTGCCTGGTCCTCGGCACCGGGCTGACTCTGTTTCACTTCGACGACAACATTGGCGACGCCCTTGATGGCTTTGTTGTCCTTTTGGCCGCCGACCAGCGGGCTCGCTTGGCTCTTGCTTGGCGCATTGTCTGCAACAATAATGGCCTTCCCGTTCTCGTCCTCCTCGTTGTCAATTGTGACAATTGTGCCGTCGGCCAGTTCCGTCGTCATCTTGTTGAAGCGGTCGGGCAAGAAGATCTTGGGCGGCTCGGGTTTCGGCATGCGGATGGACTGCCGCAGCTGCCGGAGTGTGCGCTGTTGCAGAACATAGCCGCTGAGGAAGAGGGCAAACGTACAAAGCACGACTGAGGGGGAGGACCGTGTTAACGCGACGTTTGTTGACTGGAATGGAGATGGTTTAGAGAAGGGGTCGACGTACCAATGCCGGCCGAGACCGCAACCGAGACTTGCGACGACGTTAGGAGCATTCTCAATGACTGTCGATGCCGTCCGAGAAGGGTGTAGCTGATTGTCTTCTTGTCTATCGTATTGTGTCGCTTGATTGCGTCGCAGTAAGTTCGAGTCGCAGAAGGAAAAGAAACGGAAAGCCGAGTCGCTAGTGGTCGGAAAAAGATAGAATTGTCTGTATATCCAAATGTACTGGTTTGCATCCAAAAAAAGCCAAGCTAGTTTATCGATCGATGCCGTCGATCAGCAAAGAGGAAGTGATTTTTGCGAGCTTGCGCGTGTTCAGTCGCTCTCATATCGCATGTCGCTACCCGTTATCAAAGTATCCAAAGTGGTAATAGTGGCGGCTCGTCATTGCTCCTTTATTTACCTATGTGGCCGGGCAACTATCGATAAGAAGGGAGGTACCACACCTCCCCCCCCCCCCCCAAAACTAAAATTCTTGTAGCGGAGATAGCGCAATAAGCACAGCTACAGTCTCAACGTCACCAAAAGTCGAGTCAACTTCATTGTTTTTCGCGACAACGCGACCACGCGCGCCCGCAACTCCGTTCCTCGACCTTCGCTACCTTCCTTACCTTGCCTGCTACGCACCCTCACGATGCCTGCCAATGACTTCCACCAGGCCGACGAGCGCCGCTTCCTCGACGAGCGCGGGTCGTCCGTCTCGGTGGCGCCCAATGGCCTCAACCCGGCCACGATTATGGAAAAGGCCGTGCGCGAGCGCATCGTCGACAGTTACTTTTGGAAAGAGCAGTGCTTTGGTGTCAACGAGGCCGACATTGTCGACCGTGTCGTCGAGCACGTCAGCTGCATTGGTGGCACGACGGGCACCACGCAGAAGCCCACACCCTTTCTGTGCTTGGCCCTGAAACTGCTCCAGCTGGCCCCCTCGGATGCCATTCTGCAAGCCTATCTCAGCCAGGGCGGCGACAAGTTCAAGTACCTGCGGGCGCTCGCCCTCTTTTATGTCCGCCTCACACGCACGGCCGCCGACGTCTACACGACCCTCGAACCGTACCTGGCCGACCGACGGAAGCTGCGGCGCAAGGGCCGCGCGGCACGCAGCTCACATTTGTCGACGAGTTTGTGGACGATCTGCTGGTCAAGACGAGAGTGTGCGCGACGAGTCTGTGGAAGCTGCCGCAACGGGAAGACTTGGAGGACCTGGGCAAGCTGGAGCCAAGAGTGAGCGCGCTGGGCGACATTGACGATATTCTCGACGAGGCGGACGAAGAGGAAGAAAAGGAGAAAGACAACAAAGACGAAGACGAGAGCGACGAGAGTGACGAGAGCGACGAGAGTGACGAGAGCGACGGCAGCCGGAGGAACGGCGGGCGTAGGGACTCTGACAATGATAGCCAAGATGAGGCCGACAGACACTTGGAGAAGAGAAGGCGGCGAGACAGCAGCGGCAGCGACGGCAGTGGAGATGAAAGTGGCAGGCGGAACGGCTTATCAAACGGCCGGCGGCAACGAACGCCAGAGTCCGGCTCCGAGTCTGATCGGCCAAGAAGTGGCAGAAGATGACAGATTGTACGATATAAAATGCCTCATGGCGGCTTGTGGCAAGATATCTGCGGATAGAATATTATGAGAATGAGATACGATACCCATTGTTGCGGAAGACATGAAACCGGAAAAACTATCCCCCCAGTCCCTTACGAACTCCCTTCTGACAGACTGATCTAGAATGCAATTTATGAATGCTAACATCAAGAAACATTACCGCGTATACATTCCAAACAATCAGGCTGGTCGATGGTGACTGAACGCGACGCATAAGTACCTGGGTCCAGGAAGCCTTCGGCACAGTTGCGCAGCAGGCAGCCGAGGCAGCATCTTGGGCATTTGTTTTTCAATACGAAGCCATGCATTGTCCATTGAATTGTACAGTCCGTTGTCTCCCGTTGCCCGCATGCTCTTTCGATTCTGGCAAAAATTAAAGGGCGGGCGAGGCCGGGTGTCCAAGAAGAGATTCAAGACATTGATTTGTCGTGAGCAAACCCACGAAAAGAAGATGAAGAAAGTCAAGCAGCTATTGAACGATCAGACGGAGGAATTAGATCAAAGAAAATGACAGAATAAAACTTTTGTCGTCTCCATGTCTCTTGTGCATATGTCAGCGGGGGAGAAGCAGGTGCAGAAAATGCAAGAAAGTCAAGCCAAACAGATTAAAATGCACGCGCAAAGGGACAATCAAGACAAAGAGAAACCAACGCCTGTCGAAAGATTACATGCTAGCCGTGGTTCGACACAGTAAATAGGGGGGAAAGGGTACCAGAATACCAGATTACAAGAATACGACACAGCCCCAAGCAACCAAAGACACCCAAAAATACCAGAGCGCATCGTTCCTACCGTTTGCCCTTGCCCTTGCCTTTGCCTTTGCCCTTGCTGGCCACGTCTGTCTTGCTGTATATGCTGCTCTCCTCGCCATAGAGTGCCGGGTCGCCTTTGTCGCCGTGCTCCATGAACGCGCTGGGATCGGCATTGTCCGCCGGGCGTGCTTCCTTCTTGCTGACACCGTTGCCATGGCGAGCGGCGCCGGCTGGGTTCTTGTTGAAGATCTTGATGGGGTCGTGGTTGGTGCCACCGGGGATCTTGGTAATCTCGACACGGTTGAGCGCGCTGATGAGCGTGCGCTCGCGCACGAGGCCGCGGCGGTTGACGGCGAGCCCGGCGACACCACCAACCAGTCCGTCGGTGCTGTCGTTGGCGTTGAAGGGCGTCTCGTTCATCCAGGGATGGGCCATGCACTGGTCAATGGTATAGCGGCGTTCCGGGTCGACGACGAGCATGTGATCAATGAGATCCAGGGCCGGATCGCCCACGGAATCCCAATAAGGTGACGGGAACGTGAACCGGCCAGAGCGGATCTGCTGGGACATGTTGAAGGGGAATTCGGGCGACCGCAGTTCGTCGGAGAAGGGCGGGAAGCCGCAGAGGCAAATGTACAAAACGACACCGAGCGACCAGATGTCGACGGCCTTTGTGTATTTGCGGTGGCGGCCGTCGGCGAGAATTTCTGGGGCAACGTAGCTGGGCGTGCCGCAGAGCGTGGTGGTAAACGACTCCTCGCCAATGATCTTGGCCAGGCCGAAATCGGCAAGCTTGACGTGCAGGTCGCGGTCGACCAACAGAATGTTCTCGGGCTTGATGTCGCGATGGACGATGTTCCGTTCGTGCTAAAACTGTTAGTGGTGACCAAGAAGAGAGCAACGTTGTGAAGGGGAGGGGGATGAGGCGGGGTTTCGGCCATACCAGATACTTGACACCCTCAAACAGCTGCTTGAAACAGCTTGCGTGTCTCGCTCTCGCTGAGCTTCTGGTTGAGGACGATGAAGTTGAACAGCTCGCCCTCGGCCGCCAGCTCCAGCACCAGGTACACGGCATTCTTCTCGTTGAACGTATCCTTGAGGCACAGCACGCTCGGGTGGTTGACACCCATCAGGACGGCAATCTCCTGCTGGAGACCGTCGGTCTTGGAGCGGTCTTCGACACCGGGGGTCTTGGTAAAGACCTTGACGGCGTACCGCTGGCCCGTGGCCTTTTCCACGCACAGGTACACCTCGGCGAAATGGCCCTTGCCCAGGCGGTTCTGGAGCGAGTACTGCTGGTGGAAACCGCTGGTGACGCGCGTCTTGGGGTACCGGAACACGAAGCGGGCCTTGTCGAGGACGGCGATTTCGTCCTTTTCCTGCAGCTCGCGGCGCTGGTTGCGGCCCACCAACGCCTCGTTGACAAAGGTGCCGTTGCTCGACAGGTCCTCGATGACGGCGACTGTGTCGTGGCCCTTGTTCTCGGCAAAGATGAGGCAGTGGCGGTTGGACACGATGGGGTCGTCAATGACGACGTCGCACTCCGGGTGGCGTCCGATTAAGTAGCCCTTGGACGAAGGGTGGTCCGAGCCGTTCTTGCCGCTCGTTTTGCCCGTCTTCTTGCCGCCCTTGGTGGAGGCTACCGTCGCCAAGTCGTCGTCGCAGCCCACGCGCTTCTTCATCACAATGCTGCGGCTGCCGTAGCGCGCCCCCAGCGGCATCAGGTAGCCCCAGACACCTTCCTTCACCTCGTCCTTGACCTCGTCCGACAGCGCCTGGTTCGGATCGATGTATTGCGAGGGCATCGCCTGGGTGTCTTGCGGCGGGGACGAGTACGAGCCGGCCTCGTCGCCGCTGCCGTGACCGCCGCTGCCGCTGCCGCTGCTGCCGGCACGGGGGGCGACCTGGCTCGGCCGACCGCCCGGTGGCGTCGCCGTCGGCTCCTTCAAGCGACGATCGGACGACGAGTCGTCAACGGCCAAGAAGGTCAGCGGCGTCGGCAGCTGGTTCTGTTCTTTCTGTTCTTTTTGTTCTCTCTGTTCTTTCTGTTCTTTCTGTTCTTTGCCCTTGCTGTTCTTATCCTTTTTGTCGCCATCGCGATCCCGCGCTCCCGGTGGTGCAGCAGTGGGTGTCCGGGGCGTGGCAATCTCCGTAACGGCGCTGGCTTCGGCGACGTAGGCGGACGAGTCGACGCGCTGGACGAGAGGCGGCCGGAGCGGCGGGGCTTCTTTGCGTCGGCGACGTCGGCGACATCGGCATCGATGGACTGCTGTCGGAACAGGCGTGTTAACAGGAAACCGGCAACGGCAAATGGATGTCGAGGCATGCTGGGAGGAAGGGCAAAAGTGCCAAAGGTCAAGAGGCAAGCGGGATTCACATACTCGATGCCGCTTCAAATGACTGCCCTCATTGCGGGCCATCGCGAACTGGTTCGGCAGTGGGCAGCGATACAGAGCGGTATATAAGGGCTGGGAGAGACTCCCGGTAGGCGGTAGGGTGTGCTGGTCGTCTGTCTTGTGTATATGTCGACTGTGTCGCGGGTGTCGAGGGTGTGTCCGGTAAATCGCGGCAGGTGACTCGTGCTGGTGAGACAGTGGGCGAGCGAGGCAAGGCGACAAGGGGCGATGCAGAACGGGGAGGAAGCGCAGAAAGAATCAGGAACAGGAAGGCGCGGAGGGGAACAAGCGACCGTGACTGCCTTATGGGTTGGCCCGTGACTAAAGCAACAGAAGATTGTCGGTGCAAGATGACAAAAGATGGCAGCACAAAAGTCAATAAAAACTAGAGGACGAAGAGCCGCAGGCCAAGAATGGCTGGCCAGGGGTTTTAGACGGTAGAAAAGAGGTCTACGGATACTGACGCTGAATGCTGGCTGCAAATACACTGAATTGATGATCCTTGATGATGCAAATCGGGAAAGAAAAGGAAAGAAGTAGAGACCGAAGACAGAGGGCTTCTTTCTTCACCCGTGAGAAGAGGCGATGCCGTCTTTTACGAAGCCTCTTTTGCAAAGCCTCACTTGTTACCTGCCTCCCTGTGTCGCTCGTTCCCATCATCTCCTTCGATTTCGGGTCTAGCTCCTGCCCCTGCCTGGCCGCCGGTCGCCTTCTGAATTATTTAGATTTATATGGAGGGAAGGCCTATTACTTAAGAAAATTGGGGAGCGCTGGCGTGGCCCCCAGTACGCTCTCAGCCACTCACTAGCCACAAGTCACGTGTCATCGTCGTGCTCTCTTTATGATCCAGACACGAGGAGAAGGAGACATATGGGAGAGTACGAGCGGAAGCTGCCTGGTGATATTCATAGTGGAAGAATCATGACACTCAACTATTATTAAATTGATTAAAGCACTCTGATTGATTTTAAAAACTTAATGGTATCGCTTTATGACTTCGGCAACAACTCTAAAACGTACGTCACTCGGTCCCTCCCTCTTATAACACGCGTAGGCTTAGTGCACCCTGCCGGCCACCCAGCCGTTCAGACGGAGGCCCACTAGAAGTCCCAGCTCCGACGAACCGTCGGCACGCACGAGGTTTGTCTCCATATCTTGTAGCACGCGGTCAATATAGCGGCCGGCGCCCGAGAGGTGCAGGATCTGTGCAATCGCGCGGTGGACCGCCAAGAGGCGCGGCGAGGGCGGATCGATCGTGTGTGTGTCTGTGACAAACAGAGTGCGCGTGACAGGTATCCCAAATTGTGCAGCAAGCGCCGGTGGCATAAAGGTCTCAACTTTGTACATGTTCTTTTCGTTGGGTACTGGAGTCAGAAACGTCTCGAACTGTCCGAATGTTTTATGGAGGTAGATTGATAGTGTCATTGCGTTGATCGGTCGGTCGATTTCGACGCCGTCGATGATGTGAGCAATACCGTGGTCAAACATGTTAAGGATAGAGAGGGCTGCCTCGCGGGATTTATCCTAGTCAAAATTAGTCGAAACGTAAAAAAAAAAGGCCAAGACTAATGAGGCAAAAAAAAAGTGAAGCGTGTCGAGTACATACGAGCTTATTGTCGTCGTTTGCTTTCATTAACGAATGTGGCAGGATATGGGCCACTTCTAGTGGTTCGAACCCGATAGACGTCTGCTGCGAGAACAAAACCCCATCGTCATCCCGAGCATTGTCGCCCGTCCGCCTATAGCGATTTGAATACTCGTCGGCATCAAACCTTCGCGTGATCACGCAACGGTGTCGGTCCCGGACGAGACACATGCCCCGCAGCGCTGCCAGCCGCTCTGTTGTGCCAACAAACCCTTGACCAGCGACGCCGCCACCCAGGGCTTGGATGACAGCCGAGTGCGCCACAGGGACGGCTGCGGAGTCTGTCCCGTCGATGCTCTCACTGTCTGAGTCAGCTTCTGCACGCCGCATGGAGCGAACCGAGGGATAAAGAAAATAGGATCCAATCACTCACTTGGTAAGAAGAAGTTGTTCATCAGGTATTCGGCAAAGTCGACAAAGGGTGTCGCGAGCTCGTCGAGGCGCAACGCAGTCGTGGGCGTGCTGAGATCGAGCGACAGAGCCTGGAAAAAGGCACGCAAATAGATGTCTTTCGAGATCTGCGATATTGCTTGCTCGAATGTGAAACGGATCAATAGCGCCTGGCTGTAGCGCTTCGGATCGGCGCCCGGGCCCGTGTTCACCTCGAGGGCCCGGAAATGGTCGACGATGTGGTAAAATGACCGCTGTGCGCCGGCGCGCTCTGTTGCCAGCAGAGGAGTCGGTGTTGCTGATGAAAAGTCGAGGACATCCTCTAGCGACGCCTGGTGACGGTGATGCGATGGCCTGGCCATAGTGGTTGCAAGGCTGATCAATTGTGGTGAATTTTGGAGCACCTCTGCAATGTTGCGAATCCTCGTTAAGTTGTCATTGATAAGTTAAAGTCATCAACCCCCCCCCTTCATTGTTGTTGTTTATCTTTCCGTCACTCAACAGATGTTTCAACAGGCAGGTGCCACCGTGCCGCACTCCCACCAGACTTTATGAGGAACCACAAACAAAATCTAGGAGAAGTCAGGTGATCTTGCAACTGATTAGCTCAAGGCAAGGTTGTGCACCAATCTAGTGCCTATTCTCTTCTTTGAGAGGGCTCGGGGCTAACTACTGCGTAGGTGGGGACCCACTTCACTTGCTGTAGGCTGAGAATGAAAATGAAACAGATCTGCATCTGCTGATTGTTGACGCAAAATTCCCATGGTCTATGCTCGCAACTATGTCGGAATTCTCAAGATGATACCCCGTTTGTATGGTGCAATGAGAATGCATTGTTGACTGTCCTGCCCATGTCAATCAATTGTCGTATGAAAAACATGTCTTCCCAAAGGTGACTTGCCAGTGTTAGTGGCGTTTGACGGTCAGAGGGCAACACCGCCTATGCGCTCCAGCCGAGCATTCCCAGCCTATGATTTACTCCAAAGTCACAGGCGCTGCCGCTGAGAGGAGGCGGGTATCCACTGGAGGAGGGCTGACTGCGCCAAACCCGCCCCTGACTCTGGGCGACCCTGCAAGGGCGAGTCCGCTCTACAGGGAGCGAATAGAAAGACCTGTACGGAGTACGTCGTAAGTTCCACCAAGACACGCGAAACACTCGGCCAATCACAGGCCAGCAATGGCGGGAACAGTGGCGATCTGGAAACAAACTTAGCTTTCTGGCACCGCCCTGGCGGTCCTCCCCTTCGTTCTTCGTTCTTTTCTTGCGTTTTCTTTATTTTTTGGCGTGTTTGCTCCACAGCTGCAGTAGCTTGTCACAGATGGCAAACGGCTTTACTGGCTGCATCTCGTCGAGAAAGTCTGAATAGTTGAAAAAAGGGCGGCAAGGGAGGCTCACCAAGAAACCGGCAGACCATGGGCCCATCGTGGGCTTCTAGTGCTCTTTGGCCTGCGTAGGTCTCACGGCTTGTCTTCCCCTTTTCGCTCTCGTTTCTCGTATTCTTCGTCTATTCTCTTATGCATTCCGTATTTCGACGGGAAGGTCCTTGCATACTGCGCGGCCGCTTAAGAGGCCATGCAAATGTGAAAGCTGGTGGATGGGTCACGTCCGACGGCCGACGGCTTTCTTAATGGTACACCTATCCCCTTCGACCTGTATCTTCTCTTGTCATGATATATACAGCATCGTGGTCTTCTCTTCTTCCTCTTCATCCTTCTTCTCTTCTCTGCTCTCTATTCCTGCCCTTTCGCTTCCTTCCTTTCCTGACTGGTCACGGGATCTTGTGCGACGAAGCTGGACTACGCAGTATACACTCGTTCCTTCCTAGTCTGCCACGAACGATACTTGGACGCAGGTCGCTCCTTCCTTTTCTTGCGTCGATTTGGCATTGACAGCAAACTCCTCCCAATTGATCCTGCATAATTGATTTCTGCCAGTCGAGCCAGCTCTCGTCTCTTTCTCCCTTCATTCTCTCTTCTTCTTGTTGATCAAGAAAACGGCCTCATTTTGTGGTGTAATCTCGACGACCTTCCGCCACTCAACACCGAGACCCCATCACGACTTACACCACATCACCACCGCTTGAAACCGTCATCTACGCTCTTTACTTCTTCATTTGTCCTCTCTCTCGCCAGGGTTTTCCCAGACTCGCGCTTCAAGGGCAACTCAGCGACGTCTGGCAACTCTGACGACATTGACGAAATATCTCTCTCATTTGCCTTCCGCCTATTTGGTCTATCCATTCCTCCCTTCTCTCACCCGACCACCAACCACTTACTGGAAATTGACGATCGGTGTTAGCCGCCCAATGATCGCTTCCCCCTCGCGATAATTACAGCGCGGTACACAGGCACAGCAGCACCAAAAAAAGTCCCATAATTTAGTGCCTTGCCCCGGCCTCTGGTTTTAACTCATCCTGTGATACATCCAGCAACGTTCCTGAGCTGTCTGTTCGGCTCTTGGTTTCTGCATTTCTGGCATCATTTCGCGGATAGGAAACGGGTAGCTTGTACTCCGTCCCACCACGATTTTTTTGTTGTTTGCTTGTCGATCCCGGCTCAAGGGGTGCAAACAAACCGGACAAGAGTGCAACGGCCAACCGACACGTTGAACGAATTTGCTTTTTGCAAAGTCAACTCACGACATAATAACAAACTGAACGACATCCTCGAAATCGGCTTATACAACATCCTGCAGGAAGGTGGAACGCTTGTCGATCGTGGCCGCATTGACCACTCCGTCTTCAATAAGCGAGCAACGAGGCCCAAAAGGGAAACATTAGAAATCTCAACAATCACATCTCGAGAACAACGAAAGACCTTTTTTCACAATTACGACTATTTTCGTCTCAAACAACAGTCGAAAGTCTCTTCGCTCGGTCCTGTTTGTTCTTTTACTGTGGTTGAACCGCTCTCACTTTGTTCACTGCGCACCGCCCGCCACTGTGTTCACCTTGTCAACAATACAAACACACATATCGACAAAGACCAGGACACCGACAATGCCATTCTGTTAGCAATAACAAACAGCCAAACACACCACAACATTCGTTTTTTTTTTTTGCAGCCATTTCTCAGCAAACCAATCCAGCTTTTCCAGCGCTCGCCCAGCATTTTCGTCTTGTTCATCCCTGGTTGATGTGTTGTGCATCACCAGTACATATAACCCCCGCCTGTTTCTCGTCACCTCCTTCGCTCTCCTGGAGATCGGGTTCTTCCTCTTCTGCTTCACTTCCGCCAATATACGAAATACAAAAGCAACTCGGTCGCCTGGCCGAATACCCAAAAACACTTTCCACTAGGCGCCGGTTCGCCTCATACAAACTTGTTTCGTATTAACAGCCAACACAATCCACGGGACATCATGTCAACCCGAACGACACACGCCGTCGTGGCCACGGCTGCCGCGGCGGAACCAACCCTCGCTCCAATCTCCGACTACGACACCGGTCTTGGCGGCGTCAACCAGGTCCAGAACATGCTTTTTAAGGATATGCTGTGGTGGAGCCTGGGTATCGTCGCCATGACCATTCTCTGCATCCGACTCATTGAGGTCTCATGGTCACAACTGCGCCTCGTCTCGGCCATGTCGCAGCCCGCTGCCTTCCAGACCTACTGGCGCAGGGCACAATGGTCGCACATGCCGTGGGTCAAGAAGCACCTAACATACGCCCCGATCGGTGCCAAGCGTCACAACCGCGAGATCCGCTTCTCCTCCGCCTTCAACATGGGCACGCTGCCGACACGTCTGCAGGCCATGCTTCTATTCGGGTACCTGTTCAGCAATATTGTTTATATGCTGTTCCTCGACTATAGCCATCCTAACCACTGGGCCATTCTCGCCGAACTACGCGGCCGTTCCGGCACCCTGGCTGCCGTCAACCTGGTGCCGTTGATGATCTTTGCCACGCGCAACAACCCGCTCATCCGTCTGCTCCGCATCAGCTTCGACACGTACAATCTGCTGCACCGCTGGCTCGGCCGCATCGTGGTCTTTGAGTCTCTCGTTCACACTGTGGCATGGTTGGCCGTCCAGCTGGCCGACGGCGGCTGGGCGAGCGTGGGCTATAAGCTGGTCCATGACCGCTTCATTGCCTCGGGCATGGTTGGCACGGTTGCTTTCATCATTCTTGTCGTCATCTCTCTTTCGCCGCTCCGCCACGCCTTTTACGAGACCTTCTTGACCACGCATATCATGCTGGCCTTTATCATTCTCATCTGCGTCTGGGTTCATTGTGCAACGTCGGCCATAGCAGGCGGCCTGCCCCAGCTGCCGTGGGTTGTCGCCATCATTTTGCTGTGGATGGCCGAGCGTGTCTACCGTGTCGGTCTCAACGCCTACCGTTCGTGGTCCCGGAATGGCCTGGCCGACGCGGTCGTCGAGCCAATGGCGGGCGACTGCTCGCGTGTCACCATCCACCTCCCCCGGTACGTCGATGTGCAGCCCGGTACCCACGCATACTTGCGTTTCGCCGACATCAACCCGTGGGAGTGCCATCCCTTCAGCATTGCGTGGGTTAAGCACACACCACTCAACGGCGGCCTCCTGCCGACGACCGAGAAGAAGCAACTCTACACTCCTGCTAAGGGCAGTGCTTTGTCTTCGTCTTCGTCGTCTTCGTCTTCGTTTTCGTCTTCATCTCCGCCATCCACGGCACCCTTGACCGGTTTCAATGCGTCCAGGCAGGGCCACCTGCTCCGCACGTCCGTCTCGTTTGTTATTGGCGCCCAGACGGGCTTCACCCGCAAACTGTACGATCGCGCCGCACAACACTGCAACGAGGACCGGTCCCGGTCGACCACGTTCAAAGCGCTTTTCGAGGGGCCCTATGCCGGGCATCACTCGCTCGACAGCTACGGCCATGCCGTTCTGGTGGCTGGCGCTACGGGCATCACCCACCAAATCTCCTACCTGCGGCACCTTATCGAGGGCTACGCCGACGGCACGGTCGCCACACGCCGTATCACGCTCGTGTGGGTGGTCCGCGACTACGAGGCGCTCGAGTGGGTGCGGCCCTGGATGGACGAGGTCATGCGCATGCCCCAGCGGCACGAGATTCTGCGAGTGCGCATCTTTGTGACGCGGCCCAATCGGGCGTTCCAGGTCGCGCAATTGGGCTCGTCGGCTTCCCGCACCGTGCAGCTGCACTCGGGCCGGCCTAACATCCCGGTCATTGTGCGCAAGGAGGTGGCGGAGCAGGCAGGTGCCATGTGCGTCACCGTCTGTGGGCCGGGCGCGCTCGCCGATGATGTACGGGCAGCGGTACGGGATGTCCTGGACGAGGGCACCGTCGTTGACTTTATCGAGGAAAGCTTCACGTGGTGAGGGGGGAAAGGGGCTTGCCAGCGAGACTTTGGAACATCCGCGTTGAAATAATGTGTTTCCTTTGTACCAAATAGATTGTTGGCATTTGTTTGGCGCTTTCACCTCCATAGCATTTTCTGTCTTTATTTCTTCATTGTAACGTCTTGTCTATCGGACCAGCACATCATGATCATTTACCTTTCCATTTCTTCACGTTTCGATTGCCTTCGTCTCCTTTTCTATGACTTGATCTTGTCTATTTGCGACTATTTTCATCGTAGAAGAGCATTTCACAGGTGTGTTGGTGAGAGGCGGACGACGAGTGAGGAGACTCGTATGGAGTATGGAGCATGGAGCTTTATTTGCCTTATTGGCTTTTTAGGCAATATCAAATATTCGAGATTTATCTTAAGAAATGAAATATATGTGGGAATATATAGTAGTATTTTAGCGGTAATTTTGTGTTTCTGATCTTGTTAAATCTGCTTGAAACGAGAGAGAGAAGAAACGAAAAAGAACACAATGCAAGACAAAACACAGCAACAAAGCACTGGGGTCAGCAATGAAGAAAGCCACAGCCTGGTAGACACACCTACTTGCTCTCGTACTTGAAACAACCGCCGTAGTGTATCGCCCATGATTTCATGATATTCACTGTGCCCGATGCAGCACCATCCATTCACCACCACATCGCCATCCACCATGCAGACAGGCCGACATGCAAACGCCCTCTGTTTGACAACAACAAAGACCAGCCTGCCACCACCTCAACTCTCCGAACTATCTCGAATTGAACAGTTTATCCTTCATATACTATCAGTAGACGCCCATATCTCAACAGACAGAGAAGAGAGAGAGAGAGACGGGCAGCCCGCCTTCCCTCGCCTCTGCCTTCCCTGACAAACGGATGCACACACAACCAGCCAGTTTGGCCGAGTGGTGATGGCGGTAGTCCTGAGAACTATTATCGAGAGATGCACAGGTTCGAATCCTGTAACTGGCAACGAGTCCCAACCAATGTTTTTTTTGACCATTTTGCCTTTTCTGCAACCTCGCCACCAACAGGATCGAAGTCATCCTGACAACACGACACCACGACCACAACGATGATGGCATCCTCGACCCTTTTCTTTTTCGCTAAGCGATCATAGCTCTTCATTGGCAATGTTTCTTCTTCACACACACACGTATTGACATTCTCACGCTGCCTCTTCTCTCACATGCAAGCTGCATTTCGTTGGGGTGTTTTTGGGACGTTTATATGTCTTATATGTACACAACCTTGGCGAAAAAAAACAAAAAACACAGCCCATGCTCTATGCTAGCTCGTCAACCCCCCTCCCTTGGTGTAGAATCCTCCATGCTCCGGTGCTTCGTGTGCGTCCGCACACCCCTCTAGTAACCGTCCTTGCCCCACTTGTTGTACTTCTCGTGCAGCTCCTTGGGCAGGGTCACGTTGGGGACGACAACGACGTTGACGGCGCTGGGGGCGTCCTTGGGCTCGGCGCTGTGGTCGCCACCGGGGAAGTAGCGGTACTTGCCCTCGGACGAGCCGGTCTCCCAGGGCATGCCGGCCTTGGAGACGGCCGTCTCCGAGGTCGAGCCGGTGGGCGAGCGGCCAAAGTAGTAGCCGGCGCCAGCCAGGCCGACGACCATGATGCCGCCGAGGATCTGCAAGGCGTCAGAGGATTAGTATTCTCGTGTGTGTGTGTGTGTGTGTGTGTGTGTGTGTGTGTGTTTCAATTCCCCATCGTCTTTGTGGTTGCTTCGCGGTGCAAAAGCTCAAACACGGTCAGCCAGCCTGCAGGGCACGTACAAAGAGCTCGGGGTTGCGCTTGGTCTCCTGCTTGAGCTGGGCCTCGCTGCTCTGGAGGCGGCGGAGGGAGGTGGAGAAGGCACGGCGGGCGATGAAGGACATGGCGGCGGTTTGTGTTTTTTTTTTCGGTAGAGGGGAGAGGGTTTGGTGGTTTGGTTCGGTGTGTCGTGGACGTGGACGGAGGACGTGGACGTGAACGTTGTTCGCGAGGTGGAAGTGGTGATGTGGGATGACGGGATGGCCTGACTCGGGAAGCTGCGCACAAGAAAAAGCTCTCGCTACACTCCGGTTAGAAGGAGTGGGTGTGGGCGGTTGCCAAATCCGTGGCCGTGATTGGCCAATCCCGGCTCTTTCTCGCTGACCTAAGGCACGCGGAAGGACTGTGCGAGAACCGTGTGAATGGAGCTGAAACTGTGTATATCGTACTGTATGACAGCCAGGTCTCAATTTGCGCCTCAGGCAGGAACGAACGATTCCACAGAGCTGGGAACGGGCGGCAGTGCCGAAAGAAGGGAAGGAGCGTCTGGTGGTGGGCCCCACCCGTCTCTCGTCGCGACAAGGACAGTAAGAAGGGGACACGCGAAACCGCAAAATACGGAAAGTGTGTGATGCGATGAATGCTCCACACCCGCCAATACTGAGGCCATTTTGCGGACATCTCTTGTATATACATGTGCAGCATCAAAGAACGCATATCTTGGTCCGCGCACGAGGCTCTCGCGTGGACAAATGGGCAGCCGCATACCAGGCCGTCTTCTGCATGCATCTCCATCATCTCATGCAGATATTCTGTCTTGCAAGTCGTTTTCGGTCCTCTGTACGTCGTACAACTCTGTACAGACTGTACTCCTCTGTACTACGCGTACTGCGTAATACTGCGTAATACTGCGTGAATCGTCTTTGCCCCTCCTCTCAAAACGCGGCTGGCGCTGCAACATCATGCTAAGCCGGCCGCTCATGGAAATTGCACTCTTGGGCGTCCCACGCTTGGTCGCGCTCCGGTAGTGCTTCCTGTCCACGATCCCCAGCCATGTTCGTTCCGTTTGTCTTCCTTGTCTTCAGCACATCGTCTCGTTTATTTCGTCCTACTGAGTATACATGTACGGCGAAGCTTTCTGCTTGTCTTGTTTCTGCTTGTCTTGTTTCTGCTTTTTGCGAGTCACTTTTCCTTTCTCTTATTCTTCAATCCGTTCTTTCCTTTTTCTTGTGTCGTGCCGTCTCTCGCTCTTTCCCAGCGTCGCTCTTGCCTCCTTTCGCGGCCCTATCCACCACTAGCGCGACAGTTGCCCCTGCACCCCAGTCACACCCTTTCGAGCCTTTCCCCTATTCGACCTGACTCCTGGGTCCGGACTGGCTCGACCCCCTTTTGCGCTCTTGCCTCTTGTTTTTGTCATTTGTCACCTTTGTGTGTCTGTTCCCCTTCGTTCCTTCTGTTTGGGCCCTTTGGGACGCCCGTTGGCTCGTTGGCTCCTGCCCCAGTAACGACAAGCAACTGACAGAGGGCCAATCCCGCCCATCCTTCCTTCCCTGCATTCGTGATTTGTAACTGATTTGTGCCCTGTGCGCCTGCCCAACTCCCAGGCTCGCAACCTAGTCCTAGCCTCCTGTGCAATTTGCCCTTTGGAACGTTCCTTTTCTCCCCCTTCCTTTCTTTTTCCTCACATCGTCTTCTTGCGCACCACTACATAGTAGGCAAACTCAAACCCGCGGTCGAAATCCCGTTTCCATTCCTTTTTCACATTCGATTTTTTGTCTTCTTTCTTTTAATACGTATTCTTTCCATTATCCTGCCTCGTAGTGGCTCTATTCTTGTTAATACTTGCACTGTTTTTCGAGTATTTTTTCATTTTCCATACTTCGATTCGACACTCTCTTTCGGCTCTTTCTTTGAAACCGACCCGACAACGAAAACAGAACCCGATAGACAGCACAGATTCACACATTCTACCGACGACTCGACGATGCAGTTCTGCTGACCACGTTCGCTCTCGATCCTTGACCTTTCCATCGACATCTCTCGGGCGAAGCGCGCCCGCGGTATCTCCATCGGCATTCGTTCGATCTCAAACTTTATCCTTAATACACATCACCACCTTCTCCACAACACCAATGGCGAACTTCGAGCCAGGGGCGCGTGTCGCCTCGCCGCCCATCCCCGACGAGGACCATACGTTTCCCACGTTCCCGTCTACACGGTCCGAAGCGCCCGGCAACGCGCCCAGTGTCATCTCTTCGCGGATGACCGACATCTTGTCCGACGACGGCAAGGGGCCTGGCGATGCCTTTTCGCGGGCCGGCCAAACAACAAAACGCACGTCGGCACGCCTGTCCCAACAGCCACAGCTCTTTCAGCCCCTCCGCCGCGGCCTCTCCGGCAAACGGTCCAGCGCAACAGGGAGCAGCAGCAACAACAACGGCGGCGCCGCGGGCGTCGCGGCCTATGGCGGCCGTCCTGTCAGCTCGACCCAGCGCAGCCATGTCCCTTCCCTCACATCGCACGCCTTCTTCCACCCGATGAGCTCGCAGAAGCTGCAGGCGCAGCGTGGCAGTGTCACGCGGCCACGGCACTCCCAGCTCGGGTTGCAACAACCGCTGCAGAGTGGCGGTGCATCGACCCAGCCTCAGCAAGCTACGTCGCCAACCACATTGGCACGGCCCATCTCGCGCGGCTCCGAATACACCGAGACGGTCGACCGCATTACAGCCAACACCAGCCCGACCGGCGGCTTCTATGCCGCTGCCTCGCTCACAGACAGCGTTCGGCCCCTCCACCAGCAGCGTCAGTCACGGTCGGGCGGGGGCGGCCCGGCCGACGGGCTGACGATTCGTGTCGACAAGGCCCTCAACTCGGGCAACGTCGGCAACCTGCCAACACCCGTGCGCACGCCCAAGTCGTTCCGTTCGAGCTTTATGCTGCCCGGGCGAAGCGGCAGCGGCGGCGAGTCTGGTGTGAACCGCGATATCCAGGGCGGCGAGAAGCTCGAGTCGGTTGCCTCGACACCCCAACGGAGCTTCTCCGCCGCGTCCCACCCATCCAACGGTACACACGTCAACAGCAGCAGCGTGCAGGGCGACCGGCGAAAGATCCAGAGCGGTGGTGCGGGCGCGTCTGGCTACAACGGCAGTGTCCACGCCGACAGCAAGAAGACCTTCGTTGGCAAGAACTACCAATTTTTTCAAGGAAACACGGTGTTTTGCTTAGGCGGTCGTTTCGAGAACACCAGGTCACGGCCGATCAATGTTGCCACCGGCGGCCTTGTCGTGATCCCCTGTATTCTCTTTTTCGTCTTTTCTGCACCGTGGCTGTGGCACAACGTGTCACCGGCCATTCCGATCACCTTTGCGTACACCTTTTATATCTGTTTGTCCTCCTTCCTCCACGCGAGCCTGTCCGACCCAGGCATCCTGCCTCGCAACCTGCACGTCTTCCCGCCCATGGACGAAAACGACGACCCGTTGCGCCTGGGCCCTCCTACCACCGACTGGGCCCTCATCAAGTCCTGCGAATCGTCCACGGCTGCTATGGAAGTCCCCGTCAAGTACTGCCGGACCTGCAACATTTGGCGCCCGCCCCGCGCCCACCACTGCCGCATGTGCGACAACTGTGTCGAGACCGCCGACCACCACTGCGTGTGGCTCAACAACTGCGTCGGCCGCCGCAACTACCGCTTCTTCTTCACCTTTGTCACTTCGTCCTCGCTGCTCGCCTTCTACCTACTGGCCGCGTCCCTCGCGCAGATCCTGCTGTACAGCCACCGCGAGCACGTCTCGTTTGGTGCTGCCATCAGCCACTTCCGCGTCCCCTTTGCCATGTTCCTCTATGCCATCCTCGCCTGCAGCTACCCGGTCCCGCTCATGGGCTACCACTTGTTCCTGATGGCCCGCGGCGAGACCACCCGCGAGTTTTTGAACTCGCACAAGTTCCCCAAGAAGGACCGCTACCGTGCCTATACCCAGGGCCGCATGGTCCTGAACTGGATTGCCGTTCTGTGCCGCCCGCGCCCGCCCACCTACATGCGCTTCAAGAGCCCCCACGTCGAGGGCGACCAGCGCCTGTTCCCGGAGACGACCAAGCAGGTGAAGGCCATGCACGAGGCGCGCAGCCATGCCAACAACAACGGCATCAACAACGCGGCTGCCGCCGATCCGGCTGGCAACGACCTCGAGATGCAGCATGTCCATGGCATTGTCGGCGGCGGCAGCGAGCCCTTCACGCCCGGGTTCCTAGGACCCGTGGCACTGCGAAATGCGCAGTAGGCTTGTCTCTTTTTCTCTCTTTTCTCCTTCTTGCTCTTTGCACACCATCGCACATCATTTCCTTACTGTCTCTCTTTTTCTCCGTTTCTTCTTTCAAACACCTTTGCCTGTCTCGCACACCCCTTTCTGGATGTATTTCTAGGCACGGCTGTCTCCGTCTTCCTTTTCTTTCCTGCTTTTTCAGTCTCAAAATACCCTTTCCGTTGTATTCATTCCATTTACCTTTTTCTCAATTTTTTCCCCATTTCTCATTTTTCCTCTTCACCTCTTGCTCCTTCGCTAGCGAGCTGCCTTTGTGCCTTTCTCCTACCGTTTCGTTACCATAAGATTTCGTATCTACATTTCTTTTGTCATGCATTGTTTTTTTCTTCTTCTTTTTCTTCCTGGTCTTGGTGTAACAGTCGCCGTCTTTTTTTTGTTCCGTCTTTTGCTTCTTCATCTGCTATATACATAATGCCTGTTTTTATTCAAAGGTCGGAGGGAACGACAAAACAAAGCACAGAGATTCTAGAACAGTTCCTCTTTTCTTCCTCTTCCTTGTGTGCCAATTGCACGCTCTGCACGCCGTGGGGGAGGGGGCGACATTGCCCAGCACGTTTTATAACAGAAAGACAAGAACAGAATACAAAGGAGTTTTTGCTCAGGTCATAATTTGAATGTACGTACGCGTAGAGCCGCACCTTTTTGTCATGCATAGTTTGGTTTTTTCTGATATTTCTTGGTAGGAATCTCAATGAGAAATTCATATAGAGAAAATTGAAAGAATATATATGTACATGCGCCCGCGTTTGTTTTGTGCGGGAGGAATGAGGGACGGCCGCAAGACAGCGAACAGACTGAACTGGGGATGGAGATCAGATGGAAAATGGTCAGGAGGAAAAGAGACATGTTAAAAAGCTTTCTGGCCACCTATAAAACTAAGAGGGACATGGAAGACGGAGATAAGAGATTGAGAACACATAAAAAAAAGACATTAGTTCCCCATCATCATAATTACGCCGACAAAAAAAAAAAAAAGGAGGAAAGGAGATGATGTGTGTGGTGCTGTGTCAAGAGAAACAAAAAAAGCAGACAGCCTTTTTTGAAATAAGAAGAAAAGAAGAAAGAACCACCAAGAGAGGAAAATATACAACGTCATGAAGTTGGCCGGCATACCAAAACCCGAGACGAGGCAATGGAAAACATAAAGAGGCCGCCCTGAAGAGAAAAAAAATAAAAGACATGCAAAGAACATAAAAACAGAGTCAAAGCTGCTTGGCTGGAAAAGACATGAAGGGGAACAAGTAGGAAAGAAGGGCATTGAAACGCGGGGGAGCTCGGATCGTTAGCTTGCTTTGGCAGCCAAGAGTCGCCCACAGACGGCGGGCAGGGCAGTGGATAGGCCCAGTCGTCTGTTGGTCGTGGTGGTCACAACCTCGCGCTTCTCGCGGAGACCTCTGCTGAAGTTTGGCTTCTTTGCGCATGCGAGGAAGCACAATGGCCAGACTTGATAGGTCTGTCTGGAGCTCCGCTGAGCGACATTTCGTGGTAGTTGATGTCGCTGTCGCTCTTCTGCAGTCCCGTCACCACCGGCACTGGCCATCCACTCTCTGTGTTCACGGACGACAACAGGACTGTCCCTGCCACGACCACGACCACGATCACCGCCACGATCACCGCCACGATCACCGCCGTCCCTGACGACACCCCCGTGTTTCAGTCCACGGATCATCCAAAGGTGGTGCTACCGCTCGGGGATCGGACTCTTAGCCAACCGCCCGCCGGCGCTCACCCGTTTTTGCAGCCGGGCCTCCTTTTCTCGGGCCATCCGCTCCATTGTGCCCATCCCCGACGACGAGGGTGTCGACGACGGGTGGGCACCCGCCACTGTGCCACTTGTTGGGGCTCCACCATTCCCGCTGTTGCTGTCTATAATGTTCAAGCCACCGACACGGCCCCGCTTGGCCGCGACGTACTGCTGGGCACTGCGGCTGAGCGGGAAGGCGGGCAGCGTAGCGGGGATCTGGGCACCGTTTTGCAACAGCAGCTCGGCGACAGGGAACGATACTTGTTTGGCTTTGGGGTCAGCAGGGGTACCCGACGTGCCGGGCCGTGGCGTGCTCATAGGCGATGGTGTCGGTGACGGCGAGGCCGGATCGGCTGCCGCCAAGGCGAGGAACACGACGTGTGTGCCACGCGACAGGTCGGTCGCATTGGGGTTGGCCTTGAGCGCGAGGGCGTAGATGACCTGCTGGATGTCGTTCTTCTTGACGCTGGCCAGCAGCGTCTCATCGGCTGTCGAGTAGCGCGAGAGCGTGGCGCTGATGGGCTCCACATAGGCGCGATCGACGTATTTGGATGTTATGAACCGCAGACGCTGCTCGCGGTTGGCCGTAGGCGCGAGTTTGGAGGCTGGGTCAAGCTTGGCCTCCCAGACCATGTTGGCGACGCGGTTGCCGACGAGCAGCAAGAGTTCGATGATGTCGGTCGTGAACGACGTAATGTCGAGGGTGAGCGAGCGGACCTTGCTGATGTGGGTGCCCAGAGAGCGGTGGATGCCGCTGCACTCGATGCACAGGATAATGGCCAAGTTGATTGACACCCACTCGACCTTGGTGCCTGAACCACAGTCGGCGCACCAGCAGTTGCCCTGGTCGTTGTCGCGCAGCATCTGCAGCAACTTGTCCGGGTTCTCCTCGTAGCTGCTGCTGGCGGCACGTGGCGCACTCGGCCGACCGCCGACGGTGGTACGCCGGGCCGGGATGCCCGTGTTGCCTGTGCCACTGCTGCTGCTGCCTCCCGAGATTGCCTGGCCCATGGTGCCACCGACAGCACCGATGCCATGGCCGCCATGGCCATCACGACCGCGGTGTCCGTGGGTCAGAGACGTGCTCTTGTTCGTAAACATATGGCCGATATCACGGCTGGCGAAGCCATGCGAGCCGTTGCCGGGTGTCATGACGGGTGCCGCATTCGTGCGGTCACGGCCTTCCATGGCGCTCTGTAGGGCGTTGTTGATGGACGAGATCCAGCTGTTCATGTCCTCCTCGGAGGTCGCTTGGTAGACACGCTTGTATTGGGGTGTGATCACTTCAAACGTGAACCGACGGTCGGCGTTTCGTGCTTCGCGAACGGAGGCCATGCGCAGATCGATAGGGTCCATGTGCAAGTCGAGCTTCTGCTTCCAGTTGCTGTACTCGGACAGCTTGCCCTGGTCGAGGACGATCCAGAAACTTGTGCCAGCCTTGCTTGTTGAGGGCGGAGCGGGGATCGACGTGGCCGCCGGGGCGGTTCAGCGCCCAGAGGAGACCCTCTTTGCGCTGGTTGCCGCTTTTCTCCAGGATGGCCGTCTGGGCGGGGTCGCGCTCCTCGAGATCACGGATGCCCTTGAACTTGGCGTTTTGCGGTGGACTGCCGACAGACAGGTGGTGAGACAGGCTTCCTGGCGAGCGCGACAACTCTGCAGCGGTCGCACCGGTAGCGCCGGCTGCTGCGCCTGCCCGCAGCTGCGAGCCGGTGCTGTCGGCACGACCGATTTCGGAGTCGGAGTTGGGCGGGGCGGAAGCGGTAGTGGTGGTGCCTGCGGCGGCAGCTGTGCCGTTGTTGGCGCCGTTGTTCACAGTGCCCATGCTGTTGTTGGTAATGGTCGGTGCCGTCGAGAAGGTGTCGGTGTCGGCAAAGGGAGCGCTGGAGGTGGCGCCGTTGCTCTTCTCGAGCAGGCGCCGCTTTTCCTCGCGTTCGCGACGCTGGTACTGGTACTCCTTGTCGGCGAGCTGGACTTCGTTGGAGAGAGCCTCGAGCTGGGGCAGCAGGCCGTCGACTTTCTTCGCCGTCTTCAGGAAGGACTTGGCCTGGCCGTCGGCGTAGCGCGTCAGGTGGGACAGGACTTCTTGCTCTTTGCGGCCGCCTGACAAATCCTGCATAAAGGATGAGTAGTCGAAGCGTTTGAGCTCAAAGTTGCGGCGCTTGGTCTGGTACTTGGTGTCGCTTTCTGCCAGTTTCTTAGCCTTCAGAGAGTCTTGCCGTTGGCCGAGGTAGCGCCCGACGTAGGCGTAGTAGTCCTTGCTCTCCTCCTCAAAGTCGCGCTTCTTGGCCTCGGCCTGCTTGATGTCCCAGGTGTACAGCTTGGTCAGCGGGTCGATGACGATGCGCTGGAGGTTGAACGTGTTTTGGCGCTCGTAGGCCAGGATCTCGCGGGCAATCTTGTCAAAGTAGTGGTCGATGGCGGGCTGGACGGCGTTGGCGTTTGTCGTCGATGTCTCCTTCAGAGCGTCAATAAACGAGGACAAGGCGTCGTTCGAGTCCACCATGGTCGCGTGTGCGTGCTCGGCGCGCTTGATGACCTTCTTCATCTGCATGCGCATGTTGCCAGTCTTTTGCTCGAGAGCCTTGATCGTTGCGCGGAACAGCGGGCCGTCGTCTGCAACTGACACATCATCGCCAGGCCGAGGGCACGACACATCCACCTTGACCGGTTCGGGCGGCGGTGGCGGCGCAGTTGTTGGCGCTGCCTGGGCTTGTAATGATGCTGCTGTGATGGCACCTGTGGCGCCTGTGGCGGCAGAGGGGTCAAGCATCCCGATCCGTGGCGAGTTGGGTATCTCTTCGATTGTCTCGACATTGCTGCTGATACGAGAGTCGACAGACTGTGCGGAAGCAACCCGAATCTTAGGCGGGGCGCTGAGTAGGAAGGGAGGCGTAGGCGAGCTGGGGTAAGCCAAAAGGGGAGCTTCGTCTGGACGGTTAGAGAGAAGAAGCTTCGTTTGGCCATAAGAATCGCAAAGGATTGGACTGGGACTCACTCGAAACGTAAAAGGAGAAACTGGCCAGGGTGTTTAACCTATGGGCACGCTGGTCGTATTCCACAAAGCTACACGAGTTGCGCCAACCGCCGCCCTTGTCCTCCATATTCTTGGGTGGCTTCCACCGCCATGACCAGTCAAAGGTCACGGACGGACTGCCGCCGGTTGAGAAATCTCCGACGAGCTCGACGTTGGAGTTCTTGTGTAGGTTGGGGTCGGCGTGGAACTCGCGCGTCAGCAGGTTTTCGACCTCCCGCAGGTTGGATGCCTGGACGAATGTGAGGCCGTTGATCACGGTGTCGACGGCAGCGGCAGCAGCAGCAGCGGTGTAGCTGCAGCGGAAGTGCCGGAAGAGGCTCCATTGGTGTCGGCCAGACTTGACCCGGCAGTGGCTGGTGCGGCTGTTCCGCTGGCTGCGCCGCTTGCTGCTGCTGTGCCGGCGGCCGTTCCTGCTGTTGCGCCGGCGGTAGCAGCATTTGTGGGGCTCGTTAGATTTAAGGACGTTGGTGTCTGTCGTATGACGAAGGTGAAGGTGAATGTGAGCTCCTCGTCGTGGGGGAGTTTGAGGAGAAAAGAGGGGCCGGGAGCGGCGGAGGCTTCGGTGTCCTGCGGGGCCGAGTTAGTGAAAGTCGGGAGGAGAAGGAAAAAAAAAAAGTTCAAGACACAGAGAGTGAACGCACCTGCACAAAGTCGATGGGTGCACTGTCGCCGAGGAACGTGTGGCCGAGACGCGGGTGGCAGGAAAAGCGTTGGGCGCAATATTGACGGATGTGCGCCGACGGGCAGATGTGATGACGAGAGACGAGATGGATACTGTGGAAATGAGGATGGTCAGTCTACATGGCCATGCATGCAAGGAATCGGAGCAGCGCAGGACAGCCACAGGCGGCCAAGAAACAGGAGGTGGTAGCGGAAGGCCAAGGCGAGGCTGAGAAGGCATGTCGTGGGATAGAAAAAAAGACATAAAGTTGGCGATGTTTCGCGTCATTTGTCTTTGATCTTTTGTCTCGTGTCTCGTGTCTCGTGTCTTCCGCCAGCCAAGGTCCGGAGCTCGTGCCACCGTCTATTTCTCCGCCTGTACAGCCCACATTGGTCTACAGCTGTCCGCCACCATCCGCCTGTCGTTTTCGTGTCTGCTCTGCCGCTTCGTGGCTCGTCTTCTTACATCGATTTTGGTCGCGCAAATAAAGGACACAGCCCTCGTCGGGGCGGCTCGAGGTGATGCCCATGGCGGGCGGGCGGCGGAGGGGGAGTGGGACAGGCGAAAAAGAAAGTCTGCGTGGTCCGGAGAAAAGAAAGAAGGCAGTCGTCGAAGAAGAACAAAAAAGGCCAGTCGTAGAGTGTTGTGTTGAGGTTGAAAATCGTCGAAACTCGAAAAACTGAGGGGAATGGAGGAAAAGGAACGCGACCCGCTTGTTCAAGGATGGCTTGGAAGGCGCCTGCTTGCTAACGAGGGAAAGAGGAGAAGGTGGAAGGAGCGGCTTGTTATTATCAATACGGAGTAGGCAGGAGGGGATGGATCTACGAGTAGTGATGTGGACTACCAGCAAGAGAGTGCAAAAGAGGGCAGGAGCCAAGAGGGCCCGCTGTGGAGGTCCTTCTGTGTCCTCGAATGCGGTACAAGGTTCGACGTACTCCGTATCTTACTTTGTACTGTCGCGCCTTCCGCCGGGGGCCCTGAACCAGGCTAAATCCCTAAATACCCCTGTTTTATCACGTGATGGCACCCGAGCACGAGTGCAACACTGCCCCGGGACCTACGTAGCCCCCTAAAACACGGAGTTTTGGCGGTAGACGCTAGAGGCGGCTAAAATGGTCCCAAAACTTGCGAAACAGGCGTGAGGCAAGTGAGGCAAGGCAAGCTGTGCTGAAGAATACGGAGTCAGAAGGACTGGACAGAAGAACTGGTCAGAAGAGAGGAACAGGCAGCACTCAATGTGTTCGCCACTGATGCCAGATAGAGCAGGGACTCTGAGGGTGCGTGGGAAGGTGCGAATACGAGCTGTGGAAAGAGGAGAGAGTGACGGGGGAAGCCACGACCGGTGTCGCGTCACACCATGCGATGCAAAAAAAGGCACGAGATGGAAAGACCAACTCGAATGTTTTAGTAGTTTGCTGGCCGATGGGTCCTGGCATGCCAAGTTCGGGCGGCTCTTAAGCTTTGACTACTGTCTCGCAGTCGCGCAGTCGCCAGTTAGATGAGACGAGAAAAGCCCCAAAAATCTATTTGTACTGTACTAAAATAAAAGAATATTGCACAGAGTCTACATACAGCCTTAGCTCACATTGGTGTTTGTTTATGTTTGTACGTAGGCCTGCCTGTGTCTGCGCCTTCCTCAAGCTGTCAAAATTGCTCCTTCATCCCTTCCTCGACTCCTTTGATACCAACCGCTGCTCCTTCCTTGACGGGGAGGTGAGGTAGGGAGGAGCAGGTCTTTGTTCCATTCCCAAAGCGGCACAAACAGCAAGAAGGGAAAGCACTATCGGTGATGAATTACCTTAATCGTAAACAACGATCAGCGAACATCAACACCTGGTTAACGACATATCTGAAACTTTACAATGCGACTTGGGTCGGCGGGACTGGGACCAAAATTGACTGGCTGGGCCTGGCTCGGCGCGGTCAAAGTCAAATGTCAATACGTCGTACGTCGTACGTCGTAACGAAATGTCAATAACGCTAGCAAAAGCAGAGGCCGGCGGCTGAAGCTGGTGGGTGATGTAATTTGACGGACTTGCTGCAAACCTGTTTACAGCGACCCATTTGCCCCAGCTATGGCGTAGAGCCCCGTTTAGCGCATATCAGCGGCGTCTCCAATACAAGTACGATACAGGCCCAAACGGGCAAAAAGGGGGTGGAGGGGCCAGGGTGCGCTCTGGCGCTGGCTGGCACTGGCTGGCGCACTGGCGCCCAAAGCGAACTCCGCCACATGCTGGGCTCCGTTCATACTTCATACTTCACGTCGTACGTACCTTTTCTGCTTCGTATCCATAGTTGGAGCGTCCAGAGACAGGGCGCTACTCCGCACAGAAATAGACGACATAGGACAGACGCCGACTACGTCGTACACAGTAGGACATCTCGTGTCGTATCGCCGCCTTGTCCCATTCTGCCACCAATTCTCTTGCAGGGGAAACTCTCGTGTTTTGATTTCTCCATTTCTTTTCTTTGTTGGCTCGTCCAGCTTGCGTTTCTCCTTGTTTTGATTGTTTCAATACCCCATTCTGTTTTCAGCTTCCACGATAGCAACAATCTGTCCGAATCGACCTCATCGGCCTCCTTGATCTCGAAACCTCTCCGATCCGTTTCGACCCTCGGACATTCTCTCATTCGACTTCCGATCTTCGACTTTCGACTTTCGACGACCGCCGAACCGCCTCACTCTTTGCCCTCCACCGACCTCATCTTTCGGATCTGCCCGCTCGACGTCTGAACGCAGGCAACCGACGACAAGCCCTCCCCCTCCTTCTCCCCCGACCGCGGGCTGATCGACCCTCTGGCACAACTTGCGACCTTTGCCCAGCCCCCTGCCAGCCATGTCGACAGCCTCCAACCGGACCTCGCGGCCCAGCCGCAACAGCCTGCACAACTCACGCATGAGCACCATGAGTGCCCGCCGGCCGCGTGCCGGCTCGCGGGCGGCCCACCTTGCCGAAGTGCAGTTCGAAGAGGGCTACAGCTATGCCCTGCGCATCGCCTACCTCAACTATCTGCTGCAAGCCCAAGAAGAAGAGAAAAGAGTACGTGGTGCAGAAGAAACCCGCGCGCACACATACGGCGTCCAACAGCGTGGGCGAGCTCATGAAGGAGTTTATGCCGTCCGGGTCCTCCTCGTCGTCGAGCCAGTCTAACATGAAGCTGCCCCACAGCTTGCGGCAAGCGCTCGAGAAACGCATGGAGGTGTGCTGCGGGGCACCGAGAAGCTGCCGGGGTACAATGACGCGGCCGTCAAACGCACCTTTGGCGAGGCCTACACGGCGTTCACGGCGGATAGCTTTCGTAAGAGCATCGACAAGGACCGCAAGATCGAGCCCTTGATCCTGATCTTCTATACCTCGGCCAGCAAGGCTCAGGGCCGTGGCAAGGCCGCCGACGACGACTCGTGGAAGCCGCTGGTGGATCGCCATGTGGCCCTGTTTGTGCGGCTCGTCAGCAGCCTCATGCGCGATCTGGGCAGCGACCAGGGCCGGCCGGAGTTCATGGGCCGCCTGGCGACGCTCGAGAAGAAGCTGCTCACCAACGACCAGGACCTGTCGCTCGACACGAGCCAGCCGGGCGAGCACAAGACGATCGAGGTCGAGATCCCGCTGACATACGACGTCAAGGACATGCCGATGGTGCAGACGGTGGCCCGCATCTTTGGGCGCACACAGGGCGAAGTGCAGACGGACATTGACCGCGATCTGACCGTGTGGACCGAGGAGGCGGCCCTCAAGGACCTCAAGACCTACCAGCACCAGCTCACATCCAATATGCCGGGTGCCCTGCGCCGCGGCGACTTTGATTTGGACTCGGCCTACGACGAGTGGAAAAAGGCCGAGACCCACCAGCTGGCGCAGATGATGCTGGACCTGCTGACGGTGCGGCCCGACCTCGCCAAATCATCGACCGGAGGAGGTGCAGGGGCTGCATCGTTGGGCGGCAACGGTGGCGACAAGCCGCTGCCGGTCCGGCCGACGTCCATGTATGGCGAGGACCAGACGTATGCCGACATCAGCCGCATGATCTCGTCGCATCCCGATCCCGTGGCGGCTGCCTCGGTCGTGAACCAGTTTGGCTACGATGGCGCCATGGGCTTCTCGTCACTTTCGATGGACGACAGCACCAGCGGCGGCAGCAGCAGCATCCGCGCCGTCGAGGAGGCGCCCGAGTACACATACATCCCCGCCGACCCGCGGTCCCACTACAAGTTCGTGCTGAAGCATGCCATGTCCTACGACCAGCTGCACCACGACGAGGGCACGGTGGTGTCCGAGGCTGTCCCGCTGCACCGCGCCTCGATGGACCTGCTGATTGAGCTGGCCGTGCACTGGCGCCTGCCACAATTCTCACGCGCGGTGCTGCTGCTGGACGTGGCATCACAAAAGTACTTGGATCTCGAGCTGCGCGCCGAGGAGGTGTACGAGATTTTTGAGGACGTCAAGGACAGCGCCACCTTTGACCACCTGCCGCACAACAAGAAGCCGCCCTACATTCAGATGTTTGGCCAGCCGCTGCACAGCATCGAGCGCAGCCACTGGGCCTCGCACGACTATGCTGCCTATCAGCAAATTTTGGTCAAGATGCAGGAGGCCATGCTCCGCGAGCTGCTCGAGGTGGCCTCGCAGTGCTACGAGCCCAAGCCGCAGTCCATTGGCCCGACGCTCCTGTTCATTGAGAACCACATTCACAGCGACGACGCGTTCCCACAACGGCCCGAGACGATTGCCCAGTTCGCCGAGGCGCTGACGGCCACGATGCGCGACCGCGCCGCCGGCCTCTACCGCGAGTTCCTCGACACCAACATCCCGCGGGAGGAGGACGACTGGGATTTCAGTCATGTCGTGAACCTGGGGAAAGCCGTCGTGGCCGTGTGCGACCGCACACGCAAGCGGTACCGCAAGAACCCCGAGATTATGGGTGTCAGCCCCTTCAAGGAGCTCGTGGGCACCATGTTTCCGAGCTTCGAGGCCGACGCCAAGGCGATCATCGAGCGCATTGTGCAAAAGGCCAAGGACCGCGGGCTCGAGGTCAACATGCAGGACGGTTTCGACCTGTACAAGGAGCTGGCCGACATTCGCAAGATCCATGTCGAGTCCCTGCCCGGCAAGCCCTTTGCCTTCCACATTGAGGGCTTGCTGGAAGAGTTTGTGTGGCGCTGGATCAAGGGTGCCCAGGAGCGCATGGAGAACATTGTCGAGGAGGCCATCAAGCACGACCAGTTCCAGGTGCGCGTCCAGAACCCGGGCGACGTGCCGACGGACGACGAGCGCCACAGCGTGTCCATCATCGACACGTTCCAGGCCTTCAACCAGAGCGTCGACCAGATCTACCAGCTGGAGTGGGACGACGATGTGCACCACGCCAAGTTTATGACGGCGCTGGCCAAGGCGTTTACGGCGGGCATCGGCCGGTACTGCGAGATTGTCGAGCAGCGGTTCGCCAAGGAAATGGACCGGCCTTCCGCGCAAGAGCTGGCGGACGCCAGCAAGACGACCCAGGAGCGCTGGATGCAGTACGCCCGGGACGCGCTGAGCAACAAGGACAAGGTCGAGCCGTTCCAGTTCTACGCCGAGTCGTTTGTCAAGCTCAACAACATTGAGTATGGCATGCAGGCGCTGGACGCGCTCGAGAAGGCGGTCAATGTCGACGGCTGCGCCGAGGTGCTGAAGCGCGAGAATGGACCCGTGAAGCCGGTCGACCGGCGCAATGCCAAGTACGTCTTTACGATCAAGATTGTCGAGGCCGAAGACCTCAAGGCATGCGACCCAACCGGCACGAGCGACCCCTATGTCGTGCTGGGCGACGAGTACCAGAAGCGGCTGGCCAAGACGCGCATCATCATGCGCAACCTCAACCCGCGCTGGGACGAGTCGGTCGAGATCACGGTGTCGGGCCCGCTCAACATCATCGCCACCATCTGGGACTACGACACGTTTGGCGACCACGACTTTGTGGGCCGCACGTCGCTCAAGCTCGACCCCCTGCACTTTAGTGACTTTTTGCCGCGCGAGTTCTGGCTGGACCTCGACACCCAAGGCCGGCTGTTGCTGAAAGTCAGCATGGAGGGCGAGCGCGACGACATCCAGTTCCACTTTGGCAAAGCCTTCCGCCACCTCAAGCGCACGGAACGCGACATGGTGCGCAAAGTGACGGACAAGCTGGTGGCGCACATCAACGCGTCGCTCTCCTACGAAGCACTCAAGAGCTTGCTGAACCGGGGCTCGGCACTGGCCTCCGTGGCGGCGCTGTGGCAGAAGCGGGCGTCGACCAAGCCGCAAGCCCTGACGCAGGCCGACGTCGAGAACACGCTGCAGCCCCTCTTCACCTACTTCAACGAGAACTTTGCCATTATGAACCAGACGCTGACGCACGCGACCATGATGGCGGTCATGACCCGGCTGTGGAAGGAGGCGCTGATGGCCATTGAGGCGCTGCTGGTGCCGCCCCTGTCCGAGAAGCCGTCCACCCAGAAGCCCCTAACCCAGGCCGAGCTCGATGTCGTCTACAAGTGGCTCGAGATGCTGTTCGACTTCTTCCACGCCCGCAACGACCAGGGCGAGGTGCTCGGTGTGCCGGCGGACATTCTCAAGTCGCCCAAGTACCACGAGCTGGCGTCGCTCAACTTCTTCTACTTTGAGACCACGGAGAACCTCGTGCGCACCTCGGAGCGCATGGCGGCCGCCACCGCGCAGCGTGCCCAGCAGCAGCTCCAGCAGCAACAGTCCCAGCTGCCGGCCAACGGCACCGTCCCCGGCCTGGCCGCTGGCCGCCATCTTTCCGCGCCGCCCGGGTTCGGTCCGGGCGCTGCGGGTGGTGGTGGCGGCGGCGGCGCCGGCGCCTTTGCCAGCATGGGCACCATCCGCCGCGGCAAGAGCATCATGATGGCCCGCAACCTGGGCACGATGCGGCGCGCCAAGGAAGAGAAGCGCAAAGACGCCCAGGCGGACCCGTCGGACGACATGATTGTCCGCATCCTGCGCATGCGGCCCGAGGCGGCCATGTACCTCAAGGAGCGGCACCGGCAAAAGGAACGCATGGCGGCGCACCAGGCGGCCGCCATGATTGTGCGGCAGAGCATCAGCCAAGGGTGGACGGGCCCGGCGTTCGGCGGGGCCATGTACAGCCGCAACAACCTGCCTTTGCGGTAGTGGCGTGGGCGTGGGGGCACGGTGACGATTCCTCGCCATGGAAAGGAAAGGGGGGGGGGGAGTGCTGTACGAAGCAGGAGAGAAACGTACGATGGAATGATGGTTTCTTTCTTTTCAATCTCTTTTGGAATTCTCTTTTGAAATTCCCTGGGTTTCTGCATTCTTTTGTCATGTCTTTTTATTGCCGGCATTTTTGGTTCATCTCTTATCTATGGGGGTCATGATTTTGGGAGCATCTAGCAGTTTGGGTTCTTGTTCCTATTTCTTTCTTTCTGTTCCTCGTCCTGTTTTTTGGAGTACCCCTTTGCGAATTGCTTGTTTGTTTGTTTTGTTCCGTCTTCATCTCAGCGTGCGTCAGCGCTGCAGTTTGCATGTCCTCGCTTCTCTATTTCTCTTGTCTTAGCAACAGTTCTCACGAGCCTCTCGAATATTTAACGAAGACTGAAAGTAGATGACTGAAAAGTAGATGACTGAAAGTTGATAGAGTAGCAAAGTGCCTTATGTTGTGATGGGACGTGATGTGGTAATGGGGGGATGCGTATACAGTGAAATTAGCATGCTGGTAGTAGACACTGCTCGTACTTGACTACTTCCACATCTGTGGCTAGCCCCACTTATGCTCACAACAAAGCCTCCGAATGCCCCCAAGCCACGACTCGCGTCGATCTTGCCCTTTCCTCGACGTCATTCGCAGTCTTTGAACAACCCACCAACACAGCAAGACTCAACAACGTTTTGTACTCTACAGAGCTGCATTGCCGCCTGTCTTGTTCTCGTCGCCATCATCGGTCTTGTCCGCTCCCAGCCATCGTCATCGTCATCGTCATCGTCCCGCGTCACCCTTCTCGCCGACCTCCTCCCTTTCGTCGCCGCCCACTTTCCGCCTCTTTCTCTTCCTCTCTAGTCCACCATGTCCGTCGTCCACACCGTCCTCTTCCAGTTCAGCGCGGAGGCTGATCCAGAGCGAATCAAAGAGGCAAGACGACCCGTCGACCATTGACCATGGACCATGGACCATGGACCCTTCTTTGCAAAAGCGACGACGCCCCCGCTAACAGACACGAGACTAGGCCTGCCGTCACTTCCTCGCCCTCAAGACGGCCTGCCTGTCCGCCACCACGGCCCAGCCCTACATCGTGTCCATCAAGGGCGGCCAGGACAACTCACCCGAGGGCCTGCAGGGCGGCATCACGCACGGCTTTGTGGTCGAGTTTGCCTCCCCAGCCGACCGGGACTACTACGTGGCCAAGACCCGGCACACCAGGCGTTTATCAAGTCGCTGGACGGGCTGGTCACCAAGGTCGTGGTGGTGGATTTTGCCGACGGAGAGTATTAGGCGTGGGGGGGGGGGTGGGGTTTGTATATACGCAGTGCGATGTAGTCGTAAAAATACGGGGCCAAAAAAGTATAGGAAGAGCCAATCCACACCACTACCACTTCACTGGCACGACAAAAAAAACGTACAGCAGCGGGTATTCGCTGGTCGTCACCGACCCAACTACTAATCCGCCGATTACTGGTTTAACGAGGGGAGAGCGGACGGGATCCCGTGTTCTCCAATATCTATGGCCGTACGTGAAGGAATGCGTGTTGCTGTGAGGCTTTTATGGGTGGCAGCGGAGAGTGAGGTGTGTGTAAGAAAATCGACGTGCCGTGTAGTGGATTCTTATATTTGAAAAGGATCGCTGTACTATGCTGTATACATGCCCCGTGAAAGTCATAAAGTTCGTCCCCCTTTGCGGGACCCTAGTGCCCTTCGTCCCCCCTCAAAGCCTCCTTGTTCCTGTCTCTCTTTCTCTTCACAAGTTTTGTGGATCTCGGATCTCTTGCTCACATGCTCCGTGCCTTGTCGCATATCTATCCGTACGCTCGTTGGATCGTCTGATGTCGTACTCACACTCCCTCTTCGTTGGCTGGCACGGCCGTGTAGACGAGCGGCTGCCGTTCCGCCTCGCGCCAGCTCGCCCGCCGCGTCTTTGTTTGTTTCCCGGCTCGGCTTCTTCTCTTGTTTCCTTTTGCGGTGTCTTCGCGCCGCCGGTCACGCCACAACAGCACCTGGATGGCCACCGTGACGGCCACCATCAGTATCTGCAGCGCAATGGACCACGTGTAGCCACGCCGTGCTGCCGGGAAGTCGGTGGTCCGCCACACGAAATTGGGCGCGACCGCCTGCAGGACGTAGGCCAGATCGTTGGCCACGGACACCACCAGAGCACGCTTTTCGGTGTCGGCCGAGCAGATCTCATTGATCCAGATCAAGATCAGGGGGCCCGCACCGCCGCCAATCTCGCTGAACCAGTAGACGACTTTGCGGGCGTGGATGTCTTCGTAGAGGGGCATCCGGAGGAACGCCACGGCGAAGCCGATGTGGATGGCCGCGCCCAAGTAGATGAAGGGCCATCGACGGGCCGATCCGTGCAGAGCATCGGTGACCCAGCCCCAGACAAGAGACATGGCGATCAAGATGCCGGTGCAGAGAAGGGGCACTGCGCGGTCAGCGGGGGAACCGAGAACAGATCAACGTGGCGGGGAGAGAGGAGCATAGCAGCGTAGTACGTACGATTGTTGATTTGCGAAATGGTAAAGGACACGCCGGGCACCGGCGGCGGGTCGTCATTGAAGCTCTTCAGCCAGTAGCCCATGGCGTTCTGGTAGCCGCCGTTGTTCCAGAGGATGTACACCAAGGGCAGCAGATAGGTGTGCCAGCTCCGCAGAATACGGTGCACCTTTTCACGCGTCCACGGCTGCTTCCCAGCCCGACCGATGGCCTGCATGCGGTCGACAGACAGCTGGCGTTCGTCTTCGGACAGCCACCAGGTGCGGTCGCCGCTCTGGGGCAGGTTGGGGAAGAAGACGTAGCCGAGAAGGGCCAGGGGCAACGTGATCAAGCCTGGTCGTTAGCATGCGTCTGTCGCAACAAAAAGGTGTCGTCTTCGTCTGGGTCTGGGCACAACGTACCATCCACCACAAACAGCCACCGCCACCCCGAGAGGCCGTGGATGCCGTGCAGCCGTTCGTAGGCAGCCGCTTGCAACAAACCACTAAACAGCCGGCCCACCGACCCGGACAGCCAGAACAGCATCGTCCGTTTGCCAAGCTCTTGGGGCGTGTAGATGGAGCCCAACAGGTAATGGATGCCCGGATAGAAGCCCGACTCAAAGAGGCCCACGACGAACCGCAGCAAGTAGAGTGCGTGAGGCGACTGCACCGCGGCGGCACCGACCGTCGCCAGTCCCCATCCGACCTCGAGCGTAGGGATCACCCAGCGTGGACTGACGCGGGTAATGAGCAGCGTCGCCGGGACCTGGCCCAGCACATAGCCCGCACTCCACAAGGAGGTGCTGGTCACCAGCTCGTTGCCGTCCATGTGGAGCTCTTCTTTTCATGCCGGACAGGAACGCGTTGTAGATGTTGGTCTGGTCCAAGGCCTTGAGAAAGTAGCCGATGGAGGCAAACGTCAAGACGACGGCATCGACCTTGTGGAGGAGACGGCGCTCGGCGGGTGGCCGATCCCAGGTGTCCCAGATGTAGCTGCGCCATGTTGTGGTCGCAGGCGTGATAGTCGCGAGGTGCTGCTTGTTGTCGTCGTCCAGGTCGAGATCGAGGTCGAGGTCGACGGCCGAGTTGCTTCGACTGCTGCTGCTGCTCTCGCCGCTGTCGTGGAGAAGCCGCTCCGCATCAAGCTCCTCGTCTCGTTGGTAGCTTATCATCTTGGGCAGTAGTGGATGGAGACAGATGCTTGTCGTGCCGTCTTGTTCTCCGTTTCTGTCCAGTTCGTCCAGTTCGTCCAGCTCGTCCAGCTCGTCCAACTCGTCCAGCTCTTCGTCCTCTCGTGGAGTGTCGAGATCGTCTGCCGCCATAATAAGTATATCTGGCACTGCAGCCCGAACCATACCGATGTCGTTATTCGTGCCCTTGCGCCCTGCGCCCTTGTTCGTGCTCGTTCTTACAAACCAGCGCTCGCGGATACCGGCACAGACAGCTGGACTCGCTGCAGGCAGGCATGCGTCACATGCCTACTCAGCTACTAACCGCTGTCTCATATTGGCAAGTGCTGTCCATGCTGTAATGTGTGCTTTTTGCCGCATTCTGTGCTCGCCATTTGGGCAGGTGCCCCCCTGACGCAGATGTTGCCATCCATCATCGCGGTTGCGTTAGCCGCTAAAGGGAAGGCGCGACACAGGACTCGCGGGAGAGGTGCGACATATGAAGGAAGGAGCGACTCGACAACCCGACGACTCGACACATGCATATGCCGCATTTGCACATAAAGGAAGAGCAAGCGAGACAAGATGTACAAATACGAGTCCGGTGCACCAGCAACGATACCGGAAGGCTTAAGCTGTCGGATTTGTCATTTTCTTTGATTGTGACATGTGCACTGCAACAAGTGCCGACGGTGTAAGTGATGTAATTGGGCGGCTTTTGTGCAGATATCTGAAAAGGTGGTAGAAAAGGCAGAGGTCTTCTACTGCCACTGTATCCCCACTAATATTAGCGTGCTTTCCCCAGGTTTGGCCAGACCGTGGATTTGACCCAATTCACCCAAGGCGGCCAAAAAAGTCGAAGAAAGATCTTCCCGAGCTTTCCGAAGACCTTGTCGGGCAAGCCAGCCTTTTCCCGTTTTCTGCCCATTTACAAAACTCAGGCCATCTGCTGTTTCTCGCATCGATCGCCACTCTTTTCTCTTACTCTTCCTCTTTCTCTTTCACCCTCTCTTCATTCGTATCCCGACGGTGTTGGATTGTCTCGACGACACGATGCCCAGCCAAAACGCGTCACCTTGCAATGATTTCGACTAAATACCCTCGACGACAACCACAGAGCCACATCTACAGTCCACGTTTCGATTTTGACCGCCGAACACAACTCCCCAACCTTCAATTGACAATGCCGGTCCGATCAGCAGAGCGCACATATGTCCGTATGCTTCTGCCAATACATGCCACAGCCAATTTCACAGCCCATCAGATTGTGAGAAATATGCCGTCCAAAGCCCACGATATCAACCGCAGTGAGCGTTTCCACGTCGACGCGGCTGGTTACCTCCTGATGATCGCTTAGATTGAATCGGATGAAGCCTGTCCTGTCCGTCCTTTCCGTCCATTTCGTCCAGCCCGTTCAGTCCGTCCAGTCTGTCAGTCAGTCCAAGCCGTACCAAGCCACGCGCATACCGAGTAGCCTATGACGATGTGGATGGACCACGAGTGGACAGTGGAATTGCAAGAAGTCTTGCAGAATGCGAGAGCGATAGCAAGCAAGTTGCTTGCCGGAATTGACACGAGAGGATGTGACTTGACGACGATTTCGGAATGAGGCTCATTTCTGGAGCTTCAACGACAGCGCTTCATCATGCCACCGGCCTCACTCTTCACCGGCCTTGGGCATCGGCCAACTGGCCTCCGGCGCTTTGGCTTCCGTCGCCGGCCAAGCTCTCTTGACAGCCAACGGCCCCGTCGAGGGCGTGGCCGCCTTCATCAGCTCCCCTCAGGTCGTCGGCACCTGCAACAATGCCGCCCTCGTCAACCTCGCCAACTGGCAAGACGCCGCCGTTTGGTAGGGCATCCCCTACGCAGCCTTGGCGGCCGGAAACATCCGATGGCGTCCTCCGCAGCTGCGCTCTTCATGGAACACCACACTTTCGAGCAACACCTTTGGAGCGGGCTGTCCAACACCCCCCCCCCCCCTCCCCCCCGGGCGAGGGCCCCACCACCAGCGAAGACTGCCTCAACCTCAGCATTTGTTCCGCCGCCAAATCGAGCTCCGACAAGCTGCAGCTGCCCGACATACTGTGGACACACCCCTTGGGAGAGTCGGGTGCCGATGCTCTCTTTGACGGCAGCGGCCATACCGCCCAGAGCGTCGTTTTTGTCAACTTCAATTCCCGCGATGGCGCGTTAGGATGGCTAGCCTTGCCGGAGTTGGCCAAAGAATGCGGGCCGAAGAAATGCTGGCCGAGTCTGATGTGAACTCGTCTGCAAACTGGGGCTTGTTAGACCAGTCCGCCACCCTGTGCTGGGTGCATGCTAACATGACCGTCTTTGATGGCGATCCGGACAGAACTACCGTCGTGGACAGTCACCCACCGTCTACCACGCCATCAATGCGACGCACAGTCTGGTCCCTAAAGGAACGATTGCGAAAGCCATGGCCGAGAGCCACAACAACATGACCAACTCCCTCCAACTGGGCCAGTCCCTTCTGCGACAGAACAACGCTACAACCCTCGCTCAACTCCGCAAGTTCCCGCTCGCTTGTCTCACGGACACATCTTCGTCGCACGGATCTAGTGGCGGTTTCCGTCCGACGCTCAACCAGTATGATGCGAACCTGTTGACGAAACCGCCATCCCACGCTCCCCCCCCCGGCCGATGACGGGCAACACCCGTGACGAGAATGGCGCCGTTTACGGTCTCGAATCTGGCCCTCGCACAGAAGGCCGACACGCTCGCCCAGTACGGCCCAGCTACGGATTGCCCGAACAAGCGTTGGCCGCCTACTCAGCCAGCAAAGACTCCCAAGCCGCCTGCCGCGTACAATGCCCACTGCCGTGGCAACCAGCGGACACACTCATAGCGCAGAGAATGTCGGCCGTCTAGGCCAGCTTTGCCAAACACGGACGGGCGATCCTTCCGACAAGGGAACAGCACGCTGCCCACGCGGGGTGCCAACTACCGTCGTCATGCACGTCAGCGACGGCTGGGGCGACATCCCGATTGCCGACCCGACCCGGCCTAGATCCAGTTGATCAGCGACTACTTTGAGCAGCAGACTCTCTTGGGAGGAACAGAGAGAGAGAGAAGGGTGGAGGAAAATGGGTAGGCAAAATAAAAGTTTATTGTCGCCTACCCATGTGTGTGTGCCTATGAGCGCGTGTCTATGAAATGACAGTTGATGTTTGCCGACAAAGGAGGACAGTCACTGCAAACTGGTGACCGGCACCTTGTCCACGTCTGGCTGCACTGAGGCTGTACTTCGGGTTGAAGGCCAGGAATGGCCGACAGTCGTATTGTGCTTGCCAGCTAAGTCAAACATATGTGCCGGACACCTAGCGGTAGGTCTAGACCTGGCATGCAGAGGGACTGCACTGGGAGACCTGAAACCGCGGCCGAGTCCGGAAGCGTGTTTGACAGACATGGGCGGCGGCGACGACGACGACGGCACATGCGGCCCGCCAAAGATGCAGGGCAACACTGCAGTAGTCTCGTTTGGCAGGAGACACGATGTGTCGCTGCTGCAGGTATTGTTTGCTGGGATAAGCAACTCCAACCTCGCCCTTGGCATCCAATCGACGTCCGCCATGCGGTTGGCACGCGCGAGGGCACAGATGCTGCGGCTGTCAGAGGCAGCAGTGGACGACATTGTATCATTATTGGGCTTGGACAGTCTAGGTGTCCGAGTCGGTGAGGCCAGGCAGTTGTCAACACGTCGTCATCGCTATGTTCTTTCCCGACCCGTCCCTGACCCGTCCGTGTCAATCGAGCTTTACAGATCCGTCTATGCGCGCCCTTTCTCTCATTTCGCCTCTTTCTCTCTTCGTCTCTTCGTCTCTTCGTCTCTTCGTCTCTTCGTCTATTCGTCTATTCGTCTCTTCGTCTCTTCGTCTATTCGTCTATTCGTCTCTTCGTCTATTCGTCTATTCGTCTATTCGTCTATTCGTCTATTCGTCTATTCGTCTATTCGTCTATTCGTCTATTCGTCTATTCGTCTATTCGTCTATTCGTCTATTCGTCTATTCGTCTATTCGTCTATTCGTCTATTCGTCTATCCGTCTATCCGTCTATTTCTCTCTTCTTCCTTCCTTCCGTCGTCGATGCGGACGTGGCAACAAACGTGCCCGTTGTACGATTGCGGCGTGGCCTGCGAGAGTTTCATCCCTTGACGCCCCCTTTCCACTCGGCCAATCTTCTTGTCGACTTTCTCTCTTATCGTGGCTTTTGGTAGGGGATTGTCGGTTTCGCCGGACGGCCTGTTACGTCGCTCACGTCAAAACGACGCAACATCTATGGTTTTGTTGGATAGATGGCGTCGTAAAATCTCGGGACAAAACGACGACCGGAGCACAACAACTACAATACAGGCAGCAAACTCAGAGACTGCAAGCTAGCTATAAGCTACGAGTACGTCACCGCCCAAAGTCGGCTTTGCGGAGGCTGCACCAAAGTGAGGCGTCGTCCGGTGCTGCCTACCAAGACGTTTGTCCAACAACTCAGCCCATGTGCGGAAAGGGAGGACGTTGTCGAGTGCTGTGGAGAGAGAGAGCCGCATCGCAGTCGAAATCCTATTTGCCGGCATTCGGACAAGGCAGACTACTCTTGCGGGATTTTGCGTTCCGCTCTCTCGGAACCTAAATGAAGAATAATAAAAGAAAAACGGTCTGACTCGAAAGTCAAAGTCCACAATACAAGAAAACACAAACATGGACACGCGTCCACTACCTCGATGCTGGCTGCCTATTTGTTGATTGCCCTTGCTCAGCTTCGGGGATCGTAACTGAAAGCGCCGTTGTGTGGTACACACGCACAGCTCGGAGACATAACCGTGCACAAGACTCCGGAGCGGCGGCCATGACGCTCGTCTATATAAGAAGCCATTTGTCCTCTTCCTAGGCCAATGGAGATGAAGAGACCGAATCCGCAGGGTCCTCATCGTCTGCTTTGCGGCACAGCTCGCCACTGGGTTGGGTGATTTCTTGTCTCGTCGTCTGTCCCTCCTTGCATTGCCCCGGATAATAAAGACAGGTTCGATGCCCGTTTACCCGAATACCCAGTGACCCAGAGTCGATCCCCATCGCAATACCCGGTTTTTGACGTCACCCCTTCCTCCTTTAGCTCATCCTCCATCTCGCATTCACAATCGTTGGTTCGTTCCTTTAATGTTTGAAGGTTGTGTCTGTATTATGCCATTTGTGTATTACGCCCAAGAGTACCTGAAGAAAGAAAGAAAGAAAAATAACGAGAAGATGCACAAAAAAAAAAAGAACTATTATCAAGAAGGAAAGAAGAGAGTTCCAAGAAGGAGAAAAAAAAGAGGTATGCAAAAAGAAAGATAGTTCAGAAAAGAAATCGCAAGAATATGCCGAAATCACGCCAGGTCGTAAAAAAAAAAAAGGATGCCCCTTCGGCCGCGCCGCGCAAGAGAAGAAGAAGAAACTCATACAATCTTGCTCAGCTTCAGCAGGCCGCCTTCGCTGGAGGAGGAGGAAGACGACGACGACGACGACGACCGCGACCCGCGCGCACAGCCGTAGCACCACCGCAGCAGACGGTTGACGACAAACAGACCGGCGACCAGGCCAATGGCGCCCATGCCGAACCAGGTCCAGGGCCGCGTGCCGATCCACATGAGGGCCTTGGCGTCGGCCTGGTGCCAGGTGCCGCTTTCCAGGTCGGTGATGAAGGGGGCCAGCTCGGTCGCGTTGATGACGCCAATGGTGCGGGCGTGCATGGCGTAGGGCGGGGTCTGCAGGTAGTCCTTGACGACCATGGTCAGGAACATGGGGCCGGCGGAGATCATGATGACGGCGTACGGCTGCCAGCGGGCCCAGAAGTGGGTGAGGGCGTTGTAGAGCGGGAGCTGGGCGATGGCGGACTCGTAGGCCGGGTGGCGGGCGGAGGCAATCATAAAGTCGTTGGTGATGCCGGTGGGGAGGGTGGACTTGAAGAGGGCGCGGTGCATGGCCCCCTCGCTCGTGTCTTCGGGGGTGGCCTCGATGCGCTCGAGGGGGAAGCTGCTGTTGCACCAGGTGTCCATGTCCAGGTAGATGCCGCCGTAGTGGTAGAGGACAAAGTAGCGGATGGCGTCGGCGCGCTGGATGGGGAAGGCGTAGTTGTCCCAGACACTGACGAACCAGGGGTACTCGTCCGCCAAGAAGGCGCGAGCCGAAGCATCGGTCCAGAGCTAGGTGGGCGTTGCGTTAGTCACATGGTCACCAAGGCGTTTGTTGAACAACCAGTCACCCAGTCACTCGACAGTAGCAGACAGGTCGCGGCCGGAGGGGGGGGGTCTCACCTTGTACTCAAAGTCCTTGTAGGCCTGCTTGCAGGACTGCTGCGACTCCTGCCACTTCTCGGGGATCTTGTCGGTGGCCGTGGTCTGGTGCAGAATGCGCGGGATGGCGTTGCGCTTGCTGGCCGGGGGCGGCGGGGCGGGGGCGGCAGCGGGATGCCGAGGGCGTGCTTCGTGGCCGGGACCGTCACACCGGCCGGGTCCCAGGCGTCCATGCTTGAGGGGCCGGACAGAACGACACGAGGGCCAAAGAACTCTTCGTTGCGGCGGAGGAGGGTGATGAGCGGCTCAAACGCCACAAGGAGAACGACGACAATGAAGAGATCAATCAGAAGCAGCGTGGTGGTGCCTCTCCGCAGACGGCGCACAAGCATGCCGAGGACATTGCGGTGGGGTTGTGATGGCGACTCGGGCCAGACGGCGGTGTGGGACGAGGAGGAGGTGTGCGACGTCGAGGAAGACAGCGAGGAGAGCGACGACAAGGAGGGCGAGCCCCAGATGTCGCGGTCGTGGTCGTAGTCGCGATCCTTGTCGTTGTCGACGGGTTCGTAGCGCGACGACGAGCCGGAGACCTTGCCACGGACGTACTGCCAGAGAGACGACATGGCGGAGGTAAAGAGGTGGGTGTGGAGAGAGTCACGGTTGGAGATAGTTGCGAGTCGAGAGAAGAGTCGGTCAAAACAGTTCAATGTGAGTCGTTTTGCGTAGTCGTTGTTCGAGGTTGTCTCGTCGTGTGCGCAAACGGCAGGTGCGACTGTTGTGTGCGGTTGAGACTTTTCTGCTGTGTAGAATGGACGAGCACCGGCTTCAGTCCAAGGAAAGGAAGGAGGTACCGAAGCGAGGGAGAGGAAAGAACAGATGACTGTCGACCAGTCACGGAGGGGAAGATAGTCACGGAATAGGCAGTCGCAGTCAGGGTCCAGAAAAGGGGGAAAGAAGAAAGGGGAAAAGGAGACAAGAATAGTGAATAGGAGACAAGGAGAGAAGGAGACAAGGGGAAAAGGAGGAAGGAGTGTGGGTTAAGAGAAGAAAGGAGAGAATGGAGAGAAAGGAGAGTGATAAGAGAGCGGCGGCAAAAGCAAGAAAAGGAGCCAAATTCAACAAGAAGCGTCAGTCGCGAAGCATCTCGAGACTGGAGTGGATGGGAAATAGAGAGCAAAAGAGAAGAAGAAGGGAAAGCAGAAAAGGAGACAAGTGAAAAGGAAAAGAATGTACGTCGTAATAGGCAGTCTGGACCTTCTGTTCCTTTCACAACCAAGCGAGAGAGACGAAACGAGTGCCAGAAAAGCCAAGAAAGGGACCACAAGACCAGACCCGGACCAAGACTCAGAAAGAGGGACCAGGGCACTGACAGACAGGGGGGACCAAGGGGATGTGGACGTGTGGACGTGTGGACGTAATTGGAGACGGGAGACTGGAGACTGGAGACTGGAGACGAGAAAGGGACTCGCGAAAACCCACTCTTTCTCCTTGTCCAGAAGACAGACGGCCAGACTAATGAGAACAAAGTAAGTCCCATGTACGCCCAGGAAGAGACCCACGAAAAACCCCTCGCAAAAACGCGGGTGCCCAAGTGCTGGGCGCTGAGCGCTGGGCAAACGATCAACAGGCTGCGTGGCAGTGGGCGCAGCTTGGCGCAGTTTGGTGCATTTGGCGCAGTTCTGGTAGCGTGCCTGTCGTGCATTTGGTGGCTGCAGTGTGACGACGGTGCCCTGAATCCGTCCCCGGACACAGCCCAGCCGACGCCAGGCTACACAATTCCCCCTGAACCAGGAGGACCGTCTGCAGAACGGTCTTCTTTTTTTTGGTGGGCGCCGGTCACTGGCTGCAAACTGGTGGGAGGCAAAATGGCAAAAATGGCAGGCAGAATGGGCGACTCCGCAGAAGCTAAGCATCGCTTGGCGCCAAACACGCGTGTCCTGCCCCTTCTGGCGCTCTTTCTCCTTTTTTTCGCGTGCGCCTTTCTTTGTGTCCGGCCCCTGAGAGAAAGATACGTACTCTTTCCTTTCCTCTTTCCTCCTTTCCCACTCTAGTTTCCCCCCCAAATTGCCCAATCTCCGGAAATTAGCTTTCCTGGTTGGCCCAATCCACCGTTTTCTTTCCTTGTTTCTCCACTCTCTATCCTGGTCCACTCCTGTACAAAGTACTCCGTACGACGGTCGGCTGCATGTATTCTGTATGTATCTTCTTCACTCCTTTGCGCCTAGTCCTCGCCTCTGCATACAATGGAAATACCTCTTCATAACCGCCCACTCAGGGGGCGGTGCCCGTTTAAGTACATGTACATGTACATTGCATCTTATCTTACCAGGGGTTTCTCCTCTTTCGTTTCCCTTCTTCGCCTCGGCTCCTCTCATCGTTCGGTCTGTTCTTGTACTCACTCAGTACGTCGAACTGGAGAGGTTTTTTTTGTCTGTCCGTCCGTTCTCCCCCCCGACTTGGGGAGACTAGGGCATTAACGAATATCGAACCTGTACTCCGACATGTACGTCGTACTCCGTACTTTGGGGCGATTCGAGGGTACTGCGGTAAGGTCGTACTCAGTACAGTACACACACCGTCGAGACTCGTCAGAACTTGGCCCAATTTTGGGACGGATTTTGGGACGGGTCGACGCGCTAGGGAGTTTAGGGGCTAAGGGGAAACGCGGTCAGCTTGTAGGGGCTTGTCACTTCGTACAAAGTACACGAATCTTACAGCAGCAAAACGTTAGGGGCGCTCTCAATTTGCCCTTGTTCTGCTTTGCCTTTGTCTTTTCGAAACATGGCAACCGACGCGCCAAGAAAGGGGGCCTCCGACTCCACGCACGTATTTGTATGACAACACAGTGCAAGAGACCTGTCCACTGTCTTCCAATTTAACCAAAATCTAAATTATTCGCACAAAGCACGAGTACCCACAACGGCGTGTCGGCGCGTGTCGGCACCGTGCTGTCCAGCGTCCAGCGCCGTTTGGAGGGCCACTTTAAGACAATGCTCTCTATCTGTCACTCAGTCCTCAACACGTAAGAGGCGAGCGTGGCTGTGCCTTTAAACGGTGCCTTCTTCACATCTAACTCATACTTGTAGTTTGCTCCTACGTCGCTTTATCCTCTCGTGCATTGCATTACACTACATGTACACGTATCTCTCCGCCCCCATACTTTGATAGAGTTGGTGCCCCTATTCGACAGGTCTCGCAACTGTTCGCATATCTTTCGCAATCCTCGCCCTCGCAACCCTCGCAATCGCAACACCTTGCCTGCTCGCCCGAGACGTCGGGTTGGCCGTCGTCACCTGCTGCGAGCGCTGCCCTTGTCCAACCCGCCTCTGTCACAGCTTTTATTTTGTGCGGCGCTTGCCAAAGATCGAAACAAGGAAGGCTGCTGGGTAAATTTGATCTGGTCTGGCCTGGTGTGGTCTGGTCTGTTGGTGGGCTGAAGAAACAGATGACCGGTCGACCAATTTGATAGTCTGAAAAAGAAGATGAAGAACGAAGAAGAAGAAAAAAAAACAGGATCAGATGCTCTTTCCATCACACCTTCCCCATGCGATCGTCGGATACCCAAATACCCCTCATCTGCCCTCCATGACGATATGGACGCTCAAGAGAGACAACCTTCTCGATCAGGTCCAGGTCGAAGCCCAAAGTAGACAAGAGGCAGGCTGAGGTACAAAGTAGGGTAGGAGTGCATCACTGTGCATGATCAGCGTTGAAGCGTGGAAGCTGCTGGCGAGGGAGAACGAGAAGACCAACGACGACGGCTTTGCGCTGCCAAAATGAAACGGAACGAAAACGACAGCCCAGTGGAGGCTTAACGGACGGAGACACAGTGGGGCTACACGTGAAGGACAGAACAGACGAGAGAAGGGCGAGACGGAGCTTTGGATTTTTGGGACGGCGCCTTTTTCAGGGCAAACGGCGCCAATCCCAAAACGGCAGTCAATTGAATACCCACTTTTATCGCGTAGCCCACCAACGACAGATGAGAGAACGCGCGGATAGGAGTATCTTGCAAGGTAATAATACAAGTACGCATACGTCGCACCCTGCAGATTACAGAAGTGGAGTATGTGGGCTCCTCAATGTCGCCAAATCAACACCAAACCGAGATGAATGACGACCTCCACTCCAAACCGAGGGCCAACGCAAAAAACGTTCCGAACGAGAAGGTGCCCACAGTTCATGGTCATTCCTTCCCTCTTCTCCAAGATTGACTGTGATTGGCCACAGGCGCGACGGGACGAGTACCGTGGCTGTGACCGCAACCTCCAATTTTCTTCAAAGCTGGATGAGGACGGAGTACGGAGTACTTGTACTTTGTAGGGTGCAACGGTCTCTTTCTTGGCTACCAACGCGCCGTGCACTTCCCTGTTTCGCGTACCCAACGATCGCAATCGGGATTCCAGCTCAATGAAGAGGCGATAGCTCCAAGTGAGTGACGGCAGCAGAGAGCAGAGAGCAGAGAGCAGAGAGCAGGTGAAACTGTCTTGATTGTCGCTTGTCGCTTGTCTCTTGTCTTTCTTGTCTCACTCATCTGCCAGCCGTCTCCAAGCGATCGAGCGGCCAAGCGATCAAGCGACAAAACGGTTGTAGGGCTGCCGATGGATGTTGCTGTTCGGAGAGATTTCTCCTTTTGTCTTGGCTGTTTTTTCTGATGTCGCTCTGCCTTGCTTTTTGTCTTGCTCTTGTCCTTGCGTTTGGGAGAGTCTGGAGACAATCTGGAGACATCTGGGGAGGTGACCACTCTCCAGACAGTTTACGCTATCGATCTCTTCAAACTTGTTTACAGCCACACGTCCATCCACACATTCACCCGTCGACTGCCACAAACGTCCACAGACCAGTTTAACCCGGTGTCAGCCACCTCGTACTCCGTATCCCTTGTGTGCGTTATCTGTTCCTGCGTCTGCATTTGTGTGTCCTGCGCTTGCATTCTCGTATACGTCGTATGCGTCGTATACTGTTCTCCGTACTCGCATCGCACTCGCCAATGGGCATCAGCTTTCTGCTTTTTACACCTTACACTGCATCTTTTGTGGTCGTCCTCCACTGCATGTATCGGCGTCGTCACCGGTCGTTTCAGAGTACAAACACAGCCATGCAGCATTATCGACAGACTACAAGCCGTTGATCCCATGGTGGTCCGTTCATTGTACAAGCCACAGCCCCGTACGGAGTAGTTTTCCGTACTCAGTACAAATAGGCGTACTCCTTTATCATGCTCTGTTCCACATTCAAAGGGAAGCAAATGCGTTCCTCTTTTTGGACCCAGTTGGATCTGTGCGTCGTGCTGGAGATACTCGGTGATCCACGGGCATCTCCGTGAAGCAGTGCACAAACGAGCTGAGCAGTTCAAAGTCGACAACCACGTCGACGTACGCTCAGAAACGCAAAATAAAAACGCCTCCAGATGAACGTATTCGTGAAATCGTCATCAACCATCTTCCGACCTCCATCACACCCACGCGCTCGTCAGGACCCGTACAGGCCCGCCGTCTCGCCCGTCGCCCTGTTCGCCGCACCGCCCCACCCGACAACGAACGAACCACACGGGCGCGCCGCTTTCCGAGATGGGCGCCCCAAAAATAGGTTGCCATGGTCGCCGCCAGCCGCCACAGGCCAGCAGCGGCAGGCTGAGACCGGCTGGGCACACCGTGCTCTGGCCCTGGATGGCGACGCGCGACGGACCACCACCCAACGCGGCCCTGTCTTTTCTTCGAATCCAAAGCCAAGCCAGGGCCAGGCGTATGTCCCGCCTGCACCTCTTTGCTGTACAGGACGCGCCCCCAGGGACCCCAGACGTCAGTTGACCTCGAACACCAATAATGGGGGGTTTGCCCCAGGAATGCGACCGCGGCACGGTGCCCGTCTGGTCCAACGTCAGGCGAATACAAAAAGTAGCCAATGCCGCCGTTGGCGCAGCCTGTTGGTGCGGCTGTCCTGCGTACAGTGCACCAGGAGTGCGTCACATCACATGGGACGGCTCCGGGCCACACCGCCAGGTACAGGCAGTCCCTCGAATCTGCGCGCTGGGGTTTTCCCCCAAAGGCGCCCGTCGTGTGCTGGGTGCCCGCCCGTGGCGATGCCCTGTTTGGGGCCGTCGACGGCCCAGCCGCTCGCCAGACCAGGCTTCGCTCAGCAGTCCCTGGGGGAATTGGCGGCGGAACCACAAGTGTCCAGATGGGCGGCTGCGCACAGGCGACACCGTAAATCGTTGTCCGTTGTTGAGCACAGGGTCGTTGAAGCCGACGCAAGGACCGTTCTTGACAGCAACGGTGAGGGGGGGGGCCGCTCGAGGCAGCCGAGGATGAGAACGACGTCAGCACAGCAGCTGCCAGAGGCGCAGCCACGCCGACGGCCCGGAGATGGTGGAGGGAGGCCATGCTGTGGGAGCGATGGTTGGAGAGAATGAAGATGTGATTGACGGCCAATGCCATGGCGATTGGAAGATCAACAGGGACAGCCTGGCTTAATCTATACTGCCGACTTTACCGGCACTCTGGCTCACACAACACATTCGGCCGCCCGGCGAGATTCCGAGAACGCCATGGCAGCCCGCGTAGCCGAAATGGGGTCAAGATACAAGCTCTGTTTGTCAGATGGTTTTTCGACTGTCGTTTGAGGTAGCTTCTGCCGCCACCATCTCTCAATCCGGTGAAGACTCGCTTCGATGGCAGGAAAAAAGACAAAAAAATAAGACAAAAAAGAAGAAAAAACAGGAACAAAAAAACGTACAGCAGCGGGTATTCGCTGGTCGTCACCGACCCAACTACTAATCCGCCGATTACTGGTTTAACTAGGGGAGAGCGGACGGGATCCCGTGTTCTCCAGTATCTATGGCCGTACGTGGAAGATGCGGATGGTGTGTGCTGTTATATGGGACGTTGGGGCGGAAGGTGGTGAGAGAGATGGGGAAGATGGACGAAAAGAACGAAGAAACGTTGGTATTGGGGCATCGAAAACACACCAACACAATTATACACGAGTCGAATAAGACAGCCCAACCAACGGCCAGCCTCACGGCGGGGTCAGCACTTCATACTCGTTGGGCATCGCCTTCTCTTCGATCCATGCCCGGATGCCGTGCGCAAACAGTTCCGGAAACTGCAGCGACCACCAGTGGATGGCGTTGCGCACGACAAAGGCACAACTGTCCGGGTTCTTTTGTCGCAAGACCTCGCCCGCCGTCCTGGTGTCGGCCACGTTGTCCAGCTTCCCGCCGGCCACAATGGCGACCCGTATGCGGCCGTCCAGCGCCGCCAGGTTGTCGTTGGTGACGCGTGCCAGCTCTTCGTAGATGGGACGCAACGTGGCCATGTTCTGGTTGCTCTGCACTTCGTGCCGCAGCCCCGGGATGGGCTGTGCACCGCCCAGTGTCGCCCAAAAGATGTTCTCCGTAGCCAGCAGGCTCGCAAGCGTCACGATCCCGCTCAACAGGCGCGGGTGCTGCATGAACCACAGCCGGGTACCCGTGAAGGGAGAGCAGCCGGTGCACCACACGGTGCGCACGAGCTCGGGATGGCGGCGCGCAAACTCGAGCGCGAGAAAGCCGCCCAGCGACAAGCCGACAATGTGGGCGTTCTTGTTCGTGCCGGGGACCTCCTGGTGGATCAGCCTCACCAGCCCGCGGACGGTGTTGTCAAACGAAAAGGGAATGTGTTTGGAGCGGGAGTGTGCGGGCAGGTCGACGAGCAGCAGATTGTAGCCGTTCTCCAGGTACGTGGCCACGCGCGTAAACTCGAGCGAGCAGGACTCGGCGCCGTGGAGAAAGACAATTGTGGGTGGTGATGATGGAGACGGAGATGTCTCTGGGCCCAACGTGTTCGGCTTCGATGACGGCCCAAGGCGCGTGAATGCCAGCTCGGGGCCGTCCTCCATCGGTATCGTACCCTCTGTGGCCATGTTGTCGGTGAGGAAGACAAAAGTGGCGGTGTGTAGAGAAAGATGACGAGGACTGGTAAGAGAAAGAGAAAAACGTCGCGAAATGACGTTGAATGCTCGATGTCGCCGTTGCAGGCAACCGCCAATAGCCCAACAGCCGCCAACAGCCTCCACAGCCGCGCTAGCTGATGGCCTTCTGACATCAGGTAATGCGACAGAACGGATGTCAAGTGGAACGTAATAGTACATCGTATTGGTTGAAGGTGGTGGTTGATTCCGTTAGGAATCCTGACTGGCTCAAAGTTGCTTGACTAGTCTAATTATGCCCATCATAAATGGGGTGCCTTTCTGGTGGGTCTCTGATCGGAAGCACGTGACAGACTCTAACATAGGGAATCGCGGCAGGCGCCTCCTCGTAAGACTCGTGGCCAATCAATTTACGCCTTTAACTTTGACCCCTTTTAATTTTCGTGTTATTATGTTTCCCTACACAACAACAACAACAATCAAGTTCGTTCACTCTTTCATCTACCAAGTCACCGACTCGTCCACTGTCTCGTGAACCTCCCCACCAACCGACAATTAAACCACCTCTACCTTTTGTCGTGTCCAACACGACCATCGTGTGTCGGGCACAGCTACGGACAACGCGACAGATACTCCAGCGGCCGCCACCAACATGTCGCGGACGGGGGAGGAAGCTCGGCGCGAGCTCGAAGAATTGCGGCGACTGTTAAACGAAAGGGAAAACGAGATTCATAGCCTGAGACGCGAGAACGAAGAGGAGAGACGCCAGAAAGAAGAGGAGAGACGCCAGAAAGAAGAGGAGAGACGCCAGAAAGAAGAGGAGAGACACCAGAAAGAAGAGGAGAGACGCCAGAAAGAAGAGGAGAGACACCAGAAAGAAGAGGAGAGACGCCAGAAAGAAGAGGAGAGACACCAGAAAGAAGAGGAGAGACGCCAGAAAGAAGAGGAGAGACGCCAGAAAGAAGAGGAGAGACGCCAGAAAGAAGAGGAGAGACGCCAGAAAGAAGAGGAGAAACGCCAGAAAGAAGAGGAGAAACGCCAGAAAGAAGAGCTACAACGACAACAGAGCCCAACACAACTCCTCACGTACCTCTCCCTCGTTGACGAACACCTCTTCCGCAGCCTGGCTGTGGAGAGCGACAAGAACAAGACGTCGGACCCCGGCACGACCAACGTTTCGGGCCGTTTTTATCCACAGTGCTTTCTCCCATGGACCGACTTCAACACATTGCACGAAGGCCTCTTTGCGCAGCTGGAGACGACCCTCGGGAGTGACGAGGTATTTCCGTCGCGCAATACCTTGCAGGCCCTGGGTGAGGACAGTAGTCCGCTTGTGTCGGACGAGATGGACCTGCGGCCCTTTTTGCGCAGCGCTGTGGAGAAACCAGCCGCGTCCATCGTCACGCAGTACCTGGCTAAAACGCGCCATGCAACGCTGTCGCGCTTCAAGTTTCGCAACAGCTTATACGACGCCGACTTGCAAGGTCTGGGGTTGGATGTCCAGGGGGCGGCGGAGGGTGGAGGACGGCCGAAGAAGAAGCGGATCCCGTCGCCCGTAAAAACGATTGGCAAACCCGACCGCTGGGATTTGCAACGCATCGATCGGAACAAGAGGTCGACACCCATGTCCTTGTGGGCGAGTACAAGGCGGCCCACAAGCTGCGGGCGACGAAGCTGGAGGCCGTGTTGGCGCAAATACCCGAGACGAATTTTTTTGCCGTGGCGGCGCGGGAGGACGAGCAAACGAACCAGGACGACCTGGACGCGGCGGCGGCGACAACAACGACAACAACGACAAATTCAAGGACGACTACGCGAAATGGCCGGATCTTTGTGGCGCGCGTGCTCTGCCAGGCCTACCATTACATGATTTCGTCCGGCCTCGAGTACGGATATGTGGCCTCGGGCGAGGCGCTGGTGTTTTTACGGGTGCCCGAAAACGACGCAAACACCCTGTACTACTTTTGGCGCGTTTTCACGTCGCCTGCTGGTGGGACTATGCCTCGCCCAGCCTCTGTGCCCGCCCGCCCGCCGCAAAACACGGCCGCAGCCTACCTGGCCAGCCTCGCTTTACTTGGCTTACAGTCATCGAGGCGGCCAAAGGCGTGGATTGATGCGCGTGAGAGCGAGCTGTCACGTTGGCCACAGCCTCGTCGGAAGGCGGCGCCTGGGGATAGACCTCGGCTTATGCCACGAGGCAGCAGGGGTGACGAAGGCGAGCCGGGGGGGAGGGAGGAGAGGGAGGAGAGGGAGGAGAGGGAGAAGAGGGAGGAGAGGAGGAGAGGGAGGAGAGGGAGGAGAGAGAGGGCAGAGGACACAAGAGGGAGAAGGCGGTGGTCGCAGTCCGCAGAAGCGGGGCCGCAGCCCAGAGACAAACGAGGAGGAAGGAGGCGCGGACAAAACGGGTATCTCCGACGGTACCGATCACCCGCTCCTGCCTTTTTGCACACAGGCCTGTCTGCTGGGTTTGACGCATGGGCAGCCGCTGGACAATGCCTGCCCCAATGTGCATTTGCACCGGGCAGCACGGGAGGATGGTCTTCTGCTGCAGGGCACGCAGCAGCCGCGGCACGAGGACCGCCATCCACTCACAGCGGACCAGCTCAGAAGGCGTGTCGAAGAACAGGTCGCAACCGACGAGGCCGTGCACATACAATCGTTGCAAGCGGCGCGTTTGTACGGGCGGTGCGGCGTACTCGTCCGCGTCACAGTGGCTGGGTTTGGCTACACGATGGTGGCCAAGGGCGTCGTGCCCGCGTACGAGCACGTTCTCGAACACGAGGTGGCCATTTACGACAAGCTTGCTGCCGTGCAGGGCCGGCTGGTGCCGGTCTGCCTGGGTATCGTTGAACTGCCCGAAACATTCAATCCGGGCCGCGGCCACATATGGCTCTCCCAGATGCTGCTGCTGTCGTTTGTGGGCTTGGATCTCTCTTATTTTGCCGCCATTCCATACAACGTCGACACCCAACGCGAGCTGGACCGCACGACGCGCGAGCTGTACAGGATGGGCCTCTACAACGAGGACGTCCGCGTCCACAACTGCGCCTGGAATGCCGAGGTCCAGCGTGTCATGCACTTTGATTTTGACCAGGCCGAGTTTTATGACCAGGCGAGTTTACGGGTGCCGAGGTGCCAGCCGAGGCCAGTCCGGCGGCCGCGTCCCCCGCAGCCATGGGTTCTCCGCTCCAGGCTAAGCGCAACTGGAACGGCACCGTGTCTCCGCGTGGGACACAAGACGGCTTCCCCCCCACCAAACGACGCGGCGTCGGAACCGTTTAGTAGAGAAACCGGCTGATAGACGGTGGTCCGTATTAGTTGTATTATAACGAATAACGATTAAGTATGATTCATAGCTTTAGTTAGAGATGAGGCCTAGGTAATGTGTCTAGCTCGTCCGTGTTGAATTCAGTTTATTTCTTTCGCCTCCTACAGCATAGCGTTCAATCTACGTACGTGCTACAGGTATAACACGGAAGCTCATGGGTGACACAGCCTAGCCACCTCGGTTACGACCTATGTAAGGACCGTATGTATGAACTTCTTCCGCCCGGAGGCATTAAGCCTAAAGGGCTCGTTTGTACACTCGATTCTGTCTGCCTGCAATTGTGTATGCATTATTGCTGTGCCTAAATGGGCGCTGCCATACGATGAGTGGAGCCATGGAGCCAAGGCTTTGAGTCTTCGAGGCTTTGTCACTACCCCGGGACAGGGGCCTTGTGGCAATGATGCTCTTTATATTAATATTTTCAAAAGAGAAGAAAGTGTATCTCAAGCGGAAGACGTGTAAGAAAAGGCAATCGGATTCATTAGTCACCTACGTGACAACGCCGAACCGTGATGAATGACGAGGTGTCTGCCCCTGACAACGTAAACAAACCATTCACCACTCGAGTGTCACCTTTTGTCCAGTGCGGTACTGTGCTCTGCTAATGATGTGCAGCAGCGTGTTCACCAAATTTGTACCACTGACACTGACAGGCTCTCTACCGAGCCACAGAAGAGTGGTTCGAACCACTCACACATCCCTGCCGCCTGTGGTCCACAACGCAGCCTCGTCATTGTAGCCTTGCGATGGTCCATTGATCTCACCAAATATTTATGTCGATGGTCTCTTTTCGACAATACAGGATACAATGACATTGTAGATGGCTCGATGGACCTCTCACTCATGTTTCTCTAGTCTCCCCAGTCCTATTCCTCTTCCTCCCCACTATGACCCTCTGTCCAGCTTATCTTCACTTCGCCCTCACTCTCCTGTCCGCGTCACCACCACCCATCGCTCCTGCCATTCCATGTCGATAACCACGTCGTTCCTTCCCCATTCGACAGTGAATAGCTTCCACCACCTTCTATCATGACTTCACCAGCTTCGTTTTGCTTCTTTTCTGCCACAACTTGGCCATGGCTCGTGCGAGCCTTGCGAGAAATTACCTCCTCGCCACACACCGCCTGGCCTGGCGACTCAATATAAAGAGAGGCTTTCGCCCTGCTCGAGACCTTTGCCTCTTCTCTTCCTTCCTTCTTCTCCAGCGTCTCTCCTCTCAAGCAAAAGTTTCTTTTTCTTTTCTTCACACACATTTTCCACTGTCTCTAGGCTGTGCCTCTTCTCTTCTTCACACTGATCGCAACGCTCTTTTTCATACTTGACTTTTGTTCGACAAGACGCCGGCTGTCTCTCTATTCACCACAGACTCTTCGCCTCGACAGTGCTCTACTTCAAACCGTCTTCACCCGTCATTCAGCTCACTTTCTCCTACGTTCACTATGCCTTCGTTCAAGACCACCACTGCCGCCCTCGCTGGCCTCTTCCTCGCTGGCTCGGCGTCGGCAGGCTGGACCAACAGCTGCCGCAATGCTTGCATCACCGCCGCGGACCCCAACATCCTCGTCACGGAGTGCCTGGTTTCGGGCGGCGACAACGGCAACCCCAACGACCAGAACTACCAGTGGGGTGAGCTCGACCTCAACCAGATCCTCGAGTACGCGCCTCCCTACATTGTCTACCAGCAAAAGTAAGTCTTACGTCGCCTCTGCTTCCACTTCCTCTCCCCTATGCTTATTGTTAACGCCCATTTTCCCTCCAGCGGCAATTTTGCCAATGCCAATACTGGCCCCTGCACTTCGTGTGCTGTTGCAGAGGGCCAGCTGAAGTGTCTCTGCAACGGTGCTACACTTGCGACTCTCGATCTTGGTACGTTTCCATATCACGCTGATCGACTCACCTCCAGCTCACGGCATCTTTTACGTACTGACCTCTCTTTCTTCTTGTTCTTCCCCTTCTCCCTTTAGACACCTGGATCTCGGACGCCACAGGTGTTTCTCTGCTTTGCCAATCATGCCTTTGCCCCATCTGCGGCCAGAGCACCTCGCGCACCTGCTAGTTGAGCGCAAGCGACACCCGCACAGCGAAACCCACACTCGACCGACCCAGTTCCTTGATCTTCTCGACAGCTCCTGGATGAAGAACCACGGTTCGCAGTGCTGAAGGCAATTATCACGGGGCTGATGATGATCTGAGATGCCACAAGGGTCGAGGAAGACGGGTTCGAGAAAGGTTTGACCTTGCGGTGGGATGGTGTTCGGAGCTGGCCTTTCTCTCCTTCTTCCTCTTCATCTTCATCTTCTTCCTCCTCTTCTTCCTCTTCTTCCTCTTATCTTCTTTTTTTCCCTTCTTTTTCTTCTTTTCTCTTATCCTTCTCTGCTTTTCTTCTTTTCTTCCTTTCTTCCGTTTGCCGTCCTTTTACCCGTCTTGTTCTTTTTTTCTTTGTACTCAGATTTGCATGTACCCCTAACAGGGTCTCTGGTGTTCCGGTCAGGCCAAAGGTCAGAGGTCAAATCCATTCTCGCAGATACTTTTCAAAACCAATTCATCTTTTTATTCTAAAAACAAAAAACTTCCACTTCGTCTTCTCCCCCCTGTAGTGACTACCTATAAACTAGGGCACCCCATCGCTTTGTAGTTCCGACATTCTGAGAGCGGCTCGCGCCTTCGTTGGCCAGGAGGCCTGCCGTGCCCTCTGGGAAGCTGTTGTCCACCGCCTTGGCCGTGGTTGAGGAGGTCCCTGTACATTCTGCAGAGGTGACGGTCGCCGTCAGGTCGTAGCCACGGACCTGCAGGGAGAAAGATGTGTGCAGCTTGCTAGGCGGAGCGGGAGGAAGGTCTGTACAAAGTACCTGATTTTTTTTGCGAAACGTGCAGCGCTCACGTTTTGTACTGGTCTGGCAATGGCACCAATGCTGCCACCTCTTCATGGCCTTCCTTCTCCGCCCGTTTGAGCGCCATCGTGCCCCCCCTTGAGGCTCGGGATGCTTGTGTCGGCGCCTTGTGTCGGCGCCTTGTGTCGGCGCCTTGCACCAGCAAGAACGGGAACCGCCGCCATATGGCAGTCTCCCCGTTTGCGCCGCCTTGGGCAGAGCCGTGCCAAGGTCCGTGGACGGCGATCATGAAGGCGTTTGGGGTGGCGTCTCGTTCTCAAAGTTGGTCGAGGACCTCGACGATGTCGTCACCCGTTCTGCCTTAACGTGTGCTGCAACCGCTGCCCACGATGCACGTCTGTACCGTGCTTGTCCAGCAGCGCGCAAAAAAACACCGCAATTTCGGGGAGGAAGGCCCCTTATTGGCACCTGTGCATCAACTGGCAACGTCGGTTCCTAAGTCACAAGGGGGCTGCACGTGCTCAGCAAAAACTACGCAGTACCATTGCTTGATGGTGCTGATCAAAGTGATGCGAGCGTGGTGGCGGAATGGAGGAGACAGGATGTCGCCAACGTCAGTTCAACTTGACCTGGCCTTCGGGGCAAGGCCGTCGTAGATGGAGCTGTCTTATTTACTACGTGGGGCTTCTTTTTTTTGTTGACTTATCGCGACTTTATTTTTATCCAGTGTTATTCGAAGTGGATAAAATCTAACATCCCTACAACACATCAAAAAGAAAGTTTAATTATTGAATACTACGCAGTACATGGAACTCGGAGAATAAAAACAGGACAAAAAGAAACAAAAAAACGTACAGCAGCGGGTATTCGCTGGTCGTCACCGACCCAACTACTAATCCGCCGATTATTGGTTTAACTAGGGGAGAGCGGACGGGATCCCGTGTTCTCCAATATCTATGGCCGTACGTGGAAGATGACGGTGATGTTAATGCTTATGAAGTGGGTCGTAATGGAAAGGTTGTGAGAAACAGAAAGGAGACACAGGCGGTAGGTGCTGGAGGACGGGATATGACCCTACAAGGCTGCAGGCTGCAGGCTGGTCGAGTTTGCTATTCTTACATGTATTGAGCGTGTCATATCCTAAGCAGAAAAGAACAGCCCATTAGCTCGGTATTATGATAGCAAATTCGGTGGTGAATTCTTGACGTTGAACCAGACGAATTCGTCTCGAGAGTAAACCGATTTAAACCAAAAATGAATCAAAAAGTACATCAAAAAGTACATCAAAAAGTTCATCAAAAAGTAAATCAGAAAGTATATCGAAAAGTAAATCAATCACAGATCAAGATAAATAACAAAACCACAACCATGGGATATCACAGCCGTCATCGACTTCTCCTTCATCAACTTCCACGCACACGCTCATCAGCCTCCACCACCACACCCACCTCCGCCGCCGCCGCCGCCTCCACAACCGCCACCGCCACCGCCACCACCACCGCACCCTCCACTTCCACTTCCACCTCCACCTCCACATCCACCTCCACCGCCGCAGCCTCCGCCGCCGCCACCGCAACCACCTCCACCCCCACACCCACCGGAGATGGACCCGCAGCTACCACAGCCACCGGGCCCGCCACAGGCGCCGGCCGCAACGCCGCCGCTGCCGCAGCTGCCGTTGGCACAGTTGGCCCACTCGCCGGCGCCCATGGGGACGGACCCGGGATCGGTGTAGTAGTAGGCCGGCGAGAAGTAGGGGGGCGCGACGTAGGGCGAGTACATGTAGTAGGCGTAGCCCCAGTGGTTGTAGTACTCGTCGCGGGGCGGGAGCGTGCGGCCGTTCTTGGCGGCGCGCTTGACGGCCTCTTGGTAGTTGCGCTCGATGCGGGCGAGCTGGGCGGCGCGGATCTGGCGGGTGACGCGGGCGCGGACGTCGTTTTCGGCAAAGAGCACGGCGTTGTGGGCGGACACATGGGCGGCACGGTGGGGGGCGGGGCAGCTGTCGGCGGCGCCCGACGTGTGGAAGTGGTCGACGACGCCGCCCTGCTTGGAGAGGCCGAGCGTGCGGCGGACGCCGCTGCTGACGTGGGCGGCGCGGACGGCCTCGCAGTACCAGCAGGTGCACGCGCTGTAGACCTCGCCGTACTTGCGCTGGTAGGCCTTGCTGGTGAACGCAAAGGCGAGGTGCAGCTTGTCCTCGTCCATCTTGTCGTCGTGGTCGATGAACTTGCTGCCGGTGCGGCGGACGCTGGTGTGGTAGTACGCGGGCGGGCTCAGCTGGTGGGTGTGCCAGGCCAGGTCGACGTCGAGCGTGGGGACGCACACGTGCAGCGGGTGGTCCACCAGCAGGCCCAGGAAGCGCTTGTACTTGACCAGGAGGCGCTCCATGGTGGCCCGCGCCGCGGGGCTGTGCAGCCAGTCAATGGACTGCATCTTGTCGACAAAGATGCCCTGGCGCAGGACGGCCCCCGTCAGGTCCAGCGCAAACACGCTGGCATTGTCCCAGTACCGGCTCATCATCTTGCGGACGGCCAGACGGGCCGCTGGCTCCGGGCGGTACGGTTGGCGGCCAGCGATCTCGTCGATGGCCTTGAGCTTGTTGCTGTTGCTCAGGATGTCTTCGAGGCGGGTGCGGACCACGTTCATGGACGTCGACCGGGGCCGTGCCGTGGGATCGACCAGAGGTTTGCGCCTGGCCCGCGCCCGCGCCCGCGCCCGCGCCCGCAACACCGTGCTGCCCGGAGCCGCCAACAATGGCGGCCATGATGCCGCCGCGCTTGATCAGCCGGTTGGGGAAGGTGCGTGCCTCGGGCCGCGTCGCGGCCAAGGCGCGCCGCGGGGGGATGGCATCGGCACGTCCCGTCTTGGGATCCAGGATGGTGCCTGGCATGGGCCTGTCGTTGCGGATCAGCTCCAAGCTGTCCGAGACAAACTTGCCGACCGCCAGGGCCTTGCGGTCAATGGTGAAGCGGCACGACGCGCACGGGATCTGGAAGCCGTCGCCGCCGTCGCCGTAGCCCGCACCCATGAGGTCGCCGCTGCCGCCGCAGGTCGTCCAGGGCGCCGTCGTCGACTTGGCGCAGGCCGGGCAGACCACGGACTTGGTGTCGCCGTCGTCGATGTTGTCCCAGGCGCGCCGGGTGGTGCGCTGCCACGCCGCCTTGGCTTCGTCGGTCACGCGGGAGAAGGTGCCCTGCGCCGGGTCGATGCAGGCGCTGATGACGGCCCACGGCATGCCCGCGGCCCAGATGCGGCGCGCCCCCGCGCGGATGCAGTCCTCTAAAAAGGCGCGCGGGTTGAGCATGTGCGCGTGCATCACCATCAGCACGTCCAGCGGCAAGATGTTGTCGGCGGTCCAGACGTGCGCGGCGCGCGGCAGCCTGACATGCACAAAGGCGCTGTACGCGGAGTGATACGGCACCTCCATGTCGCGCTCCGTCAGCCGCTTGTGGTCCCTGGTCGCCTGGATCCACCAGGCCTCGTAGCGGTCGACGGCGCGGGCGACGTACAGCGCCCAGCGCTTCTCGCGCACTTTGCTGAGGCGCGCGCGGTAGCGGTCGTCGGCCGAGGTGGGCGGGGCCTGCTTGTCGGGGATCGAAAGCGGAATGGAGACGACCTCGTTGGGCGCAGCGGCCATGGCGTCGGTCAGGCCGAAGATGCCGTCCGTGTAGCCAATCTCTTCCTTGAGGGTGTGTACGGCGTTCAGGAACTGCAGGTGGGCAAGGGCCTCGTCTGGTGTCGGGTACGGGTATTGTGTCTCATCGTGTATGTTGCTTGAATACGCGGGGATCGGTAGCGGCGCGGCGGGCAGCTGGAGGTTGGCCAAGACCGCCGTCAGTCCGGCGAGGTCGGCTTCCGAGGGCGGCTCTAGGGTAGCAGGCTGCGCCGGTGCCTCGGCCGTGTAGGCAGGCAGATCCTCTGAGGTCTTGGCAGGCTGTGCGCCGTTGCTGACATTCGGGGCTCCATTTTGGGTGCCGTTCTGCTGCTTCTCGGCGCGCGCTTCCTTGTCCTTGTCGGACGCCTTGTCCTTTTTCTGCCTCGACCACGGCTTCCTCGACCACGGCGCCATGGCGAGGGTGTGGGCAGGGTGTGGGCGTGGTGTGGTTGTGGTGTTGAAGGCAAAAGCGGGGTGACGTAGCGCTCAGCGGATGTCTTGGCGATGCTTGTTGTCGCTTCTTGGCTGTTTGGATGTTGTCAATGTTGATGTTAAAATGGTTGCTGCCTCCTTTTCCTCTTTGGAGTCCAAATTGTCACTTCGAGTCAAGTTTGAGCTCAAAGAGAAGGAGCCCTTTTGAGCCCCTTTTTCTTGTCTTGTGCTCGCTCGCTCCTTCTCCGTTTGGATTGCTCTTCCATTTATGTGCTCTTATCTGCTCTCCTGTCGCTCGTCGGTCGTGCCTGCCTGCAACTATCTGACTTACATGCCGTAGTCCCGAACTGCACTAAATGCACCATCGTAGTTGCCTGCAAATGCCACTAAACCCGGGCTCAGCCTCCCGCCTCCAGTCTCAGTGGACCACAGGGCGTTTTTTGGATGTTGGCCTTATCTGCGGCTTAAGACTTATGTAAGTCCAAGCGCTTGGGCGAAGCCTGGCTCACCTGGAGGTGGCAATCTTTACTGGGCTGAAGTGCGGTCGAGGGGCTGAAGCGGTGAATTACATGGGTTTGCCTAAAATGTGGGGCTGACTTGGGCGACTCGGTGACGGACGGCAGGCACGGCAAACGGGTACCTTTTGGTTCAAAGCTTAACCCAAGATACCAGGATATACCGAGATCATATCAGGGATCAACTCCTCTTGGGAGGCTGTGGGATGTAAGATACCAAGCACGTGAAAAATAGAGAGAAAGGCCAGGTGGGCAAAGATGCCGAATGCCTTCCTGACTGGCTTGAATGCCTTGGATGCCTTGAATGCTTGAATGCCTTCAAGATAGCCTTCTTCCATGCCCTCTGGAAAGCCTCTGGAAAGCCTGTCGAAAGCCTGTCGAAAGCCTCCCGGACGCCTCATCGTTTGGTCGGACGCGGTGCGGGAGAATGCAGATACAGGCCAGGGCACAGCACACATTCTCTCCCACCTTCTGCCTCCTCGTATGGGCAATGGCACGTGTTCCGTCTCAGTCACTCGGTAAGCCTGCTCGGATTGTGTCTTGTTTGTCCCGTCTCCGGCGCATGTAGCGGTAACGATCAACCACAACAAGGCAGTGCTGGTCAGATGATAGGCGCTTACGACGTCAGCGTGCAGCAATCGGCATTCGGACCATGCTTCGTCCTTTGTGATATCCGCGCTGATTGATGTAGACTCTGGTGATGGCGATGGTGAGTTTCGCTTACGTGCAATTGCATATCCTAACGGGGTGTTCTCTCTCAAACAGAGTTAGCTTTCATGTTTTTTGGGGTTTTTTTTCCTACTCAAAATATGTCTCCCCTCATCACTTATTCTGTTGTTAAAATACATTTTTCTATTGATATCCAGTGGCAGATTCTGGTTTCTGAAGCTAAATGATTTCTCTTTGATAATTTAAAGAATGGGAATTGAAAAAATATTGTTTTTGGAGTGTGATCTGTGTTTAAAAAAATCTTCAAGAAAAGACCTTTTGAAATATTGTTCCAACACCATCGCAAAAATAAAACTTGAACGATAGAAACAAATAAATATATTGAGACCATCTCACTTTGGTCTACAAAGTATGTCGAATTAGAGCAGTTGTGGCAGTACGAGTATTTGACGTGACAAAAGCCGTTCATAGGACAGGAGTAAGCTCTACCAGGGGACGGTGTATACGCCATGCCGTCACTAAAACTGTAGCCGGCGTACTTCTACACTTTGACTTTTACATGGCAGCCTCGTCCATTGCCAAGTCTAGACGCCCGGGTCTCGCGCCCTGACAGCTGTAGGAACGATGCGGCAAGGAAGACCGCCGAGAAAGCTCGACTGCAGCAGTTCGACAGACCCCAGTCTGTTTGTGTTTTTGTTGGTTCAATCTTCCTCATTGTGAATACATGGCCTTTACGTCTGAGAATAACAGCCAAAGCTCCACCCCAGGAAGAAACAGCCAGGCGAAGCGCGCAAGGACCAACCATCCAGCGCGCAAAGGCGAGAAGTTGTTGCTCAGAGGACCGCTCCGTTGCCCGGCTTGAAGGTCACTTTGTACGGAGTACCGGTACTCATCGAGGGGGAATGCCATCTACGACAGCGCTGCAGTGCAAACTCAGGAACCCCGAAAGGCATTAGGGGCTTGAACGACGAACTGAAGCTCAAAGTTTTCCATGATACCGACAAGTGTTAGTTCGGTAAGATAAAACAAGAGGCAGACAGGAAAATGGTCGCCCTTGCTGGCATTTGCATCCGCGGCTGCTGGATGGCACGAAATGGGTGTTTTTGGATGTTTGGTCCAGTCCGTGAACAAATGCGCCCTCGCGCGGCGTGCTTTGTACGGTTGTTGATTCGAAACAAGACCCCGTTCGACAGTCTATGGCGTTGAAGAGGATTCTTCGAGGAAGCGCTCTCCACCTCAAGCATCTCACATTCAACATGAGGGGAGGCAAACAAGAGCAGCTACTGAGGAAAACGAATAAAGATGAATTGTTGTATCATCACTTCAACGCAGACTGCGAACAGCTGATGTCCCGGATCCTTTGGTCGTCTGTCCATTTTTGGGGCTATTCATATGATACGCCTTGGTGTTAGTGGCACCCAGCGAACGATGGCGGCGATGGAGTTGAAAAATACGTGCTTTTAGAAAGGGTTAGTATGCGGAGTCTGAAACCCAACTCAACTAGAGTTTAATTAAGAAGAAAGACGGAGGAAGAACCCACGCGTAAACGTCGTACTTATAATACGTATATAAGGTTCCGTGCCCATGCCACCGCGCCATTCTCGGCCAAGAACAACGTCCGAGTTATACAGGTTATAACCGTTTAAGTGGCTCGTTATTATGTCGTTTTCAACTGTCAGGGTCGTCTCCTGTTAGAATGTGTGATGTATTGATAATTGTTGTATAAGGAAAATCTACAGAATATGGGTATGCTCGTTGACCCTAAAAACCTCCCTATTTTTATATAAACTTAGGTTAACTTTATTTAGTTAGTTTCCTAGGTTAATTCCTTAGGCCACCTTATATATTTTATAGCTCCTTCCGATATACCCCCTTAGGGGGGCCTCCTTACGTAATACTTAATATATTTTAACTTTTTTAAGGAGCCCGGGCGTTTCCCTTTACGGTACTTTAAAGTATACTTTTTACCTTAAATAAAGCCGTTATTATTTTAATACTTTATTTTAATTATATTTTCCGTTTATTTTTATTTTCTCGTCGTCGTTATATACTAGGAAAATTTACTCTTACCTTCTTCGAAGGTTAATAACCTCGTTTAATATAATAACTACGTTTATAACCTTTTTAAAACGTACGAAAGGGTCTCCCGTAAAAGTTTTTATAAACTTATTAATTATTATAACCTTCGTAAATACTTATTTAATTTTAAGCCGACCCTTTTATACCTTTTAACGAACTTATATATTATAAATATCGATATATCGTAAGCGAGTTTTTAAGCGAAGGGTGTTATTTATAATAAAACGAATAATTTATTTATTATCTTCTTCGATAACGAAGTTATTATTAAACGTAAGGCCGAGTTAATCGAATAACCGTCGAATATAATATAACTCTTTCGTATATATTAAAACGAGGAGCTTTACTTTTATAAAGGAAATAATAACGGTATATTACTTAAATAACTTTTATATTATTAACGTATTAAAAAGCTTTATAATATACCCTTATATATTTACTCGGTCTTTTATATTATCGTTAAAAGACGTATTAAAAGCGTATTAAAAGTTGGTTATAATATTATTTATACCGTCGAAATATAAGTTAAAATATTAAGTTTTATATAAATAAAGGAGTATAATTACCGTATTATTATAATCCTTTAATAATAAGTTTATATTATATTTATAAAGGCGAGTAATATAAAATATTACGTTTAGCCTAGTATTAATTATTATATATAAAAGTAACCCGGTAATACTTTAGTATTAATATATACGAGATTACGGTATTAATTTTATTAAAGTAACTAAGATAATTTATAAGGGATATAATCCTCGTTTACCGCGGAAGGAGTATAAATCGTTAATCGAGAAGTATTTTCGCGTTATTTTATTAATATATTTAACTTAAGAGAGTTATAAGCCTCTTTATTTTACGGTACCGTAAGACCTTTATACCTAGAAAAAGTCGTATATTATTTAAGTCCTTTACTTTAAATATTTTTTTTAAATTAATTATTAAAAAGTTAACCGTTTTTTACTTATTTTTACGGTATAATAAAATAATATCGTCGACGTAAATAAAACGGTAATATTATACTTTATAAATATATAAGGGTCCTCCTTAATAAATATATAACTTAAAGCCGTTAACCTTTTCGTAATATATTATTATTATAATAAAGGAGATTATCGGAGATTATATAAAGCTTTTTTTAATAATTAAATTACCCTTTTTCCTTACGGTATAATAACTTTAAAGCTTAATAATAATAATATATAAGTTAATTTATCGAGGTCCGCGTTAACGAATACGTTAACGATATTAATTTACCGTAACTTTAGGTCGAATTTAATAACGATATAAAGGAAGATCCGAAGTATAAGATTATTAAGAGTCGTTACCCTCGTAAATTAATTAATCTTTTCCTCCTAGTTACCTAGGATTATTATACGTATTTTAAGCGTTAACTTTATTATACCGGTAAAATCGGTTTTATAATTATATACTTATATACTTCCGAGGATTTTATACCTTTAATATCTTTTTCGGTAACCTCTTCGAAAGTTTTTAATTTACGGTAAAAGGTAATATATTACTTTTAAGCTTACTTAAAAAGGTATCGTCGTTATATATAAAAAAGGTTTCGTATATATACGAAAAAGGTATTAAGTCGTAATAATTTTATCGTAATACCGTTAAAAACGTCTTTATAACGGTCTTATATTCGGGTAATAATATTTCCGACTCCGTAACTTTATTAAAATAAGTATCTCCTCCCGTTAACGTACCCCGAAAAATTATAAATTTTAACGTTATTAGTCTCTTTCCCGTATCGTTATTATTTTCGTTAAATAATTTATCGTTAATATTATCGCTCTTTACTTCTCGGTTTTTATTACGGTTACGGTAAACGCCGCCGGGTATACCCTTAATTTTATTATCGCCTCCGGTATTATAAGGGCTTTTTTACGGGGGTTAACCGTAAAGGGTACCCCTTAAGAGTTATATCGCCGGTATAATCTTCGGGACTAGGGTTATCCTCTTAAGTATTTACCTCGTTATTAATCTTTAATAAAGATTTAAGTACTTAATAACTTTATAACTTATCGTTAAAATTAAGGGTCGCGACTCTTTACTTTTAAATACCCTCCTCTCCGTTAAAGGTAATAAATTAACGCGTAAGTATAACGGTTTTACTTTAAAAATATTTACGTTACGTACTTTTACGTAATCTTTCTCCTTCTTCTTTTACGTATATATTAATAATAACGTTTAATTCTTTTATTAATAATTTAACGTATATAATAACCTCGCCGAATATTTCGCCTTTATCGAAAACTATATCTCTTATCGACCTTACCTCTCTTAATCTCGGGACTTAGATTTTAAAAATATTAAAGGATTTATAACTTACTAGGAAGTTAATATACGCTTTAAGTTATAATTTTCGTTTTTTATTTTAACGTTTTTAGGCCTCTCTCGTTAAAATAAATATTTTATAACCGAATACCTTAAATAAGTAATATCGGGCACTTAACCTCGTACGGCTTCGAAAGGGTTATATATTATAACGAACGATAGGGTAAACGGTTACTTATATATACGGTTACACCGATAATATTAAGTTATAAGTTTTTTAAGAGTTTTATATTTATTCGTATAATACGTACTTTAATTATTATTACCCCCTTAAAACGTTTAAAAGCCTTATTTTATACTTATATATACGGTGTAAAGGGCTCGATAATAATACCTCTCTTTTCGACTCTTTTCGCCGCTCTTTTATTAATAATAAACTTATTATTAACTCGAATTATTACGGTTTTATACCTTATTCGCTTTATAATATTTAAAGCCTTCTCGATTACCGTAAAGAAGTTAGTTTTTTTAGTGAGGGTATAATATAATATATATTTTATATCGTTATAAGTAATAAAAAGGGTTTTCGTATTATTATCGTTATACGTAATTATATCCGTTTAATTAATATTTAACCTTCGAAATAATTTTAACGATAACTTATCGAACGGTAATTTACGTAATACCACTCTTTATATCTTTAAAAGTTATACGTTATATTCGATAATATTTAAGCCTTTTAAACGTACGCCTTTTACCGAAATAAGTAAGTAAGTAATTATATCTAACCCTATATAACTTAAACGGCGATATTAAAAATATCCCTTTTAAACTTATATATAACGCCTTTTTCGTAAAAACGATATAAATATTAACTCTTTTACTTCCTCGATAATATAATATTACCCGTATTTTACCGTTTATACCACTAATATCTTTATACGAGGGCGGCTCCCGTCGGTATCGTCGACTTTATATAACTCCCCGGTTTTACTCCTTTAAAATACCTTTTACTCCTTTAAACGACCGAGGGAGATTACTTCGATTATAAATTTTAAGTAATAATTACGTTTATTAATTTTAACGTTAAACGTACCCGTTCGCCTTCGTTTTAATTAATTAAGTATTATAATTATATACTTTTATTACTCCGTTATTAATACGTACGTACTCCGGTATTATATATTATTTAAAAGTTTTAAGGCGGTTAAAGTTATTAATAATATATACGGAAAGTACCCGAATTAAATAATACTTTAAAAGGCGGTTTATTTAACGTTAAAATAATAAATATTTCGGATATATATAATATATTAACTTTTAATATTTTTTTAAAACCCCTTAAGCCTTTTATAATAATTATAAGTTATAAGTATACCTTTTATATTAACTTACCTTTACTTTAATAATAAAGGTATTAATTAACTTTAATAACGGTTACCTTTTAATAACGCTCCCGCGTAATAATAATTTTAACTTTCGCCTTAAACGAATAATATATAAAATAATTAAGTTTTTTCGTCGAATTATTATAAAAGTAATCCTTTAAGTTATAATTAATCCTTTCGTATAATTTATATAATACGTCGCGTTTAACTTATTACGTAATATTACGATTACGATATCTTTTACGTCCCCGTTAAAAAAAACTTTTTTATCGGCCTTTATTATACCCTTAAACTTAGTTTTATTATACCGGTAATAACGGAGGTAGTTTTTAATCCTCCTCCTTTTTAACTTCGTCGTTCTCGTTTTCCGTACCGAAGTTAACGAGTATTAATCCGAACTTTTTCTTTCGAATTAAAAAATAAGAGGTTTAATAAATAAAGTCTCTTTTACTCGAAAGTCTTTAATAATACCGAGGGCTTTTTCGACGTAACGAGGTATATCGTTTAAGTTTCGTAATACCTTCGTTTTTAAACTTTAAATTAATTAATTAACCTTATTTACTTTTACGGGAAAACGCCTTTTAAATACGATAATTAATCCGGACTTTATATTTTAAACTCGTTTTAATCGATTTATTTAATTATATATTTACGTTATAAAATAAATTAATTATTTAACCCTTTATTTACGAATTTTATATATTTAAAGGCCTTTTAAAAGATAATTTTATACTCCGTAATAAACGAGGGCTTTATTTCGTTAAAAAAAGGCTTAACGACGTCGAATAACTTTAATACTTTTTTTTTCGGCTTATCTCTTTTATAAAATATACGTTTAAAGGTATTATTAACGTAATTATTAAAGAACTCTTATATTTTCTCCGTCGCCGTATTAAACTCGCGCTTTTTTATAATATATTAATTAATTTACCTCTTTTAAAAACGTAACTTTTTAAATAATCGTTATAAATAATACGTACTTTCGTTTAATTCTTTTCGTATACCGTTTATACGGTTTACGTATTAACTTTCGTAATACGTTAAAGAGGGTTAAGCGGTTACTTTAAGTAAAACACTTTAACGGGGTTATACCGTAATATATATTCTTCGCCTCGGAATTAATTTAAGCGTTATAAATAAATACTTTAAGTCGATATATTTTATAAATTAAAGGTAATTAACCTTCGCTTTAACGGCTCGTTATTAATCGTAAAAGTTAAGCTTTTCGGCTAAAACCGGGATTTTTATAATTTTAATAATCGTTATAATATTAAATTCGGCTTTTATTAATTTTAACGGTCGTAAATTAATTCTTTTTAATTATTTTATTATACGTCGCGCGTACCGGACTCGTAATTATTAAAATATATAATATATTAATAATTATTATATAAGGAAAATCTATAGAATGTGGGCATGCTCGTTGACCCTGAAAACCTCCCTATTTTCTATATAAACTCAGGCTAACTCTATTTGGTTGGTTTCCCAGGTTGATTCCTCAGGCCACCCTGTATATTCTGTGGCTCCTTCCGACATCTTCACGCCAGCGGCCAACGCGTTCTCACGTGAACTGGCAAATACCGGGGCTTGGCACAATGGCGCAAGCACCCGCTGTCGTTGGCTCGCGTGTCTCTGCTCCCTCATGCCGACGTTGAGCTCCTCCACCTTTTTTTTTTTCGTTTTTATTCACGCACGTCGTGCACCACACGGCCAGACATGCCATGCATGCCGCACAGGCAAACACGCAATTGCTGCAGCCAAACCTCCCACCCACCTTCGGACCTTTTATTTGCAGGCCTTGCCCCAATGTATCTTTAATTATAAATCGGATTTTGCCAACGCCTTAGTTTTTTCTGCGTAGTCGTCGGCTGCTCGCGTATTTTGCCAGCTGCACAGAGTGACACCATCGCAGCCATGTTAAAGACGTGAGCCTGTCGGCGTTGACGCCATCGCCGTGGAGCGGTTCTGCTCCCCAATTCACCCAAAACTTGGGTGTGGGACAGTGGTTGTGGCAGCCACAATCACACACAAACAGACAAACACGGGGCTCCATGAACACATGAACACGCCATGGACTGCTGTTGACGGACGTACACGGGCTGTGGTGGGCGGCAAGCAGGAGACGTTCGATGTCCTATAAGACGTTCATATGTACGTGATATCTACGTGGGAGACTCGGACTCGTACACTTCATTATCCCTTTGTTTACACATCTTCTCCCCCTTCCACCGCCCACCACCCATCGTCCACCGCCCAGCATGCCTACCGAGTTCATCTCCCTCACGTTCCCCAACGAGAACAATGAGCTGGCCCCCCAGACGGGCCTGCCGGCCGACCCCCAGTACCTGACGCGGTACGCCCGCACACTGGACGACTACGGCTTCAAGTACACCCTGCTGCCGTACGACGCGGGCGGATTCGACCCGTGGACCCAGGGCGCGTACATTGCGGCCGTCACCAAGAACCTCAAGATCATCATTGCCCTGCGGCCCAACACGGTCTACCCCACCGTGGCCGCCAAGGCCCTGGCCACGCTGGACCAGCTGAGCAACGGTCGCGCCGTGGTGCACTTTATTGCCGGCGGCAGCGACGCCGAGCAGGCCCGCGAGGGCGATTTCCTGACCAAGGAGCAGCGCTACGGCCGGCTCGAGGAGTACATTAAGATTCTGCGGCGGGCGTGGGCCAGCCCCGAGCCGTTTCGACTGGGAGGGCACCTACTACCAGTTCAAGAACTACAGCAACCGCGTGCGCCCGGCCAACGGCAAGAACACGATCCCCGTCTCCGTGGGCGGCTCGTCGCCGGACGCCTACCGCGTGGGCGGCTCGCTGGCGGACATTTTCGGTCTCTGGGGCGAGCCGCTCAAGGACACCAAGGAGCAGATTGACAAGATCTACGCCGAGGCCGCCAAGGCCGGCCGCACCGACCGCCCGCGCATCTGGGTGACGTTCCGCCCCATCCTGGCCGAGACGGAAGAGCTGGCCTGGGCCAAGGCCCACCGCACCCTGGACGCGCTCAACGGCACCCAGGCGGCTTCCACAAGTCCTTCCCCAACTTCACGCCCCACAACGGCACCCCCGAGAACGTCGGCTCGCAGCGCCTCCTCGACATTGCCAAGCGCGGCGACGTCCAGGACCGCGCCCTCTGGTACCCGACGGTGACGGCCACCAACGCCCGCGGCGCCACCACGGCGCTGGTCGGCTCCCCGCGCACGCTGGCCGACGCCATCCTGGACTACGTCGACCTGGGCGCCGAGCTGATCTCCATCCGTGGCTACGACAACTACAACGACGTCGTCGACTATGGCCGGTACATTCTGCCGCTGGTCTACAAGGGCATTGCCGAGCGGGAGGCGGCGGCGGCGGCCCAGGCCAAGGCCGAGGGCACCGCGACCGAAGCGACCGAAGCAGCCGCGCCAGCTGCCCCGACGGAGGCGACGTCGGCGCCAGTTGTCGTTCCTGTGGCGGCCAAGACGGCAGAGGCCACCGTGCAAGAGACAGGCGGCGACTCCAAGGTGCCCGCGGAGAGTGCGTGAGGGGCCGTGTGCGTGTACTGAGTAAAGAGGCTGCAAAGCGCGTGGAAATGACGGTTGGACAGGGCGTCGTAATACGGGGTTTAGTGTGGCTGAGTGTTGGTTTAGTGTAGACCGCTGTCGTTACTGTGGTTGGGGTAGCGTTCCGCGGGATCCCCGCTTAGTCACCAAGTAGCGTCGTGTTAGTGTGCCTTAGCGAAGCACGTCATTGCATGTCGACATTGCTCGATTGTCACCACTTGTCCCTTCCGATGCAAATACAATGTGAAATGACTCGGGCGTGCGGACAAAAGGACTGCCAAAATCGAGGATCGATGGACAGCCAAGGCCATTGCGGAAGCATGGAGATGAGCCTGCAGAAAGACGCCAACTCACACCAAAACGTAAAACGTAAAACGCCGTTTTGAACGCCGTCTCGCCCATGTTGCTGACGACTGCAATGTGGGAAGACGGGGCGAAAAGGGAAGAAAGGACGAGAAGAGAGGGATCGACAAGCAAAAGAAAGAGGAAATTGGCAAATGACAGCATCCGGTAGTGAGTCTGATAGTGAGCACGTATTTTCTTTCCTTTCTCTTTCTGCCTTGCAAGCAGAGCAAGCAGACTGATATAAAGGAAGCTGCTCCGTCTCGAGCCTTTGGGATGAGAAGCTATTTTGTGTCCATCTTCCTCTTTATCATCTTCTCTTCTGTCGACAATCTTCAAAGATTGCCCTTGTTGTCTCATCATACCACTTACACCATCAAACCACGACACTTTTACTCTCCGCCTTAACCCCAACGCCATCTCACTCACATACATCACCTCCCCCACACGTTCTCTCTCCCGAACTTACACATTCACAATGGCACCCGGTGCTCTCGTGGCCGAGGCCACTTCCCCCTCCACAGCCCCCACACCCGCCGCAAAGCCACAAACACGGCGCCCCAACGACCAGGCGCCCCGCTCCGTCTTCCCCGACGGCATCCGCACGTCCGGCCAGCACAACCCCCTCTACGACCAGCTCAAGCCCTACGCCGCGTTCCCCAAGGAGATCACGGGCCCGACCGTGTGGCGCAAGGAAGACTACGAGGGCCAGCCCGAGCGCTGGGTGCACCGGTTCACCGAGGCCGAGATTGCGGAGCTGAGTGCCACGGCGGACGCCTTTATTGCCTCGGGCACCCCCCTCACGGGCATTGCCAAGCACAACTTTGCCCTGCCGCTCCTGTCCCAGGAGCTGGCCCGTGTCCGCCGTGACCTGATCGACGGCAAGGGCTTTGTGCTGTTCAAGGGCTTCCCCGCCGACCGCTGGTCGCCCGAGAAGAACGCCGTGGCCTACATGGGCCTCGGCACCTACCTGGGCTACTTTGTCTCGCAAAACGGCCGCGGCCACGTCCTGGGCCACGTCAAGGACGTCGGCGACGACCCGACCCAGATCCACCGCGTGCGCATCTACCGCACCACGGCCCGCCAGTTCTTCCACGCCGACAACGGCGACCTGGTCGGCCTGCTGTGCGTGCACCGGGCGCTGGAGGGCGGCGAGAGTGACATTGTGAGCGTCCACAACGTCTGGAACACGCTGCAGCGCGAGCACCCGGACGTGGCCGAGCTCCTGACCCAGCCCATCTGGTACTTTGACCGCAAGGGCGAGGTCTCCGAGGGCGAGGAGCCCTACACCAAGCAGCCCGTCCTCTACCTCGAGCCCGGCGGCCAGGGCCGTCTCTACAGCAAGTGGGACCCCTACTACGTGCGCTCCCTCACGCGCTTCTCGGACGCCGGCGTCATCCCGCCGCTGAGCGCGGCCCAGACGCACGCCATGCAGGTGCTGGAGGACACCTGCCAGCGTCTGGCGCTGCACATGGTCCTGGAGGTCGGCGACATTCAGTTTGTCAGCAACTGCCACCTGCTGCACGCCCGCACGGCGTACAAGGACTACCCGGCGCCGCATCCGCGGCGGCACCTGCTGCGGCTGTGGCTGTCGACGCCCGAGACGGAGGGCGGCTGGACACTGCCGTTCCCGGACACCCACGAGCTGAAGCGCGGCGGTATTCAGGTGAACGACAACCCGCCGGTGTGCCCCTTGGATGCCGAGTAAGGCGGGGCAAAACATGCGAGCAGACTCGGTTGAGGGGAGACGAGAGACGACGGGAGATGGCGGTGGGAAAAGTACATAATGGGTTACGACTAGTTTTTTGATATTTGAATTTTAAACGGCCTAGGATGCAATTTGCATTTACAAAGTACAAAGCAACAAAACGTTGAGCATGGAAGAACAAAGACACACGCGCATCCAGCAACGTGCATGAGATGTGATACACAATATACGCGATGGAGGCGACATACACGAGTCGTCCACGACGTACACGGACTACACGAGGTGGCTGGAACGCCTTTCTCTCGGCCGAGACGGCGTCGTAGCGAGTACATGTACGAGTAGCTGGCCCTGCCAGCAAAAGCAAAACAAGACAGATTAATCACACGCACACACAAAGAATGCGTTGCACTTTGAATCCACCGAGCCGGCAGATGGTGAAAACAACGAACTGAACAAAGCGAACGAACTGAACGGACTGAACGAACCGACCAGCCCATGTACGATTATCGTTATCAGATCGGATGCAGGGTTCTGCTGAGGTACGCAGTACATGTACAGGAAACCGTCTAGATTCACGAGGTGCAAAGGGTTGACGAAGGAAGAGAAATACGCACTACAACAACAGTCCGCGAGTCACCCGAGATGCGCGAGCCGAACGCGGCGAGAATGAAGGAGAAGGAAGCAAACAGAGGTACGGCGTACTGAGATACGCGTGGGAAATGGGAAATGCAGAGATAGCAACGGCAGGACAGAAGTGACTGCAACTCGGACATTTTGGCCAGCACGCACTCTGTTGTCGCCATCCTGGCGTGAATGGCGCAGTGAGGAGAAGACTCCACCCGCAAAGGCGACCACCAAAGAAGAGTCGCAAAGTCGAAAAACAACGGGAACAGGGACAACGGGCACAAGGACAACGGGGCACAAGGGGCACAAGGGGGGGCTCCACATCACTAACACCACACTTAGTCGTCCACAAAACGACCGGCCCGGATGGGGCAATCGACGGGGCAAGTGACGAGCTTTGCGAAGACGTCTTGAAACCAGCGTGGCAGCGATCGGAGGCCGGCGATTTCTTCTGGATATACGCAGTACATGCAAAACCGCGTGTGCAACGCGGAGCCATGCGGCAACGTTTTCTGTTCCTGTACTGAGTACGACGCACGGCGTCCTAGTGAAGAGATTTTCCCCATTGGGGCGACTGCAGGCGTAGTCGACAAGACGCCATCGACGGCGCCTCGACTTTCAGCCAACCACGTCCATCGGAACGAGGCCAGTATCTCGCTGTTCGTGGGAGTTTCTTATGCTCGACAGTCTTGTTTTACAGCTCTTTCTCCTTTATCAACTTGTCAGCAGTAATGGGACTGAAGAATGCAGATCGCAACAAAGATGTGCAGCCAAGATGAAGACGAAAGAGGGCAAATTAGAAATGGCGAAGAAGACCCAGTATGGCGTACGCGCTGAGCAATGGCGAAGCAGACAATCAAGCCGATCTCTGTCGTCTACGATGTACCACTGGAAAGAGATAGAGAGATGGAGAGAGTAGGCTCCGCACGTCGTAGGGCGCACATGGGAACGTCCCGTTGCCGGCCGAGCATTGCCACAGGTGTAAGATACGTCGTACTTGGCTCTGTACGGAGTCTCAACGTCTTGGCTGCCTGTGTCGGCCAAACACGCTTTTGTATGTAGCATTTTTCATGACTGCACCGGAAGAGCCATTCTTGAGCCCTACATGTACACTACCGCCAACCTCGCTTGTTGATTTTTCCTGGTCTGGTCCTGGTCTTATTTTGTGTGTCCCTGCGCTGAAGTTGAAACCCTTTTCTTCTCCATCTGACCTCTCTCAGCCAATCTCAAACGGGATTTGTCCGCGGCATTTTTTTTGTTGACGCTTTTGTTGACGCTCCTTTTGACCGTTTTTGATTTTGTCCTTTGCTAGAACGCCGTCTCCCATCCTCTGTCAGACGACCTTCATCGTACAAGAATCGTATGTTCCTCGACCCGACGTCGACGACGGCCACCACGCTCTTGTCCCTTGTCATCCACACACGGCCACCTTGACCACCTTGTCCACCATGTCCACCTCACAGCCACACACATTGCCCCCCTCGCAGAGGGTTCTTCTGCTCCACGCCCCGCGGCAGCCCTACCACGTGACGCACGACTATGCCGTCCCGGACCTGCACCACGACCGCGAGATTCTGGTCCGGACCGCCGTCATTGGCCTCAACCCCATTGACTGGAAGGCGCCCGACTTCAACTTTGCCATCCCGGAGCTGCCGTACATTGCCGGGCGGGAGTGTGCCGGCGAGGTGGTTCGGTTGAGGCCAAAGAAGACGGCCGAGGCGACGGCACCCGTCCCGACGGAAGAGACCAAAGAGACCAAAGAGACCAAAGAGGCCACGGTCGTCTCGACAGAGACGGCGGAGGCCTCCGCTTCGTCCGAGGACGTGGGCAAGGCCTTCCTCGAGGTGGCCTCCGAGAGCCCGGCACAATGGTCTTCCGCACCGCCAGAGAGCATTGTGTTGTCCGCTCCCACCCCCCACGGACAGCACCACGGCGACCCGCGAGATCGCCGCCACCACCACCACCACAACCACCACCACCGCCCGCCACCGAGTCCGCACGGGCGACCGGGTGCTGGCCATCTCGACCGACTACCGCGACCTCCGCAAGGGCGCCTACCAAGAGTACGTGGTCGTGTGGGACTACAACACGGTCCGCCTGCCGCCGCACCTGTCCTACGAGGCCGGCGCCACCATTGGCGTGGCCTTTGTCGCGGCCATTCTGGCCCTCGGCGTCAACCTCGGCGTCGACTTTGGGGCTGTGGAGGACGGGCCCGACCTGCTGGCCCTGGTCCGCCAGCTCCCGCCCGACGTGCTGGCGGCCGACATCCGGGACGAGTGCCTGACGGGCATGGCGATCGAGGACCGCGCCCAGCCGGGCGACTGGCTCGCCATCTGGGGTGCCTCGTCGACCTCGGCCCACATGGCCATCCAGCTGGCCCGCCTGGCCGGCCTGCGGGTGGCGGCCGTCGTGGACACGGCCAAGCACGGCTGGCGGCTGGCGCAAAAGGAAGGCGGCGCGCCGTGGCAGCCCGACCTGGTGGTGGACAGCCACGACCCGGCGCGGGCGGTGGCCGTTTTGCGCGCCAACCTGGGCCGCCGTCTCCGGTTCGGCTTTGACACGCGCGGCCGCGACACGGCGACGTGGCTGCTGCAGGCGCTGGCGTGCAGTGCGCCGACGTCTACCACGTCCACCACGGACCAGAAGGAAAAGGAAGGAAAGGAGGGAACGGAGGAAGAGAAGGGACAGGGCAGCAGCACCACCTCCAAGTCAAAGAGCAGCCCGCCCTCGCCGCCGGCCACGCCGCGCGAAGACACAGACACAAACGTGCCGGCGGCCCCCATCAGCGAGATTGACGAGCTGTCGACAGCCCCGCAGAGCCACCTGGTCGGGTTGACGGGCCTGCCCAAGGGCGCGCCGCCGGCGGGCGGTGTGTTCCACAATGTGCCCATCAAGCTGTTCCACGAGGTCCCGGCGGTGGGCGAGGCCCTGTCGGCGTGGCTGGAGCGGTTGCTGGCGTCCAAGAAGCTGGTGCCGCCGGTTGTGGCGGGCGTGGAGGACGGTCTGGAGCGGGTGAATGCTGGTCTGGACCGATTGCGCGCGGGCGAAATCAGCGGTGGCCGTCTCGTCGTGCGACTGGAGACAGCAGTCGGTGCATAAGTATAGATATATAGAACTAAAAAAAGAAGAAAAAATATCCGAGAATAAAAATGTATGGCTTTTTTTGTTTCCCTTTCACAAAATCCACATGCAATTCATGCCGTTCAATTTGCTGTTCTTCAATTCAAAGCTTCTACAGACTGGCTACAGACGGTCTACTCTACTCTCGATCGTGAAGCTCCTTGAGCGGGACGGTCCCTGGAATGTGCAAGTACGACACCAGGTCGGCCGCCGGGTCCTTTTCCTTCTTGGTCCAGCCGTTGCCAAAGTACCAGGCAAAGCGGTTGCTCGCGCCCGTCGCGTCGTCGTCGCCCAGGTACTTGTACTCGTAGTCCTCCCACCGCGGCGCCCGCCGGATCAGGGCCAAGTGGCCCATGCTGCCGGGCCAGATGCCGCTCACGAAGCCGCCCGGGTTGCCCGCATTGTACCACGAGCGGCACGACTCGGTGAAGACGGTCGTCTTGAAGAACGCGGTGGCCCAGGCCTCGAACTCGAGCGCGGCCTGGGCCGAGGGGCCATGGAGCGGATGCCCTCGCTGGCGATCTTGTTGAGGAGGCGGGCCAGGTGGGCGATTTGCGTCTCGACCGAGTACGGGACCGTGCCGGACGGCCCCGAGGCGTGGGGGCCCAGGACAAAGAACAGGTTGGGGAACCCGGGCGTGGCCGTGCCCAGGTAGGTGTACGGATGGCCGTGGGCTTTCCAGACGTCGGTCAGCGACGCGCTGGCCCCCTTCACCGTGATGGGGAAGCGGGGCGCCGTGGCGGACTGCTGGGTGTCGGCGCCCGTGGCACAGATGATGGCGTCCACCTCGCGCACGACCCCGTCCTCGGTCTCGATGCCCGTCGCGGTAAAGCGCTTGATGGGCGTCCGCACGTAGTCGACATTGTCTTCGGCCAGCGCCTCGAGGTAGCCCGGGCCGGGCGTCAGCCGGCGGCAGTTGGGCGACCAGTCGGGAATGAGGTCGTTGAGCAGGGCCGGCTTCTTTTGGACGCGCTCCATCATGCTCGCCGTGAACTGTGCCCGGAGCGCGTCGTTGGCCGCCGCGTTCTTGAAGACGGTGCCGAACCGCCGCCAGTACTTGACCTCGAGGGCCTTGCGGAACGCCAGGTACGCTTCTGGGTCGTTGGCGCGCGTGGCCAGCTGCTTGTCCGTGTACTTTTGCGGCCCGGCCTTGCGCTCGTGGTGGAACGGGTCGCCGCCCGCATCGCCCGGCTCCCCGCCCTCCCGCACCTTGGTCGCGTCCGCGTCCTCGATGCCGCTGGCGGCAAACGACGACGCAATCCACGTGCGGTGGCGCACGTAGTGGTCCAGCCGGGCCACGCGCTTCTGCAGGTTGGTGACAATCTGGATGCCGCTGGCGCCGTTGCCAATGACGGCCACGCGCTGGCCCTCGGGCGCAAAGGTGGGGTCGTAGTTTTGGGCGTGCCGCAGGTGGCCCTTGTAGTCCGACAGGCCCGGGTAGTCGGGCAGCGCCCAGTTGTCAAACAGGCCGACGGCGGTGATCAGCACGTCAAAGGTGTGCGACGACGCCGTCGAGCCGCATCCTGGACGCGCGTCACCGTCAACGTCCACTCGCCCGCTTGCGGGTCCCACTCGGCGCCGTCCACGCGCTGGCCGAACTGGACATACTTGTACACGTCGTGCTTCCGGGCCACGCCTTGCCAGTAGTCCCGGATCTCGGCGCCGTACGAGAAGGCGTCGCTCCACGTGGGGTTGGGCTCAAAGGTCGACTGGTACGCGTGGGAGGGGATGTCACAGCGGACGCCGGGGTAGCGGTTGGTCAGCCATGTGCCCGACAGCTCGTCGTTCTTCTCAAAGATGGTGAGCTGGATGTTGGGCACCTTGGCCGGCAAGAGGATACCGGCGGTGATGCCCGACAGGCCGCCGCCCACAACAGCCACGCGCAGGGGGCGCGGGTCGTCAATGAACCGGTCGACAAGCTGGACGCTGGCCAGGGGGGCTGTCAGCTGGTCCACGGATCCCATGTCGGCGATGTGTGCGTGAGAATGGAGTGAGGATGACGTTGCGATGGGAAGATGAGAGGCTTGGAATGACTAAGAGGGGCTGTTGGCTGGTAAAGAGGGATGTTGGCCGAGAAGAGGCAATGCCAAATAAACAGACGGACAAATGATGGAGCTGCCCAGTGTCATCCGGATGAAATTGAGATGTGCTTCAGGGTGTCAAAGTGTCCTTGGAGTCAATCTGATGAACGGCAACTCTTCACTCGACGGCGAGTCGACTCTCAACTTGAACGGCGTCTTGTCATTCTTCCTCCTTTCAATGGGCTATTTGATTGCGGGCCGTGAGGAGACTTGCGGAAGCGCAATGCACGACGATCAGAGCTCCGACTGCGGGCAGAAGCGTAGAAAATCAGTGACCACCATTGCGCCATTCTGTGCTAGGCGCACGACTGTATGGTGCATGGCAGGAGACGCCGTGGACCGTGGTAGCTCGGCAGAGAAAAGCGAGGACAGAAGAGAGCTCCCCGAGTCCCTGACTTTGCTGGCAGAAACTGGGGAGTCGGGGAATCGGGGACTATGGGGACTACCCACAGGGCGTTTAGAGACGGCTGTAGTGCTGTCTTTGGGGCGTGTTCGAGCATTTACGCATTACGCATTACAGTGGACTGCAGGGTGCACTCCAAATTGTGTCATTGTCCGTCGTAAGATACGTTGTAGATGAAAGATACCAGGCCGTGTAAGTTGATAAATGCCAGGCCGTGTAAGTTGCCGTCAGTTAGCCCGATTAGGAAGGTCTGCCGGGTTGGGTGCGAATAGGAAATGCGAGGGAAGGTGCGAAGAAGACACTGCAATCCCACGTACAAATGAGTGCACGCAACTCAACGACAAAAACACATAAAAACTCAGAGAAAAGAATACTCCGTACAACCACAAGACGACAGCGACGGACGGTTTCCATCAACTATCCGAAGCATCAGGGTCGAATAACGGGAAGCGTTGAGGGTGTGCAGTCTCCCTCCATCTATTTAGCGTGCCTTCCATTTTAAGCACTTACGTCTTAATGCGATTCACCATTTCGTGCCCAGCTTACACCATTTTAGTGCCAATCAGGCAGGACCAGTCACCCACCACCAAAATGCAGGGGTCCACTCTTGTCCACACACGGAAAGAGCGAACAGCACATCTCTGTCGCACGGCATCGACGTCTCAGTCGCGTAAATGCTCGTTTTGCACAGAAGACACGGCTGTCATTGTTCCGTAGTTGGACTCCGTAGACTTTGCCGAGAAAGCGCGTGGATGTTGGTCTCTTGCAAACGTGTCGGCACTTGGACGGTATTTAATGGCAAACCGAAACACACTTCTTCCACTTATTCGGCTCCAATTGCCAAGGACGACAAAGAGGTGACTGATAAGGTGACGGGAAAAAAGGACAACAGACGACTGGCGAAGCAACAAAAACAAGTCGTCATCACGGACGAACGGCCACCGTTCCCAGCCCTTTGCCCCCCCTTCTCAGCCTGACCTAACTCCAGACGAAGATACGAAGATGGCCGAGGCTCGTTCCACCGACCGCGCTGCGGCCGACGCGGCCGCGTCTGCTCCGCCGCCACAAAAAAACAAATGATCCTCAATGCCTTTGTGATGAACACCCCGGGCCACCAGGCCGCAGGGCTCTGGAACCACCCGACCAACCGCACCGACGAGTACAACACGCTGGGCTTCTGGACCGACTTGGCCAAGCTGCTGGACGACGCCGGGTTTCATGCCATCTTCATCGCCGACACCTTGGGCGCCTACGACGTCTACCGGGGGCCGGCCAACTTTGTGCCCACGCTGGCGTCGGGCGCCCAGTTCCCCGTGAGCGACCCGCTGTACCTGGTGCCGGCGCTGGCCGCCGCCACCAAGAAGATTGCCATTGGCGTCACGGCCAGCGTCACCTACGAGCCGCCGTACGCGCTGGCCCGTCGCCTGTCCACGGTCGACCACTACAGCAACGGCCGCTTCGCGTGGAACATTGTCACGAGCTACCTGGACAGCGCCGCCCACAACCACGGCCTGGCCGCGCAGATCCCGCACGACGAGCGGTACGCGCGCGCCCACGAGTACCTCGAGGTCCTGTACAAGCTGTGGAGGGCAGCTTCCGGGACGACGCCATCCTGGCCGACCGCCGCACCGGCGTCTACATTGAGGACGACGCCGTGCAGAGCATTGCGCACGACGGCACCTACTTCCGGGTGCCGGGCCCGCACTTCGTCGCGCCGTCCCCGCAGCGGACGCCCTTCCTCTTCCAGGCCGGCACGTCGTCGGCCGGCAACGACTTTGGCGGCAAGCACGGCGAGGCCATTTTCGTCAGTGCCCAGACACCCGAGCAGCTGCGCAAGACGTCGGACAACCTCCGCGCCGTCGCGGCCGGGCACGGCCGGCACCCGGACCACATCAAGGTGATTGCGGGCGTCCACATCATCGTCGGCCGAGACGACGCGGACGCCGCCCGCAAGGAGCGCGATTTTCGGTCCTACACCAACACCGAGGGGGCGCTGGCCCTCTTTGGCGGCTGGACGGGCGTGGACATGAGCCAGTACGACGACGACCAGGACTTCCGCTTCGCCGACGACAACCCGCGCATCCAGTCCCTCGTCGCGCGGTGGGCCGCCACCGTGCCGGGAACGGACAACCAGCCGTGGACGAAGCGGGCCATTGTGGAGTTTTTGACGGTCGGCGGGCTGGGCATCAAGATTGTGGGCGGCCCCGAGACCGTGGCCGACCAGCTCGAGCACTGGCTCGACGCCGGCGGTGTCGACGGCTTCAACCTGGCGCACGTCACCAACCCGGGCTCCTTTGAGGACATGATCCAGTACCTGCTGCCCGAGCTCCGACGACGCGGACGGTTCCGTGGTCTGGACGACGTGGCACCGGGCACGTCGGCGCGGGAGATCTTCTTGGGCAACACCGAGCACACGTCCAAGGTCTCCCCCGCACGCCTGCCACCGGACCACCCCGGCAGCAAGTACACATGGCACAAGGGGCAGCCCGCGCCCAACCTAACAGAAATCAAGCCGTAGAGACAGGTTGTCACGTCACGTACAGTGTGGTGGTTACATCATCGCAAGGCAATGACAATGGTACAGTTTGTCTGTCCAATGAAGACGAAATAAGAAATTTGACGTATGGGGTATCTAGCACAAAGTAGCCACCTCTTTTTAACTTTTTTTCTCCAAACTCCCTCCCTCTCTCTCTCTCTCTCTATCTCTCTCTATCTCTCTCTTTGTCCTGCGAAGAGAGGCATGCGCATCCCCCCATCGGGGGACTGCTCCCGAGGTGCTCTAGACCTCCGTCGTCTTCCGCTTGGGCAGCTTAATGTGCACCATGTCCAAAATCTCCTCCCACAGACCCATCACGGGCTCCGTCTCCTGCGCCTCGTACGCCGCCACGGCCGCCGACTCCCACACCAGGTCCACCTCGTGCGGGCGCCGCCAGTGCGTGCGCTTGATCAGCTTCCAGCCGCAGAACAGGATGGGCGCCAGAATGACCAGAGTGTAGTACGTGAAGAAGTTGTCGACGGACCACGGGCGGAAGGACGAGTAGCCGTAGAAGATGACGACGAAGCTCATCCAGACAAAGCCAACGTAGGCGCCGTAGGGCTGGAACCAGCCAACGTAGGGCAGGCGGCTGCGGTCGAAGCCCTGGACCGTCATGGCGCGGTAGAAGCAGATGTAGGTGACGGTGATGACCACGTAGTTGATGATGCCGCCGGCGGTGATCAGGTTGACGAGCCAGGTCAGGACCACGTTGGAGCCGCTGTTGACCGACAGGAACGACAGGAAGGCGAAGCAGATGACAATGGCAAAGCAGAAGAGCGGGTTGCCGTTCCAGCACTTGGTCAGGAAGCGGGGGGCGCGGCCCTCGAGGGCCAGGCCGTACAGACTGCGCGACGCGCAGTAGCAGTAGGTGTTGCCGGCGGAGAAGATGCTGGTGAACAGCAGGACGTTGACCACGTCCGGCAGGACCCGGATGCCCAGGTTGGTCATGGCCACGACGTAGGGCGAGCCCGACGCGTTACCGGAGCCGGCGCCGGCCGACAGGAGCGGGTCGTTGTAGGCCACGACAATGCCCACGCATAGGGAGCCCAGGATGAAAAAGGCACCGAAACGCCAAAAGACCGTCTTAAAGGCCGTCTTGATGTAGACGCGGGGTGCTTGGCCTCCGCAGCCGCCATGGAAATGTACTCGGGCCGACAACGGTGAAGGAAGCGGACCAGATGGCAGCCAAGAAGCCTTCGAAGCGGCCAATGTCGCCCGTCGACAGGTACTCGGCAAAGGAGCCCGGGTTCTTCCAGTAGCGGAAGCCGTAGGCATCGTGCTTGGGGTTGCCGCCGACCATGGTGATAAAGGTGAAAAAGTAGAGAATGAAGATGAGGATGAGCTTGCCGATGGACAGCCAGAACTCGGCCTCACCGTAGATCTTGACGGCGAAGATGTTGAGGAGACTGGCTTGTTAGCAAGAGAGACCATGGGGTGTAAAAAAAAAAGAAAAGAAAAAGAAGAAGAAAAAAAAGTAAAGAACTCACACATAAGCGGCGATGGCTGCTGCGCAGACCGCTGCGGCCGGAATGTCATCTCGCCAGTACGTCAAAACGACGGACAGAGCCGAAATCTCAAAGGGAATGAGCAGCGCTTCGTACAAGAAGAAATTCCAGCCGGCCATGAAGCCCCAGGCGTCGTCGACCCAGTGGCCTGCCAGCCGGATGAAACCACCACTGATGGGCATGTAGACGGTCATCTCGGCAATGCAGTTGTTGACCAGACCCAGGATGCAGCTGTACATGGCGTAGGCAATAAACAAACTGCCGGGGCCACCGCGGATCAGACCGTTGCCAATGCTCAGGAACAGCGCGGTACCAATGGAGCCACCAATGGCGAGGAGCTGAATTTGACGGTTCTTGAGACGGCGCTGCAGCACGTTTTCGTTGTTCTCGACCAGGCGGTCGGCCGACGAGCCCCCGCTGGAGGTGCGGCTGATGTCGCCGACGATGTTGGGCGACGAGGGCACGGGGCCGACCTTCTCGTTGGTGTACTTGCCGTCGTTCATCTGATCGGTCTCGTTGCCGCTGTTGCTGTAGGCGGGCACGATTTCATCATTGCTGGGGGCTGAACGGAGCCCGCCGTCGTCTATGTACTTGGGGGGTGCCATTGTGGACAACAACAAAAACCGAGGGAGGGGGGGGGGGACGGAGTAGAAGCGGTGTAATTGGGGAGAGGTGAGGGTTGAGAGTCAAGATAGAAGATAAGATGGAGGGGGGAACGTGGGAAGGAGCCTTACGTTACAAGGCTCCGGCGTGGGACACAGGACATGAAGGACGAGGGCGTCGTGTGGTGGTGTAGAACCTGAAAAGGAAGGAATGAAGACAATGAGGGAACAAAAAAGGAAAGAAGAAAGGAGAGAGAGAAGGAAAAAAGAAGAAGGAGAAGAGAGGGAAAATCAGAAATGGGAAAGAAGGGGCAGATCGAGAAGATTAATACCAAGAGACCGAGAAGACGGGAAAGAGCGACATGGCAAGAAACAGCCCAGGAGACGGCGAAGAGAAGGCAAAGGGAACAACAAGACAGAATAGGGCAAGAGCGAGCGGGAACGCACACGACCACCTGCCGCGCCGAGGATCTTTGCCATCTGCGTGGAGAGGCTATGAGAAGAGGCTATGAGAGACACTACTTTGTATGCGAGAAAGAACGACTGGGCGGCGTTGTGTTTCTTTCTTTCCTTTTTGGTGTAGCGCCGTTTCTTGCTTACACTGCCGTCTCTTTCAAAGACAACCGCTGAGAGACTGCGAACGTCTGCAGAAACAGTGGCGACCGTAGCGACCGTAGCGACCGTAGTACACCGTAGGCACCGTCGTAGGCACCGTGGTCCACTATACCGTAGCCTGTACCGTAGCCTGTACCTGCCGTAGCCTGTACCGTAGCGGCGTAGCCGTAGGCCGTAGGACGACCGTACCGTTGTCTCACGGCGCACCGCCGTCTTTGCCCCCCCCCAATGTTCCGCCCCGGTCGCGCCTTCCTTCCATTGGCTGGTGCACTCTCCCCCCCTTGGATTGGACCAATGTCGTGGCATTCCTCGCGCGCCTGCCAAGACCTTAACGTCGTAAAAGCCCCCCAAAACGACGACCAGGACGCCCCTAAAAAGCCCAATGCCCGGCCTTGTTGTCGCACTAAAGCGACGTACTCCGAGCCCCATTGCGCCTGCCATTTGAGCGAGGCTCAAAGAGACGAAGCGAAAAAAAAAAAAAAACAAAAAAAAAAAAAAACAAGGAAAGCATCAAAAACTGGGAAGCGGGGCTTTTTGGTTGGCTGAAGCGGTGCCCCATGGATACTTCTGCATGGCCCCCATGTCGCCCGTTTCCTTGTCTCCGTGTCTGTCCCATGTCCAGCATGTCTCCCATGCTTTCTGTCTGTAGCTTTCTGTGCAGCTGAAGCATTGCGGCGGCGCTTTCGTGGGATGAAGGTGCTTTAGGTGCTTAGGTGCTTAGGTGCTTAGGTGCTTTGAATTCCCTGTGGGCGATTGCGCCGGTGGGGCAGTTTGCAGCGACAATAAGTTTGCAGGGGGTGGTTCGCGCCTGCTGAGAACATTTTTTTCATTCATCTTGACCCAACTCGGCTGGAGGAAGGAAGGAGTCGCGCGTCACGTGAGGTACCTGGCTGGGTGACCGGAGGTGGCCGACGAGCTCCGGCCAACACAGCTGGTGTCACAGATGTATTACCACACATCAAGGCCATCTGCCAACAAATGGGAGCCAAGAGGCTACACAGTCTTGCCAGTAGAATAAAAGAGTTTTCATCTGAAGAGGCTGAGTCGCTCGCCCTGGGCGGCGAACAGAGCGGTCGGGTGGCTGTCTCTCCGTCGGTGTCGAGAGAGTGCGCTGAGAATACGTTCTTAGGGAGTACACACTGAAAAGGATGGAACATAAGAGGTGAAGATAAGTGGGTCCCACCTCACTCAAGCGCCGTCTGATGTCTCTAATGTTCCTGAATGGCCTCTTAATTTCTCTGCTCGAGTACCCACTCTTCTCTCGGCGTGGCCAATGCCTCTGTATCTGAGCCGCTGGGCGCCCTGTAAAATACGGGAGTACTTGCTCATGGTAGCGAAGAAAACAGTGGGCTCAGTGGGCGGCTGTGGTGCGAGAAGGGGCGGGGCGGGGCAAAACGGGGTAAATGGCCTGGCGGACTGGCGGACTGGCGGACTGGCGGGCATTGCGCCGACAGGCGGCGCGAGGTGCGCTATGAGTGCTGAACATTCGCAAAATGCCGCTCGCCGCCCATAGGAGACCGCCTACAAGGCAAGAGAATACTCAGTAGGCGTGGGTGGCACCGTGGCAGTGAAGAGGCCTGCGGGAGGCAACTTGCACCTGACCTAACGTTTTGGTGGAAGGCAAACGCAGCTAGATCCTAGGATGAAACAAAGGAACAATCAAAGCAGTGAGCATCACACGGGAGAAAAAGAATTCTCTGTCTAAAGAAGAAACTTTTTTGTCTGTCAAACTGTAAACCTCTTTTACCAGGATGAAAGAGCAGGAATAAGCTCAAAGCTCACCAGTGTCCTTTTTGGTGTCCTTTCTGTCGCATCCTTTGTCATGTCTCACCCTATTCGCTTGCCCCGTGCTTTTGCTTTTGCTTTTGCTTTTGCATTTGATCCTTTAGACTCAGATCCTCCGTGTCTCTCTTTTCACTTTGAATCTTCAGCCTGCCGGATGGTTCAGAATGAGACATGAGACCAGTCAACGTCGTACTCGTACATGTACTGCTTGAATTGCACACAACCCAACGCGTACGTACTCTTGTTCATATACATGCATGTACATGTACTGAGTGGGCTCATGGACCTCACTCCTCGTCGTACTCCGTATTCCTTCCTCCTTCCATGGCCCTGGCTGCAGACTGCCAAGAGAGAGGGCCCGCTCAAAGTCTTGGACGTCGTATTTTTTGTTGAGTGCGGTTCTCGTTCCCTGTATTCTGGGTGTTAAAGTGTCTTGTCGGTGCTCTTACGTTTTCTTTTTTGTCTGTGCCGTCTCCATCGTCCTGGTTGCCTTGAATTCTCGGGATTTTGCCGCGTTGTGCTTTTTGTCGACTTTGCCTCTGTCTCTTGGTCAGGCAAGTTGCAGGGGCTTCATAGCGCTTCTTGCCTCGTACGATTGTTTCAATTTCGTAGAAATACCAAATCACCAATTGCTAAAAGCCGTGCAATACAAAGGGGAATCTTCGCCCTCCTTCCCTCCCGTCTTTCTTTCTCGAAGGACTTTGCAGGGCCGATGACAATGTCGATCCAGTTTAAGAGGACAGCCGGTGGTTGTGTGGTGGTCCTGTGGTCCTGTGGTCCTGTGGTTCCTCTCCAGTTAATAAAGAGGAGAACTTATCGATAACAGGGAATGCCATTGGGCGAGACTGGAGAAATTGAGAATTAAGGGTTTTCAACTGGGCTCGCCGTGTTCGCCGCGGGATTTTTTTGGGCCTTCTTTTGACAGAAACGTGTGTTTGTACGGCACCTCATAGCATTCCAAAACGTTGTTGGCTGGCGTTGATGCGAGCTTGTCTTGCAAAGATGGGGGGTACCAGGTACATTACAGCTGAAGTAGCTACGGCTGGCTCCACACAAAGACGGGAGCAACTTCCGGCCAAAAAGGCTCGTCGAAAGAGTTAAAAAGAAGCAGAAGCAGTCAAAAAAAAAAGCCTTGGACTGACGTCATAAGGGACGCCCGGAGGAAATGAAAAACAGAAAAACTGCACCAAAACGTAAAAGCGTCGAGTCCACTGGCAGCGTGGTAGCGCATAAAATGGATACCCCAGCCCCCTAGCCACTCTCTTAGCAAGGGGCACTTGGTCCTTGTAAGGAGAAAGAGAGGAAAATTCAGACGCGGCGAGGGTGGAGGATGTGGAGAGGTGGGCGAAGTGGAGTATCGTGAAAAAGAGCGCTGGGGGGCGTTGAGAGGAGAGGTTGGAAGGCGACATCGTTCTGACTTTGGGCTGTTTGGCTGCTGGAGGCGCTGAAAAGAATCCCGAAAGGTAACAAAAAAAAGAATCCCACATCGCCCACATCGCCCACATCGCCCACATCGCCCACATTGACCCTCCACACACGACGAGCCTTCTCTGCCCCTGGCTGATGACGACAGCGACACATCAAAACTCGCAAAAGACACGAGGACACGCAAGAGGGGACGAGGGAAGCAGGGAGGAGAAGAGGGGGGCCCCAGCGTTACGGGGTTCACGGGCGCCACTTGTCGAAAAACCCCTACCCAGCGAGACGCCGGCTCAACTTGATGTTCTCGTACGAGTACGACGTCGTTGCAGATTGTACTGAGTAGGTATGCCTTTCATCCTCGGCGCCAGATCCACGTACTGAGTAGATACTGAGTATTTGTAACGATACGTATCCTTCTCAGGGACCAGAAAATTCGGCCAAAATGAGATCCAAAAGCAAAGAAAACTGGAGATACAATCCATTCTTTGGGAGACAAGTCTGGGTCGCTCAAACGACGGTTCATTGCTTAAATCTCTTCTACGAAGTACGCATACGCATACTCCGTAGACTAGGGGATGCTCAGAGACCCCCGAGTCACCGTGCAGGGGCACCGCGAACGAAGGGTCCATTAAAAAAGCAGGAGACAAAAATCGGCGACAATATCTGGAAATGGGGGGACCAAACAACTGGAGATGACTGGAGACATCCGTCAAAAGATCAGCAAAGTTTTTGGACCCTGAGAACCCGAGAACTGGAAACCACTCAGGAAAATTTGGTGGTCATTGCCTTCGTTGGTCTCGTTGATTCGCCATGTCCTTCGACCGACATCCTGCAATTAATGAGGCTGTCGGCTGAGTCTGTCATGTGTACATGATACATGTATGCAGACTTTTGTAGAGTGGCAACCGCCAAACAAAGCATTGTGCGGTACGCGCTTGCCACCAGTTCCAGTTGTGCCGCCACGGCCATCTGAAGTGTTTTGCGCAAGAATGGATGTCCCTCGAACGACTTTGACGCTTTAATCGACTTCCTTGGCTGCCCTTGCCTATTGGTTAACTCTGCGGCCTCCGGTCTCCGATGCAGCCAAGATCGTTCGGCGCTGTTCGTCTCCTCGGTCCTGGACGTTCATTCGTCCAAACGCTCGTCCGTCTCTTCACCTCTAGGAACCAAGGGGATCTGCTGCTTGAAGGGCTCCGCCTTGGTCTCAAGCGCCAAGATGCAGAAAGCTCGGGTGAGAGAGAAAGAGAGAGGGGAGAAAAGAAATTTCCCTCCGACTCGATAACCACGGTGGTACCCTCTCTAACCTCCTGCTCAATCGCTAATTCAAGTCAAAATCTGCGGCGAGGGAGACGGAAACCCCGATTGGTTATGTCTTATTTTTTTTCTTAGAAAATAAATTCCACTGCAATGTTTCACTGCAATGTTCCATAGTTCGTTTTGAGGCTATCACGACTTCTGCACGTGGCAGGGATCGTGGCCATGTTTGCACAAAACGCCCAGCGACATATGACGTCAATGCCACCCAAAAACGTCGTAGCCCCCCCAAACACGATGGCTCGCTTCTCTGTGTGCCAAACATTGTGAAAAGTAAAGAGTGCCGGAGAGTACCACCGAAAACAGCCATAGCGTTTGGCCGGACCCGGGTGCCCGAAAAATACTATCGCAATTGCAGCAAAATTCCACTGGCATAGTCCACCGACATAGCACAAGAAGCACACCACCACTGCGGGCGTAACGTACGTATGTAGCAAATTTGGCAGTCCATAGTCCTTCCATTCCCCGTGGGGTGGTAAGCGAGGACACGGTAGGTGTGCTTTTGCATGGCTAAGATCGTGGCAAGATAGATGCGCACAAAATAGATGCGCACAAAAATACGTCGCAGCCAACATGAACCATGGCAAACAGACAAAGCAGACTCTGCAGCTTCTTCAAACGTGAAAATTCAAAGGAGTTCTAAAGTTTTTTTTTCCCTTGCTGGTGTACTAAACTCAATTTTCGAGGTTTGATGTTTCGATGTCTCTGCGTTGATAGTACTTGATCGGTACATCAAGCATTCATTCATTGATACCGTTGGCATGTACATCTGTCTGCAGCCTGTTTGAAACGATAAACACTGTTTGGCCGCCATCGCCACAGCCGCAGCCGCAGCCGAAGCCGGACGGTCCCCCAGCAGCAACTCCCCAAACCCAACGGCAAACAGCCGGGTGATGATGGGTGGAAGGTAGTAAAATTGGACAAGGCTGAAAGCAGCTCCAGCTGTGTACTGTTGCTTCCGGGGGATGGTCTCGGGCCACGTCAGAGTATGCCTCGACGGCCTCCAGCGAGGAAGCCACCACCACCTTATCCGCCGGCAAGCCCGTGAACCGCCGGGCCATCCATTCAAACGCAATGCAGCCCGCCGGGAAGCTCGACGGCCCGGACCTTGTTCCACGGGTGACGCGTTACGCTTGGTTGTGCCCGGCGACGTTTGCTCGCCCTTTATGAGATTGAGCAAGACCAGGCCGTAGTCAGTGAAGCCAGCAGCGGCCAGCGTACGACGGACACGGTCGGTGTTGGTCGACCCGCGGGCGCCGTAGCGAGTGAACGGGGGCATGCTGGCGGTGGAAGACAATTTTGTGCTACTGAAAAGGGTGCAAGCAAGAAAGAAAAGGGCTGGCGTTGAAGATATGAAACCCCCGACGCAAAAGCGAGGTGTTGATGTTATGCGTGCTCAACATTGTTTCAAAATAATCGGGTGTGTTAGTCTAAGAAATCATTACGGGAAGCGCTCCTCGGTGCTTTGGACGGCCAGAAAGACAATGACGAGGACAACCTGGAGGTTATTGGATGCCAAGGACAAACAAATGCAAAGCATTTCCAGCTTTGTCGGAGAGAACGCGTGAGGTCAACCGTCAGACAGTCCAGACTGTGGTTGTCAATGCTTGGCTGGAGAAGCAACTTTCCTTTTTGGAACATTTGAGCGATCCGGCCAATCAAAGATCAAAGGCCAGGATGTCTTTCGCTCCGAAGAGGCAAGGCGCATGTTCCCAGACATCGTCGTCATGAAGAGCCGTTTGTCTGGCCTTTGGATACGAGTATGGGTTGTGCTATCCTTGAAAAGATGAACGGTTTCATTCATTCATTCATCCATTCATCCACTCTGCCGGCACAAGACACAAGATGCATCACTCAAGCATCATTGCCACCTCGACCCAACACCGACTTGACCAGACAGTCTGTCCACAGAACGCATCACAGACACACCAAACTCTTCGCAATGCACTTTGTCCTCCTCGGCGCCACCGACCGAACTGGCCGGCTCGTCGACGCCGAGTACGCCGGTGGCTTGGCAGGTACACTGCAGTCGTCCGAGGTCGACATTCACGTTTTTTTGACGCCACGCTCATGTTTGGCATCACCGCTTTTTTTGCCGTCTACCACCCGAGCAAGGTGAAGGACCTGCTGGGCATCGAGGGGGTCAAGTCTATTGCCGGTCTACAGCAGCAGTAGCTACCCTCTGCAGGGCAGCACCAACATGACGGCCTAGGCCGATACGGGGTAGTAAACCGTAGAAGAATAGATGCGCTTTGGCACAGCACAGTGTGCAGCTTGGATTTTTAAGTGCTTTTGTTAACTTTGTTATTTCATCCCGTCTGGTTCTGTCTGTTTTCCATTTACTTGTTTACTCTTCTTTGTCACGCCTTATAATGCTTGGGTTTTGGTCAGATTGCTACCTTGTAGTCCTCGGTTGAGTTTAATACTCTTTGATAAGTTTTGCTGTAGTTCTCTCTCTCTCTCTTTACCTATTGCATCCATGCCGTGTTCTAGAATCGATCTAAAGTGGGTTTATCGCAGAATCTAATCATCTGCAATCGATGCCTTACTATTCATTCAGGTTCGTATTGAAGTTTATATATAAAGAGTCAATGCTAGGACTATTTTTGCCCAGAGAAGCCGCCAGAGTCTCTACGGCCGCAGTGTACGACGTAGCTTATTTACGTTTATTTTCCCAGCCTTTCTTTTCTATTATTCCTGACTACATACTCTTTATAGACCTTGTAAACAAGACCGTCTGTCACGTACGGCCATAGATATTGGAGAACACGGGATCCCGTCCGCTCTCCCCTAGTTAAACCAATAATCGGCGGATTAGTAGTTGGGTCGGTGACGACCAGCGAATACCCGCTGCTGTACGTTTTTTTTGGTCTTTCTTTTACTCTTTTTAGTAATTTCTTTTCTGTTTTTTTTTTTTTCCAAGTCAGAAGAAAGTGATTAATTTTTTTTATTTTGAATACAGAAAATTTATCTCTGATCTTTTTTGCTGTTAGACCGTACATAAGGTATAGTTAACATCGTCATCGTATCTTCCCTGTACCCACTGTGCCCCTGTATTGTTAAGCCTCTACAGCTTTCACCTCATGTGATATGTTGCGACATTCGTCAAAACGTTTTGTGGCTGGATACGAGGAAAAAAAGACATCGTCTTTCCGACTGCAAATTCTCGCTTGTCCGCTTTTTTGTCCCAAACTATCCAAAGTGGTTGACAAGGATGCAACGTCAACACGTGCAAGAATGAGAATTCTGGCCGACTTTAACTTTCCATATTCACAATAAGCCTCCCCCCCCGGGCATTTTTAGGCAGCTGCATCGTGACAGCGGCCGCGCTGGAACTGGCGTGCACATTGACAGGAACTCCGCCGGCGCAGGCCTTGCTGGCGAACGTATCGGTGGAGGCCTTTTGCTAGACGCAAAGAGGACCGACAGTAACAGCTCAATGGAAGGGGTACCAAAGCTTGTATATTTTGTCATTGACGTTGATAGGGAGACACGCTGGTTATTGGCACAGAACGAATGTGAAAAACCCAAACACCTGCATAAGACATGATGCGGAAAGCGGCAATGCCTTAACATGATATGACGCTCGCCAGGGTATCTCTTAACATGAGATAATTTGATATGTCCTGTTACGGTGTAGCACAAGAAGATCTAAGCGCCACCGACTAAAGCGTCGTCGGCGTGCAAGATAAGATACATAAAGTGTGACCACCACCAAGTCCTCTTCGCCAAGAGGACAGTTCCATACCGTTGTCCAGGATGTAGCTCACCTGAGGGTGTGAAGGCCACCTCACCCAAGGGTGGATACCTTTTCATGGACCCACTTCCACCTCACCTGAGACTCATCTAAACTTTTCCCTCTCTTTTCCGTTACAGCCTCTAGCCTAGAGTAAAATAGTATTATAGGCCCGGTATACATAAAACATTAGAGTTAAACAACAATAATAATCAACTTTTAAATTAATTACGAATAAATTAAAAAAAAGCAAACTATTATACGAGCGAGTTTTAAATTATTTTATATAGAATACGCGCGGGTGTAGGCGTGGATAAGGAAAATAAAAAGGCGTGGTCCTATTTTATTTTCCCTCGGAACGGAAAATCATTTACCGATGCCTTCCTTCCGGGACCCACTCTCAGCTGAGGTAGCCTTCACACCCTCAGTTGATATGCATCCTCAGATTATACGGTCGGCGTCAACTACTTCGCTCTTGCGACGGGCGTCATTGTCCAATTTTATTGTTATATTGGATCGCTCACTTTTCGGTGCCAGACTCTGTTTCCCATCCTCTTGACAGTCAGATGAAAGACCAAAAATTTACTAGTTGAGTTACTGGGCCCCAGACACAATCTACCGACTCATCGAGTTGGCCAAAAATAATGTGATCGATCTCGGGATCGAACCGAGGACCTGCGCCGTGTTAAGGCGCCGTCATAACCAACTAGACCAATCGACCTGTTGTTCTCAGCCAGTGGCTGTTTGGCTTGTGGATGTCGAGCAATGCCACTGGCACATTTGAAGCCCAAGTCTGAGAGCCAGTAACAGTTTGGATATTTTCTCGGAACTGTCACCTCTCGGGAACCGTCACCAACATTAGTATTGAAAGATTGCAAGTGAGCCAGTCTTGAATCAACAACAACTGACATAGATAAAACAAGTATCAGGTTTTTTTTTTTTTTTGGGGGGGGGGGGGGTATGCCATACTTTGTTCTCTCACCTTTTTTTTCTACTTCTCTTTTCTTTCTATTTTTGTTTTCCCGCCTCCTCTTTCCCACCTCCTGCTTTCTTTATTATAAGAGACAACGAACAAAAAAAAAAAAAGAATCGACTCTTAAATTTAAACAGTGCAAAGTGAAGTGGGAAACAAAGTGGGAAACGAAAACCCGACGAAAATAAAAACGACCTTCCCACAACAGTTGAGAAGCAAAGAAGGTGAAACTGTCAACCACAGCAAAATATGAGCGGTCCCCCCGATGGTCAAGCACAAGAGAGAAGATGGTAAATTTCGGTACAATGAAGCATTGAGAATTGTGACTGTTTTTTTTCTTTCATGTGTTCTTTTCATGTGTTTTGCTTTTTATTTCCATTTGAAACCAAAATCCGCCAAGTTCGTACTACTGCTGTCAACCTGCCCAAAAAGAGGCGTCAACATAGGCAAGGGTGGCAGGATAACGGCAAGGCTTGTTCTGTGCGCCTTTGTGGAAGCAGGATGTCTGGGCGGTGGCGTTTGAGCCGTCACTCGTGGCGATCCGCCCAGTTTGGCCATTTCTCATTGTACTGCTATCTTTCCAGATACTCATACCATATGTTGATTCCAGTCAAGTTGCTTCCACCTCGCAGCGTTCATTCAAGTTATGGCCTATCTGTTGACCGTCCCGCTGCATCGAGATGCCTTTTCCATGGTCATAAAGTCCACAGTACGGACGAGAGTATGCGTTGGGCCGAGGACGACACGTCAGACTGTTGGCCCCCCCTCCCCCTTTTTTTTATTTTTTAAAAAAAAGGCGTTCTTCTTGATAACAATCAATGTCGGCTTCCTCACATGTTGGTCGAAATTATCGGGCCTTGAACATCTGTATGAATGTCTGGAAACTTTGCTGATAAAAAAACTTTCACCGACAACTTTCGCATTGCACTACGGACATCGACTGGAATGCAATCTGGCCAACGGCTGGGAGACATCTTCCTGAATGAGATCTAGACCGTCTGATTAGCTGGCCAAGCGCTCGGCACATGGACTTTTCTCTCTGGGGAAGAGGGTCTCTGCAACGACGAGGAATGTGGCTATTTTGACATGCGCCGCCACCGTCTCCCTTCCCCAGTCTCTTCGTTGTGAATCGACTTTTTGCAAAACACCATCCCTACTAAAGTTGCGTCCCACGCACATAAAATCTAATATTTGCTTCTTCAACATGCATTGAGACGGAGCTGATCGACAAACTCTGATCGGCGCAAAATGAAGACCTTACTCCGGATTCTGGCCGTTGTGCTCGCGGCCCGCACAACCTCAGCGTCTCGTTGCCGACCCAGCAGATTGGCCAGTTCGTCACTCTCGTCCAATACGTCCCTCTCGGCCCCCTCGTCCACTTCGTTCCCCTCGTCCAATTCGTCCCTCTGGTCCAGCTCGTCCAGCTCGCCCAGCTCGTCCCTCTCGTCCAATTCGTCCCTCTCGTCCAGTACGTCTAGTTCGTTTCCCTCGTCTACTTCGTTTCCCTCGTCCAATTCGTCCCTCTCGTACAATTCGTCCCTCTCGCACCCCTCGTCCAGTTCGTTCCCTTTGTTCAATTCGTCCAATTCGTCCACGTCCCTCTCGTCCCTTGCCAAGTCGACAACTACTTCCTTTCTCTCCATTACCACGACGGTGTTCGCCACGAGTACCACCACAGTCAGCCTGTCGCGAGCCAATTCCTCGCAGACTTTGTCATCTGTTTCCGCAGTGGACGTTTCGTCTTCCTCGGCCGTTTCTTCTTTCCAAAATCCATTCTCCACTTCGGCCCCCTCTGCATTGGCCGGCCGTTCGTCGTCCTCGACAGCCTCGACGGCCTCTGCGTCGCCAACATCGGCCTGCGGCACCAATCTTCTTGTCAACGGCGACTTCTCGAGCGACCTCAGTGTTGGCTGGACCACGTCGGGCGATGGCGTCTTTGAGTCGCTGCCCAACCAGTGCACCAGTCCCGACGGCAACTGCGCCGACTTCTCGGCTGGCAGCGGCATCTCGTCCATCAGCCAAGTCCTCGGCCTCCAGATGGGCGAAACCTATACCTTCAACACCATCTGGTGGCAGCCCAAGCAGACAGGGCCGGGCATTGTCACCTGTGCGGTGCCGGGACGCACACTGACGCTGGGCTACTTCACCTCGGACTGGGGCTCGTACACGGGCTCCTTTGTGGCGGCCGCGGACGCGGTGCTCTTCAATTGCAGCATACTGTCCAATTTTTCCACGTCCGCCGTCGGGTTCTCCGAAATGTCGGTGGTGTTGGCGTGTTAACTTGCTTGTTTGATGCGCTACATTTCTGATTGCCGCATTGCTTTTTGCCGTCGGTCTCTTGGCGTTTTCCTCATGATTTACGTATTTACATGATATTCAGCTCGTCTTTATTTTTCAATGCTAATCCTGAACTTCCCTCATTCCTTCTGGCGATTGCGTGTTAATTGTTTTTCGTTCATGCAATTTCTCTCGATGCAGAGACGGCCGTGCCATGGTGTGGTAGTTGATGCTTGGCTCGGAGGTGGAAGCTTCAAGACAGACCATTGGCACAGAGGCTATGGTATGCAGGGTTGAGCACCAGCGGACTGCTTCAGCATTTTGTCGAATGAGCTTGCGAGACCGTTCATTTGCTGAGGCTGGATGCAGTGGGTCCATGTCGATGCAGTTCTCCGTGGCGTTGTGCGGCCGAGTGGAAACTTGTGGCCGACAACGGCCGCAGCACTGTGGCGGTTGACTTTGTTCCGAAGAGACTGTCTCTTTCTTCATCTTCATGTTATATTGTTTTTTGTATCATATCTTTTCTTTGTGTCGTTTCTTCATCTCTGTTCTTTATCTCTTTTCATCGTATCTATTTTGCATCTTTCCTTCGTCTCTGTTTTTCCTATCTCGTCTTCCTATCTCATCGTCTCCTACCTGCGTATCCCGACCCCGCTGCGCCAATCATCAAAGCATTGTTCTTGGGTCATCAAATCCTTGGGACCATTATGCCTCCAGCACATAGCGGTACCGCGCGTTGCCCTCGCCCATGTCCACAACGGCCGCATTGGCGTCCTTGAGCGGACGCACCTGCACCCACGGCTTGACGTTCTTGTCGGCGGCCAGCTGCAGCATCTCGCGGATCTCGTGGGGCGGGCCAATGAGGCTGCCGCCGACCTGGATGCCGCTGCCCACCAGCGTGAAGGCCGTGATGTTGGGCAGCTCGCCGCCGTCGGGGAGGCCGACCTGGACAAAGGTGCCGTGCACCTTGAGCAGCTTGAGGTAGTCGCTGAGGGGCATCTTGGCGCTGGAGATGGTGGAGACGATCAGGTCGAGGGAGCGGGCGTGCTTGGTGGGCCAGTCCTTGTCCTCGTCGGTGGCAATGTACTCGTCGGCGCCGAGGGCGAGCGCGTCGTCGCGCTTGTCGGCCCGGCGCGACAGACCGACGACGCGGTCGGCGCCCAGGGCCTTGGCAAAGAGAATACCAAAGTGGCCGAGGCCACCGACACCGACGATGCCGACCGTCTTGCCGGGGCCGGCACCGTGGCGCTTGAGCGGCGAGTAGACGGTCACGCCACCGCACAGCATGGGGGCGGCGTGCTCGGACTTGAGGCCGTCGGGAATCTTAAAGACAAAGTGGCCGTTGCTGCGGTTGTAGGTGGCGTAGCCGCCGTACGACTTGCCAATGTCGTTGGGGTGGACGCCGCCGTAGGTGCCGACGTTGCCGCGCGCGCAGTAGCTCTCCAGGCCGGAGGAGCACTCCGGGCAGTCCTTTTGCAGGCACGAGCGGCCCTGGGCGCCCACGCCGACACGGTCGCCGACCTGGATGTGCTTGACGTCCTTGCCGACAATTTCATGACCGACGACGCAGGCTACCAACGTTGTCAGTAAAGGGGTAGGCGACGAGAGCAAGTGACATAACGGGAAAGGGCGCAACAAGAAAAAACCAGAAAAAAAAGAGACAAAAAAAAAAGAACTGCTACACAGGGTACGTACGGTAGTTCGTCTCCTTCCAGCCCGACTGGAGCGTGTGAAGATCCGAGCCGCAGATGCCGCAATGCGAGATCTGGATGTCGACGTCGGACTCCTCCCACTTCTTAGGCTCAAACTTGTCCCACTTCATCTGACCGTTGACGCTGTTGCTGTCGAGGCCCAGCCAGCCCTCGAACTTGTCGGGTGAAGACATTGTGAGTGGTTGTGGGGGTTGTGTGGTTGGGGCGGTGTGTGTGTGGTTGCTGCTGTTGGCTGTCGAAGAACGCGTGGGAGTGTTGGTGCTTGTTGGTGCTTGTTGGTCGTGACTCGTGCCTGGTGGGTGTGTTTCAACGGCTCAGGCAATCGAATTGATAAGACAACGGCGGCTTTCCAACGCGCCAGCTTTTCAGCAGAAAGAAGCTTCCTTTTATATCTACGGGGCCATGACGCAAAGCACTAGAGCTGCTCCGTACGTAGTAGTGCGGGACGCCGGGCTCGCGCCAGTTGGGCTTTACGTTCTTAAGTCCTATCGTTCCGAACGGAAGCTTGTTGAAACGGCGACTTTTGACTATTCTACAAATAAGAAGGCATGGAATTGCCTCAGTTGAGGGTCCCGTGGAGATGCCCATGTGGGTGGGGGCGCGGTAAACGTGGTAAGCGGTAAGTTCTGGAAGCCCTCCGTACCACGAAGTCGAGGTCGCTGCAAGCACATACTTACTCATCTCAGCAAGCTTCGTTGCTTTGTTGCTTCGCTGTGAGTGCCGAGGCCCTGGAGGCGATATTGTGGAGCTTGATCTTCTTTTAGTCACCATACGGTTCGATGATGCGTGCAACTACGACAGTAGGCGATAAAGAAAGGGAATGGCAAAGGGAAGAAAACCGGTCAACGGCCCTATTGTCGACAGTGGTTGTTGGCAGCTTTTTTCCTTCTTTTTCTTTCTTTTTGTGGTTCTTGTAATTTTTTGTGGTTTTCTGTGGTCTTTTTGTGGTTTGCACCCGCGCTAGTGCAATGAACACAATACAACAGCAGCAATGACGGCATCCAAGCGTGACGGGCTGTACGAGGACTTGGTCGAGCTCGAATCGGCTCTCTGCGTTGCCGAGCGTATTTTGCGTATTTTGGCGATGATTTCGGAAGACGACAAAGGAATGTGGGCGGAACTGCATGCAAACTTGACTGGAATGGGACAGGAACCGTGCCATTCGGTCCTAGGACGATGGACAGCGGCTTCGCAGAGACGACGCCAGCACACGTCTGTTGGGGAATAAGAGAACGGCGAGATGGCGAGGACAATGCGAGTACGAGCCGTGGGAACAAGCCTCGAATAAAGAAACTGTTTTGGAGGGGCGTGGACCGAGCCATTTTTGCTTCAGCCTTAACGCCGACTTGATTTCAAAGCGAGACAAGAAGAAGTACATAGTATCGCCGCTAACGTGGATAAGGAGGCTAAAAAACGGCTGTTGGATTGGTATCTTTTAGCAGTTTGGCCGAATGTCGTCGGGAGTTGTCATTTTACGAGCCTGAGAAGATTTACCAGATTGTCACCGCCACAGCCTTGCTGACTGCCGTTGCAACGGTTCCGCCAGTCGGCGCCGCCTGCGTTGTATTGAGGACTACGTCGTACGTATCTGCAAAGTTGGCGGTGCGCCACCATTAGTTCTCACTCTTGCACGTGGTGGGCGTGAGAACCCAAATCAGACCGAGACATTCCCTTTGCACGGATTTGAGTCGGCCAAGTTGACGAGTGCGTCCGCCAAGATGGAAGCCAGTTGCCTTGATTGGACTAAGAACTCGAGAAAGCGAGTTTGCGTCAAGCTGATTCAGATTGGGATTGTCCTGCCTATCTGAGGCTAGAGTCTCACTGAGTTTGCTTCACGCTTCCCCGACGAGGGCTGCTAGAATCGGAGGGACCCAAGATCTGCGGTCGTAGTCAACGCCACCACCTTTTCACCGTCCCGTGGTTGTGACGTAATTCCCAGAATATGTACATTGCATACACCGACTCAGCAGGTCATCCGTCACAGCAGGCTCAGACCAGCAGACCTGTAGTACCATACAGCGTTCTATATGCCATCCGAGTAACGAGTAACCATACGGGTGCCGTAACTGAAAAAGACAAGGCAAAAATAACGTAAAATAACTCGAAAAGACCCATTGTCCCATTGCTTTTTGGTTGCTGCTGTTGTTGTTCGACGTAAAAATAGATACGAAACGTTCAGTCATCATGGAGAGAGAAAGATTCCACCAAACACACAAAACATTTCTTTCGTACAGAAAAAGACGTGAAGAAGAACATGAGAATTCGTCAGAAAGAAAGGAAAAAGAGGGAAGAAAGGAGAAAAAAAAAAGAAACAAATGATGTAGGGAAAGAGACTGGACGGGACGCTGTCACTGCTTAGTCCTTTCTGCGCCAGCTGTTGGCCGCCAGCGCGCGCGGCGGGCCGTCGTCCTGCCGCTTGCGGTAGCCGCCGTTGCCGTTGCCGTTTCCGTTGCCATTGCCCTCGCCGCCGTTGCCGTTGCGGTCGCGGTCGCCGCCCCGCGGCTGGTACTCCTGCCGTGGCCGGCCGCCCTCGGGCGCGCCCCGTGCAATCGACACCCGCAGCGTGTTGCCCTCGTCGCCGTAGGGCGTGCCGTGGAGGGCCTCCATGGCCTGGCGGGCCTCGTCGGCCGTGGCAAAGTCGACAAAGCAGTAGTTCTGTCCGGGGCGGGGCTCGTTGGTCTCGCGGTCGCGGGCCGTGATGCGCTTGCCAATGGCCGTGGGCGCGAACCCCTGCAGCAAGTCGCCAATCTCCTGCTGGTTCTGCTCCTGGTCCTGCATGGGCCCAGGTTGCCAATGTACAGGCGCTTGCCCTGGGGCGCCTCGCGGTTGCTGTTGTAGCTGTTGTAGTTGTTGTTGTTGCTGTTGTTGTTGTTGTTGTTGTTGTTGCTGTTGCTGCTGTTGTTGTCGGTGCCCCTCTTCCAGTCGCCCCAGCGGCGGTCGTCGCTGCCGGTGCGCGCGTCCGTGGTGGCCTCGCGCGACGAGCCCCAGCGGTCGGCCGGGCGCGCGTCGCGGCGCGGGCCCTGGCCCTGGCCCTGGCCCTGCTGCTTGGGCTGGCACGGCCCGACCTTGAGGGGCCGGCCGCGGACGGTGGCCACGAGCGAGGTGAGCGCCGACTCGGCCGTCTCGCGGTCGTTGAAGTCGACAAAGCAGTAGCCCGGGTTGCGGCCGCTGACGGGGTCGACCGAGACGTGGATTTGGGCGTAGTTGCCGAAGCCGTGGTCCTCGAGGGCCTGCTCGATCTCGTTGGACGGGTGGCGTACAGAAGGTTGCCTACGACGAGAAAACAAGAGGGTTAGCAGGGTGTCTTATTTTTTTTTTTCGTGCACCGCCACGAACACAAAGCCATGCGTACCAAGATAGATGCGGCGGCCTTCGGCAATGGCGCCGGATTGCTCGTCGCGGTGGCCGGGCGAGTCCATGGTGAATGTGTTGTTGAGGTGGGGAGTGCGGAGGAAAGGCCGAAAGGGGTGGGTGGCAAGGTGGCTGGAGAAGAGAGGATGAAAGAAAAGAAGAGCTGGAGGGAGAAAGCTCGGGAAGAAACAAGGAAGGCCGGCCAAAGTCGAGACTGTGTCCGCAAAGAGAGGAGGAGGAGGAGAGAAGGCGGTCGCAGGTGAGGTCCAGAGTCCAGATCCGAGTCGGTGAAAACGGCGAGACGGACAACCTAAAAAAAGGGTCAACTAGAGAAAAAAAAAACTCTAAAAATGCAAGGGGCTAGACGCGCCCGGTGGGTGATGAAAGACGTGGGCTGTGGAGAGAAGAGATTGGTGCGGTGGGCTGAAAGAGGCTGAAAAAGGCTGCAAATGCCGCCAAATGGCTGTGAATCTGGCACTCTTGGCTTATGTAACATTTCTCGAAATTTTCTGCGGATCCACTCCTTCCATTCCCCCCTCTGCCCCTTGCTGTTGACGCCTGTCAGGGCCTGCCAGGGGCGCGCTTCAGGGGCGCGCTCCAGGGCTCGCACCCCTCCAACACTGCGCTAGAGGCTGCCTGTGTTAGCGCATCTACGTTGCTCCAATGGCGTTGGACATTAACATCACGACATAAAGGACGGAGTATTGCTGCAATCTGGAGGCTGTACTCCGTATTGACGGCCAATATGCAGAAAGTACAGATCGGAACCTGCGGTTTTCTCTTTTTCTTGAAAAATATGGGCTGTGTAATATATCGTGCTTCTGTATTTAAAAAATGGTTAAAACGAGCTGTTATCTCTGTCTCTGGAGTTCGAATGAATTTGACAAGCGAAAGTCTACGGAATAAAAACAATTCAAACTTTAAAAGCCCAGAGCTGTAGAAGACTTCGACAACTTCGGGGCACCGACTGCATCGGGTTTTGATACTATCTGGTCGAGAGACGCCTTGTACGTGTCGGCAAACTCGAGAAAGTTGCTCGTGAAGAAACCGGAGACTTTCTACTCGACTTTCTCGCAAAGGGTTCTACCTCTATCGTACCAGCCATCACTGTCGACATGCAATGGTGGACAGGCCCCGACGGTAAAAGCGTCACCGTCTCGCGGCGCCGTGCGCTTGTACGAGGACTTTGACCTCAGGACGTTGGTTTCCACACCGTGCCGTGGGTGTGACGAGGTGAATCACGACCGGGCACCATGGCGATGACAAGGATGAAATCGGCCACCATTGCGCGGGGGTTTGTTCTCGAACCAGCCCTTGATGTATGTTCTGGACACTGTGATCGGTGATCGCAGCGGTCGTGGTAAATGGCCGATTTGCAGAGTCGAAGCAAGACGCTGTACATCGTAGGGACGATATCCATTCTATATAGAGACTTTCTCAAGAAGCTGGATGCAGAGGGTGTCCGTGACCCTAGGCACGTGTGCAGCGCAGTGCGTCTTCAGGGGTTGGAATTTTACATATCCTGTGCGGTACGTGCAGTGCATGCTTTCTTTCCAATAAAGGCGACGTGAATGGATCCGTTGGTCTCTCGGGGATATGCCAGTCACTTCTTTGTCAAGCGCGACGAGAAGCCTCCGGGATCGCATTCCGGCACTGAAAACCAGTCAAAATACCCACGCTATGATGCCCCAGGAAATCATTTGTGAAGCACCTGAACTGCAAGAGAGGAGAACCGAGACTATTTTGATAATTTGGACGTTTTCCCTGGATGAGCGAGCCGCTGAGTCCGAGAAGATTTCCGACTCGGAACGGGTTGCCGATGAAAAGCTATGAACCTGTACTCCGTACTCCGTGATAAACGCAAGGCAAAATAAATACACCACACATCTTTGACGCCGAAAGCGTTCAAGGCCCCCGACGTGCCGTGCACAGGCACGGGGAGGGGACGTCAAGACACATTTGTGGGAGTGGTCTCTGGCCACCTCGCCCTCACTCCGCCAAGAGGACCTCTATGCTCCGGGGGCGGTAATACCACTTTTGCCAGCCGAAAAAGCGTGGACCGATTATGTCCGAGTGGTCCACGAGGATGCCGTTGATCCAGTTGCGGCGGAGCGGCTGTGGACAAAAGTGGAAGCCGGCGAGATGGAGAAACTTTTCCACGGCAAGAACTCTGTCCTGCTCGTCGTCGGGTCTTTTTCTTTTTTGGGGTTGTGTTTCTCTTCTTTCTCTTTGACTGGCAGTCTCTGCCGCAAGGTGCTGGGCCGAACCGCTCGTGTTTGTTGCCCAACGGTGGCTGTTTTGACGTTGGTTTTGTTGCCGTTGCCGTCTGTGCTGTCTGTGCCGTCTGTGCTGTCTGTGACGTCTGTGCCGTCTTTTCCGCCCTCGCCGCTTTTGGGCCCATCATTGCGAATGTATTCGTACACAATCGCGATAAACTCCGTGGGGCCCTCTTGAAAATAGCGATACTGATACTCCTTGATACGGACCGGGTCCGGCTGGCAGCGCCGCGGCATACGCGCAATCAGTTCTTTCGCATTCACTCGCAGCCACCCGTAGCACTGCACAAACCGTGGCATGGGGATGTCCCGTAGAGGCATGGTCTCGGGCATGTCCGAGTCATCGAGCGTGTGGCGGTCGCGGCGGAGCTCCACGGAGAAGCTGTACAGATTAGCCGCCGCCTCGATCTCGTCCTGCGGGTCGACAAACACCAGTATGGGGCTGGCGCCCGGGCCCTTGCCCTTGTCCTTGTCCTTGTCCTTGTCCTTGTCCTTGTCGTCGGGCAGCGTGCCCCCGGCGTCCAGGACGGCCTGCGCGGCAGCCTCTTGGTCGATGGACGCACGGATGGACTGGAGGAGGGCTGCATTCTGGCACTCGCGCTGGGCGGCAAAGTAGCAATGAGACAGTTTGGCCGGGTCTGCGTCCCAGAACAGCTTCAGCACGTAGGGGGTCGGGTCCCGGTCCGTCGGGTCCCGGTCCCCAAACTGGACACGCCAAACGCAGCCGTCCATGCCCGCCCCGAGCAGCTTGGCGCGGCGCCAGTCGACGCTGTCGAGGTCGAACGGACACTTGCGCAGGCGCGGGAGCTGGAAGTCGCGTTTTCGGAAGCGAGCGGGCACGTCTGGGTCCATCAGCCTGTCATCCAGAAAGGGCTTCCGATGGAACCACAATCGACGCGCTTCCATGGCCTCCCACATTGTAAGTTTCTTTGGTTTGCTGTTCTCGCCGCCAGAGTTGGCACTAGTCACAACGGGCACCGGACGGTTAGCAGCGACATCCTTCGTGAACAGCGTAAGGGTCTCGAGGAAGACGTACTCTGCGGCTTCATTCTCCTTTGGTTTCGTGCCTTCCATTGGGCGGGTGGGAATGGGAGCTTGTCGTAGCTTGTCGTTGCCGTGCAATTGTTCATTTGCTTGTTTGTCTATTTGTTGTTCTCTTGATTTGCTAATTGTTGGAGACTGTAAGAAAGAAAAGGAGGACAGAGACGTTGATTGTTTGTTTACGCCGTCCTCCTGCCAGCCAATTATCTGTCACATATCTTTGGACCCCAACAGTCCCCGCTTTTCCAGCATCAAAGTGCTACATCGTACTAACTACCACATCATGCGTACTCAGTACTGTGACAACAACACCAAAACGTCCTAGCAATGCAAGAGGTGACGAAAGCAGGGACTCAGAAATTTTAGAGACATTTCTGGTACCACTTGAGGGACGCCAGACTAGGTTTGGGTGCTACACGATTCGGATCGTTAAAGACACGGATATGATGCAGCATATGGATGCTTGGGTTGGCACCTTTTTGCTATTTTTCACGCGCGTTTCTGAACAGGTGCATGCCGTATCTCGGTTCTCAAGAAGTTCGTCATGACCAGCTGCTTCCTCGTCACTATCTCATCTGATTCCTCCGTGTACGAGGCTCTCCACTTCATGCGGCCCATTCCGCCGACAAGGCAGCACGCTACGCCGGCTTGCGGTACAGGACACCGCCGCCCGCCTGGTGGCTCGGAAAGATCATGGCATCGGCAAGGACGACATTCTCGCGGCGGCTGGCCGCAAAGACAATCACCTCGGCAATGTCCTCGGCGTCAGCGGCTCGACGTTGGCGTACATGGCGTCCGCCTTGGCCTTGTCGCCGTAGTGCCGGACCACCGAGAAGTTGGTCTCGACTTGGCCCGGGTCGATCTCCATGATGCGGATGCGCGTGTTCACCAGCTCCATGCGCAGGCTCTCGGAGAAGGAGCGCAGGCGGCCTTGGTGGCGCAGTAGATGCCGCCGCCGGCGTATGGCTGGCGACCGGCACCGCTGCCAATGTTGATAATGTCGCCGTGGCCCCCGTCGGGACGGGCCTGGAAGACGGCAAGACGGCCTGGGTCATGTTGATGAGGCCCGTCACGTTGGTGGCAAACATGACGTTCATGTCGGCCTCGGCGATGGCCGGCGCGCGGGCGAACCCCTTGGCGATGCCTCTACGGGGGGTGTCAGAAAGAGATCAAATCAGAGTAGGCGAAGGGGGAAGGGGAAAGGGGACGTACGCATTATTTACGAGAATGTTGATGTCACGGTACTCGCCCGGCAGCGACGGCACGAAGCTACGCACGGCATCGGGGTCGCTCACGTCGAGGACGACAGGCAGGACGTGGACGGTCTGCTGCTGGCCAAACTCCTGTTGAATCTCCGTAGCAACGTCCTTCAGAACATCGAGGCGGCGCGCCGTCAGGACGAGGCGGATGCTGCTGCCGGGCCCGGCGATGCGGGCAAACTCGAACGCGGTGCTACGGCCAATGCCGGAGGACGCGCCGGTGATGACGATCGTCTTGCCGTTGATGCGTGCAGAGGCCATTGTGAGCGGGGGTCTGGGTGGGCGATGCTACAAGGTAGTCAAATCTGCTCTATGGTCTAGTATGGATATTGTTTGGTGGCCAGTTGACGTTTGCGTGGACAGGGACGGAGGTGGAAAGTGGGAAGGTTGGGGAAGACATCAGCGGCGAATCCCCGCACCAAATTGGCCAAGTCCACAGGCCGAATTCACATAGCAGAGCGTGACTCACATGCCGTTCTTGATGCTCATTTGGGGCCAATTGACAACGTCAGGATGAATGCAGATCTGCCTTGTAAGATATTCACCCTGATCTATCCCAGGTCACGCCTTTTGTCAAGTCGTCTTCGGATGACTGCCAGATTGACCCACGAACCACAAATAAGCTCCTATGACGCCGTGCTCGCTTGCGTCCCGTAACTATAAGTCTCGGATCATGGTCGCACGGATTTCGTTGGCGCCGTTGTCGCTATGCTTTGGATGACGAGGCCGGCGATCAAGGTTGATATCAACGCTGTATGTATGATATCCTTTGTTGCAAGCATTCTATGTAGGTTTTCATACCTCAGTCGCCTTGCGCTGTGGCCTATTCACATGAAGTCGTGGCATCGTGCTTTTTGTACAGTCGCGCAGAAGTGCGTTGAGTTCAACTGCCCATGCTTCGTCCTCAATACCCACTGGATGTATGCAACCACGCAGTGCGTATTCAACAAGAGAAGCTGTTTTAAGCAAAAAACCATCACGGGGCATGTGCGGTATCGAGCGCTGCCTTACACAGAATGAAAGCATTGTGCATTGTCCAGCGAACTCGATCCCACCAAAACCACTTGTTCTCACTAGCTCTACTCATTCGTCCACACCGCCGCTGCCTTGGACAGCCCTGCCCGTATCCAAATAGCGTTCCGCATAAGACAAAACTGTCTGGTTGTGCCCTCGAAGCCACTTCATCCTGATTGAGAACGCCCAGAGACTGTGTTCAAGCGCTGCGTCGTCGTGATGGGCAAGCATGACCTCTGTCCCGTAGGCCAGACGCACACCACGATGGATCTTCTCAAACATGTCGTCGATTGGCCGCCCGAGCGAGCTGTGCATGTTCGCGACAAGTCCACGGACATCCTTTGAAAGCCGATTGCCCAGATGCAGAAAGACGTCGCCGTTCTGCAAGTGGCCCTCGACGATGGCCGCTTGCCTGCTGTGTTTTCCAGCGCCTGCCGCGTTTAGTACTTGATACAAAGAGTCGTTGATGTAAACCCAGCATGAACAACGAAGACTCGGGGGAGGGGGGGGGGCGGGACGGACCGTGTTGGCATGATGCCTCCCTGTAGGCGGAAGCATCTCGTCGACAATATACGCGATGCGAGTGGCTTTGCACGACTTGAAGCGGAGAGTGTCGAGGTCCGCGCGCGTCTTTTGGACGGTCTCTGCCAACGCGTACTGTAGTCGGTCGTGGCTGAGCTCAACGAGATCCAGAAGCTGGCCCTGGTCCGGGACGGGTGTCCTGCTGCTGATGTATGCCTTGAGCTTGACGAGAGCGTCCAGCACGACCCGTTCAAACCAGGCAAAGAGGCCCTGCGTCACCACTTCGACCAAGTCCCACTGGAACTCGATCTCAGACCGCATCTTCCAGACGATCTTGGCGTTCCAGTTGACGCGGCCCAATTCCGGCGTACAGTAATCTCCATTGTTGAGGCACCAAGTGCTGTAGTCGACTGAGCAATGGGAAGAAGTGAAGGGGGGTGTCAGTTGAACATGGGCTGTATAGGGCTATGTTGGCGCTGTTGACTTACAACCATGCCAGTGGCCCGGCCCCGACTACAGCGACCACTTTTTGGCCTCGTTGACGGCTGCGTCACGCCATACCGTGTGTCTTCGATCTAAGAAAAGAGAAAAAAAAAAGAGAGAAAAAGAAAGAAAAGTCAGTGGTACGAAAGAGTACGTGTGATGGAGTATGGAGAGAGACATACCGAAAAATATCAAAAGCTGTTCATGGACGCCGGCCTTGAAGTCGGACTTCAATTGCGCCAGGAGGATAAGGATCTAGAGCGTACGGTGGTCAGTCCGTCCGTCGGTGTGACGTTGGAGCACGCCACGATCATCTCCAGTCCAGGACGACAGGGATTTACCTGTTGTTTGCAGTCTCTGACACGTGTGCCAATGCTGGCCGACTCCATAATGAGCGCTGGCTGGCCCTGCCGGCTTCGCGCAGCATTCGCCCAGAGGCCGAGAGATGTCAGCATCTCTGGAGTCCGGCAGCGTAGGTACTGCCGTGCGTCGGCCAGCTGTGCCTCCACGGCAATGGCCCGCAGTAGGCGCGCAGGGCGGGAATCTGGCTCTCTTCCACCATGCCCGTGTCACCGGCGAGTGTGTAGTCTTCGTACCACGCGTTGGATACACAAAACACAGACAGGTCCAGGTCTTTGCCGCCACCTGTTTCGGAGGCGCAGACGTCCTGCAGGCCACTGCAGACGTGTCTGTTTCTGAATCGCACAAAAAGGCGGGTTTGCCTGAGCGAGTACGTTCATGTTAATATCATTGCTCGTTTGTCCGCCATGGTGGCTGCTAAAGTCACTCACGCCAGCTTCGCGTCCCATGCCTCGAGACGGTTCCGGCTCGCTGCGCCAATTCAGCCATTTCCTGCAGTTGCTTCAATTCCCTTTTCAAGTCCCCGTCTCGGACTTGGCGGACTGCCGACCTGATGCTGACGTCCTGGATGGGGCAGTGTTAGAGAAGGAAGCGTTTGTTCAGAATTTGCCGGTCGAGAAGAAAAAAAAAAGTAGGAATCAGAATGGCACTCACGTCGGAGTGTGTGCAGACAAAGGCAACTGGGCGATCTTTTTCATTGCCTCCTCTCAAAAGAGACGGTAGATGTTGCTTGAAGAACATGTCGAACGCAGACTGCATGCACGCATCGGACACGCCTCGCGGGATATGGCCGACAACCAAAACACAGTCACAGTCGATGAGGTAGTTGTCTGTGGCCTGGACGCGCGCCGGACTGTCATTTGCGAGCCCGGGGACGTCCGCCAGCACGACGCCGCGGTCAAGAAGTGCAGAGTGGAGGTACATGCTAGAAAGAAGGACTCTTGTTGGCACGCGCAGGGAGGGATGGAATGAAAAGGAGACGTCTACGTACCGGACGGCGTCTGCCAACAGCCCACCGCCTTTCTCCACCCAGCATAGTATCTCCTCTCGGCACTCCTCTACTGTCTGCACCGTCATCGTACAAGAAGCAGCACTGTGCCCCTCCGACCGCATCACTTCTCCCGACCATTCGACCAGCTTGGCCAGAATGCGGTCCGGGGCCCCGTCCGACACGTCCGTGAGGAACGCCTTGTTGAAGCCGCGGTGCAACCCAAAGGTGGCTTGGAGTGCCCGCCACGCAGCGTCAGACTCCCTGTTCAGTCTCTGGTTCGCATCCACGCCAATCTCGTACGTTTCGATGCCCGGCAGGTAGATGCGCCGGTAGCTCCAAAGTAGCTCGCGAAGATGCTTCTTCCTGTCGGCGTCGCTCATATGCTCCACTTCAATGACAAAAGGATGCTTCTGGTCAGGGCGTGCGCCGTAATATTCGATCACAATCGAGGTGCAGTCCCAAAATTTGCTCTAAGTAAACACAGTCAGTGATCGTCCGCTAATGGGAACAAGGAATAGAGGAAGGAAAGGAGAACAAAAATGTACTTCTTGGGCGAGGCCCGGAACATGTAGGAGAGAGTTAATCAAACTACTTTTCTCTGATTTTGTTAGTTTCCCTCCCCCCACAATAAAGAGCTAGAGATTCGTCGTTTCGGCAATGGGCATCTTCTCACCTTCGTCATCGTTTCCCAAGACGGCAATGGTCCGCGTGCTTGTTTCACTGGTCGTGCGATGGCGGTAAACGTCCTGCCACAACGACGCCAACCCTGGGTCAGCCGGGTAGGTGGATTTCAAGTCTGTGATGGCTCTGAAAGCGTCGTCTGCAGTTTTTCTCGTGAGAGCGAGTGCATCTTCCACCTGAACCGGGATGCCTGGCACACACTCCTTGTACGGATCATAGGGTGCCGGGACAACGGGGGCGGGATCCAGTGGCATGTGAAGGTTCGGTGGTGGCGAACTTGGTACCATGGAAGCTGTATCTGGCTGCTGATGCTGGACCGTTTTCGATTGCCTCGTCCGAGGACTGTTTGGTATTGTCGTTGCGCGTGACGTGGTGGCAGCGTTTGTGTTGATTGTCGCCGGCGAAGAGAGCAGAGGTGATATGCTTTGCATTTGAAACGTCGAATCAGAGCTGAACGCATATGACGCTGCCGGGGTTCCAAAGGAGAATACCGGTCTTGTGGCGCTTGGCACACTTAGCACACTTGGCACGCTGGACACGGTAGATACGGCGGAAGGAGTCGAGACCAAAGGAAAGCCATATTGATTCTGGGCGGGCTGGCTCGATGACGTGGCCGACGTGTTGGTAACGTCGTGCCGGGGCTTGAAAGCGCCAGGTTTCGCCTAGTCGTGGGTAGCGACGAGAACAACGACGAAGCAGTTTGCACCGAGGTGTTTGGCACGGCACTTGGGCTGGTTGTCGGTGCTGTGGGCGACGTCGTCCAGACAAGCGATGATCCAGCCGGCGTAGCATTATCACAGGTTCCGTGTGACTTGGAGCCTGTAGACGAGCTTTGCATATTGGGAGCTACAGTTGTGCTCGTAGCCGTTGGCACTTTTGCACCGGATGTCATGGGAAACAGCCTCATCTTGGGTGGGACCGCACAATACGACGTGCCGTCCGCTGCGCCAAACAGAGGGCATGGCTTTTTGTTCGGCTGAAGAAAGGGATTGATCGAGCTGGCCGACGTCTCTGTAGTAATTTCTGCCGATATGGCCGGTGTTGGAGATGTCGTGGAGCTCAAAGTCATGGATAGAGATGGCGTCCGGTCTGTGCTGCCCATTGCTGCACTCGTTGCCGTTGATCTTGGCGGAAGCCTCACTTTGATTGTGTGTATACGGCCACCCTTCATCCAAGGGATGCATACTATTTCTGCGGTGGGATCCTTGGGGCCGAGCCGGGGTGGGAAAGATTTTAGTGGCTGGACAGAAGACTTTGCTTCTACGGCCGCCAAAAGTCCAGTCGCAGAGTGGCGGGACGACGCAGCAACACCGGAAGAACCAAACGGATAGACTGAGCCATCTACTGTCTTGCCGAATGAGGTGCCTGTTCGACCTGGGGTTGCTGAACTACTTGTCGTGAACAGACTCGAAGTAACAGCACCTGCCGCGGTAGTGCTGACAACCGAGGCCGTATTCGGCGATGCTCCGAAGAGACCGTCTACTGTGGGGGATGATGACGACGCAAGTAATCGAGATGTGCTGTCAGAGGGAATCCCAAAGGCGCCCGTGGACCATCCTACAGTAGTATTGGGCGGGGTGGTAGGCTGGCTCTGGAGGTGTTTGATGCTTCGGGGAGGACTTGGAGGGAAACAAGAGAGCCTGAAAGAATCTTCCCTGTCGTTGACTGGAAGGCGTACCATTCTTGTACCCGACGAGATGTTGTTTGTGGGATGGAAGGAGAACCGGACCTTATTATCATGCGCGTGCCGACTGGTCAACTAGGGGTGGCGACGTTGCGCTCAAAGCAGAGCCTGCGGTCTTTGGCTCGACTAACGGGGGAGTCATATTACGTGCGTGTATGGTGCGTGTGTACTGCGTGTATGGCGATATTTTTTCTATTTTCTCACTTGATGCTTTTTTATCGTCTAGAGGAATGGCACGCCGATGCATCTCAACATATACTTGTCCGAAGACCTCTGTAGAAAGATACAATCATACGAATCCGTCGGCCTCGAGAACCGGGCGGACGGCACATGTCATGGCACATCGCATTGCCCCTGGGTCTGACCTTGTTGAGGCTTGGTACGGCATTACTATGTTTACCAGGTCTGCTTCGCCAAACCTACTGGCTCCAGGTCGGGGCCCTGAAGCGCTCCAAACGTTTGCGAGAGCTGGCTGCATGCAGGCCTAGCCCAGCCAGAATGTATCTTCTTCCAAGTTTGTTTGTTTGACTAGTCTCGATTTGTTCTGACTTTGGTGTTCCATAAAGCGGCTGCTTCTTTTTTTAGAACTATTTTGGCTTGCCAATGTTGAGTTGGCGTGGAACGCATGGCCCATGGCGACCCAACCCAGTGGCCCGGGCGCGTAGAGAAGAAACCCGTCAGGGAGGCCTGTCTGGAAACATGTTTCAAGGGCAATAATGACTGCACGACGCTCACTAAATGGCGTTCCGCGCGGGAACTCCCTTCTCTCTTTGTCTTCTTCTCACCGCTCTCTTTTCTTCGTAGCCGTTATTTTCTTCGCATCATCACAATATCAGCCTATTGATGACCAGGGCATGGTACGTGCTGCAAGTCAGCGGCTAATGAGGACATGACTCTCCCCAACAGTTGACTCCGTCTGCAAGGAAAGGCCACTAACAAAAGCGCAAAGAGAGCTAATAAACACTCCCCTCCCCACCGCATCGGAGCGGCCCGCCACTAAAGCTTTTAGCCTGGCGACACGGCAATGGCGATATCACCTATGGTGATCCTTCCACACGGTCCCATATGATGTGCATCCCTGTGAAGATACGCTGTCCGAAAAAGATTGCAGGAGTCAGGGACTCGCTCAGCCAGGTGGGAAAACGTCGAGATTGTCGGTATGAATGCACCGGTGGTTGGCATGCGTATACGCGCACTCCGCGTAGTCAGAAGTGGTGTGGCTGGGAGGCATGGGCGGTGGCTAAATGCCACCGCACACATCCGACCGGATCCACCTATTCAGGGGTAGCGCATCGCCATACTCGTGGGTAGAAAGGTTTTACGTATAATTTTGGTGGCTTTAGATTCCTAGATAAAGTAGACACGTTACCACTAGATTAATTATATAACTTCCTCGTATTTAGGAAGTTGTATAAGATTACGGTATAGTCGAATACGAATACTAGAGTACGGTAAATTTATATTAATTAATAAAGTTTCTTTATATTATTATAATATTAACTCTTTATAATTATCCGAAAATTATTTAAAATTATTTCGAAAATTACCTTAATTAAGAGATTACTCTTAATAATTAAAATAAACGATATTACGATTACGTCGATTAATAAACTTTTAATTAAAAGTTTAATAACGTCGAAAAGCGTATTCGCGTATTTATTAACGAGACCGAGGGTTATACGTTCGTTAACGATAATTTTTAATACCTTTTTGAAGAAACGTTAAAAAACGTTATTACCGACGAGTTTATTATAACTTATTTTATAATTTTATTAAACTTTAAACGTATTTTTATAAAGCGAGGTATTTACGTTAAGAATTACCGTAACGGTAATAATAACTTTACGTAAATTTTAATTAACGCGTTTTAAGCTTATAATATACGCGAATAATTTATTAACTCGTTTAAATAATTCGTTAAAATTACGATTATAAAAACGTATAACGAAAGGATTTAAAAGTTAATTTTTATTAATTAAGTTTACCCGGTATACCGTTTAATTTACTTTAACGATAAACCCGTTATACCCGGCGCGACGGTTAACCCGGAGGATACCCCGGCTAGTATCGGTCGTACGCCCGTTAATAATAATTAAAATAACGAAGAAGGTATATTATTTATAAACTTCCGATCCCGGGCCCCGGCGTCGAGTTCGATAATTTACGCGGCGACGTAACCCCGCGCCCGTTAATAATTAAGTTTATAATAACTCGCGGCTTAATAATAATATCCCGTAACCGTATAACGGTAATATATACCCCGGTATACTCCCGATTAAAGGTTTTAAAACTTCCTCGTACGGTTAATATTAAAGTTAAAAGTAAAGTTAACGTTTAACGGTCCGCCTTATCGTTAAAACACTTTTATATCGTTATACGGTATACCCGGAGATAAAGATAATTAACCCCTTTACGCGAACTTTATTAATTTTATTTATTAACCCGACTCGTAATTTAATAATAAAGATTAATTACGTATCGTTAAAGATATTTAAAAGTTTTTTTCGGTTAAAATAAAATATAATAACTTTAACGACGAAATAAAGCCTCGTTTTCCGAGTCGGTTAATTTATCCGTTTTATTACTTAATTAAAAGTTTAAAAAGGCTTATATTTATAAAACGCTCTCGATTATAATAATAATTAAAAAGGTTTATAATTATTATAACGTAATTAAAGCCGATACGAGGGATTAAAAGTTAATTATTCGGCGTATATTATAACGGTTCGAGGGAAATATTATATTACGCGTTAAACGCGGTAAATAATATACTCTCTTACTCTTTAAGATTACGGCGGTATCGTTAATAAAACGCTCGCGGAGGTTATAAAAGACCTTTATACGAGATTATTTTAAAGTCTTAAGGCGTTCGAAAGGTACGAAAATACGTTACCCGCCTTATACGTACGGTTAATAAATATTTACGAGTAAAACCCTCGGACCTCGTATTACGTTACGACGGTGGTATCGTTTAATAAAACCCTCGCGGAGGTTATAAAAAACCTTTATACGAAATTATCCTAGGGTTTTAAAGCGCTCGAAAGGTACGAAGATACGTTACCCGCCTTATACGCGCGGTTAATAAGTGTTTACGAATAAGACCCTCGAACCTCGCGTTACGTTACGACGGCGGTATTAATTAACGGCGGCCCCGATAATTTATACCGTATTATTTACGACTTAATACGCGTAAACGAGCGCGTTACGTCCGGCTCCGGTACGGCCTTTACTTATTACTTTAACCGGTATTACGGCCGTAAAAACTCGGGTAATAAGTAGTTTATTAATATCCCCGGGAGTATTTTTAAATACTTTTATATATAATAAAGAAGGTTACCGTTAAAGGTTATATATTAAAGCCGAAAAAGCGGCTTATAAAAAAATATAAGTTAATAATAAAGGCGGTATTATAACTTAATACTTTACTTAAATAACGGACTTAGAAAACGAATAACGTTTTAAAAACGACTTTAACTAGTCCGATTAAAACGTTAAAAACGACGGCGATAATAATTAATTTACCGGTATTTCCGGGAGTACTTTTAAATACTTTATATAACCGACGTAATTTTATACCGCCTTTTAATTTTAATTAACGACCGGTAACTTAACCGTTACGAATATATTAAACGGTTAAAAGTACTTATATACGTTTACTTCGGAGGCCTTTAAAGAGGATATTTAACCCTCCGATTAATAAATTAATAATACGGTTATTTCTTTCGTAAGCTTTTCGTAATACGATTAAATTAAATTTTTAGGTTTTATTATAAATACCGGCGTTATAAAACGGTTAACCTACGGCCTACTATAATTTAAAACTTTATAATAACTTCGTTTAACGGTTATACTTAATACCGTTATTATAAGTACCGTAAGTATTAAGTTCGGTATTAAAGAGTTTAAATTAATCGGATTTTACGGTATCGAGACCCCGATAAGAAGCGTTAATTTTTATATAATATTTATCGATACCCCTTTCTTACTTTCTTAATAAATATAAACCGCTTAAAGTATTATTTCGATAATACGAAGGATTTAATAATCGGTCCCGCCGGTTATATACCGGTAATTAAACGCTTTAAGTACGTATTTATTAATACCCCGGAGACGGCGTATATCACCGGCTCTTATAATTACTTAACGGCGACGGAGCTTAAAAAACTACACCGCCGCTTTAACCACCCCTTTATCGACCGTTTACACCGGCTTTTATAAACGGCCGGCTATATTAACGTTACGTATAAAAATTTATAAAAATTAAAAACTTTTATACGGGTTATTAACTTTACTAGGGTCCTTTTAAACGCTTTAAATTTAATATTAAAGAGGATTATAACGTCGTTTTTAACGGTATTATTATCGTTAACGTAATTTACCTTAACGGTAAATTATATATTTACGTAATTAATAAAGTTACGGGATTTTAAAGCGGCCCGTATACTTAATAATATAACGAGTTAATATACGTAAGATAAACTTAAGGAGTATTAAATTAACGTATATTAAGGCCCTCTTAACTTTATCGTATATAATTAAAGTATTAACTTTACGAGTAAAGAGTTTTAAAATAATACGGTCTTAATAAGTATAAAAATTAAACTAGTACCCACTAAAGCTTATTATACCGTTAATAAAATTAAACGGTATTATAAGCCCGTTAAACGGGCTTATAAGTTAATTAAACGTAAAACTTTTAACTTAAACCCGTAAACAGTTTTATAAATAACGATTAAAGCTATTAACGACACCGTAAGGCCTAACGGTATTATCCCGACCCTCTTCGTATTCGATACCTACCCTCGTATAATATTAACGGCGAACCCCTCGCCTATTATTACGTAACGCGCGCGCGTAATCCGTATAACGATATAAGACCTTAAAAAGGCGCGCGTAAACCGTTAAATTATAAAGGCCTTACGCCTTCGTAATAACCCGGACCTTATTAAGCTTAATTTAACGGATTAAGTACTTATTTAACGTATTAAAAGCGGTAATATAAACGCCGGTTAAACCGGCCCGTACCGTATACGCGTTATTATAAACGAAGACGTAACGATAAACTACGGTAACGGTATTAACGGTACTTTCCGTAACACCTCCGTTAAGGTTTATAAAGGCTTTAATTAAACCCCCGTAACCGCCCCGGCGGTAAAAATAAAATTATTATAACGCCCGTAATACCGCCTCCCCGACGAAATAAAGGCCGCCCGCGCCGTACGCCCCCGGTAATTATATTCGTATACTTAATCGGTAATATTATAACCGTTTATTTAACGGTAATACCGCTTATACCGACTTATAAATACTCGCGGCGTATAAAGATTTTAAGATTATTTAAAAAGGGCGTTTTCGAGCTAGTCCCCCGTATTAACGTACCGCGCGGTATACGGTTTTTTAACGGCCGTTTCGTAATAAAATTAAGTACGTTAATACCGTATAAATAGTTAAAAAGAGTCGTTTTATTATATAAACTTATAACGATTTTAATAAAATAACCGTATTAACTTAGTCGTTTATTATTTAACGGATAAATTAACGCCTTTTACTTTTTATTATAGTTTATAAATTACGCTTTAATATATAATTATTATTACGTAATATTTCGTAAACTTACGTTTAAACTTTTATAAATTTAATTAAAGACTTTTACGTTAATTTTAACTTTATAATAAAAAAAATCCTAGCCTTACTCGATAACGAGGTTTTATATATTAAGAAGCCGTTATACGGTATATTAAAGGCTAGTAATTATTAGTTTATTATTATATTAAATATTATACTACGGTATTAGGGATAACTTAATTTATTTATAATATATACCTTATAATCCGTACGGATAACGTCTTCGGTATTATCGGTTTATAAATTAATAATACGTTTATCCTCGCCGACGATAAATTCGTTACTTTAAAGTAAAACGCCCTTTAAAAGGCCGGCTTTTTAATTAAACCTCGGGAAACGTTTACGCCGACTTCGCTTTTTAAATTTAACGGCGGCGTACTTTAAATCGAAATTAACGGTACGCTTTTACTTTCGTAAAAGACTTAAGTATATAATATTAACTTAATTACCGACGTACCGTAAATTAATAAAGGTACGCGAGGCCGTATTTTAATACCCCTCGGCCCGTAATAATAATATATCGTTTAACGCGTTCGTAACGTATACGTAATATTATATATTAACCGGAAGCCGCCTTCGACCTTTCTTTAACGGTATAATATACGGAGCCCGGTAAAAAAAAAATTTTTAATTTAAACGCCCGGCTTTAATAATAAATTAAAAACCCGTACCGTAACCTTAAATTTATAAAGTTCGACGAGAAGATTATTTAAGTAATAGTTTTTATAAACGGTACGTTCGTTAATAATAAGGATTTAAACTTTTAAATCGGTTATATTATTACGATTCGGGATACGTTAAAAAAGTATAATATCGTATATTAATTATTTATTAAATATAAACGCGTTATTAAGTTTATATTAACGGTTAAGTTATACGCCTTAATATATAAATTTAACTTAATTAATTATATAAAGGTTATTATAAATTAAATTTACGGGAAAAAGGTATTACTTATAATATATATAAATAATAAAAGTATCTTTAATACCGTTATAAAGTTAAGGACGATAATAAAAAAAAGTTAATAATTAATATAACGATATTATATTAATCGTACGAAAGGAGGGAAATAACCGAAATTAAATAAATTTTTAATATTAATAACCCGGCCGACGTTATAACGAAGGCGAGGTATAACGGTATATTAAGAAAACTCGTTAATACGAATTTTATCGAGTTTTAAAAGGAAGTATAAATAAAGAGGGTAACGGAGGGTAATATTTAAACCCTTATAAACGCTTAACCTTTTACGACGAGTATAAGGTACCCGCGGGTATTAATAAAAGTACTAAGAGTCGAGGAAACGGTCCCGGAAGGAGGGAGCGAGAAAAAGAGGAAGCGGTATATTATACCGTAATATTTCGACTTTAAAAGAGAGAGTTAATATTATATAAATACACCGGTAATTAATATACGTATACGCGTACTCCGTATAATTAAAAGTAGTGTAGTTAAGAGGTATGGGCGGTGGCTGAATACCACCGTACACATCCGACCGGATCCACCCATTCAGGGGTAACGCATCGCCATACTCGTGGGTAGAAAGGTTTTGCGTGCAATTTTGGTGGCTTCAGATTCCTAGATAGAGCAGACACGTTACCACCAGATCAATTGTATAGCTTCCTCGCATTCAGGAAGTCGTACAGGATCACGGTACAGTCGAATACGAATACCAGAGTACGGTAAATCCACAGAGATTATTAAAAGAGCCTCAGCTCTCCTAGCTTACAGTCCAGCTGCTTCACAAATATATTCCTGGAGCACCGCTATGTTCACAGAATCCATTGCTTGGACCGTTTTTCTCGACTTGCGTGCCCAACGAGCGACTGATGGAACGGCAGACAGGCCCGGGTGGCGGCCTAGTGTGTGTTTTGTGAAAGCAACAGATACGCGCCCTGGGCTGCACGAATCCGGACTGCTACAGCGACTGAAATACGCGCCTCCTGGGCCCGACATGGGACGTTTTTAAAACAGGAGTACTGGAATATGCTGCTCACGTGTTGCCAACCTCGGGCAACCCAGCTTCGGGCTGTGCTGTGCTTCAGAGGCCCAACACAAGACCAATGTGCAGTTCTTGGTAGCACCAATCATATGAGGTTGGGCAAGACGTGATAAATTGAGCCTCTTGAGGGGTATCCCACAACCATCCCGAGTCGTGCTCTCTCTGCCACGTTGGGCATCAATATTCCCGGGGTGAGCACGGTTCGTGGTGTTCTTCTACACCTTGACTTTCCAAAATCAAGTTCAAGGACAGAAGCACGAGCGATGCTGCCGACCGGCCCTCGACTGAGTCGAAAGGCTGCAACCGAAACGCCAGACCACGTTTCTTCTCCAGCAACGGCCCCGGGCCCTTCCAGAGCTGCTCCTGCACACCACAGCTGCCGCGCCTTGGCCCCAAACGGCGCCGACTGCCAAGCCCATGCCCGATACGAAACGCCCCCGTGCTGCCCAAGGCACTACAAAGAGTACAAGCGCCTCCACGAGAGCTACAAAAGAATAGGAGCGAAATACAATGCATTGGAGAACGGGGCTGGCAAGATTGCCGCTGGCAAAGAGGAGGCGCGGCTGAGGGAACTCGTCAGCCAGCGCTTCTTCAGCTACCCCGGCGCCGACAACCGAAGCCATGTCCAGCGCGTATTGCGTCTCAAGGCGGAGATCTGTGCCATGGAGAAGGCGGCACAAGCGTCACAGAACCAGACTCAAGTGCCATATCCTCTGGTGTGGGACCAGGAACAACCCCAGACGGAAACGGCACAGACATCGACAGACAAGACCATGCACAATGGGACAACGACAGCTACGCTCGTTGCAAGAGACACCAGGGTGCAATCTCATGAGCGGTTCGTGCAGCAGGATCAGTCAGCGTCCTGGCAAGCACCGCTACAAGGCTCCTCCAGCGGTGCAGAACGTGGTGCAGAGCGCCGTCTACGCCTTATTGAGGCGCTGCAGACATCGTGGCCTGGCCTGAACGACCGGCACAGCTGGATTCCGGACAAAGACGATCCGGGCCAGCGGCGGCCGCCAAGCGACGGCGATCATGTCATCCGCACTGTGTTCCGCAAAGTCGTGGCCATGCACTCGGACGCCATCGCATGGAACCGCGCAACAAGCACGTCAAGTATCGGCCAGTTTTTGCGCGAGTCGTCGGCAGACGAGTTGGACCAGTCGTCGTCGGTTCTCCGCAAGATGTTGGGCCGCGAGTGGCCTCAGCTGCATCTGCTTCGCGATGCCGTCTGCGAACTTTACGGGCCCCGCGGCGTCGAGCCCGAGGCAGTGCACCTGCTGGGCGGCACCATTCCAGCCGCAGACCGGCACAACGGGGCGAGAGAAAACACAATGGACGTGAAAACGAGGCGGACGACGAGACGGATGACGATCCGAGGGTGGCGCCTTTTGTACACCCAGTTTCGCCATGTCGTGACATGGCGCGAGCTGCCTTTGCTGGCTCCCACGTACGACGATTTTGTGGCCGTCAAAACCATGACGCTGCTCGAGACATTTGGCAAGAAAACGGTTGTGCGACCCCACGTGAGATACGAAGAGGGCAGAGACGACGCCAGCCACTGGGATCTCCAGAGCTGGTACCATCCCAACCATGACATTGCGGTACACCCAGCGAGTGAGCCATTTTTGCTGCACGGGTTCGTTGTTGTGGCCACAAACTGCTACGGAGCCAACTTTGTGCTGGATTCGCTCTACGACCAGCCCCATCCGTATATCGTGGGCCGCATGGGCCAGAGCAATAGCACAACTCTCCGCTTTGCGAACGAGCTGGCCGGCCAGAACGACGAGCTAGCCACCGTCGTGCTAAACGCAAACAATCCAAGAAGATTGGGCCACTCGGGCGGGGCGATGTGCCCCCCTTGCCACATGAACGCTCCCTTCTTCGCGCAAGCCGCCAGCCATGGACAGTGGAAGAGACCCTGGCGGAGGTCATTTTGAAGGTGGTCCAGAAGGACCAGCCTCCCATGGCGGTTCCGCAAGACTATTATGAGTTTGTCATTGTGCTGCGGAGCCCGGGCATGGAGAAGAGACTTGTCGACTTGGTCCATGATACGTTGGCCAAGTCAAAGGGCTACCCAACGCGCCAGGCCGTGCTCATGCAGGCTGTGGGCAAGTACCTACCTCCAACCGACCTGCCGCAGTACTGGGCGCTTTTGATAAAGAAGGCTTGCGAAATGGAGTCGGCCCATCCATCGAGGCCACCACCACCTCCACGGCCAGACACGGTGGTCCCACAAGCGCCCAACACGTGGCGCAGTCGGCTGTGGAAGTGGTGGTCGAGTGGCGGTTCGATGTGAGGTCGCCGTGGGTTTTTGTTTTATAATGTCGAACCATGTTCTCGACTTGTGTGTTTTCGTTTGGGGGTTTCTGTTTTACCGGGCGCATATCGCAAAATTGACAAATTGAACAATTGATATCTTTTTCCGCAAAGCTGACAAGTTTGAGGCGATGCATGCCGAATACATACGGAGAAAGAACAATACAAGAAGGGTCAAGGCTGCTCACATAACCGTGGAATTGGATACAGCTGTAGCATATAGGGCAACCGTCCGGTCTTGACTGCATCCACGGGTGATGCGCGGGTGATGTTTCTGGACCCAAAAGCTGAGCAAGCTGGGCAAACTTGACAAAGTCGGTGAACCTGCAAAGATGCACGGATATGTGCACGTATTGTCCTTGCCACTGCCTCTCGCCCCGTCGTTGCATCCCGCCATCCCCGAGGAAACAACTTTATGACCTGGAATAAGCCCTACCATGCTCCAAAGCCGTCTGGTCATTTTTTAAGTCCTGAGAAAGCCCATTGCCCAAGTCTCGGACACGTTTCTTGCAGGTGGTGATGTTATTAACCGGCAGAAGAAAGGCATTAATTTGCGCGTGCGGTAGGATCAGATTGCATTTCATAACATTAGGAAGCAAAACGAGGTACTCATCGATTGGAAACAGCAATGAACTAATGAGACACAAATACCAAAGCGATTCGCTGATGGCCTCCATGCCCGTCTGCGCACCCGATGGACGTATAGGACGAAAATCAAAAAAAGTCAAAAAAAGTCATAAACCCATACAGCCAGCCATGGTACGAGCTAAAAGTTCTCCATCAAGTTGCGGCGGGCCGTCCACATGCGTGCCCGCTTGCCGTAAATGTACATTGGAATCGTGGCGGTGAGCAGAACCAGCTGGATGACGCCCAGCCAGACAAAGACCGACTTGCTGCCCTTGGCCTGCAGCCAGCTGTTGAAGAAGAGACTAAAGACCAGGCCGTGCAAGATGTTCTTGGCAAAGTTGAGCGTGACCAGCGCCTCGCCGGCATACTGGCGGTACGAGTCCACACAGAACGTAATGGACGTCGTCGAGCCCAGCGAGCACCCAAAGGAGATGACACCGAAGAAGACGGTGGGCACGATCCACTGGTCCCGGACCTCGACGGACCAGCCGTAGCCCATGAGGCCAATGACCGTGGTGACGGCCACGGGCGCGGCCATGACCAGCCGGAACTCGGGCTCGTAGAGGCCGCCATTGCGGCGGGACATGGCGCGCACAATCATGTCGCTGACTTTGCCGGCCACGGCTGTGCCCAGGACACCGCCGACAAAGGGGGAGATGTAGACCAAGCCGGCCGACAGGGCGGAGAAGTTGTACGTTGCGGGCGCGCGGTAGATGACGGACACGGACTCGGACAGCACAATGAGCCAGCCAATGGAGCAGGCGTAGACGACGGCGGACCAGAGGACGGCGGGGTAGGCAAAGAGGACAAAGGGGCGGAGGGCGACACGGAACCAGTTGTCGTAATGGAGACGGCCGTTCCACGGGCGCAGCTGCTGGACAAAAGTCTGGGCGGGCTTGGACCGGAGCTCGTGGGTGTACTGGCCCTGGCCCGGACCCGCGGGCAGGGTGTGCACATCACCATCACCATCACCGTGGCCCGTTGCGCCCGGCGAAGCATGGCCCGCAAAGTAGCCGGACACCGTGTCGTCGTTCTCCGAGTACGCAGGACTGCGAAGGTCAGGCGTCTGGGGCGCGTGTGCTTGCTCTGGGATCGGAAGCTGTACTGCCTGGCGTGGCGGTGTCTGGGGCGCGGCCTTGCCCTCAACCATGATCTCGGGCTGCCGGTTTGTCTCGTCTTCTGGGACGGAGAACCCGACATGCAGGTTCTGGGTGTCTCTGTGGGGCAGCTGGGGCCGCTGAGGCGTGGGAGCGGGAGCAGGCGTTGTCGGGGCTGTTGTCGGCGCCGCATCGTGGAGCCGTTCGTGGTTGTGGTGGTTGTGGTGGTGATGGTCAAACAGGTGCAGTCTGGATGCCATGCGGGACCGAGAGCGGTCCTTGGGTCTCGGGGTACGGTCCCAAAACGTCTCGGGGACCAAGAAGAAGAGCAGAAAGAAGCACGAGCCAACAATGATGGCCAGCACCCAAAACACCCACCGCCACCCTTTGCTCTGGATGACGGCCGCACTGGCCAGCGGCGACAGGTTCTTGCCGCCCAGCAGCAACAACGTATAGATGCCCAGCCGGTACGCGCGCTCGTGCAAGAAGAAGATCTCGGCAATGGTCGCCGACGGCAGACACTCCACCGGGCTGACGGCGATGCCCTGGAAAATGCGGCCCAGCAGGAGGGAGGTGAAGTTGGTGGCACAGGCACACCAAATGGCCGAGGCGCTGAACATGATGGAGGCCAGCAAGTACACAGGCCGCTTGCCCCAGAGAATGGCCGTCGGCGAGAAGAAGACGGAGCCGATGCCGAGGCCCATCATGTAGAGGCCCGTGGTCAGGGCCACCTTCTCGGTCGTGACGTCAAACGTCTCGGAGATGTCGTTGAACCCGGCGGCCAGGATGGGTGTCATGCCGCCGCCCAGCATGCAGTAGAAGCCCAGCGACAGCAGGGCGGCATCGCGTCGCCACGTCGGCCAGTTGAGCGGGTCGTTCTTCGACTCTTCCGGCTGCGGATCCAAAATGATGGCGCCGTCCTTGGTCTTCTTCACTTCGCGGACGCTCCGGGTCGATTGACGCGACGACCGGCGGCTGCCCAGGCTCGGGCGACTGCGTGTGCGGCTGGGGGGCCGGCTGCGAACGGGCGACTGGGCTGGCAGCGACGAGTGCGATGTTCTGGCGGGGGCGTTGCGGAGACCCAGGGGCTCGTTGCGCTTGCCCGTCAAGAGGAGGACGGAGCCTAACAAGGGTCAGCGTGCGTAACATGCGCAGTGCATAGGAAGCGTCAGCGTCAGCGTCAGCATCAGCGTCAGGAAGGCGACCTACCAGGAACTTCGTGCGTTCGGGGATCGTTGAGGACGCCCATGCTCCATTTTGTCGGCCGCCCTCGACCGCCGGCCTCGACATCGTTGTCTGACAGCGGATCCGTCGTTGCCGTTTTGCGCCCTGACCATGGCCACCGACCCTTGGGGCTCGCGGCTTTCTCGTCCGTCACCTCTCCATTGCTGCTGTTGTTGGCGGTGTGAACATTGTTTGTATCGACAGTGTTTCTGTTCTTGGTGGTGGTCGTGTTCGTGTCGGCGACGATGGCGTTGTCGGTCGCGTCGTTTGACATGTTTGGAATCGTCAGATCGGGGCAGAAAGCAGACTCCGTCGTCCAGGCCGAGTCGTGGCCAATAATCCCAAAAATGCAGTCCCGCGTCCAGTACCAATCCTGTGTCTATGCAATCCTGGTTGGCCTGTCTGATGGTGTTTTTGTATGCCGCAATCTATCAAAGAGACGAGATGCGTGATGTCGAAAGTCGTTTATTGGCTCGAAAAGTCGGTACGCGTCACAGTCTTGTGTCGTTTCCTGGAAATGAGTCTTGGGATTGATGGAACGTCTCAACAGAAGATGAAAGACGCAGCGCTAAAAGTGGCAACAAAGACAGGTAAAAGCTGAATGCGGGAAGAAAATAGGTCGAGAAGAAGTCTAGTAAATCAAACAAAGAGACAATCTTTCGGTCATAAATCGAGTCGAAGGGAAGGATATGGCGAGGCCAAGACGTGGAGAAAACGCGTTCAACCGAAAGAAACTCCGGTCGTCGATGACAATTCAGGGTCCACGATAAAGAGCCTTTTGTAGAGAAACCTTTTGCATGTGCTAGAAACGTACGCAGTAGGCTCGTAATCTGTAAAGGGCGGTGGACGCACTGTAGGCGGTGGGCGATCCCTGGTGTTGCGATGACGAAATCGTGCAGTGTTGGAGCGTCTGGGCGGGCCCCGGTGGAGGGAGCTGTAGCAGGGTCAGGGAGGCTTTGGTAGGGTCAGATCAGTCAGATGATGGTCCAAAGAAGTGTAGATCGCCTGCCCGATGCGCCAAGGATGCACCGAAAATGCACCGAAATGCACCGAAAATGCACGCGTGATGAAAGAAAGGAACGTGGAGGAGGACGACGAAAGAAGATGAGAGGTTGAAGCCGGGGAGGAGGAGTTGTTGAGACAATAATAAAGATGAAGGGGCAGAGATGAAAGGGAGGAGACCAAAAAGCATGGATCTGGCCACACATGATTTCGAGGCCTCATCCACTCTCAAAAAGGCCAACGAACATGCGGAGGCGCGCGAGGCGCGGTGCCTACAAAGTACTGCCTCCTTCAGCCTTGGCAAAGGTGCTAACGGCTTTAAAAATACGAGCATGTAATTAGCCCACGTGATGGAGTGATGCCACTAAGACAATACGATATTAGGGAACTCTGGGCATCTTACTTTTACGGATACGCCATGATAAGACTCAACCGCTTCAACTCGAACTAATACAGGCGGCCAGACCCCTACAGGCTGCAGCGATCTCGGTGCCAAGGGGGTCAGTGGTGACTAGTTTGCGCGTTGATCTTGATGCAGCGACAGCTTATGATTGGCTCAGATTGGCTGCCATTTGATAACAACTTCCAAGAATGTCGAGACTCACTGCCAGGATTCTCACCGCATTCTTCAACCACAACAAACAATTGCAAGTCGGCACAAAATGCAACTAAGAGCGTTGAAAAGACCCTTTTAAGTGGATCTGCAGATATTTTGTCGATGCCTTGCCCAGGAACCAGACCGCGTCTTCATGTATTGCATATGCTTGACGAAATGTCTCAGACGCAATCAACATCGCGATAGCCAGAAAATATCACTTGGTAGCGAAGTCTGTCGGTTTTTGATTAGGCTCTGCCTGCCCAGGCCGCTCCAACAAATTATGTTCATCTCACGTTTCTGTATTATTTTGCTACTTTTGAGTCGGTTATGTCGTCAACCAGCTTGATATGAAACGGTCCTGGTTTTTTTCCGCTTGACATTTTCTGGCATCTTTTTTTAAAAAAAAACAATTGATTCTCAGATATTTAAATTGAACGAAACAAAATGTTCGTAAAAACAAAAACAGAATACCGGAAAAAATCAACTGCTTGTCAGATTGATATGGTAAACATAAGAAAATGCAACAAAAACAAAAGCAGGATGTTCGATGGTCTGAGCATGTCTCAAAACCAGAATAAAAGTCCAGCCATGGATTTTTGTCAAGGGCCATCCATCGCGGTTGTGGTCATCAAATGCCACCCACGCGCAGACGGCTCAAGTGGGCAAGCAGCTTTGTGAGGAAGACGTAAAGATATTAATATAAACCAATAATATTGACTGTCTTGTGAGAATACAAGGCCTCAAAAGAGTACGTGCTGGCAGAGAACACTGTATGCATGTTTCAACAAACAAGGTTCCCTCAATACATGAGTTCCCCCATCAATCGACAACCAGAAACGAGTCACAGCTTCTGGAGATTGGCTTATATGTGTGAAAGGAAGAGTACTTGGATGGAGCCCCCATACTCAAATTGTGCAAGCACCAAACTTTATAGGCTCGATAATGACCCATGTTCAGACTGTATCCTGTCGTGGCAACACGTAAAGGCGGAGAACGCTTCTGGTACTGCTTTTGCTCCCCTTCTCTAGCCACCACTCCATTCTTCTCGTCGCCCGCCATGCATCTAGTTTGTCTCGGGTGCCACATCGACATCGCCACCTTGCTGTCCGGCAGGTGCGGCTCCGAGGTGTTCTCTAAACCAGCTTCGACACCCCGGGCACGCTCGTGCCCGTCATGGCCGCCTCGGCTGCCATCTCACGCTCCCGCCTCTGGCACCGCCACTGGATTCACAGGGCAATGGGCGGCGACAGTAGACACGTGGCCAGCGAGACCGAGTACTCCTCAACAAAGTTGGGCACGTCCGTCACGGGGAACAGGGCCATGTTGAGCCAGGCCATGGTGGCGTTGGAGCCGTACATCATGGCGTACAGAGTAACGGACCGCAGCTGGTCGTCGTCGCAGCAGATCTCGTTGGCCCAAGAAGAATCAATGGCCTGGCCAATGAAGTTCATGCCGGCCATGGGCCAGGAACCAGGCAAAAAACTTGCCAGCCACGGGCAAGGGGGGGGGGGGAAGCAAGCAGCAGGGTGCAAGGGATGCCCGCACTAAAGGCCATGACAAGGTTGGCCCATCAGCGGACGCGGTTGTAGTCTCGGTTTACATGGCGAACAGACAGGTCGAGGGAATTGGTGACGGCTGGTGACGGCCATGGTGCCGAGCGGATAGCAGTTGATCTGCGGGGCCGTGTACGTGCTGGCCCACTTCGTTTACAGGGCCATGGGGCTGTAGAGACCGTCCCACTACGTGTTGCATGTTGGCGCTGAAGCAGAACTGGAGTGTGAACGCCCAGAAGCGCCAGCTGCTCAACACGCGCTGGAAGACGTCCCATGGGAGCTGGGTCCGCTTGTGCGGCGGCAGGCACGTGACGGCGAGCTGCTTCTCTTCCCCGAACAGGTACCAGAGCCAGCCACGGAGACCGGCTTTGCCGTCCAGACTGGTGTGGATGGCGCCCTGCATAAAGCCAGCAAAGAGACCATCGGCGTTTCGGGCGGCAGTGAGCAGGCACGCACGCTTGCCCAGCTCGGAGGGCTTATACCAGGCACCGAGGATATAGTGCCCACCGGCAGAGCGCGAAGAAGACTGTCTCAAAGATGGCCTTGAAAAAAGCGAAGCAGCTCGAAATCCCACGTGGTGCGCACCACAGAATAAGAACAAGAAAGAGAGGGGGACTTTGCGAGAGGAGACGATGATGTGCGGAGGGAGACCGCCGATGATGTAGCCGACTGTCGGTGCGTAGCAACAAGATTAGTATGTGCAATGGCTAATATCGTCGTGGTAGTTGATAAACTCTGACAGGCACAGAAACAGCAGATTGAAGCCGTGAACCTTCGAGAGCAGGCTGCGCTCAGCCTTGGAAGGCCGGCTTGTCGCCAATGAGACGGCGGGTCTCGTGATGATAACCCATGACGAATAGGCGAATAGCTATGTGGTTGTTGTCCCAGCCGATAATCTCAACGACTTCCTGCAAATCGCGGCGGCGCTAAGCCGGCCTGCATAGGCGTGCACACCTGTGCACCGTCTACGCCGGAGCAAGGACGTGCACGGTTTTAAGTTTATAGCTCTAAGCATACGGCCTTATCTATTAACGAGGGACCCAACACATGGAAGCGCTCGTTAGAGGAGGAGGTCGTAAACAAGTTCTAGCAAGTGTTGTAAAGTCCTCGTATGGGCTGATATTGGGGTTGGAGTTGGCCATTCCGGTGAGAGAGTAGGAGAGTGAAAGACTTGGTGTTGTGCTGTGGTGTAATGGAGATTGTTGTGCTTTGACGAGTTGATGAGAAAGAAAGACCAGGAGACGAGGAGACGGCGAGCTTTTATATAGACATTGGAGTCGCGAAGACGACGCAGTCCATATCCGTCTCTGCGTCTTCTTATGGATAGCTTGCGGGGCCATCTACGGTGACGATTGCTTCAATGACCATCAAAAACCTCAAAGAGAAAACATCATCACAACGGACCACGACGGACAGAAGCTGACGCTCCAGCTGGCAATGCACCCAACAAGTCTTCGCTTCGTATGGAATATATATATTTACGGTACGTGGCATCGGCGCCTACCTCAACACGCTACTCTGTCTACGTGAATATAACTACATCTGTCCGTTTTATAAGGCATTCATTCGGTTCCCCTCATAAAGCCTGCTCCTTGGCCGGTCCAGAGCCAGCCACGTCTCTTGGCGTATCGTGCTATGGCCTTATGTATAGTAGAGGATAAGGTGGAGGGTGAAGAGGCGTTTTTATTTATCTTTAAAGGAGAAAGAGCCTACTTTCTATCATAAGTGTAAGTCTCAGTCAAGTAAACCTACCATGCGTCACCGTTGTTGGCCACAAACCGGTGCCCCGTCTTGTCCACACGAGCGACAATGTGGGCAATGGTCGGGCTTGGCAGCAGACAAGAACACAGCCACCCGCTACCGGCTGCGCATGGCCATCGGCGAGTGAAGGCGCCACAGTGACGGAAGAGAGGTGTTTTGACCGCACCGAGAGCAAGACGACATGCGTCTCGGTATGGATCTCAAAGGCGACGTGGACGGCGGAGATGTTGCGCCCGGGAAGCACGAGATCGGCATCGCGAGCACGGCCGAGCCGTGCCATAACACGTCCTGGGACGCGTGCCACATGGAATCCAATCTCAAGGCGAGAAAGAGGTGCGGCAAGCGAGCAAAGAGGGCGACCAGGCAGGCGTCTGTTCCTCCGGCCAGCATACGTAGCCTCCATGGCCGTCCATGCCCCTCCCTCGTCCAAGGCATTGCAGGCCCACGAGGCTGGGCAGGGAGTGGCCAGAGAGCACGCCAGGGGCAGCAGTGGCCACACCCGGTATTGTGGCCGAAAGCGGTAAACGAAACATTCTTGGCTTGCACCTCTTGTCACGTCACATCATCTGCACCACAAAACCCAAAACACACTCCAACCTCATGTCCGTTGACAACCTCCGTTCCACGAGACCCCGTATATATGATGATAGCTAGGCCCGTTAGAGACACTTTACATTGAAGCTAAAAAATCCCCCGGTTCCATTAGTGCCACGCCCCATTTATTTGGACCTCTTTTGACTCACCACCTCACCTTAAATAAGTGGAGCGTAGCACGAGTCCATCCGTGAGTTGAGAGTTGACCAAGCTTGACTAACAAGGTATCTGCCCGAGTTGCCGTTCGCTCCGTGCCACGGTTCGCTTGATCAAATATTGTCCAAGGTACGAAGTCTTTCTGCATCCCATGTCAAGCATCTCACGAATAGAAGAGCTTTGATTCAGATGTTGTCTCCGATTGGCAAGTTCTCAGTTCTTTAAAGGGTTCCCTCCAAGGTCCTGGCCTACGATGTAGTCTGATTAAGGGCCCTGGGCACAGCGTTATATTAGTAGTGCTACAACACATTCCAGTAAATTTCGAAAAAGTTTTGGTTCCAGTGCCTTTCAATCCACGTCCTATCATCCTTTACCACGATTTGACCTGGAGGCAGTGTTTTCGACAACCCCCCTCCCCCCTCTGGCCTCCCTCTCTTCCTCGAGCCTCCCTTTACACGCATTGTCTCGTAGGTCCCATAACAATTTTCTTTGTCCGCCCCCACTGTCTCCGCGTACACTATCCAAAACCGATACAAGCTGTTTCGTCACATCAAAAAGGCATCGCGCGTGGTGATATACGTCCAGAGTTGGGCTCGTGCATTCTCTACAAGGAATAGAACCTCCTTTGAGGGCCAACGGCGAAAAGTTGCCAAGAAGGTCAATGATTCCTTATCCTATCAAGGTAAAGACCCGTGACGTTTCCGGGATATTTCTCCGGAGCTGGAAAGTACCTCAGTGCAACAGAGATGATTCCTCTGTTGGATCACACTGGCCAGAAGAACTGGCTTGTACACAAGAGACAAAAGGAAGAGGTACACAATTGGCAGTCTCAAGGAGAGAAAAAAAAAACAGCTACACATTTGCAGCTTGCACTCAAGAAAACGAACCATAAACTTCCCCGGGACAAAGATCAACAGAGAGGTCGAGATTTGAAAATGGACATTGACTTTGTGGCTGCGGACAATAGGACACTCGGATCCTCGGTCAGCCAGTCACTCGACAGGCAGGTGCCTTGCCTACTTGAGCCCTACCAAGATCATCCTGTACAGCGTCTGGCGCGGTAGAAAGAAAACGAGCCGGGACTTTATTGCTGTGTCCTGGATGGGGAAACCGTGTATGTGATGTAGATACCAAGGTTCTTTTCGTTATTCATTTCTGTCAGGACACCTCCTTCTTCTCTTTTTTTTTACTGTCCTTGTATTTTCCTGTTGTTTCTTGTTGATTTTTTAATACATACCTCAACCTCCTTGCCACAGGACGGACCAAGAATATAACTCTCCGCATTTACTCTGAAGCAGACGACACATGGCAGCAGCATCGTACAGCGTGCCCCGAAGGGCTTTCGGATATTCAACGAGTGGATTATCTCTTTCCTCGCTTCTTCAACTTTGCGAACCCTACCCATCGGACATACCTATTTGTCAAATGTCGAGTTACAAAAGAGGTGTGGAGAGAGAAAAAAGGGGAACAACCGAGCTCGATTGGCCAGCGTGAGAGGAGACACAATGTGACGGGAGGCCCAGATCGGAGAGCTTCAAAGCCAAGCCCGGATAACACTGCTGCAACAGATAAGAGACCCGCCGCCGGGAATAGTTCACAAGAAGATCGGCCTGCCAGCCGTTCAGGGTGCGCTAATTCAGATAGGCACCGCGACGGTGGGAGAGGTACACTTTTGATGCATAGGGTATGATGAGAGGCCCCTCACCCGCCGCTCCCTGTCGGCATGATGATCGTGTCGAAATTTTACAAGGAGCCCACCATTTACAAGGTTGCCTACGCCTGGGAGAAGGCCTTCGACTGGAAGACATTTGAGTGAAAGGCAGTAGATTGGATGGAAATAAGTGGCCTGTTTTATATGCAAGGGTATCGGATAGATAGGCATCTATATAGGCATATATATAGGCATCGTTATGTACATCGTTGTGTACATCGTTGTGTGCGTCGTAGACTAGGATCGACTACTCCACAAACGCCTCCACGTGCTCCGCCGTCTTGCGGCTCTCCATGTGACGCTGCACCAGTGGGACCACCACACCGGTCCACAGCGTCAGAGCGACCACAAACGCCAGGGCACTCGGCCAACCGTGCGTCTTGGCAAAGTGCGGCGCCTGCGCACTCGGGAACTGGTACTGCTGGAAGGGAATCACGACCGCACCGCCCACGGACGTCATCAGGCCCAAGAGGAAGGCACGCATCTGCTGGTCGCCGCCGCACGCCTCGTTGACCCAGCCGGCCAGCAGGGGCGTGAAGCAGCCGTAGCAACCACACAGGATGAAGGCCGCCATGGTCAGGCGGTGCGGGACGTCCCACACTGTCAGCACAATGTAGCAAAAGGTCAGGAGCGAGCCGACGGCCAGGCAGACCGGGCCACGGCGGCCAATCTTGTCCGCCACGAAGCCGGAGCCGATCATAAAGACAAAGTTGACCGCACCGATCGTGGTGGGGATGTTGTTGACTTGCACCGTCGAGTACATTTTGGTCGCCTTGAGGTAGAGCGTAAAGTACTGCATGACGTAGGAGCCGACCGTCAGACTCCACAGCGCATAGGCCACCACAAACACGTACGTCTGCCACGCGACGGCGATGCGCTTGGCCACGGTCCAGTCGAGCCGGCCCACGGGCGTGCGGCCCTCCTCGGCGATGCGCTCGCAGGCCCGCTGGCGCTCCCACGCGCTGAGATAGCACGCGGTGGTCTGCTCGGGCGTGTCCGGGAAGAAGACGAGGCCGTAGATGGCGACGGGCGCCGCGAGCAAAAAGTCAAAGATGAACAGCCAACGCCACGCAGCCAGGCCGCCCCGGCCACCCATGCCACGGAAGAGCGCGGCCTGCAGGTAGCCCGAAAACATCTGGCCCAGCACGCCACTGACAACAAAGAAGCCCGAACGACGCGCCAGCTCACTGCGGCGGTACCAGCAGCCGAGGGTGTACTGGATCCCCGGCCACGCGGCCGACTCGAACAGGCCGCAGCAGAAGCGCAGCGCGTAGAACTGGTGCGCCGTCTCGCATCGGTACATGCCCAGGACAAAGACACTCCACAGGGTGAGGCACGACGGCAGCCAGTAGCGCGGGCGCACGACGGTAATGATCAGGTTGGCAAAAGGCGCGCCGATGAGGTTGCCGCAGTTGAAGAACGTGTTCATCCAGGAGAGCTCGCTGCGTGCACCGAACCCCAGGTCGGCCGACATGCCCGAGACATAGGCATTGGTAACGTTGCTGCTGTCCAGCCACTTGATAAAGAAGCAAAGACAGGAGTAGGACAGCAAGAACCAGTCGAGCTTGAGGATCAGACGCTTCTCTTCGGGCGATGTGCCCGGCTCGAACCAGTGGAACCAGCGACGCGGCGAGGTCGTGTCGGGGACCGTGGGCGGTGCATTCTTTTCAGGGTGGGTGTCGTCCGCAACCTGGGCTGTGGCCGCAATCGTCTCGTGGATGTCGGTGGTGCCCATGTTGAGGCACGGATATGGTATGAAAAAGGAGATGCTTGAAAGAGCAAACGGAGTAAACAACAAGAGGGCAGGTGCTCGACTACAGCCTTGTTCCCTCCCTGTGGACCATGCACTTCATCTTATGTACGGCAGACGATCGCGACAATCATAGCCCAAAAAGAGCAAACAAAACAGAAAATGACATTGTGGGAAGCACGTATTGGGTCAACGCCCTTGAGTTGTCACCACTTCATCGTCGAAATAGGAAGTTTTTTCGATTGTGTTGTGGAGACAGTCGCGCACCACATGAAAATTGTGCGCAGCACGCCATGCCGACATCAACTTTGCCATGTCGTCAATCGAGCCAAGGTCCACGGTCCGCACGACGTTCGCACTTACGAGTCGATTAGGACCCGAGTGTGTGGGAGGGAAGTGGACACTGTGACGGGGCGCCTCTCGTTGTCGGTGGTCGTTCGTCGCTGAGCCTGGCCACACGGCCCAAATAAGCAATTGATGTCGGGTTCGCCCGACACAGTCCGCGCTAGCAATTCCACGCCATGAACGACGCCTTGTTGCACCTCATCATCGTTCCTTGGCGGTTTCTGCCGCCTTCTCCCTCTCTGTCGCACACGTTCCGCCGACGAGGTATACCGCATTATCCAGGGTTGTCATTGGGCCATACTAGATGGTCGTCACAGTGGGAGCTGGCCGACATACACTGACGTAAATAATCACAGACGCCTTTGTTCACTTCTGCAATTCGAGCAGCCCTTGTAACGTTCCCAAAAGCCCCACACATGCCCCCCAACATGCGACATGGCCCTCCAATTTGTCGAAATCAACGGTGCTCGGCTGGCCTATCGGCTGGAAGGCCCCGAGAACGGGCCGCTTTTGATCACATTGCACGGAGGGCGCGGCTTTGGTACGCACGACTCGGACTGGGCGGCATACCGGCCACTCTCGGACACGTACCGTGTCCTATCTTTCGACTACCGCGGCCATGGCCAGAGCTCAAGAACAGCACCGTACACATTCCAGCAGATTGTGGAAGATGTTGAAACACTGCGACGGCACTTTACATCGGACAAGGCTGTCATCCTCGGCGGCAGCTTTGGCGGTTTCCTCGCCCTGCACTATGCCATCACGTACCCAGACAGCGTGCGTCACCTGATCCTTCGTGGAACCGCTCCCAGCTACCACCAGGAAGAGGATGCCATCGAGGTGCTTGCCACGCGTCTGCACAAGGCGCCCAGCTTTTCCATCAGCATGTTGAAGGACAAAGTGTTTGGCGCCTTTGCCAGCGACCTCGAGTTTCAGCTCGTCCATCTGGCCATGCTGCCCCTGTACAGCGAAGTTTTTGACGCCGATACAGCGCTGCAGAGCTGCCTCCGGGGTGTCTACAATGCCGAAGCACACAGTAGGTTGCTCCATCGATTCACGGGGGCGGAACAGAGGCAGCGGCTAACCACAATGAAAACAAATCGGGCAGATGCCCTTTACTCGGCCGAGGAAAAGTACTTTGACTACCGGGCCGACCTGCACAAAATTTCGGCGCCGACACTGGTGGTTGTCGGCGACAAGGACTGGATCTGTCCGCCAAGTAGGTCGCTTTTGAGGCTACAAGCAAACAGTGTTGTGTGCACCAGTCACCATTGCTGACCAACAGAAAACTCGGAGCTCATTGCAGAAAGCGGTTCCACGCGCGGAGCTGTTTGTCGTGCCGAATGCCAACCACAGTGTGCATATCGAGAAAAACACACAAGTTCTTGCCAGAATACGGTCGTTCCTAACCAGTTTATAATCCACGCGGAACGGTTATTAGCAAGGGACTAACCGGTCACTATGTGCAGCTTTGATTGAAAAGAAACGAGGCATATAGCTAAACCAAATAAGACTAAAGTAAAATAAGCATAAGAAAACAAGCGAAAATAAAGTCAGAGCACAGCCAGGAGAAAACTATATCGGGGAATATCTAGTTGAACATATCGTCCGCGTTGCCAATCGGGAGGCCAGGATCAACAGCAGCCATATCCACTGCGGCTGGAGGGTAGAGAGCAAACCAATCCTCTCCGTTCAGCCCAACATCCGCCGCGAAAGCTGCCGGATTTCTAGGCGGGGGTGTCTGGTAGGCAGGAGGTGCCGGTGGATCGGTTGGCTCTTCGTACAAAGAGTATCGGTGGCGGCGCACCCAGCCGCGCTCATCGTCCGTGAGCACCGTATCCCACGCACTTATGGGTACCATGTCTGCCTTGTCGACAATTGCACGATGCCCATCACTTAGCGCCAGCATGCAGAGCCACCAAAGTGCCAGCTCCGTTGTCAAGATCTGTGAAGGACCGAAGAAGCCGCCGCCACCGCCGTCGCCGCCGCCGCTCAGCTCCGTGTTCCACGGAACAGGCATATAGTCCACCGTCCAGTCGAGCCACGTTTTATGGTTGTCTCCGCCTCTACCATCCGATGGCATCTCCTTGGCGCCAAAGCGGCACACAACCAGCTCGTCGTCCGTCTGGATGTACCCGTACCGCGTCTCCGCGACGCGACACACGTTGGCCAATTGCCGGATCGGCCAGAACGCCTCGCCTTTTCCCCGGGAGGAGGCAGCCGCGCGAACAACGGACACGGACTTCCACTTAGAGCTCGTTCGCGCCAGGCCAACGATGAGGTGGTCACGATGCACATTGTGCAATACCACCGTATGATCCACAATCATCTTATTGGGCCCGTGCGCGATGCTGGCCACGACGCTTCGATCGGCATGTGTGAATCGGTGCCGGAGCGCGACGCCCCGCGTGCAGTCCCAGGTACACCTTGGCCCATTCTACCAGTGGCATGACCGTCTCATCGCTCCACGCGATCATTTGTCTGGGCCCATTGTCGTCGTTGCGGTGATGTTGTCCAGTCTTGTGGGAGGAGGTGTGTTATTTACCAAGTGTGCGGGCAGGTTGGTATCCAAAAGGTGCCCATAGCTCTCGTTGAGCGTCGTAATGTTAAAGTCGGTCCAGAGGGCATACTGGGGGGATGGCCAGGCCGGACCCTTTGTATTCCTCGTGTTTCTATCTGTGCAGGGCACAAATGGCTTTGGTTGGACGAGAACGTCGCGCAGTGTCATGTTGTGGTGCTGCATTATGGTGGCTGGGATGGTTCTTAATGTTGGGTTTGTTTCTTGATAAACGCTACATGGGAGTAGGGCGGCGATGCGGTTGACTTTAAAGGTTGGCGCAGACTGTACTTCTTAAGATAGTCTGGAGGATGTTTCTTTAGAATATGAATGGATCAAATTGATGCATGGCAAGCGAAAACGTGCACAAAAGTGTGACAGTGATAGTAAAGATGAGGTTGCCACAGCCAATGGCGGCAGGGTTCTAAACCGCTGACGACGCCTCACTTAGCTGTCCAACAACCACCAAGAACAGCAATTGTGCATTTTGTAAAACGAGGCGCTGCGTCCTGTTGGTGAATATTGTTTCACTGGCCATTGTATTGGATCCTGTGTCGGCATCCCTCGCGAGCGCCTGTTTGGAAAATGGTAGCCGAATGTTAGTCAACCGGAGGGCTAAATTACGGACTGAATTGCTTTAATTTTAGGCACGCCATGTAGGCACTTCCTCGAATAGAGGTGTCACGAGAGTCTTGCATATAGAGCTGGTGATAGTGCGGCACCCTCGTCACATACCCTTAGGAAGGTGGGTGGCTCTGCCGCCGTGACGTTAAAATAATAATAATAATAATGATTGGATCCTACGTGGCTCGCGTGTGACCATTCAATGTTCAGGACGCAGGCGCACGGCTAATGCAGGCGACTGCAGCTTCTGAATTCTGTCAGCACCTCCAAGACATCCTTACTCTGATTCCTACACCTGACTGTCCTATCATACACTTTATTACAGTATCATGCTAAAGTGGCCGATCAAACGCCATTCGTCCGACTGGCACACGTCATGAACTTGATTAGAGGTCAATGGTGTCCTGTATCCGAAATCAGATAGATCGCAATTTTCCCAGCGGGCCATGCGTCTCAAATCTTCTCCGTACAGTGTTGGTGAAGATGATAGCAGCCATGCTTCTGTGCATACTGGGTTCATATCTAGCTTTCGAATCACCGGTTAAAAGTTATTATTTTCTTTTTTTCTACGTTCCTTCTTCTCTTGAGTTATTTCATTCTCTTCTTTAAGTGGTGATTGGCCTGATCTTCTGCAATAAATGTCTATTGAACCCTGAACACTCCCAGGTAGTGCTACCATATTGAGTGGGACTTATGCAAGAAACCTATTTGACAATATCATACCCTTGGAAATATGTGACCATCGCGAACGATCCAGTCCAGCGTTGCTTCAAGCATTCGTGTATCGTTGAGCTTGAAGGCCTCTTCTGATGTGCAGTCCAAAAAACCACCTTTGTGGCCTTGGGGAGAGAGAAACAATCGGTTTGTTTACAAGCTGCTGCTGTTTCCGGCGCTGCTGTTTTTGGCGCTGCTTTGTTGTCGGGTTTGCCATTGTTTCGGCAACCTTTGCACGCGTTGCCGCCTTTGTCTTGATGGTTTTGATGCTGCTGCCGTTTCCGTTTCTGTTTCCGTTTCGGTCGTATCGACGAGGGTCGACCAGTGTAAAGACACGATCTGGCCGGCCCGACGTACTGCGCAGCCGATGCCTTGGGTCCTCGCCAACACGGTAGCGAACACCGCCCGGAAAGATGGCGAATTTCTCGTACAGCTTGGATGTCTGCCGCGGCGCATCCATGGCCTCCATAAGAATTTGTTCCACGTTCCAGTAGTCGCTGATGGCAAACAAGAAGGCCTCGCGCAGCATTTCCTCTTTCTGTTTGGGCAGCAGCAGCGGATTGAGGTCTGGGTTCGTCAGGTAGTGGGGCACGGTGATGGCGACGCTGAAGTCGCAGAACTTGTGGTCGATGAGCTGGTCGCGGCGCACGTCGAGATTGATGATGCCAATTGCTGCAGCTGGATGGTGTCCCGCAGGATGCGCTTGGCCTGGACCACGGTGAGGTTGGGCAGATCGTCCAAGGGGCCGGGCGTGCCCAGGGCCTTGAGAATGCCGCGAATGGCCGGCGGTTTGCCCGTACGCCGGCATGGGTAGCGTCCACGCAAATCTTCGTACCCAGACATGTCCATGCACCCGTTGAACTCGAGCCGGAAACGGTCCATCAGTGTGCGCTCGTTGTCTTCGTCGAGGAGAATGTAGCCGTAGCAAGCCGTGGCCAGGTCGTCGTGGCCCGACTCTTGTAGCCGACCAAACGCACGGCACTCGGCGTTGAATGGCTCGGAATATCGGGCTATGACCTCCATCTGCTCCCGGCTGTTGTTCACACCATCGTCCCCCGGGCCGTACCAGTCAAAGTCGTATAAGAAGCGAAACTGAGAAAAAAAAAAGAGAGAAAAAGAAGAAAATGGTCAGTGGAAGATTGATTTTCGAACGGCGTGCGCAAAAAGAGACAGCTACTCACCAGTTTCAAAGCGTAATTCTCGGTCGTGTATGCGCACTTTCAAAACATGAGCGTGCGATCCCTCGCCAAGGTACGCAAGATACTCGATTCGTTGTGGTCCGTGGAAATCGAATGGGGCCAACTTGGGGCCGTCGCAGAGTGGCAGTGGCACCAAATCGGCCGCCGTCTCAGGCCAGTCTGGGTACATTGTCGGGGCAGCGGTACCACGGTATGCAGTGTATTGCTGGAAGAAAGTGGAGGAAAGTGCAAATCGTTGAGATGGACAAACAAAGTGCTGAAGCACGGGAGAATCAAAGGAGTAAATAAACCACGGGGGCAGACTAGGAGTAGGATATAGCACGAGATAGACACAGCCCCAAAGAACAGAGCGGACCGAAAAAAGTTAAATTGGAAAAAAAGGGGGTAGAGAACTACACAGCAAGAAATGCTGGGATGCTTTGCCTCTTATAGTCGTCCCAGATTCCAGGAAAACAGACTGGTTGGATATTCATCGCAGGGAGGCCTACATCACCTCAAATCAACGGCTGTTGTTCGACTCCTGGAGCTGTCACAATATGACTAAGCACACGTGACCACGACAGGTCTAAGACGAGATGCTCGACCACATTGGATGAAAGAACACGACGACATAAAACGAACACACTCCACCAGGATGGTAATGAAAAATCCTTTGAAGCGGCTCCTCAAAGACCACAAAGAGGTTTCTTTGATGGCTATTTATGGAATCCTGCAAGACAAGACGCGATGGCGGTGTTTCGGAGCGCATTCTCGGGCGTCCTTGAGAGGCCGCCAAGATGGCCATAATGTCCGATATTGTGACCTTGAGAATCCTAAACTTGTTCTGTTAATATATAGAACTACCCGGCGTTCATGTAATAGAGACCGACTTTTGTTGGTATAGCTTCTCCTTATCTTTTATTCTTAATTAACATTGGATTATATCACGTCTTATCGGTATAAATACACCGGTGGTTAGTATACGTATACGCGTACTCCGCTTGGTTAGAAGTGGTGTGGCTGGGAGGCATGGGCGGTGGCTGAATACCACCGCACACATCCGACCGGATCCACCCATTCAGGGGTAACGTATCGCTATACTCGTGGGTAGAAAGGTTTTACGTGTAATTTTAGTGGCTTTAAATTCCTAAATAAAGTAAATACGTTACTATTAAATTAATTATATAACTTCCTCGTATTTAAAAAGTCGTATAAAATTACGGTATAATTAAATACGAATATTAAAGTACGGTAAATTTATATTAATTAATAAGGTTTTTTTATATTATTATAATATTAACTCTTTATAATTATTCGAAAGTTATTTAAAATTATTTTAAAAATTACTTTAATTAAAAATTACTTTTAATAATTAAAATAAACGATATTATTAATTACGTTAATTAATAAACTTTTAATTAAAAGTTTAATAACGTCGAAAAGCGTATTCGCGTATTTATTAACGAGACCGAGGGTTATACGTTCGTTAACGATAACTTTTAATACTTTTTTAAAGAAGCGTTAAAAAGCGTTACCGCCGACGAGTTTATTACGGCTTATTTTACGGTTTTATTAAACCTTAAACGTACTTTTATAAAACGAGGTATTTACGTTAAAAATTACCGTAACGGTAATAATAACTTTACGTAAATTTTAATTAACGCGTTTTAAACTCGTAACGTACGCGAATAATTTATTAACTCGTTTAAATAATTCGTTAAAATTATAATTATAAAAACGTATAACGAAAGGATTTAAAAGTTAATTTTTATTAATTAAGTTTACCCGGTATACCGTTTAACTTACTTTAACGATAAACCCGTTATACCCGGCGTTACGGTTAACCCGGACGATACCCCGATTAATATTAATCGTACGCCCGTTAATAATAATTAAAATAACGAAAAGGTATATTTATTTATAAACTTTTAATCCCGGGCCCCGGCGTCGAGCTTTAATAATTTACGCGGCGACGTAACTCCCGCGCCCGTTAATAATTAAGTTTATAATAACCGTTATTTAACGATAATATCCCGTAACCGTATAACGGTAATATATACTTAATATACTCCCGATTAAAGGTTTTAAAACCTCCTCGTATAATTAATATTAAGGTTAAAAGTAAAGTTAACGCTTTAACGGTCCGTTTTATCGTTAAGGTACTTTTATATCGTTATACGGTATACCCGGAAATAAAGGTAATTAACCCTTTAACGCGGACTTTATTAATTTTATTTATTAACCCGACTCGTAATTTAATAATAAAAATTAATTACGTATCGTTAAAGATATTTAAAAGTTTTTCCCGGTTAAAATAAAATATAATAACTTTAATAACGAAATAAGCCTCGTTTTCCGAGTCGGTTAATTTATCCGTTTTATTATTAATTAAAGGTTTAAAAAGGTTATATTTATAAAACGCTCCCGATTATAATAATAATTAAAAAAGTTTATAATTATTATAACGTAATTAAAGTTAATACGAGGGATTAAAAGTTAATTATTCGGCGTATATTATAACGGTTCGAAGGAAATATTATATTATACGTTAAACGCGGTAAATAATACGTTTTTTTACTCTTTAAAATTACGGCGGTATCGTTTAATAAAACGTTCGCGGAAGTTATAAAAAACCTTTATACGAAATTATTTTAAAGTCTTAAAACGTTCGAAAAGTACGAAAATACGTTACCCGCCTTATACGCGCGGTTAATAAATATTTACGAGTAAAACCCTCGGACTTCGCGTTACGTTACGACGGCGGTATTAATTAACGGCGGCCCCGATAATTTATACCGTATTATTTACGACTTAATACGCGTAAACGAGCGCGTTACGTCCGGCTCCGGTACGGCCTTTATTTATTATTTTAACCGGTATTACGGCCGTAAAGACTCGGGTAATAAATAATTTATTAATATCCCCGGGAGTATTTTTAAGTATTTTATATATAATAAGAAGGTTACCGTTAAAGGTTATATATTAAAGTTAAAAAAACGGTTTATAAAAAGTATAAGTTAATAATAAGGCGGTATTATAACGTAATACTTTACTTAAATAACGGACTTAAAAGGCGAATAACGTTCGAAAATAACTCTAGGTAATTCGATTAAAACGTTAAAAACGACGGCGATAACGACTTTACGTAACCGACGTAATTTATATTACCGCTTTTTAATCTTAGTTAACGGCCGGTAACTTAACCGTTATAAACGTATTAAACGGTTAAAAGTATTTATATACGCTTACTCCGGAGGCCTTTAAGGAGGATATTTAACCCTCCGATTAATAAATTAATAATACGGTTATTTCTTTCGTAAACTTTTCGTAATACGATTAAATTAAATTTTTAAGTTTTATCGTAAATACCGGCGTTATAAAACGGTTAACTTACGGCTTACCGTAATTTAAGGCTTTATAAAAACTTCGTTTAACGGTTATACTTAATACCGTTATTATAAGTACCGTAAATATTAAGTTCGGTATCGGAGAGTTTAAATTAATCGGATTTTACGGTATCGAGACCCCGATAAAAAGCGTTAATTTTTATATAATACTTATTAATACCCCTTTCTTACTTTCTTTAATAAATATAAACCGTTTAAAGTATTATTTCGATAATACGAAGGATTTAATAATCGGTCTTACCGGTTATATACCGGTAATTAAACGCTTTAAGTACGTATTTATTAATACCCCGGAGACGGCGTATATTACCGGCTTTATAATTATTACAAAAATAATTTATAAATTTACCGTACTCTAGTATTCGTATTCGACTATACCGTAATCTTATACGACTTCCTAAATACGAGGAAGCTATATAATTAATCTAGTAGTAACGTATCTACTCTATCTAGGAATTTAAAGCCACTAAAATTATATATAAAACCTTTCTACCCACGAGTATAACGATACGTTACCCCTAAATAAGTAAATCCGGTCGGATATATACGGTAGTATTTAACCACCGCCTATACCTCCCAGCTATACTACTTTTAACTAAACGGAGTACGCGTATACGTATACTAACCACCGGTGTATTTATACTAATATTAACTCTCTTTTCTTAAAGTCGAAATATCGCGGTATAATATACCGTTCCCTTTTTTTTCGCTCCCTCCCTTCGGGACCGTCTCCTCGACTCCTAATACCTTTATTAATACCCGAGGGTACCTCGTACTCGTCGCGGGAGGCTAGGCGTTTATAAGGGTTTAAATATTACCTTTATTACCCTTTATACTTATACTTTATTATACTCCCGTAAGGGTTTAAACGTTACTTCTCCGTTACCCTCTTTACTTATACCTCCTTTTAAAACTCGATAAAATTCGTATTAACGAGCTTTCCTAACGTACCGTTATACTTCGCCTTCGTTATAACGTCGGCCGGGTTATTAATACTAGAAATCCACTTAATTTCGGTTATTTCCTTCCTTTCGTATAATTAACGTAATATCGTTATATCGATTATTAACCTTTTCTCCGTTATCGTCTTAAACCTTATAACGGTATCGAAGACGTTTTTATTATTTATATATATTATAAATAATACCTTTTTCCCGTAAATTTAATTTATAATAACCTTTATATAACTTATTAAATTAAATTTATATATTAAGGCGTATAACTTAACCGTTAATATAAACTTAATAACGCGTTTATACTTAATAAATAATTAATATACGATATTATACTTTTTAACGTATCCCGAATCGTAATAATATAACCGATTTAAAGTTTAAGTCTTTATTATTAACGAACGTACCGTTTATAAAAACTATTACTTAAATAATCTTCTCGTCGAGTTTTACGAACTTAAAGTTACGGTACGGGTTTTTAATTTATTATTAAAGCCGGGCGTTTAAATTAAAAATCTCCTTTTTACCGGGCTCCGTATATTATACCGTTAAAGAGAGGTCGAAGGCGGCTTCCGGTTAATATACTAATATTACGTATACGTTACGAACGCGTTAAACGATATATTATTATTACGGGCCGAGGGGTATTAATATACGGCTTCGCGTACTTTATTAATTTACGGTACGTTAATAATTAAGTTAATATTATATACTTAAGTTTTTTACGAGAGTAAAAACGTACCGTTAATTTTAATTTAAAATACGCTACCGTTAAATTTAAGAGGCGAAGTCGGCGTAAGCGTTTCCCGAAGCTTAATTAAAAAGTTAACTTTTTAAAAGGCGTTTTATTTTAAGGTAACGAATTCGTTATTAACGAGGATAAACGTATTATTAGTTTATAAACCGATAATACCGAAAACGTCGTTTATACGGATTATAAGGTATATATTATAAGTGGATTATTATCCTTAATACCGTAGTATAATATTTAATATAAGTAATAAACTAATAATACCGAAGACGTCGTTTATACGGATTATAAAGTATATATTATAAATAAATTACTTTATCCTTAATACCGTAGTATAATATTTAATATAATAATAAATTAATAATTATTAACTTTTAATATACCGTATAACGGCTTTTTAATATATAAAACCTCGTTATCGAGTAAAGTTAAAATCTCTTTTACCGTAAAGTTAAAATTAACGTAAAAGTCTTTAATTAAGTTTATAAAAGCTTAAACGTAAATTTACGAAATATTACGTAATAATAATTATATACCGGGCGTAGTTTATAAACCGTAATAAAGAGTAAAAAACGTTAACTTATTCGTTAAATAATAAACGATTAAGTTAATATAACCGTTTTATTAAAATCGTTATAACGTTTATACGATAAAACGACTCTTTTCGATTACTTATATAATATTAACGTACTTAATTTTATTAACGAAACGGCCGTTAAAAAACCGTATACCGCGCGGTACGTTAATACGGGGACCGGCTCGAAAACGCCCTTTTTAAATAATCTTAAAATTTTTATACGCCGCGAGTATTTATAAGTCGGTATAAACGGTATTACCGTTAAGTAAACGGTTATAATATTACCGATTAATATACGAATATAATTACCGGGGGCGTACGGCGCGGGCGGCCTTTACCTCGTCGGAGAGGCGGTATTACGGGCGTTATAATAATTTTATCTTTTACCGCCGGGGCGGCTATAAAAGCTTAATTAAAACCTTTATAAACCTTAACGGAAGTATTACGGAAAGTACCGTTAATACCGTTACCGTAATTTATCGTTATATCTTCGTTTATAATAACGCGTATACGGTACGGGCCGGCTTAACCGGCGTCGTTATTACCGTTTTATATACGTTAAATAATACTTAATCGTTAAATTAAGTTTAATAAGGTCCGGGTTATTACGAAGTCGTAAGGCCTTTATAATTTAACGGTTTACGCGTACCTTTTTAAAGTCTCGTATTATTATATCGAAATTACGCGCGCGCGTTACGTAATAATGGGCGAGGGGCTCGCCGTTAATATTATACGAGGGTAAACACCGAATACGAGGAGGGTTAAAATAATACCGTTAGGTTTTACGGTATCGTTAATAGCTTTAATCGTTATTTATAAAGCCGTTTACGGGTTTAAGTCGGGAGCCTTACGGTGTCGTTAATAACCTTAATCGTTATTTATAAAACCGTTTACGGGTTTAAATTAGGAGCCTCGCGTTTAATTAATTTATAAGCCCGCTTAACGGGTTTATAATACCGTTTAATTTTATTAACGGTATAATAAGCCTCGGTAGGTATTAACTTAGTTTTTATATTTATTAAGACCGTATTATTTTAAAACTCCTTATTCGTAAAGTTAATACCTTAATTATATACGATAAAATTAAAAGGGCCTTAATATACGTCGATTTAATATTCCTTAAATTTATCCTACGTATATTAACTCGTTATATTATTAAGTATACGGGCCGTTTAAAATCCCGTAACTTTATCGATTACGTAAATATATAATTACCGTTAAGGTAAGTTACGTTAACGATAATAATACCGTTAAAAACGACGTTATAATCCTTTTTAATATTAAATTTAAAACGTTTAAGAAAACCTTAATAAAGTTAATAACCCGTATAAAAGTTTTTAATCTCTTATAAATCTTTATACGTAACGTTAATATAACCGGCCGTTATAAAAGCCGGTGTAAACGGTCGATAAAAGGGTAGCTAAAGCGGCGGTATAATTTTTTAAGCTCCGTCGCCGTTAAGTAATTATAAGAGCCGGTAATATACGCCGTCTCCGGGGCGTTAATAAATACGTATTTAAAGCGTTTAATTATTAATATATAACCGGTGGGACCGATTATTAAATCCTTCGTATTATTAAAATAATATTTTAAGCGGTTTATATTTATTAAAGAAAGTAAAAGGGGTAATTAAAGCGGCGGTATAATTTTTTAAACTCCGTCGCCGTTAAGTAATTATAAGAGCCGGTAATATACGCCGTCTCCGATACCGAACTTTAATATTTACGGTACTTATAATAACGGTATTAAGTATAACCGTTAACGAAGTTTTATAAAGCCTTAAATTACGGTAGGCCGTAAGTTAACCGTCTTATAACGCCGGTATTTACGATAAAACTTAAGAATTTAATTTAATTATACTACGAGAAACCTACGAAAAAAATAATTATATTATCGACTTATTAATCGGAGGGTTAAATATCCTCCTTAAGGGCCTCCGGAGTAAACGTATATAAATACTTTTAACCGTTTAATACGTTTATAACGGTTAAGTTACCGGCCGTTAACTAAAATTAAAAGGCGGTATAAATTACGTCGGTTACGTAAAGTCGTTATTACCGTCGTTTTTAACGTTTTAATCGGATTAACCCGAGTCGCTTTTAAAACGTTATTCGTTTTTTAAGTCCGTTATTTAAGTAAAGTATTACGTTATAATACCGCCTTATTATTAACTTATACCTTTTTATAAACCGCTTTTTTAACTTTAATATATAACCTTTAACGGTAACCTTCTTTACCGTATATAAAGTATTTAAAAGTATTCCCGGGAATACCGGTAAATTACTTATTACCCGAATCTTTACGGCCGTAATACCGGTTAAAATAATAAATAAAGGCCGTACCGAAGCCGGACGTAACGCGCTCGTTCTACGCGTATTAAGTCGTAAATAATACGGTATAAATTATCGGGGCCGCCGTTAATTAATACCGCCGTCGTAACGTAACGCGAGGTCCGAGGGTCTTACTCGTAAATACTTATTAACCGCGCGTATAAAACGGGTAACGTATTTTCGTACTTTTCGAACGCCTTAAAACCTTAAAATAATCTCGTATAAAAGTTTCTTATAACTTTCGCGAACGTTTTATTAAACGATACCGCCGTAATTTTAAAAAGTAAAAAAACGTATTATTTACTACGTTTAACGCGTAATATAATATCTCCCTCGAACCGTTATAATATACGTCGAATAATTAACTTTTAATTTTTTATATTGGCCTTAATTACGTTATAATAATTATAAACCTCTTTAATTATTATTATAATCGGGAAGCGTTTTATAAATATAAACCTTTTTAAACCTTTAATTAATAATAAAACGGATAAATTAACCGACTCGAAAAACGAGGTTTATCTCGTCGTTAAAGTTATTATACTTTATTTTAACCGGGAAAAACTTTTAAATATCTTTAATAATATAATTAATTTTTATTATTAAATTATAAGTCGAGTTAATAAATAAAATTAATAAGGTCCGCGTAAAGGGATTAATTACTTTTATTTCCGGGTATACCGTATAACGATATAAAAGTACCTTAACGATAAAACGGACCGTTAAAACGTTAACTTTACTTTTAACTTTAATATTAACCGTATAAAAAGGTTTTAAAACCTTTAATCGAGAGTATACCGAGGTATATATTACCGTTATACGGTTACGGGATATTATCGTTAAATAACGGGTTATTATAAGTTTAATTATTAACGGGCGCGGGAGTTACGTCGTTACGTAAATTATTAAACTCGACGCCGGGGCCCGGGATCGGAAGTTTATAAATAAGTATACCTTTTTCGTTATTTTAATTATTATTAACGGGCGTACGATTAATATTAACCGGAGTATCGTCCGGGTTAACTATAACGCCGGGTACGACGGGTTTATCGTTAAAATAAATTAAACGGTATACCGAGTAAACTTAATTAATAAAGAATTAACTTTTAAATCCTTTCGTTATACGTTTTATAATCGTAGTTTTAACGAATTATTTAAGCGAGTTAATAAGTTATTACCGTATACGTTACGAGTTTAAAACGTATTAATTAAAACTTACGTAAAATTATTATTACCGTTACGGTAATTTTTAACGTAAATACCTCGTTTTATAAAAGTACGCTTAAAGCTTAATAAAACCGTAAAATAAACCGTAATAAACTCGTCGGCGGTAACGCCTTCTAACGCTTCTTCGAAAAAGTATTAAAAGTTATCGTTAACGAACGTATAACCCTCGGTCTCGTTAATAAATACGCGAATACGTTTTTCGACGTTATTAAACTTTTAATTAAAAGTTTATTAATCGACGTAATTAATAATATCGTTTATTTTAACTATTAAGAGTAATCTTTTAATTAAAATAATTTTTAAAGTAGTTTTAATAACTTTCGGATAGTTATAAAGAGTTAGTATTATAATAATATAAAGAAACCTTACTAATTAATGTATGGATTTACCGTACTCTAGTATTCGTATTCGACTATACCGTAATCTTATACGACTTCCTAGATACGAGGAAGTTATATAATTAATCTAGTAGTAACGTGTCTACTTTATCTAAGAATTTAAAGCCGCTAAAATTATATATAAAACCTTTTTACTTACGAGTATAGCGATACGTTACCCTTAAATGGGTGGATCCGGTCGGAAATATACGGTAATATTTAACCACCGTCTATACCTCCCAGCCACACCACTTTTAATTAAGCGGAGTACGCGTATACGTATACTAACCACCGGTGTATTTATACCGATAAGTTCCGCCGGTTATATACCGGTAATTAAACGTTTTAAATACGTATTTATTAATACCCCGGAAACGGCGTATATTATTAATTTTTATAATTATTTAACGGCGACGGAGCTTAAAAAATTATACCGCCGCTTTAATTACCCTTTTATCGACCGTTTACACCGGCTTTTATAAACGGCCGGTTATATTAACGTTACGTATAAAAATTTATAAAAAATTAAAGATTTTTATACGGGTTATTAACTTTATTAAAGTTTTCTTAAACGTTTTAAATTTAATATTAAGGAGGATTATAACGTCGTTTTTAACGGTATTATTATCGTTAATATAACTTACTTTAACGGTAAATTATATATTTACGTAATTAATAAAGTTACGGGATTTTAAACGGCCCGTATACTTAATAATATAACGAGTTAATATACGTAAAATAAATTTAAAGAATATTAAATTAACGTATATTAAAGCCCTTTTAATTTTATCGTATATAATTAAAGTATTAACTTTACGAATAAAGAGTTTTAAAATAATATAATCTTAATAAATATAAAAACTAAGCCGGTATTTACCGAGGTTTATTATACCGTTAATAAAATTAAACGGTATTATAAGCCCGTTAAACGGGCTTATAAATTAATTAAACGCGAGGCTCCCGATTTAAACCCGTAAACGGCTTTATAAATAACGATTAAAGTTATTAACGATATTATAAAACTTAACGGTATTATCCCGACCCTTTTCGTATTCGGTACTTACCCTCGTATAATATTAACGACGAGCCCCTCGTTTATTATTACGTAACGCGCGCGCGTAATTCGTATAATAATACGAGACTTTAAAAAGGCGCGCGTAAACCGTTAAATTATAAAACTTACGCCTTCGTAATAACCCGGACCTTATTAAGTTTAATTTAACGGATTAAATATTTATTTAACGTATTAAAAGCGGTAATACGGACGCCGGTTAAGCCGGCCCGTACCGTATACGCGTTATTATAAACGAAGATATAATTATAAATTACGGTAACGGTATTAACGGTACCTTTCGTAATACTTCCGTTAAAGTTTATAAAAACTTTAATTAAACCCTTATAACCGCCCCGGCGGTAAAAAATAAAATTATTATAACGCCCGTAATACCGCCTCCCCGACGAGGTAAAGGCCGCCCGCGCCGTATACCCTCGGTTATTATATTCGTATACTTAATCGGTAATATTATAACCGTTTATTTAACGGTAATACCGCCCGTACCGATTTATAAATAATCGAAAAGAGTCGCTTCGTCGTATAAATATTCGCGGCGTATAAAGATTTTAAAATTATTTAAAAAGGGCGTTTTCGAGTTAATCCCCCGTATTAACGTACCGCGCGGTATACGGCTTTTTAACGGCCGTTTCGTTAATAAAATTAAGTATATTAATATTATATAAGTAGTTAAAAAAAGTCGTTTCGTCGTATAAACGTATAACGACTTTAATAAAACGGTTATATTAACTTAATCGTTTATTATTTAACAATAAATTAACGTTTTTTATTTTTTATTACGGTTTATAAATTACGCCCCGGTATATAATTATTATTACGTAATATTTCGTAAATTTACGTTTAAGCTTTTATAAATTTAATTAAAAACTTTTACGTTAATTTTAACTTTATAATAAAAAAATTTTAACTTTACTTAATAACGAGGTTTTATATATTAAAAAGCCGTTATACGGTATATTAAAAGTTAATAATTATTAATTTATTACTTATATTAATATTATATTACGTATAAAAATAATTAATTTACTTATAATATATACTTTATAATCCGTATAAACGACGTTTTCGTATTATCGGTTTATAATAATAATATATCGTTTAATATACTCGTAACGTATACGTAATATCGGTATATTAACCGGAAGCCGCCTTCGACCTCTTTTTAACGGTATAATATACGGAGTTTAATAAAATTTTTTTTTTAATTTAAACGCCCGGTTTTAATAATTATAAATAATAAGTGTTTTTATTATTTTTTATTTATTTATAACGAATATATAACGAATTTCGTATATAAAGCGAATTTCGTATAATAAAGGCTTATAATAAATTATAGTGTATTTCGTATACGAAATACGTTATAAGGGTACGCGAAGCCGTATATTAATACCTTTCGGCCCGTAATAATAATATATCGTTTAATACCGTTCGTAACGTATACGTAATATTAATATATTAACCGGAAGCCGCCTTCGACCTTTTTTTAACGGTATAATATACGGAGCCCGGTAAAAAAGAAGATTTTTAATTTAAACGCCCGGCTTTAATAATAAATTAAAAACCCGTACCGTAACTTTAAGTTCGTAAAGCTCGACGAGAAAATTATTTAAATAATAATTTTTATAAACGGTACGTTCGTTAATAATAAAAAACTTAAACTTTTAAATCGGTTATATTATTACGATTCGGAATACGTTAAAAAGGTATAATATTATATATTAATTATTTATTAAATATAAACGCGTTATTAAGTTTATATTAACGGTTAAATTATACGCCTTAATATATAAATTTAATTTAATAAGTTATATAAAAGTTATTATAAATTAAATTTACGGGAAAAAGGTATTATTTATAATATATATAAATAATAAAAGTATTTTCGATACCGTTATAAAACTTAAGACGATAACGGAGAAGAGGTTAATAATTAATATAACGATATTACGTTAATCGTACGAAAGGAAGGAAATAATTAAAATTAAATAAATTTTTAATATTAATAACCCGGCCGACGTTATAACGAAGGCGAAGTATAATAATATATTAAAAAAACTCGTTAATACGAATTTTATCGAGTTTTAAAAAGAAGTATAAATAAAAAGGGTAACGGAGGGTAATATTTAAACCTTTACGGGAGTATAATAAAATATAAATATAAAAGGTAATAAAAGGTAATATTTAAACCTTTATAAACGCCTAACCTCTTACGACGAGTACGAGGTACCCTCGGGTATTAATAAAAGTATTAAGAGTCGAGGAGACGGTTTCGAAAAGAAAAAACGAAAGAAAGAGGGAGCGGTATATTATACCGCGATACTTCGACTTTAAAAGAGAAAGTTAATATTAATATAAATATACCGGTAATTAATATACGTATACGCGTACTCCGTTTAATTAAAAGTAATATAATTAAAAGGTACGGGCGGTAATTAAATACTATTATATATATCCGACCGGATTTATTTATTTAAGGGTAACGTATTATTATACTCGTAAATAAAAAGGTTTTACGTGTAATTTTAGTAGCTTTAAATTCCTAGATAGAGTAGACACGTTACTACTAGATTAATTATATAACTTCCTCGTATCTAGGAAGTCGTATAGGATTACGGTATAGTCGAATACGAATATTAGAGTACGGTAAATCTACACGTCTAGATATTATATTTATAAAATATATAAACGGACAACAAACTTAAAATAGTATAATGTTATCCATTACTAATGAGTAAAATGGGAAAAACTTAAAAAGTATCGTAAAAGTTTATACGTGCTAAAGAAAATTCACCCCATCGTACATTGTGTTCTGAAAATGTGTCTCGTCAGAATGATGTGATCGATCTGCCTCCACATAGCGTCTTATCTCTCGGTCGGCCGACGTCCGTCTCGAGCTCCGCGCTCACCGCACAACAACCGCATGAGTCCGACAGCAGAAAACTACCCAAAAATGGTAAAATTGTAGAATCGGCAACTGTGCGACAGTCTTCGCAACGTCATGTCTTCCTTTGTGGTCTTTGCTGGCATGTTTGAGGATGGTCGACGTTCATTTCCATCCCTTGTCTGTAATCACATCACTTTGTCAAGCCGGCCTTGACATCTGTTTGAACTTGCGTAAACGACGTGATCCTCTCAAGCATTCGATTTACAAGGCAACGCACCGACGACACACCGACGACACACCGACGATGCTCGACGTTCGCGTCGCCATTGACCGCGGCGGCACGTTTTGCGACGTTCATTGCGCACATCGCCGGCCGACCACCCCTGATTTTCAAGCTGCTGTCGGTCGACCCCAGCAACTACGCCGATGCACCGACAGAGGCCATCCGGCGGGTCTTGGAGGTGGCGAAGAATCGGTCGATACCGAAAACCGAGAAACTCGACGGCGCCCCGATTGTGTCCTGCCGCATTGGCACCACGGTGTGCACAAATGCGCTGCTCGAGCGCAAAGGCGACCGTTTTTGCCTTTCTGACGACCAGGGCTTCGGCGATGTCTGCGTCATTGGCGACCAGACGCGGCCCAAGTTGTTCGATCTCCATGTGCAAAAGCCCGAGGCACTGCACGACACGGTGGTGGAGGTCGACGAGCGGGTGACCATGGCCGACTACGACTTGAACCGGACGCCGTTGACCAAGGCGGAGCGGCAGCACTTGGCGGCGACCGACCCGCGCGTTGTCGAGACGAGCAGCGGCGACTTGGTGCGGGTGCTGCAGACGCCCGACGTGGACGTGGTGCGGCACCAGCTGCACACCCTCAAAGAAGCAAGGGTACACCAACCTGGCCATTGCCTTCTTGTACGGGCATGTCTTTCCCGACCACGAAGAGGCGGTGGCCGCGCTGGCCCGCAGCCCTGCGTTTGGCGGCCACTTCAAGCACAACACCCTCGGTTCCCAGGCCAGTGGCCGGGCGGCCGGCAAGCTCCTGGCACGAAGCAACGCGACGTGCTCGGAGGCCTACCTGGCCCCCGTGATCCAGGACTATGTCGCGCAGCTCGCGGCCGGCTTTGCCGTGCCACCGCAGCGTGTCGAGTTTATGTGCTCCGACGGCGGACTGCGCGCCGCGTCGCGGTTTGGCGGCACCGAGGCGTTGCTGAGTGGTCCGGCCGGTGGTGTGGTCGGTCTGGCCGCGAGCTGCTTCGACGCCCAAGCGCGGACACCCTTGATCGGGTTCGACATGGGCGGCACCAGCACCGACGTCTGCCGGTACGACGGCGCCTACGACTACTTGACGGAGAACACCATTGCCGGCCGGACCATCCACGTGCCCATGCTCAACATTTTAACGGTGGCGGCCGGCGGTGGCTCCATCTTGTTTGCCCGCAACGGGCTGCTCGTCGTTGGTCCGGAGAGTGCCGGCGCCGATCCTGGCCCGGCGTGCTACCGCAAGGGCGGGCCGCTGACCGTGACGGACGCCAACCTGTTCTTGGGGCGTCTCGTCCTGTCTTCGTTCCCGGCCATTTTTGGGCCCCAGGCAGACGAGCCGCCGGACACCGCGATCGTCGCCCAAAAGTTTGACGAGATCACCGCCGACTTCAACGCCCAGACGGGCCAGTCGTTGCGTCCGCACGATGTGGCCCTCGGCTTCCTGCACGTCGCCAACGAGACCATGTCCCGGCCCATCCGCAACGCCACCGAGGCCCGTGGGTATGCGCCCGAGGCACACGATCTTGTCAGCTTTGGCGGCGCCGGCGGTCAGCACGCATGTGCTCTGGCTGCCACGCTGGGCGTGCGCCGCATCGTGGTGCACCGGTGGTCGTCGCTGTTGTCGGCGCACGGCATCGCACAGGGCGCCCTGCTGCACGAGGCACGGGCCCCCCTGGTGGCCCGGCTGGATGCAGAGGGGGCGCTCGGCAGCATCCGAGAAAAGATTGCCACTCTGCGGAGGGACGTGGAGGCAGCGTTGGTGGAGCAAGGGGCCACCACGGCCACGCTCTCGTTTGAAGACGCCGTCGTTCTTCGCTACTTTGGTACCGACACGAGCATCACGATCCCGACACCCGCGGACGGCGACTACGCGGCCGCCTTCCGAGCACACCACCTGCGGGAGTTTTCGTTCAACCTGCAGCGGCCATTGTGATTGATGCCGTGACGGTCCGTGGCACGGGCCGAGCTGGCGATGCCATCGAGCCGGAAGAGCCGTTCGCTAGAGAGTTGGCGGTGGCCAAGGCAAGGACCACACGCCCGGATGTCAAGACGCCCACGTCGACAAGACAGAACGTCTACTTTGATGGCCACTGGGAGGATGTGCCTGTCCTTCACCTCAACTCGGTACCAAAGGGGACGGCGCTTCATGGACCTGCCCTTGTCATTGACGCGACACAAACCATTGTTGTCCACCCAAGCTTTGTCTGCTACGTGCTGACGAACCATGTTGTCTTGGAGGCAGCATCCGCAAAGGAGAGCGACCGGACAGTGGATGCCGTGTTGGAGGACGCACCCGCCACCCGCAGCGTCGACAACGTGCAGCTCTCCGTCTATGCCCATCGCTTCATGGCCATTGCCGAGCAAATGGGCAACACCCTGCAGAGAACCGCCATCTCCAGCTCCATCAAAGAGCGCCTCGATTTTTCGTGTGCCATTTTTAGCCCGGACGGCAAGCTTGTCGCCAACGCGCCGCACATTCCCATCCACCTGGGGTCGATGCAGTTCGCCATCCAGTACCAGCACAAGCTGCAGCCGGGCAAGCTGCGGCCGGGCGATGCCCTGCTCACCAACCACCCGCAGTGTGGCGGCACCCATCTGCCGGATCTGACCGTCGTGTCCCCCGTCTTTGTCGGCGAGACGCTGGCGTTCTACGTTGCCGCCCGCGGCCACCACACGGACATTGGCGGCCGCGGCATCACGAGCATGATGCCCGAGTCGAAGCAGCTGTGGGAAGAGGGCGTCAACGTGACGTCGCTGCAGATTGTGCGGGGCGGCGTGTTCTTGGGAGACGACGTCCGGGCCGCCTTTGCCCGGGCGGGCGCGTTCCCCGGGTGCAGTGCCACACGCCGGCTGGCCGACAACCTGAGCGACTTGCGGGCGCAGCTGGCCTCCAACCAGCGCGGCATTGCTTTGCTGCACAAGCTCTGCACCGAGCCAGGCGCGTCGGTGGCCACGGTCCACCGCTTCATGTACGGCATCCAGGCAAACGCACAGACCGCGGTGCGGGCCTTCTTCCAGCAGGTGGCTGTCGACCACCCGGAGCCGCTCACGGCCGTCGACCACTTTGACGACGGCACGGCCATTCGACTCAAAATCACCGTTGACGGCGCGACGGGCGGCGCCGTCTTTGATTTTACCGGCACCGGCCCGCAGTCGTGGGGCAACTACAGCTGTCCGGTGTCGATTACCCACTCGGCCATCATCTACACGGTCCGCTGTCTGGTGAACGTCGATGTCCCGCTCAACGAGGGCTGACTGGCGCCCGTCGTAATCCAGCTGCCCGCGGGCTCCATCCTCAACCCGGGCCCCCGCTGTCGCCGTCTGCGGTTCCACACTGGCCAGCCAGCGCGTCGTGGACACCATCTTGCGCGCGTTTGGCCGCTGTGCGGCCTCCCAGGGCTGCGCCAACAGCTTTGGCTGGGGCATGGGCGGCCGCCGCGACCCCTTGGATCCCAACCCAGATCCGGCCCGGCTGGAACTATGGCGAGTCCCTCGTTGGCGGTGTCGGTGCCGGCCCCGGATGGCACGGGGCCAGTGCGACCAACGTGCACTCCACCAACACGCGCAACACCGACCCGGAAGTGGTGGAGCGGCAGACGGCGGTGCTCGTGCGCAGGTATGCCGTCCGCAAGGGCAGTGGCGGCCGGGGCCAGTGGCACGGCGGCGACGGCGTGACGCGCGAGATCGAGGCACGTGTGCCACTCACATTCAGCATTCTGAGCGACCGGCGGGTGTATGCGCCGTACGGCATGCATGGCGGGCAGCCAGGGACTGTCGGCGCGAACTACGCGTTCAAGCGAAACATTGGTGACGACGGCGACCTGCATGCGCCGCTCCAAAAGATCAACCTGGGCGGCAAGGCAGTCATCAAGCTGGAGGCCGGCGAGCGTATCCAGATCAACACACCCGGCGGAGGTGGATGGGGGAAGGTGGAGGAGTCAGGGTGAATGTGGGATGCCTGTCCATGGTGTAAATTGATATATATTTCTCTCCCTGTAAACAGTCTGTAAACAGTCGATTCGGCTGGGCCTGACTATCGAACGAGATGGTTTGTTGACCCTCTCGCCGCCCAAAGAGACGCCAAAACACCTGTCCAAAGCACCTGTAGCGGACGAGTCCCAGATGCACGCCCACAAAATGCTGCTCGCGTGCCTTCCATGTTTGGCCATCACACGACTGCGCCCGGGCCGCACTTGCCTGTACATGACGTACACTTGCAGCGATGCTCGTACAATCGGCACAGGCACAGGCGCACCAAACAACACAAAACAACAGGTTGTTTTCTGTGAAACAAGCAAAGGCAAAACGCTTGGCCTGTCTGTCCAATTTCTGGTCCGTCTCGCTTGACTGGCCCGACCGAGATCGTCGAAATGCGCTGGACGACGATGCACGCCGAGTACCTCATGGCGCGTCCACGCTCATCGCTCCTTCCTTGTCTGTGCTTCGACGCTAGTCGTTCCTTCTTCTTCTGCATTGATTTCGTACTGTTTCCCCAACAAAATCAGCTCTTGCCCCATCAAAAGCATGTTTTGGCCGTTCCCATGCTGAACGAGAACAAAACAAGAAGGTAGACCTGTTAATTCATGGATTGCGGTTTCCCCACCTGGACTCCCCTCGCTTGTTTACGCACTAACAGAGGCTCGCCTGCCTAACAATGACAAATTTCCTTTCTTCCTCGCTTTCCTCTTCCCTCTTCGCTCATCTGTTCCGTGTTTCAGTCTTTATCCCTCTACCCTTTCTTCTGCCCTCTATTCTCGCCACATAACAAACTCCCCACCATGACATTCCACACAATCCCTCGGCCGCCGGCCGCCGGCCAACGACAACGGCAATCCCCAGCTCGTGGCCCTCGACAGAATCGCCAACGCCGCCGAGAAAATGGCCAACGCTACCGAGCTGACGAAGCAGAAAGAAGACTCCGTGGCAACGCAGGGCACGCCCGCGATGATCGAGTTGCTGCTGATCGTAGCAGGTGCCGTACTCACTTGGTACCTCACGCGATACCACAGCACTGCTGTCACCGCCCCGGACCCCGATTCTGTTGACCCGACCCCGGCATCAAAGTATAAAGGGGAAAGGGGAGACGGACATGGGGGTTGCGGGAGCAAGCTGCCATGGGGACCGCTGGCATCTGTTGTAAGGTGAGTGCATTGCAATTTCTTTTTAATCCTGTCTGTTTTGGTTGTTCTGGACCCAAGATAATGGACTGGCACCTTCTCGTGGTGTTCTGGATAAGTACCCCATTTGCAAGGAAACCAAAAGCAGTCGCCTCGTAGTTTCTGCCTTTTCTTCCCTTTCTCTGTTTGTTCCTTACTTTGTTTTTGTGTTGTATGTAACACGACGGAATCTTGAAGCTGACATTGTGGATTTACCGTACTCTGGTATTCGTATTCGACTGTACCGTGATCCTGTACGACTTCCTAGATGCGAGGAAGCTATACAATTGATCTGGTGGTAACGTGTTTACTCTATCTAGGAATCTGAAGCCACTAAAATTATACGTAAAACCTTTCTACCCACGAGTATAACGATACGCTACCCTTAAATAAGTGGATCCGGTCGAATATATACGGTAATTAAATATTACCGTTTATACCTCTTAATTATATTATTTTTAACTTAAACGGAGTACGCGTATACGTATATTAATTACCGGTATATTTATACCGATATTAACTCTCTCTTTTAAAGTCGAAATATCGCGGTATAATATACCGTTCCTTTTTTTTTCGCTCCCTCTTTCCGGGACCGTCTCCTCGACTCTTAGTACTTTTATTAATAACCGCGGGTGCCTCGTACTCGTCGTAAGAGGTTAAGCGTTTATAAGGGTTTAAATATTACCCTTTATTACCCTTTATACTTATACTTTATTATACTCCCGCCGGGTTTAAATATTACCCTTTATTACCCTTTTTATTTATACTCTCTTTTTAAAACTCGATAAAATTCGTATTAACGAGTTTTTTTAACGTACCGTTATACTTCGCTTCGTTATAACGTCGGCCGGGTTATTAATATTAAAAATTTATTTAATTTCGGTTATTTCCTTTTTCTCGTATAATTAACGTAATATCGTTATATTAATTATTAACTTCTTTTTCGTTATCGTCTTAAACTTTATAACGGTATCGAAAACGCTTTTATTATTTATATATATTATAAGTAATACTTTTTTTATAAATTTAATTTATAATAACCTTTATATAATTTATTAAATTAAATTTATATATTAGGCGTATAATTTAACCGTTAATATAAACTTAATAACGCGTTTATATTTAATAAATAATTAATATACGATATTATACTTTTTAACGTATCCCGAATCGTAATAATATAACCGATTTAAAAGTTTAAATCTTTATTATTAACGAACGTACCGTTTATAAAAATTATTACTTAAATAATTTTCTCGTTAAACTTTACGAATTTAAGGTTACGGTACGGGTTTTTAATTTATTATTAAAGCCGGGCGTTTAAATTAAAAATTTCCTTTTTATTAAACTCCGTATATTATACCGTTAAAGAGAGGTCGAAGGCGGCTTCCGGTTAATATATTAATATTACGTATACGTTACGAACGCGTTAAACGACGTATTATTATTACGGACCGAAGGGTATTAAAATACGGCCTCGCGTACCTTTATTAATTTACGGTACGTCGGTAATTAAGTTAATATTATATACTTAAGTCTTTTACGAGAGTAAAAGCGTACCGTTAATTTCGATTTAAAGTACGCCGCCGTTAAATTTAAGAGGCGAAGTCGGCGTAAACGTTTCCCGAGGCTTAATTAAAAAGTTAACCTTTTAAAGGGCGCTTTATTTTAAAGTAACGAATTCGTCGTCGGCGAGGATAAAGCGTATTATCGGTTTATAAATTAATAATACCGAAAACGTCGTCCGTACGGATTATAAAATATATATTATAAATAAATTAAGTTATCTTTAATACCGTAATATAATATTTAATATAAGTAATAAATTAATAATTATTAACTTTTAATATACCGTATAACGGTTTTTTAATATATAAAACTTCGTTATCGAATAAAGCTAGGATTTTTTTTATTATAAAGTTAAAATTAATAGTAAAAGTTTTTAATTAAGTTTATAAAAGCTTAAACGTAAATTTACGAAATATTACGTAATAATAATTATATACCGGGCGTAATTTATAAACCGTAATAAAAAGTAAAAAACGTTAATTTATCCGTTAAATAATAAACGATTAAGTTAATATAACCGTTTTATTAAAGTCGTTATATACTTTATACGACGAAACGACTTTTTATTATTATACTTTAACGTACTTAATTTTATTAACGAACGTATATTACGTAATATATTAATACGGGGATTAACTCGAAAACGCCCTTTTTAAGTAATTTTAAAATCTTTATACGCCGCGAATATTTATAAGTCGGTATAAACGGTATTACCGTTAAGTAAACGGTTATAATATTAGATTAAGTATACGAATATAATTACCGGGGGCGTACGACGCGGGCGGCCTTTACCTCGTCGGGGAGGCGGTGTTACGGGCGTTATAATAATTTTATTTTTTACCGTCGGGGCGGCCGTAAAGGTTTAATTAAAGCTTTTATAAACCTTTATAAACCTTAACGGAAGTATTACGGAAAGTATTATTAATACCGTTACCGTAATTTATATTATATCTTCGTTTATAATAACGCGTATACGGTACGGGCCGGCTTAACCGGCGTCCGTATTACCGTTTTTAATACGTTAAATAAATACTTAATCCGTTAAATTAAGTTAATAAGGTCCGGGTTATTACGAAGGCGTAAGGCCTTTATAATTTAACGGTTTACGCGCGCTTTTTTAAGGTCTCGTATTATTATATAAATTACGCGCGCGCGTTACGTAATAATAGGCGAGGGGCTCGCCGTTAATATTATACGAGGGTAAGTACCGAATACGAAGAGGGTCGGGATAATACCGTTAAGTTTACGGTGTCGTTAATAACTTTAATCGTTATTTATAAAGCCGTTTACGGGTTTAAATAGAGCCTCGCGCTTAATTAACTTATAAGCCCGTTTAACGGGCTTATAATACCGTTTAATTTTATTAACGGTATAATAACCTCGGTAAGTACCGGTTTAATTTTTATACTTATTAAGACCGTATTATTTTAAAACTTTTTACTCGTAAAGTTAATACTTTAATTATATACGATAAAATTAAGAGGGCCTTAATATACGTTAATTTAATATTCCTTAAGTTTATTCTACGTATATTAACTCGTTATATTATTAAGTATACGGGCCGTTTAAAATCCCGTAACTTTATTAATTACGTAAATATATAATTTACCGTTAAGGTAAATTACGTTAACGATAATAATACCGTTAAAAACGACGTTATAATCCTCTTTAATATTAAATTTAAAGCGTTTAAAGAGGACCTTAATAAAGTTAATAACCCGTATAAAAGTTTTTAATCTTTTATAAATCTTTATACGTAACGTTAATATAACCGGCCGCCTATAAAAACCGGTATAAACGGTTAATAAAAGGGTAATTAAAGCGGCGGTATAATTTTTTAAGAGCCGGTAATATACGCCGTCTCCGGGGTATTAATAAATACGTACTAAAGCGTTTAATTACCGGTATATAACCGGCGGGACCGATTATTAAATCCTTCGTATTATCGAAATAATACTTTAAACGGTTTATATTTATTAACGAAAATAAGAAAGGGGTATTAATAAGTATTATATAAAAATTAACGCTTTTTATCGGGGTTTCGATACCGTAAAATCCGATTAATTTAAACTCTCCGATACCGAACTTAATATTTACGGTATTTATAATAACGGTATTAAGTATAACCGTTAAGCGAAGCTTTTATAAGGCCTTAAATTACGGTAAGCCGTAAGTTAACCGTTTTATAACGCCGGTATTTACGATAAAACTTAGAAATTTAATTTAATCGTATTACGAAAAGCCTACGAAAAAAATAACCGTATTATTAGTTTATTAATCGGAGGGTTAAATATTTTCCTTAAGGGCCTCCGGAGTAAGCGTATATAAATATTTTTAACCGTTTAATACGTTTATAACGGTTAAGTTACCGGCCGTTAATTAAAATTAAAAGGCGGTATAAAATTACGTCGGTTACGTAAAGTCGTTATCGCCGTCGTTTTTAACGTTTTAATCGGATTATTAAAGTTCTTTTCGGCGTTATTCGCTTTTAAGACGTTATTCGCCTTTTAAGTCCGTTATTTAAGTAAAGTATTACGTTATAATACCGCTCTTATTATTAACTTATACTTTTTTATAAACCGCTTTTTTAACTTTAATATATAACTTTTAACGGTAACCTTCCTTACCGTATATAAAGTACTTAAAAGTATTCCCGGGGATACTAATAAATTATTTATTACTTAAGTTTTTACGGCCGTAATACCGGTTAAATAATAATAAAGGCCGTACCGGAACCGGACGTAACACGCTCGTTTACGCGTATTAAGTCGTAAATAATACGGTATAAATTATCGGGCCGCCGTTAATTAATACCGCCGTCGTAATATAACGCGAGGTCCGAGGGTCTTACTCGTAAACACTTATTAACCGCGCGTATAAGGCGGGTGGCGTATTTTCGTACCTTTCGAACGCTTTAAAACTTTAAAATAATTTCGTATAAAGGTTTTTTATAACTTCCGCGAACGTTTTATTAAGCGATACCGCCGTAATTTTAAAGAGTAAAAAAGCGTATTATTTACCGCGCTTAACGCGTAATATAATATCTCCCTCGAACCGTTATAATATACGTCGAATAATTAACTTTTAATTTTTCGTATTAACTTTAATTACGTTATAATAATTATAAACCTTTTTAATTATTATTATAATTAGAAACGCCTTATAAATATAAGCCTCTTTAAACCCTTAATCGGTAATAAAACGGATAAATTAACCGACTCGGAAAACGAGGCTTATTTCGTCGTTAAAGTTATTATATTTTATTTTAACCGAAAAAACTTTTAAATATTTTTAACGATACGTAATTAATCTTTATTATTAAATTACGAGTTGGGTTAATAAATAAAATTAATAAAGTCCGCGTTAAAGGGTTAATTACTTTTATCTCCGGGTATATTATATAATAATATAAAAATACTTTAACGATAAGGCGGATTATTAAAGCGTTAACTTTACCCTTAACTTTAATATTAACTATACGAGGAGGTTTTAAAACTTTTAATTAAAAGTATACCGGGGTATATATTACCGTTATACGGTTACGGGATATTATCGTTAAATAACGGGTTATTATAACTTAATTATTAACGGGCGCGGGAGTTACGTCGCCGCGTAAATTATTAAACTCGACGCCGGGGCCCGGGATCGGGAGTTTACGGATAAATATACCTTCTTTATTATTTTAACCGTCGCCCGCGGGCGTATAATTAATATTAACCGGAGTATCCTTCGGGTTAACCGTAATACCGGGTATAATAAACTTATCGTTAAAATATATTTTCTTCGTTATTTTAAGTATTATTAACGGACGTACGATTAATATTAACCGGGGTATTTTCCGGGTTAACCGTAACGCCGGGTATAACGGGCTTATTATTAAAGTAAGTTAAACGGTATACCGGGTAAACTTAATTAATAAAAATTAACTTTTAAATCCTCTCGTTATACGTTTTTATAATCGTAGTTTTAACGAATTATTTAAACGAGTTAATAAGTTATTCGCGTACGTTTCGAATTTAAAGTACGTTAATTAAAACTTACGTAAAGTTATTATTACCGTTACGGTAATTTTTAATATAAATACCTCGTTTTATAAAAGTACGCTTAAAGTTTAATAAAATTATAAAGTAGGCCGTAATAAACTCGTCGACGGTAACGCCTTTTAACGCTTCTTCGAAAAGGTATTAAAGGTTATCGTTAATAAACGTATAACCCTCGGTCTCGTTAATAAATACGCGAATACGCTTTTCGATATTATTAAGCTTTTAATTAAAAGTTATCGTTAACGAACGTAATCGGTAATATTATTTATTTTAATTATTAAAAATAATTTTTTAATTAAAGTAATTTTTAAAGTAATTTTAAATAACTTTCGGGTAATTATAAAGAGTTAATATTATAATAATATAAAGAAACTTTATTAATTAATATAAATTTACCGTATTTTAATATTCGTATTCGATTATACCGTAATCTTATACGACTTCCTAAATACGAGGAAGTTATATAATTAATCTAGTAATAACGTGTTTACTTTATCTAGGAATCTAAAGCCACCAAAATTACACGCAAAACCTTTCTACCCACGAGTATAACGATGCGCTACCCCTAAATGGGTGGATCCGGTCGGATGTATACGGTGGCTAAATGCCACCGCCCATGCCTCCCAGCCACACCACTTCTGACCAAGCGGAGTGCGCGCATACGTATGCCTACCACCGGTGCATTCATACCGACAGACATCATATTTACAGATTTTCAGATTTTCCGTCGTCTGTTTGCCAGCAGTCGTGGCCACAGCTGATGGACTGACAAGCCCAACAACATGACTTTTGGTCAGGACCCACCGTACTATTACCAGCAACGCCGTCTGAGTGGTCAACAACGACAAGGCTAGCTCGCGATCAACGGCCTTGGGTTTCCCATTGTTTGTTCGTTTTGCACTTCGTCCTCTTTTTTCTTTTGTAACCAACCACACGGCTCCCAGACCTGGACATCTCGCATGAGTTGACCGCCATGCAAGACACCCACATTAACAAGGGAGTCCAAATCGCAGACACAAGCGCACTACATCCGGCTTCACACCATGGCAGACGCGCCCGGTCGCGCGCCGCGATCGATTCGAGCGGCACCGACACGGGCCTCGATACGAGCGACTGGCTCTTCGCCAAAGGCATCGCGCATCCCATCATGTGAACCTTGTCGAACGTCCAAGCTGGCCTGCGACCACGGCCGTCCCGTGTGCGCGCGCTGCAGCCGCAAAGGCACAGCAGATCAGTGCGTGTACCGCAAGGACCCGTTCAAGCGGACGACGAGCAACGGTGGCAACACGACTGCGCGCAGGCGCAGCGTGAGGTCACCCGCCGTGCAAATATCCCCACCTGGCGACTACGACCGACTGGGGCCACTGCCGGAGCTGGCCAATACGCAGCCACCGCTGCAGCTGACACTCTATCCCAATCCCGGATTTCAGGGGTCGTCATCGCTCAACACGATTCTGGACACCGTGGAGCACGGCGCAGCAAGCTACGAAGAGAACGAGGGCGAGAACGCAAATGCAAACGGTCAAGACGAGGCCAACGGCACCCACAACGACAACAACGATGCGTCCCCATCCCGGACCACGGGCACCAGCGGACAGGATGCCATGGCCGCCGGCGTCCTCGATGACGGACCATCACCACTCCAGGGCAACATGCTGGTCATGAGCGGGACGGCCATGATTGAGGAGGGTGCGCAGGTCCTGGAGCTTCTCACGCGCTTCTTCACCCAGGGCGTTCTGCAGCACCTCTTTGACGAGTGGATGGGCAAGGGTCTCGAGTTGCACGTCGGCTCTCTGCTGGTGCGGCCGTTTCTCGACAGTTTTGGCAGCGTCATGGACAGGCCGTCCGCTCTTTCCCGCCGCCTCTTCCATGCGACCAAAATGTCCACGGACATTGACAGTTCGGCGTCGTTAAGCGACTTTGCCGACAAGTACACGGGCCCGAACCTGCGCTGGGAGACTGTGGGCCTGGTCTTGGCGTTGGCCGGCAATGCCGTCAGCAAGCTGCGCGCCCCGCATTCTGCGCTCTACGGCACCGAAGCCGAACGACACACCCTGGGCCGCAATCTCCTCCAGGCCAGCAACACCTGCGCCGCCTTTTGCGAGTCTCTGGACATTCTCAACGACGTGCAAATCATCTTTCTGTACGAGAGTTTCCTGCTGCACTCGGTCTACTTTGGCCACCAGAGCTTCCGGGTCTGGGGCCGACTCAACACGGCCATCAACGCCTTGTTTGGGCGCGGCATTCACCAACGGCTGGACCGCGACAAGGACAGCAGCGGCCTGCCCTTCTTTCTGGTCGAGCTGCGCAAGCAGGTGTTTGCCCTGCTGTACAGCTCCGACATCAATTTTTCCGTCTTTTTGGGCCGGCCACCGCGCATCAGCAAGCGCCACTGTGTTATCCATATGCCGCTGGATGTTGACCCGGACGCCTACACGTTTGCCACCGGCGGACCTGGATCGGCAGCTCGCACAGCTCAACGACCGCGGCTGGAACACACTCGGCCAGATCCGCACACACGCGGTCACCCGCTGGTCCATGATCACATCGCAGATCCGGGAAGAAGCGCTGGAAGCGATCATCGGCCCGAGATTCCGGACCGTGATCAGCGAAGGCACGCGCTCACATCTCTCCGCGCAAAAATTGCCGATGCCTGGCGGGAGCTGCCGTCGTACCTGGCCGTGCCCCCGAAGGACGTCTGGCGGGCACGCCGGCCGGGACAGCAGACGGACACCCTCTACCTCGTTCGGCTTTACTACCTACACACCCTCTTCCTCATCGAGTGGACGGCCTCCGTCCACGGCACATCCAATCTGGATGCCCTCTTTGTCGTGGCCAGCGACTTGCTGGCCTGGGTCAACGAGGCCATTATCATGCGAGAGCGGCTGAACCGGCTGGGCCTCAACACCCTGGCCTGGCGGGTGTCGGCGTTTGGCCTGCCGGCAGCGGGCGCACTGGCCAAATGTTTGCTGGCGGGCAGCTCGTCTGGCACATCGTCTGGCACATCGACCGCCACCTTTACCAAGGCCATCCGCGACCTGTCCGTTCTGATCGCCCACATGGACTATCTGTACGACTCCAGCGATGGCAACGACAAGCTGTTCAGCCGGGCCAAGGGCATTCTCATACGCGTGCTGGAGACGACCCTGTCGCCGAGGCGGCGACGCCCCGACCCAACGGCGACAGCAGCCCCAACGGCCACGCGAATGGAAGACGTCTCGCCGAGCATGCCCATCATAACACCACCCCAGACCCACGGCCACAATGGCGGCGGCGGCGGCGGCGGCGACACGTTCGACCAGTGGGAATTTCGGCCGGAGCTGTGGATTGGTTTGCCTGGGCCCAATTCGACGGAAGTCAACCATTTCGACTTTATGAGCGACTTTACCCACTTTTTGGACTCGTAGGTGGACTCATCGGCTCGGACAATCAACCCATTGAAGTCAATGCAAACGTACCATTCATTCGACAGATCGTAGCTCGCATGGCCATGTGCCCCGTGCGTGTTGTGCTGTGTGTGTGGCGTGTGTGGAGAGTCATGTCAAATGATAACGTCGGAGTAAGAAATCGACTTATCAGAGGGTTGTGTGGGTTTCGGTGCCGGAGAGAGTATCGGAGAGAGTGTGTCGGAGAAAATATCGGAGTCAATGGCGCTTTCGTGCGGTACGACTTTTAGCGCAGTCTCCACTAAGACGAAATGGACAAAGCACATGGGCAGGTGTTACTCCGAAGTGCCATTCTCCTCCAGTCGCAGCAGTTGTCTCGAGTCCTTGGAGGTCAGAGCGGCACACTTGCAGGACCGACGACGCGTTGTGCGGCCATCTTTTATGCTGTGAAATATCGCGCCTTGCTTGCAACATCGTTGACATAGCCACGGCAGCCACGGTAGAAGCATTCCGCACAAATATACGCTTTCGTATACGCTTCGCCTGGGACAAGAACCGAAACAAAGACATTCAACCAACGTACACATCGGCCCCATCGTTTTCAGAGAACCTCGACGCACCACACCGTTTTGAATGCCGTCCCTCACATCGACCATGACGTCCGACTTGGTCGAGTCGCTCGGCGATCTGCAGACCGAGCAACGGAACGCAAAGACATCGCAGATTGATACTGTCTCGACCTTGGAGCTGTGTCGTACGTGAAGCACGGAATCTCTGTGAAGATACACAGGCTTTTTGCTTGCATGCTGACCACCCCCTAGACATCATCAACGACCAAGACCAGGGCGTGGCTGGCGCTGTGAAACTCTGCCTCCCCGAGATTGCCCAGGCCATTGACCTCGTCGTGCCGCGCATTGCGGCCGGCGGCCGTCTCGTCTACCTTGGTGCCGGCACCAGTGGACGGCTCGGTGTCCTGGATGCTTCGGAGATTCCACCCACCTTCTCGGCGCCGCCGTGGCAATTTGTTGGCCTGATTGCCGGTGGCGACCGGGCCCTGCGGACGGCTGTCGAGGGCGCCGAGGACTCGGAGTCCCTGGCCGAAGACGAGATGGCGGCGGCGCTCGACCCGCCGCTGGGGACAAAGGACGTGGTCCTCGGCATCGCGTCGTCGGGACGGACGCCGTACGTTCTGGGCGGCCTGCGGCATGCCAAGGCCGTCGGCGCCGCCACCATCGGCCTGGCCTGCGTGCAGCCCAGCCGAATGCGGGCACCGGGCCTGTGCAATGTGCTCATCGAGTGCGTCACGGGCCCCGAGGTGGTGACGGGCAGCACGCGTCTCAAGGCGGGCACGGCCACCAAGATGATCCTCAACATGATCTCGACGGGCGCGCAGGTCCGGAACGGAAAGACGTTTGGCAATCTGGTACGTCATAACGCACACAAAACGACAACAACAACATGGATGGATGTGGACGTTCTGCTGACGTGTGTAGATGATTGACCTGCAAATGTCCAACGAGAAGCTGCGGGACCGGGCACGGCGCGTGTTGCGGACCGTTGTGGCGCCGACCGGAAACACCAACGGCAACACAAACGGACACGGCTCGCCAGTGCCAGTACAGAGCATCGACGACGCCGCGGTGGACGAGTTGTTGGCCGGCTGTGACGGGAGTGTCAAGCTGAGCATCCTGGTGGCCAAGTCCGGGCTCTCGCCGGACCAAGCTCGGGTGGTCCTACAGAAGAGTGGCGGCATGCTGAGCAAGGCGTTGCGGAGCATCGACCAGCAAAGGATTTGATTTGGTTGCATGATAGACTTAGACACAGTATTTGTATGTCGTACAGGCGTTGCAAGAATACGACACCGTGCCGTGACACGGCGTTTGCTGCGGAGTATAGGATTGGCTATTTGTCTTGCTTGCTGCGGATAGCCTACACGCTGACATGCTTACGTGCCGCCTATTTGATTGCCGGCCAGAAACTTGGCGCCTTCTAAAGCTGGTGACTGCACCTGTGCCGTCCACCGAAAGTCCAGATTCCTCTCCGTGAGCTGGTCTCCTACCATCCCATTGTACAGTGGGTCGTTCAAGAGTCCACCGGCCACGATGAGTGCCGTTTGGGCGGGATCCAGCTTCTTGATCTTGACCAGCGCAGACACCAAGTCTGCAAGACTGGCGGCCCCCTTTTCGAGGATGCATCTTGCTTGGTCGTCTCTGTCCGCGAGGGACAAGACCAGTCGTGCAGCGTGGGCAATTGTTTTTGTCGGCGACGCAGACGGAGACGCGGATGTCGTCGACGATGCTGTCGACGGTGCAGTCGATGTCAAAATGCTGGACAGGAGATCCCGCGGGTGGAAGACCGTGGTGCTCCCTGCTCGCTGTGCCTCCTCTCGGAAGGCGGCAAATACGGCCTTGCTCAACATGGGCATCTCCGTTCCACCCGTGGTCAGGCCCCCGTCCGACGACTGCAGCGCGTCGCTTGTTCGCAGTGCGACTCGCAGAGCGTCCCGTCCAATGGCAAAGCCCGACCCGTCGTCACCGAGAAGTGGACCCCACCCACCAACTCGACCGGTCCGGGTCAGGACGTTGTCGTGTCCATCCTCCTGCTGCTTGCGGTCGCCGCCCTTTCCATAGCTCATTGCGACCGCGCCTGTGCCCGCAACGAGGACAATCGCCGACGTGGCCGCCCATTGCGCCGCGTTCACCGCCAGGAGGTCAATGTCGGCTGTGATGCGCAGCCGCGGGCCCAAGGACAGCCCGAGAAGCGTCTCCAGAGCCTGATTGATGGCCGGTGCCAGTGTTGGTCGATCGTAGCCGGCGATGCCGACCCAAGCCGAGGCGATGGGACGTTTGCGAAGCTGCCAACATGCTCAACATGCTCAACATGCTCAACATGCTCAACATGCTGTGATGTCGATGCAGAGTTTTGTGCCAATGCCAAGCAGATGGCACTCCGTATCACCTGGATGGTTGCCGCCAGACCAATGGTTGACGGGTTACAAGAACCGGCCTCGCCAGTGAGGGTTGTACCGTCCGAACGGATCAAGACGGCCGTGCATTTCGAGCCGCCGCCGTCGACGCAAAGAACGTAGTGGCGTTGTGACGCGGCCGTGCTTGTTGTTGCCGCCATGCTTGCTGTGTGTCTGTTTGGACAAGAGGTAGAAGACGGATGCATTGCAACCAACAATGCAATGCCACGATAACAGCTGGCTGTGTCCTTGGATCAAATTGCCATATGGACGGTTTGATGCGGGATGGGGACCTCTGTTATCGTCGTCGTCTGTGCAGTGCTATGCGATGTTCGCGGTGGTGCCAGGTGGGCCTTGCTTATCGCGTGGCTGCATGCGGTAGACAACCCACCGATTCAGCTTCGCCTTCGGCCGCAGGAACCCAACCCGTCGTGCTTTGTTGTCCGGTTCCAGAGAGCTATATGTGGCCTAAGCGGAAGGCTCGGAGAGAAGAGAAGAACGCATGACACAAAAACACGCCCCGAGTGTCTGGTGCGTGGCACGCAACGTGTGACACTCAAGAGGACAGAAGACTCTGGAGAAGCTGGAAATCCTTAGGTAATGAAAATGCAGCTTTTGTGTGGGGAGAGCCGAAATTCCGGGGAGACGGATTGCAGATTGTCGTCACGGCTGGAAGCAGTGGAGCCAGGGTCCAAGACAGAGTAGATACAGGGATTGATAACCATGGCCGGCAAAGGATACAGGATTAAATGCGCAATCAGACGAACAAAGGAACAAAAAGAAGGTGTGAAAAGGCGAAAAAGCTTGAACGTGCCGAGCTGCCAAAAAGTAGTTGGTTGGTGCTTTAGTGGTGCTTTGATGGGTGGCTGCCAAAGCGGCACTAACCGTCGGAGAGAGGATCGGAGTACGTTGACAGGCCCACTCCGAGATCACTCCGAAGCGCTATCAAGAAGTCCTCGAGTATAGTGCGGAGATGGGGAGAGACGAGACAGGAAAGTTTGATAACGGCGGAGAGAGAGAAGCTTTTCCCCATGTTTTTTTTAGACGTCTCCTTTTTGATTCGGTATCAGTTGACTGACCGTACGCCAGTCTGACATTGACAAATATATAATATGTCAACGGTCAAGTCAACGGCGATCGTCCTTTCGTCCAGTCCGCCATTCCTTCCAGCAATTCCTTCCCACAGGTCTTGAGTGTTCGACCCTTTTCCTTTCCACAACGACACACTGCAACGCCTGCACGATGGACGACAAGAACGGCACCGTCCCGGCTACGGCCGTCACCCCAGACCACGAGCACACCGACCTCGAGAACAGCAACGATGACTGGAACCCGCACGCGTCAAAGCTGGTCCGCTTCTACGCGCATCCGTGGACCCAAATCATCCTCGTCAGCTTCATCTTCTTTTGTCTGCCGGGTGTACGTATCCCTACCGCCACCCCCTTTCGTCCATTCTTCTTCGCAACCTACGAGTACTGACCCTCGCAGATGTACAACGCTTTGAGCGGCCTGGGTGGCTCTGGCCAGATTGATTCCACTGTTTGCTGCCAACGCCACTGTGGCCCTGCTTGCCGCCACGGCGGGCACCGCCCTGTTCATTGTCGGCCCCGTCTTCTCGTATGTCGGTCCACGCCTGTGCTTCATGATTGGCGGCTGGACCTACGCGCTGTACAGCGGCTCTCTTCTGGCCTACAACCACCACAAGAACGGCGCGTTTGTCATTGCCTCGGGCGCCCTTCTGGGTGTCGGCGCGTCCTTCATCTGGATCGTCCAGGGCGCCATCATGACGACGTACGTACCCGAGAGCCAAAAGGGACGGTCCATTGCCGTTTTCTGGATCATCTTCAACCTCGGCGGCGGCGTTGGGGCCCTCGCCTCGTTTGGCCTCAACTTCCACTCCAAGAGCGGCACCGTCACCGACTCGACCTACATCGCCCTGATGGTCATCATGCTCTTTGGCTGGCTGCTCGGCGTCTTCATCTGCAACCCGCGCCGCATCCGCCTGGCCCAGTTGCATGCGGCCACGGAGACCGAGCGCCACACCTTGCAGGGCACCGTCGCGGTGGCCGTCAAGACCATGCTGAGCTGGCGCGTCGCCGCCATGCTCCCGCTCTTCTTCTGCGCCAACGTCTTCTACTCGTACCAGCAGAACAACGTCAACGGCTACACCTTCAACATCCGCTCGCGGTCGCTCAACTCGGCCCTCTACTGGATGGCCCAGATGGTCGGCGGCCTGGTCATGGGCTGGATTCTGGACATGCCGGGCCTCACGCTGTCCCGCTCGACCCGCGCCCGCATCGGCTGGGCCGTCTTGTTCGTCACGGGCATGGCCATCTGGGGCGGCGGTCTGGCCTTCCAGCGGTGGGCCGAGAAGCGCCTCGCCGCGGGCCACAAGCAGGACATTGACTACACCGAGGGCAAGATCGCCACCGGCCCCATCTTTCTGTACATCTTTTACGGCGGCTACGACGCCCTCTGGCAGAGCTTTTGCTACTGGCTGATTGGCACCGAGTCCAACTCGGCCGGCCGTGCGGCTGTGCTCGTCGGCGCCTACAAGACCTTTCAGTCCACGGGCGGCGCCATGGCCTGGCGCATCAACGCGCTCCACAAGTCGGGCATGACGCAGTTCATCATGGACTGGTCGCTGTGCATGGGCAGTCTGGTCATTGTGCTGCCGACGGTGTGGACCGTGACGGCACACACGGCTTTGGAGCAAGAGGCCGGCTTCCTGCCCAGCGATACCAAGGAGGCGGCGGCTGCGGATGCCCACGACGATAACTAGGGAAAAGTCAGCATATGGAGTGGAAGGGTGGAAGGGTGGAAGGGTGGAAGGGTGCTAGGAGGACCAGCAGGGTCTGTTGCCGAAAGGCACATATACCGCGCGAAGCAATAGACCATGAACTATATTAATAACAACATGACTCGCTTGTTCATGTCACAAAAGTGAGAATGTCGACATTTCTTTCTTTCTCTGCTCTTTATTTGCACGCGGTGCGTATGCTCATGTTGTCTTCCATGTTCCCCACTCAAGTCACTCTTTCGAGCGTTGGAAGAACATCTGCACTGATGAAAGTCAGCAATGCCCGATCCGTAGATGTCGGTGATTCCGACGTGGTGCGAAGTGGGTCGACCGACGTCTAGCATCGTACATCGTACTGAGCATGCCTGTTTCTTGGCCGTGCGCTAATAAGCTCATGTGGAGTGATTTGTATCAGCGTCGAGGGCCGGATCCAAACTTTAACTCGAGTCAACTACGACTTACTGCTCGCTGATGTGGTGAAGGATAGCCGTAGCGTGCTAGCATTCGTGGACAGTGTTTTAGCGTGCTAGCATTCGTGGACAGTGTTTCTCTGGTGATTTATCGATGAGTCCCGAGTGAAGACATTGCGCACATGGCGATTTGAAGATTGGCAGATTTTGATAGTCAACAATACGTTCGACTGTGTTTATCAGAACAACCGCAGGGCAGCCCCTAAATGCACTGTAAGTGATCGACAGCAAGCATGTGACTGTGGTGGTGGACGTCGGTCGTGACCCAGGCCAGTTTCAATCACGTTGAATTATTGCGGTCCTTTTATGAATAATTGTTTTTTGTTTTAAAAAAAAATATTGTTTCTTCTTCGCTCACAGTACTCAATGATGTAGTGATTGTTGGACTGTTGGTGAAAGTCGCCGTATCTTGTTAAGATTTTGTTAGATTTTGTTAGATTTTGTTTTCCTATTTACACAAACTCGAGAAAAGGAATTTATTTACACATTGAGTCGAGAAAGCACTGTTATGGCCACCATGTTTGTCTCGGCGTAATGAAATTTGGTTATCTCAATTTATTATTTCATTGGGCGGGAAATGCTCTGCAAAGTGCGTTCACGTGTTCTCCACAGTAGGCTTCCAACACCTGCGTCTCATCACAACCTACCGCCACGATGGCTGTCCAGATCGTGTCCGACCTGCATCTGGAGGCGCCCAAGGCCTACGACGTGTTCGAGATCGTGCCCCGGGCTCCCGTCCTCGCCCTGCTCGGCGACATTGGCAATGTGGAGCCGCACAAGGCCGACCTGGCCGCCTTCCTTGAGCGGCAGCTGCGCCAATTCCAGGCCGTGCTGCTCGTCCCTGGAAACCACGAGGCCTACCACTCGACCTGGCCGCGAACCCTCGCCATCCTGCGGTCGTTGGAGAAGGACGTCAGCGCGCGGCGCGCTGCGGGCAATGCCGCGTTAGGCGAGCTCGTGGTGCTCGACCGTGGCACTTACCGTGTTCCCGGCCCCAGCGGTACGATCGTCCTCGGTTGTAGCCTCTTCTCGTATGTGCCGCCCGAGCGTGCCACGGCCGTCAGTATGGGTTTGAACGACTTTTTCCAGATCGACGACGGCTGGGACGTGGCCGCGCACAACCGCGCCCATGCGCGCGACCTGGCCTGGCTGAACGAGACCGTGGCTGCGTTGCACGGCCACGGGTCGAGCGATGTACGCACAATCCTGATCGTGACGCACTGGTGCCCGTCGCTGGACGCGCGCGCGCGCGATCCCCGGCACACCAGCGACGCCCTCACCAGCGCATTCGCGACAGACCTGTCGAACGAGGCGTGTTTCCGCGCGCCGAAAGTCAAGGCGTGGGGGTTCGGGCATACGCATTACAACTGCGATTTTGTCGTGGAGCGAGGAGACGGCGGTGCAGTCCCGCTGCGGCTGGTTACGAACCAGAGGGGCTACTACTTTTGCGCAGGCTGCCGGGTACGACAACGACAAGGTCCTGTGGGTGGAAGTGTGAAGGCCATGGTACTTATCAACGTGTCGTGAAGCAGAGCTGAAGGGCACGATTTCCACCTTCTCCTACATTCCATTCTACATGCCAATCTATTCACTTCCCCCCTATGTTCACTACGTTTTCGTTATTGATTTTGGCCGAGGGCCTCTTTCAACTCCTGTGTCCACTGCCGTAGTGGCCTCTCTCCGTCTCGGCGCTCGCAATAGAGCTTCTTTAGAGGCTCTGGCAGCTGGTCCACATCTAGGAAGCCGTCGTCGTCCACGTACATCTCCATGTAAGCAATCATCGATATAGCAAACGACCCAATCGTTGTTCCGACGTCGCGCGCAAAGATGCGCATAAACGCTTCAAGCAACACATGCGCCTTAGGCACAACGACGGGGCTCTGTCCGGGTTTAAAGAAGCCGGACGCGCGGCCCGGCCGCCACGGCGGGAGAGTCGTCTGGTCGGAGGCAAGTACAAAGTGTCGGGGAAGCTGCTGTTTGGCAGGCGACAGGAGGCGATCGCTCATGCTGTTCAGTGGCGGAAGGAACCAAAGCGTGTCGCGTTGCAGGTAAATACCCACACTCACTTCAGATTCCTCGAGGTGGCTGTGAATCGATGGCGGCGGCGTCGGTCGGCTCGGCGCAGTCTTGGAACAGCAGGTCGGGTTCGGACACGGCGTCAAAGGAGTGCCTTCGTCGCGAGCGAGGTCGGCAAGAACGCGGGCGCCGGCCTGCAGCAGGTCGTCCGGAATCACAAAGTCGATGGACTAGACATCATCAGCTGGGGTCTGGTAGTTCTTGAGGGGGTTCATACCTACGCCCACGATTGTGGGGACGCCATGCACTTGGAGGAGGCAGTGGCCCCAGAGGACGCACGGGATCTGAGCTGCATTCAGGGCGTGCGAAATGGATGCAACCAGCGCCTCCAAATCTTTGATGGCCATGGTTTTCGCAGACAGCGCGCTACTTCTGCAATGGCGTTCGCTGCTTTATCTCACCCGTGGCATTGGGGTTACGTGAACTTGTGATGTGAACTCTATTTTGTTTTATGATGTACACCCACGCATTTTTTTGATGACTGCCAACCTCACATAGGGCGGCCTGGATGGTATCTGCCTTGTGGTGGGTCGCCCTTTCAGGCCCTAGCCCCAAACAGAGGAAAGCCAGCAGCGAAAAGCGGGGTACGCTTTACGTTGTTTGTTGTCCAATGACAATCGGCCGCCCTCGACGCAAAGATCTCACCTGCCTATGCACGAAGTGAAGCGTCTGCGGTCGTCGCTCTGTTTACGGAAGATCGTTTACGGGCGCTGGAAAAGAAGAGCTCAAAGAGGAGAGATTCATGGAACTGCTTCGCTTACACAAAGCTCGACCAAGTTACAACGTAGAGCAATGACAGTTAGCCACACCCAGAGTTTATGTTCAGCAACTCCTTTGGTGAACTCGTTGAGGCCTGGCCGGACCGCGTATCGACGATTGTCGACTCGGAGAAGCAGCTGTATGTTGACTGTTTTGCTTTTCCAACAAAAAAGAAACGGCGATGGCTGCTGACAGCGCAGACAGACATTCTGCACCGTGACACGAAAAATCTCTGGTGCGTGGGCCTCTGATTCCCGAAACCTCAGCGGTGGTTATCTCAGTTTAGGCCGGCACAAGACTGAGGAGCTGTACAACGACAGACTCATCAAAATCTCACCAAGCATTGCGATTCGCTGTCCGACTACGTTGGAAGAGATCACTTTGGCTACAGTGCCGGGCCGCCGTGCGTGTCCTGTTGTGTACTTGGTGGAGCGCAACGCGTGGCGCATCGCGATCAAGTCGTCGTGGGCGCGTAACCTTTGGGCGTCTCAGAGTCCGTCGAAGAAAAACGCTGCGTCGTTCAATAAAAATGTATAGAGTCCAGCATTTTCGCCAGCCTGTTATCATTCAGGGTGCGTGTCGAGCCACGGAGTGAGGTCGGGGCAATGGCATTTATGCGGTAGTAGAAACTAGCTGGAAGAGTTTATTAAAGGAATAAATTAGTGATATGTATGGGAAAAAAGTGAGGTACCGAATGTCATGAGTCGCGCCTTCCATTTTGATGCGGCTTCTCCCGTTGTGCTCTCGGCCGTTACCGGTGTAAGTGAAAAGAGTGGGTCGCCAGCAATAGTGGGAGCAGCGACGACCGTATCGACAGATAGGGCAGGAACGAGCAGTTAGCAGCCGTTGGCACTAACAATGGCGCCAAGATACGAGATACGGAGGCCAGGTTCGGAATTTTCGAGATATCGGCGGTCACTATGTAGTTACAGTCCAGATAGTCCAGATAGTCTAGATAGTCCAGATAGCAGAATGGGTCCCTTGTCGGCGATTCCGCCAAGCCCAAACATGCGCAACCCAGGAAGCGAACAGACATCACCACTCTGTATATCCAGTCGCGGATCGCACATCCGTGGATTGTGCATTGCGCATGTCCGGAGCGACAATAAATTGTATCCGAGGGAGACAGGAACCATACGACAGAGACAGTATGCATCGAACCAGCACGCCGGCATCGCCGAGGACCGTCACAGGTCCCAGCCCCATCTCCAAAGCCGGGAGCAACCCCCGCAAACGTGGGCGCACGGCTTGCACCCGCTGCAAGACACGAAAGCAAAAGTGTGATGAACAGTGGCCGGTGTGCAGCAATTGCCAGGCAGCGGGTGCAGCATGCGACAAAAAAGCTGTGGCCAACCATGGGCCCTCGGCGCGGTACACAAGGGCGTTGGAGGAGCGGGTGCTCGCCCTCGAGGCGGACCTTGCCGCCGAACGGCGACGACACTCCATCACGGCCCCGGATGTCTCTCGCACCGCTACCCCGTCTGTGGCCAACTCCCCACCACAACTACACAATGCCATCAACGAAATTGTGACCATGATCCCGCTCGGCAACCTGGAAGCGCCGGCGTTCGTGGGCCCCTCTTCGGGCTTGTCCATGGCTTTGAACCTCGGCGAAATGGTGCAAGCAACGATCTGGAACAAGGCGTTTGCAACAGCCGCTGCAGCGGCGACCGCCCGTGAAGAGGACTTTGACGCATCGCCGTCGCCCAGCGGCACGCCCACTTCGTCCTCCCGACCACCCATCTCACTCGAAGCGCTCATGACCAACTCCGCCAAGGCACCACCGTCAGACACACTCGGCCGTCGTATGATTGACACCTATCTACACCAACTGCACCCACGCTATCCCTTTATTGACCGCGCGGACGTGTGGCGATTGCACGGCCAGCGACATGCCTTGGCAGCAGCCGCCCACTCGGCGCTCACCCGTGAACAGCGCTTCGGCGTCTTCAAATTGTACATGGTCTATGCCATCGGAACGACCCTCATTGCTCTGACAGACAAGCGCCACGACCGGACCATGCTCGCATCGGAAGGCTACTATCTGACTGCACTCCATCATGTCGCCGCCGCCCGTGAGCCTCGCACGATCCAAAACGTTGAAGCCATGATTCTGTTGGCACTCTACCACCTTCGCGAGTCATCCAGCCACGGCATGTGGTACATGGTCGGTCTGGCCATGCGGACATGCATCGATTTGGGCATGCACCGGGCTGCCTATGAAGTTGGTGTTGCGCCGCCCCTCGTGCACCGCCGCCGCCTCTTGTTCTGGACCGTCTACTCCTTGGACCGAACAATTGCCATGTCCTTGGGCCGGCCCCTCAGCATCACCGACCGACAGATTGACGTCGGGCTCCCCAAGGATCCCAAGCCAGAAGACATTCCTGGCAAAGCTGAGGATGCAGGAATCACAACCTCGGGCATCACCGACACGCCACTGCAGGGAAGCCTCTTTATTCATTTGTGCCGCCTCAAGCGCATTGAGTCCCAAGTCCACCTCTCCATCTACCGCGTCGACAAGCCGGTGGCCGTTCTCGCCCGCAAGATTGACCGATTCTACGCCGCCCTCGAGGCCTGGAAGGCTGCTCTGCCGCCGTGCTTCCACGACTTTAGCGAAGACAAAGCAGAGCATGCCCACTACCTCCTGCTGCACTACAATCGCGTTCTCCGCTTGCTCCTGCAGCCCTTCCTCGCCATCCTCCCTCCGTCCAGTCCATACTATGCCCGCTGTCTCCGTGCGGCCGGCGCCGTCTGCCGTGCCCACAAGCAGCTGCACCAGACGCCGACCTATGCGCACAGCTTCATCAGCGTGCAGACCGTGTTCATGGCCGGTGTGACGTTGTTGTATGCACTTTGGACACGCCCCCAGGCGGCCTGGTCGGCCGCCCTGGCCGACGATCTTCGGTCGTGCTCGCTGGTGCTGTTCGTCATGGGCGAACGGGCGGCGTGGGTGCGCAAGTTTCGCGATACCTTTGAGCGGCTGGTCTCGGCGGCGATGGAGAAGCTGCAAGCGTCGGACGGCGAGGCCGACGGGCTGGATGGGCTTGGCGAAGCCAACGGCGTTGGTGAACCACCATCCACACAGACAACACAGACAACACAGACCACACAGACAACGCACGGACCGGCAACGGACGGACCGCCATCGCAGTCCACGGCCGCCTACGCCATGGACGTCAGCACGGACTGGCCCGGTCCGCCGATGCACACCCACAAGACTACGCGACAACCGCCATGGCGTTGTCCGCCATGAATGCAGCGACGACGACAGCAGCAGGGGGCCCCCCTGAGAATGAGTCCTGGAGGATGGCGGAGGAACTGGCTACGTGGATCGCCCGTGACAATGGCGTGCCCGACTGGATGCCGGATCTAGACATGCTGCCCAATCTGTGGAGTGGCTGAGGACACCCGGACGCTGTGCATTTGCTCTATCTCCTGTCATCTACGTCTGCCGACGCAACCTGCCCGAGACGCCCGGGCCCCCGCGGCCTGCGCTTACACTATATACCCTAGACAGCACTACACCCAGACCGCCACGGCATACCCCCGCTCGCCCGTCCAGTGCCCATGCGCGTCCGGGCACGTCTCCGCCCAGAGGTTGTTCTGCGACCCAATGCCCACGTCAAAGTGGATCTTGGCCTTGGCGTTCCAGTGCACCCTGTCGTCGGCGTCAATCGACCAGCCCGTGGCGCCCGACGCGACAGGCAGCGACGCCGCCATCGGGAACATGTCGCCGACGTTGGGGTACTTGTCAAAGGCTTGGCCGCCGCAGGCCAGGACGTCGTTCTTGGCGCCAGCAAGCGTACAGTCGAGCGCCTGGGATTGGTCCTGGGTGCCGGCGCCGGTCGCGTCGGCCAAGAACCACTTGCCCTTCTTGGGGTCGACAACCTGGAACTTGAAGGTCTTGCCGGCGGCGGAGGGGACAGCGGCGGCGTTGATGCTAGACGATTGGATGCGGTTAGATGCTGTCGACAAACGCGCGAAGCAAGGACACAGACACACAGACACACAGACACACAAACAAAAACATACCCAACGGCCACGGCGGCCACGGCGAGAATGGACTGGGCAAGCATGATGGCGATGGAGTGAGAGGCAAAGATGGACTTGTATGGTTAGGGGAGAAAGGAGGATGCCAAGACAAGGACGGACGTCTTGGACCTCTTTGGCCTTATGTAGTCTTCCATTTTATAAAAGAACTGATTGTGTTTTTTGCCCTGTCTCTCAATGGAGATTTGCACGGGCCAAACTTCGACTTCCATAACAGAGTACCGGCCATGATCAAGCCCACTTACCCCGACTTCAACGATTATGGAAGCTCGGCTAAAAGTTTTTATTATGGTAAACAACAAGACAGACCTGTGCCGCCCGGCTGTACAACGAGCCGCAATGTTTAAATTGCCGTTCTAGATTCAACCGCGTTTCGGCAGATGTAGACAGGGCACTGGGCACGGTCGAGGTACAGTACGGTTTTGATAATCTACTATCGAAGTCTGTCCTCGCAAGGTGACGATATTTGCCGTTGGCCGTGAATTTATTGGTCGTGGAAGAACTATTTGACTCGGGAGCCAGTGCAGTCCGTGGAGACATTTTTTTCTTTCCTTTTGAATAAATGGCACTGTTGTCCTGGAAAGCCGAAAATCTGTTTAATCAACTTCATGTCTGTATTGTAAACAAATCAATGTTGGAGAGGAGGAAGAAAAAAAGAAATAAACCAAGTCTCCATCCAAAATGGCAAAAAAATTGATCGCAAGATTTAATCATGTTTCTCTCTCGCCGGGAATTGAACCCGGGTCCCGGGCGTGACAAGCCCGTATACTGACCACTATACTACAAGAGATGCTCTTCTTTGGTGATTGATGGACGGCCGCCTGGTTCTTGGGTCTATGACGGGGAGTCTCTGCTGACGAAAGAGGCGAAAAAAATGAAGTCGGAACGGAACCTAAAGAGCAAAAAAAGAAGTGTGATCGATCTCGGGATCGAACCGAGGACCTGCGCCGTGTTAAGGCGCCGTCATAACCAACTAGACCAATCGACCGTTTGAATGAATGGAGATTCATGTGGACGCCAGTCATTGGGAGAGATTTTATGGCGCACTCTAAAGGACGGTGGACCTCAGCTGAGTACGAGTATTTTTTTACGGCCCTGACTTTAATGGGCGGGTCGTCCCGGACCATGTGGGTCACTGGCAACGACATCGTGCAAGACGGACGACTGTGTGAGAAAATGCCCGTATGTGAATTGGGAAAATGAATGTCTTGCTCCAATGCCAAGTTTGCTCACATAAAGCCTCAAAGTCATAAGATGTTGAAGGATGGGCCCGTCCCAGGAACTGTTGCGTCCAATCCAGGCACCAGGAACAGCGTTCGTTTACCCATACTAGCGAACCTCCATTCCGGAACATCCAGAATTAAAGGTCTGTGCCCGCCGGAGACGCACGTGGAAATTTCGGCGTCAACAAGCATAAAGCTGCGGCGGTTCTGTTAGATACAAATATGTTGTCCAGCTCGGGATGCTATGGGCTGTGGATACGGCATGTAAGATGGCGCCTTGATGCCGCTGTCGACTAATACGTGGCTGTCGAGTGCATACGTCGATGTGCGTAATGTGGCGGCCATGGATGTGGTCCAAGATGTGCGACTTTGCCAAAACCAAGTTCCCCAACTCCCCGCTGGAGCAGACCAACGACGGCGACTTTTGGTGAGCCACTGGCGCCCAACACGGAGCGAGTAATCCGCGACAGGGGGGTGGTTCTGCGTGATCCCTACGGGACGCTGTGCATCACTCTTACGCAGCACCGCCCGCTGAAGATATGAGCAAAGAGAAGACCAGAGCTGCAAGTTTGTTGATGGGAGGATGTGTCTGTACGATCGACTTTCTGTCAGACAAAAGAAACCAAGGACTGTTTTGATACAAAAAAAAAGCCGTGAATATCATTACCAGTTCGTGCTGGCTTTCTATGTGTTCCAGCGTTCGTTGGTGCTCCTCGACTTGGATGATCTTACCGCTGATGTCGTGACGAACGACTATCAATGTGAACAAATGACAGAAAAATACTGTCTGAGGTCGCAAGAGCCGCAGTTTTGGTGCCAGGATTTGGACAAACGAGGCGCAGTTCGTGCAGCGTAAGGCGCACGCGATGGAAACTATGCACGCTGAATGGGAATAACGCCTTTTGCAATGTCTTGGCAGCCCATAAGCAGTGCTTAAACGAGCCCAGGCAGCGAATCACGGATACGACCCTCTCCCCCCCCTGGTCTTCGATGTCGCCTTGCTTGACGGGGCTGCCCAATGTGGCTGTCGCCTCGGCGCCCTCCTACAGCCTTATCGTTGCCTCCCCTCTTCTCCTCTTCTCCTTTTCTCCTCTTCTCCTTTCCCCTCTTCTCCTCTTGTTCAGTCCCTCCAAAGTTCTCTACAGTCCAAACAACATCGTCAACCGTCGCAAAGTCATCTGGCGCAACTTGAACTTTTACGACACTCGACGCTGCCAAGTTGTATGTCCGGCATCTCCATTAGTGCCACGCAATCGCCCCGCTTGCTACCACGAAACGACGCGCGACCCTTTCTCTGCGTACCCTTGCAAGAGTCCAACCCGTACGGAGTACAGACGCGCCAGACTACGGTGGGCCAGTCAGAACTTTGCAAACAATACTCTCCCACGAGCTTGATATCCGATCTCGATCGACTCGATAAACCGCCAGCAACGATGCACATCCTCAACGTGGAGACGCTGATGCTCGAGGAGTTCCCACGACGACCACCAGACGACTATGCAATCCTGTCGCACACCTGGAGCACTGTGCCTTCTAATGAGGTGCTCTTTGGCGACATCAAAGCAGAGGGAATGGCCGGCTGTCCAGACAAACCAGGCAAGCGCAAAGTCGAGGGGTGCTGTCGACAGGCCAAGGCCGACGGCTTCCAGTATGTCTGGATCGATTCGTGCTGCATCGACAAGAGCAACGCCGTCGAGCTTGGTGAGGCCATCAACTGCATGTACCGCTGGTACCGGGAGTCGGCCGTGTGCTATGTCTACATGGACGATGTGCCCAACGAGGATGGCGTCTTGGAGCCTGGTGCAGCATTTTCCCAGAGCCGGTGGTTCACCCGAGGCTGGACGTTGCAGGAGATGCTGGCACCACACGAGCTGCATTTCTACAGCGCCTCCTGGGACTTCATTGCCGTCAAACACTGCATTATTCACGAGCTCGAGACCATCACCGGCGTGCCACGACAGTCCCTGCTGGATTTCGATCCCGCCACTACCGAAGCCACCGTTGCGCAGCGCATGTCGTGGGCATCACGCCGCACCACCACGCGTGACGAAGACCGCAGTTACTCTCTTCTCGGCCTCTTTGACGTGAACCTGCCTATGATCTATGGAGAGGGTGGTCGGAACGCCTTTGTCCGCCTGCAACAGGCTGTCATGGAGAAGACGCGCGACAACTCCATCTTTGCTTGGGGCCTGACAACCGGCCAGTGTACCAGCGCGATGGACAAGGCCAAACAGCGTCCGGTATCGGCGAGTGACACCGGGCCAGGCATTGCCACAAAAGGCCTTGTGTCCGAGGGGATCTGGGCCCCAAGCCCGTCCAGCTTCAAACACTGTGGCAATGTGACGGCACGAGAGCCCCTTGGTGGCACTATGTTTAGCTTTTCGAGCGGCCGCATGCAGATAGACATGACTCCTGTCTCCTTGACAAGCTCGCCCACGGGCAGCAATGATGGCTCCAGAGATGCAAAGAATGGGTCGGAAACCGGCAGTGATTCCGCATCGTCCGAGTCTACAATATACTATGTCTATTTAAACTGTGGGCCAAACTCGCACACAGGTTCGCGCAATGTTGCCATCGGCATCCCTCTTTGCATCGTTGCAAAGGACCAACTGGCCAAATGTGCGCCTGTCGAATACATGCGCCCAAAAGGCTACGCCCCCTTTTACGTCAAACGCCCGGTGAAGCGAAACGGTGAGAGCTGGCCATCGCGCACCATCAGCATCCGGGTCGAGGCGGAGGCCAGTTGTCGAAGCGCGCCCAAACAGATGTGGTATAGTCTTCGTTACCCCAAGAAGTCTCTCACGCTTGTTGAATCATTTCCACACCCAGAATGGCGAGGCAGTTCTGCAAGGATGCCCCATGCCGACGACGCAGATCTTCTGGGGCCGCACAAGAAAAAGTGGTACATGGCCCGCTTCCGCCCAGCCGGAGGTGAGCTACGTGAGCCAAATTTGTCAGAGGATTTCCTGTTTTTGGTGTGCGTACAGCTCGACCTTGAGTTCGATCGCCCAAGGCTGGCAATGCAGAGCAGCTTGATGACCATCTCGCGCAATACAGCCGTGGAATCATTTGTGAAAAGGCTGCCATACCTGCGAGACGCAATATACAATCACACCACGGTCAACGTCGGTGGCTTGAGTATGGCCGCATCTGTTGAAAGTGCTGAGGGGACCTTCACTGTTGCGCTTTTGACAGCATCGCCGCTGTCCGAGACACTTAACGCCGAGGCCGAGATGCAGCATGCCAGTCGCAAGCGTCTCCTCTACCAGCTTTATTCCTCTCAAGACAAACTCTTAGATGCATGGATGATAAGAAAGTCAGCATTGAATGCAATCACGCCATCTGGTTTGAAATACAAAGAGCGTCTCGGAAAGGTCCAGACGGAGACAGAGAAACAACTGCTGGATATCGATGTATCACCTGAAACAAACGTGGCAGCGGTCAAGGCAAGCGTCGACGAGTTTAAAGGCCAGTATCGTGCCGTTGGGCAAGACGTTGCCGACTGCATCGCAGCTGTGCACGCCATGGAAGCTCCCGTGGCCCTACAGGATTGGCTCGCCAAATTTCTAATGGCGAGGCACGGCGGCATCGCATCTTGTTCCGTCTGCCGCGTCTATTGCCGTTCCGAGGCTCAAAAATCTCCACCGGGCGAGACTGCACTGTTCTGCGCAGTAGCCCACAGACGCTTCCATGAGGCACGGCAACTACTTCATGGTGGTGTTGACCCAAATATCCAGATCGAGCACCAACTGCGACCGCTGATAACAATCGCAGCATTTAACGGAGACGAAAAAATGATAGAAATGCTTGTGCACAACGGACAGGCGAAAGTCGACGTCAGAGACAAAGTAACTGGCGATACGCCTCTGTGGGCAGTACTGAAGCGCGGTCACTATCATGTGGCGCAAATTCTGGTCGAAGTTGGTGCCGACATTCAAGCCAAAAATGCTGCTGGCGACACCCTCATGGTCTGGGCCGCCAGAGCCGGTAATCTTCCGTGTGTCCGATTTCTGCTTCATATTGGGTGGAGAATCTCAAACAGGACCGATGTGCAGGAATCACCTCTCGTGGCTGCGGCATCCAACGGACATGAGGACGTCGTCCGCATGCTTCTTGCGAAAAGCACGACCACCGACAAGGCACAACTCGACAAAACTGCCCGAGCAGCATTGGAGACTGCCGTGACTTGTAGCCACACAAGTACCGTTCGTCTATTTCTCTCCGGCAAAATCGATGGCTTGGACATCATGCCACTTCTCCTCATGTCTGTCAACAAGAAGAGTCTGCCAGTCTTGGAAGCGCTGTTAGAAAGCAAAGAGATTCAGGGTTCACAATGGGAGGTTCCGGCTGCAGGAGAAGTCATATCGGCGGCTGCCGTACAGCAGTCTACGGACTGTCTCGGCGTATTGTTGAGATTCCACTTTCCCGTGAATATTGCAGCGGAAAGCAACGGCGCTACGCCGCTAGCGGCAGCCGCTGCTCTTGGTCTGCATGTGGCCGCCGGTATGCTCATCGAAGGCGGTGCGAAGGTGGACTTGAGAACACCAAGTGAGATGCGCACACCGCTATACATGGCCGTCAAGGGCAGCCACATCAAGACCGTCGAGGTATTACTTGCTCATGGCGCCGATCCAGAGAAACCTCATCGTCACCATGGTCACCGTGTCTCGCCGCTGAAGGTGGCAAAACGGATGGGGGTTGCAGCCATTATCCGCCTCCTAGAGGATGCAAGACCAAAACGCCCTGCAGTACGACATTCTCAGCGCAGACATCGCAACAAGGAGCGGGAGGACTCACCGATACGGGTTGAAATCACCTCTATCTTTTCTCCTACAATCTCTTCTACAATCTCTAGCCAGTTCAATCTCTAGCCAGTTGAATTAATGTATTCTGTGTTCTGTAGTCAAGTAACTCATTGTAATTCAAAAAACTGAAACTTATGTTAAAACGCACCTCTGGCAAAAAGTGTGGACACGATTGACTGTCGATCGTTCACGGTCTATGGGAGCGGGATGTCGCACGTTACGAACGGATGGTTTAAACAAAGAAAGGGGGAAGAAGAAGCACATCAAGTGGTTTGTAAATGATTTGTCTCCTCTGCTTGTTGACGCTGCTAGCACTCCTTCCATTCTGGGCCGCCAAAGCCCAACTGCACGTTCCTTTCGCAATCAAGGAGCCAGAAAATTACAACAAGGGAAAGGCCGAGCGGGAAAGGACGGCCGGGAAAGGATGCTCCCTTCATCGCTCCTTCTGTACAGTGGCCCAGTCATTCCATTTTCTTAATTTGGAAGCTACGAATGGACCGGGCATTGAACGGAAGGAGCCACTGACGATTTGAATGATGAAAAATGGAGACCACACAACAAAAGAAGACTACACCTACGGTTCACGAAGTACATCGTTTGCCTTGAACATTACAGCTACAATATCGACAAAAGATGGTGCAATCAAAAAGAGAGGTCAATCATACAAAAAAAACGTACAGCAGCGGGTATTCGCTGGTCGTCACCGACCCAACTACTAATCCGCCGATTATTGGTTTAACTAGGGAGAGCGGACGGGATCCCGTGTTCTCCAATATCTGTGGCCGTACGTGGGAGAAGGCCGTCTTAGCGGTAGTTATATGCCTCGTCGTGGTATAGCTGGAGGCATTAAGTGGAAACTGTAGGAGCAGAGTGTGACTGTACGAATGTTGAGTGACGATTCCCAACTTATTTAAAAGAAGACCCACATCAATATACATCTGAAGAAGAAGAGAAAGAAGCAGCCGAGGCGCCGGCGGTGCCATTGATTCACGGATGGATACTATGAAAAGATACGCTGTTTCATCTTAGAGTTTGTCGTTTGCAGCTCGTCTTTGGAGTTGGTCTCATCACTGAGTAGTTGGGGCCTTGCCGCCCTACGAAGCACGCGGTTTGCTACTTCAGTGCCGCCGTATTATTTATCCATAGTCCATGCAGCAAAATCTGGGACAAACGGCTGGTGGGTCAAGAGCAGGGTCTGGTGGAAGAATACAATCCGCCGATCGACATACTTTGGCATGCATTGTGTAGTCTGGCGTAGTCGGCAAGCTCGAAGCATGTTCAAATAGTAGATAAGGAACACACACGCAGCGAGCTTCCTTTGGTTTCTCCCGGGACGTAAGTGAAATGAGTGTGACAAGCAGAAAAATTTCTAACAGAGAGAAACGGCAAAACTGGACAGAGAGAGACGAAAGGAAGATGCTCGTTGAGGGAGAAGAAACAAGATGGGAAGGGGGGAAATGAGGCAAATGGCCCCTTGAGCATTAGGCAACGAGACAGCAACAAAAAGATCGGAGATGTTGATGGCCAAAGAGTCACCAAAAAATATCAACAACCTAGGAAATAAAAGGTTCATTGTGACGACAGGCGAGTAAAAGAGGCTACATGCATGGTGGATCCTTGGGGTATCAGAAAGCAAAACAAGATCGTGCCGAGCGTGTCTAAACCGAAGACGCCACCCGGTGCCTGCAGGTTGAAAGTCGACGTCGTCTTGTGTCGCAACGTCCATGCGTCCACTTGTCCCCAACCTCCACTCCACCTCACATTGTCCGTCCCCATACGCATTCTGCTGCCCAGACTCTACGATATGCTAAGATAGCATAACTTGCTGTGCCGAGATCGATATCCTATCGTGGCGTTATCGCAATCCCTGTCAACCCACACTCTGCCAAGGGTGGTCCACGCGATTTCGATGATGGGAGAGAGTGTATTATTCGTTTTGTCCCTCAGCCTTGGCAAGGCCAAGCTGGCAAGGCCAAGCAAGAGCCACGAAAAGACTTGCGACGTGAAAAACGGCCTGGCCTCGACGGCGAACAACGAAAAGAGGAAAAGAATGCAGGGCCAAGCTAGCCCACTGCCGGAGCCTGTCCGTTTCTGGGTTTGCAAAATTGGGGCCAGACAAGCAACGAAACGATTGTGTTGTCTGCCGAGCAAAGAAAATTGGAAAGAGAAAAAGAAAGAAAAAGAAAAGGGAAAGAAAAAGACAGAGGCTCTGGTCGCAAGCGCTTTGGCATGGTCTCGTTTTCGACCTTTGTCCGAATTGAGACGACAAGCATGTCGACTTTCTCGCAGAGATCTCACAGATCTGTTTGCACCGTAGTTTCTTATTGCTATCATCTCACAAACACCAAGCATCACGCATCGCATCCTTTCAGCTGCTCTGTTTGTTTAAGTAGATTTGTGAACTGTTTGCGTGCAACGTTGAGTAAATCTGTGCGTAAAAATACTCCGTATGCCCAGCGAAAAAACAATCTTATCAGATCGTTTTGACTTGTTGTCTGATTGATTTTGGATTTTTCGCCTCCGAACTTTCTATTATACTGCCTGGCCCCTTGGCGCAAAAAATCAATTATCAGATTCCCACCTGGTTTAGTGGAACCCCGGTCTTCTTATCCGTTGCCTCGAAGGACCTCCAAGACGACCCCGATGGTCGGCCGATGCACTCAAAGCAGACAAGAACAGGCACGAACACAAGTACCCATTGTAGCGAGTTGCCCGCACAAAGAAACCTGTTATAAAAAAGAAAATGATCGTCGTATGAGCCTGCGTAGCACTTGTCACTGCAACCCTGGTCTCTCACTCTCTTCACAATGCGCTCAGCATGTTCCTTCTACGACGTACGAGTACACCGTCCGATGAACATCTAGGCCCCACGACGCGCACGCTACTTTTCTGGACCATAGCCGCACCTTGTGGATCTTCCTCGTGGGTTGTAACCAGCCAAGAGCTTGGGAACAGGACGGTTCCTCGAGATTTTTATATCTTTTGGTTCTTTCCTACTCGTAGTCCAGTAGTGGTTCGCGTAGTGATCTTCCTTCCTCTCATTTCCTATTTCGTTCGGTTACCGTTTGGCCCCGGTCACAGTTTTGTGCATGCAGAAAGTTCTGTGCCAGTTGAAGCACTCTGGCCTAGGCGCGCCAAGATGTCTGATGTATTTCTATAAAAACAGTCCATCCCGTCCTCATGGCGATCTTCACGAACCTGCATCCTCATCCTCATTCCTGACCTTGACCCTTTTCTATTTTCTTTTCTTTTTTTTCTCTTCTTGGCCTCCCTGCCCGTCCTCCTCCACCATGGACACAATCGAAATGGCCGACGACGGCAACAACCGTCGTGAGGACCTCAACGCCCTCGAGGCCGATCAGAAGCAGGTCCAGCCCACGATCGAAGCCCAGACGGGTGTGCAGAAGATTGAGGCTGTCACCCTCGCCTGGCCGCGGTCGTCGCTGTACCTGGCTCTGGCCCTGTACGTTTTTGCTCTGTCCTCGCTTCGCTCGCTGCTCATCGGTCGGTAGCATGGTTTCTGACACCCCATAGGATTTGGCTTCTCACCCTCGTCAACGGCATGAAGTCGGTCATCCTGATGAGCTTGACGCCCTACATCACTTCCAGCTGGTCGAGCCACTCGCTGCTGACTGTCATTGGCATCGTTGCCAACGCCATTACCGCCGCCGTCTACATTCCCATGGCCAAGGTCCTCGATGTCTGGGGCCGTGCCGAGGGTTTCCTGATCATGACCCTGTTCTGCATCCTGGGTCTTGTTCTCATGGCTTCCGCCCGGAACCTGTCGACCTACTGCGCCGCCGAGGTGTTCTACTCGATTGGTTTCTCGGGTCTCGGCTACACCTGGAATGTGCTGGCCACCGACGTGACCAACCTGCGCAATCGAGGCCTGGCGTTCGCATTCACGTCGTCGCCCGCCATTATCACGGCCTTTGCTGGTTCGCGTGCCGCTGAGGCGTTTGTCAAGAACGTGTCGTGGCGTTGGGGTGTGGGCTGCTGGGCGATTGTGATCCCTGCCGTTGCCGGCCCCATCTACGCCCTACTCAAGTACTACCAGATCAAGGCCAAGAAGGAGGGCATCATGGTCGCTGAGGCGGGCCCCAAGACGACATTCAAGTCTGCCATTCTGTTTTTGATTGTGGATGTGGATCGTACGTCCCAGCGCGCGTTTTTTTTCTTTTTTTTTTGTGAATTGCATCATCCTCATTTGCCATATTCATTTCACTAACCACAAGGACAGTTCCCGGCGTTTTCCTGTTTGCTGGCGGCCTGACCATCTTCTTGCTGCCCTTCACTCTCGCTGCCAGCGCCCCCAACGGCTGGCGCACCGGTTACATCATTGCCATGATCGTCCTGGGTTTTGTGCTCCTTGTGTCCTTTGGCCTCTACGAGGGCTTCGTCGCCAAGAAGCCGTTCCTCGACGGCCGCTACCTCACCGACCGCACTGTTATGGGCGCGTGTCTGCTCGATTTTGTCTACCAGATCTCGTACTACTGCTACGCCCTCTACTTCACCTCCTTCCTGCAGGTGGTCTACAACTTGGACATTGCAGACGCCGGCTACGTCGCCAACACCTTCTCGGCCGTCGCCTTCGTGTTCCTCTTCATTGCCGGTTACCTGATCCGCATCACCGGCCGCTTCAAGTGGATTCTGTTCTTTTGTGTCCCGCTCTACATCATGGCCCTCGGCCTCATGATCCACTTCCGTACCCCCAACGGCTACATTGGCTACGTTGTCATGTGCGAGATCTTCTTCTCCGTCGCTGGCAGCATTTTCATCCTCGTCGTCCAGCTGGCTGTTCTGGCCGCCGTGGACCACCAGCACGTCGCCGCCGTCCTGGCCCTCCTGTTTGTCACGGGCACGACCGGCGGTGCCGTGGGCGGCGCCGTCTCCGGCGTCATCTGGACCAACACGTTCGAAAAGGCCCTGGAGCGCTACCTGCCCGCGTCGGCCCTGCCCGACCTGACCACCATCTACGGCAGCCTGCCCGCCCAGCTGGCCTATGCGCCCGGCACCCCCGAGCGCCTGGGCATCCAGCTCGCCTACGGCTACAGCCAGACGCGCATGCTGGCTGCCGGCACCTCCATCATGGTCCTGGCCATGGTCGCCGTCTTTATGATGCGCAACCTCAATGTCAAGACGATGTCCCAGACCCGCGGTAACGTCCTGTAAAGGGGCCGGTTGTCGTTTTGCTGCGACCAACCGGACCAGGGAAGAAGGGGAGAAGGAAACGGTGGGAGGGAGTGAGTTTTGGAAAAGAAACGAAACGTACGATGGACGTGTCGTTGTTACTGTGTTAAATTTGATACCACTTATTTTTACATTATACGAAGCAACAGGGAAACCAAATGTGTGTTTACTAAATGTGTGTTTACTAAGAGGATGGAAGTGCGCTCAAACATCCGAGTGTAAAATAAAAAAATGGCAACCCATGCGTACGGCAGCCATCGGTATGGCATAATTGGCGATGCGTAATGCAAGCGACCACCACTCGCTACTTGCTTCATGGCCTGCCCCCAACTCATTTCTTGTCCAATATTGACGGTCAAACTATCAGGGATCTCATTGATTTTCACTTAGGCATAGGCGCTCCTAAATATAGTCATTCCTCATTCACTTTCTATGTAGCTGTTTTTTGCCTTTTTTTTTCAGAGACGCGCTCGCCGGTGTGGCATCCCGCTGGACCTGTGCACCGTCCACGACAATCGCCGCTTTCTTCTTGATTTTTCACTGTGCACCAGCTCCACCAAGTCGTGGATCGTCTCCAAATTTCGGAAGGGGCCGTGTGCAGCTCGATGCCGTGCTTGGCGATGGACGCCACCATGCCACGGTATTATGAGGTCGGTGTGGCAAAAGGAGGCGACGGCGACTTTGACCAGAAGATCGTGGGTCTCCAGGCCTTTGGGCACGGGCACGGGCACGGTGTTGATGGCGTACGGCTGGTTGTACTCGACGACCTGGACGGCCTTCATTGTGGTGGTGATCCCCGTGGTGGCGGTGTGTGGGGGTGAGCTTGTGATGTGGTATGATATGTTGTGGATTGGCAAGATTGGAACACACGACAGACTTGGTCTCAATTTTTTCTAAAATACATTGTGGCTGAACTGGTGACAGTTGATATATTGATTACAAAGCGTATGCTGAGTTGCCGCGTCGTCCATTTATCTACGATCCGGGGCACCGGCTGTCAAGTTCCGTTGGCCTCTCCATGTGCCTCCAACTTTGGAAACAAGCTCACTCAGGAGGTCAAGAAAAACACACCGGTCATCACAATAGGCAATAGGCTCCGGGAGGCAGAAAAAAAAGAAAATAAAAGAAACAACGTACTGCTGTGCATATTCAATGATTTCACCATTCAAATGATATTTTATGAATTGTGCTGATTTTTTATTCTCATTGTACGATGTAGCTGCTATATTTCTGGAATATAGTAGTCACACCAGATCGCAAAACGACGCGAATCAAGATTCAAGTCCTGAATTGGCCGGAGGATCACTTTTTTCAACGAAGGGGATTATCAAAGTAACACGACCCGCTCCTGCTCCATTCGAAGAACAGAGCCCAGTCTACAGGAGACCTTACGCTCAAACTGAACGATGGCGCCCTTTTTCAGGTGCTTGACGCTGCAGTCAGCAAACGCATGCCGCTGAAGCTCGGTGGAATTGATGAGGTAGTCCTGTAGGTTGCCCGACTTGTCGAGCCTGTCCTTGCTTATGAGGCCGTCAACCGAGACGAGTTCGACCGGGGGGGAGGGCGGAGCACATTCTCGGCCGTGTCAGACAACCAGGCAATTTTCTTGGTCTTCGTCACGTCGCCTCCGAGGCAAAACTCCAGTGTTTCGATGTTTCGATGTTTCGATGTTTCGATGTTTCGATGTTTCGATGTTTCGATGTTTCGATGTTTCGATAGTTTGCCCATCCGCGTCTTTTGTCGACCCCGCGGATGATGGCGTTTCCCCAGTTCCATCAGCGTGATCTCCTCGCCAGAGGCCAAGGACTGTGTATCGGTCTATTCGATAAGGACTGTGCGGCTTAGCAGCGTCGCCTTGGAGTTGTATCCGGGCTTGCTTCTTGATGAGGGCCTAATGGCACCCATTTCGAGGTACATCACGTTGCGGCTTGGCCCCTGCTGGAACACAAGGTCGCGGAGCGCCGGCACAAAAGTCGTACGTAGGGTGAACGTTCTAGGACATGTTCGTGGTGCACTGGGTTGTGCACCGGTCGGTAACGGGATCGCGCAGCGAGCTGTTGGGGCCGTCGTAGGTAATGCGGGCACGGATGTACCAGCACCAGCTCTCGTCCGAGCCCGTGGTCATATCTGCAAACTACGCAAGAGTCTCTTCGTTGCCCAGGTTGTGACGCTTGCGTGACAGCCGGTCCTTGCGCCCCTCGTCGCCTTTGCTCAGCTCGGCGTCGTCGGCAAAGTTCTTCCCATCCCCGGATCAACTGGATAGCCAGGCCATGCATTTGCTGGGAGCAGTTGCTCGAGTAGTTGGTCGTATCGGCGTTGTACCGAGCGAGCACGGCCAGGTCCCCACAGTCGCGTCTTGAAACTCCATGGACTCCTTCGACGGGTTGGAACCGTCAATGCGGCAAATGAGCCACCCACCCGGCCAGCTGTAGATGGGCGTCCATCAAGAGGAGTTTTAATGGTATGTGTTTTCACTTTGAGAAAGCGCGGTCACCCTGCAAACGGGCGGGATGCAGTGTTGGGACACGGAGTATAGGTACAGTCGAACTGGTAGTCCAGTGGTAATGAATTCTCTCTTCTTTCAATTTGCTGCTGGGCAGTTTCGTCTTGCTATTCTCGGTTTCTATCCCGAGCCTCCATTAAAAACACGTCGCAGGTCGTGAGCTCTCCCTCAACTGCGATCCGATTATCGATCAAGTCATCATCGGAGGAGACAGCTGAGCTCCGCCTGTTTATACTCGTCCGTCTTCGTCATCAGACGAGTCATTTACAATGTGTTTATGCCGGAGTGCGTCGAGTTTAGGCGCTTTCGTGCATCCTCGAAAAGCCGCACATGCTCCTATGAGGCGTCTGGCCGACCGCAAATGGACATTGCTGAACAATACGCCAGTATGAGCACGATGTCGGCGGGCGCCTTGGACTGGGCAATACAAATTTTGCTTAATTGCTTGTCTTTTCTTTTCGTTTGTTCTGCCTCCTTTCGAAATCGGGGTAAATGATTTTGTCGTCCTTGTCCAGCACTTGTCTTGGTAACAAGTTGCCATTTGTCCCATTTACCTACCTCGTCGCATTTTCTTGCCGGCACATTGGATGGCCGCGGCATTGGTATTGGCGTTGGCATTGGCATTATGGCGTGGCGTGGCGTTTAAAGGCATGGTCCAGCCCAGTTCGCTGCAGGCCGCACGATAAAATTCTCCCAACTTCTGTGCTTCCGCTATCTTTCGGTAGAAACCGCCGTACTATTTACAGTTGAACCAACAAAGCCCAGCTGCTGACCTCTTGAGCCTGCGCCGCCCACGCGACTGCCCCAATCTGACTGCGACTCTTTCGGAAACAGCGTCTGCAGGTAAACGAGGTATCACTCGATCGCTGTTTCCTTGTCGACACACGGTCCGTCTCTTCGTCAGTCAATCGCTCCTTCCTAAACGCCCACCGCCCACCGTCTGTTCTTCCCTTCTTCGCAATGGCCTGCACACACGCAATGGCGGCGGGCCGCCAACAGCTGGCAAGCGCAGGCCTTCGCGCAGGCTGTCGGCTGCCAGCGACAACCGGCTCTCGCAGATGGGCTAATCCGGGCGCCGTCGCACACCACGCCTTGGCCGCGCAGAACCAGGTCCACGCCCCCAGCCGCCTTCCCTTGCGCCGGCCACCAGCCACAGTTGCAGTGTCCCAAGAGCCCTGCGAGCCTACGCCATCGCCCGACAGCACACGGAAAGAGCTGCCCCTCCTCCGCCAACGGCAGGCACCACCACCACCGCCGCCAACCTGCACTTGCACTTCTTGCCTGCAACCCCACCTTTTTTTTCTCGCGTATTTTCACGGCCGCCCGCCACGTTGGCCAACGCCCAATCCCAAGTCGCTCGACCGTTTTTGTCTCCTTTTCTCTCCCCTTCCACCCTTCGACCCTTCTCTTCTTCCTCTCTCCTTTCTTCACCATCACCACCCACACCGACGTCCACCATGGCCTACACCACCCGCAAGATCGCTGCCCAGCACACGCTGGAGCACCGCGTGTACATTGAGAAGGATGGCCAGCCCATCTCGCCCTTCCACGACATTCCTCTGTACGCCAATGCCGAGAAGACGATCCTGAACATGATCGTCGAGATTCCCCGCTGGACCAACGCGAAGATGGAGGTAAGCACGCACTTCGCCGTGGCATCGATGCCATCGCTCGATTCCATCGAGGCTCTCATTCCCCCCCCCTCGGTCCCGTCCCGTCCCGTCCCGTGCGCACCACTCGTCTGACACCCTCGTATGACACCGGCTGACCCTTTCCCCGCCAGATCTCCAAGGAGGAGACCCTCAACCCCATCAAGCAGGACACCAAGAAGGGCAAGCTCCGCTTCGTCCGCAACTGCTTCCCCCACAAGGGCTACCTCTGGAACTACGGCGCCTTCCCCCAGACCTGGGAGGACCCCAACGTCGTCCACCCGGAGACCAAGGCCAAGGGCGACAACGACCCGCTCGACGTCTGCGAGATTGGCGAGCTGGTCGGCTACACCGGCCAGGTCAAGCAGGTCAAGGTCCTGGGCGTCATGGCCCTGCTCGACGAGGAGGAGACCGACTGGAAGGTCATTGTCATTGACATCAACGACCCCCTCGCCAAGAACCTCAACGACATTGAGGACGTCGAGCGCCACCTGCCCGGTCTCCTGCGCGCCACCAACGAGTGGTTCCGCATCTACAAGATCCCCGACGGCAAGCCCGAGAACCAGTTCGCCTTCACCGGCGAGTGCAAGAACAAGGCCTACGCCCACGAGGTCGTGGCCGAGTGCGCCGACGCCTGGGAGCGCCTGGTCACCGGCAAGACCCCCGCTGGCGGTGTCCAGACGGCCAACCTGACCGTCGCCAACTCGCCCGCCCGCGTCTCGCCCGACCAGCTGCCCGCCATCCCCGCCCACCAGGAGCTGCCCGCCGAGAAGATTGACAGCTCCATAGACAAGTGGTTCTTCATCAGCGGCGCCTCTGCGTGACTCGTGCCCGGGTCTCGTTTGTAGAGGGAGGGGGGTGGCCGGTCACAATCTGTATCTGTGCCTACCTGCTCTGCAAGGATGAAGATGGCGAGCTGCTGAGCTGAGGAAAAAAGCTGGTAGAAAATCGAACCCATTTACCAACACAATAAAAGTGCCATAAGAAATACTAAAACGCCCGTCGAGCAATTGGAGCGCAGAAGTGGAATATGAACATGTGAGATAAAGTAGATATCAATCGACCGTTGATAACATGCCGCACTGTGCCAGACAACACGTCAACATTCATTACGTAAAGCGTGGTGGGAAGCGAGAAACGGTTGTGACTATGTCTGTACTCCGTCTCCAATACGTCGTATGTACTCGTGCAATAGCCCGGACCCGGACCCGGACCATCGTGCGCGCCCCATTCCGTCTGCTCTTCCCACCAGCCTGCCCAGAACAAAACAGTTGTATCCCAAGTTTATTAAAACATTTCAAAATAAATAAAAACAAATAGAACGCCGGCCAATGCATGTAATTCTTTTCGTCCTCCCTTTGGTCCATTGTCTTTGGTCGTGTCGTCGACCACCTATGCATCCGCAAGGTCGGCTGCCTTCTGCAGCGCCCGCGAGTGCCGGTCCACCTCTTCGACCACGCGCTTGATGCCCATCTCCTCGCAGTCAAGCTTCATGACCATGCCGTCCTCTACAGAGAAGCGTTAGCAAATGGTCGACCATGGTAGCGGCGACTGACCAACCAAACCCCCTCAGCTCAAGGCGTAGGACGTACTGAACTTGACCGTCAACGTGCTCGGCTCGGTCGACGTCCGCGGCAGCAGCTGCGTCGTCACCAACATGCCTTGCTGGCGAGCCGACGGCGGCAGCTGCGTCAGAAACAGCCGCGCGGCCTTGGACTGGGCCGAGAACGGGTTGAACCGCGTCGTCACCTCTGTAATGAACCGAGTGAGCATTGTGCGGGCGGGGTGGTAGGCGTGTTGGTGTGCTGGCGCAAAAGGGTGGTGGTAGACGGTCGTCTTTTGTCGTCGTTCGATGCAAATTTTTGGTAGCTTCACCTTTGCCGAATGTCGCGCCAATTGGCGCCTCCAAAGAGCAAACGCAAAAGCGAAAGTCGGCTGAGCCAAATGGTGACACGTGACTCTTCCGACAAATATGGGTCCCTAGCTCCTGCCAGCTGTTCGCACGCCAAACAGCGCCAACACTGACGTCGTCCAACTAGGACAAGCTGCCCATCACAGCTTTGTTTCTTTATTTCCCCCTTTCTATTCCTTTTCGTTCACCCCACGACGCAACCCAACGCCGCAACTTCGCCTGCAATAATCACACACCATGGCATCACTCCAAGAACTACACGACCGCCTGGGAAAGGCACAGGATGTTCTGATCGACCTCCGGCAGATGATTGACCGCCTGGCCGGCAACAGTCCCGCCAACGCCATCGACCACAGACGGACCAGCAGCACGAGCAGCCTCCCCAGCTACAACACGACACCTACCATCCCCGCCTCGCCGGACGATCTCTTTTTTTACTTGGACAAGGAGGCTGCCGACGACCTGGTCAGCGAGATTACCGACACCCTGCGCGATGCCCAGGACGACTTTGACCTGCTCCGCGAAGACGCCGTCGACTTGGGCGTCCTTGCCGCCGAGCCATCGGTGCATGCCGTGACCGACCACCACGACGAACCCGCCGACCCGCATGCGATCTCCAGCGTCAACCGCACGCTGCGTCCCTTTGGCGCGTCCCTGCGCAGCGCCAGTGCCCACAGCGGCGGCAGCGGCGGCAGCGGCGGCAGCGGCGGGTTGGGCTCGTCGTTGACCGAGGACGCGTCGTCGTCGTCGTCCCACGCCATCGACAGCCACCGTCTGCAGCGCGGCGTCGCCCGTCTGGGCCAAGGCCTGGCCGAAGCCCGCAAGGCATTCCGTGCGGCCCAGCTGGCGGCCCATCGCAACCGTGAAGCCGCCCAGCGCGAGCAGCACCGCCAAGTGCTGGCATCCTACATTGAGGAGGAGGCGGAGGACGACGAAGAGGAGGAGGAGAGTGAAGACGACGCGCCAGAGGGCGAGGGCGAGGCCGCCGAAACGGCCACCCGTGGCCCCTCCCGCACCCGGATGCCTCCCCTGGCAAAAACACGCTTCCCCCACCACCTCGGCCGCCGCCGACGTCACCGCCGCTCTGCGCCAGACCCACGCCCGCATCGCCGGTGAGGTCGCCCGGTCGGATTTTGCGGCCCAGACGCTGGCCGAAAGCTCGCGTGCCCTTGCGGAACTGGGTGACAAGTACGGCGGCGGTGGTGGTGGCCGTACCGGCGGCGGCGGCGGTGGCGGCGGCGACATTGGCGCCTCGCTGAAATCGGCCCGCACGCTCGTCAAGGGCCTGGTCGCCGCGCACAAGAGCGACACGTGGTACCTGCAGACGGCGCTGTACATGGTGGTGGCCACCATGGGCTGGCTGCTGTTCCGGCGGCTGCTGTACGGCCCGCTGTGGCTGCTAGTGTGGTGGCCGCTGCGGACGGTGTTTGGCACAGCCGCGTGGGTGGGCAAGACGGGCGTGTCGGTGGCAGGCGCTGGCGGCCAGCAGGGCGCCATGTCCTCCGTCGGCCAAAGCCAAAGCCCCCTGGCCAGTGTGGCGACGAGCATCGCGACGACGAGCATCGCGGCGGCGGTGTACGGGACAGAGTCGCACCGCCTCTGGCCACTTCGTCCGCGTCCCTGGTTGACGAGGTGGGCCGCATGGTCGAGGAGAGTGCGACAGGGTCGAACGCGGCACCCACGGGCGTGCCCGGCTCGGCATCAGAAGAGGCAGAGGCCGCGGCCGTCCAGCCCAACCCCAAGAAGCGCATGTGGGAGGAACCCGTCGAGGAGGCCAAGCACGAGGCCCAGCAGCAGAAGGAGCGGGAGGAGCAGGAGAAGGCGGACCAGGAGGCCAAGGGCAATGGCAAGGAGCCGGCCGAGGGCGAGCACAAGAAGGATGAGCTGTGATGGAATCAGAGGATGATCCGCGAGCAACTTCTATACACAACAATAGCAGGGGTTACGATGGTATAGAACAAATTCGAACACGACACAAACAAACACGCAATTTACTCGATTCGGTTCGTCTTGTGGGTACTGGTCAGCAGTGCAAATGTGTCGAGCCTGGCGATGTTGGTGTTATGTAGTCATAAGACACAATTGTATAAATTTTGGCGGACCAGCCGGCAACACGAGTTATTTCATACAACAACACCTTGAATAGGGCAAATCTCGTCTTGTTGGAAATACCAGGACCTATCGAATCACATTTCTACCAATGTTATCACAGCTCCCTCTGAAATGCACACGCTTGGTCACAAAAATGACGATTATCACCCCAGACGCCCTTGGCGGCCTTCCCATTGTCGTATTCGGCGTGCATCTCATGGAACTTCCTCTGTACGGCGACCTGGTATCACGGGGTGCACAGTTGGTCAAAACCACGTGAACGAGAAGGAACTGCCGACTGTATGCACTCGTAACGGCAGCCGGAGGTGGAACCAAGCCCGGCCTCGAGAGGGACAAGAATGCCGACACCAAAGGCCAGCACCTCGAGGTCGAAGCTCGGTGCCCACCCGTACACCAAGTTGGCAACTTCATGTCAACTGTCTCACACCCGCTTGGCATTGGGACGATTGAGCTCGAGGACGGAACATGGTGCCACGGCTTCATCGGATGGCGGGCAGATCTGGCCAGCCTGGTGAAGAACGACGTATGTTAGGATGCACAATCGTGATGGGCGATGAATGGGACATTACGCTTTAATTCAATGTCTGTCGAAGAATCGTTCCTATCCCCTTGCCCGTTCTCCCTGTCAGCACAGAGTGTACTATACCTCCATGATATCGATCCTGTGTCACAGTCGGAATGCCGTTCGTTAATATTTTATGAAGACAAAAGCCATACCATCTGCTGAACCCGTAGTCCACATCAACCAAGTGACTTCCCCGTAATGTTGCTCGTACAATTTTCACATACAGTCTCTTTGCTACGCCGGGAGGCACGCACAAACACAAACCGTTGCTCTCATAGATCTCTTTCATAGCACTACCCTTCCGCTTACCCTCCTCGTGATAGCCATCACCACAGTCAACTACCGAGTATTGCGTAGGTCCACGCCCTCGGGGCTGCTACCGCCGTATTTCGTTGAAGATAGTCTGGGCGTCTCGAGGTACGGCAATCCTGCCTTCTGGGTGGCCCGGTAGGGAGCGACGTACAAAGTAGCTTTCTTGCGGCTGTGCTTACTCGTGAAAGGTAGGGACTGTGGTCAGAAAGTAATGGCGGATGATGCGTTCGTTCGTTCGTTCTGGGGCATGTCAGCCTCGCCGGCGGCCCTGATCACAACGTCGTCCACGACAGTTGGAGCTGTGGTAGAAAGTACCGCTGAGGGATGCTGTTGTCAATGTTTGTGGCCGTTGATATCGGTATTGTGGGTGCTGATCGGGAAACAATAGAGGCTTTTTCAACGTTGCCACATCGGTTCCCCAGACTACCAACTTATCCACGTAGAAGTCCCGTACCTTTCACATACAGCAACATCCGGTGTTAATAATGTCGATACGAACAGCTACGATGATAGTTGTCGTTTAGTTGATTTCCCCCTTTTTGGTTGTTTAATGGGTTAGTTACGAATTTCTAAACAGGGAGATTCCACGGCCAACGAAGGGTTCGAAAATTTTCGCGATTTTTCCTACATCGCTTCGTCACATACAGCTCTTGTCATTAATTTGTCAACAACAAAGAGTATATCAAAGAAAAAGGCACGTGCAAAAAGGCGTGGGCATACGGGCAAGGCATTTTGCATTGTAAAGACGCGATAGCGTTCGGCGACAAAGACAAGGTTAATGCCAGCAAGCGAGAGGCGCCCTGTCAATCTCCATTCTTCGGTCTCAGTTATCGATCGTCTCTTCCTCTCTTCCTCTTTCTCCTCTTGGCCTCCGCTGCGCCGGTGTGAGGAGAACGACGACCGCCGTAAAAACAATGACAGGAGGGCCAACTCCGTGCAAGCGTCAGCCAGACATGCGGTCTGGCGCTTTGTTTCACTCACCGGCGAGTCGGAGACCGCCGCTCGGAAGCGGATCCCCGTCTGCACTTTGTCTGCACCTTTTCCATGCAGTGCTGTATGCACGCCCAATGCAAGCCACCTCTTCCCATTTTGCGGGCTACACTGTCCGCTATTGGCAGGGTTTCGTCTGCAACATGCCTGCACTGTCTGCAGTTGATATGCAGTGAGCATCCAACAGGCCTGGCCGAGGTTACTTGTTTCCAACGCCTAACTATTCCCTCCCTGCTTTCTTTCCTCTCCTATCCAACGTGGACACCATGTCGACAGTGACACGTCGACAGAATGTCCCGCTGTCTGTAGATGAATCGTATCGTACCTCACATATACGTACGTACGAGTCATCGACAGTATCTCGATAGACCGCTTCATGTAAGAACACGTGCATTCTGTTTCGAGAAGAGTCCACCAGAGATCACAGTCCACAAACATGACTACATGTACCTAATCTTGACTTGACCAGTCATCTCGGCCTCACTTTGTCTCCATTCATTGCACACTGATAGTGGATTATGGCGAAACATCGAGGCATAAACGGGGTCTTACAAGCATGGCTCAGGCCTCAATCCAGATCTATCTTTGGGCGTATTCCGTGTCTTCCCTTGGGTACCTTGTTTCGGGCCGTTTGAAGCTTGGGTAGCAAACTGCTGTGCTGGCAAGCGGCTGGCAAGAAACTGGCAACCCAGACTTCTGAAACAGGCAAAAACACAAGTAAAAAGAATAAGCAGCCATGGGATTGGACTCGCGTGCCTTCGAAGCTGTCCAGCCACGCGACGCAGCTGGGGTACAAGCCCAGGCACCTCGATGCAGTCTCTCATGCTCGTGTCTCTCATGCTAGTAATGCTCCCATGCTTTGCTTTGATTTTCAATCCACTGTAAGATACGTCGTAATCGAGCTTGGGCCTGGACACGGAACTTTGAGCGCTGAATGGCCCGTGTTTTCGTGGCGGGGATAAATACGGAGTACTCCGTAAATAAAAAACTCAACACCGCCCAACCTCCTCTCTATCCACCGCCATTTTCAGGTCAGGCCCATGCAACCCGTATTTCCACTGTATCCGCTCTCCGCGTCCGCTGGGTGTTGCTATTCGATAGTTTGACTATTGGCCAGTACTCCACCCATGCAGCACATCTTTCATGGTCCTCTTTCTGATCCTGGGCAAAGCCTCCGCCCATGCTAGGCTCGGGAGGCGAGCCAGGATGTGCTTTTTGTGTCAAAGTCTGGACCAGCCATGGAGTACAAAGTATGAAAACCCGCAGCATCTCCAGGTCGAGCTGGCCGTCGATTGTTTTCTCTGTTTTCGGCGCCGTCTACCAGAGCATGGCTGCTGTCTCAATGGAACGTTCGTCTTCGTCACTGCACGCATTCTCCCTTGCTGCCGAACGGATAACCGAGAATGCGCCCTCAGTAGACAGCAAATAGCAATCGTTGACGTGACGACTCTTCCGTATTATCTACGCATTTTCTCGTGCTCCATTGATTCCTGCCCACCGTCAGGCCACAGACTCACAAAAGCAACGCCAGCAAGAGTCAGCAAGAATGCAGCGGGCAGCTTAGCTAGAGAGTTTCTTTTGTCCTCGACAAAAAAGGCTAGGTGAAAACAGGCCAAACACGGCTCGAATAGTGGGCTTGCCGGCGGTTTGCGGTGGTCGTCTCTGGCTGTGGCGCCATTTGGCGCGAGACCGTCGCGCAAGCTCGCTGGAGAGTAACACCACTGGGCGCCAGGATGGCGCTGTCCTTGGTCCAATAGCGCTCTGTCTCGCTACCTTCCGGGTGTTTCCCGGTTGTCATTCCTCTTGTCTTTCCGGCCTCTTCCTCGCTCTTCGCTCTTTTCTTCATTGCTTCTCCTCCTTCTCCCGCAGGCTGCACCTCGTCCTTGAGTGCTTGCAGCAAGATAGCGGAGCTCTATGGAGCACTCTGTGAGGTGCAGCCCCAGGCATATCAGCAAGGTCATGCAGTTGAAAGGCGCCATCAGCGTGAGCACACGTCGTGCTGAGTAGTCAGAATTAGGCCAAAGACTGTGGAGATACACGCGACGGAGGTGGCTGGAGGAGATAAGCGCTATCCACACAAGGAAAGACCAAGAAAAACAGCAGAGAAAAAAGTAAACAAATCGGGATCGGGACCAACCAGAAAGAACAGAAAGCGCCCAGATAGCTCCAATAAATGTTCTTCGTACCAAACAGGCAAGCGCCCAGCCCACACACGACGCCAGCGAAGAAAAAGAGTCCACAACAACCCACAAACCCACATCCCTTCCGCACTTTTTCTTCACTCTTTCTCGAGGATTTCAGAGCCACACGATTTTTCGGGCTTCCGGATTCAGGCTGCAAACCGGGTCTTTTTTTCTCTTCTTTGCTTTGCTCGCTGGCATTTACTGTCAAACTCCATTCACGTAGAGCTGCATCGTGCCTGCTGTTTTTGTAGTCATTTGGGAGGAAACGCTGTTTACATTCGATTTGAGGGAAGAACGACGAAAGTCCCGCATGGCGTCACTCGGTCGCTCCTGCCACCACTTGTCTGGAAACTCGTACGGCATTTTGCGATCTTTTGGGCAGGCAACGGAGCTAGAACGGCTGAAAGAAGAAAGCACGAAGGGCCTGCACGTCACTGAAAAATATGATGTTCAGTCCCCATAGCCACCTGTTTATTCTTTATTTGTTCTGCCATTTTATTTTATCTTCGACTGCCACCCCCGGCCCCCGATCGCTCCTGCCTGCCCTGCCTAACCCGGCCTTTATCTATGCACCAGGATTGCCCAATATATCTCATTGTTCCTTCCCTTTATCCTCTCCTTCCTTTTCCTCTTCTTCTTTTCTCTCTTCTCTCTTCTCTTCCCTTTCTTTTCCTTTCCTTTCCTTTCTCTCTTTTTTCCTCTTCATCCCTCTACACAATCACGGAGCCATTCTCTTCTCCTTCCCCTCCCCCCTTCTTCACTTCGCCCTCATTCCCATGATTTCTCTCAAAGGGTGATGGCTTGGGGCCATCCACCTTCTCATTCCTTTTATCTCCCCCTTCTACCTGATTTGATACATCACGACCACCACTACCGCCACCACCGGCTCGAGTCTCGCACTCGACAAGTGTAAACGAAACACTCCTTTTCCGCTCTTTTCCGCAAACGGGCCTCTACCACCACGTCCACCTCCCGTCACTACACCACACAGCACCACATCACCGACACGATGAACGGAGAACACACTTTGCGAGGCCACCATCCGGGCTCGCCGCACTACGGCGGACGCGTTGTGTCGTCGTCCAGCAGCGGCTCGCTCCTCCGGAAACTCACTTCTTTCACAAAGCGGTCCAGATCTCAGCCCCTCCTCAACACCCGATATGCCACACCACAGTCGTCCTCACAAATAGCACCATCACAAGCACACCCGCCACGGTCACCACCGCCACCCTCTGCCTCCACTTCCACACCACGCCTTCTTTCCCCCGACCGCATGGCCCTTGCTGCCGCCCAAACGGCTACCCTCAAGGCCAATGCCACCACCAGCATCACCACCAATGCAAACACTACCCGCCCCGTCACGGGCACACGACGACGTGCCACAACGCCAGCACAAATACCCGTCGCGCACTCGTCAATACCGGTGCACCACACCACAGCATCAAGAGCACCTCTCGTTGTCCAGGTTGAGATTCACTTCCCCTGCCTAGATAACCACCCCGCCTACGTCCACGAGTACATCAGCTCGCCCGATCTCGCAGTCACCAACCGTCTCTTCAAGGGTCTGCTACGACGCCTGCACCACTGCAGCACCGAGCTTATCACTCGCAAAGACTCAAGAGCCACCAAGCCGCAGCGCCGCCAGGGCCACAATCAGTTGTTCAACAAGCCGCTTCGCTACGAGATTCACTTTCGCGTCCTTCGTCAAGATACCGGTCTCTGGACCGAGCGCACGTTCTGCTCGTACCAACGGCAAGACTTGACGAGTTCCGACGCTCACGAGATTATTTTGGCCACTCACCGCATGGTCGGCCTCTTCCTCCGCCGCCATGATCCTTCCTTCCACTGGACAGATGTGCCTGCAACAGAGACGGCTGCTTTCCCTCCTCGCCCAGAAGAGCCTGAGCTGGTCCCGCACTCCGTCGGCCATCCTCTCCCGCTCTCCTGCATTCCACAGTCTCGCTTCCTTGAGGAATCACAATCCTTTGAGTTCTTGCCCGGCTACGCCATCAACCTCACCTTCCGCAGCCGCTGTCATGGCCGCAAACAGTACGAATGGAAGCGCGTCATCAACCTGCAGAGCAAGCAGAACGCACCGCTTAACCTCGCTCTCGCCGAGAACTTGCTGTGGGACACGTTTGGGTCTGTTAACAGCACCCTGATGGCCCGCCGCGAGGCCTTTTTGGACGAGCACAAATCCTGTGATTTTCTGGAAGGTGTCGTTAGCTGCCAGCACTTTGGCGAGGACGCTCTTGACATTGAGCTTGGTGTCGAGAACAAGCTGGGCCCCACCTTTGACCACCTCAACCGCTCAATCCAGAGCAAGCTCGGTCTGTTCCGCGATCCCGACGCTCGAGACTGTCTGGACTTCTTCCGGACCATCCATGCCCAGCTGGTGCACTCGCGTGACTTGGCCGACAACCAGATCCATGCTCTTCCCGATTTTGATTTGAGGATCTTGACCCTTTGTTCACCCACCTGGTCTGTCGAGAACCCAGCACGCTTTGTTCTTGAGGGCCCTTCATCTTACTCACGCCGCACGGTCGAGGCCATGCTGGAGCGTGTTCAGACTGGTGTCTCCGACGTCCTCCGCAACCGCGACTGCACCGTCCACCTCGTCGCCTACAAGCGCGGCCACCTTGTCCTGGACAAGGCTCTGATTGCCCGCCCTCTTCCTCCCAGACCGGCTCTTTTCCCCATGCCCGCCGTCTTTGAGCAGGCCGATACCATTATCGCCCGTCTCAAGGAACGCATCCAGCGCGATCTCAATGCGGTCTGCAAAGACACCTGCTCGTTGGACGGAATTTCCGAGTCGGCAGGCGACGAAGAGTTCCCGCAGAACAACTCCAGCACCAATGATGCCTCCCCTGAAAGCCCGTCTTCACCCCTTCTCGTCCCCGGTGCCTTTGAACAGACAATTATTCTCGAAGATCCATCCGCTGTCGGCGAGGAAGAGCCCACTCTCCCTGCTCCGCGGGTGGTCGAGCTGCCCGACGATGTATTTGTCGATGCTCTCGAGCAGGCGATGACACCCTCGCCACTGCCTACTCCAACACCTACACCATCAACAATTGCCCGCCGCCGTGCCTTCCCCCTCGTCCCGGAGAAGTTTACTTTGCCGCACTCACGCAGCTCCTCGGGCGTGACCTTTGCGTCCGCTCAGCAGGCCGTGGAGGCGGAAACTGAGCTGCCAGACGCGCCGGTCGAGGCTGCCGAGTCTGTCGAGGCTGAGGAAACCCCGGTTGCGACTCCAGCTGAAGAGCCCGTACAAGCCATTGCAGTTGTTGAGACGGTTAAGACTATCGATTTTGTTGAAGTTGCTGAAGTCGGCGACGTTTTCGACGCCCCCGTCGAGGTCCCAGCTGAGAGCCCTGCCGAGGCAACAGTTGAGACACCGGCTGATTCCCCAACCGAAGAGCCTGCCAAGGCCGTTGAGCCTGTTGGCACCGATGTTGCAGACGCTCCTGCCGAGATCGCAGCTGAAGATTCCATGGAGGCCATTGAGATTGTTGAGATCACCGATGCTCCGATCGAGGTGGCCGATGCTGTCGAGGTTAACGCTCCTCTCGAGACAGTCGATGCTCCTGCCGAGGCTTCCGAGGCCATCGACACTGTCGACGCCCAAGTCGATGCCATTGATGCTCGCGTTCTTGCCATTGATACCCGTGTCGGTGCCATCGATGCTCTCGTCGATGCCATTGAATCATTTCTCAATTCGCCTGTTGAGGATGAGGGCCCACTTGACAAGGTCGACTCCATTGAAGAGCTTGCTGAGGTCGCTGACGCTCGTGTCGAATCTCCTGTAGGAAAACTTGCCGAGGCGCCAATTGAGTCTTCGGCTGAGATTAATGCTTTTGCCGACGCTCCTGCGGCGGACGTCGAAGAGGCCATTTCAGCTCCCGAGGAGCGTGAGCTCGAATCTGTCGTTGACAACACAAATATTGAGGCTCCTGTTGTCGAAACCGACAATGTCCTCAAGGTTGAGCCGGAACTGGAGGTTTTAAGGGAAGTCGCACCCGTTCCAGCAGCCGACTCTGAGTTGGAACATGAAGCTGCCAACGAGGATCTTGACAACGATACTTGCTCTTCCATCGGAGGCGACACATTTCCCAAGATGGCTGGGCCTGTTGTCAACGAGACCAGCCTGCCAGAGGCTGTGGAGGAGCCCGTCCAGCCAATCGTTCTCGACTCGCCGCCAGTGTTCGTCACATTCGACGATGACGAGGAGTTTGACGACCTGGAGAACCAATCATCTGTCGAGCTTCGCTTTGACAACAACAGTCCCACTGTTGGCACTCCGCTGGAGACCATTCTTGAGTACGGGAGTGAAGAGGTCACCGAGCTCGCCTTTGACCTTCCTTCCTACGGCGAGTTCGTGGACTTCTCGCTGTTTGATACCACCCCACAAGCCACACCGTCCGGCGCTGAGCCCAAGTTTGCGTCAGCCTATGACTCTGCGCCTGAGACAGTTTTCAGGCCGGGTCCCGTCTCAGACTCCGACGTGAATGAAGAGGAGTCGTTTGCTTCGTCTTCTGTAGCGTCACAGCCCGACCACGACCGCGATCACGACGAGTCTTTCATTGCCAACACCACAGCCCTCACAGCTGTTTCGTCCAACTGCACCCGCCCCTCAACGCCTTCACTCAGCCTCAGCTCAGGCGAGATCAACTCACCCCAGACAAGTGTTTTGGATACTCCCAGCATTGGCTATGAGGCGCATGCTGCCATTCTCTCCTGCTTCGACTCGGAGGGTGCTGTCCGGCTCAACTTCCACCGTGCCTGTGGATACGACGCCGACAGCGAGCACGACCACAGTGAATCCGCCATCGATAACGACAACAACCACAGCCCCTTTGGGTTCCATGGTGTCCAGGAGAAGCCTTCTCACAATTCACTCGCCGACGATAAAGACATCTTTGGCCAGTCGCTGGAGGTGGCGCCGACAACTATTTCTACACCTCATTTCGACATTCTTTCCGAGCCAGAGTCTGCTCCCACCGAAGTCGCACCCACAACTGACAACATTGCGACCGAAGCCGCCAACATGAAACAACTCGACAAATTTGACGACGACGACTTTGAGCGCAACAACTCACCACCCGCCTCACCCATCTTTCGCAGTCGTGGTCTCAAGTTCAGAGACTCCTTTGAGGAGTTCGCCATGACCAAGCCGACGGTCGACCTGGACGAATATATCGATCTGATGGCCGACGACGATGACAGTCTTTCAACCAGCTCTGTGTCTGTGACAGATACTTTTGAGCCAGCTGTCTTTGAAAAGCACGAGCTTCAGACCACTGTTGAGGACGCCGCCGACGGGGAGCTTTGCGAGAACAACCAGCCGCAGGCTCTCAACCAACCCGAAGTCGAAGGCCTCCCTCACCTTCAGGATCAACATGAAGATGAGTTGGCTACCGAGCTTGAGCCTACTGTCGAGCCCGAATCGATTGAGCAGACTGACGATGCACCTGTCGTCCAGCCTGTCGCTGAACCTGTCGAAGAGCTTCCTGCTGCGTCTGCCGATGAGCGCGCCATTGAGACCGCCGTCGAGCCTACCGCTGAGGTCACGGAGGAGGCGGAGCTCACCGGCATCCCTGATGTCAACTTCCAGGAAATCGCCGCTACTGTTCCCCTTCCAGACTCGGACGACGACCTGGAGCTAGTTGTCGACGAGGCTGTCGTCTCTGAGGCAGAGCAGCCTTTGGTGATTGAGACGGAAGCTGACCTTGAGGCGACCGTTGAAGATGCCACTGAAGATGTTGTCACTACTCTTGAAGTTCCTATTGAGCCTGAGGTGACCGACGTGTCCGCTGAAGCAATTACTGAGGTCGAGACTGAGATTGAGCTTGCTTCCCCATCACTCCTAGCGCCGACCTCGAAGAGGAACCAAAGCCTCTTCTCACTGCTGGAGATGATGAAACCGTTGAGGCTGCAGAGGAGCCAGCCCAAGTTCACGCCCAGGAGGAAGTCGTTGTCGAAACTTCTGAGCCGACTGTCACTTCCGCACCCATTGCTGAGGTCGACACTCTGCCCCGTGAGGAGCTCGTGGATGAACCTGAAGTCGAGGTCCTGCCAGTTGCGGCCGCAGAACAACCTCTCGTCGATGCAACGATCGATGAGCCCGAGCCCGCCGCAGACGTGACCAAGGAAATCATTTCTCACGATACCACAACTCAAGAGGCCCTTCTGGAAGCTGATTTCGACACTACTTCAAAGCTCGCCAAGGAGGTCCTTCAGCAACCCGCAGAAATTGTTGATGTCGCCGATGCACTGCCCCAGCTTGGCAGCCCTATCACTCCCGACGTTGTCGGCATTTTTGAAGTCGAGGTTGAGGATATGGCAGAGCCCGCCACTCCCGCCGTCGTCGACATTTCTGAGATTGAGATCGCCGACGAGCCTACGCCTGTGCTCCATGCCCCCACCTTGGAGGACACTGTCGAGCTGGGCGTTCCGGTTCCACTGATTCCCCTGGCTAAGGCCGTTGTGGCCATAGCTGAGAGCCTGCCGGTGCCTGAAATCCCCGCAGTGCCCGCAGAGACAAAGTCGCTGTCTGCTCCTGTGGAGCAGGTCACCGAGGTCCAGGAGAAGGCCACTGGCAAATCACTAATCCCCATCAACAACCTCAAGACCGTTGCGCCACCTGCACCCAAGCGCATGGTCTCGTGGTCTCTGCCTCGCTCAGGTTTCGTTGGTCTTAACGAGACCCGTCACTTGGTCGGCCTTCGTGGTGCGCTGACTGGGTCGCACGCGTTTGACAATGTGCCCTTCTCTATGACGAAGCGGCAGCGTGTGACTGCAGTGGAACGAGAGCCAACGACCGAGGAAGCCGAGGATGATGTCTCTTCTCTGCCGCAGCTGGAGGTCGCCCGCAAGTCGATTGACGAGCGTCGCGTCCGCAGCGAGGCTGTTGCACCCAAGTCGGAGCTGGCACCGTCCAAGAAGTCCAAGCGCACCCGCGCAGCGACAGTGTCTGCCAACGAGCCTCTGTCGAAGCAACCTCTTCGACAACCCAAGGCAACATGCTGCCGCGCTTCATGGTGGCACTTGCCAGCATGGCGATTGTCTCGCAGATGATGAACAAATCTCCATGATCAAGTCGTCGTGAACAAGTCGGCCTTGAACTCTGCGAACGAGCCAATTTTTTTTCCTTATTTATTTTGCTTTTTTTCTGCGTTTGGCGTTGGATGGATATAAAACAAAAAACCTAAACGACACGTTTATGATGACTTTGTTTTTGGTATGGGATTTCATGGACTTGATACTTTTTTTTTTGGCATTTTCGGGCATCTTTGCGGATATCATGACGACTATGGATTTTTATATTTATGACCAAAAATACAACGAAACTAAAATACAATTTATTTTCCTTTTCAATACTTGTTTCCTCTGTAAACTTCTTTTTCTTCTTTTTTTAGTAGCCCATAAACGTTCATCCTGTTCTTGAAATAAAATTCAAATACAATTCAAAACCCATACATTCAAAAGAAAAAATCAAAACCATCTTGATTCCATTCGTTCGGAGTAGCAAAGAGCCAACGGATAAGTCACGGGCACAATGACAATTACTTCGAATACCGGCAACTACCGGCAATCCACGGTTGTCCTCAACCTGTCGTCGACTGACTCTTTCGCAATGTCCACATGGGTGCCACTCGGCACTCAAACTCAGCTTGATTTCCGCCCTCCTCGTGCATGGTTCTGTTTTGTCAAAAAGACGAAAAAAGACGCCAACGGAGATGGCGTAGGATCGACCGGCGGGCTGGGTCCACAAGGTCGACGGGAGGCGTGATTAGTGAACAGACATCGTGGCCGTGATACAATGGCACACTTGGAGGACTACTTATATCAGAGACAAAAATAGCAGAGCAGCAGAAGACCCCATCCTTGTGAGATTTCAAAGAGCAGATTCTCGAAACATGGTCAAAGCTTAGCTAGCAGTCAGCATCCTAAAGTTCTCACTCACATTTTCAAGATCGTCAGCACCGCATTCTTCTCTTCTTATCCCAACCTCATCTTCACCACCCTCTTCACACCAATTTGCCCTTTTTTCCCCGCCCACCATGCCCCTCTGGCAGTTCATCCACCCACCGGCGGCGTTCGCCACGGCGGCCGAGAAACAGGCCCTCGTCGACGATGTCACGGCCATGTACACCGCCCGCGGGCTGCCGGCCTTTTATGTGGTGGTCCAGTTCGTGCCCGCGGACGTCGCGGACGGCACCGCCAACCTTTTTGTCGGCGGCCAGGCGGCCACCAAGTTTGTCCGCGTCCTCGTGCACCACCTGGCCTTCCAGTCGCAGGGCAGCGTGACCGCACACGCCCGCATCGCGAGCGGCGTGGACGCCGTCCTCCGGCCGCACGTGGCCGACAAGGGCTTCGACTGGGAGTACCACGTGAGCGAGAGCCCGCCGACCATGTGGAAAATCAATGGCTATGTGCCCCCGTTGATGGGCGACGCGGCCGTGGCGACGTGGGCAAAGGAGGGCAAGCCGAGTGCGTACGAAGGGGACGGGCGGGCGAAGACGACAGAGGAGACGAAGCTGTAGAGGTTCGGCGGTCGGCTGGTCGTATGAAGCTCACTTTTTTACACCTAGTCTACAAAGGTAGACATGGCAATTTAAAGCGGTCAAAACTCAGTTTAATCCCAATATCAAGAGTTGAGGTGTTGTGGGATGTGACGTTTGAGATGAATGAGATGAATGAGATGAATGAGATGAATGAGATGAATGAGATGAATGAGATGAATGAGATGAATGAGATGAATGAGATGGAGAAGGCTGTGAGTTTGAGTGGGTGATCGACTTACCGAGTTCGGCCCCTTACAGTGAGTTTTTAGCGCTCTCACCTTCGTGCGCTTCAGTGAGCTTCGGTGACGTCGACCGTGGATTTAGTAATCTCCACTTATTAGGCTGCAAGCTACCCAACTGGCCAATGACACTGTCACATTGAGTGTCATCCACGCCTTGAAGCTCTACTCTTCTACAGGTGACGGCGCCTCTTTCATCGCATCGCATCGCATCGCCTTTCCAACACACAACACAAACTGGCACCCCTCTTCGACCACCATGGACGACGACGACTTTGGCGCCGATGCCGACTTTCTGGCGGCCCTGGCAGCCACGGATGTACCGACTACGACCACGACAAACAACAGCGGAGCGTCGCGAGCGCCTCCCCAACACAACCAAGCTCGCTCACAACCACCGCAGCAGCGGCCGGCGCCGACAGCACCGCGGATCCAACAGCCGACGCCACAGCGGATGCAGAAGCCAGGCGCGCCGGCGGCGGGACAGCCGGGACAGCCGGGCACACCGCGCATTGTCCAGCCGACACCACAAGCACTGGGCGGGCCGGGCGCGTCGACGACGACGCCACACTTGACCCGTGTGGGCGCGCCGTCGGGCTCCACCATTCTCGTGTCGCCGCGCCAAAAGGGCAACCCCATCCTGGCGCAGCTGCGGTCCGTCCCCTGGGAGTACAGCGACATCGCCGCCGACTACGGCCTGGGCGCCTCGACGGTCGCGCTGTTCTTGTCGCTCAAGTACCACCGGCTGCACCCCGAGTACATTTTCGCCCGCTTCCGCGGGCTGACGGCCGGCGGCGCGCCCCGCCACCGCCTCCGGCTCCTGCTCGCCCTCGTCGACATTGACAACCACGAAGAGACGCTGCGGGAGCTGGCCAAGACGTCGCTGGTCAACCAGCTCACGCTCGTGCTGTGCTGGAGCGCCGCCGAGGCGGCCCGCTACCTGGAGCTCTACAAGACCTTTGAGCACGCCTCCAACTTTGCGGCCATTCGCGGGCAGCAGGCGGCCGGCTACGCCGAGCGGCTGGTGCAGTTTGCCACGGTGCCGCGGGCCATCAACAAGGCGGACGCGGTGGCGCTCGTCGGCGCGTTTGGGAGCGTGCGGCGGGCCGTCCAGGCCGACCCGGAGCAGCTGGGGCTGGTGGCCGGGTGGGGCGAGAAAAAGGTGCAGGCGTGGCGGCGGGCGGTGGAGGCGCCGTTCCGCGTGCAAAAGGGGAAGCGCCGGGTGGGCGCCGCAAAGACGGTGACGGCGACACAGCAGGCTGCAGCGGCTGCGACGGCCGACAACGACGTGGGTGGGGACGCCGAAGAAGACGGCACCGACTTTGACTCGGTCTTCAACAACCGGCTGGAGCCAGCAAGGCCGGAGGGGGACGCGTCGCCAACCAAAGAGGGGACGGCAAGAACGTCCTCGCCAAAGAAAAGAGGCACCTCCGCGGCCAGCACGTTTAGTCCGCCGCGACCACAGCGGCCGCCGGAGGAACTGGGTGATGGGATTGCCGCCGCGCTGGCGAAGCTACGGCAGCAGTAGTATGGTGGTGAGAAACAGGCTCTCGAGGATCGCTTTTTTTCGGTCTTCCAATTTCTATTCTCAATTCTCCAATTTCCATCTGCAAACGTTGACCATTTCCAATGCATGCCACGTTGCACGAACTACGCATACCAAGGAAGGGGCAGAAGAATACGATGATTGCATGCGGCGAAGTGGATGAAGAGCACGAAGCACGGCTTTGGTTCAACATCCTGCACTGGTCGGCCCGTCGATCGTTGCAAAAGTCCAAAGTATGGACGTTCTGTGGAAGCAATGGACAGGACAGTCTCAACGGTAGACTTTGCTACGACGTCATACGACATGGGTTGGATGAACTCGCACGGCACACGGCACGCAGAATGGGGCACAGCAGAGACCTAAAGTAGTCCACAAGAACAAACAAGAGTCCGCCGACGAGACCGGTCATCCAGCATGTCTCGACTTGTTCTGTGGATGTGGAAGCTCTTTGCTTGCCGATGTGGTATGTTGTGTTCAGTGACCTTTTGCCGATGACTTTGAACGACGTCTCGTATCTGTACAGGATGTCTGTCTTTGTCTGTCTTTGTCTTCAGCTGTCTTCGGTCGTCTTCGGCCGTCTTCATCCGCTTGCTGTAAAGAGCTCTCAAAAAGTCGACAGCAGACCGGCGATATCAGCCGAAATGACCAGACATACCCGCAGTCTTGAGTGGGAGCGCAAATGACAGCAGCAATCATACGGCAAGAGCGGCTTAATCGATTCGGTCACAGAGCATCGGATGACCGCTCCAGGCTGCTGGGCAGGGACAGTGAGAAGTGAAGAGTGAGAGTGGGTGAGAAAAGAAAGATGGAAAAGGGCCACACGCACAGGCTCGGGGGGTTCGTTGGAATGCCGACCGCTGCACGCACCGCGCATCACAATACGGGAACCGAAGCTGCCTGCGTTTTGTTGGCCTTGATGTTCCCCTCCGATCGACATCCACCGACGTCGGTCGATAGCCAAATCTCGCCGATGCGCCGATGCAGCTGCGCCGTTGCAACACATCGTTGCGACACACCGTTGCAGGGATGGTCGTCCTAAGTCAGACCTTCGACTCGCCCTGCGTGCTCCCTGCTCGTGGCCGAGTTGTCGTCGTGGTGGCGTTTGTTCTGTCGTTCTGCCGTTCTGCCGTTCTGTCGTTCTGTCGTTCTGTCGTTCTGTCGTTCTGTCGTTCTGTCGTTCTGTCGTTCTGTCGTTCTATCCCAGCAGTTCAGCCGCCAATCATAAAGGAAAAGAGTCGCTCTCTATCTTGAGTAGGATGCTATTTCTGTGCCGACAGCTGCATTAATCTTTCCCCAGGAGCAGCCGTTCTCTCCCTTGCTGACAGGGAAAATGGCACAAATTGGCACGAAACGCACCTTCGGGGATCGACACGGCGATCGCCATGGCCGATCTACAAAACACAGCGACGCGACCACCCAGAATCAAGTTCTGCCATGCAGGGAATGCCCCGCGCTTTGCGGGGAAGACGACAAGGTCGCAATAAAGATGCAGCAAGTCACAGTCACCAAGCAGCAGCTCACAACAAACTCGCAGAAAACAGCTTGCGCAGGGAACAACAAAAAACTACTGGATTAGGAAAGTGGCAGAGGCGTGTCGTTGTCACCGCAGCCAATCAGTGCAAAGCCGTCGAGCAGGGGACACGGAAGGTGCGATACAGGGCGCGCAACATGCTCTTTCCTCTTGTTCACGATGGCTCATGGCTCTTGCCGTTTCCATCTTGACGTCCATGTACACAGTCGATCACCATTCTCCTTCTCTCCTTCTCTCCTTCTCTCCTTCTCTCCTTCTCTCCCATTCTCTTCTCTCTCCTTCTCTCTCCTTTTCTCTCCCGACTGTCTTCTTCAGTCTTCTCGGTCTCTCCGCACATTGCATCTCACACCACATCACATCATCCCCTCTGTCTTGCCGACCTCCGTCCATGTCCATCTCTATATAGCCATCCATGTCCGGCTGATGGTTCCTCTGCCATTTGGGGAAGCCTGGATGGTGATCCGCCAGAACAGTTCGCCCCGACAAGTCCGTTCATAATGCTCAGAACGATGGACAGACTGGCCGGCACCCTGCTCGTTCTCCGCTCATCACACGTATAAGCGAGAGTCCGCCATGTCTTGCTTACATTGTCCGACTTGCCAGCCTCGTGCCTCCGGGGAACGGCGGCGGATCGTACCCTGTCTAGAATCATGTCCAAAGCCAAGGCCATGTGGATGACCAAGACTAGGATTGGGGCATGACCACGCGCATGCAGCACGCGATGCAAAAGCAGACCAGGAGGTCCATCGTCCTCCTACGCTCGCACCATGCGCCTGCCTGCAACCTCCACTAGACACAACATGATGCCCGAATGGACGTCCCTGTCGACTCAGCCATGGAGCTCGGAACCAAAGCGCCTTCCGCACGAGGACGATCGCCGTTTGTGCGTCTCTCCTTCTGTGTTCTCTCTCGTTGCTCGTTGCTCGTTGCTCGTCGCTCAGCGTCGCTCTTTCCCCTTTCCCTCTTTCCGAAACTGCAAAACATCCCAATCTAAATTCTCTATATATCCTCCTTCCCCGTCCCGTCCTATCTTCCTTCTCCCGTCCTCCTCCACTCTTTTGTCTCTCCTCCCGTTCTCGGCCCATCCATTCCTCGGTGGTCGCCAAGCCCTTTCTTATGAAACACAATAAAGTCAATATCCCATTTCTGCTATTGCTCTCTTCTCCACGGGTCTCATTTACACAAACTGTGTCCCCTCCATCTACTCTTCTACTCTTTCCATCTTTACTCTCTTTCCCCCTTGTGGCGTTCTGCGTTCTGTTGTCACGCCGCCCTCCAACATACGCCAATCACGTCCCTCTCGTTCGACGTCACTTGGCCGCCTCGCTCGTTTGAGTCTCTTGTTTGGTTACTGTTGCATCGAAGCATCTCTTCCCCTTATCCATTCTTCTTGTCCCGTCCACCACCATGCACATCCGCATCCCCGGAGGACTGCTGGGTGCCGGCGCCCTTGCCGCCTTGGCCATCTGTGCCTCCGCAACACCGACACCCGCCGCAACCGCAAGCCCAACTATGTCGCCCACCAGGACCGCGTCGACGCCATCAAGCAGGCCTTCCAGATCAGCTGGGACGGCTACTACAAGCACGCGTTCCCCCACGACTCGCTCAAGCCCGTGTCCAACACCTACCAGGACGACCGCAACGGCTGGGGCGCCAGTGCAGTCGACGCACTGTCCACGGCGCTGGTCATGGAGAACGAGCCGGCGGTCCACCAGATCCTGGCCCACGTCCAGAACATCAACTTCGACACGGCCATTGGCGACATTTCGCTCTTTGAGACGACCATCCGCTACCTGGGCGGCCTGCTGTCGGGCTACGACTTGCTGACAACACCGGGCGCCCTCCACGGCTACGCCGCCAACAAGACACAGCTCGCGGCCCTTTTGAGCCAAGCCCAGCACCTGGCCGACAACCTCAAGGTCGCCTTCGACACCCCCTCGGGCGTCCCCGACAACGACGTCGTGTTCGACGACCCGCCCCGCCGCGGCAACTCGAGCACCACCAACGGTCTGGCCACCATTGGCACGTTGGTCCTGGAGTGGACGCGCCTGTCCGACCTGACGGGCGAGCCCCTGTACGGCCAGCTCGCGCAACGGGGCGAGGCGTATCTGCTGGACCCGCAGCCCAAGGCCCTGGCCGAGCCCTTCCCCGGCCTGGTCGGTTCGAATGTTAACATCACCACGGGCGCGTTTGTGGACGGCAACGGCGGCTGGGTCGGCGGCGACGACAGCTTCTACGAGTACCTGCTCAAGATGTACATTTACGATCCCGTGCGCTTCGCCCACTACAAGGACCGCTGGGTCCTGGCCGTCGAGTCGTCCATGACGCACCTGGCGTCGCACCCGCGGGGCCGCCCCGACCTGACCTTCTTCGCCATGTTCTCGGGCACCACCCCCGCTTCGTCTCCCAGCACCTGGCCTGCTTCGACGCCGGCAACGTCATCCTGGGCGGCCTGGTGCTGCACGAGCCCCGCTACGTCGCCTACGGTCTCGAGCTGGCCGCGTCGTGCCACGCCACGTACACCGCGACGGTCACGCACATTGGCCCCGAGGCCTTCTCGTGGCAGGACGATGGCCGGTTGGCGCCCGTCAACAACGCGACCCGCAATGCCGCCGCCCCCGCCGCGCAGGCCGGCTTCGCCCAGGCGCACGGCTTCTGGATCGCGGACGGCCAGTACGTTCTGCGCCCGGAGGTCATGGAAAGCTACTACTACGCCTACCGCGCCACGGGCGATACCACGTACCAGGACTGGGCCTGGGACGCGTTCCTCGCCATCAACCGCACCTGCGCCGCCGGCAGCGGGTACTCGTCGGTCAACAATGTCAATGCCGCCGGGGGCGGCTCCTTCCAAGACTTTCAGGAATCCTTCTGGTTTGCCGAGGTGCTCAAGTACGCCTTTCTGATCCAGGCCGCGGATGCGCCGTACCAGGTGCAGGTGGACGACGGCGCGTTTGTCTACAACACGGAGTGCCACCCCGTGCGGGTGGCAGGAAAGTCGTACTCGGTGCGGCGCGAGTCCCCGGAGCAACATGAGGGTGCGAGCGAAGCGAGGACAACAGCGTGAGTGGACAAACGAGCCACGAGCGAAGCGAGGACAGCAGACGAGCAGACGAGCAGGCTGTTGTTTGTACATACACTTTTGTATTCACTTTGCATTCATTTTGCATTCACTTTGCATTCACTTTGCATTCACTTTGCATTTATTATGCATTCGTTATGGACTTTGCATTGACAATGGACAACGATGTGCGGAAGGATTGTCCCAGCAGCAGCAACTTATACAAAGCACAAGACGAGTCATGCAACGTGGTGCTGGGTTGCCCCATTTAGGTTTGCGGACAGTCTCGTTCCAGGGACTCCAGGGACCACAGGGACCAACGGGAGGCCCCGAGGGGAGTCGTCAGCGTCCCTTCCCTTCCCTCCATCTCACTCGTCTTTGAAAATGACGTAGTGCCACAAAACAAAAATCAAACAAATGGAAAGATGCGTAAGCAGTGTAAACGTAAAGTTTGCGCAACGGAGAGTTACTCATGTGAACGGTGGAATAGCAATAAATAAGCCTAGCTGTTGTGCACAGTGCACAGTGCACACTCCTACGAGCAGTTTCCAGTTTCCGTACTGAGTCGTCCGTTGATGAGTAAATCATCTTACGTCCCGTCTTCGCGTATCCTGACAACCCGAAAAGACCAAGCTTTTCATCCTTTGGGGCACAACAGCAATGTTTGTATAAAAGCAACGAAACAAAAAAGTTGAACAGCCAATACGGCAACATATCGAAGAATACAACAACGGCAGGAGAAGTCACAAAGAAGCGGCCATTGCTTTCTTTGCCTCGGGAGAATACGACGTACAAAGGAGACAACTGTTGCGGGGCCTTGACTGCCAAGGACGATACAAGTGCTTACGGTTTCGACTCTCGGGGAGAGAGAGAATGAGAGAGAGAGAGAGAGAGAGAGAGAGAGGGAGAGAGCCGCGTGGGAACAATGGCAAAGTCCGGCCCGGCCGTTGAGCCTCGTGGCAGACCGGTTTTTTTTGGCTGTTTTTAGCTGAGCGATCAAGCAGATCAATAAAGATATCGAAAAGGATGAGAAAAGACAGTGACAAGAAAGGCTCCAGAAAAGGCCGGCACCAAGCTCGCCCGACCCATTTGATTTTCGATCTGGGTTCGCGTTATGCTTGCAATCTGCGGTGTTAATAGGAGCCAGCTTATAAATCACGCCTTTTTCGGAGCAACGTTTTGTTTGTCTCTCCCCCACGTACATCGTAGAAACCGTCCAGCCCAACAACCACTCCCGCCGTCCACGGTGGTGCCGCAGTCTCGAGAGTCTTGGCTCTTTTCTTTTGGTTCTTGCGAAAATCCAGCGATTTCCGAGTGAAGATGAACCTTCTTGGAGCACAAGCTCGTGCACACCACGTAAGATTACATACGGTAGCCGCTATGCGTAGGGCCAATACGAGTCGACGGGGCCTATGACGTATTCTTAGTTCCGTTCAATGAAAACAGCAACAAACGAGTTGGGGAAGAGCACTGCGAGTCGAGACAGCGTTCGTCCGCCGTTCTTTGGGAAGCTCGAACCTAAACGGCGCCTATTTGGTCTCTTTTCCTTCTTTCTTGTTGATTACAGATTGATGCACTACAGTTACAGATGCATCTCGGAGCTAAGCTGGTAGCTGAACCTCCCGTCCACCGTCCACCATCCACCATCCACCATCCACGCTCTTCCAGAGAACTACGTAGACGACTGACTCTTCTGGTCCCTTTTCCTCCTCCCGCACCGTTTCCCCTCTTCACTAAGGCACGCCATCTCGATCCAGTCATTTACCAGCCGCTCTGCTTTCTACTCGTACATGTACACATAGCCCCTCCCCACCTAGACGATGGCGTCTTTTCCAGCCGCTGCTGTCCGCTTGGGCATAGTACGCCCATGGACGGCGCATCGTCTCGTTGTCACCGGCGCAACAAGTCACCGCTTTGTCACTCCAGCTTTCCAAGGGCGTGGTGGAACAACAAGAACCCCGAGCGACGCATGCATGTACTCGTCCCTTGCCTTGCCCTCCCCTTCTTATTTAACTCGTCTCGCCCCGCCGCCCTGGTCCCTTCGCTCCAATTCATCCCCGCCCTCTTCACTTCTTCCCACTCCGCTGTCCAAAGCATCTCGCCCTCGCCTCGCCTCGTCCACCACAATATCGTCTTTGTCTTCGTCTTCGTCTTCGTCTCCTTCTTCTCCAACAACCGCACCCCCCACCGCCACCACCACCACCACCACCACCACCATGGCCGACGCACCCCGCCCGACCGGCACCATTGCCACCAAGGGCATCGAGCTCTTGACCCTAGGCACCCCAACGGCTACAAGGTCTCGGTGCTGCTCGAGGAGCTCAAGGACGCCTACGGCATCGACTACACCTGGCAGCCCATTGACATTGGCCTCAACATCCAGAAGGAGCCCTGGTTCACCGCCCTCAACCCCAACGGCCGCATCCCCGTCATTGTCGACCACGACCGCCACGGCCTGGCCGTCTTTGAGGGCGCCGCCATCCTCAACTACCTGGTGGCCCGCTTCGACACCGACCGCAAGTTCAGCTTCGACCCGGCCACCGAGCCCGACCAGGTGGCCATTGCCGACTCGTGGCTTGCCTGGCAGCACGGTGGGCTGGGCCCCATGCAGGGCCAGGCCAACCACTTCTTGCGCTACGCGCTGGACAAGCAGTCGCACTATGCGGTGCAGCGGTACGTGGGCGAGACGGAGCGGCTGTACGGCGTGCTCAACACGCGGCTGGCGGACCGGGACTTTGTGGCCGGCCCCGGCCGCGGCAAGTACAGCATTGCCGACATGGCGACCATTGGCTGGGCCACCGGGCTGGAGTACGCGGGCGTCGACAGCACCAAGTTCCCGCACGTCGTGGCCTGGGTGAAGCGGTGCCACGCGCGCCCGGCCACCGCCCGCGGCTTTGCCATCCCCAAGGAGCCCTTCTTTGCCGACTACAACCGGGCGAAGCGGCTGCAGGACCCCGAGCAAGCCAAGAAGGAGGAGGCATCGCTCAAGTTTCTGGCTGATGCCCAGAAGCAGTTCAACTACAAGTACACCAGCCCCTAAGGCAGTCAGTTTTGCCAGGCGTTCGGTGTGCTGGCCGAAAAGGAGAAAGGGAGACATATCCAATAAAGTTTTACTATGATCAATGAACACGTTTTTTTTTTTTTTTTCACAACAATGGATGCGCAATCAAGTAGCCCAAGCTGATATGTGAAAGAGTCGTTCATTCATTATGCGAGGAAGCAATATCCAAAAGAAGATCAAGAATACGAAATAAGCTTTGAATGTAGACCAACGGCAGACACTAGCGCACGATTGCATCGTTGCATCCGCTGTCATCATGCACGGCCGCGGCTGTCGGCAGCTCTTTGGCGCGTGTCAGACGCGATGCTTCGGAGCTCGAGATGTGCCGGGATGGACTTTTGTGCTTTCCCCGAGCCCCGGGCCACACCACGCTGCCCAGCGCCGAGCATCAAGATTAATCCAAAACGAAGTCGAAAATAAGAAATACAGAACAAATGTGGCCAAATGACTTGAAACACAAATCCAAATACCGGCAAGAACAAGAAAGAAAAGGAACCAAAGAGAGAGAAAAACATATCGGTATCTTTCTCATAAAATGCCCAAAGACGGGTAAACAAAAAGTAAAGCAAGCTGACATCAATAACAAGGACACTCTGTGTCGGCGCCTGGCCATATTCCGGCCTTTCCTCGCCCGGTCCCCAACTCGGGAATGCCGAGCAGTCGTCATCCGCAACCTGCCGTCCGCGTGGACGTCAAGCGGACGAAACGACAAAGATGGAACGGAGAGGGCCGTGCCGAGATTGAGCCGTCTGCTCGTGGCTCATGGCTCGTGACTCGTGACTCGTGGCTCGTGGCTCGTGGGGTATTTCTATACCAATTAAGAGGTCAAAACACTGGCTCGTCCAGAAAAGACCCTCACACCGTCATACCCATACCCGCGTACTCGCGAGTAAATGTACACTCATGCGCACTCCACACACGCAATGTGCACACCATACAGCACACTCAACACTGATCAAAGAGACACCATCGAAACAGATAGGAAATCTCGCGCATGTTTACCAGTAACGGCGGTCATAGTCGCGTGGCGGGTAGCCATTGTCACGCGGGTAGCCTATATCACGGGGCGGAAAATCCCGGGGCGGCGGCGGGCGATCGTAAGGGCCACGGTTGGCATACGGGTCCGGCGGCGGGTAGTCGCGACGGTACGGGTCGTCATAGCGACGCTGCGGGGGCGGGTAATCCTCCATTGGCGGACGGCGGGGCGGGGACGGGTAGCGCATGCGGTCGTCGTAGTAATCGCGACGGGGGCTACGGTCGCGGTAGTTGTCGCGATAGCCCGGGCCATCTCGGCGCGGGCTGTAACCACGAGGCGGCGGTGGGCCACGACGGTCATAGTCATCGCGCGGTGGGTATGGCCGACGCGGTGAGCGGGACCGACCACGATCTCGAGGATGGAAATCTGTGTGGGACTGTTGCGTGTGAGAGGCTGCTGGACAACCGCGAGTGATGGACAGGTAGTGGTCAACTTACAATTGCTGTGCAGGTGACAACTTTGTCTCTGAATTCCGTCTGTTTAGCTTTTCAATGGCAGTAGCAAGGTCCTGGGCCGTTTCGAATTCGACGGAGCTGTGATGTTAGTAGCGGGCCATTGGTACAATTGCATCGACAGAGCTTAGAGAACTCACCCATCACCAGACCGGCTGGTCTCCGAGTAAACCACGTCCAGTCCCGACCGGCGGGCGAAGTCTTTGAGATCCTGTAGGCCAGAGAGCCCGTGTAAGTTGAGTGTCCGGGAAACGTAGTGCTGCACAATAGCGCTGGGCGCTTTGTGTTCTTGTGCCACGGGGTAGATAATCCTCCAGAGATACAACCTCCCAGGTCAAGCAAAGGGGGGATAGCTCAAAGGTCCAGAAATCCAAACCAAAATGCAGAGGAAGAGTGTGTGCCAGGGTATAAAGGAGGGCGAAAGGATGAGCGCAAGCAGTAGATACATGTGAGAGCCGAAGAAACAATCCAAGGGAGTGCATAGCCAGAAGCACCAGGTCGTGAGTCTGCCAATTCGTCATAACGGTCCGCCCTCGGGAGTTGCCGAAGAAGAGAAGAGAGAGGAAGGGGAGAGAGAAGGGGGGGGGGAAGGTCAGAGTGAGAGTTGAAAAAGGATGGCGGTCACTGAGGAGGAAAGGAGAGCCGAGGAGAGAGAACAAGAGAGAAGAGAGAGCGCCGGCAAGGCCAGGAGGAAGGATGACACACAAAGTGGTGGTGGCGAGACGAGATCAGACGAGACGAGCAGTTGGCGAAGGATCCGTAGTGTTTCTGGCTGGCCCACAAGACGTTTCCAGGAATTGATGTCCCACGGTTATGGAGGAGAGGTGTTTCCCACACCAAAGAGAGCACCAGCTTTCCACCAAACGACATGATCCATCCAGGGAATTGGGCTACATTAAATGAAGAGAGGGGAAAACGTGACGCAATAGCAACAATACGCAGGATCGAAGGAATTTGGGGTATATACGAACCTGCCAGCTGGTGTCATTGGGAAGACCGGTGATGCCCATGCGGTGAGCGGTGCGACGGGGTCGAGGTGGGGGCCGTTCTGGGGGCGGGTTGCCGTTGCTGCCGCCGCCGCCACCTTCGCGGGTATTGCGAGCGCCGCGGGCAAACTGGACTGTGAGACGCTCGCCCATGAAGTTCGATCCGTCTGGAGAGGAGGGCGCGAGTGCACATATTAGCTAGCTGGCGTGAGAGGCGAGGGGCGGGCCGGGGCCGGGGCCGGGGCCGTAAACAAAGGACAAAGGATGCTAAGTTAGGGTCGATCTTAGAGGGTACGTACGGAAGGCCGGTACAACATCGCGCGCGTCCATGGCATCCTTGTACTCGATGAAGCCGAAGCCGTTCATGAGCTTGATCTCCAGGATCTCGCCAGTGCCATGTTTGTTGAAGTGGTTCTCGATGTCGCTTTTGGTGACTGTGGCCGTTGAGTTAGCGGTCGGGTTTGCAAGGTAGGTTCTGGCGGTCAGCCGGTCTGCCGGTCTGCCTGGCAGGGCTGAAGCGGACGCCAGTCTGTCAGCTCGGTCGCAGCATACCAGTTCGTGGGAGATTGCCCAGGAAAAGGCGGGTGTTGGAGACTTCGGTCGATCCGGAGGGCGTTGGCGCCGCGGATATGGGGCCCGTTGCCGTCGACATGCTGGGCCAAGCTTTCGGGGGAGAGGAGGGGCTTGTTGAGGTTTCGAGCTTGTTAGGTCCTAGGAAGTACGGTCGAGTTATTGGGTATCGAAGGACCGTCGCAAAGTTGTCCAGAGGGTTGGGTCAAGTTCGGAAGTTCACGGGGGGTTCGAAGCTGGATCAGACGAAAGAAATGTCGAGAGGAGTACGGAGTGCGTCGTAAGATGTGCAACAGTCGTCGAAGGATGCAGGTTGCTTGAAATTTCGTAAAAAGGATTCGGGAGGAAGCAAAAGCAGCAAGGTGATCCAAGCGCCTGGGCTATCCAAGGAAATGCAGCGCGGCAAAACTTGAGAATGGAGCCTGAGCTGGAAACGAGGAAGACGAGGTGGGAGGAAGCAAAGTTCGAACAGCGAGAACAGGAACAGAGAAGCTGGAAGGAGCAGACAGAAAGAAAGAAAAGTACCGAAAGTAAGCGACGTCGGGGAGAAGAAGATGGAGGGAAAATACGAACGCGAGAAGAGGGAAAGAAGGATAGCGGTGTGTTTATTGTGAGAGAAGCTCTCTTTTTCGCAGAGCTGGACAGCAAGCTTGCAAGGGGGGTCGGGTCAGATGGGGGGGTGGAGAGTCGAAACAGCGAAACGGGCAGAAAGTGGAGTCCAAAGGGCCGTGTGAGAGGAGAAAAAGGAAGTTGTGAGTGGCGGCGACGAAGTGACAAAGGATGAAGATCGAGATGAACACAGGTGCGCGCGTGCGCGCAAAAAATGAGTCGAGGCAGAGTGAATAGTCACCGCTCAATGGGAGTTTTGAGAGTTTTGAGATGCTAAGGAGAGAGAGGAGAGAAAAAGAGGGATGGGAGCCAGAGAGGGGAGATATGCTACGACAGACATCAGGTATTGGACAGACGAAACGGCAAGAGCAAACGGCCAACGACAGCACAGAGCCTGAAGGCGCACGAAGGAAGGCGTCCAGTACTGGAAAGTACGATCCGCAAATGAGGTGATCCGGGTGGGTGGCAAGCGACAAGTGAGGAAGGAGCATGGGGGTTGTGTTTGGTCAGGCGCGCAGGCGCGCTCCACAGGCAGCTGCGGCTCTTTCCTTCTGCCGCATGTTTGCGATAACATGTACACTGTGAGTTTTTCACAATCTTTTGTCCAACTTCATCTCAACAACATAGCATCCAACTCTGTCCTTGTGGTTTTAAGACATGCACAATGTATGATGTGCTCCTTCTCCATACTGTGCGTGTCCGGCTATGAGGGTAGGATCCAGGGCTGCGTCTGCATTGCATGGAGGACAGTGCAGCTGGGTGCAACTGGGTGCAGCGCAGTACAGCGACACGAGGCAGGCGCGATCGTAAGGATAGGGCGGATGAAAAGAGAGGGAAAGAGACAGTCGGTGGGTGCGAAGGGAAAGAGAGACCGTTGAACATGGGCAGGCGCGCGGCGCAACGGCGAGAGCGGCTGCGGCAAGTGCAATGGGAGGGGCTGGGCTGGCAGATTGGGTTGGGCAACGAGCAAGACAAAAGTGGGGCACATGCAGCCTGACTACCGCCCAAGACGAGACGAGAGAAGAGAGAGAGGAGAGAGAGAAGAAAAGAGGAGAGAGAGAAGAAATGAGGAGAAAAGAACAAGGCAAAGGGCAGATGTGACAGTAGTGAGTTGATGGCCTTGCCGTTGCAGCCTTGGCGGGCAAAGCCGGCCTGGTTTGCGAGAGCCCAATACGAGGAGAGCCGGAGACCCAAAGCAGAAGAAAAGAAGAGAATGAGAAAATGCAGCCGCCGAGTTGCAAGTGGCATACGAAGACAGCAAGAGAGCGTTTGCTTTTGAGTGTGGCCTTGTGTGATTGGCCGTGCATGTGCAGGGCACAAGAGCAAAAGGGACGGCAGTGCTATGTTGTATGTTGCAGTGAACTGTGTGAGGAAAAGGAGACAAGATGTGACAGAACAAAGTTTTGTTGACTTTTGCGCTCGCGGCAACAGGGCTGAAGTAAACGGCAAAAAGTTGGGCAAATGAGAGAATCGTGATGAATTAGGTTGGAAGACGCCGAGTAGGCAGGCCGTCTTCGGTTCGGAAGTGGTGCAAGGTGGTATACAACAACTAAATCGTACAGAGGGTAGTAAAAGATCGAAATCGAAAACGCAGGGTGCATAAATCAACAAGCCCAGAAGTGAACAAGACAAGACAAAACAAAAAAAAAAACAAAAAGCAAGAAAATAAGAAACAAAACGCCGTGGCTATGCATCCTCCCCGTACCCCGAGACCAGTTTTACGACAAATCCCACGCGTGCATCACGCCTCGCCAAACAATACATCCACCGCCTCGTCGAGAATCGTAAACGCAAGGTGGGCACTGCACTGTTAGTGGTGATCGGTCCAACAAGGACACATACATCGTGGGAAAGGGATACGTACTTCAATCGGCTGTTGTTGAACGTGGCAAAGATGCGCCGGCTGGCGGCCTGGGCGTTGACGCGGCCGACCACACTGCCGGCCAGGTCCGGCACCAACGTGGCCAGCATGAGGCCGGCCTCGTTGCGGGTGCGGGCCTTTTGGGCCGGGGTGCGTGGTGGCTTCTTGATGCCGTCGGCCGGGAAGAGGGCGTCTTGGACGAGTCCCAGGTACTTGAGGAGCGCCTCTTCCTCCTGCAGGTGGGTGCGCACATTCTCCCGCAACTTGCGTTCAATGGTACCGCCCAGCAACTGGTGGAGGACGACCACGACAGCACGCCCGCGCAGCCAGTTGTTGCCCCGGTTGAGCTCGAAGATCTCCAAAAAGATGTCGCAGATGGGCTTGACAAAGGGCGCGGCGGTCTCGTCGGGGAGGTTGGAGGTCGCGGCGGCCAACTCGGCGGCCGCTTCGACAGAGGCAGCCGTCGCGGCCGTGACAGCGGAGGCATTCTGTGCGGCTGCTGCGGCATTCTGGGCTGCGGCACCACCGCCCAACTGACTCGCTGCTGCAGCAATCAGGTTTTGCCCGGCCGTCGAGAGCTGGTCCAGCACAGGGATGCTGCCGAGGATGTCCTCCATGCCGTCGGCCACCGAGTCGTAGAGGCGGGATATGACGTCGCGGCGGTCGGCGTCGAGGTTGTTGATGGCCGACGAGTGCGCGCCCGTGCTGCTGCTGCTAGCAGCAGCAGCCGCAGAAGCAGCAGGAGTAGAAGCAGAAGAAGCATTGGCCGCATGCGTCGAGATGACGCGCTGCGACAAGAAGGCACGCAGTTCACGGCTGCGGCAGACATCCGGCATCAACAAGAGAGCCCGCAGGTAGCGCTCGAGGGCGGTGCGGCGCTTCTGCAGGAAGTCGCCCTGGAGCTTGTTGAGGACGACCCGACGACGGGGGAAGTCGAGGGCGCGGACGGATGGGTAGCGGCCCCGCAGACGCTGGTGCAGGGCCCAAAAGGCACTGTAGCGCCGGACAACGGTCCAGGCCACGGTGGCGGTGCCGTTGCCCGTGCCCGTGCCCGTGCCCGTCCCACCCGCGCTTCCGGTCGTGTCCGCGTCCCTCCGCACTTCAATGACGTACTGCGCGTACTCTTTGCCCGTGTCGTCTTCGCGCCCGGACTGGACGCTCGTAATGACGACCGTGGCGCGCCCGTACAGGCTATTGTCCGTTTCCTGGAGCGCGTACTGCTGCCGTTGCAGCTCTTTGCGGCGGATCTCCCGCTGCAGGCTGGCCTTGGACTTGCGCAGGATCCGCAGCTCGGCCGTATTGTTGGTGAGCTCGGCCTTTTTGAGGAGGGAGTCGACGACGGCATCCTGGGCGCCCAAGCGGTCAATGTCGTCCGACAGCGCGGCGATGGCTTCCACCAAGCCCAGGTCACCGGGTGCGGCTTCATGCACGCCGTCGTCGTCGCTCGCACCAGCGTCTTTCTCCTTGTCCTTGGAGGCCGGGCCCTCCAGCAGTCCACTGCCGGTCATGTCCGAGGTGTTGTCGCCCTCGTCGTCCGAGAGATACTTGGCCTGGTCGTCGCCAAAGAGATCGTCGTCTTCAAAGACGCCGATGCGGGAGGCGGCACTGACCAGGCCCAGAGATGCCAGACTGGGTTTGCCGGCATTGTCGCCGTGGAGAAGCAGAGCGTGCGCGTGCGGGTTGGGGTGGCCGTGGCGAGGCCCTGGAGGCAGCTGTGGTGTGCTGCCACGGCGTGGCTCACCGGTTGCCTTCTTGGTACTCGCACTCGATGTGCTGCCGTCCACATCAATGCCAGAAAAGATGCTGCCCTTGTCGGCATTGCTGCCTCGCTCGGCCTCACCGTCATCGTCGCCAAAGAGCGATGCCCGCAAGTCTTCGGCCGTTGTCGGCCGCTTGTCCTCCATGATGGTCGTCAGGGCCTGCTCGACGGCCTGCACGACCTTGGTGTCGGGCACATGGGGGTCACCACCACCACCACCCAGGCTCTGGACGCTCTGGACGCTCTGGACGCTCTGGACAGAGTCGGCCATGGGGTCCGAGGCAGGCTGGGGGGCGGCCAGGTTGCCGGTGCTGTTGGACAACCCGGCATGGCTATTGCGGCCCGCACGGCCGCGCGGCGTTGTAAAGAAGTCGTCGTCGTCGCCAAACAGAGGCACGGCGGCATTGTTGCTGTTGGAGTGGATGGCACTGCTGCTGGCGCCGTCCAGCGAACGTCGTGCGAACAGCGCGTCGTCCTGGCCCATCAGACTGCTTGCTGCGGACGGGGCAGCTGTTGCGGCTGTTGCGGCTGTTGCGGCTGTTGCACGCAGGTCGGTCGCTGAGCCGGCACGCTTTGCCGGTCCGCCACCACCGGCACCAGCGCCGGACGTTCCTCCGCCGGTCGTCGTTTGCGGACCGTGCAGCAGCCGGTTTTGCAGGGTTGGTGGAAACGGTTTGTTGTTCGGCGTGGCCGTACCTGGTGGTGGTGTTGTTGTCGTTGTTGTCGTCGTTGTCGTTGTTGTCGTGGTTGGAGCTCCTGTCAGAGGAGACACAGATCGCTCCATCGACACAGACGAGCGGATCTGCTGTTGCCGCTGCTGCGCCGCCTCTTCGGCCGCCAGACACTTGTAGAACAAGTCCGACTTCTTGAAGCCCTGGAAGTGCTTGGCCTTCATCTCGTTGAGGACGGCCATTTGGGCGCGCAGGATGGCGCGGCGGGCACGAAAGTACTGCTCGGGCGTCGCGGCCGCACCGGCGTCCAGAAAGACGCGCACAACACGGCGAGACGCATCGGAAATGTGCAGGGCTGGCTGGGCCAGGTACGCCTGGTCGATCTGGGCGAGGTCCAAGCGGTCGGCTTCGGTCCAGGGCGCCAGACTGGCGGGCGTGTCGTCGGCCGTGTGTTCGTCGCCTTCGTCGTCGTCGTCTTCTTCGTCCACTTCCTCCAGAGGATTGCGCAGACCGTCGACCACGAGCCAAAACTGGACAAACGGCATCAAGCGTTGGCGGTCCATGTACTCCATGAAGTACGAAAGGCCGGAGGCATCCCGGAGCAGGTCGGCCAAGCTGGCCGTCTCGAGGCGGGACACCGTGGGTACAACGGGCCCGCCCATCGGTCCGCCATTGCCAGCACCACCACCACCAGCACCAGCACCAGCACCGACGCCACCACTGCCTCCAGGGCCGCCAGGTGTGCCCGGTCCACCGCCGGACGAGTCGTTGCCGCCGCCCAGAGGGCTGGCACCAGCCGCACCGCCGCCGTGGCCATGGAGCGTGCCGTGTCGGCTGTCGCCGCCTGCTGCGAGGTATTGCACCTTTTGGTCGAGCAGACGCTTGCTCATCTCGAGGCGGCGCAGGTACACGGTCGTTTCTGGGTTGCTGGTGCCGCCGATGCCGCTGCCGCTGCCGCTGCCGCTGCCGGTGTGCAGGTCCTGGATCTGCTGCTGGGAGTCGCGTTTCAGCTGGCTGGCGACTTCGCTGCGGCACCGGCGGGCGTCGGACAGGTTGTTGATTTTGCGAATGGAGCGGACAAAGCGCTCGAAATGGCGTTCGCTGTCGCCGGGGCGAGGCGCGGAAAAGCGGCAGGGGCCGCGGCGGTGCGGCCAGCGGCGGCCGACACGGACGCAGCCGCGGAGGGAGAGGACGCCCGCCCGTTGCCAGCAGCGCCTCCGAGGACGGCGCCCGACGACGAGGCGTGCTGGTCCAGTGCGGCGCGCAGCCGGCGCACCGTCGACCGGTCCTGCAGCATGGTGCGCCCATAGTTTTCCATCAGCTGGTTGTAGGTGTCCGGGTCGGCCAGCATCTGGAGGAGCGGATACAGCACGGCACAGGCCACAATCTCGCGCACGAGCGCGGCAACGGGCCGGCTGGCCAGGAAGGATGCGGGCAGCAGCTTGGGCAGCAGCCGGTCGCCCACGAGCTTCCGCAAATAGTCCTGCTGCACGAGGCGCGTGTTGGCCTCGGAGTAGGACAGCTGGGCCGCCGGATGCAGGCCTTCTTTTGTCTTCCCCTCGGTCGCGGCACCGCTCGCGGCACCGCTCGACGCATGGGCCGCCCGAATCTCCCTGTACTTGGCTGCAATGGCCAGGTCCAGCTCGTCCGACTCGGTCACACTGCGGTTCAGTTTCCGTCCGCGCACGGCCCGCTCGGCCTCGTTGAAGTCGTGGAAGTGGGCTGTCAGCAGCGGCACGAGACGGCTCGTCAGCACTTCGGCAAGGTCGTCGACGGCCAGCAGCCGGTCCCGCACGTGGCCGAGAGCGACGCGCACAGCGGCATCGACGTCGTTGGGAAACGTGGGGTTCTGCAGCGGGCCCGGCGCGCTGATGTGGGCGTACCAGGAGCGGACGTTTTCGCGCAGGATGCCGGCCAGCAGCGAATCGAGGGCGGCCGAGACGCGGGGCACGGCTGGGTAGATCGGAGTCGGGCGGTAGACGGAGCGGGCGCGCAGGGCAGCGCGTTCACGGGCCCAGTGGGCGGGCGTAACAAAGGCGGCCGTCGGGGCTCGTCGGGTGGAGGACAGCGTGATGGTGGAGGGGGAGGTCATGTCGTCGGGTACAGCGACCGAGTAGATGGGGATGCGCACAGTGACGACAAACGCCAGCAGGCCGGCACAGCTCAGCAGGGCACCGGCGATGACGCCATGGCCGGCAAAGCGGATGGCCGGGAACCAGTGCGTGGCATAGCCCCAGGCGACGAACCCAGCCACGCCGGCCAGCAGGACGTCGCGCGCCCGCAGGGCCATCATGGCCGTGGGCAGTGGGGGGAGGGTGGTTACAAGTGTCGATACGGATGGTTGCGTGGACGGGTCGTCGGATTGTCGTTGGTCATGTTTGGTCGAGTGTGAAGGCGTAGATGGTGACACTCCAAACGGAAGGAACACAGTTGACGTCGATGTCGACGTAGCCCCTGGCCAGAGCTCAGGGTCGCGTACGACATGACCTAAGTCTTAGTGGAGCCGCAGCCCCCAAAGGGCGGGTTGTAGTGCTATACTTGGGTGCAATTGGCGGCATCGGGCGCCAGCACGGGTCACCTGAACATCTGGACACGGCACGGCCCAACTGAGCCCCACCATACGATAGTGGTCGTGTCTCCAGTGTCAGAGTGCATTTACTGATTTACTTTTCTTTGTACATCTCTTATTTACGCTGTATTTACGTTGTACCACTCTAGATTCACTCAGCGCCACACGCGCATCACTTGCTCACGTTTGCAAATGCAGTCGTAGTTTGAGTTATTCTTCGTTCTTAATATTAAAACCCTCCGAGACGTGCTCATGAATAGGGTATGTACATTCCAAGGCCAAACGTCAGGCCTGTTTTAGATTAAAAGAGAGCTTCAATGTGCCATAAGGGCAAATGGGCAGATGAGAAAAAGGGCAATGCCGAAAATGACGTAACAAACGCGTGAATGTGCTTCTTTCTCTCAGACGGAAAAACAGAAGACGGGAAAACGCAAAACCAGGCAGGCAAAGACAAGGACAAGAAAGCACCGCAGAACGCCGTGTCCATTGTATTTTGATGCTCCGATGCGTGTGGCGAGACCGTCCTTGAACGGCCCCAGAAAGATGGGAGGTGATGGTGCTGTGCTCATCTTCTGCTTACGCCTTGACCGAGTAGGTGCGCTGGAACATGTCGTTGATGTTCTCGAGGTAGTAGGCGCCGCTGGCAATGTCAGCAACCTCGCCCTCGGGAGTGTAGCTCTTCTGCAGGTGAGCCTTCTTGCGGAGGTCACAGAGAGCGTCGTAGGTGGCAGGAGGCACGGCCTTGCGGGCAGCCAGACGGGCGGGGATGTCGAGCGTCTTGAAGATCTCCTCGGTGCTGCCGTTGACGCGGAACGAGCAGAAGGAGGCAGCCAGACCCGAGCCGTAGCTGAAGAGGCCGATGCGCTTGCCCTGCAGGGTAGCCGAGTCGTTGTGGCTCAGGATGCTGGCCAGACCACCCAGACACTGGCGCAGTACATGTTGCCGACGTTGGTGGCGACCTGCAGGCCGCCGTTGACGCGCTCCTGGAAGCGCTTCTTGGTTAGGCCCATGAACGTCTTCTCGACGACCTTGTCGGTCAGCGACTTCTCGTAGGGCATGTCGCGCAGGTCAGCGGGGACCTCGGCGAACTGGGTGTTGTCAGGGTTGGTCAGGTAGTCGTTGTACAGCAAGCGCGCGTAGGACTTGGCGACCAGCTTGCAGGTAGGGGCGTGGAAGGCGATGTAGTCGAAGCGGTCGAGGGGCACCTTGGAGGCATCGGCAGCCTCGGCAGCACCGTTGCTGTGGCCGTTGGTGCCGTTCGCACGGGCCAGGACGGTCTGCTCACGGGCGTTGTAGGCGCGGTACGAGGCGTCCAGGGCGCGGGTGTAGCAGGTCAGCGAGTAGTGGCCGTCGACGTAGGGGTACTCGCTGGTCAGGTCGGGCTTGTAGAAGTCGTAGACGTGCGACATGTAGCTGCCGCGCAGACCGGGCTCAATGACGACGGGCGCATTGGGGCCAATCAGCATAGCGACGGCACCAGCACCGCCCGAGGGGCGGGCGTTGCCCTTGGCGTACAGGGCAATGTCACCGGCGACGACAATGGCGTCACGGCCGTCCCAGCCGCTCGACTCGACCCAGTTGACGGCGTTGAAGACGGCGTTGGTGCCGCCGTAGCAGGCGTTGACGGTGTCAACACCCTCAATGTTGGTGTTGTCGCCGAACAGCTGCATCAGGACAGACTTGACCGACTTGGACTTGTCGAGCATGGTCTCGGTGCCGACCTCGAGGCGGCCAATGTTGTTGGTGTCGATCTTGTACTTCTCAATCAGGTTCTTGGTAGCCGTCAGGGCGAAGGAGTAAATGTCTAGCTGGTGTCAGTTGGGGTCCGGCCAGCGCGATTTTGCCTCTGTTGGTCCTCCTCTTGAAATCCTCTCCTCTCGATTTTCTCTAATTTCCTCTTGAACTCACCCTCGCGGTCGTCGCAGAAGCTCATCTTGGTCTGGCCAAGGCCAATGGTGTATTTGCCGGTGCTGACACCATCAAACTTCTCGAGCTCGGCCTGCTCGACATACTGGAAAAGTGAGAGTGGTCAGTTACAGATCGACAGGAACAAGAGTGTGCGACAACATGTGCGACACTGCCCATAAGAAGAAAGCACAATGACTGCACGCCTTGCTGAGTGCGCCGCCGTGAGAGTGTGGTGTAGTGATTGATATGCAGGGCCCTTTGGTCTTGTTTGGCCAGACGCATGGTGGGGGTAGGTTGGGAAAAGGAGCTGCAAAAAAGGGGCAGGGAAGCTGGATTGTGCGCGTTCGGCGCAGGGTCGCAAAAAAAAAAGCACGAGACACAAGACAGCAAAACAACAACCAAGGCAAGCCATTGGACAAGAAAAATGAACAAATAGGCACAAAGCGCAAGAGCAAGAGCAAGAGCAAGAAGGAGCTACAGCTGCACACAGGGCAAGCAATTGAGGCACGGGGGAACCAACCTGGCTGGGGAAGTAGATCTCAATGGCCTTGATGCCAATGTTCTCCGGGCGGGTAGACATGGTTGTAAGGGAGTTTGGGGGGCGTTGCGTAAAGGTTGAGAAGGAGGAATAAAGAGCCGAGGAGGTTCGGGGGGTTCGAGGGTTCGAAGTTGGTCAAAGATCGAGAGATCGAGCGTATGGAGAAAGAGGAAGAAGAAGGTCGGACGTCGGGGTGGGTGTAAGAAGAGAGAAATTGGAATCGAGAGAAAGAGAGAAGAAAAGCGAGTCTACAAAGGGGGACTGGGGGGGGGTTAGAAAGAGAGTTTGGTGTTAGCACAAGTCTGTCTTGCAGATGCTAGCAGTTTGGTGTGTTTGGTGTACACTGTATGGGGTGTCTCTGCTCCTATTGTCGGTCGCGGCCAGCGGCAGTCCTCCCATTGAAGGTAACATTCAAAAGAGGGAAAACGCAAAAACGACCAGGGGAGCCAGTCCTAAAAGAGCGCGGAACAGCCTAAACCAGCCTAAAATGCGTTGCAAGGCCAGGCCAGGGCCCCAACACATGTTCACCGCCGTTTTCTCTTCCTACTCGAGGGATCTTCTAGGCGGCTCCCCGCGTTGCTTTCTTTGTCCGTGACAAGCAGGACAGCATGGCACTCAATACTGAGTCGTGAGGCCAGAATGAACACAGTAAAGGTCGAGGGGCAAATGGCAAAAGGGGGCAGGAGGGGCGACAGAGCAACGCGAAGAAGAGGGTCAAAAGGTCCAAGAGGGTCCAGTCCTTGCGACCAAGGCCCACTATGCGATGGAGACAACAGCGGACATCCAGCCAATACTTTGCTCGCAACAGCGTGTAGTGCGGCGGTACGACGTACAGCTACTCCGTAGTGCTAATTGAACTGGTCGTGCTGGTAGCGCTGTCGTGTGTTTTGCGCCAGGACGGCAGGGACGTATGAATTTATCTTTGTATCTGACTTGGCACGGCCGAAAAGATAGCGGATGCGCGAGACGCGGACGCACCTTTGTTTTAGTTTTAGTGCACGGCAATGGTATCTGCACGATGGGAACGGACGAGAAGGCTGAGAGAAGACCGCGTTGGAACGAGAAAATGATGCTCTAACTTGAAGGTCGGTGGCAATCCAAAAAAGGGGCAGAACAAGATCGTGAAGGGGAGGACGAGGGAATAATAAAAGCTGGAGGACAGGAGCCGTAAAGGATGTGCGTTTGAACCAAAGTGGAAGAGAGCAGACGGGACAGAGAGGGTGAGGGACAATGGCGAGCAAGGCGGTTGCTAGGGGCCGGTTCTTGACGAGCAGAAACCCAGAATGAAAAATGAGGCTGGAGATGATATTCGTTCGAGAGTGGTCAGTCACAGAATTGGCAGTTGTTTTGGGGAGAAAACGGAACGGCAAAAAGAGGAAAGGCCCTGACTTGTTCAAGACAGGGAAAGGGCAAAGGAGTCGCCGTCCAGTTTTGTCGAGTCTGGTGAGTTGAGACTTGTAAAGAGGCTGGTCTGGTCCTGCCATTCTTGTCTCTTGCGACGCCGGCAGCGGCTACGAAGTACACATCTAAGCAACGGAATATGCAAGAAGATTTGATAACCCTGCGTCAGATGGCGGCAGGCGCGATGAGCGAGCACGCCCATCAACGGCAAGCAGGGCAGGTGCGCAGGGAAGGTGCAGGCTGGTGCCCGCCCCAGGCGAGACTGGAGACTACTTGGTATGGAGTATGTAATACTTCTTACTCAATATGCGCTCTTTCTCCCACGACCGGACGGCGATCACGAAGCGTCATCGGAGAAGGCAGGAACGATGGAGCAACCGTTCGATGGGGTCGTAAAAATGGAGGCGACAACGCAGGAAGGAGCTTTGGGTGCCGCCAGTTCAGCCGAAAATTCCAGGCAGACACATTTCTCAACTCGATTTTGTCTATTACTGCCATATTTTCTCGACAACAACAACATCTCGACTCGATACAGGAAGTTGGGCTTACCCCCCTACGCTACAACGGAGCACTTTGGAGGAGGATGCATATCAACTGAGGGTGTAAGGACCACCTCAGCTAAGAGTGGGTCCTAAAAAACCGAGGCTAAAACGAACAAGAAAATCGAGAGTCGCTCGCGCAGCAATAAATTCACTCCATAAAAACGTTTGCGATTTATTTCGTTGTTAATGAAAAATTTAACTATTATTGTTTCTTAATAATCGTCGTTAGATTTTTTACGCGGCATCGAAATCATTTTCTTTTAATTTTGTTAGAGAGGGAAAAGTTCAGCTGAGTCTCAGGTGAGGTAGAAGTGGACCTAAAAGAAGGTATCCACCCTTGGGTGAGGTGGCCTTCACAACCTCAGGTGAGCTACATCCTGCTTTGGAGCACATTGCGGACTGTGGGTTTTTGGTGGGCTGGGGTTGTTGGTCTGTGTTCTCATAGAGTTGTGTTGCTGTAGTGTGCCTGTAGGCTGTACCTAGTACGTACTATGTACAGTACATGTATCGCTCCTTCCAACCCTGCTACCCTGGCCGGCACGTATAAATCAAAAGGGAAGGAGGTGGTAGACAGCCAGGAAGGTGCAGTGAAAGGTGCCCAGAAAAGAGCGATTTCGGGGCTCCAACTAGCAAGAGTAGTGCCGAGCCATCTCACCTGTTGTAATTAAAAAAAAAATCGTCGGCGAAAATCAACGGGAGGCAAGAAGCCAAACTAAGAAAGTACCCCTATTTTCAGGTCCCGCCAAAAGGACTTAGAGGCAAGAGCTACAGAGACAAGAAGAGAAGGCTACTAGCAATTAGGCAGGCACTTGTTGCAGAGAGGGCACAGGCCGGAAAAGGCTGCCCCATTTTGTTGAGACGACAGGTCAAAATGTATCTTACGTCGTACAGAGTAAGATTACCAACAAAAATCTGCTTTGCTAAATCCACAGTCGGCGTCGTCCAAAGAAACAACTACTGAGTATGCGTACAAGACTCCAACGCGAGTCCTACCAGCGGAGCCAGTCGACCAGCCTTTCCCGCCCAAAGGAACGGCAGCCTGCTCCCGGACTGGTGTCATTTTGGACCAGGCCGGGACGTCCAGTAAGAAAAGTAGCAAAAGGAACAAGGCAAGAGACATCCGAATCAAAATTGCAGTTTTGTTTTACTCAGTTCATCCCCCGCAACGGAAACCACCATCAGGCAGCCTTGTTTCCGTCTGCGGCGATTGGCCAATTGGGCTTGTTCCAGTCCGTGCCTCGTTTTGCGTTTCTGTTCCTGGACTAGAATGCAAGGCACGAAATTGGACATGGTGCGATGATGAAGACGGAGAGGAGGCTGTGCTTATCTCGTTTCTTTTTTTTTTCTTTTTTTTTTATCGTTTTTGGGCATTGAATCAATGTTGCGAGCCCCTTCGATGCAGAGTCACCTCTCGCCCGAGATGCGTCGTCATCCATTCAATTGCTTCGGCTGGCCATGGACGTGCTCGCATGGCACTTTGTGTTTGTTTGCCTACCCGGCCTCGCTGCAATCGGAAGCATTGACGAAATGGCACAGTGTGGTCGGGATTCGCGCAATCTTTCCCCGAGAACGAACCGCCGCAGGATACTCCTTAGTGGACGGACGTTGCTATTGTTCTTCCCGGTGTTGGCTCACGAAATCACCAGGGTGCTCTTTGTTCGAGAGGAACGCGATATCTTCTCGTGCTCTTTCGTTGCTAGCCTCGCCTTTGCGCGCGCGCGCTACGACCTATTTGAAATCAACTCGACACAAAAACGTGTCTGCCTGCAAAGCGGTCAGATTGGTTTTGCCGGTCCCAGCGCAGAGGAGCAAATACATGTACAAATCAAGTCTGATGCTAGCATTGTGCGAATGTGGGAGGCTGGCGCGGACACCTCCTCCTTCGCTGTTGCTTTGCTCGGAACCTTACGTTGGCCGGGGCGTAGCTCTCGTTGCGTGGTCAGGTCGGCACATCGGCATCTATATCAAAATTCGATCGGGTCGGGCGTCGATCATGAAGCGCATGGCGAACAAGCTCCAAGGCACGATTGTCAGCAGTGCGGGACTAGCAAGTGACTGCATATGTGAAAAGATGTGTCAACATAACTTCGTAGATCTGCTAGATGAGAAAAGAGAAAAGATCCGTTACAAAGACGTGCACTCGTGTGTGGAAAAAAAAAGGAAAGCAAAGAAAAGAAGAGCAAAAACAAATGTCCCACCCGGAACGCCGTGGTACCATGGAGACGTACACCCTCCGCAGCACCTTTTTCTCAACGTCTCCTCCTGCCTCCCCTTTCCCTTTTCCCCTCATTTTCGTCCCCCTTCACACTTCAACTTCATCCTGTCGACTGTCTAGCCCACGGGCCCCGCCTAACTTGGCACCTGCAGGAAGCGGTCGTAGTACTTGTCGAGCCAGCGCGCCGCTTCCACGCCCGACTCGTCGATGCTCGAGTCCCAGCGGCCAATGGACCCGACATAGCCGTCGGGCCGCACATTGACAATGGACACTTCGCCGGGCCCCAGGCTCCCGAGCCACTTGTTGGTGCAGAGCGCGCCGCGGGTGTCGAGCTCGGGCACGTCGTCCAGGTAGAACGTCCAGCGGCTGTCCTGCAGCAGGGCGGCAGGTCGGCAATCTCGATTTCGCTCTTGGCATCGTGGCTGCGCACGTTAGTGGTGAACAGGTAGAACATGGAATGAAAGAAAGGAAACAGCGGGGGACACCTACTGATCAGGGCAAACGTAAAGAGGTGGCTGATGGCGGTGTAGCGTTCCGGGCGCAGGTAAATGTCCTCGGTGCCGAGAAGCGCGGCTGCAGGCCATACGAGATCTTCGCGGCCGCCGACAAGCGGTTGACCAGCGAGTCGGCCGAGGCAATGGCCTCACAGAACGTGTCCAGGAACACACGCGACTGGTGCACATCCCACATCAACAGGTAGATACGGAACTGGCCCAACATGGGAATGTCGAGCTGGATGTCGACGGGATTCGAGTCCAGGTACCGGGAGACCTTGGCCGGCGGCAGCAGGCAGCCCGGCTTGGCATCGCCCATCATCCACGACGCCGCGTGCTCCAGGTCGACCATGTTGAGTGCGTTCTCGGCGTACTCGGCGCCAATGCCCGAGATAAAGCGGACGTTCGTCTTAAAGTTCTCGGCCAGGGCGACAGCGTCACCGCCGGCAATCTGGTTGGCGTGCTCGTAGTCAAAGTTGACCAGGTCGAGAGCAATCTTGCGGCGTTCCTGCTCGTACGTTTCCAGCAAAATCGGCTTGGCCAGGCCGCGCACAGCAAAGTTGAGCTTCCACGCCAGGTTCCAACCGTCGTGCATGGACGTGTTCATGCCCTGGGCCGACTTGGGCGAGTGCGTGTGGCTGGCGTCGCCGGCCAAGAACGCACGGTTGTGGTTGTCGCAGAACCGGCTGGCGACGCGCTGGCCGATCTGGTAGCGGCCGAACCACTCAATGTACTTCCAGCGCACCGTGAAGGGCGCCATAATTTCGCGTGCGCGCTGCATGACGAACTCCTGGCCGAGCTCGCGTCGATCACCCTTCCCGGTGGCGCCGAGCCCGCCAGCGCCGCCGGCTGCCGCGCTGCTGCCGCTGCCACCGGGCTTCAGCTCAATGTACAACCGGGTCATGTTGCGCTCACGCGGGACGATGAGGATGGAGCCCAGCTCCTGCTGGTAGACCAGGGTTTTGGACCAAATGTCGGGAAGTCCGTGTCGAGCTCGCCGTCCAGCACACCCCACACGGCCGGCTGGGACATGCCCACGGGCTTCGCCTCGGGATGCTCTTGCGCACCTTGGAGTGGGCACCGTCACAGCCCACCAGGTATTGTGTGAGCAGGGTGCGCCGGTCTTGCGTGACGTTGGCGCGGCAGTTGATTTGCAGCGGCCCCGTTCCGGTCTTGGAGTCGCACACGCTGTACGACTCAAACGCCGTGTTGCGCTGCACGTCCAGGCCGCGCTTTTTCATGTCCTCCAGAAACAGATTCTCGACCATGCCCTGGTGCACCAGCAGAATGTAGGGGTCCAGGACGTCAATGACGGGCGGGTAGTGCACCTCCCGCCCCAAACGGTGCAGCTGCTCCTCCGGCGTGCCGCGCCAAAAGGAAATGTCGTAGACACGGACACCACGCTGCAGCAGCGGGTCGGCCAGGCGCATTTGCCGAAAGGTCTCAATGGTCTTGGGCTGCAGGCCGTCGGCACGGCCAACGGGCGTGGGGTCGGCACGGTCGTCAATGACCTGCACCTTGATACCGAAACGGGCCAGGTTGGCTGCCGTCATCATGCCGGCCGGGCCGGCACCGACCACGCACACTTGGCACACCAGGGGTGCTTCGGCATGCTGCGCAGCATTGTCAACGGGTTCACACAGCTCTCGGCCGTCATGGACGCCGCCACACTTGTTGCACCGCCGTCCATGGCGATGTCGCCGCCGCTTCGGTCCTCGGTACCGTTTTCGGACTCCAGAGCCGCTGGTGCCATGGCTGGCCGTGAAGCTCGACTATCCGCCAGCGTTTATGTATGTGGGGGTGGGGAGAAGGTGGGGTGAGAAAGGAGGAAAATTTGTCGTGTCGTACCGTCGATCGGGGCCGGTCGTTGGTTCGTTGGGGCGATGGGGTTTTGGAGTGTGTGAAGAAAGATGATTCTCGCTACTTTCGACAATGGTTGCGAAATCAGGGACGTGGAGTTGGGTTTTTTATCGATCGGTTTGAGATCAGTGGTCGTGTGTAAGAGACAATGGCGGTAACGGCACTAGTCGAGGCACAGGAGCTCCAAGGCGGAATGGCTTGCAAAAGTGAGCAATGACCAATGACGTGGAAAAGGAATCGGAGAGAGCTGTCGGGGGAATTGTGAGACAGGCGCAAGGGTCGAGATCGCTGCGATTTGTGGCCAAAAAAATCGGTATCGGGAAACGGTGGTTATTGTCTGTACTATGTCTGGCGCGGATGTTCATCGGTGACGAGACTGTGATGTTGGGTTGGGGTATATATCGGAGCCGACGTCGACGAGGAAGGTACGATGGGAGGAGATAAATGTCGAAAAGGAAGGGGCAGGAGAGGCTGTCCACAGAGGAAGAAACAAAGGAGTCGACTTTAGAAGGAAGCGGCCGAAACAAGGGGAAAGGGAAAAAGTGGAAGGCGGTGGGATGTGAGAAGTGGGAAGGTGCAATGGACCTCTTGCGACTGTGCGCACGATAGTGAGAACGAAACGAAGAAAAGAGGGGAACGGATATTAAAATGGAGAGAAGGAAGTTGAGAAAGCTGAGAAAGCTGGAACAAGCTTTTGCAAAGCAAGGAGGAGGATCCCAGGAAGCTTCGGAGGGCGCGAGATGGCCTTTGCGTGTCTCTGATTTATTCAAGAGGTTCCTGAGTAGACTGTTTTTGGTGTGGAGAGAAGAAGAAGCAGCCTTGAGGGTGCGTGGGCTCATACACATGCGACGCACGTCCAATGGCGGTCTCGTCTCGTCCTGTTCGTCTGTAGTTGTCGTGTGTTTCCGTCCTATCTGGTCGTTTCGTGGTTTTGTGGGAGTTTGCAGAAATGAGAAGTGTTATTTGTGATGCGGTTTTGCAGTTGCAGCCACAGTTGCAGTTGCCGTTTGTGGGTGCTCGTCGGTCGTTCGTGACGTTCGTTTTGTCTTATCGACTCTTGCCGTTTATGGACGAGACGTTGTGGCGTGCAGGGGGGGGTATGCAGGAAGGTGCGGTTGTCGCGTGGGCAAGAAAGAGGTGGGCGGGAATCGGAATGGGGTGGAGGGGTGTTCTTGCCCTCCTGGTCGACAAAGTACGTACAGGAGAAAAGGGATGGGGAAGGTGGGAAGGAGGTAGAATATGCGTAGAATGCAAAATGGAAAGAGCAGACGAGGTGAGAAAGGGCCGGTGTCCGGGAGGAACGGAGCGGCGAGGTGGAACAAAGTCCTGGAAAAGAAGCAACAACAGTTAGTCGACCAGAGGTGAGTGCGGTTACCAGCCAAGAGGGGCGAGAAGCGCGAAGCGAGAAGGCCAAAAGAGCGAGCAAATGGCAGCAGCCGGCAGATGCATTCAGTTAATCTTGCCGGTCGTTTGCAGGTAAGATATCTTACAGAACACTCTTGCCATGCGACGTTTGGTGACGGAAAGCGCAGGAGCTGGCAGGAACATACGGTGTACTTCGTAGAGGCTGGTAAAGTGGACAAGGAAACCTGGGGACGGACAGCGACCATGGTTTTACTGCTTGCTTTCACAAAATACTACGTACTGGTTTGCTGCTCTCTAGCTGCTTTTTTTTGCTGCCTCCCCTCCTCTCAGGGGCCGTTGTCAGGCGCAAGGGCGACGTACGAGGCGGCGGTTTATCACGTCGCCGTGTTCATTCGATTTTGACGAGGATCGACTGATGTGGTCTGATTTCCATCGAGCTCTGGGCCGCGCTGCGACCATGCCGGCGTATCATTGGTGGTGGGCTATGTACCTTTTGGGTGAGGACACAGTATGCCCGGTACTTCTGCCAGAGAAAGTGGAGGTCCCTGCAGGACGCTAGAATGTTCCTGCTCCGAAAAGCAGTCCAAAACTCTACGATCCAAGAATACCCCGAGTTTTTTGGCTGCGACACGGGCAAGAGCGACTCAAATGCACGCACTGCACCCAGTAAGGAAGCAATACTTTGTAGGGAAAGAAAAGGCCTGGCCTGGCCCTTTTGCTGGCCTGTCCGCCTGTCTCTCTGGCCCTCTAGGCCTGGCCTAAGAAAAAGCAAGATCCGCTGGCGCCTTCCATAGCGGGGTTGAACCGAAGACATCAGACCATTTATTCCTTCCCGCCCTGCTTGCGCCCCGTCTTTTTTTCTCGCGCCACCGCTTCTCCTGCTCGCTCTTTCTCTTTTCTGAGTGCCGTGCTTCCATGTCAGAGAGCACCTTCCTGCACTTCCTTCACTTCCCAACTTCCTCCTGCGTGCCGCGTTCCTTCCTTCTCGGGATGAGGCAAACGATGGTGGGGGATATCTGAGGTGGGATTTTTGGCGGGTGACTGCCTTTTATTGACAAAATGCTTACGGAGCACGGGTAGGTCCCGTCTCTTTCCTCATTTGTGCGTGTGCGATTGATTGATTGCCCCGACTGTTTAATAGTGTAGGAGCATCGTAAAGAGAACAGGCCGTCGAGAGAGCAAGAGAGGATCAACCAACAGGCTGTCAACGGTGTCAACTGCCAACGCCAAACCCCGTCTCCAGAAATCTAGATTGCCGCCGATTTTGTGCAGAAGCCATCCCACAACCTGTCCCACAAGCTCTCCATCCGAAGCCAAGCCTAATTCTCTGCCAAGCATGCGCTACGAGATACAGAAAACTACTGAGTACGCGATGCCAAATCAACACAGCGCTTTTCTAGTGCCAGAAAAACGTCAAAACGCAACGAGGTACCTAGGCAGACAAAGTAGGTGGGCAAAGACTAAAGAGGCAAAAACTAAAGAGACGCCCGAAGCAAATAGACGCTGTTGGAAGAGCCTCCGTGGTCGGCAACATTGCGAGTCACGATGGGCAATGCATATGCACAAGAGGACGACGAGGGACGAATTACGGACGGTAGATTCAGACTAGAGAGAGAGTACGTCGTAGGTGGGGGAAGAAAAAGAAAGAAAAGGAAGTGAAGGAAGTAAACGTTTACCGTTGTGCCTTGGAGCTCGTGCCTCGTACTAATTCTACTTTGTACCCGTCTGTCCAACCATGTGCTTCGCCTTGTGATTGTAATGGGGGCTCGCTCGACAGCGTACGGAGTTCTCCGCGAGTTGACGTAGAGCTATGTACCTTGTACTCCTTCATTCACAGTGACGCTCCCTGAGGATGCTCTCAGAGATATTGTGCACCCACTTGCTGCATTTCACCTCACACTCTCTTTTTTTTTTGGTTTTCGTGTGGAAGTGGCTGGCGTCGCAGTTTCCGCCCTGTTGCTTTCTGCACCTCCTTGAAAAAAATAGCTGTGTCGCCTGTCTCGTGCCGTTACATCGCGTGCCGGCTGACTCCGTTGAGTAAAAACAGGTTGGTGAAGAGCACATGAGTGATGTCAGAGTAGGTAGGCCTTGTATCCGAGACGCAATGTGTTCCCGTTGACAACAGAGATGGAATCTCGGCAAGGGCATCGGGCCAGTAGATATCAGCTTGGCAGCAGACATCTAAGATTTGGATTCATTCGAGCCCCAATTTATCTTCACATGGGATTCATATTTATTTCATTAACTTCAAAATCAAAACTGTATAACAAGACAAACAAAAATGAAAACAGTAAAAGATTTCGAAAAATAAAATAAAGGATCAATTCAAGAGGGTTCGGTACATGAGATGAGCTCAAGATAATCCAAAGGAAAACAAAGTAAAAGGCTTGTGATGTGTCAAGTATGTACAAAAAAAAAGGCCATAAGGATTAGAAGGGTATCATAAAGAAGATGAAAAAAAATCAAAGCTTCAACGCAGCAGCCATATTGCCCATCCTCGTCTACAAGCTCAGCATGGCCATACCGACGAGCACAAACAGAGCGGCCATCGACGACGGCAGAGAGCTCCTCGTGCCGGCATTGCCCAGACCGTCCGTTGGGTTTGCCGTCGGCTTCGAGGGGCCCAGACCGTCGCCGGTCGGATCCGTCCCGCTGCCCTCGACCTGGACCTGGGTGGCATCACCAGGCGCGAAAAGAACACCCACGGTGTCGGCACCGTCCACATCGACTTCTTCTGGTGTCAGCAGCGGGTTCTCGAGGGACTCGCACGACGGGCGAACACCATTGTTGGACGAATACGACGACGACGACGACGACGACGACGACGACGACGACGACGACGACACATTGGCCGCGATCTCGTTGGTCACTGAGATGGGCAGGTCGAAAATGGTGTAGTGGTCGACGCCGTTGAGCCGAAAGTTTTGGCGAATGGAGATGTTGTAGACGCCACGGGCGCTGTCCAGCGCAATGGGCTGGCCGTTGCCGACCAGACAGGCGGGCCAGACCCAGTTGACGTGCTTGACGGTGCTGGTGAGTTCCTGGAGCATGATGGGTCCGAGCGACGCGCCGTTGCCCGTCTCGGTGCCGTTGCTGATGGTGAAATTGTGCTTTGTATCGTAGCTGTACAAGAACATGGTAATGTTGTGGATGAGGCTGGGACTCTTGGAAGCCAGGTTGACGGCCAGTGGAAGCTTGCCGTCGGCAGTGACGTCGATGGCGACCTGCAAGACGTCACCGCCGAGAGGTGTGCCCGGTTGCGGCGCGTTGACAATGGCGAACCCGGGCGTAAAGATTTGACCGTTGGAGATGGTGAAGTTGACGGCGTTGGCGGTGGTGAGGAGAAGGGCCGAGGCGAGGCCGGCGGCCAACCAGCCCAAGCCGGGCAGTCGATGCTGTGGCATTGCCGTGCTGTATGTCTATAGGGTTCTGTAGTGAGGCAGGGGCAAACGGGCAAAGTGTTGTTGACGATGTTGAGGATAGTATCGCGAGAGTTTTCGTAGAAGTGCAACAGAAGACTTGAAGGAAGCAAGAGGGAACACTTTACTCAGATCAAGTCTTTCTAAAAACGAGGCATCCATCTTTAAGGCTTTTAAGAAGTCTTCAACTACGACGTACGCAGTATCAAATAAGAGGCCATCGTGTGTGCGGGTTCGCCACTTCCCTGTCCTGGTAGCCAAAGAATGATGAGAGTTGCAGCAAGGACCAAGAAGCAAAAGCATGACGACAGGGGTGATAGTGCCCAAACAAGAGAAAGAGACACTCAGAGACGGGACCAGAGCCGCCAGTCGCGATGCTCGCATTTTCCTTTGAAAAAGTTAAACCATGGGCACGGACGGCCCGCGGAAACGTTGATTCTGTGGTCCGTCGTGCTTGGCTCACAGTGGACATGGAGATGACTGGGGGTGGACACGTCTGGTAGATGCAGGTGAGATACCTGGGAATGAGGAAGTGAGAGAGTACGGAGTATCTTGGCCACCTAAACCGTCTCGGACGTTTCCAAGTTTTGCAGACTTTATGCGTGCGCGCGCGGAAGGCGACGGTCCGGGTTGTGTTTCTTGTTGGATGCTTCTCCGTACAGCCACAGACCAGGAATGACAAATTCGATGCAGGGGAGCAAGGCTACGAGAGAGTGTGCGAAGAGAGGGAAACCGGGAGCGTGGAACTCGCGTGGAACGGTGTACTGCTGATGTATGAAGCATGACGCAGAACTGGGCAACACTGCAAACAAAAACCAAGAAATAAAACAGACAGTCACGAGTAGGGCCAACCGGGCCGCGCACCGAAGTTTCCCACCAACAGGCGAGTACCAAGCGAAGTTGGCTTGTTGGAGTCCAACTCGATTGAAATGACAGCCAATAAACCAAATGGGGGCGGATGGAGGAAAACGTGGAGAGAACGTGGCATCGCTTTGCGGCGTTGGATGCGGTGTTGGAAGGGAGGATTAGATGCACTCTTTCAAACAGTGATGCACCAGTCGCGAAATAAAGTTTTTCGGAGGAAAAAAACAGGTCTTTCTCTTTCCGTCCACATTGATGATCGATTCATCATTCCACCCTCCGCGGGTGATGCGCATTGTCACGCCAGGTGAAGCAGGTGAAGCAGGTGTTGTTTCACAAGTCGAGGGAGCCTAGACTCCGCGACTGTTTCTGACCCCTGCACCCACGAGTCCAAGAGCCTGGTCATCCGCTGGCAGTGTTTTTCTTTTCTTTCCCAATAATATTTTGAGCTTCTTCTTTGGAATTTCTTTGGAATGCAATCGCTGTGCTAGTATGCTGTGCTATGAAACAAAAACGGTGACGAGAAGTGGCCGTGTATATGGCCCGTACGGAGTACTCTGTTGATATAAATTACTTCCCCTTTGCTGCCGCCGTCAGTGCTGCGGCCAGCGATGGCACCTTGCGGCCCACGCTCTCCCGACTCCGCAGCGTCAGGACGGCCGCCCGCTGGGCCACATCCATGAGCTGCTCGGTCCGTCCGCCTTGTGCCAGGCCGGCCACCAGGGCGCCCATGAAGGTGTCGCCGACGCCGTTGACCGACACGACCTCGTGGGTGGGCACGTCCTCGACGGACGAAAAGAAGCGCATGTAGACACCACCGACCGTGGGCTCGGTGTCGTTGTGGTCCTGGCCGGGGACGTGGGGCGGGGCGCGGACCAGCAGGTAGGGCGCGGCATCGCGGTCGTGCAGCAACGGGTCGTCACGGCCCAGCAACTTGGTGAGGAGGGCACCGCGGCTGCCGAGCTTGGTGATGAGGGTGGGGATGTAGGGCAGCAGCTGGACGGCCTGCTGCGGGACACCCTCGTCGGTGAGCGCAAAGGACGTCAGACGGACAAAGCGTTCACGCGCACCGGCACCCAGCCCCAGAGCATCGATGACGCGGAACCAGTGCGTGTCGTCCAGGAGAAAGCCGCGGCGCTGGGCGGCGGCGTGCATGGCAGCCAGCTCATACTGGTTGGGTGTGGCGAGGTCGACGAGCGGGCGTGGGAAGACGAGACTGCCGCGGTCCTTCTTGTCGGGGACCTCGAACAGACGACTGGACTTGGCCACCGAGACAGGCTCAAAGGCGACTTGCGCACCGTGCGCGCGGGCGGCCTGGATCCAGCCGTGCAGGCCGGCCGCGCTCCAGTTGCCATCCGCGACGAGCCAGCTCGGCTGGGCAGCCGCGACGGCGGACGACCAGTGCTTGGCCAAGGTGTGGTGCTCGCTGGCAAAGATGGCCATGTCGGCCATGGCGACCATCAAGTTCTTGTCGGCGCCGTTGACGGCGACGTAGTGGGCCGTGCGCGCAGCGCTGTAGGTAGCGGCGTCCAGCTGGCGCACACCGGCGGTATCCAGCCCGTTGGCGGCCATGGCGGCGAGGACAGTTTGACCCGCAATGTCCTCGCCCACGAGACTGCAGAGACGCACACGCACACCTTGCGGACTGCCGATCGAGTGGGCGGCGAGGGCCACATTGTGGCCGACGCCCCCGACGGTGGGCACAATGGACGCCGGGTTGGATGTGTGCAGTTTGGGGGCTGGGTCGGCGGTTTCGCTGCCGTGGCCGTGGCCGTCGCTGACGTAGTCGCAGCTCAGGTCGAGCGCTACAGAGCCGGCCACAAGCACGTCAACGCGGCCAGAAGTCGTCGCCGCGGCGGGCGTGGTTGTTGTTGTCTCGGATACAGTCTCTCTCGCGGGGGTGGAACGCGTGGCAGGATACGATGTGTAGGATGAACTATATCGCGTAAGCTAAATACAGAAAAAAGCCACGTGCAAACGTCACTTCATGGACTCGACGCAGCCTACCTCTTCTCGTTGCCCTCCACCAGCGCGCTCAGGTGCACCGCCATCTTGGCCGCCCGCGCTACATTGGCCTGCACCAGCGCCAGGTTTGCATCCACAGCGCGATGGTCCGTCAGCTCGCGAATCCGCCGCAAGACAAAGGGCGTGTTGCGGTTGCCCGTGTGGCCGCCCGCGGCGGCCTCGTCGACGGCGCGGTCCACGATGGCCTCCATCTCGAGGCGGGGGATTTCCGACACGTGCGGGATCGCATTGGCGAACACCAGGCCCGCCTCGATGCCCAGCTGCTCTTGGGCCCAGATGATGGCGGCCGCCTCTTTCTCGTCGGCAACCACAGACGGACTGGGGATGCCGCTCTCCCGCGCCCAGAACGCCGGGAAGTCCACTTCCTTGTCAGGGCGGCCGTCCGCAAAGGTGCCCACATACACGCCCTGCGTCTCCAGGTACTCGAGCGTCGCCGCAATGTCCAGGAAGCCTTTGCTGCCGCTGCTCACAACGGCCACGCGCGTGCGGCCCAGTTCAGACAAGTCGGCCGAAATGTCCATGTGGTCGTGCCAGCCGCGGTGCACGCCGCCGAGGCCGCCCGTACCAAACACGCGGATCCCGGCCAGCCGGGCCAGCACCATGGTACCCGAGATGGTGGTGCCACCGTGGCGTCCGCGCTGGTGGCCACGAGCCGACATGACGGCCAGGTCGCGGCGCGAAACCTTGGACGCGCCCTCGTCGACCATGCGGTTGATTTCGTCGGGCGACAGGCCCACACTCGGCACGCCATCAAGCACGCCAATAACGGCCGGCACGCCGCCGTTCTCGCGGACAATCGCCTCGAGCCGCAGGTCTGCGGCCAGGGCGCCGTGTGTGTAGATGGTGGACTCGAGGGCCACGACGGGCTGGTTGGTCGCGATGGCGGCCTCGATCTCTTCAGAGACGTGCAGGAGACCGCGCAGAGGGGACTTGGCTGTCGCTGTCGAGGACAGGAACCGTGACCGGCTTGCTGTCCTTGCTGCCATCGCCGTCGAAGCGGTCGGCCAGCTCCGAGGACGCCGCAGACAGCTGCTCGTCTGTCTCCACACGGCGGCCATGATGTACTCAGTAAGAGTGTGTGAGGGTGTAGGAGAGAGAGAGGGTGTGTGTGTGGGAGGGTGAGTGCTGTAAGGGAATGGGAGAAGAGTCGTGCCCTCTGTTGTGCTGTTGTGAGAAGTGGCCGTGGACTGTCTTATCTGTCGTGATGTGTCTCGGTGAAGTTGAGTCAGTCTCGGTGAAGTTGAAGGGCGTTCGGCTTAAGACGTCGGACGGGGGGCTGCGAACGCGGCGGGCGGGGCAATAGCGGCTCAACCTGCTGTGGAGTGCTGATAACGATCACCTAAGTCGGAGAGCTCACCGCTAACGGCCTTGTCCGATGTGGAAAGCGCAAGCCAAGGCTTTCTTTATCGTGAAACGGAAAGAACGACTGAAGCTGTTTCTCTTAAAAATAAGTACAAGTAAGATACAATCAAGGAAAGAGCGACAAACTCCGTCCTTTGTACACTGATAAGATTCTTGCCGGTGTCACATGTTCAAAGTACAAAACAGCCAACGCAGTCTCTCGTTACTCAATGCGCACTACTGCGTATGCATAGTAGATAAAGCCAATGGACCCGTTATCAATTCGCAAACCGATTTATTAGTGAAATGCCGTTCCATCTACTCCGTACTTTTCTTTCGTCTAGAGAGCAGTGCCTTGACAACTTCGTGTGGGGCATATACTTTCCTGTGATTGGTTGATGGTGTTGGCAGCACTTTTGGCAGGAACGATGGCTTATCGATAAGCAATTATCTTTTTTTTTTTTGGCTGGTCAAATTCTGCCCTCAGAAAAAGTCAAAGTCTGAAGCGCATCGCCAAACAACCACCACAATCCACAATCCACGCACTCGCGATTGGCGACTTTTTGACGTTTCGACTTCCCTCCTCCGCCCATACCTTCACACACAGCCATGGCGCCACATCCAAAAAGCGACCGCCAGGTGGCACCCCCATCCAAAGACGCCGACATGTCTGACGCGGGCAGCTCCGACTGGGAGATTGACGACAATGGCAAAGCCGGCAAGCAGCAGCAGCAGAAGCAGCAGCAGCAGCAGCGGAGGGCACCCGTGCTTGAAAAGGACTCGGACGAAGAGGATCTGGAGCGGCTCGTGCTGGGCGACCGGGCAGGCTTCCGTGCCCAGCTCTTTGGCAGTGGCGACACAGTCGTAGACGCCAGCCGGTCGTTGGACGAACTCGCTCTGGCCGTGCTTGACGACGGCGGCGCCAACGACAGCGAAGACAACCCGTTTGAGGACGCCGAGGATGCCCACATGTTCCTGTACGACGAGTCGATGCAGGCGCACACGTCGTTCTCGACCGGCTTGACCAAGCAACTGAAGAGCACGGCCGACAGTGGTGGGGACCCGACCCGAATGCCCCTGCGTGGGAGGACAGCGACGACGAGCGGCTGGTGGTGTCGCTGGCCGGCCGCACGCAGCTGCGCAAGCTGCGGCGGACGGAGGGCGAGGACATGGTGAACGGCACGGTGTATGCGGCGCGGCTGCGGCAGCAGTACCTGCGGCTGAACCCGCAGCCCGGGTGGGCGGTCGAGGCGGACAATGCACGGCTGGCGCGGCTGCAGCTGAAGGGCCTCAAGGTGAAGAGCAAGAAGGATAAGAAGGAGAAGAAGGCGAAGAAGACGAAGAAGACAGAGCGGAGACGGTCGACGGGCGATGCCGCCGACCTGTCCGACGAAGTGCGGCACAGCGACTCCGATTCCAACCTGGACGCCGCCTCGGCCGACTCGTCTTCCGACTCGGACGCCTCGTCCGACGACGAGGCCAGCTACGAACTGCTGGGTGCCGCCCTCCCCCTCGACGCGCTCCTGAAAAACACCTCCGCCATGGCCAGTGCCAGCCAGATGCTCTTTGCCCAGGGCGGCGGTGGCAGCCTAAACCGTGCGCGCCGTCTGCGGCCCGAGGTCATTGACATTCAAAAGACACGCGATATCCCACACCGCACGCCGGCCCGGTCGGCTCGCTCAGCTTCCACCCGGCCTACAATGTCTTGCTGTCGTCCAGCACGTCGTCTGTCCTGCACCTCCACCAGATCGCCCCCGGCGCCCACCCGACGCCCAACCCGCTGTTGACCTCGGTGCGCGTGCGCCACACACCCGTGCGCTGCTCTGCCTTCTTGGCGGATGCCCCCTCCTCTTTGGGTGCCGCGGCCGCGGCCGACGCCCATCAAATCGTCTTTGCCGGCCGCCGCCGGTACTTCCACACGTGGGATCTCGTCACCGGCAAAGTGCAAAAGATCCACCGCGTGCAGGGCCATGCCCTCGAGCACCGCAGCATGGAACGGTTCCGTCTCAGCCCGGCCGGCACCCACATGGCCATTGTGGCCACGGACCGCAAGCGCGGCGGTATTGTCAACGTGCTGGACGTGCAGACGATGCAGTGGGTGGCCCAGGCGCGGCACGAGAGTGTGGGCGGCGTGGCCGACCTGCAGTGGTGGCGCGACGGCAGCGGCATGACGATTCTGGGCCGCGATGGCAGTGTGGGCGAGTGGAGCCTGGAGACCCGGCGGTTTGTCGGCGTGTGGCGCGACGATGGCTCGACGGGTGGCACGGTCCTGGGCCTGGGCGGTGGACAGGTGGCTGGCCAGACGGGCGGGCCCGAGATGCTGGGCGGGGACCGGTGGGTGGCCATTGGCTCCAAGACGGGCATCACCAATCTGTACGACCGTGCCCAGCTGGTGGAGACGAAGACGAACGGGAACGGGAACGGGAACGGGGCCGGAACGGGAACGGCTCGGCCACAACGGTTGTGGCCAACCCCACCCCCTCCGCGTGCTCGAGCAGCTAATTACGCCCATTACGAGCATCACCTTCACGCCCGACGGTCAGCTCATGGCCTTTGCCAGCGAGCACAAGCGCGACGCCCTGCGGCTGGTGCACCTGCCCAGTGCCACTGTCTACCGCAACTGGCCCACCAGCAAGACCCAGCTGGGCCGCATTACTGCCGTGGCGTTTGGTCGGGACAGCGACCTGCTGGCCGTCGGCAACGACGCCGGCAAGACGCGTCTGTGGGAGATTCGGGCTTGAGCGTAAGCGGGCGTGTGAGCTGCGAGTGTGTGAGCTGCGAGCGTAGCGAGAGAGAGAAAAAAAATTAAAAACGGCGCAAGGGTTCGGATCACGGTTTTTCTTTTGTTCTTTTTTTTTTGTTTCATTTTTGTTCATTTTTGTTATTCGTATTAGTCAGTACGGACGTCTGCATGTCTAGATCTATCATACAAGCATATTAATTGCAATTGTCATCCTCCTCCTCCTCCTCCTCCTCCTAGTTAATCGTCGCCAGCAAGGCGGCCAAGGGGCTGCCGGACACAATCTTCTTCCGTGCGTAATACCGGCCCGTCGTCTCGGTGTACGAGGCCATGGCGTGACGGCTGCCGAATCGGCGCACGGGCCTGTTGGCCGCGGCAGCTTCCAGAAAGTCGCGAATGTTGACCCAGACACTACGGAGGGCCTACGATGTTAGTGCAAGAGAACCTCGCATTGGTATGTAGAAAAAACCAACCTTTTTGCACTGAGTCTTGCTGGTAAAGTGGCCCTGAATGTCGAGCACGGTCATGAGTTGTTGCCAGTGGCCGAGGGCGTCTTCGTTGAAGTACTCTTCCCAGCGCCCGAACGCCAGGCTCTTGTTCTTGTTCCTGTTCTTCTTGGCCATCTTGGCTTGGGGTGATTTCGTATGTCAAGCCGTCCGTGACAACAAATTGATGTTGCTTTCTGAATCCAGTCACGATATACTGTGGCCATCAAGATGTCTTGATGCCTTGGGCATGGAGTTCGGCAGGGACGAGCATATCAAAGACGCGACAAGAGCCCCAATAAGACCGTACGACGGTCTCCATTACTTGTCTGCCAAAAGGCAAGAAAGGCAAGGAAGGCAATGGCTACACGTGCATTCCCTGCTTTTTTTGTTTGCTCCAATGTCCGTTCGTCTTCGCCTTGCTTCTCTCTTGTTCGCCGTCGTTCACCCAATCGCACCCGCTTGCATTCAAGTCAAGTGAATGTCGTTGCCGGTCCTCTTGCCATTTTTTTTAGCAATTGAATGAAGGCAAACTGCGGTCCATTATCAGCATGCATAATATTGGATGCCAGCTGTGTTTCAAAGTCATATCGAATTGCCATACAAGATGCTTTGCTGCTCTTTGCTCTCTCGAAAATCGTCCTTGACACCTCTGCCTCTTGAACCCAAAGAGTAGTGAATAGCGCCAACAACAACTAGTCCGGGGCAATGGCTCAGTTGGGAGAGCGTCAGACTGAAGTTGCACTTCAAGTCATACAATATATCTGAAGGTCCTCGGTTCGATCCCGAGTTGCCCCAATTTTTTGACTTTTTGACCTTTTCGCACCAGAACATTGTGACAAACAAATTGCCTGATGGCTTTCGGTATTTCTAATTCATGTTTTTTTTTACCTTTGCTTCTGGGTAACTCTTGTTTCTTGGAAGGAGGGGGGCCACTTAATTCTTTCTATATCATCTATATTAAATAAAACAAACCAACAAGCACTGCATTTTGTTCACTGCCTCGCCATCTAAACCAGAATATAAGCAAACTCGGAAAATAAATGACAGACATAATTTGAGAAGGAAACAAGGCCATTAAACGTGTGATTAACTGATTGTCATAATAAACATCAAGTGACATTAGACTCATTAAACATGCAAGGGAGTGATATCAGAGACGTCGTCTGTCGTGGTGAATGGAAGACATGAAAGGGAAACGAAAGAAAAGCGAGGGTGGCTGAAAATAGACTGAAACACGAGAGAATGAGAAGAATACTGTCAAGGCAGTTTTAGGTAAAATATTGTGGCGCGCGTCGAATGTGTTCCGCCGCTGAGTCGTAGTCGCTGTCGCTCGTGTTGTCGAGCTCGTCATTGTCATCATCGGAGTCATCCTCACGGCCCATCTCTTCTTCGCTCGTCAGCTGCTCGTGGATGCGGTACAGCGACTTGAGCCAAAGGCCAAACATGGCCTCGATCTCGGCGACCTCTCCACTCGTCGTCGACTTGGTATGTCTCTTGTTCGTCTTTTTCTGAGCATCCGCCACCAACTGATCGCGCAGGCGCTCGTAGGCCTCAATCATGACCAAGATCTGGAGGGCCGAGCTGGTGTTGTCGGCGGCCGGTACAGAGGGTGCCAGCGGCGAGCGAGGGGAGGCAATGGCCGGGCTGTACCCGCTGTTGGTACCGTTCTGCTGAAGCTGGCGGCGCGTGGCAGCACGTTGAGACGCGGCCGTGGCCGCGGCCGGGGACGACCGTTGCAAAACAGCCGACGACAGCTCGCGGGTCAACAGGTCGACGCAGATCTGGAGGCTCAAATTGTCGGTCGGGGCTGGCTGCGGTGCCGCCCAAGCCGGGGGAGGCGTTCGCATCTTTTCGTAGATGCTGCTGTTGGCGGCGGCGACATCGCTAAAGTTGTTGAGGCTGTTGTTGTCGTGGATGCCCATCATGCTGCTACGGGTGCACAGGGGTGGCAGCGGCGGCGGCGGCGCGGGCGAGTTGATGATATCCCGCGGGATCCACTCGGTGAAGGTGGCGGCCGGCAACAGTGGAGCGTCGTCACGACCGGGCGACACAAGCATAAACTTGCGCTGCGAGCCAGTGGCGGCGGCGTTCGCCTGGAGGCTGTTTGCGCCGACGCTGCGTCGCAAGCTGTTGCGGCTCTGGCTGTTGTGGCTCAGGCTGTTGTGGCTCCGCGGGCCACCCGAGTTGGGCCGTTGGAAGGAAGAGTCCATGCCGACCTCTGATTTGCCGTCCATTGTTGACTGAGAGTTGCGCGATGCCAGAAGCGCGCGGTACTCCTCGGCGATGCACTCGATGCTGGACTTGGACTGCAGGAGGGAGAGCTCGACGTTTTTTAGTTCGGCCTCAACGAGTGTGGCAGTTGTCGTGGTCGTGGTCGTGGTCGCCACAGCCTCTTCGGCACTTTCGAGTTGACCAATCGCATACACTGGCGTCTTAACCTTGCGGCGTGGCCTGGTGGTGGTAGCGGTGGCCTCAACGGAGGAGATGGACGAGGGCGAGTCGGGTGCGGACGGGGAGTCGCGGCTGCTACCAGAAAGATAAGATAGTTCGGGGACAACACGGCGACAATCACTGCCGCTACCACTATCGGTGCTTTCGTTGTCAAAATCAAACTTGCTGCGGTTGCGTCTCCGGCCAAGGGTGTAGGCGAATGGGCCGTCCACAGAGCCGTCAGGCGAGGACGCGACGCAAGACGAAGTCGATCCGTTGGCCGACAAAGGAAGATTGTGGTAGGACTGTGTGACGGAGGTGGCGGCCGTCAGGGGCGAGAGAGGCAGAAGAGAGGTTGAAGGCCGCCGATGTCGGCGAAGACATGGACGCGGACGAAGAGTCAGACATGGCGGAAGAGGGGATGGGGGAGAGAAGAGAATCAGCCACGGGCATGGAGGGCACAGTGACGGGCGCAAGGCCGGCCGAGTGCATCGACTTGCGCGATGTGTATGATGACTGCTTGTTGGCCGTAGAGAGCGTTCCCCGTACATCAGCCTCCTTGGGTGCGATTGTGTTTTGGTGTTGGGAATGGCTGTAGGGGCGGTGGAACATGGGGAACGGCCGTGCCGCCGGCTTCTCTGTGGTGCTCGCAGGCTGCGCTCCCAGGGTTTGAGGCAGCATGGTTATGCGCTTGGTACGTGACGCAGATGGGGGAGTGCTCTTTCGCCTGTGGGCGTGGCTCTGGGAGGAGCGCTCCTGCGCGCTGATTCGCTCATGCTCTTCCATCATCTGGAAAGCGCGAGCTTGAGCTGCTGCCTGTGCCGCCTTCTTCTGCGCCTGAGCAGCGTCCTGTGCAGCTTCCTGAGCATTACTGAGTGCCTGAAGCTCAGCAGCTGCCCGAGACTCAGTGTCAATGAGCACCGTGCCGGGGCTACTTTGGCGTCTTAAGTTTCCATGTGACATAAAGTTGCTGCGGTCAGAGGGTGTGGATGTTGCCGTCAAGGGCCGCCCTGTTGCCGTAGTCTTGGTGGGTGCAATAGGAATCGTAGAGGTGATGGCCGTCGCTACTGCCGGCTTTGCGGGCTCGACTCGTGATGAACCGGGTCTTATCTCAGAACCTGTGGCCGTAGTCGGAGTAGCTGTCGCGGCACGAGTGGAGCTTGATGACCGGGTGGTGTTGGGCACACGGCTGGTGCTGGCTGAACGGAAAAAAGACCGGGCCCTGCTCTCACGACGACCCTGCTTCTCTTCCTTAGCGGGGGCGGGGTTTGTTACGGCCGCCAGTGCCGGTCTGGTGCTGGCGTCACGGCTGGGAGGTGCTCGTGATGCGTCGTACTTGGTAGCAAGAAATGACTCGTCGCCGGGGAGCTTGACGGTCTGGACACCGCCGACATCCGGTGCCGGGGCCGCCGTTATCGTAGTATTCGCAGTTGCAGTGTCCATATCTGTGTCGGACAGCTTCGCCACCTTTTGCAGCTTTCGCCGGAGCTTCGGGAAGTTGTCTGGCATTGGTTCAACCTTGGGCTCCTGCTTGCTAAAGCCGAAGAAGAGCGAGAAACTCTTGCGGCGCTCTGTTGTCGCCATTGTGTGTTGTGAGTAGTTTGGTGTCTGAGTTGGAGTTGAGAATGAGTAGAGGATCTCTTCTTGGTTCTTGATTCTTAACTTTTCCTCGGCACACAGGAGCAGTTTTCGAGAAGAAAGATCCGTGGGCACGAGTATCAAGTTCGACGACCGAGGGTTGCCTGCAGTCTTGGCGCAAGCTGTGCGTATGTGAGTGGAAGTGAAAGTGTGAGGATGAAGAGAATTGTGTGGTTGTAGATTTTGAGAAGAAGAAACAACAGAACGAGCTGACTGAAAGCAAGGGTATGATTAAAGTGAAGGGACTCGAAGGGGAATAAAAAAAATATTACGAGATCGAAGGGCGAGGGTGGGAGGAATTAAGCATTATATCAAGCAGATGGCCATAGGGGGGGTTTCTTGAAAAGCTGCAGTCAGACACGGGCTGCAGGTTTTCATCTTTTTTTTTTTGCTTCTTTTCCCATTGGATCACACTTGGGCCAGCCCCCCAGGTATGATTTTATCGAGATCCAATGCGTGAGCGACCTGTGTGGTCAACCTCACCACATGGGATCCAACTCTAGCCAGCCTGGTTCTTTGTTTGCTTGGCGGCCTGGTGCGTCTTGCTTCGGCTGATAGCGCAGTTTTGCAGTTCCCCCTCCCTCTTATTGCGGCTTTAGGTCTGTTGTTCTTTGGTTTTTGAACTTGGCTGTTGGATATTATCGATTTTTGGTCATTTTCTTTCTTGTCCCAGTATTCACAGCATTTGCTTTCTGTCTTTTGGCTGCTGATCGTCTGGCCTTGTCTCAGTTCGTTCACTGGGCGCTGCCGAACGTCCTTCGTGTTTTGGAGAAGAAGAGAAAAAGGACCCATCTGAGCTGGGCTTGTTTTTTTGATGCACGATTACCTCATAGCCGTGAAAGACGAGCTGGGAGGAGAAGAAGATGGTAGCAGAAATCCACGCTAAGACGCTAACATGTCAGAGGAGCGTCTGCGTCTTTGCACAGAGGCTGGACTGGGGCCCCATCTGCAGTTCACTCTCGTATTCGCTCGAGCGTGCATACAGCTAGCAGCCAATCCGCGTTGCCAGCTGCGGGCCTGCAGAGCTGCGAAGAAAAGATCGTCCTGAGTTCCCCGTACTGAGTATATACGAGTAGGACGCACTGCTGCAGAAGCGGATGGGGCATTACGAGGTAGTGTGGGTTCCTGTTGCTGGGTCCGCGGTGTGGTGTCGAGTGTGAGTCGAGTGTTGCGATTGTTGCGTGGTGGGTGCAAGTGGTGTTGTCAAAGTTTGTGGATGAGATCAGAAGCTAGCAAAAAAGAAGAAAAGAAGAGCCAGAAAAAGACGTCAAAGGCAGGGGTACGATAATAGTGACGATGTACAACTCTGGAAAAGAACTCTTGATGTCAGCCCGTTCGTTCTTTCCTGCGAGATCCCCGAGCCTTAGTGAAAGTCGGCCACAAAGAGAAGGTACGACCCCGCGGCAACGAGTTCACGAGGAAGGAAAGAGAGAGGGAAGGCGCGAAGCACAAAAACAGGGAACCCATTCAGGCGTACTGTCAAGCCATGATACCTCGAAAGAAAGAGAAAGCTAGGCAGGCACGGAGCAGGCTGGAAAGGGTCGCCAAAAAATCAACCGAGCAACAGGGAAGGAGCAACCCTTGGAGGACCATGATGCAATCGCACCCAACGTGTAAGTCTTAAGACGAGACTAGGTGTGGGCGACCGGGGCCCGGGCCCATAATTTTTTGACTTTTGCGCTGGACACAGCCGGCTGGTGCGCAAACTAGCGTCCGCAAGCGAAAAGATACTGCGTACAGGCAGCCGGCGGGCTACTTGGACCGGCCACGCATTACACAGCGTCACGCAAGTACCCGAGTTCGCCAGCAGTAGGCTTTATGTTTCTTTTTTCTTGTTTTCTATTTCTCTGAGATATCCACTTCCTTTTCGCTCCTGTCCACAACTCATGCGAATGCGCGATACAGCGTTGATCGACGTTTATACCTCCTGTACTGTGTACTCCTGGACGCACAGCAGTTTTCTGTCATGCCCATAGCGAAGACATGGAAAGGAGAAGGAATGCACATAAAGAGGATGGATTTCAGAGTGGAAGAGCAGAAGAGCACAAAAGTAGAAAAGCAGAAAATGAAGAAAAGCAATCGCAAAACTGCAAACGAAAGGCACTCTGGGCAGACCACAAATGGTCTGCGCATGCGAAACCCACGTCATCGGGATTGGAGGGGCCAGTGTTGGGCGGTGCATCCCACGAATATGCACGTCCCAGCCCTTCTTTCTTGTCTTTCAGGTGGGTGTGCTTGTTGCCTACATGCAGGGTTTTCCAGCCACCCTACGACGTACACTAAAAGCATCAGAAGAACTTTTCATGACAAGGAAAGAAATAAGATCAGAGAGAAAAGAAGAGGCATACATCAATGCAGGGTGAAGGGGACATGGATTGGGATTTGAAAAAGAGAAGCTTGCTGTCGGTGCGAGAGAGGGTAAGAAACTATGTGCTCTATGACAGTCAACTGGAATGCGGGAAGACGGTCGATCCGAGAGACACAGGCGAGACAGTAGTACGCACTACAGAGAACTCTAAAAGAACGATATTTTTGTTCCCGCCGACCGTCGCCAACAGCCCGTCTCGAGAAGGAGACGGGCCTCTCGTCCACATCGCCAAAAGCTGGTGACAGGCCTGTGATACGAAATACTCTGGGGCATGGGGCCATTGTCATTGTGAAAATGTGAAAATGGGTCTAAATGGGGCATCAATGCTCCAAAGAGACGACATCGATAGGACGCCACTTCTGCCAGATGCCAAAAATACACGTACTCATACTGCATGCTTGCCGAGAATGGGAGAAACCACTACCGAGAGAGTGGGCCTTGCTTCTGGAAGAAAGCCTGTTCCAAAGGGCACTTCCGGGCTTGACGAGCGTGGGATGCCTCTGCTTTGCGACGCACTGTACTTTTGGCTTTCTGTGGCTGGGGCACAGACCAACCACTCTTTTTGGAAAAAAAGACAGTGACGTGTGTCTATGAAAGCTGGGCTGGAGAAGAGGTGCAGAAACGAAGGATGGAGGAGGGGCAGGCAGCTCCACTCGAGAAGCACGATACGAGGTTTTTTTTCTTTCTTTTTTCATCGTCGTTTTTCACCGCCGAGGGCTTTTTATGTTCTGCAGCCAATTGACCACAACGATCGTACATGTACGCATAAGTAGCTGCAGACAATTGTCGAACAACAAAAAAATAACGGGCTGGATTTCACTGGGCTGGTCTGATTTCTTTGTGGCGATGTTGATCTTTCTGGACGGCTTGACGGCGTCGACGGGTGACACTCGTTCCCGCGCCCCACCATCATTAGGAGCATCCACTTGAAAATACGAGAAATACTGCGTACTTTGTAGAGCAGAAGAGCTATGGAGCTGCCAATGCTTCTGTTTTTGCCACCGCACATCCAGTGCAGTACGAAGAGAGCTTTTTTTATTACAATAAGCATACAATTCACCGTGAGACTGACCGTAAATCGTAAGAGTAGTCCCCTCGGAGTGCCGTCAAGGGTTGCTTCTTCGGCCTCATGCTGTCTCAGGATACTGAAGTTTTAGACATCAATGTTTTGGACTTCTGTATTTGTACTGAGTAGTGATATTGAAATTCTCCCGAGATCCTCTGAGTCTTGTCTTGATAACTCACGCACACACGTCTTCAGAGCCCTACGACTTATGGCCCACGACAATGACCCAAGCCCGAATGTGGTGCACATCTCCCCGACCCTGGGTCTGTGTATTCGACCTAGTGAGGTTGTGTGACTGGTAAAGCTGACCTCGGGTCTTGCGTCTTGCGTCTTGTGAGATCGGCAGCGCCTTTTAAGGCTTTGCAGCGCTTTGCAGCTGCAGGTCAAGTGTTGAGGGCTGGCCAGCCAGCGAGACGAAGTCGAACCACCAGATCGTCGACAGATACTCGCTTCTGCTTGGCCGAACTGGCTTCTCAGCCCCAGCCTCGTATTGTGAGCAAGCTCTTGCCTTCTTCTGGCTAAATAGGTGGCACTTCTAACTTTCCTTTTTTTCCCTCCTCCTTGCTCGACTGCATTTTAACCCGCCATGTCTTGGACGTTGTTTTGCACTTCCTGCTTGGCGCAGATCGAAGAAACACTCCAGAGGCCGCGGGCAAGGTCGATGCCAAGGTTTGAACGGCTGTGTCGTGCATTGAATACTGCCGGCCACAGACGAGGGTCGCCATAGACTGCAGCCTCGTATTTTTCTGTTTTTCTACCTGCAGCGAACTGGAGGCCATTTTTTTACAAAATCTTCTTTTCTCCCTTGCATTACGGAAAGACATCGACAAAGATTACGGCCAGGAGACGAAGCATTACCGTACGTCGTACAAGGCACAAGACGAACAAGATGCACGGCATACTCGCAGCATACTCGCATCACGCCGCACAGCACCCCTTGCCCTCTGTCGTGTCTGCATGTATCTGTTGTCCCACCTTGCACGCAAACACCTGCGAGAGGCCGAGCTTGCTACTCGATGTGTCGTCGACTCTCCTCCCATGAATGCGGCCAATGTGGCTGGACTCTTCTTTCTTCAGTTTGACTGCATTGGACGAACCTGACGAACCGTTGTGGCGCGTAAAAGAGAAAAGGTGGCCGCCTCAACTTCCTCGGGGCGGACAGCATCTGCAGCAACGCCACAACGCACAGCAACACAACGAAGGAGCGTTGCATACCACGTACGGAGTGCATACGTTGCACATATGAGAACGCATTGCAGAAGAAGAAAAAGGCTAAAGCAGACGGAAGAAATCTGGATTCCAGGGCCAGCAACGTGGGCAGCCGTGTCTGGCTTGTTTCGAGATTATGTTGTGATCCTCCACGTGCAAGCAATATAAGCCTTGCGGCAGGGTCAGACTTGGCAACACCCAAACCTATCGTCGTATCCTTAATCCGCCTTCACTCTCCAGAGTCTGGAATCTTCGAAACGTTTTTTTAATTTGTCGAGTGCTGCATGCGAGGGCAAGTCAATGGCAAAGAATAGAGACGGCTCAGACCTTCTCGTCAGCAAAATTAAAGAAACAGGTGGTGAGAAGGGGGGACCCAAAGAATAACACGCAGCCGGGACGGCCAGCCAGAGATATTCCACCTCCGATCGAGGAGTCCAAGCCCGGGGGAAAATGACCACGAGAAGAGCGAGAAGGAGACGTGCTTACGAGTACGCGGTACGACGTACTTTTACTCCGTACTGAGTAGAGGAAAAGGACAAACTCTGGGGAATAAAAGTGGGAGAAGTTGAGGCGACGGGACAATGGATGCCCCATAAATAGTTTCTCCATCAATCAGAGGCCATCGTTCGGGTAGGCGCCTACCCCCGCCAAACCTGCCAAAGCTTGTACGGCTGGTGCGCCGGTGCGATGAGCTGCCCCTCACTAAAAACCACTGAGCTACGACCCAAAAGAGCAGTCGGCCGCTGTTAGCCGCGTCGCGGGACCAGGAAGGTGCGATTCAGGAGCACGCACAAAGAAGGAAAGAGAGAAGGAGAAGCCGACGGCGACACTCCAAGGAAGTCAACAGGGGAGAATTACAGACGGAGCTTTGACGACGGAGAAAATAAGAAAAGTTTCTGCGAGTCATCTGGCCTGGCCTCTCTCGGGAGGAAGACTACATAACTGGACGGGCACGCAGCATCACGATCCGCCAGTAACGAACGGCCTGTTCTTTTGTTGACCCCATATTTTTGCGTCTTTTGCCCTCTACTGCTTCGCTCCTTCCTCAATTCACTCTCATCTGACTCCTTCCTAAGTGAGCGCGACACTGTGCTTAACCTTCTCGTTGCCTCCTCTTCTTTCGACTTCGCTTACCACCTCAGCGTCTTCTCAGCAATCACAGTCCCAACCTCACACCAACCCACACTCTCACACCACACACACACACATACACCACAATGGCCGACATCACAATCACCGGCTGGTCCACGCGCGACGTGCGGTTCCCGACGTCCCTCGACAAGACCGGGTCCGACGCCATGAACGCTGCCGGCGACTACTCGTCCGCCTACTGCATCCTCGAGACCGACAACCCGGACTTTACCGGCCACGGCATGACGTTCACCATTGGCCGCGGCAACGACATTGTCTGCGCCGCCATCAACCACGTGGCCGACCGGGTCAAGGGCCGCACGCTGTCGTCGCTGGTGGCCGACTGGGGCGCCACCTGGCGCCACCTGGTGAACGACAGCCAGCTGCGCTGGATTGGCCCCGAGAAGGGCGTGATCCACCTGGCGCTGGGCGCCGTGGTCAATGCCATCTGGGACCTGTGGGCCAAGGTGCTGGGCAAGCCCGTGTGGCGGATTGTGGCGGAGATGTCGCCCGAGGAGTTTGTGCGGTGCATTGACTTCCGGTACATTACGGACGCGCTGACGCCCGCCGAGGCCCTCGAGCTTCTCAAGGCGGCGGAGGTCGGCAAGGCCGAGCGGCTGCGCGATGCGGAGCAGAACCGTGCGGTCCCCGCGTACACGACCTCGGCGGGCTGGCTGGGGTACGGCGAGAACAAGATGGAGGCGCTGTTGCGGGAGACGCTGAGCAAGGGCTACAGGCACTTCAAGCTCAAGGTCGGCGGCGACCTCGACCGCGACCGGCTGCGGCTGGGCATTGCGCGCAAGGTGATTGGCTACGACCAGGGCAACGTGCTCATGGTGGACGCGAACCAGGTGTGGTCGGTGCCGGAGGCCATCGAGTACATGACGGCTCTCAAGGAATACAAGCCGTGGTTTATCGAGGAGCCCACCTCGCCCGACGATGTGCTGGGCCACAAGGCCGTGCGCGACGCCCTCCAGCCGTTTGGCATTGGCGTGGCCACGGGCGAAATGTGCCAGAACCGGGTCGTGTTCAAGCAGCTGCTGGCCGCCGGCGCCATTGACGTGTGCCAGATCGACGCGTGCCGGCTGGGCGGCGTCAACGAGGTGCTGGCTGTGCTGCTGCTGGCCAAGAAGTTCAACGTGCCCATTGTGCCGCACTCGGGCGGTGTCGGCCTGCCCGAGTACACGCAGCACCTGAGCACGATTGACTACGTGGCCGTGAGCGGCAAGCTGTCGGTGCTCGAGTACGTGGACCACCTGCACGAGCACTTTAAGAGCCCGGCCGTGATCAAGGACGGGTACTACACGACGCCCACGGAACCGGGCTACAGTGTGGAGATGAAGGCGGCGAGCATGGACGCGTACGAGTTCCCCGGCAAGGCGGGTGTGAGCTGGTGGCAGTCCGACGAGGCGAAGCCGATTCTTGAGGGCATCAAGATCTAGACGGCGCACTTCTCTTGCGACACGAAGAGAGCAAACAGTGTGTAGGCGAGACACACGAGGGGTCAAGCAGCATGGTTTGCTTGTCCGCAGGGCAACGATGGCATCCTGTATAGTAGTAGTGCCCTGATAGTGGTGGAGGAGGAGGAGGAGGGGAGAACGAGGTGGAAGTTGGGAAGAGAAAAGGACGAACAACGACTGACGACATGGCATGGAACGGGAAATTTTTACTTGGGAAAAAGGGCAACATCTACGGCAAAACTATCCTCACGAGGCGGCATTGCAAGAGCGGACCTGATTTTATGTATGCGTCGATTTATCTTGCACTTCTTCTGTTTTGGTTTCAGTTGTTTTATACATAGAGACAGAGAATATTAAACACTCGTGTCCACAAAGCTTCCTGCTCGTCCTTTGACCTATCTCAACACCTCAACTGACTACACCTCCACCAAAAACAACAGGCCAATACCCATGATGGGTTTTGCGCGCCCATTGACCGTCTCTAGACCGGGATGGGCTGTCAGGTTATAGTGTGCCGTCACCGACCACTGGTCGTTGCTCGTTGTCGTACCGGCACCGTAGCACATGGCAATGGCCGAGATGTGTGTCAGCGGCACAGGGCCCATGCTCATGCCCGGCATGCCCGGCATATCCGGGCCGGGCACCTGGCTAATGTATTCGGGCGACCCGCCGTAGGTGGCCACACCCTCGCAAATTGTCTTCCCGTTCTTGGCCGTGTCGAGCTGGATGGCGCCGTTGTGCAGGTGGCTGGCCGACACGAGCACTTCATAGTGCCTGGTGGCTCCGCCGGTGCCGGCGTCGGGTTTCCAGGCAACGGGCATCGAGTACGAAAAGACGTCGACGCCCGCAGGGACGGCCACTTCGAGCCATTGGTGTAGGTGCCGCAGAGGCCGTCAATGTCGAGCCAGACGGGACGGCGGGGGACCATTTTTCGGTAAAAGTCGCGTTGGCCGTCGTGTTGGCCGTCGCGTTCCCCTTTGGTGCCGGCACGTAGTCCCACGTTGCCGTCACGTAGACATCCCGCGCCGCCCCGACCTGCATGTTCATAATCTCGGCCACCAACAAGATGACCTCGTCCTCGGCAATGTAGTAGCCCGCCCGGCGCGTGCCGTTGAGCGTTAGGTCCACAGAGCCGCGCTCGTTGCCGGCGCCAAACATGCGCTGAAAACTGCCGCCATTGGCCGGCGCGCAGGTGGCGTCCGTGCGGTTGATGTTGATCATTAAACCGTGGTGGAGGTAGATGCCCGTGTCAAAGTTGGCCGTGGCACCGGCCGAGCCGTTGGGACCGTCGCCGTAGCGCACATCAAAGGAAAAGCCTGTAATGAAGCAGTCGCGGCAGGGCAGGTCGGCCATTTTCTGGAAGGTGCCCATGCCGTTATCGTCGCTGGTGTCGTTGGCGACCATGGCAGGGACGGCAAAGGGACCGCTGGCGGTGATGGCGCGCTGGATACCGAGCTGGGCAAGGGCGGGGGGCACAGTGAGCTGTTGGATGGTGCTCTTGTCCGTAGTAGAGAGAGTGTTGGTCAGGCCGGCCGGGCCGGTCGCGGCCAAAGCTGCCAGGAGAGAAGGGGCGTGCATGGTGAGGTGGTGGGGTGGATGCTGGCGATAAGGGATGAAGGTGAAGGTCAACAGAGGATGCTGACGGTGGACACGCCGTCCTTATAGACGAAGAACTCAAGGGGATAACTCGACGGGATAGAACAGGAGGCAGTCCAATATCAAAAAGCGTAAGACGGCGTTTCGCAGACAAGCCAATACCCGTGTCCGAACATGCGAGATGCATTTTCTGTTTCTGGATGTTCGTCAAAGCTGCTAAACTTGCTGGATCCTTCGCCGGCTCGCTTTCAGTGCAATAAAGCAGTGCCCCGCAGACCTAGGTGCAGGCTCGATTGAAAAGTCAACACAGCCTGATACGGACCCGGATAGACTCGTGTGGTTTGCGTGGAAGTAAGTGGCCGTCCAATATAAGAAAAGAACACTGCCCCATCATGTCTGCAACCGGCGACTTCGTGCGAGTCGTTACGACCCCAGGCAGTACAACGAAGTAGTCTGAATAGCAAAAACCAGACCAAAAGGAGAAGAAAGTAGAATGGAAGATGGTACGAAGGTAGAGGAACAGGTAGAGGATCAGAATGATTAAAGAAAAGGCGGAGGTGGTAAATTACCCGGATAGGAGCATGCCTCCATTCTGTGTCTCGTTTTCTGTCGTTCCCCAGCGCATGGCAGCCGGCACGGCAGGCGGGATCGTTGACTGTCCGCCCGGGCAGATAGCAATCAAGACAGTCGCGTTTTGATAAGAAGAAGAAGGGCAATTCCACTGCTTATTTCTCTTCTTGCTTATCTTCTCCCTCTTTTATATGCCCTGCCGTAGCGACGGCCAGAATGTCGTCTTCCAGCCCGGCCACGTGCACAAACTGGATACCAGCATTCTCGAGTGTCTGCCGCCCCGTGTTCTTGGACACGAACGTGTCGGGCTCCATGACGCCGGAATACACCGTCACCTCCCGGTGTGTCGTAGAGGAAGAGTCGCCCGCCAGCCGCAGGACTCTCTCCACGCACGGCAGATTGCCGCTCATGCGGAACGAGCAGGGCTCCATCGTCGTGTAGAGGGCGAGGCGGCGGGGCAGAATCTCTTCGCTGAGAGTAGGCAGCTCTTCCTCGGCCACGCCGTTCTCGGCAGCCAGTTTCATGAAGCAGCACTGCTCAGCATGCGTGTTTCCCGGCAGTTCCAGGGTGTAGCCACTCGACAAAACGGTATTGTTGGCGATGTCAACGAGGACGGCGCCGACGCGGAAATTGGAGGGTTTGGGCGGGGACTTGCGGGCCTGGTCGAGAGCATGGCGCATGTAGTTGAGGTGGCGGTCATCCATGGTGGACTGGCGTGACGGGCGAGAGTGTGTGTACGAAGGTGAAGGTGAAGTGGTGGGGTGAAGTCGATCGATTGGTTGTCGTGACGTCCAGCACGAAGCAATACTTTGTATTATGTCGCGGCGTATGCCAGTAAATCTCCGATAGCGGGGTACCGTAGCCGCCTGTGTGCACTGCCGCTAGCGGTTGGCTGTTGGTGACAGCTCCAGCTTTTAGCGGTCGACGCGTCCACGCGTTAAACCCTTTGCAACGTGATTTCAGCTTGAATCCAGGCCCAGGTACCAAGCCTTTCGTGATTCTCTGATTCTCTTGCCAACACAATATCAACAACAACCACAACACTTCGTGCAACGCACACACCATCACCCTCACGATGGGCTCCGACTCCGAATACTCATCCTCTTCGGACAATCACGACCTCGACGCCGGCGAACCGCCCTCCATTGACCCCTATGCCGTCCTCGGCCTCGACCGTTCAGCTTCGCCCACAACCGACCAGGTCAGATCCGCCTACCGCAAAGCGGCCCTCCGCTGCCACCCAGACAAGGTCGCCCCCGACCAGCGCGACCAGGCACACAAAGACTTCCAGGAGGTCGCCCTGGCCTACGCCGTGCTGTCCGACCCCGCCCGCCGCAAACGCTACGATGAGACCGGATCCACAGCCGAGTCCGTCGTCGACGCGGACGGGTTCAGCTGGTCCGACTTTTACCGCGCCGCGTTCGCCGACGCCGTCAACCCAGACGCGATTGAAACATTTGCCGCAAAATACAAGAAATCCGACGAAGAGAAGGGCGACGTGCTGGCGGCGTACACGCGCTTCAAGGGCAACATGGACGGGGTGTACGAGAGCGTGATGCTGAGCAACGTGCTCGAGGACGACGACCGGTTCCGGGGCATCATTGACGAGGCCATTGTCGCGGGCGACGTCAAGTCGTTCCCCAAGTATGCCAACGAGACGGCGGCCTCGAAGAAGGCGCGTGCGGCCGCGGCCACGAGCGAGAGCACCGAGGCGGAAGAGTATGCCAAGGAGCTGGGTGTGCACGACAAGCTGTTTGGCAAGGGGCGGCGGGGTGTTGTCGACGAGGACGAGATGGGCGAAAGCACATCACCGCCGCCCAAGAAGGGCAAGGGCATCAAAGCGACAAAGGGCGGCAAGGGGGAAAAGGGGGAAAAGGGGGGAAGGGGGGAAGGGGGGGAAAGAAGAAGGTGGACGACGACCAAGCCGGCCTGGCCGCTCTTATTCGGGGCCGCCAACAAGAGCGCTCGGCCACGTTCCTCGACAACCTGGCAGCCAAGTACGGCGCTACCGAGCAGAAGAAGAAGGGCAAGGGTAAGGGCGGCAAGAAGCGGGCGGCCGTCGATGCGGATGAGGACGAAGGCGACGACGAGCCGTCCGAGGAAGCGTTCCAGGCTGCGGCTGCACGGCTCAAGAATGGAAAGAAGGCGAAGCGTTGAGTTGGGGTGGAATTCACCTTATAGGGATGGAAGGTTTATGGTGACATCTTGATTTGGCGTACGGGCGTTGGGCTTTGGCACATGGTACTAGCGATCTGGGATGCAGTCCCTCTACAAAACTGCAATCAATGAATTGGTTTCTTTTTTTATATGTGTGCACGTTGTCGTAGCGACGTAGAGCGTGAACTTGTGAACGGTGATGTGTGAACGGTGATGTCCAAGTAACCAGCTGGACGATGTTAGTGCAGTTGCGCAGCCGACTTTATAGCGGGGTTTAGGCTAGCGGCGAGGCTGCCTACAGTGGTCGCATTTCTTCGCAGTGACGTTCACGTCCTCACGTCGTTACCGTCGCTTTGCAACGACCACCCACAACACACGGTCTCTACCACGACTCCTCCCGCCCTCATTATGCCATGACCGACGCAGCGTCGGTAGACGCGGCCACCAATGGAGCGCCAGCGCAAGTCGAAGCGCAGACAAAAGCCGCGGCAACGACGGCAGCGTCCATCCCGGTCAAACTCTATGCACAGTACTGCTTCCATCTCTCGCCCACGCTCAACGCTTGGTGTCCCATGCGCGTCGCCGATGTCGTCCGTCTCGACCAATATGCCGAGTTTGAGGGTAAACCCCCTCCCCAGGCGCCCACATGCTATCCTCGTTTGCTGTGTTTCCTGCTGACAACTGCCAGGCCAAAACGTCTTCTTCCACATGAACCACCCCATCAAGTGGGTGCGCATCGCCGGCATTGTCGTCGCCTGCAACGAGTACCACAGCCGGAAAGTGTATACGGTGGACGACGGCAGTGGCGAGACGATTGAGTGCGTCTACGATCCGCCGCGGCCGTCCAGGGCGCAGCAACAGCCGGCGCCGCAGTCTGCCACCCCCGCGATCAACGGGCCTGGCGCTCTCATTTCTGTCAAAGGCGAACTCAAGACGTTCCGCGGCGACCTGCAAGTGCACATTGTCAAGACAGCCGTTCTCGGATCGACCCAACAAGAAGTCCAGTTCTGGGCCAAGACGGCCGCGTTTGCAAAGGAAACGCTTTACAAACCATGGGTCGTGGATCGAAGGACTGTCAAAAAGTGCCGGGCAGCAGCCATGGCCGTACAGCGATCCAAGGACGAGAGAGAAGTTCGCAAAGAGATGCAAAGGGAGAAGGAGGAGAAAGAGCGGAGAGAGAAAGAAGAACAAGAAGAACGAGAGAGAGCAGAGCGGAAGAGGCAGGGGGAGGAAACCATGAGCGACCTATTATGGGAGGAGGAGATGCTTGACAGAGATACTGCCTGAATCAAGACCGGTCGCTTGGCCAACCACGACAGGCTGGAGGTACAGAAACACCAAGGTTTTTTGAGGGCTACATATGACACTCTGGATAGTTGTTGAAAGTGTCAATCTTTGGAAGCAAGACAAGAGGTAGCCTCTGCGCGTTATGACGGCAGTTTCGTATTTCACCATTTGTAGATACCATGGGAGGGCCGACCCGGCACAACGAGTGTGGTTAATTTTCCAAAATGATGCCATCCTTGCGTGTTGTTTGAATTCTGCTTTTGCTGTTCTTCTTTCATGACATGGATCCTTACAGTCGAATATGCGAAAGTAGCGCAAGTCGTGGCATTCCTTGGCGACCCCGCCTATCTGCACAGATCATAGTGGCGGTTGCGTCAACACCACCTCACTCCTGCCCCTGACAAATGACATCACATCAGCCAGATAGCCACCTCACTTCAATCCCTTCATTCTTCTCCAGCAACCGTCAAGACGTGTACACTACCGAACCATACAACACGCCCTCTGACGACGCTCTAGACGCCGCCATGGACCTGTTTCCACCCGTCGGAGCCGCGTCGTCGGCGTCGGGTCTGCCGGCCGCGATTCCGTCTCGCCCGGACCATCCGCTGAAACCCGTCGGCACCGCTCCCGAGGTCGTGCATCGGCCTACAGGCCCCCTGCAGACAAACAAGTTTTACGCCAACTTCTTGCTGCACAACCAGGACCTGCCGACCTATCTGCTGCCCTACTCAGTGCACTGGACCAACGGCCGCGGACCGACCAACTGCTGGGGCCTGACGGTGTCGTACGCGACGCCCGACCAGCGCGTCTTTGGCCCCGACACGGGCCCTTGCCACCACCCGAGCAAGCCCGCGTCGTACTTTTACAGCCCGCCCCTCCTGCCCAACATGGTCCTGGATGCGGCCGAGCTGAACCACCAGACGGTGCTGACACTCGACGATGCGACCGACATGTTTTGCTTGATCGGCCTGCGGCCGGGCGGTCCACAGGCACCACCGGCCATCCAGTTCCCCATGGTGCAGGGGCAGGGCTTTTTTACTGGCCTCTACCACGGCGCGCGGCCGATTTTGCGGACAGGCATGGCCATTACGGCCGTCTGGGACCCGTACAACAGCCAGGGGAGAGATGGCGGCCCGCTCAAGCCGGGCATGCAGCGCTGGGTCTTGCAGATGAACGACGGGTCGACATGGCTGGTGTATGCCAGGGCGCGCTCGGGTGCCCCCCGCTGGCGTTCCGGCAGACCGCGGACGGCACACTGGAAGGCAAGGCTGGGTTCTATGGGTCGGTCCAAGTGGCCCGCGTGCTCCAGCCAGAGCAAGGCTGGGCCGCTTACGACCAGGCCGCTGGTGTGTTTGCCGTGGGTGTGCACCTGTCGGGCCGCACCGAGAACGACGGTGCCGTCGGCCAGTACTCCTTTGCATTCGATAAGGTCGACGTGACGGGCGACCCGGGCTTCTTGGCCCAGTCTCCGCTGCTCCAGTTTGCCTTGCCGCACCATCTGTCGTCCTTTGACGACCGCACACGGGCGGCCGTGCAACAGCAGCTGGCCATGGAGACGCCGGTCAAGGGCACAGCGCGCGGTGTGTTGGCCGACACGTGGACCATGGTCGAGCCGGCACTGCCGGTGAGCATGGGCTTCTTGCCGTGGGATGGGCAGAGCAGAAGGACGGCCAGCACGCTTTCGGACAGCGTCCGCCAGATGATCACGCAGGTCGCCCGCCAGGAACTCACGCAAGACATGGACGCGCAGTGCGACTTGGAGTCGGCCTACTTTGCGGGAAAGGCCCTGGCCAAGTTTGCCCTCCTTGTTTTGTGCACGTCCGAGATCCTCGGCGACAAGCAGGCGGCCGCCGACGGTCTGGAGCGACTCAAGGCGCAGTTTGCGCGGTTTGTCGAAAACCGCCAGAAACACCCCTTGGTCTACGAAGGCACCTGGGGCGGTGTTGTGTCGACGGCCGCTTACACGACCGGCGACCCCATGGCCGATTTCGGCAACTCGTACTACAACGACCACCATTTCCACTATGGGTACTTTGTCTTGGCCGGCGCCGTCCTTGGCCATCTCGACCGTGCGTGGCTGCAGAACCGCGCCAACACCGAGTACGTCGACCTGTTGGTCCGCGACTATGCCAACCCCAGCCGCCAGGACCGCCAGTTCCCCGTGTTTCGCAGCTTCGACTGGTACCATGGCCACAGCTGGGCCTCCGGTGTGTTCCCCTCCATGGACGGCAAGAACCAAGAGTCGAGCTCCGAAGACGCCATGGCCATCTATGCCTACAAGATGTGGGGAGCCGTCAAGGGCGACGCCGCCATGGAGCAGCGCGGCAACCTGATGCTGTCGGTGCTGGCGCGCTCCCTGCAGACATACTACTATTACCGCCAGGGCGACCAGGACATGCCCGCCCAGTTCGTCGGCAACCAGGTCGGCGGCATCATGTTTGAGAACAAAATCGACCACACCACCTTTTTTGGCGGCGACCCCGAATTGATCCACGGCATCCATATGCTGCCCTTGCTGCCGTGCTCGCCGCTGTGTCGGCCGGCTCCCTATGTCATGCAGGAATGGAACGACATCTTTTCGCAAAACCGCGCCGACAAGGCCCAGGGCGGCTGGCGCGGCGTGCTGTACGGCAACCTGGCCACGGCGAGCCCGCATGCGGCTTTGGACTGGTTCAGCCAGCCGGGTTTCGCGGACGACATGCTGGACCAGGGCGCCAGTCGGACATGGTATCTGTGCTATGCAGCGGGTAAGTCGTCACGAATATTTTCTCCCCTTGGTGCTAATCTCCACGATAAAACACCGACTAACGTTGTGAAGTTTTGATCGAAACCCTCCTGGACGATTGATGGAGGAAACGATGCCGAAAGTGTCAGAGGGCTTATGATAAAAGGACTTATGAAGATAAAGAGTTATGAATTAGAAAACGACAAGGTTCCCAGTCATATGCAATAAGTGTATGTACATGTACATGTACGATGTACTGTTCAACTCAACAAAACCTCGTGGGAAACCGCTCCGTGTGTCATCGAAGTGGGTGTGGTCGACGTAGCTTCTGTGGGTCACTATGACGCCAATTGGCCGGCTCGATGCTTCAAAGTTTATCCACACAATGCCGGCTCCGGGTTGGACGGATGTTTCAAGTGGCTTGTTTCGATAATTCAACTCGCACTTTCAAAACTGGAGTACCCTGTTCCACAGCCCTCGGCCCTCATGAGCCATATTTCAAGTTGTCTACTCAGTACTGTGCATCGATTGCCTGAATTGTTGCGCGTTTGCAAGCCTCGTACACGCGTCTTTATTTGTGTTGCACATCGTACGAAACCTCGCAATGACAGGAATTGCCCAGACATCTGGAACATGCCCAGACCAGCCAGGCGATGCCAGCTTTGCAAAAGCTTTCGTCGGTCGACTTGTTTCAATGGCAGTGTTCGCAGGCCTTTTCTGGATTTGCTGGTCTTTGCTGGTCAACGGCCTTGGCAGCAATCGATGCGTCGGGCCTTTGACACACTCCGACGCGGAAAACGGGTCGAGATCGGCTCCAACAAGCTCCAATCCGCTCCAACAATGGATGTGTCGTCCTTCGAAGCATTCAGGCTTTTTCGGCTGTCTCCCTTTTTCCTCACCGGCTTTTGCTTCACAGCCACCCTTGGCACGCGACTCCGCATGATGGTCGTTCTTTCCTTTTTTTGTTGTTTGGTCGTTTGAGTCGCTCTGTTCTTTTTTTTCGGTTGCTATTGCTGCTGCTGCTGCTGCTGTTGCTTGCTGCTGCTTCCTTTTGTCAATCGTAGTCGTCCCAATTGGCTGGAACTTGCGTAGCTCCTTCCCTGCCAACGGGCCCAGCTCATTGCAGCAACCCAGCTCCTTCCCAGCACTCCGAGCTCCCCAGCACTACACACGACGTAATAGTGCGCTTTTGCACCTTCCTGCACTCCACCCCACCCGGCTGTTGTCCTTTTCGGTACCTCTTGAGCTCTTCTGCACTGCTGCTCTTGTCGCTCCTTCCCCACTGCATCTCGTTACTGGTCTGGGAAACGCTTGGAGGACCCGCTAGCCATCGGCTGCCTCTTTTTTGCCCCACAATTTGGGTGTGTTGAGGGAGTGTCTGAGATTGTCTTGCGCGTGTTTTTGTTAGTTCGCTCCTGCCAAGCTTGACTGCTTGTTCTTGCTCCCTTGTGCGTCAGTATCCAAGCTTCTTTTCCACCAGCAAGCTTGCAAGCTTCTCTTCGTCCTTTCGTCCCCTTTCCAACTGATCTCTCTCTTTATCTCCCATCCTTTTCCAGACAATCTCGCAATAACACCAGACCCATCCAGCCTTTCTCGGCAAAAGCTTCTTTTCTTTTCTTGCTTCCTGCTCACATTTATCGTGAATTATCACTCCTTTCGGGTCATTTCTCTCTCCACTTCAACCGTAATCCCAACGGAACACACACAATTTGCATTGCAAAACAAACTATCGACAGCTTCATTGAGCTCGTTTTGTCTTTTCCCTTTCGGGTCTTTTCTCTTTCAGACTGTCTCTCTTCAGCTTCGTCTCTCGCCAACCACTTACATACGTTGTTCAATCAATAGTGTGGTCACGGTCACCCCGCCCAACAGAAACCTGCATCCTTCGACAGACAATACAGCTACAGCTGTAGCTGCATCTCGTGCATTGAAAGTGACATCTGGTAGGTCCATCTCTCTCTGTCTGCATTGCCCAGCATCGTCTCCAATTGATTGCGCGACTGGCGTCGGGCGTCGACACAAAGTCGCACAATGGCACAAGGTCCATGCACAGTCGCTTCGCTGTGATCTCCGCGTCGCGTCGTTATCATTATCTCTGCCAGCCACGAATATCACTACCACTCTGGTTCTGTCGCTGTCTTTTATTGCCCTGGTCTGCCAAGACCTGCCGCCCAATAAGTCCAAGAGTACACTCGGCGCCTGTCGTGTTGCCCCAGCCATGCCTCACCTTTGTTTCCTTCTCTGTGCCTTCTGATTCCACTGTTCCACACATCTTGTTGAAACATCGTGGAACGTTGTCCATCTCTCCTAACTGCGCACCCCCGTCCCGGTCTGTCACTCTCAGTCTCTTCCCGTCTCACTGTACCTGTCCCTGCCCGAAGCAACCAACTTGCTCGCTGTTTTTGCACATACGGCATCCCAACTCTCACAACCACGATGCCAGACGTCTACGGCACATGCACACCCGTGCCATTTCAATATTGCTCCATCTTTTGTTCTTTTCTCTTTCCGCTTTCAGACTCATACTAGTCTCCCGTCACCGCTTCCTTCTACCCTTCCTACCTGAACCCTGAATGCGCAGATGAGCGGCAGCCCCCGTCCCTTTTGTCCCTTTCCGTCCATTTGTCTCCCGCTGGCCCCACCCGCATCGTGAATCACATATCCGTTTCGGGGTAGCTTGTCGAGGTTCTTCTTTTACTGACAGCCACTACGCACACCTAGCTGTACAAAGCCCAGTCCAATATTGGTTTCTGGTCATTCTGGTCATTCCGGCATCCATATTGTCTGCAGCTGCAAGGGCGTTCTGAAAAGCACTGCAATAAAGCGAAAGAAAACTCTCTGCTCGCATTCCACTTTTCTTCAACTCCAATATTGCCGACATTCCAGTTTCTTTTTGAACAGAGGCTACAGTAAAGGGAGATAGAGATTCAAGGACACACGACGCCTTTCTTCAAATCGCCTCTCTTCGTCCACTGCGCCTCTCCGATCTGGCCGGCCCGCTCTACTGAGTATTCTTTTTGGCACTTATTTTTGTCACTTGTACACTTTTTCTTCCGTCCCTTTTTCCAGTTGCTCTCCAGTTGGGTCTCGCCCTTTGTCTATCCTAACCAAGCAACAATGTGTAAGTTCCGGTTACTACACTCCCCAACCCACACTCCCCAACCCACACTCCCAGACCTCCCAGACCTCTCAAGGCCGCCCTAGCAAGCCCCTAGTAGCACCAACGTCCACTTTCAAACTTTCCCCGGCGCTCCTACTGGCGCTCTTACTGGCGCACTCTCTTTTTGAATTCTTGCACTTGTCACTCGTATCACGCTATAGCACATACCCCCAAGCTATTTTTCCTTTTCTGCTCGCTCCCGTTTTTTGATAAAGAAAGAGCATCGGTACCTCACCTCCCCCCTTTCTTCGCATTTCAGAAATCTCGTGGACCTTACTTGCTTTCTTTTTCTGTGCCATACCCTATTTTTGAACCCTTGCTTCTCTTCTCCCAGCCTTCCCCGACTTTTCGATCTTTTATCACGTCTCTCCCGATCTCACTTAGACATGGGCTGAGACATCTTCCTCACTCACGTTGCTTTTTTTTTCACAATATCTGAGCAACACTTGTACTACGAGACGACCTCCTTATATCAACCGCTTTCCCATCACATTTTTTCCCCTTCTATTCTGTACATTTCTCCACTTTGATACCCAGACTGTCACAACACACACTTCGTCCATCATGCCGCAACAACCACACGATGGCCCCAACGGAAACGGTGACGATGCTAACAAGAACCCCAACGACACAGCGTCCGTTTCTTTCCGTCGCGGCATCCAAAAGGTTGTCAACGGCACCTATGGCTCCACCGACAATGCCGATAGCAACGCCAGTGGTGTGAACAACATCCTCTCCGGCGGTGCTGGCAACGAAGCCGCGCCTCTCCTGGTCGGTGCTGGTGCTGCGTCGCGCCGGTCGACTTCCGGTTCCTATGTCCCTCACGTCCATACCGCGGGCGAGCAACACGGCTTTGCCCGCCGCCTTCTCTTCGACAAGTACCACACTCCTGGCTACGACAGCTCCAACGTCTTTGTCCGCTGCACCGCCCACATCCTCAACATCACCAAGGCCACGCTGTACTCCAGCCCCGTCAATGTCCTCCTCGTCTTTGTCCCCTTCGGTATTGTCGCTGGTAGTCGCGGCTGGGGTGCTGTCGCCATCTTCACTCTCAACTTCTTCGCTATCATCCCGCTCGCTGCCGTCCTGTCGTTCGCTACCGAGGAAATCTCTGTCCGCTTAGGCGAGTCCATGGGCGGTCTCCTCAACGCCACGTTTGGTAACGCCGTCGAACTGATTGTCAGTATTGTCGCGCTGCGCCAGGGCCAGATCGAGGTTGTTCAGTCGTCCATGCTGGGCTCGATTCTGTCCAACCTGCTGCTTGTCCTGGGCATGTGCTTCTTGCTCGGTGGTATCTGGAACATGCGCGACCGTGACAACCAGCCTATGGAACAGAGCTTTGCCACCGTGACGGCCCAGACCAGCTGCTCGCTGATGGCCCTCTCCATGGCGTCGCTGATCATCCCGGCGACGTTGTACAGCGCCATCGACGACTCCGCCGACAAGGAGGCCAAGGACGCGTCTATCCTGGTCCTGTCGCGCGGCACTTCGATCATTCTCCTGTTCCTCTACGTCCTCTTCCTCTTCTTCCAGCTGCGCACCCACGCGAACCTCTTCGACCCCGAGACCACCCCCTCGGCCTTTGTCAATGGCCTCCACAGCGACGAGGGCAGCGACGACGAAGTTGACTCGCTCAACGGTGAGGAGGAGGAGCCCCACATGAGCCCCTGGTCTGCTGCTGGTGTTCTTGTTGTCGTCACCCTCCTGGTTTCCGTCTGCGCCGACTACCTTGTCGACAGCATCGACGAGATTGTCGCCTCCGGCAAGGTCTCCAAGAGTTTCATCGGTCTCATTCTCCTGCCCATTGTCGGTAACGCGGCCGAGCATGTCACGGCCTGCGTCGTCGCCACCCGCAACAAGATGGACCTGGCTCTCGGGGTTGCTCTTGGCTCTAGCATCCAGATTGCTCTGCTCGTGACCCCCTCGCTGGTCATTGTTGGCTGGCTCATCCTGGACCAGCCCATGTCCCTGCGCTTCGAGGCATTCGAGACCGTCGTCTTTGCTCTCAGTGTGCTCGTCGTTGCCTACACCGTCCAGGATGGCAAGTCCAACTACCTCGAGGGTGCTATGCTTATGGGCTTGTATATCATCATTGCCCTGGCGTTCTACGTCAGCCCTGGCGACTCCCTCGACAAAGCCCTGTCTGGCATCTACGGCGTTTTCTCCAGCCTGGCTCCCGGCGGTGCGTAAGCATCTAGTAAGCGAAAGAAAATAAATGACATCTACAGAAACAAAAAAAAAATCAGGGGGAAGAAAACAGCATCACAGCAATATTTCCCATGTCACATCATTTAAGAAACTCGATTTCTATATCTATTTTTACCTAGTCAGGAGGTGCTTTTCTTATGTACGAATACGTTTCTGATCATATTGGTTACTTTGGCTTTCTTTGGTTTTTCTGTTGGACAAACATTGGGTCTTTAGCAATTCTTTTTCTTTGGATCACTCTTTTTCGTTCTTTATTCTTGGCTTACTCTTTTTCTTTCTTTTTTGTGTGTCTCTTTACCTTGTCAATCTTGACATGAAGTTTGGTTTCAATCTGTAACAAACGTTTTGATATCCATTATTTTCCTTTTGTCTATCCCAAATGCTAAATGCTATGCTTTTGATTGAATCAGTACACTGTGAATGTCGCAATCACCTGCTCAAAACAACATCTACAACTGCGGCTTCGCCATCGGCAGAACCACACCCTGCTTCTGCAAAATGCGCGGCTTCGTCGCGTCCTGGAACGCAAACGTGGTCGACCACTCGGGGCCCACCGGCAGCCGCAGCGACCGCTCGTACTGGCTCCGCGTCTCAAACTCGTGCGGTAGCTGCGATGCCAAGTATTTCTCGTTCTTGTGCACCGCCGTTCGCTGATAATGACCTTCTCCGACTTGGCGTCGCGGCGCTTCACCATCTCTTTCCCGCCCTTGCCGTCCTTCTTGCCTCCCTTCGGGCCAGCCACCGCCCTCTGGTCCCGCTTAATGGCCCGCTTGCTCACACCGTCGCCCACCCACGAGCCCCAGCCGGGCATCAGCTCGCTGTTCTTGTTCTTCTTGCCGCTCGCCCGCACCTGCTCCTCTTCCCAGGCCGCCGCCTCCTCAGCCGCCTGCCGCACCTTTTCGGCCGCAAACTCGGCCGCCGCACCGTCCTCGCCCAGCGCCTTGCGCAGCAGCTGCTCGTTTTCGGCGCGGAAGCGGAAATGCTTGCTGCGGTTGGCGCTGCCGCGGGTGTCCTCTGCGTCGTCGCTGTCGGAGCCAGAAGAAGAGGTCTCGGAGTCGTAGCCGTTGGCTGTGGCGGCAGTTGCAGCCGCAGCAGCAGTCTTGGTCTTTTGTGCTTGCTTCTTGGCGGCGGCAGCCTCCTTGGCCGTCGTCCGCTTCTCAGCGGCCTTGTTCTGGGCCAGAACGTCATCGACAACAGCCGACATCACGAGACGGCCGTCTGAAGTAAGACCGGGCGTCGCGTTTGAATCGGCACCGTTCTTCTTGGCAGACTTCTTGTCCTTGCTGCTGCTGCTGCTGCTGCTGCTCTTGGCAACAACAGTCCACGAACCGGCATCGCCAGGTGCCGAGGCCGTTGTCCGGGCAGGAAAGGTGTTGGAAACATCGGCAGCATGGCTAGGCTTTTCGGGGCCGGCAGCTTCGCGCTCAGCGGCCGCCTGTCTCCGACGCTCTTGGCGGGTCGGGCCAGCCGGCTCGTCAGCGGCAGGACCCTTTTGGCCAGCAGCAGGGCCGTAGCTACGACGACCAACAGCCTTGTCGGCCGCATCCTCATCGCCGTCCGCACCATTGACATCAAAGTCGATCATCTGCTCGTCGCTGTCGTCACCGCGGTCGAGGTCGCGCAGGATCTCGGCCACGGCCTCGTCGTTGGCCTTTTTGCGTGCCTCCTCGGCCTTCCGCATGAATGCAATGCCCATCAGGCCCTTAGGCTCCTCGTCGTCGCCCTTGCCACCGGCTGCAGCCAGTTTCTGTTTGGTCCGCAGTTTGAAGGCCTCCTCGTCGCTCTCTTCGTCGAAGCTGTCGCTGTCGCTCTCCTCCTCTGCGCCGCCCTTGCTCACACGGCCACCACCGACACCAGCACCGTCCACACGCCGGCGCAGCTCCTCGTCCTGGCGGGCCATGTCCACCAGGCCCGCACGGAACTCGTCGTCCCAGGCGGCACGGTTTGTGTTCTTGGCCCGCTTGGCCCACTTGCTGTCGCGGTGCCGGGCACCCATGCGCTCCAGGGCACGGCGGCGGTGCGCAGCCTCGCGCTCGGCCTCCGAGTCCTGGTCCGCGTCGTCATCGTGCTCCGCGTCCGACGCCTCGAGCGCCTCCTCGGCCCGCAGCCGCTCGCGGCGGTGCACCCGCCGGTACGCCTTGCTCTTGATCTTCTTGATGCGCTTGGCGCGCGCCTGCTCGCGCGACTGCAGGTCACGGGCGCGGCGCTTCTGGCCAATGATGGCTTTCAGGGCGTCGGGCGACAGCTGCTCCTCGGCCTTTTGGCGCTCCAGCTGCTTCTGCTGGGCGCGCTCTTCGGCCTGGGCCTGAGGGCCAAGGCCGCTCTCTTCCATGATGGACAAGATGGTTTTCTCCAAGTCGGTCTGGGCAGAGTTGTGGTTGATGGGCAGCAGAGTGGCCGTGTCGAGACCCGAAGTCGCTATGGCGCCGGCCACGTCAAAGCTCAAGTGCTCTGCGCGGCGGTTCTGTTTGACCGTTTCGGTCCAGCGGTCCAGCGTCTCGTGGGCCTTTTCGGCGGCGGCAACACGCAGTTGGCGGTTCTGTTGCATGGGCAAAAGGGGCACGCCAAGCTTCTTGTCCGAGGAGGTGCCGACGGCGGCCTTGATGGACTTCTTGAGGCTGCGGTCTTTGCTGCCGAGCGTGGCGTTGAACTGGTACGGATTGGCGGAGTTGGCCGCGGCGTCAACGTCACTGTCGTCCTCGTCGCTGTCGCCGTTCTGGCCAGCAGCATAGGCCGACGCGATGCTCTGGAGGGCGTCCGACTTGCCAAGAATGGCCTCATCGTCCTCGTCCTCGTCCTCGTCCTCTTCGTCGTCGCTGTCGTAGTCAGACGACTCTGTCGAGGACAGCGCGTCGCTACCGCTGCCGCTGTCGTCGTCGGAACCAGAACCAGAACCAGAAAGGTCCGAGGCATCATCCGAAGCAGACATGTCGCTGTCTTCCGTCTGCTGCTTCTTCTTTTTCCGTGACTTGTCCTTCTTGGACGAACCAGCCGCCTCGTCCTCCTCGTCGGACGACACAATGTCCAGGGCGGCAGCCAGGTCAATGGCCTCCTCACCCAGGTCGGCACCGTCGTCGCCAACATCCTCGTCGCTGAAGTTGTCCTCGTCGTCGTCGTCAAAGCCGCCAAACTCGTCAGGATCGGCCGTCTTTTTGGACTTCTTCTTGTTCTTGTTCTTGTTCTTGTTCTGCTTCGACTTGCTTCCTTTAAAGGCAAACGCATCAAAAATCTCGTCATCGTCGCTGTCGCCAAAGGCCTCGTCGCTGTCAATCTCCGAGTCGTCGTCGTCGCTGCCCACACCCTCGCGCCACTCGTTGCCGGAGCTGTCGCTGTGGATCTCGTTGGACGAGCCGTCGGAGTCGTCATCGTTGTCGTCGTTGCCGTCGTGGTTCGGCCGGCGGCGCTTGGGCGCCTCGCGCTCCTCATCGTCCTCCTCGTCCTCACCCTCATCATCGTCACCGCCCCGTCGGCGCTTGGTCTGGTCACGCTCAATCTCTAGATCGCGCACGCGGACACCCTTGGCCCGGGACTCGCCGACTTGTTGCTCGGCCAGCGCCATGACATCAACACGGCCACCCTGCCGTGTCCGGGGGGCGCCACCACTGCTGCGGGAAGCAGATGGAGCACCTCCCGCACGACCGCCACCGGCACCTCCGCCATTTCCTCCCGACTTCTTGTTGCCCTTGCGCTTCTTGTTCGGGTCCGCCAGCAGCGGCCGCCCGTGGGCCTGGCGACCAGGCATGGCTGTTGTGTGTGAATTTGAGAGGGCGATTTAGCGGAAAGTCGGAAGAGTCAATAGTAGGAGGTTCTATAAAGTGTAGTTGTAGAGAACCCGTCGAGAAAGTGGTGGTTGTGACTCTTTATTCGCTCCTAAGTTCTATAGCCGTCGACAACTTGTCGAATTTGCCCATACAAATTTTCCTACCTGAACCTTTTGGTAGGCAATTCGAAACTTTTTTTTAGTGGGGTTTTCTGCCGCTCTTTCTTACCAGCCAAGATGGTTCCTGGTACAAAAGGCGGTGAAAGCTTATTGGGCCAAAGAAATTGTGGGTATGTCTGCCGAGTCCCGCCCAAAGAGTTCCCAAGTATTCAATTGGAAAATTGAAGCATCAAAATCGTTCTCGAACCACCTCACACGACACGGCGACCACAATCGAAACGACGACAACGGCCAGCAGCACAACTCTCTGCAGCCGCGCACACCCACGACGATTGCTCTCTCTACGGACTCTCTCTTTTGTTCTCTCTCTTTATTGAGCCAGAACAGCGACGACAACTGGCCGACAGCCCGCGTCGCCAACTTCGAACCGCAGCCTTCTTCTTCTCCTCCCACGTCCACCCCCCCCCCCTCCCCTCGCTCTCCCTCACAATGCGCGCCACCGACATTCTGCTGCGGCCGTACCGCAAGCTCAAGCTCACCGTCAAGGACGTCAACAAGGGCTTCTACAAGGGCACCCGCACCGGCTCCATGGGTCGCCACACAAAACGGGGTGGCTACATTGTCGAGTACGAGAAAGTGCGCACCTATGTCGTGCCGTCTCTGGTGGATTTCAACGTAGGTCCCTCCTCCTCCTCCTCTCCCGCGTACGCTGATCAAAGTCGACTTGAACCCCCAATCACTAACCCTGGCAGCTCACCCCCTTTGTGACAAAACGCGTGCGCCCGACATTCGGCGTGTACCCGCCGAGCGAAGGCCCGCTCAAAGGCCCGCGGAGTCCGTCGCTGTACCTGCAGCGGTGGAAGGCGGAGAACGGTCTGGACTGAGCGGTCAAGGTGAAGGGAATCAAAATAGAATGGGGGGATGTGACGGGGTAGAGCGTTTGATTTATTACATGTACAAATACATTGTGTTTTTGTTTTGCATAGCCAGGATGGCGGAATGACCGTTCAAAGATGAAGTCTGGAAAAGCTGAACAAAAGGGCAAAACAAGAAACGAAAAGACAGATGGCATGAAAAGCTTGTACAAACACGGGTGTATCAGATAGGAATATCCGGGATCTTGCGGGGCACATAAACCACCGGCAAACAATACGATTCAAAGAAACATTTCAGCTCCAAGTACTTCTGCATACATTTCGTTGTGACAGCATGACCAGACATTGCGGTATACATCGACACGACTTATGATTTTAGCTCATGTTGTTAAGATTGGCTAAGTGGTATGTAATTGATCCAATATGGCTTGCAGTGCTTGCATGTACTATCCCTGCAAGGAATAGTGTTCTAAAGACGAATAATAAAAGGCAGATAGACAAAAAAAAATTATCTCACAAGTTAGGTACAATCGAGCGTATGCCTTGTTCATTTTGAGGACGCTTCGTATACATGCCGTGGTAAGAACTAGATACAAATACAGAGCAGAGTGTGCGCCTCAATGCGCCGGCGCCACGGGGGCCACCGGTGATGGTTGTGCGGGTGCCACCGACACATCGGCCGTCGAGTGCAGCGTCACCATGCTCGCCGTCTCCGCTTCCTTGTTAAGCGTAAACGGCAGTGCAATGCCACCCAGGAAGGGCCGCTTGCCGGTCGAGCCCACCAGGTTGGCGTCGCCAGCCGCTCTGGCTGCATCGTAGGGAGTCAGAAGCTCGCCATCAGCTGGCTTCTCGGTGGCTGTGGCGTCGCTCGCCTGGCTGGCAGCAACGTTGTCGCCATTCACCAGCGTCGAGCCTTCCGCGAGAGGCGCTGGCATCGGTGGCGGCGGTGATGGCCCGTCTTGGCCGTCGGCCTGGCCGTCGGCCTGGTTCTCATCACGCACGAAGCGACGGCGTGAACGGCTGCGGTCGCCGGCACGAACAGCGGCCGCTTCTGTCGATGCGAGCGACAAAGTATTTTGGTCACGGCCGCGGAAAGAGTGTGCATCCGCTGCTGCATCAGCAGGAGCTGGGTCAGCCGACACAGCTGCTGCCCCTTCCCCACCCGCCTTCTCGGCGTCCTGCTCGTTGGCCTCTTCTTCACGCTCCATGGTCGACTCGTCGTGCTTGGAGCCCCACAGCGACCACATCGCAATGCCGTGGTTCTGCTTGCGGGGCGCGTGCTCAGTCAAGTCCTCGCCAATTTTGATGCGACCAGCCAGGGCGCTCGGCGGTGGGTGCTCGCCAGGACCAAACGACTCAAAGCCGACAGCAGCGTCGCGAAGACGTCTCTTCAAAACCTTATTGCGGTCGCGCGAATAGCGGCTGTCCCAGTGCTGTTTGGCGGCCATCCACTTCTCAACGGGGCCCTGTTTAGGCACGCCGACATAGAGCGGTTTCTCCAGAGCCATCTTGGTGCCAGGGAGCTCGTTGGGCGGCGCCAGTGCGTAGACATCGCCGTGACGGGTGACGCGCTGGCGGATCAAGTGGTTCCTAAAGGGCGGCAGCGGATCGCCGGCCTTTCCGATATGCTGGCCCGGACCAGAACTGCTGTTCTCCTTCTTCTTCTTGGTCTTGACAGGCGCGTTACCGTTCGTGGCGGCAGCCGCATTCGCGGAGACAGCGACAGCATCGGGGTGTGGAGGCGCAGGCGAGGCGCCGTCCGATGGCGCATCCAAATCCGAGCTCGATGCCGAGATTACAGAAATGTCGTCGTCGTCGAGGATGTCAATCTCCGTCTTCTGCGCACGAGCCAGTGCCCAGGCACCAAACTGCGCAATCGACCGGAACATGTACTTGGCCGGGCGCGTGAAGCTCAGTGTCGTGGCCACATGGCACAGGTCGTCCCAGACCTGGAGCTGGACATCGGTGGGCGGGTACTTTGCAATCTGGGCCTTGGCCTCTTCGCTGAGACTGGCCTCGGGAGCAGCATACTTGGCCGGGTCCGCGCACTTGTGGGCAATAAACATTTGCTCGTCACGCAGAAGCTCACCGCCGCCGGAGATGATCAACAGCGGAGGAAGGCCGCCGAGCGTAGGCTGCAGGGCCGGGCTAACGAGCGGGTGGTCGAGCATGTTGTTGGTCGTGTACAGCTGGATCTGCTCGTTGACAACGATCTCTTTGGTGCCGTTGTCTACCACAAGCCGCAGGTTATTGGCTGCAAACATGTTTAGTTTGGCCTCGTTCTGGGCAGCAATCTCGGCGTCGGTCTGGGGTGGCGGCAATGTTGCAGGCTCGCCGCTGCCACTGCTGTTGTGTCTCTTGGTCTTGTTGTACTCGGCCCGCACCTTTTGGTTCATTTTGTCCGCTTCCTCGAGCACAGCAGCACTCGGCGGCGGCCAGGCCTCGGATGGGCGCTGATGGAAGCCATAGGACGGGATGTAGTCAAAGGGCGCGTCGACCGTCAAGCTGGGGAACGAGTGTGTCAGGTCGACCCAGGGGCTGATCAGGATGGCACCGGCCGGCAGCGGGATGCCGCGGTCGCGCATAATAACCAGAAGCGAGAGAACCATGCCACCGCCAGCAGAGTCACCAGCTAGCACGATTGTGTTGGCGTCGTTGTCCTGCAGGCTCAGCAGGTGCAGGTAAGCGCCAAGACAGTCGTGTAAGCCGCAGGGGAATGGGAACTGCGGTGCGAGCCGGTACCGCGGTGCAAACACACGAGCCTTGAGCTTGCGCGCATGGCGTTGCAGCTGGTAGCGGTGCTCGTCGACGCTGCCCATGTAGTAGGCGCCGCCGTGAACGTAAAACATAACGCGGCGTGCGGGCTTGCCGCCATCTCTCTTCTTGCGCTCGTGGTAGTTGGACTTCATCTCAATCCACTCGGCCTGCAGCGGGCTCTTTGGTTTGCGCCACTGCCACCACTTCTTGCCGCCGACAAGGCGAAGACCATCGGGCCCGAGCTGTGTTTCGAGGTGGGCGGCGGCTTGCGCAAGGTGCTCGTCGGAGATGGTGACGATCTCGAGGCGAATCCAGGATGGGGCCGGCACCCATTGCGACATGAATGCCTGCACCTCCTCGACGGTGTGATGCGAGGCATAGATGAGGAAAGTGCGCACGAGGTGCAGACCTTGGTCGTAGGAAAGATGCGCTGTCGGCCGTTGACGCCGAGGGGAGCGCTTCAGATACTATCACACTGGGCTTGAGCATGCGAAACAAAAAAGGGGGGGAGAGCTGTATCCGGAAGGGATCCGGAGCAGGATTGGCTCACATGTGAGAGGAAGGTCGACACGGCTGTGGGCATCACCGCAAAAGAGAGAGACACTGTGTTGAGAACCATGGTCGCGGTTTAAGGGGGGAGATATAGGGATGCAGGGCAAGTTGAGGCTCGGTGCCGCGAGTTCGAAGCCAGAGCAGGCAGGACGTTTTAGGAAATGGGCAAATGGGACGAACGGCGTTGCGCAGACATCGCAACTCTTATATGTTGGTGCCTCTGTTGCTCTCGTCGCGTCGGTTGTCGTCGTAGACTTCGATGTCTGCGCAGCTGGGCCTTGTTGAGCGGTTCCTGGAGTGTTAATTTGTGTTGTTTGTTCTTATCTCTTCTTTCGTTCCTGGGGCTGATGTCGTCGTCTCGTCTTGTCTCCTTTTCTGTCCTAAGTTTGAGATTCTGGACCTTTCTTTGATGGCTTTCCCCCTTCTTATCGCGTGTTCTGGCCCTCCACCATTGGACTTGTTGGCTTGTGATGGTCCGTTAAAGGCGCAGTGCAACTGAGAAGACCCTTTGTTTATTAGTGATGTCATGGCAGCGCGCCGTTCATGCCGTCTCCCGCCTGGAGCTGAGAAAGAAGAGATGCAGCGCGATTGGACGGCGCAACGGATCTGCTCCAGTAGCGACAGTCAGCGCGCAAGCCACGGAGCGCCCTGTACGAGTCTTACTACTGCTCTGGGGTGTGCTGGGTGCACTCGTGGCAAGCTGCGGACGGGCCAAGCCAGGCACAATGGGGGCTGATCCACAGACGAACCGCCCAAACCGGCGCTGGATACGCGAAAAGGGGAATATCCAGCAACGATCGTCCAGTTCCGGCAAGAATTTGCAAAGCACTATTTGCAAGTTTGCAAGTAATGGCCACGCTAGGCGACGCTCTAGTGTCCCGGCCCCGTTTTCAGGGTAGGCTATTGACTTTGAGACTTTTGCCTTTTCAGCATCCCAAGATGAGTGTAGGAAAATATGAGCAGATGAGGCAGGGCAATTCCAGCTGGCAGTCAAGCTGGCGAAGACGATAGGCCAGTGCCGCGTATTGTACGTCAGGTTTCGTCAAGTGTTCACTGCCCTTGATAATTATTCGTCATTGCCACAGGTATTTTCGTGGTGTTACTTCCCCTGATTCTGCGACCGAAACGGAGGGAAATCCCTCTTGACTTCCACGAATTCCAGGTCAGGGGCTTTTTGTGTGCGCAGATGCCACCGTTTTCACCGTCTAATGTACTCTTTGTCGAATGATTACTGTTTACAGTGGCCAATTTCCTCGACGCGCCAAAAGAGTACCCGTCAAGGGGACGTTTAATACACAACCTACCTTGTTGTTATCGTAACTGCGACGTTTTCTGTCGTCGGGCGACGTGACACGGTTGCACTGGCTGCAGGAACGCCACCACGCGAAAAATGGTAGACAAGGGCCATCGATGGTGGTCAGGGTCCTGTGTGCAGTGGGGCTCTCGAGAACATGTGCGGCAGCGCTTTGGACACAAAGATTAGCTTTCAGGTCAAGGCGGTGCGTGGAGAGATACGGAGTAGTGTGCACAAAAGAGAACCTTGAGTAACAGATCCCGTATGCAGTTATGCAGTTATGCAGTCTAGGGCAGCGCCAATGCACTCCCTGCAGTATTGGTTTGGGCCGAAGATTGATTGTGACTGGTCCTTGTAGATGCTGTCCCGAAAGGGTCCCCGTGGAGACTCCATATTTCAGCACCAAAGGCCTCCAACGCCTCATGGGGTTTTGGTGCAAGCATGGACGCCACATGGCATAGCCTTCGTATCAAATTTATTCTTTTTGGTGTTCCTCGTGGCTCGGCGTGCCCTGGACTCAACTCATGTGGCCGTGAAGATTCTAGCCAGGATTGTCGAGTTTTGTTGGAGCGCAGCCGGAGTGTGTATCTCACTTGCCCTGCTCTGTCATTGCGAAGTTGCTGTTCATGATGGCATATGCTAAGAAAGACTCAATGAACAACTCACCTCTTGTCCGCACTTGATTGTGATGTGTCGGTGTCCTATCTGTGGAGGATATGGTTGTTGTATTCGAAGGGGGGAGTTAACAAAAGGGGGCAAATGGTGAGGTCCAAAAATGTTGGGCATTGTCAACTTTGCACGTCGTCGTGCCTTCCATTCTTGGGCTTTCGTCCCTTCCGTATTGGTGCCACGAGACCTGGCCACGTGTGAAGACACATCGGACCAAATTGGGAAGGACCAGTCAATAACGTGTAATGGCCATAATACACCAGTGTGATATTGTACAATCTACTCCAGCCTCGTGGCGCTTTACGATTTTTACAGCCTCGCCGATTTCTCTTGGCCTTGGATCATGCAACATGTCGCTGCTGTTGTATACAACTACAAAGTCGGTCATACTACACCGTGAGCAATGCCAACCTAGCAAAGACTGGCTGCCCGGTTGAGACTCCGACAGAAACAACCGAAAAGTCTAACTCAACAAGTGGCAGGTGCTGTAAGACTTTCTGAAGCATTGCTTTCGTTAGCCTCGTTGTTTTTGCACAGTAATTATAATATCACGCAAGCCCTAATTCTCCAGTCGATTTTTTACCCTTTCTCGATCTCAGTCGACACGATAATTTCCACAAAAAGTAAATAAAATACCAGGGACACACAAGTTTATATCAAAGTCGAGAACTACCATCTGGTAGCAGCTGCACCACTCTCAAAGACACCGGACACGGAGGAGGTCCTCGGTGCATCGGTGCGTAGAGCCCGAATTTCGCAAACTCGCTCCGTGTGAGGCGAACCTAAAAGCGTTTAGTGGGGCACCCCAGATCTTCCGCCAATCACAACGCCGTCCAATAGCGTGGGGTGGGCTCTGGTAGGGCGAAAGCTGTGGGGAATTTTCTGGTTCTGGGTTGCACTTGCCGGCAGCGAAACGTCTAAACACCAGCAAAAAAGCAAGAATCTCCAAATTTTCTCCAAAAAACACCTCGGGGGAAAGAACGACCCCGTGCTCGGTGCATCGCTATTCGGCCATTTTGCAATCTTCATCCGCGAGGCAGCGTCTCCAGCGTGTAAGTCGACAAAACGGAAGGAGCACAAAATAAATCAGAAAATAAAGAGAATAGGAAACAGGAAACGACAAACCACGAACGAGATGGCGGCTTCTCGAATGGGACGGTTGCGTTCTTTTTCTACCGTGCCTTCCTTCCCCAGTCCATTCCCTCCATCCCCTCCTTCCTCATTTACATCGTGCCGCCCTGCTCCTTCTCCAACTTCTTCTTCCCCTCTCTTCTCTCCTTTTTCTGCTTCTTCCTCTCCAAATCTCGAGACAATCCGGAAAGTTGAGACATTTGAGACAACTGAGACATTCTCGCCATCCATCCCGATTTTACCCCGGCCATCCGTTCCTAGAGTGCCACCGCAAGCGGCCTTTGTTCGCCTGCACGCGCCCTGCCAAAATTTTACTTACACACGCCGTTCTTTTTTGCCTTGGCGCGACCCTTGGAGCTAGGACGGACCGGCTGGTGACGTATTTGTTCTTCCCCAGCCAAATTTGACCACCCAAACCAAGCATACCAAGAACACAAAGACCAGCACAGTCGCCAATCTTTGTTCTTTTTCTGCTTTCAACTGCAGAAAATCAACGTCACTCGCACACGGTGTCGCCGCAGCCCCTCTACGCTCACGTGCCTCCACTGAACGGATCTACCGGTCGCTGCAGTTGCAATTGGTAGCAGCGTTGCCTCCACGTTCAACTCTTCTTTCTTGTACACATCCCCGGGACCTTTCTATCCCTTCTTCTCCATCTTTCTCTCCATCTTTCTCCTTTTCGTCTCCGTCTTTGTCTTTCAGGGCTTCCTTTTCCTCTTTTCATTTTTTGTCTCTCAAACATCCACATCCCCCCATACCTGAACCCATATCATCCAAGATGGCCGACAGCAAAAAGATCCAATTTCCCACCAACCCGGCTGTCTACCAGCAGAAGCCGAGACGGCTCCGTCTGGACGAGCTCGACGAGGCTGCGTCGACCCTGGCCACAGCAACTGCTTCCGAGCGCACAACACCCCAGGCCGAGCAACTGCCTGCCGATCTGTTCGTGACCGACGAAGAGCGGGCACGCAAATGGTTTGTTGGCAGTATCGACCAGGGCACGACATCGTCCCGGTTCATCATTTTTGACGGTGATGGTTCGCCTGTTGCGAGCCACCAAATTGAACTCGAGAACTTGTACCCCAACTCAGGGTGAGTACCAACCAACCCGTGAAGGATCACTTGCACCTGTAGGCATACACCCAATCAATTGCATACTAACGAGACTTTCTAGATGGCACGAGCACGACCCCATGGGGCTGCTCTCCTCCGTCACAGAGTGCATTGAGAAGGCTGTCGCCAAATTTGTCGCAAAGGGCCACTCCAAGCAGCTCATCCGCTCCGTTGGTATCACGAACCAGCGCGAGACGACCCTCGTCTGGGACTCTGTGACCGGCGAGCCCCTGCACAACGCCGTTGTGTGGCCCGATACCCGCACGACGGCTCTCGTGCGGCAGTTGAAGAACGCCCCAAGTCCGAGTATTTGCACGACATTTGCGGTCTGCCCCTCTCGACATACCCTTCCAGTGTCAAGTTAAAGTGGCTCCTCGAGAACGTTGATGCTGTGCGCAAGGCTTCGGAAGAGGGCCGCTTGGCTTTCGGTACCGTCGACTCCTGGCTGATCTACAAGCTCAACGGAGGCCCCACCGGCGGCCACGATGGCAAGGGCATTCACGTCACCGACAGCACCAACGCCAGCCGTACCATGTTCATGAACCTCAAGACACTCAAGTACGACGACCGTCTGCTGAACTTCTTCGGCATTGACCCTGCCAAGGTCCAGCTGCCCCGCATTGTTCCCTCCTCCGATGCCGAGGCGTTCGGTTCCATCGCCGAGGGCCCTCTCGAGGGCATCCGCATTGCCGGCTGTCTGGGTGATCAATCCGCTGCCCTTGTCGGCCAGTGCGGCTTCCACCCCGGCCAGGCTAAGAACACCTACGGCACGGGCTGCTTTTTGCTCTACAACGTCGGCGTCGAGCCCGTGATTTCCAAGCAGGGTCTGCTGGCCACCGTTGCCTACGACTTTGGCCACGGCACCAAGCCCATCTACGCCCTGGAGGGCAGTATCGCTGTTGCCGGTGCTGGTGTCAAGTTCTTGACCAACAACATGGGCTTCGCCAAGGAGTCGTACGAGATCACACAGCTGGCCGAGTCGGTGCCCAACAATGGTGGCGTCGTCTTCGTCACGGCCTTCTCCGGCCTCTTCGCACCCTACTGGATTGATGATGCCAAGGGTACTCTTTGTACGTTCTCTCTCTCTCTCTCTCTCTCTATCTCACACATTCACATCCTTGTTGCTTGAGCAAACTCAGTTACTAACCTGCTGCAGTCGGCCTGACCCAGTTCACCAAGAAGGCACACATTGCCCGCGCCACCCTCGAGGCCACCTGCTACCAGACCAAGGCCATTCTCGACGCCATGGAGCGCGACAGCGGCAAGCGCCTCGAGAGCTTGGCCGTCGACGGCGGCCTGTCCAACAGTGATTTGACCATGCAATTCCAGGCCGACGTCACCGGCATCCCTGTCGACCGTCCCGCGATGCGCGAGACGACGGCCCTCGGCGCCGCCATTGCCGCCGGTCTGGCTACGGGTGTCTGGAACAAGCTGACCGACCTCCGCGACGTCAACCGCACCGGCCGCCGCATCTTCCAGCCGTGCGAGGACCGCGCGCCCATTGGCCGCATGGTGCGCAAGTGGGAGCAGGCGGTGGAGATGAGCCGTGGTTGGGTGCTGTCGGAGGCCGATGCCCAGGAGGAGCTGGAGCGGGAAGAGGCCGACAAGGTGCTGGCCAAGGAGACGGCGGCTGCGGACGAGGCGTCCAAGGCGGCACTGAACGAAGAGGCCGAGGTCTCTCACGTGGAGTCCGCCTGAGGTGCCCCCATCTCGCCGGAGAAATGAAATAAACGGCAATGAAAAAAAAAAAAAAAGATGTCAAAAAAAAGTTGCATGTTGATATGAGACAGAGTACCCTATTTGCTATATGTACCCTATTTGCTATATTTTCCCCTTGGATTGAAAATTTATTTGGCCATGTTACAATTCTGTTTTTTTTTTTTGGCTTTTTCTTCTGCACTATTGAATGACGATACCGCCAACTGGATTTTTCCAACTCGCTTTCCATCAAAGAACAATCCAAAGGCCTCGGGCTTTCTTCTCAATCGACAAGGTCAGACATGCCAACCCAGGCCAAAACAAATACGTCTCCGACCTCAATCACATGGCCCATAGAGTCGTTTTCAGTGGTTTCTGGCGCACCGCGTGTCTCTGCCTGTCTCTGGTGACTAGCTTACAGTACATGCCAGTCGAGTCCTGCTGGCTGCGCGACGCGCAACTCACCAAAGAGGCGATCAAGCCAGTCTGTCTCAACATCTCGAACCCTGCTTTTCCCCCGTCAGATTGCGTACATTCCTGACAATGACGCGACGCTTTTGTAGCATATGTAATCGGCCAAAAGGGAGTTTTTGGACTGTTTGCATAGTCCAACACAGACACTTGGCCCTTCTCCAAAGGCAGCACAGTTGGAGGGTTTCAGTAAATCGTGTAAATTTTCAAATAGTTCATTACAACACCTATTTTTTGGCGCCCCCAGGTGGAAGGCTTGGAGCAAGAAGAGAAAACGGCAAGAGGTGAATCGCACGAAAGCTAGATGTCAACATTGGGTTTGGGGTGGGAGAGGAGAGAGTGGTAGTGCAAGCAGTCATTTCAAGTCATGACTTTTAAGAAAAGGAAACACATGGCAAGACCAGTATGAAACACACAAGAAAACCCAATACATCAAAAACCCGAGAGCACAAGTAAAAAAAATAGAAAGATTTTTGCGTTTAAAAAGGGTAGAAAGGTCGGATATAATTTAACGGAGACACAATCGAAGTTGCATATATGGCTCGCAGACGGATCTTTTGTCTTGTAGCCGCAGAGTAGGGAGATTTTGGGCGCGGTATGAGACGGAAAATAAGAAAGATCGAATAAAGAAGAAGTGTCTGAGCGCAAACAAAAAATGGTCGATCCGGCTCACTCCCGCAAAGGAGCCGGCCCATGAGCGGGTTGTATATTTGAAATAACGTTGTTCAAACATTCTCGGTTTTGTTTGTTTCGTCGATCGAACAAAGAAACGCAACCCATATAAGCAACAAGGCGAGAAACAAATAAAATGACGAACGACAACGCAGAGTAATCCCAGATCTCAAACGTAAATTGAAGACGTCAATTTACATGATGACTTGGGGCGAGTCGACGTTCGCCTTGATGCTCTTGTGGGGAAGGACGCTGCCGCCGTTGACGTAGATCTCGTCGCCGATAGTGACGTCGTCGCCAAGGACGGTAACGTTCTCGAGACGGGCCCAGCGGCCGACTGTGCTGTTCCAGCCGACAATGGTGCTCTTGATCCAAGCGTGGTCACGCACCTTGGATCCGGACAGCAGGACGCAGCGCTGCAGACGAACACCGTCGCCGACAACGACGTTGGGACCGATGGTCACATTGGGACCTATCCGGCAGTTCTTGCCAATCTTGGCTGTGGGGTCGATCAGGACGTTGCCGCCGTGAACGAACGGCTCGGTCGAGAGCGCCTTGGCGTTCTTCTTCGCCAGGGAAGACAGGTACAGGCAGGTACCGGTCAGGAAGTCCTTGGGCTGGCCGACGTCCATCCAGTAGCCCTCCAGGTCGAAGGAGTGCAGCTGGCCGTCGCGGACCATGGCAGGGAAGGTCTCCTGCTCGATAGATGTGGGGCGGAGCTCGATGCGGTCAAGCACAGATGTGTTGAGGATGTAGAGGCCAGCGTTGATGCGGTTGCCGACGAACTCGACAGGCTTCTCGACGAAGCGGTCGATGCGAGACGGGTGGCCAGGCTTGTGGACGATAACACCGTACTTGGAGGGCTCCTCCACCTTGGTGACGATGATCGTGCCCTCATCGCCGTGCGCGTTGTGGAATTCGACCAGCTCCTTAAAGGGGAAACTCGCAGGTAACGTCGGAGTTGAGGACGAAGAAAGGAGAATCGTCCTTGCGGAGGACATCCTCCGCCAGCTTCAGGGGACCGGCAGTGCCGAGGGGCTCGGTCTCGATGGAGAAGGTAATGTTGATGTTGAACTGCTTGCCAATCTATAAGGGAGGGGGAACCAGCAACGTTAGCAACCTGGCAACAAAATTGACCTCGCACTGCCCCGGGCACTGCCCCGGCCACAATATAGAAGAAGCAAGCGAGAAGCGAGAAGCCACATACCTCGGACAGACGGCCCTCCATCACCTCAGGGCGGTAGTTGACGGCGAGAACGACATCAGTGACTCCTGCCTCGGCCAGAGCCTCAATCTGATGCACAATCATAGGCTTGTTGCCAAACTCAACAAGGGGCTTGGGCATGGAGAGGGTCTAAAGTAGGGCGCACAAGAAGCTCGAAGTTAGTGATTGACTTGTAAGGGTTGCACGGTTGAGCAGTATGTTTGGGCGGGATGCAAATCGCTGCTGCCCGCAGGCGCGAGCCGAGTTCGGGAAAGAAGCATTCATGCTGGCAGTTGAAAGAGTGCAAAGAAGCGGTGGGTTGCATACAAGAGGCCGAAGACGCGTGCCGAAGCCGCCGACGAGAATGAGAGCTGCAAAGGGGTAAGAAGGCATGTTAGTCGTTTGTGTATATCCAAAAAGCAGTTGCAGTTGCTCGTGGCCGCGACAAACGGTGGTGAACGCGGCTTGCAAAGCTCCCTCTGCAAAACAAGAAGAGGGGGGCAAGCTGCAGGAGGGGCACGGCGAGGCTCAGGGGCCAGCGCAAGCTGGAAGCTGAACAACGAGCAAGAGGCGGGATACCGTTGGCGACGCGATGAACGTACCCTTCATTTTGGTGGCGGTTGTGTATTAAGTACTAAATGTCGAATAGAGAGGAGGAAATCGAACAGGACGAGATTCGTTGAAGATGCGAAAGTCGTTGGTAGATTGAAACGGTGCAAAAACGAGCGTGTCGAAGTGAAGCGAAGGGAAGAACGAAGATTTGAGGACGGAAAAAGATGAACAAGAACCGAATCAAAGCGGCTTGCGGGTTTTTTGAATATCGACAATATCGACAAAAAGACGTGTTTGTTTAAAGAATGTTTAGAATGCGATTGAGGTGGAAAGGATTAGAGGGAGGAAAAGAAAACAGGAGACAGGACGAGAAAAGAAGGAGAAAGATGGAAGGTGTCCTAAAGTCGTCCGAAAAGGGTCAAGTGGGAAAAGGCTTAGTCGAAGGTCAAAAGCACGACGGGGGGGGGAGAAGGAGCCACCAGGGAGGAAGGAAAGGGGGCGCCAATTCGGAAGGGGGGTAGGGGGGAGATCACAGTGGGGTGCCAGTAAGAATCGGCGCGCGGGTGCGCCTACAAAGTACTTTGTAGCGTATTTGTACATGTACAGTGGGAGGAAAAGGGGGCAAGGACCGCGAAGCTACGGAGTACGCGCAGCACATTGTAGCGCATTTTTCTTTGGTTCCATTTAGTTTTGTTTAGCTGGAGCCCGGGGAAGGGGTGCGACGGCAGCCAAAAGAGGCAGGAAAAACCAATGTTGAAAATATATGGGAAGGAGCGAACGATGATGAATGCAGTTCGTAAATAGTATGTCTCTCCGGTTTGGGGAAGCAGCAACCTGGCTGCCACGGGGCTGGACTGACGACTGCGAGGAAAGCTACAAGCACATGACGAAGTAAGAACTTGTGTAGCACGAGATGCCGTCCTTTTCTCCATGCGGCGCTCCATTGGTTCTTATTTGCTTCTTCGTGATGAATTCGATGCACCGTGTGGCAATGCACTTTTCGGGGTTCTGCCGCAACGCATCACAGGGAAGGAGCGAGGCAAAAGCTTTTAGCGGCAATTGCTGTTTTAGGAAGTCACTGTTGGGTGCGGAAGCGGGCAGGTGCGCCCATGATGGCAACGTCGTGCTGCATCGGCAGGTATTTTTACAGAAACCTAAAATATCCAGCATACAGTACAAGATACAAGTTACTGTACACGCAATGCACAAAAGAGCGCAGAAGGAGGCTGACACTGTGAAGCTGGTTCTGAGAGTATCCGACTATGTACTTGTATATACGATATACGACGTACGTTGTGTCTGGCACCACAAGACACTTGTCAAGTCGCGAGATGCACTAATCGTAAAGTGGCGACGACGGCAAACACGAGACAGCGACTCGGCCACCCATCGTCCATCGTCCAAGCCACGACAGCATTTTCAGTGCTCCCTCTGCCTTTCATGTTTTTTTTTTTTTTTTTAATTTTGTGGATCCAGGAACAGGAGTTTTCAATGTGCTAAGAATAGGGGCACTTAGGAGGGCCCCGCAAAAACATTCTAAGAAGGGGCCACAGCAGGCTTGAAAGACGTGAAAGACAAGACGAAACGAAGGGACGAAGGGCGAAAAAATACTCGTAGTGAGGCGATCAGACAACCATAGCGAGAGATGGCTTGGAAGGAAGAAGCTGCGACAGGCTGATGGTGCTCAGGGTAATTTGCGACTTGATTAGTTTGTGGACTGTTTGGTTAGGGGGAGCCACCATGCACACACAAGGACCAGAGCGATCGCCCCCACTTGACCTTTTTAATAAGTGCCAGTCTGGCCGCCGCGAAAGCACTTTCCTTCCCTCCCTCGGTCGCGTGGCGCGCTGTGCGATGCCAATCAGGGTTTTCTCAGTTCGTGGCATGGCATTCGAGGAAGGAGCCGGGGAGAACAACAAAGGAAACAATTGCGGACGGGAAGGGAAGGAGCAAAGGAGCAAAGGGGCAAAGCAGCAAAGGAGCACGCCGTTCATCGAAACACGATGAGCACGGCCCTTTCATCGTAAAAAAACGCCATCAAACGGGAAACGACGATGCTCCATAACGTGGTCGTCATTCTTTGCCGGGGTTGAAATTGCAAGGCGTCAGCTGTTCATATTTCTGTTGTTTCTTGGGACTTTTATTGCTCCACGAGCCCTGCTGGGCTTCCAGGTCCGGCGTAGCATGGACTGCCAGTCCGAAAACTGCTCATAGATCGTCCTTTTCGTCCTTTTCTCCCGTCAAGTTGACGATATCGGTCGTGGCTGCTCGTACGAAGAACGAAAAGAACACGGTCAGTTGCTGGTCTGGGCCGGTTACCCCAGGCCACTCTGACAGGAAGGAGCTTCTGGTGGAAAGGACGGGGCAACGAGACGTCACATCCGCCGACGCCAGCGAAATTCCCCAGTCAAAAAAACCACAATGGCATTGAACTTATGACACGCCGGCCTGGTCCGTATCAGACCAGTGAGCCACTCTTGCATCTTGCTGGCCCATTCGAATATTTAAATGCACTCCGTAACCGACTTGTTTTGTTTTGTTCTGTTCTGGAACGTCTGGCAAATGCGAAGCAGGAGAGCAAGCTCGTGTTGGCTGCCACGCCAAGTGATTGGCTTAGCCGGCCCACAAGCGAATTTTAATGGTTCATCACCTTCCCTTCTTCTCTTCAACGTGCGGAGAATGAAAAGGGTGTTTGGGAGAAGAAGATGCTGACAGTGAATGGCTTCCAAAAAACCCAGGAAAAGCGTTGTAGTAATTCCAGCCCGTGGCCACCTGGCCACTTGGACTCTTGAACTCTTGGACTCTGGGGCGGACACTCCGCCAGGGCGGTGCGCGAAACTAAACACAGACCATGGCAGTTCCCCAAAGGGACAACTGTAAGAAACGCCTTGACAACGGAGCATTGAGATGTCTTCGTTTCATTCCCACAACAATACAGCAATGGACGCACGTTGTGGATGTTGTCCGAGCCGACTTGCAGACGGTACACAATCTAAACTAGCTGATGCATTGACGCATTAAAGATGCGTACACAGTGCCCGTTATTAATAGGTTGCTACTGTGAAATAGCATCGAAGCGATAGCTGCGCAACAGGTGTTGCAAAAATGGAGCTGCCCATCGCCGGGACAGGCCGCGTCACGGACCGGTGGTTTAGTAACATACAAATGCGAAATCGCCTGATTGAAAACGAGGCCGCGAAGACCCAAGCAACCGCAAGGCTCCAGGGGCACCGTTACGCGGGAAACAGTGTGCCAGATGCTGCCCGGCAGCCTTGTTGGTGCAGCCTCCACAGGTCAGGAACGGTATCAGGAGGCGGCGATGTATCCAATGCAACCAACTGGCAACACTGGAACACTGAATTTAAAGATCAATTTGATAAGTGGAGGATCGTCAACTACTGGCATTGTAATCAAACTTTCCATTGACATATCATCGGCAAATGTACTGGAAGCCCATGTCTACTTGGTATCGTCTGAGAAGAGCAGAAGAGAGGAGATGTGCGAAGTTTTAGGCGTCATATTGTGAAGTCTTAAAAGGGATTTCTGCAAATCCCCGCGACTGTGAAAAGCACGTAACCAACCCATAAGAAATAAGAGGGGGGGGGGGGGGGAACAGACGAATGTTGAGGCGGGGTAAATTGATTGTGGATTTGTTGCAGCATCACATGCGCCAACTCTTCGTAACCTCACTCATCCGCCACTTTCTTGCAACTTTGTGCGTTGGTCGCTGGCAGCACCATTTTGCTACCGAGCAGAGACGGGACCATCGTCTCTGGAAGACGCTGGCGATCATAGGAAAAAAGAGGAAAGAAGCAAGAGAAAAGAGTAAGATATAAGTGCACGCTATGTTGAAAAATAAAAGGCCATACTGGCCGCCATTGTCTCTGTCTCATCAGTCTGGCAAAACAATGCATCATCAAAGTCATAATAATGAATGGGCTCAAATCTAATCTCCGGTCGGTCAAGGAACATAAACAAAAAAAATGCCCACAGATGGAATGTGAAATATAGAATTGGGAAGATGAAAAAATAAGGAGAGTAGAGAAATAAAGAAAAATAAATAGTCCGTGGACCAGTTGCAGAAGGTACTGGCCAGTGGCCATATGCTGTGCAGTGTTCTCGTGGAAGGGAAGACTAGCCAGGCTTGAAAGGCAAGAGCCAACTGAGGGGGCAGTCCGAGATACCATGGATCGTCGAACGCCGCGACGATTGGATTGAATAGGAATCGTGTTGCTTAAAGTTCCGTTGGTCTGCCACATGATAGGTATGCCAGCCCAGTATCATTATCGTATTGGCATTGGGTTCAGTGGCGATCCTGTGTCATGTATTTGTGTATGGGCGATGTATAAAAGAAAAAGAAGATCGTCTCAGTAAACAGACAGAAAAAAATGCGGTCGTTAAAGTTCGTGTCTATATCATAATCGTCGTAAAATATGAGTCGTGTCGTGTAATAAGAAAGGTCATGCAACCATGATCATCAGTCCATGCAGCGTCGACAATGTTTTCGATTTATTTTGTCAGAGTCCAAGAGTCCATTCGGTTCTCGGCATTCGTATAGTGTTTTTTTTTTTTGAGGTTCGTTGATATCGTGAAGGCTGTATATGTTGTTTTTGTCTCTGGACCCGCGTCGTTCTTTTCGTCGGCTCACCGTTTGGGGGTGGTAGGACCGCCGTTTCATCAAGGCCGGCGTCGGGTATTCTCTCTGGGACTTGTTATAGAAGCTGCGAAGCTTCGTATCGAAGTTTATTGTATCGTTTGTGCAAAATCAATAAGAAAAACATGAGAGTAAGGCAAGTGCGAAGGGCATAAGAAGATAAAATCAAATGAAATGTCAGGGGCGGGTGAAAGAAAGTGACAAGGGGCAGGGTAGGCAAGGGCGGGAAAGGGATGTTAAAGGGCACGTGAGTAGACAAGGCTATGTTCACAACCTTTGGCTGGCCGGATTTCTTCTTCTGCGTCAGGGAGGACCGCGCAACTCATGAATGGATGGGAGAGGCCAGTTTCAAAAGACAAAACTTGAGAAAGTTCCCACCAGGTTCGATGTCGTTCGCTTTCACCATTGGTAGAGAAAGCGCATGTGAACAAGGCGAGGCTCTGGAGCCACCCAAAATCTGGATTTCGGATTCGTTGTAACTCCATTCGTTCAATCGAGCTCCGCAGTCGCCGGGCGTCAAGAAGAATAAAAGCACAAAGGAAGCTGCCGCTTCTGGTCTCCATGCTCCCAAGGAAGCTCCAGGTTTAATCAAACGAGGCAGTCGAGGAGCTGCTCGAGTGGGTGCCCGACCGCCGGCTGCTGCGGCTGCTCTTGCTGTGACTGCTGGAAGGCTGGCGGCCTCTCCGTTGCTTGCGGTTGGACTCGTCTGCAGGAAGACCTTGGACGATACCGTTCCGGGCGAGCATGCCGCCGTTGACAGAAAAGTTTCGGCACACCATGAATGCACGCATTGCAGCGTTCTCCTGGGCCAGCATGTCCGATTCGTATGCCAGATCCGTCTGATACTTGCGGCCGTTCACAAGAACCAGGCAAGTGTAACCGCTGCTGTCACGGTAACACTCGTACATCGGGTCCTGCCATCCACGACGCCGGCAAAGGCCTGTTGATAGGTAAGATTGTCAGCCATACGTTTCAACTTCAGCCTTATTTTTGTATTCTTTCAAGGGGAGGGGCGCGGGGATGGGAAGGATAGGGAAATAAAACGAAGTTGGGGGTCATCCCGTTGTCAGTGCCCGCCCCGTTTTCCCCTTGCAGATTCCATGACACGAACTAAGACACCCAACACGATCTTGTCTGCATTTCAGCCCAACGAAGGGGCTAAGGCTCGAGGACGGATTGCTACCCCAGACGTGTCGAGTCCCACGCGCGTCACAGATCTGAGATGCCGTACAGGGCCCTGTGGGGGAGAACGTCAAAAGGCTTTTGATCCTTTCTCGCATAAGACAGTGAGATGGATCTGGCTCGCCAATAATAAAAAAGAGCACACCGAAAATTGATGTGTCCTATTTGCGATGGCAACGCATACACGCACTGCAAGGCTCCGGCCAGCCTGCCGTGTAGACCAGCACAAACAATGCATCATTCCTGTGACCCTTTGCGAGATAAAAGAAAGAAGCGCCAGGCGAGCACGGTATAACAAAACAGGATGATTTTATTGCAGTAGCAAAGACTCGCAAAAATTGACTTACTCTCGAGGTATTGCATGTAAAAACCGAACGAGCTCATTTTGATGAGAAAACTGGCGCCGATATATTGATGATGGGCGTGTGATGAGAGGGTGTGCTCGAGGCGTTAGGATGCAGGGGAAGCGATGCCAAACCCAGAAAGGTGTTGAGTGCGATCGAGACAAGACGATGCTGAAGATCGAAAAACAGCGAGACGTAATGGGACGGAAGGGGGGAAAGCGAGGGACACAAAGACACAGAGATTGGCTCAGCCCTGTATGCCTAATGCAAATATGCCCAACTCAAAAGCAGAGCCGTTGGGCTGTGAGGGTGTTTGTAGCTTAATGCAGCCGGGGTCAAACAAACAATGAAGGAGGCGGGCAATGGCAGAATAGCGTGTTTTCACACGAGATAAAGGTGAGTGTTCTTGTGGTCGTAGCCGTGGCAGTAAATGTGAGGAAAACGTTCAGATTGAAGCGAGTTGATGTACGGTTTACATGTAAGAGAAAAGTTGAGACGTCGGGCTGTGTGCGTAAAAGATCTTGGGCGGGTGTGGGTGCGTTATAAGTGCACAGACGCGTTTGGGTGTTATTGAGTGTTCGGAAGAGAAACCGGTAGCTTGAGTGTGTAAGAGGTCTGCTGGGTGTGGTTTGTGTGGAAAGAGAGTGTGTGCGAGTGTGTGCGTGTGTCAGGGCTGTCTTAAGACCAACATGCAACTTCAGTCTTTTCTCTTGTATTCTGACGGTGATGCTGGTGGTGGTGGGAGTGTGTTGACAGAATTGGCCTCACCAGTAGCTCCAACAACGGCGAGGCACGCGTGCTTTATTGCAGAAAATATCGTCCGGCTCGGTGCGGGGCACGCATTGTCCAGATAGCGGACGGGAATTGAGGACGCAACAGAATGCAAGCGGGATAGAGACGAAGATGCAAGTCGAAAGATGCGGCTCTCAGAGTGTGACCCATCTTGATGTGTTGGCGCTCCTCGTTGCCAGTTGATAAAAACAGACCAGGCTAGGGGGTCCACACAGCGTCTTTGGAGGGTGGGGAGAGAAATAAGAGGAACGGCTCATCATCAAACCTGGCGCGAAGATCTCCTTGATAAGTTGCTCGGCGGACGGGGTCGCCATTTCGCAGAAGATGCTACTGCAGTTGCCACCGGTTGTGGAAAGGCAAAGACTGCAATTGTGCTTTTTGTTGACCGCGGTCAATGCAGCATAGAGACGCCAAAGGGGTGCAGATAGAAACCGAGCAGCTTCGCTGCGTTTCCTCCAATTGGGAGGGGGTGGGAGATAGAAGACAGAAAAAAAGAAGCAAAGAATACACAGTTCACAGGGTCAAAGAAGCACACAATGGGCGAGACGCAGAAGAATAGACCAGGGTGTCGAAGGGTAAGGGCAACAAGGGCATCGAAATAAGCAAGTGTATGTCGTTGTTCTCTGGGCTTGCAAAGAGTCTTCAAAACAGGCTTACGGGCATAAAGACAGCAAATACAGTAGTGTTTGTGGCGGGTACCGAGAAACGGGGAGACATAGACGAAAGTAAGAAGTGGTAAATGAAAAGAAATAAACGGAATAAGGGAACTAAAATAAAAAAATCAATCAATAAAATGGACTTCCTGGAAAACTGTGCGTGGGCGTATGCAAGGGAAATGGGAAATGGGGCCGGGGGGGGGGTTAAAGTAAGATACTAAGAGCAGGAGAAAGCACCGTGAGAGGGCGTTAAAATTGCAGACCAAAGGGCCACTCAACATGCAGGTCTAGGCATAGTGAGGTGGCAAAATGGAACCAGTTTTAAAAGAGCCAATCCCGAATGCATTGCGAGACGCGAATGGCAAATGGCAACAGGAGCTGCAGCATTAAACAAGACCGCCCAAAAAACAATAGCCGAAAGCGTGACAGCAAGAAACTTGTCCGAATAGGCCGAGGGTTTTGAAAAAGAGAGAGAGAGAGAAAAGACCAGGCAGTCACTACGCAGTATTTGTGCAGCCGCCGGCCAGTCACATTGCGTGTTTCGAGTAGCTCGGCGCCGGGTCGGAGGGGGCAAAGGCTCCATGCTGGTAAAACAACCGGGCGGCGCGTATGGCAGTTTGCGACGGGCCATGCCCGGTTTCGCGACTCCATGTGGTACTCAAAGTTCGCGTCTAATACCAAAGTCAAGTCGTAAGTAAGGCGTTACGCCGAGCAACAACCAAAAAAAGAAGAAGAAAAAAACAGAAGCCCGACCACTCGGCGCCTATGTATCTTACTGTTATTTCCCAGGCGGCGGCGGGAAATTTGTGTGCCATTTGGAGTTTTGGGAACTGTACTCAACGTCAACAACGGCCGGCCGGTCCCATATTGCAACAGTCCCACCACGGGAGATGAAAAGAGCAAAGGCGTGGTCGTCCTGGGGTGACCCGTTTGTGAGCGGCAATGGAGACGCCGTGATAATGACAGAAGGCGGCCCTCTCAGGTCAGGGAAATGCGTCCCCACCTGTCATGCAACCGGAGCTTGACCTTGAAGAGAGAGGGCACGGCGTATCTGCGTGGGATGGCAGACCAAGCCGTACAATGTCGACGCAACAGGATGTACGAGCATATGCATTGGATGTATGCATGCAGTACTGACTCTTTCCTTGCTCAGAATGAGCTGCTTTCCACATGTCCTTCGGACGTAGGAGACTGTCACCAGATTTGGACGACGGGAAGAGAGGCTCGCCAGAAACAAGTGGGCGTTACCCCAAGTACCCACGGTGAGAGGAGAAATGCAACGAGTGGTGAGAAAATCAACCAATCCTCGTGTACGCATATGCTTAAGTAATATCTATTCGTATTAAAAAGCCGGTGGCAACCGCATTGGCAGGGTGGTGCAATACCATCTCGCCAAAAAAGGGCGATGCACGGTCGACTGCACATGCAGCAGAATAAACAAATGAGAAGAAAGATTGGAAAAACCGGTGCTGAACTGACCTGCATGAACACCAGCAACTGAGCTCATAGCGTCAGACGACCTCCACACTAAGCTCCGGCATACCGGAAGAGAAGTAGGACAGGCGAGAGCATGGCAAGAGGGCAGCCAGCAATAGGCAGTCCAGGGCTTGTCTATTAGTTGCAGTCTGACAACATTTGTCGCTGTCACCGTCGAGACTGTAATTCTCGAAGCATGGGCTCTTCAAGGGCGATGCGCGGAGAGTGTGTTCTGGGCCAAATATCCTGAATACCAAATGATATCAGAAGCCACAGTCGGCCGATGCCGGGCGTCATTAGCAACAACTCACACCAAGCGGTAAGCCCTTCTGCAGAAGTCCTGAAGACTCGTGGAAGGACTATCGAACACACATGGAAGCGAAGCTTGGGTTTGAAAGACGGCCCTAAAAGAAACCCATGGAGCGCTACTCGTAAGCTTGCGAGAAAAAGAAACTCGGATCGAGCAAATCAGAGGATCTACAGGGGGGTGGGCTGGGTACAGCTAAAATCCGATGGAGGGGATAGTCGTGGTGTGCAAATAAAGGTGGCAGAGAGGAGCGAATAGGCGCTTGGCGATGGGCGCCAAACCACACTTTGGAGACCGCCGAAGCTGTTGTGGGCCACTTTGTCATAAATTTGCAGTCATCGTTGAGCTGGAAATTCTTACAAGATTTCGAGATCATGATGGCTAAACGCTCTCGTTTGTATGCCTAGTTTGTGGCGGGGCCTTCGAAGCCAGTGGATCTCAACGGCCGCGCTTGTTGACGAGCTTGTCAACGACCTAATTGATGGACAATAAATGTGTGTGCTTGGGCACACTGGATATGAACATATTGCTTCGGACGAGTCTTGAGTTCTCATTCGTCCATGTCAGTGAGAGCCGTTAGATCTCCAACCTTGCAAAACCCACGATACCAGAAGGTCAGAGGCCACACACAGGTCCGGAATAAAACAGAGTTGGAGCCGGGGTGGGGAGGATGTGCAGCAAGGGTTTAGGTGGAAGGGCTGCCGCCCACGAAGTCGGTGAGGAAGAGGGAGTGAATGGGTCGCAGAATTTGGGCTGGCTTGTCCCCGAACCGCCACAGCCACAAGTAAGAGAGAGGAAATTGGCTGAAGATACACAGGCACACACGAGTAAGAAGGGGGCCTGGGGGCGGAGAAGAAGCGAGATGGACAGAGTAACGTCAACAAGCGACAAAATGAGCTGCATGAACAGCGACCAGGGCATGAAAGAACCCTTGCATGGGGACGGTTGGCAGTCGTGTGGAGCAGAGGAGGAGGGGGCCAGCCACAGCTGGTGCACATCATCGGGACCAACTGATCAGCGAGACGGCCTGCGAATGGGTAAGAGAAAAATTAAAAACTCATCAGCAGAATGGGAGAGAAACTGAAGACGATGAGGGGAGAGGGGCGTGGCGTGCAGAAAGGGAGGGGTGGCTAACCAAATTGGCAAATTGAAGAGAAACCCACGGACGCTGTGGAAGAGCAGGCAACCCTATGCACATTGCTTCATGCAAGGATGTGTTGGCAATGCTTCTCTGATATTAATCGACGAAAGAACGGCGGACGACAACGGTACAAGACTAAAGTAAGACGCGCGAACATGGCATGGCGGATGGCGAGAAGGCTGGAAAGGCTGGAAAGGCTGGAACGAAGATGAGGCGACGATGAAAGGGAGAACAGGAGGGAAGGGTCAAGGAGAGCCTTGAATCGGAGAAGAGGTGAATGTGTTGTTTGCCCCATTGCTCTTCTTTCCTTATTCTGCAATAATGAGGCAGGAAGGGGCATTTCAGGAAGGCACGATGCAGGTTTGTTTGTGTTTACGGAAGTCACTACCTGCCTGCATCACTAATCCCGGCATGTCCAATGCGACTTTCCTTTTAAAGTCGGTATAAAACGCTACGTCTGGAAAAGGCATTGCCGTAGCTCCTGCATTGCTCGTCTTTTTTTCGTCTCGTTCTTTCCCTCTCGGGTGGAAAATGTGCAAGAAAAGTCGTACGACGGACATCCACCTACGTCACGATGGCCGTCTTGAGGGGCCAGGCCCACGCCAGCCCCTCGCTCTTGCCTTTGATTCTGATATTGAGCAACTCCCCTCTGTAAAGGGCAAGAACGAAGAAGCAAGAAGGAAGAAAGACTTTTCCGGTCCAACCATCGAGGATCTGCTTTGCGCCGTCTCGTATTACCTACCAGACAGGCTTAAACAGCGATACAAGACAGCAACGATAAAGATACGAGGGAAAGAACTTCCAGGACAAGCCGGTCGGCCAAGCCGTCACAGTCAAGCCGGGGTCCTGCAGGCAAACCAGATCCTATCCAGTACAACACCCGCCATTCAAAAACTTAAATGGCCGAAGTGGGGGACCGAGAAGAAGAGATGCACAGAAGGAAAGAAAATCAACGGCGAGCAGGTGAGCAAGGGCGAGAACAAAAGAGAAAGACAAGACAGAGATGAAGGATAGAGAATATGAGGGGACCTCTTGTCCAGCGCTTGCTAACGAATCCTTCCTCTCGTTTCGCCCGTTTCGACAGAGCATCAGCGCCAGTACAAGCAAAGTTCCACAACCCACGCTCGGCGACATGCAAGGAAATGGAGAAGTCTGTTTTAGGCGAGACAGTATTACTCAAGGGGACACCAGATGCCACCAGATGCCACTGGCCTGGCCCCGATCCATGCCTCAGGATGGAGCACGAAACGACGGCCAAATCGACGGTTTGGAGCTTGCTTCGCTGGCAAGCGAGGCTAGAGAACCTTTTGCAGGTGGGGTGGAGGGGCCACATAGGATAATAGGACTAGACAATGCTCCTAAGCTAGCCCTGCTGCCACAAAGTTGCAACGCTTTGCCAGAGTCTCTGTTTCTGCTGCTCATAGTGAGTAGTGCTGGTCGGTGTCCTCCCGTGAGAAGCCCTTCCTCAGCGAACCCTCTGTGCCTCCCAAATGGACAAAACCTGCGAGACCTCATCCTCCGGTTCGTCTCATCCTGTCCAAAAAAGCTCCGCCAACCCTGGCAAACCGTTGCAGGCTTGCAAAAACGCGAGATACGAGTAGGACAGGGCGTTACCAACAGAACAACAGAATTGAAACGAAAAAGTACCCTGGTGCGGTCTCGTTCGAGGATGGAGAAGGTGTAGAATCTGACACCTACAAGCCAGGAGCTCGGAGGTCAAAGTTTGACGACTTCCGTATTTCGCACTGCCTGCGGAGTTTCGAGGTGGAAAAGCGCAGGATAAGTCTAAGAGAGGTAAAACTGACTGCGTTATGTATTGTCCATACAACCGCACAGCGCGGGCAAGCAGAGCGAAGACAGAGCAGGCTAGTGGCTGATCCGCTGCAGACGACCATCGTCTGCATAACAAGTCTGCCATGGCTTATCATGGGACCGAGCAAAACCCTTTTCGCCTTCGGTCTTTCTCTCTTCCTCTCTCTTGGCCCGCGTTGTTCTTAGCCACCGGAAGTCTTCTGCCAGCAAGCTGAGCAACTGGCAATAACACTCTGGCATGAGTGTGACTTTCGTATCTTACAGTCACTTTTCCTGGGAAAGCTTGCTCCATGAGCAAGGGAGAGTCTTGGATTCAAGACCACGCCTTGTTTGGCTCTACTTCCCTGTCCAAGAATAATTGCTTCCCCAATCTTTTTTCGCTTGCCCTTTATATTTCTGCGAAATTTCCTTGGCTGCCATTTCGCCCTCTTGGAGAGAGCTTATGCACGCTCTGGACACCATCCATGTGGATGCGTAGGCGGCGAAGCGGTGTTCCTGGCTCCATAACACTACAAGCCCCTGAATGTAAGATACATATATGGATGACCCTTCCTGCCTTCTTTCCCAGTGGGACACTCTGGGCCGGCATAACGGTTCTGCAACTTTTTCTTTCTTCATGTTCTTTTGCGAGAAAGGGCGACGCCGGACCCGGTTGGGAGGCGAATAAAATCCAGAAGGACGATAGCACAACGGGAAGCGTAGGCGAAGAGTGTCGAGGATGCAGTCCAGACTACGACTTGGTGGTCTTTCATGCCCTTTTCCATATCATCCTTGCCTTGGTTGTGATTTTTGTCTTTAATTCTGTCTTTTTATTCCATCTGCCTTCCCAAAAGACTCCACGACAAGCGAGAAACGGATAGCATGGGGTCAGAGTTACATCCAAAAGGCGGAGGCGGAACACACAGGTGAGAGCCACGGGCGAGAAAGTGAAGGGCAACCGGAACAGAGTAGGTCTTGTTGACTTATATCTTATCGTTGGCAAACAAGCATCACGCACCGTTCCTTTTCACATTTTGCCTCTTTTTTTTTGCGCCTCCTTGCCCTCTTTGCGTGTTTTTTTTTTATCGTGATTTGCTCACTATTTACTCAGCACGGGGTATGGATACTTTGCACAACAAGATGAGCAATGCCACGATTCAGACTTCGCACAAGCTCTGCCTTCTTGCCTTTCTGCACTGTCTAGACTACATATATGCGCATACCTTGGTAGTATGTGCCGGAACGGGATCGCGATGCCGACCGCCCTGTGCACGCAGCAATGAACACGCCCCAACGGTGAAATTATGTGCTGCGTGTGTATACGTCGTATGCAAGTCATGCCATGGGCTAATGCAACGCACTGTATTTCGCTTTGTTCATTTTAACAGTTGATCTAATGCTCTGCCCCTCTGCCCTGACAGGCCCCTTCTGCTCTTCTTCACTTCCTCCTGTGCCTTTTTTCCCCCCTCAATCGTTAAATCTTTTTGAGCTCTCTCTTTCCTCCTCTTGTTCATATTCTAGCTCTGTATCAACGGCCCACTGTGGCGTACGAGTACCGGAGAAAAACGACGACGGACGAAAAGAAAAATGAGGAGAAAAGGGGAAAACACTGAAGATGCTTAATACAGATACACAACAGTAGGAAAGAGAAGGGGTACAGGCAGGAATCGTCTGATGAATGCATGTGTTGGCCCGGCCCAGACAGTGAATCCGCAGACACAGCAAAGAAAGGCGAGGCCCGTTACGGTGGCCAGGTCCAAGCCCAGGCTGAATGCGTGGCTCTCTTTCTCATATCTGCAGGGCGTGCAGGATGTGCATGGCGTGCGGGAGGCAAAAAAAAAAGAAAGCCAGAAGTCATGAGAAAAGAAAGACCCACAAGAAACGAAGCAAAAGAGCGAGAAGGAGAATCGTGCCGATCATGCCTGGCTGCAGCATACGCGTTACGAAAGTAATTGGTGAATGAGATTGATGACGGAGGCAAGAGGTGGCGAAATGAGGTCGTTGCAATACCTTCATCTATGGCCGCATACTCGGTCTCTACTCGTGATGAGAGAGGAAAGATATACAAACGAGGCCAAAGATAGCATGTATGAAGAAAAGAAAACAGTCTGCATTGCGTGCATGCTTGGAGTGTGCAACATGGCATTGAATTATATATATAAAAAATAACAAAAAACCCGGCCCGTGAGCGTTCGCCAGTATCAAAATCTTGTCCTCAGAGTTGGAGACCCTCGTTCCTTGTCAATGCATCTTGAGAAAGACCCCCGGGTCAGCGAAATACTTTCTCGCCGAGAAAGCAGGCCAACTAAAGAAGAGGCAATGTCCGAAACCCGTACCGGGGTAAATACCCAATACCAGAAGGCAGGGTACAAAATACTGTGCTGCGTCCGCGACTGCTTTGTTGGGACGTCGTGAGCGTGGACAGTTGTTGTGGCTGACCAAGTGGCCTATATCTGTGTTGCGAGGAATTTCTTGCCTTAGAACTTTATGTTCAATAACACCAGGATCACAGTCCGACAAGTTGACATACCCCGGTTCACTAGTCAAGGGTTGATGGCGACCTTGACGGGCACATCCGTCCACACCCTCTTTCATGATAGACCGCGTCTGACTTAAACGTGGAGACTGATGATTGACAATTTACCCATCCCATGCCACATGTGTATTTATCGAGTAGACGCAAAGGGAGCAAAGTGAAAGTACAGTATTTTTCTTGTCCTTCTTTTTTTGCCTCTTTCTTTAATGGGAGAATCGATATAATATAAGGTGGTATCTTGGGGACCGAATAGGACCAGTATTGAAAGACAAACCAAGAAGGCTGCCTTGTCTGACAATGTCTTATCTATCTTGTAGATTTCGCATATGTACGAATGCAAGGCCAACGCATACATGGTGAAGAGCAGCAGCTATCAATATGCCAATTGCCCATTGCGTGCATCGAAACAATCTCGGGTCTACACTTTTGTTTTTCCTGGTCTTGATTTGGCCTCGCTCGCAGGCCCTCGTGAAAGAGGAGTCCCTCAGCCATCTAGTATCTCGCCATCTGACATCGTATATCAGCCCCCAAATCCCGTTCACCTCCAGGGGCCTCGGCCGGGAGACCAGGGTCCTTTCCAACTCTTGTTCAATTTTGGCTTGTTCTCTATTTATACATCTGTCTACCCGCGTCATCCCTGTAGTCATTTTACCTCTTCCCCTCTTTTTCTCTGGGTTATTTCGTCTTTTGTTTTGGTTTCATTCGCATTGCATGTGGCCAACCTGGTCGCCAGCGCAGCTTTTGGCCGCAGAAATAGCGGCCATGCAACCCACTCTCCCACCTCACCCTCTTTCGATTATTTCCCATGCATTATTATCAACAATGTCTGAGGCACGGGCCGACAATTTTGTGACTAATATGGCATGGGTGGATGGATAAAGGTAGTCCGGGATGTGTGAGTGAAATAATCGTAGCATTTGACGACATGTAAACAAAAGGGGCGACAGAACAAGCATCTGGTCTTGAAGAATTTGGCCGCTGATGAGGCGGCATTCACTATGTAGATCAACGTAGTTGTCTTTGCTTCATCAAGTTTGAACAATAGACGTATTTATCTTCGCATGTTTTTCTTGACTGTTCTAAAATTATGTACAATACTAAAAATACATACGTGTGCTTTTTATTCTCATATAAACAGTGCTAATGATCGGTCGAAAAAAACAGTGACAAAAGTCACACACATATTCTTTTACTCACACCAATCATGTCTTAGATGCGCTTAAAGGAGAGTTTCTGCAGCAGCTACAACTAGCAAAATGACTGAAAGAACAAGGACACGCAACAGATGCAAACGTTGATCGTATTGACTGTCGAAAGGACTGTACAGTATGATAAACAAGAGCACCAGTGACCAGTTTTCTTGCCACCACGCACTCCTACATTTAAAAGCCCACCTTGGCCCTGAAATAGGCTTGAATCTGGTCAACGCGGTCGGCGGACATGGTGTAGATGGGGTGCACGGCGGCCACGCGGTCTTCCTCTTCAAAGACCTGCACACCCTCCTCATCCGCAAACGGGAAGGGCGAGGCCTTCCAGACCGACTCGGCGTAGTTGATCTCGACAGGGTCTGCTGCAGCACTTGATGCAACACCCCCCTGCTGCTGCTCGACGGGCTTGTCGACCAGCTCCCATTTGTGCTGGGCAGAGCTCAGACCCGACAGGACATAGCAGGTGTGGTACGGGTCGGACATGCTTGAGAACATGGTTAGCAACGCCCCAGAGAGAGCACAATATAGTAGGTAGGGTGCTGAAGAGAAGACCTACCGTCCCGGTTTGTCTCTGAGACCGCCGCGTTTCGTCTGATCCTGGCAGCAGCAGAGAATGTAGCGAATCAAACCTTCGCGGCTAAAGAGCGACTGTGAAGGCGTGGGCACACCGCCGCTGGACCGCCGGAGACAGGCTTCTACCAAGGGCCAGCAGTCACCGACCCAATGGCTGTAGGCAGCCGTCGACCAGCTTGTTCGTGCGCCCCGAAAACCCGCCTTCGGGGGCGTACTGGCGGGATGCCAGCCAAGAAACAAGACGGGGCACGTTGAGGTATCTAAAACAGTTAGTTGACTTTTCCCGAGTAAAAGATGAAAATGCCTTCGCCTAGACGCCTCGCCCTGATGCTCCAGAAGACGCTTGTTCTCGCCACTACCACATCCACCGCTATCACAACAACAATGGCCTGCTGCTACCACACCCACAGGCTGCACTGGGAGGCCAGATCGGGGCCCCCTTTATGCATGAAGTTGTTGTCACTCCGTGAGTGGCCAGTCCAGGACCCTAATTTTCTTTCTTTTTCTTTGATTTTCGTCTTTCCCTCCTTCCAACCTCTCTCTTCGTCTCGTCCCCACCCCCCTCCTTCCAAAAAAAAAAAGAAAAAGAAAAAGACATGGTACATACCGCGGAATGGAACGGTCGGGAGTATCGAGAATAGATAGACAGCCCAGGGCACAAAATGCATATCCGCCGTGGGCTTCCGAGCCTGGCTGTGCCGATATGCCGCCCTCGTATGTTTGACCTGTGGTCGGGACATTAGTACCTCGCCAAAGGGCATGCAGGGCTAAAGAAGAACGATAATGAAAGAGGAATGTGGGAAAGAAAGAAAAGCAAATATGCACGACATATCTGCCACGTAGGCAATGCAGCAACAGGGATGATCTCGGAGGGTGGCAAAGAGAAAAGAAGAAGGGTAGGGTGACCAAGCAGAATGGTGTATATTTGAATTTAATATGGCACAAAAGAAGCGAAGTGGGAGCAAACTTACACCGCTGAACATAGTTAGCCAGGCCGGTGTAGAGCGTTGGCTTGTCGGGGGTCCAGGCAGGCGAGTCCGGGCTCAAGTCCAGAGGCAAGTTCAGGATGGAGATGATGACCGCCGCGCAGTACGCTCCTCTGTGAATAGTCAGTCCATACTCATCAACGCCTCTTTGCCAATCTCGGATCTTGCAGTTCATCCTGCCAACTCACCTCACGTCCTCCTCGCCGCCGACCGACATCTGGAAGCCGCCGTCCGGCTGCTTCAGCGAACACAACCACTTCCACAGCAACCGTCGGTCAATGGCCTCGTAGCAGGCCTCGCCGCCCACAATGGTGAGGCCCATGACCACAGCGTATGTCGTGGCCAGGTGCGACGACTGGCCGTGACCTCCGCCAAAGCCACCAGAGGCATTTTGCATCGACCGCGCCGTGTCAATCAGCCGCTCCCGATACATGGACACGTCCTCGCCCAGAACACTCAGGCCATTGAGACACCAGAACAAAAACCAGGGCCGGCTGGGATCATAGCCCACAAACGTGCCGGGCAGCGGCTCCAGACTCTTATGGAGGAACCGAGCATGGCGTTTGCGGTCGAGATGCGGCACGCCAAACTCGTTGACGGGCGGGTCGCTGTTGGCCGGATCCTGGACGAAGATGGACGGCAAGCACGTCTCGGCGGTCTCGTCCTGCATCTCGGAGGTGTCTGTGATGAGGCGGTCGCGCACGAGCGGCATGTGGGTGAAGTGGTCAGGGATCATGACGGCAGGCTGGACTTGCACGGGGCGGTAGGGGAAGTTGTTTTCCGAGTAGCCGCTGCTCTCTGGGTAATTGTCGTAACGGCCACTTGTGATAAGAATTTCCTCGTCGACGACGTCGTCTGTGTTTGGGTTTGACGAGGCCATGGCTGCTGATGCGCGTCGCTGGGCTGCGGTGCTCTTTTTTATAAAGACCGCTCGGTGGCGGTATCGAGTGGCCGTGGACCGCGCGCTTGCGCTGACCATGTGTACCGGCACGGATGCGCGGTGAATGGGAACAATAGTAGTTGTAGCGCTGGCAGCACCACCAGCTGGGGTGGCAGCTCTGAAGTTGGCAATGTGCTTCTTGCTATTGTTCCTCTGTCGTCAAAGGGACCTCTTGTCTGTTGGCGCTGTGACCCGTTTTTGGTCTTCTTTGTTGGAGGGGTATGCTCGGTACGTTCACAGATGACGAGCTCCGCAGCCCAAGTCCGGGACAAAAGACGGGCGAATGAGAGATGGGAATGTACGTAGCAGCCCAAGGCTTGAGATTCGAAGCAGAGCACTTCAAAGCTTGAGCATTTCTTTGTGAAAAAAGTTTTTGTGAAAATATGAGAAATTATGATGAAACTGTTGGTTTGGGCTATGGGGTATGAGGAATGAGTTCGTCGACGGCCGCGAGTGTGTGACGTTCAAAGATTGTAAAAAAATCTAGTGTAAAGTAGCTCCGTCTAGGGAATACCTGTGCCGGGTTATGAAGGTGTGCCGGGTTTGAAGGTGAGTGAGACTGCATCGACAGCCAAGATGTGAAGCTTTAAAGCTCCATAGCGGAGACTCTCTCAAGCTTCGGTCGCACCTGCCAAAAGCTATCATAATCTACAAATAGCCGTGCAGGATGGATAGGGCTCGCACCTTCCGCACTGTGTGCTGGCTCTCCTGCTGGTTCTCCAAAAGCACGCGCCACACGCAATGCGCCACAGAACCGTCTCTCCGGCACCAGCCCAAGCGCGGCCCCCAATTCGCTGGTGTGCCCTTCATCAACAAATTGCCTGCGGAGCCCACAGTGACGAATAGCCTCAAATTTCCGATCCGGCATGAGTCGACGTCCTGAGAAACCCATCACCTCCGAACGCCTCACGCTTTTCTGGGGTCTTTTTGCGCACGTTCAGTCGTATTTTTTACCGTCCAGTCTCTCGGTTTTTATTCTGTTTACGTCTTTTTCTGTCTTTTCAGCCCACCGCTTTCCCCCCGGTTGGCAACGTACACTTTTTTCTTCTCTCACACAATCGCAAATCTCAATGAGGCCGTCATCAGTTGCTTGTATGCCAGCACGATCTCACCGAGTCTCCCGCTCCGGAGCCGAGGCCACGCATCCCGGACTACGCTCGCCACAATCTAGCTATGGACAGTATGCTGCCAACATCACCGTGTCTCCTTGTGTATGATCTCAGCTAGTCCCCCCGACGCAAATTTGCCGTCGAAAAAGAAGGGGCGCCGATAATAGGCGTGATCTATATTTCACTCCTGGCCGCACTTTCTCCTCACCCTGATCTCCGATTAGATCTCATCCCTACCTCACCTCGCGCCCGCGCCTGTGCCGCGCCCGGTGTTCAAACACCATGGCCACTTCTTCTAACAGCAAGATGGCCGCTGCACCGGAGGCCGGCGAGGCCGAGCAGCATTGGCTGTACGTTCTGATGCTGGCCGTCTGTATCCCACCGTTCACTCTTCTCGTACATCCCTAACACATCACAGAGAAGCCAAGAAAATCATCCACTCCATGGGCAAGAAGCTGGAGCAGATCGACAAGGACGAGAGTGGCAGCAAGAAGCTCCTCGCCGAGCTCGAATCCGTCGAACACCAGCTGGAAAGGTAGATTGCCTTGTCTCTCTTCATCATCACCCTTCCTCTCACTAACATCGTCAGCCTCCGTCTTGAGTGCATGGCAACCACGTTCACGGACTTCAAGTTTGCCCACAAAAACCGCGTTCTCGACCGGCTGTGGCACGTCCATACGCTCATCAGCACCGAGTACAAGAAGGGTTTGCAGCGCCATCGCGGCCACGGCCAGATTGTGCAGTTCCGCACCATTGAGAAGCAGTACGCCAAACACCTCAAGACGGCCCAGTACTTTTACAAGGGCTTCATTGAGCGTCTGTCGGCTCGCTACCGTCTGCGGTCCCTCCAGCGTGTTGCCCACACGATGCAATCCGGCAACCTCCGAATGAGCGACGTGATTGACGCCGACGAGGCCCATCTTAGCCACGAGCTGACCGTCGCCTGCTACCGCACTGTGCTGCATATGGGCGACATTGCGCGGTACCGCCTCAACGCCTCGCGCCAAAAGGGCCACAATCCGGACGTCGCTATGACGTACTATGCGCTGGCCCAGGACCTGATGCCCCAGGAGGGCGATGCGCACCACCAGATGGCTGTCGTGCTGGCCGAGCAGCGCCGTGACTTTGACGTTGTCTACCATTTTTTGCGGTCCTGGTCCGTCCAGAAGCCCTTTGCGCTCGCACCCAAGAACCTGGCGTCGGAATTCAAGAAGCTGCTGCAGCCGCCCTCCAACAACCGCAAGCAAGGCAACGCGCCTCCAGACGCCCACGACCTGTTTGGCACATGGCTTGTGCGTCTTCACGCCAACTACTTTAAAGGCGAGGAGTTCTCATCGCAGGCCGAGCTGGAGCGGGAGGTGCTGCACCGCTGGGAAGCTCTGCTTAAGAAGTCGGAGCAGCCCGCCTACCTGCAAAAGGCCGTCCTCATGAACATGGCCGCTTACGATATTGCCTTGAAAAGAGAGCAGAACGAAAGGACAGAGGCCAGCTCGAAGTCTTGCCAGTTTATTCTCCAGTTCATGGTGCGGACCATCCTCGTCCTTGGCCGTGTACTCGAGACAGAGACAGAGCATCTCTTTGAGGAACCTCTGTCCGAAAATCAGGCCCCATCGGCACCCGTCACACCCGCTTCTGCCAAGAAGACGACGCCCATTGCCTCTTCTATCGACAAGAACGACAAGAACGAGAAGAGCGAGAAGAGCGAGAAGAGCGAGAAGAGCGAGAAGAGCGAGAGAAACGAGAGAAACGAGAGAAACCACCGTGCCAACGGCCGCAACCGGGCTGGCGGTAACGCCAACGCAAAGACTGCCGCAGCCACCGACAACAGCGCCAAGCCGGCTGTTAAGAAGCAATCTGTGTCCGAAACGTGTCTCTCCCTCTTCCGTGTCTGCGTGGCCTGGATTGCCACCCACAACGAAAACCTCGTCAAGTTCGAGAGCCACCTGGCTCCCTTCATTGCCGACATGCACCGGTCTGTGACGCGGTGCCTGACGCTCTTCGTCGAGCTCATCACCAAGAAGGAGGCATCTCCTACAACCTACCTACTCCCCGATGACGTCGAAGTCATTGGTCTGGCGCCTCTGGACGGCTGGACTGCACTCCGTGAGGGCGACGCCAACAGCCCCTTCAAGCCGCATTTCGACGAAGAAGGTGTCGAGCGCAAGAGCACTACCTACGAGACAATGGCCCGTATCTATGACGTCGTTGAGTGTACGGTGCGCCTCATCGGCGACCCGGCCTTCCCCTGGGTGCTTCACAACGTGCAGGAGGACGGCTGCGAGGTGACCAAGATCTCGTATACCGAGGACCGCACATCTGCACCTGCCTCGTCGGTTCCCCTGATGACCATCCCGGCCTCCGCTCCAGCGGTGTCCGCCTCATATGCGGCAGCTTCGGCTGCCACGGCCTCATCTAGCCCCGTGCCTGCTATTATGCGCCCGGCGCAGTCCTCGGGTGGCAGCCGTGAGCCACGCAAGCGCAGCCAGCGGCAAGTCGAAGTCGCTGCTCCAACTGTGCCGGTCCATGTCCAGGTCCAGGCCCAGGCCCAGGTGCCGGCTTCGCCCACTGTTACGGCTGCCCCTGTCAGTCAGGCCTTTATAAACCAGCCCATTGGCAGCCCTGCCAACATTGCCTACCAGGCCAGCCCTTGCCCTCTGCCCTCGCCTCGCCGCGTGAGCTACAAGGACATGGACGACGACGATTTCTTGCCGGGCTCCATGAAAGAGCCGCGTATGATGCCGATCGCTGCTCCGGTCAGCACCAACCAAGGCTCTCCTCCTGGCCCCGCTGCTGCCGATTCAGAACTTGATTTTCTCGAATCGGCTGCCTACAGTCGCGTAGCCAACTTCTTGAGCCCGCCCGAACTGCACTCCCATGGCCTTCCTCTGCAGCAGGCGACTGCGCCTCTTAACACGTCGCCCTCATCGCCATCGTATGGCATGCACTCATCGACAATCGACGACGTGTTCGGCCAGCTGCAGACGGGTAGCATGCCCAGTATGCCGAACGTGTCCAACTCGTTGTCGCCGTCGGCAGCAAATGCAGGCACCGCCAAGCCCATTCCAAGCTCGCCCTGGGGCGGCAGCAGCTACATGCACTCGCTTGGTTATTACCCTCAACAACAACAGCAGCAGCAGCAGCAGCAGCAGCAACAGCAACAACAGCCTCAACAAGCGCAACAGCACCTGCAGATGGTCTACGGCATGGGCAACATGGATCGCCCGCCAACGAGTATAGAAGACCAGTTGGCGTACCTGACGCTGGTGAAGCAGCAGGAACGCCAGATGGCGGCAGCAGCAGCAGCTGCTGCTGCTGCCTCTTCGGCCGCTGCCGTGCCATTGCAAAGCTCCTCCTCGTCGTACGGCATGGACAGCACCCGCGGCTTCCCGAGCGTATTGTCTCCCGTTGGCGCAGCCAAGCAGCAACACCACAGTCCGTCCAATGGCGGCGTCCCGAGCGGGTTTGCCAACCCGTGGGCAACGACGGGTGGCGGTGGCGCCATCAACAGCCACCCGAACAATGGTGGCGCCTCGCGTCTAGTGTCGCAGCAACTCCAACCGTCCCAGGCTGCGTCGCTCAGTGTCGGCGGTGCTGTCGGCAGTATGGGCAGTATGGGCAGTATGGGTGGCATAGGCTTTGGCAGTCCTCAGCAGGCCACCGCTCCCGGCTCCTCCCCGGCCATGCTCTACTCGAGCAACTTTAGCATGAGCAACAGCATGCCGTCCGTGCAAAGCTCGCGTGTTCCTGGGGGTGGCAACAGTGCCTTTTTTGACAACTCGTACGAGTCCATTTACGGTTCTGTCAACAACAACAGCAGCAGCAGCTACATGCAGCAGCAGCAAGCGCAGCAACTACAACAGCTGCAACAGCTGCACAATCTTCAGCAGCAGCAACAGCAGCAACAACAACAGCAACAACAGCAACAGCAACAGCAACAGCAACAGGCAATGGCTGCTGTTTATGGTGGATACGGCAATGGCGGCGGCAGCGGTGCCATCGGCTCCCCCGCCTCCCATGCCATGTGGCAGGACGCCGCCACGGCCTGGAGCCGCAACCCGCTGGGCAAGGATGACCCGACACATTTTCGCAACACGATGCGCCAGTCGGCTCCCATGGAGGACACAAACGCGTACGACCGGAATGCACTGCTGAGTGCTTTTGACGAGAATGGCAGCCCGGGCCAGCAGCGGTGAAAGACGATGAGAAGGGGGAACGAATGAGCAGAATCCCGGCAGCGAAGAATCCGACCACGGCGCTCTCGATTGCATCATGCCTTTTCTGTTCGGCTTATTTATTCGGCAACATTGAATAAGGGAATGATTTGATTCTCTCCGGTCTAGGCAGCTTCGATGCCACGAACAATGCTTTGATGGAAGTTTGAACCACGCCGGCAAAGTCAGACAATAAGTCGCACGGGAAGTCGCGGTGGTCTGTATGGCCATACTATAGAACGGCCGTCTCGGGCTATGGTCGTGAAGAATTCGGCACCGTTATCGAGCGACGATCAAACGGCGAGGCCCGTTAAGAGCAGGCCGTGGTCGGGGGTGGCAAAGGAAAGCCTGGCAGGTGGTTGGGAGAGGCGAAATTGTAATTATCCGGTGTACTCCGTACTGTCCATGTAAATACAATGTCTTATCTATCAATGCCGTTGCTCTTCTACTCCCAGTGTGTAGTGCTAACAGTTCAGATGCCTCTCATGGCCGGTCTCTTCAAAATCTTGCAAACTATCAAACGTTCTAGGAGGATATCATAAGTTGAATTTTGTGTCGTGAGCAGTTCCGTGCTGCTTTTCCCTCGTTAAGCGAGATGTTCAGTCTCCCGTCTCTTTTTGCTCTCGAGGGGCATATGGCTTCCCCTTTCAGCAATTATGTAAAATAGATGTCGTACAACAAATAGTAAAAAATCATAACCCTCCCTGTTGTTGAAACCTTTTTGGAAGGCGCCAGCCTAGTTCATGACGGCCGCCCTCTTTTTGCATGGACTCCCGTGACATAATGGTAAAGAAATAAAAAAATATCGACAAATGATTAAAAAAAGTTCGCAAAAAACAAAACTCTACAGCCAGACACATTTATGCCTTGGGGGTGAAGGTCTGCTTGGGGTAGGGGTACGAGGCACCGAGCTGCTTCAGCGACAGGCTGGCCAGCCACTGGCCCTGGTCGATGCTGACATCGAGCGACTTGTCCTCAATGAGGCCGGCCACGAAGCCGGCAGCGAACGCATCACCAGCACCAATGGGGTCGACAATGTCCTCCTTGGCAATGGTGCGGACGGGGTACTCCTTGACCTCCTTCTCGCCCTGGATGGCGACCAGGGTGGGCTGGCTGCCGTGCGTGACTATGGCGACACGCTTGCGCTTGCCGTTCTCCTTGGGCAGGTCGGCCATGTACTGGGCAATCTTCTTGAGGTCCTCGGTGGTGGCAGTGCGCGTCGACGTCCGCCAGGTCAATGTTGCTAATGCCGTGGACGTTGCCGAAAGCGGCGGCCTCGCCCTCGTTGCCCAGAACGTAGTCGAGGTAGGGCAGCGTGGCGTCCAGAGCATCCTTGAAGGCCAGGGGGATGAAGGGGGCCGAGATGGACAGAACAAATGTCTTGTCGTTGGCAGCGGCCTCCTTGGCCAGAGCCATAATGGCAGGCGGGCAGACCGTCAGGTGGTAGCCACCAATGTAGTAGGCCTCGGCGCCCTGGACAAGGGGCCAGATGGCGGGGGACTGCAGGTGCTCGAGGTCGTAGTGGTTGGCGGCACCGAGGTCCGTGATCATGGAGCGGTTGCCAGGGGTCACAACAACGGCGCAGCGGCCCGTGGGGACCTTCTCGTCGACACGGTACTCAACGCGGAGACCAGCCTTGGCAGCAGTCTCAGTCAGAATATCGGCGTACTTGTCCTTGCCGACACCGCCCAGGAAGACGACGCTGTCCGCGGGCAGGATGTACTGGGCACCACGGGCAGTGTTCTGGGCAGCACCACCGGCCGAGAGAGCAGCCTTGCGGTTGTTGAGGAAGTCCTCGTAGATGCCGAGGTGCTGGGGCTCAGCAAGGATGGCATCGTTGGCCTTGATCTTGTAGGTGTCGAGGGTAGTCTGGTCACCGTCGGCGATGATGTCTGTGTGTGTTAGTGGGGTGGCCGAGAGGCTGGGGTGCTGGTATTCAAGAGGAGCTCAGGAATCTTCGACGAGGTCGACGAAGAGGAGGGGCAGCGTACCAAGGAGAGGGTTCTCCAGACACAGGAGGCGAAAGTTCTTCTGGGCAGCCATTGTGGACAATTGGGTGTGGCGGACGGTATTTGAGGTGAAGGGAGGCCGTTGGTGGGATGGGAGGGTCGAGAAGGGGGAGAATGGATGAAAAGGAGAGGCCGATATCGAGGTTGAGAAGCGGGAGAGAGGACAGAGCGAGCTCCTCATGGAATACTGGCGGATAGTGGTAGTGGCGGGGTTACGGGCACAGCCTGTATTACGGGTAGCGCTGGGCCAGCAGGGTTTTCTTGCCAGAGTGGGGCAGATTGGTCGCCCAGCGGAAGGAGCAGAAAGGACTGCTTTGGTGAGCACGGCAGATGAGGATTTGAGGGCAGGCATGTTGAGGCCAAGCAGCCACGGCTGGGTGATGCATTGAGTGTCACAGAAAACAGGAATGGGATGAAAGACGTTCGATGTCTCATCACAAGTCAGCAGGTCGTCGGCCCGGCGCTGCTCGTGGCAAAAAGAGCGACTGCCAGATGAAAATGATCCATCAAATAGGGCCATACTCGACACTATATACGACGTATATATGTATATTTCCGTAGAAACGAGTATTCACGACCACTTCCACCACGACACACACACACATATTGAGAGTATTTCTTTTATTTTTGAGAATATAGCAGAATGGCGCCTGTTCCCGGTCGTAATCTTTCCCAGGCCCCGAGTTCTGCCCCAGCACGCCCGCAACGGCACGGCGCTGTCTTCGCTGGAGAGAGAAAAAGGCACCCGGAACTCCCACCCGAACGTTTTTATGTGTTCAAAAAAATAGACAAGGTAAATTCTTCTTTTTTCGATTTTGAAAGAGTCCCATGCCCGTAACCTGTTATCCTCGCCTTTCGTTCTCAAACCAACAGCAAGAAAAAAAGCAGCCAAACAACACCCATCTAGTCCTTGACCTTCTGGGTACCGCGCAGCAGACCCGTTCTCCGCGCAGCAATCAGACCAGCCTTCTGGCCCTGGGCGGCGTATCTGGAGATGGTCGAGGCCTTACCGATATGCTGGTGGTTACCACCACCGTGAGGATGGTCGACGGGGTTCATGGCAACACCACGGGTCTTGGGCCAGCTGTTGCGCTTGACGGCGAACTTGTGCTTGGCACGCGAAGCCTCTGTGGGAGGTGTTAGTATAAGCTCTTGACAGGTCATTCGACAACCATCATTGGGAAACGTAGGAGCAACATACTCAGCAGGGGCTTGTCAGTACGGCCACCACCGGCAACAATGCCGATCATGCCGCGGGCCTTGCTGCTGACGACCTTCTTGGCGCCAGACGGCAGCTTGATGCGGGTCTTGCCCTCATCGGGGTTGTGGCCGACAATCGTGATGTAGTTGCCGGACGTGCGGCCCAGAGCACCGCGGTCGCCAGCCTTCTCCTCGACGTTGGTGACAACGGTACCCTCGGGCATCGAGCCCAGGGGCAGGATGTTGCCAATGGTCAGGGTGGCGTTCTTGCCGGCGTAGACGAACTGGCCGGTGTACATGCCCTCGTTGGCAATCATCGTCTCGGTGTGCAGCTTGAACCGGTAGGGGTCGCGGAACGAGACACGGGCCAGGGGAGCGCCCCGACCAGGGTCGTGGATGATCTCGCGAACAATGCCGCGGATGTAGCCGTGGCGTTCGGCATAGTCAAGCTGGCGGAACTTGGCGGGGTTCTTGCGAAGGCGGGTAATCTGTAGAGAGGAGGGAATGATGTGAGTGTTGCGTTCTTCTTGCACGGTATTCCACGTTCCCCAAGTCCAAGTCTAATGCCATTGCGAGGTCGTCCCTCTCCGGCCATCATCTGTCGTTCTTTTGTCTTTTTCGATCGGGAAAGCAGCATGACATACCGACTTGAAGATGCCGCCAGCGCCCTTGCGCTGATTGCGAATAACGCGACCCATGGCTCCGGATTATTTGAAAATGGGTATCGGAGTCCTGCAACCAAGAAAGAAACACTGTTCAGTATATTGTTCGAAGATAGGATACAGAATATGGATCGAAAGCGATGTCGTCGGTCGTTGGCCGTCGTCGAGGGAGAGTCCAGAGCGTGCAGATACTGTCGTCCGAGAAGATGTATCGTCGGCCAAGAAATTTGCCCCGAGACAAAAAAAAATTCGTTGTGCAGAAGCCTGGCCGAAAAAGCGTCACAACCGCACGCTGAAAAATCTCTTGAAACTCGGGATAAAATCTTCTGGTTGATGTCGTCGAGACAAGTGTCGTGCACGCAATGAACAATCGAGCGAGGATGGCGTTGCGATCGAGATACCGTAGTGAAATGTAGGGGTGCTGGCTTACCCTTTTGGATGGTTGATGGTGGTGATTAGGTAGAGGGAGGAAAAAGTTGGAATTTTCGAGATGCACCCGCTTTGTCGATTCTTTTGCGGGAGTAGGAGAGTGGACCAGACACACAGGCACCACACCAAAATATTTTTTTTCTGCACTTGGGGGTTTTAGTCTGGATCAGGGTTACCAGCCCGCCCTAAATCTTAGTCATCCTAATTTTGCACCAATTTTTCTGGTCTGCCAGATGTAGTCACGTGAAGCAATGCTACTATCGATAAGAAAAAGAGTACAGTGCTAATTGACAGTCTCTTTTCTCAAACAGCACGGACTCGAAGTGGGTCATTGCGTTCCTTCCAACCGTGACTTAACGCGCCTATCTCTCACACCACGTTCAGACCTCACTTGCTCGTCTCAGCTCATATCGCCTTGCTACCGCCAGCCATACGGCAAGAGAGACAACGAGAAACACACATATGCAGCTTTCTTGATGTACAGTTGTTCGTCCTCAATTTTTAAGTGGGACGTCCGTTCAAATAGAACGGCGCACTCTCTCATCTTCCACCAAACGCAGCACTTTGAGAAGGCATTCATATGTCCAGGTGAGCGTTTTCAGCTTTTGATGTTTTTGCCCTGCCTATACATTTACTGAAACTTCCCGTTAACATTTTTGTGGCTTTGTGCCGAAAGTTTGACGCACTTGAGATCTTCAAGTCGCGGCGGATTTCACGCCAGCTCGGATGAGCAAGACCACTCATCTCGGCCATCAATACCCTCTTAAATGCCATCCTTGCATGGGAATATGGCATACTCTTGGCCTCGAATAAGTTTCAAAAGGCCATACACTCAGACCGGTGCATTTTGTTTCCAGACTCAAGCGAGGCGGGCATATTTGTGGCCGCACGGTGCATTGCAGGTCCACCAGCAAGCAACGGCCAGGCAAAGGTGTCTCCAGCCCTAGCAAATAGGACTGTGCGAGAGCCAGAGCCAGGCTCTACTCTGAACACATCGACTTTGTGTCGTCTTTCCATCATAGAGTGTCTATTTTGTGCCTCGGACGGGTGATAGACATCAAGCTTTGGAAGTATTGCCAGGCCGTTGTCTCAATCAGCTTCCATTTCTACCCTTCACTTTCCTCACGTTTCCTGGTGGAGCGGGGTCATCTCTGATTCCATCTCAGCAAATGCTTTCATGCCCTATGTCTCCCACAAATTGTCACCACCAGCACCAGGAACCAATAGCCATTCGCGAGTATCTCTGGACTGCATACGCAGCTCAACATGGGTCTTTGCCGCTGAGGACCGTGGTGGACACGTTATAAAACGTTGCCAATACTATCACGATGGTCAGCTGAACATGACAGGCAGCGTCGCGGATGAGCTCACACCGAGTCTGTGGAATATACGTTCTATCCGAAGAGGTAAAGATAATCCGGGTTCAATAGCACAAGCATTCTGACAGCAATGCTGAAGGTGTTTGTGCAGTGTTATTCATCTGGGAGGACGCCCCTTGGCAAGTGCCCGACCTCACGCAAATAGAACGTGTCTGTGTGCTGCTTGTTAGAACTGCCAGCATAAGATATTTGGCGCGCTTAACAAAAAAAAGAAGAAAGGCGGTCATGGCGGGAATTTGCGTTGCGCCTTGCGTGGTTGGCCGCCCCTTCCTAAAAGCAAAAAAAGTAGGTCGCAATCTGCTCCGTAATTGTTGTAGTGCAAGGAAGGGGGAAGGAACGCGGCTCTCCATTAGTTCTTTAGTCCCGAAAGGCAATTGCGACCTTTTTTCCTTGGCTCCCCCATGTCCATTGCACTTTCCTCCCCAATCAACTTCTCTTTTTTTGGATAAGCATCTTACATCGTCACCAAACAACATTTTCCAACAATTCTCATCCTCGACACACGTGTCTATTGTTGCGCGCATCTGTCCTACTTTGCATTGCCATCACGCGACGACGTTCCCTCTCCCCGCGACACGTTCCTGACTGTGCGAACCCGTGGCCTCGCAAAGGACTCGACGCGTCTCGAAAAGTCGCCCACTCGAACCCCACACTCCCTTTCTACCAGCCCAAAAAGAAAGAAAGTCGACACGTCCCCAAAGCAAGACAACACGACCAAAAGACAAAAAGAACAAAGGGACGGGACCTCTGGGATCTCAACACGAATTGCCACGTTCAACACGCATCACATACACGACCATACACTCTTTTCCTATACCACAACCGCAGCCATGTCGTCCGATGACGAGCTCTCCGACCTCTCGTCGTTGTCGTCGCTTTCGCCAGCCCCGACCGACGACGAGTCCGACCTTCAATTGCGCCCCGAGAAGGGCATCCTCAAGTTCTTCCACAAGGCGCCCAAGCCCAAGACGACAATCAAGCTCACAAACAAGGGCAAGGCAGCTGCCACAGCCGCGGCGAGCACGTCAAAAAAGGGCGGCAAGAAAAAGGCTGTTGCTGGGAAGAACGCCAAGACGAAACAGGATGATAGCGACGACAGCGACGCGAAGGCAGAAAAGCGCCATCGGGAGCCATCACCACCGCACGAGTACGTGCTCGCCGACAACCCAGATATTGCCGTAAGTTCCTCTGCACTTTTGGCGCGAACTGTCGCGTTCTGCGGGCAATCTACGCGTCCATTGAGCGCATGCTAATCCAACCTGCCTACCAGTTCATCGTTCTGTTCCGCAACCATTTTGCCGAGGCTTTTTCCAAAAACATGGTCAATTTCGGCCCCCAAGAGCTCGAGCGCGACATTGTCGACAGCGTACCCAGCGAGCGTGTTGAGTACTTCCTCTGTGCGCTGCTCAAGCTCCTGTTAAACCGCCAGCAAGACGTAAAGTGAGTGTCATATAAACCAACTCTCCAACAACCATTGTCCCCCATCTCTAACCACACCCACACTCTACAGGCCCGGCCACTACCACCGCGCCCTCGATGAAGCCGTACAGTCACACAAGTCACAATGGGTGTCCGCCTGGACAGAGAATCCTCTCGCCGGCGGCAAGACCTTCCAGACCATGACGCCAACCGAACGCCTCACCCTCCTGCGCGCCCTTGTCCTGTGGGCCATGTCCTCGTCCAAGGTCATCCGCGACATTATCGAGCAGGCATACAAGGGCAAGCGGAAAGACGAGGATGCCAACGTGCCCGTGTCCGTTCAGTCCTGGGGCAACGACAGCGACAAGCGGCGCTACTATCTTGTCGAGGGCCGCGACGACACCGCGTTTCGCGTCTATCGCGAAAGCAACCCGGCCGCTTTTATTAACCGCACGTGGTGGAGTGTTGCGGGCTCCATTGACGAGATCAAGGTGCTGATTGACCGGCTTGAGACACACGATGGCGGGCCCAAGGCCCGGAAGTTGGCCAAGCGGCTGCAGGAAGAGATTCCGCGCTTCGAGGCGGGTGAAGAGAAGCGCCGCCGCAGAGAGTATCGCCAGCAGCAGCGCGACCGGTTTAAGCGCCCTGAACCTGGCTTCTCGCTCTATGAGGGCCGCACGCGCGGCAAGCGTATGAAGTACACATACTCGGACGACGAGGACTTTTACACCGACTCGACGGATCTGCGCCGTTCGTCGCGCAACACCGGCACGCACACCCCTGCCGAGCCTGTCACGACGGCCAGCGGGCGTCAGATCCGGGCACCCAGCCGGCTCAACGGTGGCTTCAGCGCGACGGCGAGCATTCAGGGCGACTCTGCCATGGACGCCGATGCAGAGGCCACGGGCGGCGAGGAGCGGGAGCTGTCTCTGGGCCCCACGGGCCGTCCACGCCGGTCAGCTGCCGTGAACCATGGCAGAACCGGGTGGGACAAGAAGAAGGAGGCGGATGAGTACGAAGAGTACGACTCACAGGCGGACGAGGAAGAGGAAGAGGATGAGGCAAACCACAGTGAGCCGGATCTCGGCGACGACGAAGAGGACGAGGATGAGGAAGCCTTCGAGGAGGGCAAAGATGCCATGCTGCTGGATGACGAGGAGGAGGCCGAAGTGGCGGGCAAGAGCAATGGCAACGTGGTAGTCAAGCTCCCGGTCAAGGCCGTACTTGACAAGGACACGGGCAAGTGGGAGAAGGGCGGTGGAGAGGGTGAGGCGGCCGCAGCAACAGCCACTTCGACACAGCGTTTGTCGGGCGCCTCGACGCCGGTCAATGGCAACAGCAAGGACAACGACGACAACGAGGTCGATGTAACCATGACGGGCTCAATCGCACAAAGCAGCGACGCCACAGCGACGTCGCCCATTGTGCAGCACCTGACGTCTGAGTCCAAGGAGGAAGCGTTGGCGGACAAGCCCATCAACGGAAATGGCGCTGCACCAGAAGGAGAAGAGACGGCCAAGGAGCCTGCCCGCGCCGGTACCCCGGGCAAGGAAAACGGCGTACCGGCAAGCGTGACATCGGCCGCCCTGGCTTACCGTGGCAGCCCGGAGAAAACGCACGAGAGACCACAGCCCGTGGATACTGCTGGAAACTAGACATGGCGCATATTTCAAGGACTCATTATTAATCGGCGCGCGTTACTCTTTTCATTTTCATCTCATTGCCCTTTTTATAGTTTATATTATCCTTCCATTGTCTACATCTGGCGGCTTCAGTTTGACCTTCTCTGCAACCCGGCATTGTGGCATCATGGCATCGGTTCTAGGAATGGGGAAAGGTTCGCTTCTGGATGAGACACGGAGCGGGTTGGCGTCTGCACTCATAAAAGATGGGATCGGTTTTCCATGTTTCAAACACATCTTTCCCGGCTTCTGTTTACAATACATGCTCGTATATTCTGTGTTCTTCTCAGTCAGGTATTGTCACAATGCACGTGCAAGAGTCGGCGTATCGTCATTATTCTACTACATACGAATCTTTTTCGAGGCTTCAGAGATCTTCGTGTCTCTACGGGCTGAGGCTCGGGTGTATACAGCAATATGTTCAATTCCAATAGGTTTTGCCCGTCTCGTTGCTCGCCTAACTCAGAAATTTGTCCCATGAATGTCGTTTATGCTAATATGCGCCAACATGTACAGTTTGTGTCTCATGTCTTGTAGTCATCTCGTATATTTCCTAGTATTGCCTTTGCGGCACAGGCCGTTCTGCCGACGACGCCACCGCAGCCAGGGCTCCCGTGCCTGGGATCGTCCAGTTGTTTACGCCCCACCACCACCGCCGTACCCGTGCGCCGACGGACTGTCCGCTCAGCTTGGACGCCCGGTTCCAGTATTGCCAGCCACACACTGCCAGGTTGTAGAGCAGACCCTGCACGAACGGCATCAACACCTGGTCCCGCACCGTCACCAGTCCCACCTTCCACCGCGTGTCCGCTGCCGCCAAACTACGGAGGTAGCTCTGCTCGAAGCGCAGGTCGGTAGAGGTGGCAGCTGCTGGTGTGGACGCGAGGTGGTGTGCCTGCCATAATGGCCGCCACTCCGGTCCACGGTCGGGTCCCATGGCCGAATGACACTGTATGGGTTGTCGCCCTCCTCGTCTTCGTCTTCGTCGTCTTCGTCGTCTTCGTCTTCGTCGTCCAGCGAGTCAAGTTCAAGAGGGTCTTCCTCGAGCTCCTGCGCCTTGTGGCTGCGGCGGCTGCTGCTTCTGCTGCTCTCTTTCTCGAGCACAACCGGTTCCCGCGTATCGGCGGCCGTCGACGGTGCGAGATCGCGCTCGGCCGAGGGGTTGTGGACGATGTGGGCCGTCTGGATCGTCTCCGCGATCTGGAGGGGAACGGACGAAGCCATTGTGTGTGTTGGTTGTGCCTCGTTCGCCGTGGGAACGGGTTGTGCAATCGATTGACCCCGTTTGCGGCGAAAGATGTGGTTGAGGCTCGCTATTGTTCCCTATTCTGAGGTTCGGTTCGGCTCAGCTGTCTCCATTGGGTGGATGCTTTGTGTGGACACGAACCGCTTGAGTCCGGAAGCTACGCTGGGGCAAGTACCTTTGTACCTTTTGTCCCTTCCATCCCGCTTTCCTTGCTGGACGTCATACGGAGTACTCGTTTCGTACTATGTACTGCTTGCTACGTGACTGTGGGTTGGCCCGTGCGTTGCTGACTACTCCAGGCCGCAAAGGTAACTGCCAGCAATAGGGCATTAGTGGGACTTGACGCATACAGCTGGCTGCGCGTTGTTGCCCCTCCATAACGGCGCGTTCTCCGTGTGAGTCGACGCACCGCCGAGTGGTGCCTGCCGCCTGAAACCGGGGGCCTGAGGGCCTAAATTACAGAGTACAGGAAGCAGCTGGCAAAGACACTGAGAGACAGGGTCGCGCCTGCCACGACGCCCAACCACCACAACAAAGGACAGAATTTTCACTTGCCTCTCACCCAATCTGGATAATTAAAACAAAAGTTCACTGAGAAAGAGCGACAGGCAAAATTGCCCCAAAAAATGCCCCAAATTTTTCGTTAGCCCCGCCATCCACTGCCCACCAAAACATCCACTTTCCCCTGCACGCTTGGCTCACTACACAACCTGCTTTTGGTCGTGCTTTCCGAATTTTGCAATTGTTGCTGTGCTGGCAAGCGTCCTCCGTCCCTCCTTCCTTGCTCTGGTCAAACCCACCTTCCTGTCGCCGTCTTCTTTCGAGTGTTTGGTTATTTTGCTCTCTTTTTGCCTTTTTCCCTTTTTTTCTTTTCCCCTTATCCATTTCCTTCTCTCTTCACCACAAATTTCGAGGAGAGAATCCGCAAACGACAGCAACCCGCGCAAACGACGTCAACAGGTCCACGGGCTTTTGTGCTTTCTTCTGTTTTACTTCCCGTCGAATTTTTTCGATATTCAAGCCTTATTCTTTACACGGCAACCCCCCAAATACCGCCAAGATGAGCGACCAGCAGGGCAATGAGGCCGAGAAGAACGTCAGTCATGCCTCTCCTTTTCGAAACGGATCAGCTTGTCTCTGGCACGACCTTCACGCCGACATGCGTCTTGCTAATACCCTCCCTAGATCGAGATGTGGAAGGTGAAGAAGCTGATCAAGCGGCTCGAAGCGGCTCGCGGCAACGGAACCAGCATGATTTCGCTGATTATTCGTGCGTGATATTTCCAACACCCCCACACTGTCGGTCTCGTGTAGAGCTCTGGACTCGAGACATGGCTGCACAGAACAATAGACTCGGCAGTCCACTAACAACCCCCGCAGCTCCCAAGGATCAGGTCTCGCGAATCTCCAAGATGTTGGCTGAAGAATACGTACGTCACCATTCTCCCACTTTGCAAAGCTTTAATTACACCTTAGATGGCACAACACTAACCTCCTCCTCCAGGGTACCGCCTCGAACATCAAGTCCCGTGTCAACCGTCAGTCGGTCTTGTCCGCCATCACCTCCACCCAGCAGCGCCTCAAGCTCTACAACAAGGTGCCGCCCAACGGCCTCGTCGTGTACTGTGGTGAAATTTTGACCCAGGAGGGTAAGGAGCGCAAGGTCAACATTGACTTTGAGCCCTTCAAGCCCATCAACACCTCCCTGTACCTCTGCGACAACAAGTTTCACACCGAGGCGCTCGCCGAACTGCTCGAGTCCGACCAAAAGTTCGGCTTCATCATCATGGACGGTAACGGTGCTCTGTTCGGTACGCTGAGCGGCAACACCCGTGAGATTGTGCACAAGTTCTCGGTCGATCTGCCCAAGAAGCACGGTCGTGGTGGTCAGTCCGCGCTGCGTTTTGCTCGTCTCCGTGACGAGAAGCGCCACAACTACGTTCGCAAGGTCGCTGAATTGGCCGTGCAGAACTTCATCACCAACGACAAGGTCAACGTGGCCGGTCTGATTTTGGCCGGTTCCGCCGACTTCAAGAACGACCTGAACGCCTCCGACATGTTCGACAACCGTCTGGCCGTCAAGGTCATCAAGGTTGTCGACGTCTCGTACGGTGGCGAGAACGGCTTCAACCAGGCCATTGAGCTGTCGTCGGAGACTCTGGGCAACGTCAAGTTCATCCAGGAGAAGAAGCTGATTGGCAAGTATTTCGAGGAGATTAGCCAGGACACCGGCCGCGTCTGCTACGGTATCGAAGATACGCTCAAGGCTTTGGAGCTCGGTGCCGTCGAGACCCTGATTGTCTTTGAAAATCTCGAGATTACTCGCTGGGTGCTCAAGGACAGCAACGGTGCCGACATTATTCTGCACACGACCAAGCAGCAGGAGACTGGCAACCGCGAGAAGTTCCTGGACAAGGTCACGGGCCAGGAGATGGAGGTTGTGTCGCAGGAGTCGTTCCTTGAGTGGATCGCCGAGCACTACAAGGACTTTGGCACTGCCCTCGAGTTTGTGTCGGATCGTTCGACGGAGGGCAACCAGTTCGTCAAGGGCTTTGGTGGTATTGGTGGCCTTTTGCGCTACAAGGTCAACTTTGAGCAGTTGGCCGAAGTGGATGACGACGATGACTACTACGATGATTGACAAACTGATTCCCTCGTTGATAGCGAGGGATCTGTGGCTCAAATGTTTACAACCACGGCTTCCGCCACCACAAGCTTCAGCACCACCCCAGTCACCGCCAAGATCAAGACCGAGACCAAGATCGAGATGGAGACGGGCCGCCACGACGACGATGCGTTCGCCGAGGAAGAAGACGACGGCGCCGGTGGTCGCAGCTCCAACTACAGCCTCAGCAGCAGCACGGGCAGTTACGGCAGCAGCGACTACCAGCAACCGTCGACGCCTCGGTCCAGTCAGCACGATGCCCCGACCATGACTTCGGCCTCGCCGTCATCACCGACGCCCGCCAAGCGCTCCAAGCCCCACCGGCGGGGTCTTGACTCTGCAAAAGCGGCCAGTGCGGGCGGGGACCGAGGCCACCAGGTGATCCGGCCGAGCCCGCTCCGCTCCATGATGACGGCAACGTAAACTTGAGTCTCAAGATATAAGGGTTGGTACTTAACGCTTTCCTTCGTCCTCCGTCTCAAACTCTTATGATCTCCGTCTAACACATTATAGATGATTAGATGCATTCTTTGTTTGAGGATATGTGCGACTGTCCCTTTTCAGGGCAGCCATTCTTTGTGGTGGTATAGAGGATGAAAAAGGCTGTGGAAGAAAATCGAGGGAAATTAAAATAAGAGGAAACAACAAAACAGCAAAACAACAAAAACAATAGAAGACAAGTTAGAAAATCAATACAAGGGGAAGGGTGTCACTTAATCCCAGGTCAACCACAAGAGAATTATGTGAGTCAGCAGCCCAATTCCTCGAGGCCTCTCTGCGTGAATAAATACACTCGTCTTGTTCAGAGCCTTGTCTTACGTAGGGCGTAGGGCGTAGGGCGTGGACGCTGTCGCCGGTAGAACGGCATGATTAGCCGCTTGTGGGACGTTCTATTTGCTCGTATGGCCCGTATGTTCTGTGTTATTTGCATCCTCTTGTGTATTGTGGTGCAGTTATGGTAGTTTTGAGCTTTCACTCCCCCAAGTATCTCTACGTATTCATTGTTCCATAGTCCAGAGCATTCGCCAACATTTGTGTCGATTCTGTCTGCCAATTACAGCTGTGTGAGGGAAGAGACCCACTAAAAATACACCAACTGCGCCTGCCCTCGTTCCTTCCTAAAGCATCTCTCCAGTCGCTTCGGTCATCCTACCGCAAAACTAGCACGCCTTTTTGGTGCCGACTTTGGCGGGTTTTTTTTTGTATTGTTTTTTTTTTAGAACGGCCCCGGTTGCTCTTTCCCTCTCCGCCTCCTTCCTCAATCCGGGCCGCCATAAGCCTGGATTTTCTGGGCCTTCCTTTTTGGAATCTTTGAAACCTCCAGTGCAGACTCACACGCAAAGGACGTTTCCTCGTGACAATAGCCATCAATTGATTTTACCCCAACCAATCTTTCACACATTTCCACATATACTCCATATCACGCACACACACATATATATATACGCATTCACGCGTACATCCAACGAAATGACACGGCCGGCCGTGGCCTTCCTGGGCCCCGTTGCCTCTTATACACATCAGGTGGGTTTCTTGACTTCCGCCCGAGACTCTTTTGCTATCAAACATAGCAATGGGTAAATGGGCATGAGTTTAGGGCCGTACCCTTCATCTTGACTTCAAACCCTCGCCGATGCTGACCGCTCCTTCCCTCTCATAAGGCTACCAAGTCTGTCTTTGCTGGCACGGACAATGAGCTGTTACCAGTCGCGACCATCAAGGGTGTGTCCCCCTTCCCCCCCCCCTCCAGGCTCACGTGTATATAAAAATTGACATCCCAACCAACCCCTGCCGCCAGACGTCTTTGAGGCTGTCCGCAATGGCGACGCTGCGTACGGCGTCGTGCCCTTTGAAAACTCCACACACGGTCCAGTGACCTTCACACTGGCCGGCCTCGCCGACCGGGACGGCGCATACGAGGAGCTGTCCGTCTGCGGTGAGACGTACTTGGCTGTGCACCACTATTTGCTGGGACGGAAACAGACGGCTCTGGACACAGAGGTCGACTCGTCTACCTCTGGCGTGCCTCTGACCTCCCTCGACCACATCACCCGCATCTACTCCCACCCGCAGGCTTTTGGCCAGACCACTGCTTTTTTCCGGCGGTATTTCCCCCATGCCGACCGCCGCCCGGAAATGATTGACACCAGCTCCACCAGCCGTGCTGCCGAACTCGCTGCCGCCGACGCCTCAGGCACCAGCGCTGCCATCTCCAGTTTGATAGCCGCCGAGTCGTCCAGGCTCGACATACTGGCCCGCTGCATCGAGGACCGCGCTGACAACACGACGCGCTTTTACGTTCTGCAGAAGAGCAAACCGAAAGCGCCGGCTACGACACCGCCCACGACATGCCCCAAGTCCTTGGTGTCGTTCACCGTGCCGCATCGCAGCCCGGGCGCGCTGGCGGACGTGCTCGAGTGTTTCCGGCGGGTACGCCTCAACCTGACGAGCATCAACAGCCTGCCGAGTCTGGTGATGCCGTTCCACTATCTGTTCTTCGTTGAGTTTGAGCACGGCAACGAACCTGAGAGCAAAGAGGCTGGGGCGGAACCATCAACAGGCGGGTCGGCGGATGAGCGAGTGCAGCGGGTGCTGTCCGAGGTGGCCAAGGTGGCAGAGACATATCGGTTATTGGGCACGTGGAACAAGCCAGAACCATTGCTGCCGTAGACAAGCTGTACATGAAAGGCACGATAGGAAAAAGGAAAATAAGCAGCATTCTTGGAGCATAAAAAATCGCATCCAAAAATATGGCATTAAACGACTTTGATATCCAGGCCTTCTTTTCTGAGAAAATAAAATTTAGTCGCAATCTTTTTCCTGAAAATAATGTGATATCTCGAGTGTGAAAATCAACTTTATGACTAAAAGCGTATAAAGCATTTCATCCTCCTCTATTATTATTTATTCACTTATTTTTGTTCACAAGAAACAACAACCTGCTCTTTGCTTCTTGATGGTGGACGGGCTGTGATTTAAAGACGTCGTGCTACGGTTGTCGTAGTTTGGTCTGCCGAACAGCTTGGCTTGGATTCCCCGCAATTTCTCCGTACTGACCGACCACACTTCTTACATGCACTCCTTACACCACATAAAGCCATTTCTGGCCCTCCTCCCAAACAAGACGCCTCGGCATCCACTGCGCAACTCCCTTGTTGCGAGTTACGCCTCCTCCCTCTCACCCTGGGCCAAAGTTCCCTACTTCTCTCACACAAATACCTAGCATGTTTTCGATATCAAGGCTGCCGGTCTCGAGGGCTGTGCGGCCTCCAGCATCTCCGTTCTCACGGCCTTCTACCATCACAGCCTCGGCATCGGGTGCCGGTCTGGCATTGGGCCCGATCTCGGCGGTTTGTATCACACTGCCGTGGACTGGCAACGAGCACAGGAGTCTGGACAATCAGCACCGCAAGACGCCGCTTTCTACACACGGCTCAACGACCAAGATCTATACAAGGGCCTTGCCCAAGAAACCAGCCTGGCACGTGCTAGCCAACCATTCAATGTCGAGTACCTCCGCGAGAGCATGGCCCGCCGGCCGCACCGTGCCACCTATGACCACTTGTCGCCGACGCACTCGCACCTGCTCAACATTGCACTGTACGATGTGCTGCCGCGCAGTGCGCAGGCCGGCGCCATCCCGACCCGAGACGCGGCCAGCACGCTCCTCAATCCGTTTGCTCTGCCTGTGACCAAGCCCGCGGACGGACAAGGAAAGCCGTCTGACCACATCCGCGTGCTGCCCGCCGGCCACCACCTTGTGTACTACCCGCTGCAGAGGCCCATCGCGCTGCTGGAACCCGACGGCACGGACCCGAACCAGTCGCCGGGCATCCCCTTTGTGCGTCGCATGTGGGCGGGCGGCTCGCTGCATTTCCAGAAGCCGCAGCAGCTGGTGCTCGATGGGCAGCGTACCGTCTGCGTTGAGGGGCTGGATACGAAGAACATGGTGATGCGGGGTGGGCCCGGCCGGGAGAAGATCTTTGTCGACGTGGTGCGGCGGTACGGCTCTGGTGTGGCCCACCTGGACCGAACGAATGCGAGCCATGACCAGGTGCTGAAGCTCGAAGACGCTGTATGGCAATCGCCAGCTCTCGAGGAACGCCGAACACTTGTATTTATGCGGGCCAAAGACGATGTGCCGGGAGTTGTTGCCCAAGAAGGCGCAAAGCCCAAAGCGCAAGAGGAGCGGGTGATCAAAGGTAAGCCGTCTTCGAACGACTGCGACCGAGTTCAAGTAGACAGAACTGACAGAAGCTGCAGCCCCCCGGACACCGCAGTATTCCTTTTCGTTCACACCCACATCTACGCTCCTCTTCCAGTTCAGCGCGCTCTCCTACAATGCCCACGCCATCCACCTCGACGTCAACTACTGCCGCAACGTCGAAGGCTATCGTGACTTGCTGGTGCACGGCCCGCTGACGCTGGTGCTCATGCTGTCGGCACTCCGTGGCAAGTTGGCTGAGGTTGTCAACGCACAAGCTGGCGCCAACGGTGGCCGCCAACCCCTTCCCTACCGCTACATCCGTAAGTTTGACTACCGCAACATTGCACCGCTCTACGCCAACGAGGAGCTCAAGGTGTGTGTGCGCCGCAATGCGCAAGACCCAGGAAAAGGGTTTGGCAAGTGGGACGTCTGGGTTGAGAACAGCCGGGGCAGTATATGTGCCCGCGGTACAGCCATTACGTGTCCGGACTCTTGCGAGCCGACGTCAAACAACGCCGACCGGTCGGCCAGCGAGGACAACCAATGGGATGACGAATGGTACTACGAGGAGTAGCATATCTATACCAAACGTATGTTTGATAACGAAGATGTATATATGAAATCATTTGAGTAAACATTAGAGGTATCGTGCTATGCATCTATGGTGTAAGTGGTATGTCCCAGATCAACAATCCCAAGTCTCTGTTCGCCTGGTATGCCATGCCCAACAAAACAAAAAGGAGGTAACCAAAACAGATACAAAGAATAAAATAAAAAAGAGTATCCAAAAAAAGTCCTGTCCCTCTCTCTAAAAGGGGACGGAAAAAAATTATACAGTATAAAAACATATTAAGGGAGCCGGGAGGGACGGACAGCACTCTACGACTCGTTGCAGATGACATACTCAGTGCCATCTTCCATTGTAAACTTCTCCAGAATCCGGGACAGATCAGGCTCGGCGAAGAAGGCCTTCTCGAGGAATGAACTGTCCAGAGTGCTCTCAATGGTGGTTTCTGACACGATCTTGGGCGTCTTGGGCAGGTCCCAGCCGAGACCAGAGCCGTCGACGGGGCTGTTGAGGGCCTCGTCATCCTGCGGCACACGGTACGGCATGTCCTCCGTGATCTGTGGCACCACCATGGTCGAGTTGACGGGCTGTTGGCGCGCAAGAGAACCAGATGCCGAGGACTGCTGGCCGCCCGAGGACGACTGGTCCGAAGACTGCTCGTTCGTCTGGTCCTGAAAATCCTGCTCCTCCTCTTCCATGGGCGTTGTTGTGAACATGACTCCCTCGGGCATGCGGAGCTGGAGGCTGGGCCAGCCGCGCTCGCCGCACGTGTCGTAGGCCTCGTCCAGGTCGAGGATGCAGCCCGTATCCTGCTGGAGCTTAGTCATGTTGCGCGACGTGTACGACAGTATTTCCGAGGCAGCCATCTCAATTTCGTCGCGAAGAAGTGCCTTCTGGCGTTCCAGGCCGGGGTCCACGATGGGACCCGAAAGCTTCTTCTTGTGCTTGGAGGCAGTCGGCTGGGTCGGTGACGGTGGGGGAGGGATTTCCTTGACGCAGTGCTTGAGCACCTCCTCCTGCTCCTCGGGCGGGAAGGGAAACACTAGGAGAGTGCTGTTGGTCTCGAGGCTCTTGGCCATGTACCGCAGGCTGGTAGCGTTAAAACCGTTGTCGCCGCAGTCCAAGTACAGCAAAGCTTTGTTGGCCTGCACGGCCGTGCCGAGTGTACCAGTGCTATCGTGGAGTCTTTGGTTGCGGACGCGGAGATGCGTAAGCGTCTTGTTGTTCGCGAGACCGCGAAGAGCACGGCCGAAGCCCTTGCCCAGCTGACCGTCATCCAACTTGCCACAGTAGCCAGAAAGGTCCAGGTACCGCACAGACTGGTTTTCCTCAAAAAAGCGCTCCAGAGCCTCGACGGTATTATCACTGCAAGCGTCGTCTGCAACCGGAATAGGAGCCGTGCCGACCAGACTCAGGTAGTCAATGAACGGGTTCGTGGCCAGGGCGCCCATGAGCTGGATGTATTTGGCCTCGTCCTGGAACTCAACCATGTTTAGGTGCAGACCGAAGCGGCCGCCCCAGTTGTGGCCGAGAGCAGTGACAAACTCCTCAATGCCGTCCTCCAGAGGATTGCTGCTGAGGTGGAGGTGGATGTCGTACAGGCCAGCCATGGCGCTGAAGATGCGGCCAGCATGGTAGCCGGTGAGACCACAGTTGTTCAGGACCAGACGCCGCAGAGAGTAGCCGTAGCCGCCGTTCTGCATCGAAGCCTGGCGTGCCGACAGGGTCTGCAAGTACGTCTCCAGTGTGCGGATGGAGTCCTCATTGAGCTTGAAGTTGGAGACGTCCAGCTCCTCGAGGTTCTCTAAGCGGTCGAGGACCCCAAGCGGCAGGAGCTCGCCCTCGAAGGTGCCCGTGATGCAGCTTGAGAGGTTGAGCTGTCTCAAGCTACCGACCGATTCCATGAACTGCTGGATCAGGGCTGCCGGGGCACGGCCGAAGTTCTGTGAAACGTCCAGCACCTGAAGAGCCCAGGCAGACTGGGAGAGGGCCTGGAACAGCATCTTCATAGACTGGTCAGACAGGCCGCAGCTGGCGACATCGAGCGCCTCCAGGCTGACGGCCTCCTGCCCAGGTGCAATGGTGCCCTCAAGCTGGTCGCTGGATGCAGGGGTGATACAACCAGCCAAGCTCTCGACGTCAGCATCTCCAAGGAGGTTACCCCGGAGGAAAAGGCGGTTGCAGCGAGTCAGGCCGGCAGCCAGAAGGTTCATGATAGGAACGACAAACTGGACACTGCGGCTGTTCGCATCGCCAGCCGCGCGGAGGGCTGGCAGACAGTTAGTGAAAATCAATCTGCCGGATCTTGCCCGACGCAAACGCCAGGGCGTGGAATTCTTGGTGAAGAACACTGGCTTTTTGCACCAGCGAGGTTTCATGTGAGGTCAAACAAACTCCTAGATCAAGGGGAAGGCGAAGGGGCACAAAGTGTTAGCAGATCGCCCCAAATGTTGGCATCGGCTCCTTAAACGCTTTAAGTCGAGGTACTAGTGTAAACTAGGGGAAAAGAAGCCTTACCATTGCGACTCATGTAAGCAGCATTGCCTTTTCGAGAGCTGTCAAACTTGTCCAGGAGACTAGACAGGTCCACGTCGCAAAAAGAGAGGGATTTGAAGTAGTCGTTGTACCGCAGGGCGCGCAGCACGGCAAGCAGCTGTAGATCGGTGTACACGCCCTTTGTGGAAGGCAGCACACGAAACTCGGGGGCAAAAGGTGTCCGCCAGTTGATTTCCCAGTCCACAGGATTGCACCTATATGCAGCATAGAAAGCAGAGAGCGTCCGCTGGAAGCCACCAAAGTCTTCGCCCGCAACAATGTGCTGCGGCGTCGGGAGACCAGCGACGTGAAACACCTCCTGGATCTGCCACTGTGTCGGCCAAGCCGGCTTCAGGAACTTGTCGGCCTTGGTGAGAGTCAGGATGATCCGGCGGTAGTGACGGCTCGACAGTTCGAGACCAACAGGGCTCTTGAAGGGGTCGCGGAATCGCATAGCAAACCGCTCATCCCGGGAAGACCAATCGGCCGCAAAGGACTCGAGCGTGACGAGGCCACAAGTCTGGTACTTCATCTCGAGAGCAGTCGACTGCACGGCGGAAGCGCGGCTGATCTGGATAAAGAAGCAGAGATTGACACCAACAACCAGGTAGTGAGAAGAGACGCCCTCGATCTGGCCCTTCTTGAGCTGCTTGTCGTCTGACTTGGACTTGTTACGGTCGGGGGCATTGCGGTAGACAACAGGGAAAATCTCAGGGACGGTGTTGGTGAAGCCAGGCTCCTCAGCCTTGAAGATCTTGCGGATGCACTCCTCCACTTCGTAGTAGACACGCGAAGCATCGGGCTGGTCCTGGTTGCGGATCTTGACCATGGAGGCAAGCATGTCCAGGTAATTCTCACGGTCACGGCCATCCTTGAAATATATGGTCGTGCTGCAAGTAGCAATAGCGGGATATGGCATGCGCCACCAGATCTCGATACCAAAGGGAGCACGCATAGTATCGGCGCGGAAGACGGAGATGATGGCGTGCAGAGGGATGACATGGACCGGATCGGCGGGTGGCAGCATTGAAGAGGGCTTGGCTGTCGCGGTGCTGTCCGGGCTCTGGGAAGCGATATCGGCCAGCTGCGGGAGGGCGGCGAAGGCATCAGCCCGTGTCTTGAAGATGATGATGTAATCAGCAGTGGCCACGAGGTAGCTGAGTCGGCTCTTGGATGACTGCGATTCGGGATAGTCAAGCGCGGTGTGCATCTCGACGGGCTGAATGCGCCAGTCGATGACGTTGCTCGAGGAGCTGCCGCTCATGGTGGTCGAAGCCCGGGATACCCGGCTAAAGACATCTGAGCTGGTCGAACCGCGGCGGCTGTTGAGCTCATGGCTAGACGACATGCGCTTGTGAGACTTGCGGAGGACCTTGCGAGGAAACTGGGACATGAACTGCTGTTGCGGCGAGGACGATGAAGGTGTTGTGTCGGGCGAGGTGGCAGCCGTGGCCATGGATGTGGTGGATGATGCGGCCGACTGGCGGACCGAGGAGATGGAGCCACGGCTGAGTGTCCGCATAGCTCGTGGCATGTAGCCATGGAAGAAGCCGCTTTTGTTGCTGTCGATAGAGCTCGTGCGGGAGTTGGCGGTCAAGCCGGGCACGTCACTCTGCGATTTAGACTTGCTGATGGCCGCAGCAGACGAGGCTGCATTCGATCCGTTGCTTGTGCTCGTTGATGCGCTTGAAGGGGAAATGGGGGAGACGGGGGAAATGGGCGTGAATGTGAGCGAGGGAGCAGACGGCGGCGGCATGCTGGCTTGCTGCGAGCCGTTGTTTCTTTTCCGGCGGAGGATATCCATTGTGAAGGTTGTGTGACGAGGTATGATGAGGTATGTAAACAGGTCGTTGACAGATTATTGATGACGGTAAGGATGAAGGCTGAAATCTGTTTGACCAAACTTGACCTATGAGGCAGGTAAAGAAAAGACCAAATGGGCAGCCCAGGCCTTTTGTTGTTCAATGCTCTTCTACCGATCGGGTGTGCTGAGTGCGGAGGCGATGGGAGGTGGGTCGTTATTGATGCAAGCTGTTTTGGAGCTTGGGAGATCGCCGTCAGTCAGCAACAACAGAAGGCCGGAGTAGGCGCCAAAGTAAGTATTTTTCAAGTCTTTCCCAATACAAGGAGCTTGAACGATAGGGCTTTGGCACCTCTCGACGGGATCCAGAAAAAGAAGAAAGGTGGGGGTCTCGGTAGAGTGGATGGGGGCTGAAGGCGAAAGTAAACAAAAAAAAATCCGTGGTCGAGAAGTGCAAAGAAGTGCAAAGTATGGCGATCGGTTCGATTTTGAGGAGGTGGACGATGTCGTATCTAGAAAAAGATAAACCGAGACGAGCGAGAAAAAAGCGAGAGACAAAAATGGAGAGTCACAAGGAGATGTCAAATAATGACCGTGCTGGCAGACAGACCGATCAGAGGCAGAGATACGGCTTTAAATGAGAGGAAGACTGTGAAAAGAGAAGAGAGCGAAGAGATGCAGCAAAGAGATGCAGCAAGATAGCCTAGAAACGCTAATCGACAATGGCCCAAGACATCAGTGGCATGGAGCAACGGGGAGAACGCGAGATGAGAGAGTCGAGACGAACAGAAACGAGCAGACAATGCCGCAAGAAGGATGGCTACACAGTCTGCCAAAATGCCTGACTGACGACTTCCCACGGTTTTGCTTCTTTTGCTGTTTTCTTTTCTTCTCTTCTCTTTTCTTTTCTTTCTGTTTTCTTTTTCTCTCTCATGGGGTCTCTTTCATCCTCGTTTGAAGCAGCCGACAGTCAGAACAATTGTTTGGGGGAAGGCTTTGTCAAATCCGAGTCAGGTGTCTCAGCCGCATTGCGGTGTCCGACGTATGCCAAACAAAACCGAGTGAGACCCGGCCGGAAACAGAGTACGATAGGCGGGTATGCCGTAGTCGTAGAGTGCTGGACAGTAGCAGCAGCGTGGAATTTGAGGGCCACGCGAGCCTGAGGAATGGGGTGAGACGGGGAGGGCGACGGGGGGGATAGCGAGCGAACGGAGGCGACAACGAAGGAGAGAGAAAGGGAAGAAAACGGAAAGAAAGTGAGGTTATTCAGAAATCAGACAACGCCCACGAAAAACCCCAATTAAACCCAGCTCCTCAAATCCAGGGAGGAAGGAGCAACGCACGCACGCCTCGCTCGCACGCACACAACACACACACAGCTGGGCAGGCCGATAATAATTTAACCCTTCGCAATCGAGGACCGCGAAAAAGCAGGGAAGGCGCACCTCAGCTGTCGGTGTGCTTGCCTTGCATGGGCTGTAGCTTCCTTGTTTTTGGTTTAGTGCCATCGAAGTAACCCATTAGCGTAGGTTACATCCAACGCTTTACGAGGTTTTTGGTGGAAAGCGCCTTGAGGTTTTGGGGGAAGGGGGGCAGTTGGGTGCACCTCCTCATTACGAGGTCGAGCAGATCCAGGGAGAGGAGAAGGAAGGAGCGAACAGGGGGAAATCGAACGAAATGACGGAGAAGGAGAAGGAGCGATGCTCGTCATGCTACAGAAAAGGGAGGAACCCTCGATGTTCAGCAAACGGCTAACGGGCAGGGACGGGCAAGAATAGAGCGAGAGCGAAGCAGTGAGCCCATCTCTCCTTCCGCCGATCGATCTCCCATTTGCCCAGAGCCCCTCTTTGGGAAGGGAGATAATGACGCAGAGACGACGCCGTCCGGCAACGCAAAGCAAAAAAACACACACAAAAAAACACAAAAAAAAACACGCTACTCTGCAGGCCACTGCTATCTCCTCCACTTTCTCGCCGGTATTCGAATATTTTGTGCTCGGTGCGACTGCAAAGATGGCGGTCCGCGACGGATGGCGTAGATAGTCTGGATAGTGTTGTACTACGAGGCGATCGCGGCCGCAAAAAATGCTTTAAATGACGGGCAGCGCCAGGACGCGATCTCCGACCGGCGGTTTTCGTTTGAATTAAGCGTGCTTTGGCGCAGTCCCTTTTCGTGCTCTTTGTTTTGATAGTGTGTCTCGTGTGCTGTGCACCTTGTTTTTCTCCCCTTCTGCCTTCTCTCTTCCTGCTTGGTGGGCACACATGCAGGTGGCCAGCCGATGATGTTATCGTCTGCTTCCTCCTTCCTTCAAGCAGCCTGGGAGGGGCATTGGCCAATGGGATGGGCGCGGGGGAGCAAGAAAGTGCAAGAAAAGGTGCAAAAGGCACAAGAAGAAAAGCCGCCGGGAAGAGAGGCTGGCCAATCAGACACCCTGTCGACACATCCATGCCTCCTGGCCAAGCTGGGTAAAAACAGCCACCAATATGCGTAAATCATCAGGCATGTTTGGCCACAGTGGGACTCTGCTGCGGTCGGCGGACTTTTTTGTGGTCGTGTACAAGTTAGTGGGCAGGGCTTGCTTGGACTGGCTTGGGCTGGCTGGGAAATGGTTTCTGGGTTTCTATGCGTAAGTCCCTGGGTCTCTACTGGGTACTTGACTTGTCTTGGTTCCAAGTTTTTTTTTGGTAGTCGTGGCGACCGCTTTCGTCGGCTTTGTCTTCTGTCAGGAACCCGACTGGAATTCGCCTGTCTTAGAAGCCAAAGTGCTTGCCGCAACAGACTACTATGCGTACTGAGTAAGAGCTACTCTATTGCCTGAATAGGAAATGCTACTGCACCCATTCGTCGAAAGAGCCAGAGAAACGTGACTGAAGCTCAAGTGGCCACAAGAGAGCTCTCCCCAAAGAAGCTGAAAAGAAGATGATGTCCCACGTCGTCCATGTGCCTTTGACTCTTTGGTGATCTGATTGATGTGCAGTGTTCATCGACGCTTGGTTTCGACGTTTCCATACGAAGTAAGTGCAACGCTGCCAGGCCCCACAAAGCAGGGCAAAACCTGGCTGGCTGCCGATACGACGTAATAGGGCGTAATAATCAGAACGTGTCGATGCACAAGCACAAGCGAGGCGAGCTATGGGGAACTGGAAGAACAGCGGAGAACAGCGTGAGCGAAAGACCATGCATACGCGTAGTGCGCGTCTTATGGGCCATTGCGTTGTTGTGGGCCCTGTTCTTGTGCTCCGGTGAATACTGCGTACATATCTGAGGATAGGGGAGCAAAGAAAAAGGGCCTTATGTAGAAAGAAGAATCTGGAGTGCGAGTCCGTGGCCGGGCCAAGCCACGACGAAGATAGCTCGATGCTCGTATCCCAATTAAACCCACAGCTTTCTTCGCCAAATTCATAGACCAAAACCATGGGGTCTTGGCGGCGAGATTCGTCAGTATTTTTCTGTTTAGTATCTTGATGCCACGTCCTTTTCAGCTGGCACTGTTGGATGGCGCTGGTTCGCGTCTTTCTGATTTTTGTTTGGATTTTACGGTCGTTTCCGTCAATGTCTCTGTGTATTGTTTTGTTTACGCGGCACAATGTTATGAACCTGGTGCTTGATCGTTTCTACAGACATGTCCGCCCGAGCCCTCACACCTAACCGGTATTGCCCGTTTCTGAAAAATGACCAACGGTCTCTTTCTCACCGTATTCTTTGTCGTCTGCCCCCTTTATCTTACGCTTCTGTTCTCGCACACCAGAATTTACACATGGATCCTGACCAAAGAGCTCTTTATCTGCCCACGGAGAGAAGAGCTCATGGCTGAGTGAGGGCAAACGGAAAATGGGGCATGGTAGAACGACCGGCCACCCATGTCGGCTCGTATCTGAAGCAAGCCTGTTGCCCATGTGCAACTGTAAATTGAAGGGTGAAGACACAAGAACGGCTTTGTACGAGCAGTCACGTCCATGCTCTCTTCCACGGGTTTCGTAAGAAAAGTGTGTCGTACGGGGGAAGAGCAAGTCGTGAATTGTGAAGTTGGAACGGAAGATGTACTTCGTACGCCAACGGATTGCGATGCTTGTTTCGCATGGGGACGCGCCTTTCAACTGTTGTTTATCGCGCAAAGACGCTGGCGAACAAGTGAAACGAGCCGACTACGAGGCCGGACGCAGCTCACGGACGGTCTCGTTTCTATTTTTTTTAATAGTTTCTTGTTTCGATCTGCCCTTGTCAAGTCGATTTGGGAGCCGGAATTGCGCAGGCGAGACGGAGTTGGTCCGTATCTCTTGTTTCCTGGCTACTTAGTTTTGTGGAAACTTCATCGCGTATGAAGTTCCGATCTGTAGTTTAGTGTCAGTTTTCAATTGCTGCACAGAGATTTTCAACCTTCTATTTTCGACGAGGCTATTTTCATACTTTCCTCGCGGCAATCCACCATTGTTGTTTTCTGGTTGTCGTCCTTGTGCTCGTGTTTCGAAACATAAAGGGAGCGGCGGCAACGTTGGAGACAGGGTCGAAATGTCTGTTGAAGAAACTAAAAGCTACTACGTTCAGGTAGATACGAGTGGTAGGATCAGGAATAAGGAAAGAAGCATGCCTTTATTCAAGCACATATCAAAATAGAATTTGGGCACCGGCCATGGCCCTCGGAAGCACATGCGAAAAAAGAAGGAAAGCCGATATGATGAGATATGCAGTTCGCACAGCATACTTTGTCTGCGAGTAGCAAAAACAGCGTCGTATTTGATAACCAAAAGCGAGTCAAAGTGTGCGTATGCCAGGCCGCACTTCAGGAGCCCAAAACACCAAAATACCTGCTGTCTTGAGCCCAGACTTCCAGTGTCCTTAAACTTGCCTACTTCCCTCTTTGCCACCAATCGCGTGGGATTGTGTCCCAGCGGCTGCGTCGAAACGCGCCGGGTTTCAGAATGGCAGGGTTATCTTTCTTTTGGGGGGGGGGTGTCAAATTCTCGCGAACCAATGAATGAGGGTTGGGTGGTCGTCCCGCCCTCGCCGCCTTCCTCTTCTTTTGTTGCATGGGATTATGTTTCCTCGTCTCTGGTTTCCTACGCCCCCCTGCTGTCTGGCTGTCTGCGAGCTATTCCGCGTCCGATTTTTACGGTTTGTCGGCCAACAACGCACCTGTATTCCATCATCATGGGGCCATCATGGGGTGCATATCTCATCCTGTCCCCCCTTTTCCTCTGCCGCATATTCCTTGCCGCATTTCCCTCTTCATTTTCTGATATCACTGATCGACAGCCGTCAACAAGGCTGCGTGACTGGCTGCCTGGAAAGCATAATCGCTCTCCACGCATCTCGTCACCTTCCTCGCCTCACCATCGATGATCATCGACCACCATCGGCTTGTGGTCTGTTTCTTCCTTCTTGGCAATCTTTGGCACTCTCCCGTGCCCGGTCTCAATCTATCAGCCAATATCGACCGGGTAGCATCTTTCAAATACTCTCCAGAGTTCATTTCGCGTCGAATGCGCCGCCAGGCACTGCCAGGCAATAAACGGCGATGGCCAACAGGGCCTCCATCTCCCCTCATATCTTGTTGTGTATGTATTTTCAGGCATCGAGCAAAACAAACGGCTCTTTGTTGCCTTAATTTCTCTTGTTCATGCTTTCCTTGTCCTGCCTCCCAAATCATCCTCATGCCACACACTTTATTAGAGCCACACCTCATCACATCCTCCTTCACGTAATCGCTGGGCCACGCCCGCACTGCCGATTGCTGCTATCGGCTGCATCTTTTCTGTTACAGTCTTGCTCCCTGTACAAAGTACTGTAAATATTGTGCTGCGTCTATTCTCGTCTTCGAACGGCCGCTTGTATTTCGCAGCGTATCTACCGCATCTGTTGATGTCACGATGTTCGTGCGAACACTCAGTGAAGATGCCCCAAATGTGACACCCTCGTAGCTCTACCGCCTCGCCTGTTTTTACTGCCCTATATCGTCTCTTGGTAATCTGCCGCTCGCGTCAACTGGACGGCCATTTCCCACGCGCATGGCCATGCCTTTTGTCGCCATGTTTCCTATTTTTTTTCTACGGAGTATTCTCCGCGTACCTTTGTTGATCTGTTTTGTTTTGTATTCTGCATGAAGGGCTCCTTGTTCATTTTGGTCTTTTTTTTTGTTTTCCCTCTCCCTCGCATCTCTTTGTCCTGCGCCCTCCATTTTGGTCTTTTTTTTTGTCTGCTCCGTTTATCGCCTCGCCTCGTGAGCCGTGGCTCATCCGCCCCCCTCGTCTTCCAGCAAGCATCAATTCTTTACCGCAACTTCGCACAGCCTGCCCCCCCAGAAGCCAGAAGGCACACTATTGGACCCCTATGTTGGCACACGGCAGCCAGCGTGTTTCATGAACTCAACGCCAGTGGCGAGCTAGTATTGGATCGTGCATAACCATGTGGATGGCGTGCATGCAGAAAGGAAGAAGAAAAGCAAGAGAAGCAAGAAAAGGAGCAAGAAAGTCGGTTTCGCACAGCGAGGCTCTTGAGAGTTACAGTGGTCAACCCGCGCCAAGAAGCAGGCCGAGACAGGCACAGAAGGCGCAGAAGCAGAGAAGGAACAGAACACACAAAAGAAGCAGTAGTCTGTGGACTAAACGTGCCCACCATTTGGCCCGTGCGCGCTGGTACGTTTCAAACCGGCTGCCGCCTGAACAGTACGACGTACTCCATACTGTAGAATGAGAGAAATCAGGGACACTGGCTCTTCTTGCTCTGCCTTTTCTTCGCCACTTTTCTCATCTGGTGTGTCTGAAGGGTGTAACCGATAGGCCAATCACAAGCTGCGTACGCTCTTTCCTCTTGTTACCGCGAGGAGAGAAAGAACGAACAAACACGAGAGTTGTTCCTTCCAATTCCCGTTCTTCCATATTGGTGGCCGCGCACTCCGTATGTGGCAACTGGCAAGTAAGATACCTTTCTGCCACTTATCGCTCTCGTTTTCGTACGGCAGCTGCTTTACGAAGTAGTCCTTTTTCTCATGATTGTGCTGATTAATATGGGCTACATGTACATGTACAGGCGGTTCCTGATTATGAGCTCTCATATTGAGGCGCTGGTCGTCCCTGACAGTGCCCGGCGGCTCCAGGGGTCGAAAGCCGATCCATTTGGTGACATTTTAGGGCGATTTGAGGACGTTTTCTCGCTGCACGTTGCAGAAAATGCACCTAACGGGCAGGTGCAGCTCCTCTCTTTCTTTTCCTCTGCACGGAGCATTTACCCACGCTGCCCAGCCCATGCTTCTGTCTCTTTCCGTTCCAAGGTGCCTGAACCTGGTCTAGCCTGAGAAGCACAGCCAATCCAGCCAATCCAAGTCCGTCTCGCTGCGCCAGAAGGGAAAGAGCGCCACGCTAATAATTCGAAGCGGGCGGCCCCCCCTTTCCACCTTTCCTAAGACAGGAATAGCAGCGAAAAAGGGAAAGGAGCAAAAGAACACTATTCGGCCACTCGTACCGTCGTAATTGGGGATGCAGCGGGGCCCGTTAGGCTAAGGGGTTGCAGCTTGCAGTATCGTTCCTGCCCTCTCTGCAACCAGTTGAGTTGGAAAAGAGGAAAGAAAGGGTCCCCAAAACCCACGAAGAAAGGGCGATCAACAGGCCAGGGAAACAGCCTCACCTGCAGTACGAAGTACGTCTACTGAGTACGAAGTCGAGACAGTCAGCTCCATATCTTCTCCCACGATCCACTTTTCTGCACACATTGAATACTGGCCGTTTCTCCATTGCCATCGCCAACTCCTCTGGCCACATCCATCGCGGTGCCTCTCCGATGCGTTGCCTCCAGACACCCACTACCTCCTCCTGCGGCTCCTGCTTCTGTCCGGTGCTCGTTAACGGGACACCGCATCGCCTTTCGACAGCGTCCCGGTTGTGTAACGCGTTCTCGCCTCCGTTTCTCCCCTTTTCGTTCTCTCCCAACGACGCCCATCCTCTCCTTTCTTTCTTCCCCGTCTTCTTTCTCCTCGTCCTGACTCTCCTGACTCTTTCGTCTTTTTCTTCGCCCTCACCCGCTCGACCCTCACTTGTCTTCTCATCTGTTTGTCTCTCTCCTCTCAGGAGTCAACCAGACACATTCAGCGTACCGAGTGTCTTCTTTTTGCTTGATCCGAGACCCTCGACTTGCGGCAACCATTAACACTCTCACACTTTAACATACACATTTTTCTCCTGTTGCACACCCTACGAAGTACGGACAACGGCCTGCACCCTCGTTGTTACTTACCCCTGCTCCATTCAACCCTTCTCTTTCTATTTTTTGTCGCCGCCAACCCTGGTTCCTGCACTCTTGCACCCCCCCTCCTTGTAATACTGTGCACTCCTCCATCTTTTCTCTCTTTCTCTCTTCCCCCCATCCCCCCATCTTCCTATTTGAAACCAGGCGCACCCACGCCTGCTCTGCTTTTTTGCGGGAGCCCGCTCTTGTGCTGGCCCTTTTTTGACAAAAACGCCCGCCCGTCTGGCCTGTCTGTGTGTGCCCTCAGACCACGATCTCGCGCGACTGGGCTGACGTTCGCGTTTCTCCTTCTCTTCATCATCATTGTCAAAGAACAACGCGAGGACGCGTTGACGTACGAACGGCAGAATAAAAGGAAGAAACGATCCGACATCCAATTCTCCATATCACAGACACTTCCTAGACAACACCAAAGTCCGCCGGCGGCCAAACACTGCAAGCAAACGAGACTGCAAATCGATACATCTACAACAAACCCGACGAAATACAACCAGCGACTTTTCTTCGGCGACCATCTTTTAACCCTTCAAACATTCTACATTCAAACACACAACCGCAGGAATGGCGATGCTCGCAGCAAAGTCTCCATACCCGCCGTTGGGTGGACAATCGTCGGCGGGCCTCGTCTCGGCCTTGCCGACGCCGTCCGCAGCTTATGCGCCCACCCGCCGAGTCTTGATCGCACCCGCCGCCACAAGTCAGTCCTTTGCCAGCCCAACAGATTCAGAATTCTCTGACTCGGACGGCCCCGACTCCGTCAAGAACTGGGACGAGGACCGTGTGTGCGAATACCTCCGCAGCGTCAAGTGCGGCGACTACGAGAAGATGTTTCGGAAAAACCATATCAACGGCGAGAACCTTCTCGAGATGGACAAGGAAGTCCTCAAGGAGATGGGGATCGAGAAGGTCGGCGACCGCGTCCGCCTGTTCCTCAGCATTAAGAAGCTGCGAACAAAGGCCTACGCAAACCAGAAGAAGCGGAATAGGGTATGTCACTTTCCTTATTGTGTTGGCTTTTTCTTGCTTTCTCTTTTCTGTTCCCATTTTGTTTTGTATCTCATATCTCATATTGTTTCTGTATCATTTCTCTTTCTCATTCCTTTATCGCTGCCCTGGTGCGCTCCTCCCCCGTTCTCCCTCTCACATATTTCAATAGGAACCATTCGGCGGTTTGGACATTCAGTATGTCCCTTCTTCGGGCTCGCCACGCCTCATAAACTCGGGCCGCTCTGCCTTACCTACCCCGACCGTCAACAAGCGGTACTCCCGCCAGGTTGATCTTTCTTCCCTGGCCCTCGAAGGCATTGGTGCAAAGTCCTCACGTCCAAACTCCCCGCCATCCAGTGCTGAGCAGCTTCGCTCCGCACGTCCAGGCAGATATCCGACTCCGAATCAGCAAGCATACTCGTCTGGCCAGGCCACGGCTACAGCCGTAAGCCGCTTCCCCGCCCCCTCCCCGGACCCTGCACCTGCATCTGCACCTGCACAGTCCTCCAGTCGTCTGGTAGTGGCCCACACCCGCAACAACTCTAGCATGGATGGCTCTCTGATGGCTGCTCTACCACAGAACCAAGACGTGATTCGCGTGATCTCGACGGGTGGCGTAACCAAAGTCGTCAAGATTGCCGATTGCAAAACCTGCGAGGAGGTCATGCGCGTGACGTTACGAAAGTTCGCCCTCCGCGAAGACCACGAACGCAACTACTGCTTCTGGGTCCTGAATGGCGTCGACCCGAACCCTCACAACTGTATCCGTCTCAGCGATACCGAGCTCTGGCGAATCATTAAGGACCAGAAACGCCCCGAGCGTAACCGTCTGATTCTCCGACGGGTCCCCTCTGGCGAGCCGGGCCACTCCGAGCTGGAGAGAGCCTCTGCCATTGCTATGGAAGAAATTCAGCAGTACGGCCACAGCCTGCCCACAGTGGAAAAGCGGAGTCAGCTGAAGGTGCAGAAGGTGCTCGGTGAAAGCTGGGACAATTTGCAGCATCAACAGCCGCCTCTGTCGCCTGTGACCTACCAGGATGACCGCGAACGGAATGTGAACAACGCCGCCCGCGATCTCGAGCGCCCGGCGCCCGCCGAGTCAACTATGCGGCCTCCAATCCGCAGAAAGGGCGTTTTGAGACAATTCGGTGGCCTTCGTCCGCCTAGCGAGCTCATTGCCTCGGACCTGACAACTTACTTCCCAGATCACCCGCGTGAAGACATTGACCGGACAGCCCGTCTGTCTATGAGACGCTCGGCCCGCTTGAGCAAGGTTAACAGCCGCCTGAGTGTAGCCAGCAACTTCAGTTTCGCTTCCAGCATCCAGGATGCACCCCCTATCCCCACGATTGCCGATAGCTGGCTGAACACCGCTGGCCAGCTGGCCAAGGTCCAGCAACGGGACCAGCGCAGCATTCGCGCTCCCCATGGCTACCGCGATTCCATCGCGTCGTCTATGCTGGACACGCTTCAGGAGGAGCAGTCGCCAATGGAGCCCAACCGCAAGTCGTACGTTTCGTACGCCGACAGCGGCTCGGACACCGCAGCCGTTAATATCACCGATCCTGATGGCAACCTTATCCGCCACAGCTTCTACGACGAGACCACCACAACCGGCTCCGGCTCGAGCTCCCTCAAGGAGGTTAGCCAGGCTCTGGATGCTGATGGTGAGGGCGCCGATGAGGAGCTGCAAAGCTTCCTTGCCGGTGAGTCCTGGGACGAGAGCAAGTGGATGAAGGGTGCTCTTATCGGTTCCGGGTCGTTTGGTTGCGTGTACCTGGCCCTGCATGCCGTCACTGGCGAGCTGCTAGCTGTCAAGCAGGTGGAGGCACCGTCGCCCGGTGCCAATGGCCAGATCGACTCTCGCAAGAAGAGCATGATCGAGGCGCTGAAGCGCGAGATCAGTCTTCTGCGCGATCTTCGCCACCCCAACATTGTGCAATACCTCGGCTGCGGCTCGTCGACCGACTTCCTAAACATCTTCCTCGAATACGTGCCGGGAGGCTCTGTTCAGACAATGCTCAACTCGTACGGTGCGCTCCCTGAGCCGCTTGTGCGCAGCTTTGTCCGCCAGATTCTGCACGGTCTTTCGTACCTGCACCAGCGCGACATTATCCACCGTGATATCAAGGGTGCCAACATCTTAGTGGACAACAAGGGTACAATTAAGATTTCCGATTTTGGCATTTCCAAGAAGCTCGAGGCCACCAACATTCTCAACGGTGCCAACAACAACAAGAACCGCCCGTCCATGCAGGGCTCCGTCTTTTGGATGGCGCCTGAGGTGGTCAAGCGCACAAGCTACACACGCAAGGCCGACATCTGGTCACTGGGCTGCCTGGTAGTGGAAATGATGACGGGCACACACCCGTTCCCCGACTGCACGCAGCTGCAGGCTATTTTCAAGATTGGCGGTGCCAAGGCGGCACCAACGATTCCTGAAGAGGCCAGCGACGAGGCCAAGCTGTTCCTGAGCCAGACATTTGAGATGGACCACAACAAGCGGCCCAGCGCAGATGAACTGCTGGCCAGCCCTTTCCTGACTCCCATCACATAAAGGGTCCGAAGCGTTTTGCTGTTCACTCTCTTTGTCTTCCTTCTTCTCTTGGTGTCTTGTTCTCATCATTTCTTTGGAACGGAAACTTGATTTCACCTTTCTAGTCGACGTGACGTAACATTTTTGGTTTCTTTCTTGCTTTATTATATCCTTCCCATTTTCTCTCTACAACCCCCATCCCCTTTTCATTTTATCTCCTGAAACGACGACCATGAGCGCACTTCCTTTCTTCCATCTTCTCTTCTTACGTTTCATAGAGACCATGTTGCTTTAATTTTCCGGCATGCCTGCGGAGTTGGGATATTTAATATCCACTACATATACACATTAACATATACAATGGGAATAATTTTTTTCTGCAAATTTTGAACTTGGCATGCGAATCACTGACTGATGAGCGGCAACGAAGAGAAGCTCTAACGCCGACAAAAAGAAATATAGATGGGAGAAAAAAAAAAGAAAAAAAACGTACAGCAGCGGGTATTCGCTGGTCGTCACCGACCCAACTACTAATCCGCCGATTACTGGTTTAACTAGGGAGAGCGGACGGGATCCCGTGCTTTCCAGTATCTATGGCCGTACGTGAAAGACATTGGTAGTAAATGAGGCTTTTATGGCAGTGTTTGCTGGTTGACGATGTTATTTTTCAGTGTCCACAACCACCACCACCACCACGACAGCTTTAACCACGATCCTCAAGAGACGTAGAGAGTTTCTAGTCCTTGCTCGAGTATTGAGATGTTGGTGGCTTCAAAATGCCATATGCCACATGCAAGTCTGTTCCAGTGCCAACGCGTTGTCAAATGGGCGGATGGGAGAACCCGTCCTGTGCAACATGACGGTGATTTATTCAAATTAGCCAGCAGGGCTCTCTCCTGTTCCCTTGCCACATCATTCACTTCAATCCACCTTTCACCGTCACGCAATCCGAAGTTGTTCCTGGACGGTCTTCAGTCAGAGCATTCCTTGTTTCACCAGTTGGTAGGTTGACATCTCTATAATACAGAGAGACATTGCATATCATTGATCGATGGGCGTTCAAATTTGAGGTCACTTGAACTGGAACCGTGTTGTATATTGTGCAATCTGTACGCCAAATATCCAATTTTTTTATATTGGGCGAAACAACATGGAATGACACATGTATTTTTGGGCAAAGAAATTATACGATGGACTGTAGGTAATATCTTTATATGCTAAGTCTCATATTTGACAACCGCCATCGTAATTCGTGTCATAGGACACAAAGTGTCAGTGAGACGACATACAAGCAAACCTCAACACCGGGCTTTGATCAATCCCAAAGGTCAGAACCATTCTCTTTCCGATCTTCTGGTATAATGTAACCCCAATTTACGCATTTCTCGACCACGCTCTAATCATTCCTTTTTCTCCGAAACGCCACCTCCAAAGTCAAACGCCGAGCTCCCAGATGCAGTCGCTATGCTAAATAAAGCAGGTAATCAAAAAAGGGAAAAAATGAAAGAAAAACAGCCAGATGCTGCAGCTTAGGCCAGCATCAGACCCAGTCCAAGCAGAGTTGAGGAAGCAAGGGCAGCCAAAGCTGTAACGGCCCCGCGACAAGAAAGACCCGATGCGTCGCTCGATTTGCTGTCGTTGGCCACGAGAGTCAGGCCGGACGTCGCAGCGACAGAGTTGGTAACCATTGTTGCTTCCGGCACGCCTGTGGTTCCAGTACCAATCTCAACCACGTTGGATGCAGTTGCGTTAAAGACAGTCTGGGCCAGCGAGATCTGGTTGTTGTCGAGATCGTAGACAACGTAGGCCGAGCGCAAGAAGGTATCGCCCAAGACATTTGTGCCACTGCCAGCGGGGGCGATGCCAAACAAGCAGGCAGTCTGGCCGTTTCGAAAAGTCGGACGCTTGCCACTGGCCGTGACCAGATCAAGCACAAGCTCATCGACGCCAACTGTAATCGATGGACTCGAGAACTGGAATGTCACACTTGAGTTGGTCTTGTCGGCCAGCGCGCAGGGCACATACGCAGCCCCTTCAGACGAATCGTATGTGGCACCAACCTGGTTGTAAATGGTTTCAACAAGAGAGTCGGGAAGGTACGTGAGCGACGAGCCCGAGTCCAGCAGGACAGCCAGAGCCATGTTGCTAGCGAGGGTAGCTGAACCAAGTTGCAGGCCCGTCAGGGTAATGAGAAACTCGGAGTAGACGCCAGCTTGCTTCTGAACAGGCAGGGTCTGCAGAGAGCCTGAATATTGGGCGGTATCGACACCACCAAACAAGATGCTACCCGTGTCTGCATCCAGGTCATTCAGCCACAGGCTGTAAGAGTTGCTCTGGATGACACCGTCTGCAACCATCTGGGCCGGCAGGTTGGGATACGCGGCCTTGCCGGCGCGGCCAACCTGCACCTCGTTGACCTCGTAGCCAATGCCTAGAATACCCTGCGAGGAGGAACTAGAGTAGCCGATGCCAAACTGTAGTTTTGAAAGTGTTGTCGAGCCGTTTGTGCCGATGCTGAACGTATCTGTGACGTAGTCGCCGCTGGCTCCTGAGCCGTCAACATAAGAAATGTTGAAATAGCTGCCGACATAGTCGTATGACGACGAAGAGTTGGCTGTATACGTGCCAGCAAAGGCACATGGTTGTGATGCCTGCTTGCACAGGGCCGAACTTGGTGTGTTTACCCACAGATCACTGCTGCCGGTGTCGATATGCAGGCGGAGAGACTGTGCTGGTGTGCCGAGGGTGGCGTTCACAAAGTAAAGAGTTTCCTCATTGTCCAGGCTGGCTGCCACGGCGCCTGTCCGGCGCCGCAACCGATCTCGTTGTGCTGGGTTGCTGACTCGTCTCCGTTCGGTACTCATGCTGATAACTCGAGGAGGGCCGTCTATCCGTTTGTTCAGGACCAGCCCGTCGGTGACTGCAACTAATGCACAGGCCAGGAAGGCCAGTGATGTTGCTGACTTCATGACAAAAAATGTGTGTGTGTGTGGCGAGAGAATTGTGTTTCAATTGTGAGGAGAGAGGAGAGCGGAAAAAGGGGGAAACGGAGAAATTCAAGATCTGGAACTAGATGGCCATGGAATTTCAGAGTGTAGAAATAGATAGAGTGTGGATGGAGAAAGGCACACCGTAAACAAATGGTAGGATCTGCTGCGTCCTTTGAGATCGATCGACAAGAGGTGAAGTTGTGACAGGAAGAAACAGAGATATATATGGATGCTAAATATGAAACAACAACAGGGGAATATAAAAGGGGAAAGGGTAGAGCGAGGGCGAGAGGGCAAGATCACGCAGCAGTCGATCGTGAGCAAGAGGCGCAGCTATGGTACTAAATAGGAATCAAGAGGAGGAGAATGAAAGCGAAAGGAAGAGAGCGGACGAGAGGACGGAACTATGCGATCTGCCAAGGCCGTCTGGAACGGCGAGCAGGATAGGTTGACGATGCAGGAAATTTGCAGGGACTTGTAGGGGAAAAGGCGAAGGTGAGGGCAGAAGAAGAGAAAAGGAGAAAGAAAGAAAAGGAGAAACAAAAGGCAGACGATGTGCAAAAAGAACAAACGGCCAAGCGTCTTGGGAAGTCTTGGAGGTTCTTGTCAATGGGTTCCGCAGGACGGACTTGGCAGGTGCGCGAGTGGCTCTTATGGTAGGAACGATACAGTGCAACAAATGCAGTCCGCGAGAGGACGACACTACGTAAGATACTCACTACGTACAGAGGACGGATATAGAATCGCACTTGTCGGTGTCAATGGGGCACAAGGGCAAGAGCAGCCCAGGATGCGTACGTGTTTGCGTGTAAAAGGGAAGGAGAGCCCCCTCGATGACACTCAAACGGATACGCTTGCGTCACCCAAGAGGGCAAGAGCGATGGAGGCGCATCCACCAAGTGCATATGGACAAGCCCCACTGGCGCCTACAACTCCCAAAGTCTTTGGGAAGCAAACAAACGACGAGGCCGTGGAGTATGCGTATGAATACGTAGTTGAGAGGCTTGACCTGTTTTGCGACGGTATTTGTGCGTACTAGGGTGCTGTCCGGGTGGCGGACGTATTATCAGTGAGACTCGGGCACGGATGGCGGAGGCACCGGATCTCACACGAGTGTGAAGAAGTCACAGGGCAGGAAGGGGCCAATCTGTGTAGGGCAGAGCGATGTGTCTGCCACCAACATATGGAATCGAGGAAAGAGCGACACAAGGCTCACGAGAAGAGCATTGGGCCAAGCGTCTCGGCAGTCGGCCTGGCCCTTTTTGTTTTGTGCTCTTGTGGTCTACGTATATTGCCAATGGCACCAATTTTCCTAGTTCTGCGTGTGCCCTTGTCTTCCTCCTCCTTCTTCTCGCCTCTCGCCTCTCGCCTCTCGCCTGCTGTCTACTCGGTATCCTTTTCGTGGTTTTTCCCTCTTTTCCTTTTCACTTTTTTTTCTCTTCTCTTTTCTTCTCGTCCACCTCTTCCTCTTTTTTTCTCCTTCTTGGCTCTTGGCTCTTGGCTTGGCCCCAGCTCTTGGCCTCTCTCGCGGCTTGGCTGGCTAGTCTTGGCCGCGACTGGTTGTTCTTGTGTAATTCTGGGCCTCTTGGTGTTTCTTGGGCTTTTTGGTCTGTGAGTACGCCATACCGCAGCAATGGACGCGCGGCCGACGAGGGCACTAGCAATGCAAGAGGCTGAGAAAAGGGCTGGCTGTTCCTGAAACGTGCGTGTGTCAAACCCGCCAAAACAGTAACCAACCGGCGGCAAAACCCAGACACCATCAGGCACAGCCAAAATACCACAGCCGCTCGTGCACACACCAAACTTCAGCCATCTATCCCCCGGTTCCGGATAAAAAATCTGACACGCGGTCGGCCGATTATCACACAGCACCTGCGACCGCACAAAGAGCACCAGTGGCCAAGAGCCGGAGAAAGTGCTGAACATTGCAGAAAAGAGAGGCGTATGGCGAAACGGCAGAGGGTGAAAAGACGGGGGGGAGAGAGGAGAAGGAGGGAGAGCTTACGCCAATACTCGAGGCGCAGCCTGTTTGCCATGCTTTCAAGATGTCAAAGAGGGTTGTGCATCTCAGCCCTCCATCCATGGCCGCTGCAGATACGGATAATCGATGCAAATCTATAATTATCGCCAGCCATTCAGCGGTGCGACTTGTGTTTCCATCTGGTCTTATCTCGTTTGACAGCACACCTCCAACTCGTGGTACTCAGGTTTACCTATTTTCCGTTCTCCTGTTTGCATGCCCATGCCTGGGTGGACTCTCCTGATTGCTACCACAAGGCTGCCGTTTAATGGCATTGCTCATCAACAGAAGCAGCCAGGCAGCCAAGCGTGCCGAGCCATCCAGGCCGTTTGGGACAGTTTTGGGAGGCGCGGCAATTTGCCGTATGTTTCGCCTTGACTATCGACGTTGACCACCACAGAATTCGCCGTGGGCTACGTAGGATGTAACGTCTAGAGTTGTCGGTGCTTAAAGGCAAACGTTCTTTTTCGAGTCTCTGCTTCGTGGACAATGGCACTTCTCGGCACGTTATGCATCCTTCCATCAGGCTTTGCTTACAACGATCAACCAATAAACGCTCTCTGTTGTTGTGAAGGGCAACAAGAGCCTACAGTGGGGGGAGGGGAGAGTGCAATGGAGAGCGTGTGCACATGGTTTTTATATCAATCAAATGACAGTGTATTGGATATGGAACAGGCACATGAATACAGGCAAATAAGATGACTGCAATGCAGAAAGGCACACAACGCGACGCTCGCCATGATATCAACCATTATAACGCCCACTCGTTCTTGTTCTCGTCTGCCCGAATAAAGGGCTCGTCGATCTTCTTGATGGCAAAATCACTGCACAGGATGCTAAAAGACAGTTAGTATGGAAATCAGATGAAGGAGAAACCAAAGAGGAAAGACAAAATGGAAAGAAGATTTACCATGCAGATGCAACCAGCGCATCCAGCTCAGCCACCATGACGTCCTTCTTCGGACCCGTCACCAGGCCCTTGGTTATCTGCACCTGCAGCTCACGGATCTTACGGCCCACGCCCTGGCTGGACTGCTCCAGTACCCGCCGGCCCAGGCAGTCCGAGTGGAAGGCGTGCTGGCAGGGGAAGACAAAGAATTGGCGGCTCAGCAGCGGCAAACCGCAGACATAGCATTTCTCGCCAGGCTCGACAATGGCGTACCGGTGGTCCAGCGCAGCAATGTCCACCTTAATGTTTGCGGCGGTCTGGCTGCTGTCGTCCATTTCCTTTTTCAGGCCGTCAATCTCGCGGCTGTAATCTTCGAGCGCAGCACAGATTTCCTCCTTGAAATCATCAATGATGACAAAGTCTGGGAAGAAGGGGATCAGGTCCTCAATCTTGAGCAGGTCACAGCGTTTCAAAAAATCGATTGCCGTCTTGATACCTCCGTGCGACTGTTGCGAGATGACTTTGCGGGCCACAGCCAGCCACAACTTCTTGCGCAGCGCCTTGTTGCCCATTGGCCGGTCCGCGACAACAGCGGCCAGCTCGACAGCGTCGTGCGACAGTGCCAGGTCCACGGCTTGCACGTACTGGCCCATGCTCGTGTAGATATGCACGCACGAGAGCACGCGCTTGTACTGGATGCACAGCCGCAGCGCAAAGTCCGGATCGAAGCGCGGCTCGTCGCCCTGTGACTCGAGGTACGACAGCAGCGCCCCCTCATCGCGCGACGGGTGCGATGCGTAAATGGACACGATCGTATTGTGCACGGCAGCGTCTGTTGAGTGCAGTTGGTTGATCACGTACTGCAGGTAGCGGATTGCCTGATTCTGGGCAAGCGGGCCCTTGAAAGAGCCGTCGTAGTCGAGTAGCGCCGGGATCATGCTGCGCGGGTTGATGCTGGTGCCTTGACGCATGAGTACATCGACCAGCTCCGTAGCCACGTGCGTCATGAGCACACTGCTGTAGCGGTAAAAGGCATCGGCGTCCGTCTGCCGCTTGAGCACAGAGAGAGCCTCGGACCACTTCTCCCGCTGCACCCAGTACGACAAAACATAGTTGTAGTCGTTGATGGCGTCGGCAAAAAAAAAGCAGCTCGTCCTCGCGGCCGTGGCTGCTAATGATGTCGTAGACTGTCTTGCGGTCCAGATCCGCCTTGTGCTTGCGCGCAAACGCCTGAAACTCGTCGCGCACCAGCTCCAGCTGCTCCCGTGTCTGTGCTGGGTCGAGGGTTTCTGACAGCTCAGCCTTTGTGATAATGGTATCATCCAGTGAGTTGAGCTTTGCCATGAAAATCTCCACAAGCCAGCTGGCAATCATCACCCGTTGCATGACACCCGGCTTCTTGTATGTGCTAAGCTTCGTCAACAAGTACTTGCGGAGCGCATCAGGTTGGTTGCGGTCGATCAAGGCCAGAGCGACATCCTCGAATGGCTTGCTGCTCTTGCCGTAGATACCAGCCGCCTCGTCAAAGAGGCCCTTGCCGATCAGGTAGTCGCCAGACGCTGTCGCCACCGCGTCGCGCTGCGCAGGGTTGTGCGCATACTGCATGGCCGCGTCGAACTGCTGCAGTTGTAGCATAATCTTCCAAATGTCTCGGTCCTCGTCACGGACGACAATCTCAAAAATCTCCTGGGCCGTGAACAGCCAGAACGTGCTCTTTTGCAGATCTACACACAGGGCAATCGCCTTCTGGCCCGGGTCGAGAATGACCTGGTCGTATACCACGGAGCCTGTCAGACGATTGGCGGCAACAATGCGGCCTGCCACGAGACTGACCACATGCCACTGCGTCAAGGCAATGGCGTCAATCGGGTCGTTGGTAACCCGCCGTCTGCCTGCGCTCGAAGCGTCAGAGCCAGCGGCCAGTTGAGACCGTGGGATCAGTTTTGACTCGGCAAACACACTTGTCCCGAGCTCAGGCTTTGGCGGTGCCACGAGCAGTTGGCCGTGGTAGACACCGTGCGACGACAGCCAGGCAAATGCCCGGTCGGGTGCAACCTCCTCATAGGGACGGCCCGCTTCAGGATCTGGCGACACAACAAGAGAAGACGCAGACGAAGAGGATGTAGGTGCCGCCGAGGAGGATGGCGCCGGATTGGCTGCAGAAGCTGCGCCGCCAGAGGAAGGAGATGAGGCAAGGTCGTAGATGACGGGCTCCTCCGAGTCAAAGAGCTTCGTATATACTGAGCCGCCGCCATCCTGCGCCCGGCCGATCTTACCGACCCAGTGCAAGAGCCGTGACGGAGTGCTCACAAGCACACGCCGGATCTGATCGGTGCGACTAGGCAAAGTGTCGACCCAGAGACCAGTAATGGCGCCGTCTGGCAGGCGCACCAGTGTCTTGATGTACTTGTCTTCCTTGCGATAGAAGTCGTTGGACGGCTCGAGAAATGTTTCGTAAATGTTGCCATCGGCGGCGCCGATGAGTATCTCGCGGGTCGATGCTGTAGGGAGCGACGGGTTCCAGGCCACAGACTGGATGGGCACGCCACGCAAACGAGCAAGAGGTTTCGGCTGGCGGGCTTGAGAGTGTAGGTAGTAGCACTCGCCGAACGAAGTACAGATGATGAGGTGGGAGGCAGTCGGGTCGAGGAAGAGGCGCTGGATGACGCCGATCTCGGATGGACGTTTCGGAAGGTCGATGTCGTCAATGTCCTCGGGCGGTTCAGGTCAATGCGGAGAAGGCGTCCATTGGAGAGGGCAAGTAAGAGGACGTTGTTGGCGACTTGCGCGGCGACAAAGTTGGCAGCGATAGAGAACTGCATCTGCACCCGTTGCACATCAAAGATCGGAAGCCCATTGTCGTCTGCCAGCCCGGAGGCGGCTGAGAAGCCGCTCGACGGATCCAAAGCCATTGCGCACGTAGTTGGTGCTTTCACATGGCCATAGGGAGGAAATGGCGGGCCAAAACGTGGGGGAATAGAAGTAAGAGAATGGGCAATACGGAGTCCAAAGAGTAACGAGCAAGAAGGTCGATATGGGAGCTCTCCACAGTGAGACAATACAAGGGCGCTGCCAATGACAACGGCGGGTGATACGTAGGGCCAAAGGCGGTGAAGCGCGGCACTATTAGGCTATGCCAAAAGCATCTTTGTCGCTAACACTGGTACTGCGGAGGTATGCGTTTATCTATCTGGCGACCATGTACGTCTTACACAGGTATTGTACTTGGTCCGTCCTTTTTACTTTCTAGAAGTATGCAGTCACAATACAACGAGCCAACCGAGGAGTTCTTCTTCCTTATCTCAACGACCATCCGCTTGTTCAACGGCAGGCATATTTGCACATAGAGCACAAAGTTGCCAAGTTGAAGTACCAAAAAATCTGGTCAGCTTTGATAATACCAGAAAATACGCAACCCATAATATATGACATAAATCCCGCAATATATAAATACACAAGCACAGTCGCTCCATGTTGTCCTTTTGTAGATGTAGCCAAAAGGTCTGCAAATTGTGCCGAAACTATGCCACCTCTTTGCGAAAGAAGTAGTAAAAGAAGAAAAAATGCTAGTTTTAGTAGAAGGGAAATGCATGGGTATCCGCACAAAAGGGCCCCGAGGAAAAATGTGAGCGGCGGTAGTAGCAGAGCACCACATAAGTAAAGAATCGCCAAAATCCAGCCTTTTCAACCCACAGAGGTATGGTAGGGAACATTTGATAATGGTGAACGCCAAATAGTGCTGTGCGACCAATGGCAAGACGAGGGCAAGCGGAAAGACAAAAGCCTGCTTTCTCTGGCAACAACCAAAATAAAATTAGATAACAACATATGAGAGGATAATTGAAAGAGAAAATCCACCAAGAGGGAACAAAGCAAAGGGTGGCATGAGAAGACAAGAAACGGCCGCGATTTATTAGAGGGTGAAGAAGGAAACATATAAGCGCCGAGATGCGTAAGTGTGTGGGAGATTATGCGCCGATGGTGCTTTCGTCTCCGAAGTGGCCGTCTCCTGGAGCATGACCATTCTCCGTTGTTTCGGCGGCCGATAAGTCTGGCTCGTTGTTTGCCGTCGGTTTCCGGGCTGTCAATACGAGGAGCGAGATATGGAAGCTGTTTGGCGGCACCGAAGAGTCCATGGCCTTCTTCATAATCTCCTCGCAAACTTCCTCGCACATTTCGCGAGCACGATCAGGATCCCAGCCCAGGTATTTGGTGAGAAGTCGTAATGATCCGGCTTCAACAGTGTATAAGCAAGCAATGAGCCACATATTTGCGACGTGGTCGTCGCGTGCGTTGAGTGGAAAAGCATGCTCGGAGATCCTGACATCAACAAAGCCTAATTTCTCGAGCCGGTCAGCATCCAGATGATGTGTGCCACGCCGCCTTCCTGCCTTGATGGAGGCTTCGTCGATGGCACGTGCAAATTCGTGTATTCGTGCGTCTACCGGAAAAGAGGAGAGAAAGTTTTGTGTTTGGCCGGTCTGGTCGTGGAAATCGATGCACTCAATATAGCCTCCTGGTTTCAGGCAGCCCAGTGCCTCGCGGAAAATAAAGTCCCAGTCTGAAAAAGCGCCTGCCATGTCCCGCAGGTGAACAAGGTCGACCGTATCCTTGGGGCGCATCCATTCAACCTAATCATGTCAGAAACTGTGTCTATCAGAAGAACAGGGACATGCACTGTGTCCTCTGATCAGGGTATGACACCATACCTCGCAGTCGTCGACCTCAAAGAACGTATTGTAAGGCACAGCTGTGGGTTGGATGGCTGAGATGTCCACGCCAACCACCTCGCATGAAGGAAATTTCTCGGCCATACCGATCGCCCAGTCGCCGGTACCAGTACCAATGTCGAGGATATAACTGGGGTCTTCAAGCGGGACGGACGTGAGGTTATGATTGAAAACATTCCAAAATACCTGGTGCACAACGCGCAGACGATCCTGTTCGATTTCGTCGTTAGGGAAGATATAGTCGCCGCAGTAGCGACGACCGTTTTCCATAACGTAGTCAAGCTCTTCTTCGTATAAAGAGCGGGAAGAGGAATTTCTGTACGATTGAGTGAGGGATCAGCGTGCGAAGTCCTGAGCTGATGGGTGCCGCTTTTGCTTTGAGTTTCTTGTTTTGTTTAATTTGCATAACGCGGAGGTAGCTTACATAGTCGCAGCGTCGAAGCGCTCGATCCGGTAGCGAACTGGAATTGCAGGATACTGGCTGGTAGCATATATTGACTCCATCGGCTCGCCATCCTCGTCGTTTGCCTCGAGAACAGTCTCGCTCATTTCCGCATCTGGTTCGGGAAGTGGCATATTTTCCGTGCCGGCTAGTTCTCCGTCTATGCGCAGTCGGTCGACGAGAAGAGAGACGTGCTCCGATATGCTCAGCCCGCTGTGCAAACTACTTGCCACTGCTCGACTCGGAGACATCGGATTACGCTGTCCTGGGTTTTCTGAAAGCTGCGATCGCGGTTCCTCGTCGTCTGTTGGCTCTGTTGTGAAGCCGCTCGGCAAGGCGTTGTCCGTTGCCAATCCTCGAAGAGCCGTCGGTGCGGTGTCGACGGTCTGGCCCTGTTCTTTCCCGTGGTCGCCTTGTTGCTCCGATCCATGGGCGTGGGGGCATGTGTCGACGTCGCTTGTTTGCATCTCCTGTCGAGGCTAAAGTCCCTTTTCGAGTTTTAAGTAATTGTACACGGGCTCCGGGTCCAAGGTCATGCGTCCACAGTCAGATGCCCTCTAGGTGCGGCTTCTTGTTGATTCGTTGTCCTTATCATGAGATGATCAAGAATGCGTCCGACTCTTTCCGTTATTGTGGCGCAAATGTCGTGAAAGCATCTCCGACGGATGATAGCAAGCCCTCGCGACAAGAACGGAAGAGTGGCGCTTGTCAAGACCAGAAGAGCCGAGTCAATGTGGTAGGGTGTCGTGCCGGGTGGCTTGCTGGCGCAAGTTTGAAGATCACAAATGGTATGAAGAGCCCAGAAGGTCGGTAAAAACCCGTCATCAGACAAAAGCTGAACACGGCAAGAGCACAAAGACTGTGGCTCCGAGGATGTTCCGCGGTCTTTGTACGAGGCGAGTCGCAAACGAGGGCGCAATTAGTTGAATGAGGTTGCACAAGGGGCGAGGCTTTCGCGTCTTCGCTCAATGGCGAAAAGGCTGAGACGAACAAGAAAGAGTAAAATGCAAAACAAATCGGGAGGACCGGCCTGGGCTTGCTGGAGATGGGCAGAGGCTATGAAATGTGTGAGACGTTTTATTTGACGAGAAGAAAACGCGAGCTGGGCAAGACTGGTAAACACAAAGTGTCACGAGGCTTGCGAACACGACGCCAACAACAGATATGAACCAGATAAGCAATTGATTTGCGAGGATGTCAAAAATAACAAGAGGTGCGAGGGAGGAATCAGGAGAGCGACCGTTGCAGCTGAGAAAGCAGAGACACAGGGCCGGGTCAAGGCAAAGTCGAGTAGCGAGGCGGCAATGGCCAACACAACAGCCCGGTATGAACGCCACACGGCGTACGTTTGTTGACGTACACACTCTCACTCTCAGCGCAATATACGCAGTATGTACGGAGTACTGCTTCGTAGCTTGCATTGATGAAAGCACAATTGGCCCGGTCCCGAGCGGGTTTTCTAGGTGATCCGCCGTATCTGTCCTGGGTACCCTGTGCTCGTTCTATGGGGTGGGGGGATGCAGGCCCGTCGAGATACTCACAACGGGATAGGAGATGGGAGAAGGGTGCGTGCAGAAAGGATCCCGGTTCGATCCTAGTCGGGCTAGGTTGGGGGGAAGCGAGCGCAGGAGGCAATGTGGGATAGCTGCTAACATGGGATGCGGTGCAGGTATCAGTACGTACTCCGTACATGTGCGGAGTATTACGACGTACATAAAGTATGTATGCGTAGATTCGTTGTAAAATTCCTCGGAGAGTTGGTGCTCGGCTCGCAGGTTGCTTTTTGTCATGAGAAAAAGGGATAGAGCATTGAAAGTGTCCTAATATGAAGAAATGCGCTTCGGGGAGGTACAGTGGGCACAACCAACCAGCCAACCTCTCCGGCATCTCTCCGTGCAGCGTTCAAGAACACTGCAGGCACAACAAGACAAATACAGAGACAGTCCTGTCTTTCTGGCTGAACACGCCGGCAGCACTAGCACGAAATGGAAACGGACGGGAGGTCTGGGGCAACTTGTCGTTTTCTTTTACCATTCTTCTTTTTTTGTATAAGATACATGTATCTTACTTGCTACTGCTTCTTTACCTCGTGGCCGTTTTTGTCTTTGTAAGATACTTTTGCTCTTTCCATCTGACCGTCTGTTGGTCTTGCCTTTCATTCCTGCCTCCCCGTCGCGATCTCGCTTCAATCCCCGGTTCCTTCCCAGCCAACCGCCCTGTGTAAGATATCATACTGAGTACATACGAAGTATACAATTCCAGGCCCCCAGGCCCTGGGCCCCCACTGGCAGCACGGAACAAAACCACTGAAAGTGGTGTCTGCTGGCCGACGCTGGGGCGCAAAGTAGACTAGCTCGTTTGCGACGTAGGGTGCATCCTGCACTTCTGGTAAGCTTTTGGTGCTTATTTCTTGGCTTTCCGGTGCTTTCTGTTCGCCCGCCCCTGGCTCGCTAGGCCAGGCCCGTGGCGCCAGGCGACTCGGTAATTCTAGGGCCTGCTTTTCTTCTTCTTCTTCTTCTTCTTCTTCCTTTGTTAGTGCATTTTCCATCCCGTTCTGTCGTTCTGTATCACATCGTACCAGCTGCGACCAAAGGTGCTCCATACTGTGGCTAACACCAGTTGGGCGGAGAGGGGGGCTCGGCGCCAGTGGGATAGCTTTCCTTTGTCGCGTGCATCTTACCAAGCTCACAGTAAAGGTCGCAACGGACAATGACAATGGACAATGGACCGCAAAGTGCTCAGAAGCCATTTCAATCCAAACTCGAATACCAACTGCGCCGAAACCCAAATTCGAGTACCCACATCGTTCCTGTCGTGGTAGGGTCTAGGGAGATCGTCAAGATACTCCCTACATCCATGCATGGAGCAATGAAAGGTCAAACTTCGCATGGAGCGAGTACCGGAAGTCTGGCAGCCAAAAAGAAAAGAAAAAAAGCCAGAATGAAGGTAGAAGAAAAACACGGCCCACGACGTCGTCTCCTGGGACATGCATCCTGCAAGACAACGGGGAACGCGCGACCGAGCGAATCCAAGGGGCGCAGAAAGAAACCAAACGGGGCATCCGGAAACCAGAGCCTGCATAAGGGGGATGTAATCTGCAGGAGGTGAAGTACCCCGTATCACGGCGTACCAGTATATGTATGTACGACATACACGTACAAGTATTCCTGATCTCACCATGCTCGTACTGTGCATGTACAAGCTTCGGCCAGAGCAGATACTAACTTTCGAGGCACGGTACGAAATTGAGGCGGGTTTACAAGTATCCTAGTAAAGTGGCTTGTGAGGGAACCTTTTTCTGCCTTTGCCCCGTCCGCATCGGCAACCTCACAACGCCCTAGGGCGATCATGTTACACTTTCAACTTTATAAGAAGCGGCTTGTAAGACAAGCGAGTCTGAGTGGACGAGCTTGGGAGGAGGGGCTGTCACGAAGCAGGAGAAATACGGACCAACTCGATCGGCCTTTCATTGTTGAGTTTTGTTTGCCAGCGTGGCAGGTAGATGCATCCTTCCCCAGCTATGCACGAGCGAGGCAAATTAGGCAAGAAACTGACCAGCAAGGGCCAGCTCCCAAAAACCAGAATGATGGGGCTTGGGGTATTGTGGGATAAGAATGTGGATGGAAGTACTCAAATAGACCATCGCGTGTCCAAGAAGGGACTGGCACCATTCTCATCCAAGGGTATATATGTGCTGTCAAGTTTATCTTGACAACGGACGGCGTTGAAACTTATCTTAAGGGTCCGACGTGAACGGTTACAAAGATTATCACACATGTGGGAAAGGCGAATAAGGTTTCCGATCTTGCCCTACGAAGTCTGCAGAACAGCATACAAATCGTAGAAAATAGAAGCTCTCCGCTCGGAGCGTGGACCCATCGAGATGAGCAGCATTCACGAAGCGACACAGTTCAAACCACAGAACAACGTGGTGCAGCTGAAGTCTGGCACTCTCGATCAGACAGTATTAAAAGATAGAGACAGAAATGCCAAAAGCATGGCAAGCAAAGAAGGCTTCACTTCGGGCTACAACATCAAGGAACACCATAGAAGGCTACCAAATCAAAAGGCTGAGCGGCACAGCTCTTGTTATTTGATTCGCGAATCAACCAGTGTATCCCGGCGGCAAGAGTATCACTCACCAAAAAAAATGAGCTGACCCCGGTGTTCCAGTGTCGTTACACCGTTGCTGCCCCTGCCCGTTTCCGCATTATTTGCGTGTCAATATATGATATACGCGACCTTTCTTCATACTCTTCCGGTATGCTGGGCCCGGCTTCGGTGCTTGCCAAGCCCGTTGTTTCTGTGTCAGTCAGGACTGACAATAATGGCACGCATCTGGGCAAGTATGGGTTTTTAACATGTCGAGGATGTGCCATTGTCTTTTATTCCTAGTACACTCTTACCCTCTTCCCTTCTTACTCTCTTTCCCCTACCTCTCATTCTGGATCCGTGCCGTGCCAGCTGACAGGGGCCATACGCAGAGTAGAATTAATACGACGTAGAATGCCGGATCTGATCTGATTTCTGCCGACACGCGCCATGCCATCTCTGTATTTTCGTTTCTGACTCCGTTTCTCGGTAATTATTACCACCCTCCGGGCCGACTATTTCAGCAGGAGAGAAATTGAATAAGGTGAGGGGGCCACGCGCTATCCGATTGAAACGTACCATCCAGATGCCATTTTTACTCCCTGGGACCATTCGGCCGTTGTTCGACCTGAAAAAGATATCACAAGTAGCACAAAAAATCTGACAGGTGGCAAGATTAGGGACAGTTCGATGTAGCGCACGTGTAGAAACCCTGCCCAGGCCGAAGTGAGTGATAATGGTACAGACAAGCTGTGCCGTTCTCATTCTGTCAGAGGCTGCAACCGTCACCATGATGCACCTTGATCAAGTTTGCATAGCCCGACGTATGTAAGTTGCTCCTTCTCTTCCTTGTAGACTTTGCCTCGTAGATATTTTCAAGACAATAGAATTGCGTAGAGCAATAAAGCAATGGCGCGATAAGGGGATGGGAGAGAAACGGTCGAATCTATTTTGCATTACTAGACCACTCGGTTTGAGCATCAATGATCTGGCCAGGTCCCGCAATCATATGTTGGAAGTGTACCAATCCGACATGAGAGACAAGCCCATTTGATCTGGTGCAAACAGGCAACGCCTAAGCTCCTCCATATTAAGCATGCTCGTTTGAATAACGGCTATGGGATGCATCGATGTACTATAGCTCCAGATGAACAGGATAGCGAGTGGACAGTTGATCATTGTTCACCCAAGTGAAAGGACATATAAAGCGTCTATTAATAAGATTTCCCGAAAGAAAAATTTAGTGTATAATAGGCCAAAGCAAACAAAAGTCTACACCAAAATTTGCTACTATAAAAAAAGAGAAGCTGTTTTGTATCGACAAAAAATAAAGAGGATGAGCTCCTCCTCTGAAAAACCAATTGTGATATACCCAAAAAAAGTCACCATCTAGCCCTGACTCATTCAACCATGATTATCCAGCCGCCTTTCGTAACCAAATTCTCGTCTCCATCATAGTCTCAACTCTCCATTTGTCCTGCCGGTGCTGGCAACGCCAATTAAACCCGAGTTGCCTAATTCCGTTTTGTTGAATTGCCAACCTTGCCAGAGCAGGCGACACCCGGTGCCGACGTACGCCGCTTCCAGGTAGAAAGAGTGGCCACCCAGGCGCTATGTGGGGCCCGGCTGCTATAGCCCGCTCCGTTCTCTCTTCAAAGATGCAGCAGCAGAGCCAAGACCCTGTCGGTCATACAGTAGCCGCTTAAGCTGTCTTGGAGGCCTCGCTGGGTTGGGGGCTGTCCGAGACAGGCTCCTTGTCGGACATAATAAGGCGGTCGACCACAACGGGGAAGGGGCTGAGGACCTTGCCGATGTTGCCCCACCACTGCTCACCGAACTTCTTGTACCAGTCGACGGTGATGCGCAGACCGTCGGCGAAGCTGGTCTTCTGTTCCCACCCAAGCTGGCGCAGCTTGGTGCCGTCGACAGCGTAACGGTGGTCGTTGAAGGGACGGTCGTGAGTGTACTTGACCCACTTCTTGAACTCCTCGGGAGTGTCGTGAGGGATGCCGACCTGCTTCAGCAGGTGGCTGCACAGCTCCAGGTTGGAAATCTCGTCGTACGAGCCCACATTGTAGATCTGGCCAATTTCACCCTTGTGCATGATGGTGTCGAAGGCATCAGCAGCATCACCAGCAAACAGGTAGCGACGGGTGGGGCTGCCGTCACCGTGCAGAACAACAGGCTCACCACGGTTCAGCAGGCAAGTGAACTTGGGAATGACCTCTACGAAAGCGGTTAGTAACTAGGCCCAGCAAAGGGGACAGTCGTTATTCGTTTGAATTTAGTTGGTGCCAAAAAATTAAACACTTACTCTCGGGGTACTGGTGGGGGCCGTAAACGTTGTTGCTGCGGACGATGATAGCGGGAAGCTTGAAGGACTTCATGTAGGAGTGGACCAGCATCTCAGCGGCGGCCTTGGAGGCAGCGTAGGGGTTGGTGGGGGCCAGGATGCTGGTCTCCAGCAGGTCGTCGTCCTCATCCTTGACCTCACCGTAGACTTCGTCCGTAGAGATGTGGATGAAACGTTTGATGCCAACCTTCTTGGCACCCTCAAGCAGGACATGGGTGCCGTAGACGTTGGTGTGGGTGAAGCCGTAGGAGTTACCGAAGCTCAGGTCGACGTGCGACTGGGCGGCAAAGTGGAAGATGGTGTCGATGTTGTAGCGCTCCAGGCAGTCAACAACCTCGGAGGGGTTGGTGATGTCACCCTGGTAGAAGGTGAAGTTGCGTTTGTCGTTCAGGGCACGGGTGTTGTTCAGGGACGCGCAGTAGTCAAGCTTATCAAAAGAGACAATGTTGTACGCGTTGGGGTAGGTGATGGTAAGGTGGCGGACGAGCCAGCAGGCACTGGAAGAGAAAAACAGTTTTAGCATTTACATCTTTGGCATTGCATGATTGCAGTAAATATTGAGCAACGAGGGGCAATAAAAAAAGGTTGTGGCCCTCGAGGCTGCCGCGACCGCTCTTGAAAGCGGGACGGCCCAAAGAGCGGAAGAGGGGAAACAGGAACGTACATGAAGCCGGCACCGCCCGTGATCATAATGTTCTTGACGTCGGGGAGAGGCTCATACTTGGTGCTGCCGGTCAGGACCGGAGCATCCTTCCAGACGCCGAACTCCTCGAAGAAGTTTGCGCGACGACCAGCTGTTGAATGAGCGGTGAAGGTCAGTCAATCTGCTATTTTGGCGGAGGAGGGGTAAAGGGTAAGAGGTGGTCGGTGCTTCCAGGTTTCAAAATGACCTAGAGGAGCACACGAAAGCTGGTAGAACGTACAGTCCTGGCCATTGGAGTACAGAGGAGAAGCCATTGTGTCGGGAGAGAGTAATCTGTGCTTGTCAAACGATAGAAGAGGCTCGTCTTGAGTTGGTGATGCAGAGAAATTCGTGGTTGGAGAGAGATGCAAAAGGGGGAGAAAGGGAAGCTGCGATAGAGAACAGGTCTGGCGGGGCGGGCGCGCCGAATTTTGTTGGCGGGTATTGGCTTAAGGGGCAGGAACTGAATTGTGGAGTCTGGCAACTACTCGTGGGGGGGAGTCTTTATTGGAAGCTGAAGACCACACGAAGAGGAAAGGTGTTAGTTAGCAAGTGCAGGGATGGACAAGTGGCATGCCAAGGCCAGACAAGGACTAGAGAAGTTCCAGACAGAAAAGGCGAAGAGCAGCATTGCTCAACAGCAACCCTTGTCTCAGGGCCAGGTCCACAGAAGAAAGTGGGCTGAAATGACGAACCTGGAATAGCACCGCGATACCTGCAGTTGAAAACGGACGGAACGAGGGACGGGGGAACGGCGAGAGCAAGAAAGAAGGCTGCACGACGCGAGAAAGAACGCGATGCGAGATGCTTGATGGTGATGATAATGAGGGACGAAAAAAAGAGAGGAGAAAAGGGGCTGCTAGATGGCAGACAATAAGGGGCGGAAAGAACTTCGCACAAGAGCAGATCATTAGTTATAAGGACGCCACACAGGAGAAAGGGATGTATCAAGCAACGGATGGAGCGAGTGGCATCTTCACAGATAGCAAGCTACGCCGGTCCAATGACTTTTTGCGGCGTTGAGGCGTACCGGTACTTCTATCGACCGGCAAGCCAGAAATGATGATAATTCTTCCTAGTGCCGACAGCGTCCCATACTAGTCTTACGATGTATGAGCCCAAGTGAAGATACGATACAAAAATGCTTCGTCCAGCGAGACGGACAGCATACATGAGTCGTGTATTACGAGCAATCTACACAGTATGTGGCTGCTGGACGAGAGAGAAAAACGAGAGGAACAAATGTACGGCCACGTATGGCTTGTTGGGTATTTTCTAATCGGCGGCTGCAAAGCTACTGTGAATAGCGACTTAGACACGGTGAGCACTGAGGACGACGGAGGGACGACAAAAGGCCCCCTTTTCGAACTTTACTTCGTATTAATTACGAGGAGGCAAAAGATAGTTAGTGGCTGCCACACACGCTACAAGCCACTACGAGCACCATGGCCGCTACTTTCCGTCAGATACGCAGCGGCGGGGCCGTTTTGGCGTTTTCGCCAGGTACACCAATCGCGATGGCGAGTGACAAGGAGGGTCTCGTTTGTTGGTTGTTCGAACCCACTTGGCACGCAGCCCAGGCCGACACGGTCGTAAGTGGCGGAACAATACGTCGTAGAACAGGGTAAAATGGGAAGGGATAGTTTGAGAGACTAAAACCCTGCTTCCTAGGAATCTTGCGCCTGCCAATTCTCGAAAAGAGTTAGGAACGAGCGGCGGCCGCAGGCAAATGGAGGACGACTCGTAATCATGATTTACTGCAGTCAGACAAGAGTGCGACGCACGAGGGAAGTAAGATATGAAGTGCGACGTGTCTGGGTAGAAGACATGAGCTGGCGGTCCCTACCCGTTGTGGGAAGGCATATCTGCACCGTGGTACCATCCCATGCAACCCCTGTTTTCCGTCCCTACGATGTATGCGTAGTCCTCTGTCTCCTTTTTCAGCCTCGTCCTGGGCAAAGACGAATTCATAAAAATATGCGTAAGAAGGAGTGGGGGGTAATTTAACTCGACCACAACTGGCCCTCACATCGCAGCCAGCCTGATGGACAGCGGGAATGTGTCTGGCGTCTGCCGGAACCAGATTGTTTGCTCATATATGTAAAGACCCGAAAATGTTTCTGTCATCCGTCTCAATTCTCCAAAACACGGTGGCGGATGGCATGTTGCTCTAGCCTAAAGCAGAAATATATCAATTCTGTGAGAGAGGAGCTCTCCTCCCTTGAAAAGGGAGCAAGACAGGGAGAAGAAGCAAAACGAGGCATCACATACATGTATGTACGAGGGCGAGACATTTCCGAGACAGGAAAAAGAAAAATTGTCGAAGAACAATGTCGAAGAGGGAATGATGTCCGTTGTATGTGTGAGTGTGTGTGCTTGTGCCCAAGCTTGACACGATGCTGTGCGACGAAGCACACGACATGCAGGCACCGGCTCGTCATCTGTGCACAATATCAAGTATATTCAGAGTACATGTGCTGCTCGTTTTCAGCGTGTGGCCGGGCCAATTTGCGGCAAGTGAGAATTGCGGCTTGCAATTTGCACGAGGAGCGGATACACAAAGAGAACAGGAATCTAACAACAAAAAAAAACATGGTGAGCACGGAAGCGAGTCCACGATGCAAACAGAGACACGTGGGGAGATTTGGTATTCATTCCGGCGCCCAAGCGAGCACACCTGTGCAAGTTGGCACATCTACCATCGTATTGAGAGGTTGAGAGGGCAGGGATCCTTCCGTGCCGATTTGAAGACAGAAAAAACTTACGAGTAGGAACGATTCCTCATTTGTCGACCTGCCTTGAAATTCTCAATGGCCAGAGATGAACCTGAACCTTGAGAAGATACCATGTCGTACTGTGCCCTAAGCAATACTGAGTCGGATGCGGATGACTACAATGGCCAGGTTTCGAGACAGACTGCTGAAAAAAGGCAAAGCCGCCCGAAAGCTCGGCCTTGAGACCCATCTGGGACAGTAGCCAATAGTGTCCTTGCGAAGACATGCTTATGACTTGGCAGGCTTGCTTCCAGATTACGGGCATTTACTGTACAATACAGTATCTTACTATAATACTGTACTTTGTATCTTACAGATTTTGTACGCATACATGTATCTTACATATTGTGCGCTGTTGTATTGGCAGTTGCTCGTTTTGGCCTGCCAGGGGGCTTGCGAACATTAGCTGTGCCAAGCACACCCCATTGCCAATACGAGGCGACGTGTATGCGTTCGGGGAAAGATTACGTTGTTTACGCATACGGATAACAAGAGAACAGTGTAATGACAAGTTATGGTAATTCTCTGAACTGCTGCACGAATAACTCACTGGATATAAGGACAAATGACGATGTCGAGTATGGCCACTAGATAAGCCACCATTCTTCACCATACGGAGTACTCAGTAGCCATTTTGTGACGAAGACTTGGAATGGAAGATTTCACAGCTGCTGATCACAAAAGCTTGAGATGAAGAAAAAGTGAGTTTTGGGCTGCAAGTAATTTCGATACGTGGTGTTTGCCCTGATTCCGGAGTACCTCGTTGCCAGAAGACCGTTTTTAATTTCTCCTACACCCCTTTCTCGAGGGCGCCACAGCTATTGATTGCTAGACAGAATGATAGTGGGGATAATCGGACACGGAGAGGAAGAATTAGTTTGCGATGACAGTCTTCATGCATTTGCATCTTGAAAGAAGTACTCGGGACGGGGTACACGCACATTTTGGCCTCATGGCATTGTCAGTTATGGACAAGATCTTGTGTTACTTTGTAAGTTGGCAGCTCTCAGTGAACAGACCTTGGCAGCAACTCCATACATACGAAGTACTCGCAACCACAGCGCTCTCTACAGTATGTACTTCGTACAATACTTCGTACAGGAATACAAAGTATTCGAACCAGTAAAATTGGTATACGTAACTCGTATCTGCAACGGCGAGTAAGGCCCGACCAAACTGGTGGTCTCGTAATGTTCCCTGCGCTGTATTTAAAGGAGCAAAGGCGCTAGGACGTAGGCACTCCGTATCTGACAAAATAACAAGTACGGAGTATGGTTCAGAACCCACTGGCCCAAATTAAAATAGAAGACATTGAAAATATCAGGCTCTCTGCTCTCCTCTGTTCTGCTTCTTTCCCCCTTTCTGTTTGCAGCCAGCGACACGCATTATGCCAACGTGCCACCGTTTTGACGCCTGTCGCTGCGATCTGACTTCAGTCGCTTGTAAGTCCTACGTTGTGATACTCTGATGTACTATTCTCAGTACCGTATGATATCGCGCACAACACCGTGCTGACTGTAGGCCAGCATCACAAGAGAAACAGGCGCAAGAGCGGCAAGACAATGGTGTCTGTCAGAAGAGGCGGCATGTGATGGCCACGGCCGTGTAGGATAGAGACATGAGACAAAGATGCTGTCATTGATTAAAAAGACGAACAGAAGATAGGGGTAGGTTTGTAATTACCTCAGTGGGCATTTTTGTTTGTTAATCGCATCTTCCTCTCAAAAAACTGAGAGGACCGGCCGCTGCCTGCCCCCAAGATACTCTTTTTCGTACGGAGTACGTCGTATACTCACAGTAATAACCCCTTGTCCTTTGCTCCTGCCTCGACAATTGTGTGCTGACGCAACTCGAGTCACAGATTCAATACACGCCCTCCGTTTATGTGTAAGATACACAACTTGTTTGCTGGGGCCCAAAATATGTCCTGCACACGCCCTGTACGGAGTTTGCTTACGGAGTAGAGAGCCCTTTTGCGCGCTAGACCCAGCACGGCCAAAATTACTCGTACATCGTATTTTCCTGCCGCACGCTAGCGGCCCACTCTCGCTCCCAGCCTGCTGAAGCGCGTTGTCGGGTTGGTGTAGCTTGGCCCGCCCACGCGACTTGTCCTTTTGGCCCTTGGATGTACGGAGTACGACTATTGGGTCCCTTGATTCGCCTTACCTGCCTACTCATAGCGCGCGTCGCTCCTCTGCTTTGGGCAGTGTCTTTTTTGTGCTCTTTTTTTGTCCTTTGGGGGGGGGCCTCCTTTTCCGTTTCGACTGGCATCTTACCCGACACCTCCCTTTCGTATCCTGCCTCCCTTTCAGTAATCTGTTCCCCTGTCTTCTTTCCTTTCCTTGCTTCTTCCTGTTGTCGACATTTTCTTTTTTCTTCTTACCCTTCTTTTCTGATTCCCGCCTTTTTGGACTCTTGTTTTACATTCTTAAATTGCCTGCGGCAGCTATTTTCAACTTGCTCTTACCACCGCCCAACTCGGAGGGTAAGCGAATTTCGTCCTCCCTTCTTCTTTGTTCTCGCCCGGGCCATCGAGTAGTATCGTCAGACTTTTGCCATTCTTCATCGACGACTTTCACCGCTCTCTTTACTGCGGCCATTGAATTTACCCCGTCACCTTTGCACAAGCACCTGTGGCCTAATTCGCAATGGTCAACCACCACGATCGCGCCGAGGGCGCCTCCGCATCCTTCACATCCAACAACGACATCGAGATGCGCGATGAGAACGAGAAGCTTGCCCGGCTAGACCACAGTAACCATTCAGACGAGGGCGAGCTTCCAAAGGTACCGGAAGAGATGGAGGTGGGTGGCGAGCGCGAAAAACGCCGGCCTGCTCCCCGGCGAGCCGACCGAGAAGTCCGAGCCAAAGAAACCCGCCTGGTTCGGCACCGTTCTCTGGACGACCATCAACACTCTGGCGACTATCGGCATTGTGAGTAGCATGCATTTCATCTGATCTTTGAAGTACGGCTCGTCCCAGTTTGCTAATGCCGCTCTGTTTGCTAGGTCTTTACCAACAAGGCCATCTTCTCCGACCCGTCCCTTAAGCTTGCGCAGCTGACGTTTGCCGCCTTCCACTTCACCATCACATGGTTCACTCTCTACATCTTGTCACGTCCCCGATTTGCCTTCTTCCAACCCCGCCGTGTCGCCATTACCGAGATCATGCCCCTGTCCGTGGCCATGGCCCTCAACGTCATCCTGCCCAACCTGTCGCTTGCTTTTTCCTCGGTGACTTTCTACCAGGTGGCGCGCATCCTGCTCACCCCGACCGTGGCCGCCATGAACTTCGTTCTGTACCAGCAAAAGCTACCCCGTCTCGCCCTGGCTGCCTTGGTCCCGGCCTGTCTGGGTGTTGGTATCGTGTCCTACTACGACTCGCTGCCGGCTGCTGACGCTAAGGTCAAGACAACCTCGTCGCTCGGCATTATCTTCGCCTTTTCCGGTATCTTTGCCTCGTCGCTATACACTGTCTGGATCTCGAGCTACCACCGTAAGCTGCAAATGTCGAGTATGCAGCTGCTGTTCAACCAGGCCCCCGTCTCGGCTTTCCTGCTGCTCTATGTCATTCCGTTCATTGACACCTTCCCGACCTGGAGCACTGTCCCTGTCAGCCGCTGGGTCATGATCCTGATGTCTGGTGCCTTTGCCTCGCTGATCAACATCTCCCAATTCTTCATTATTGCCCAGACTGGCCCTGTCTCCAGTACTGTCGTCGGCCATTTGAAGACCTGTACCATTATTGCCCTTGGCTGGCCACATCCGGCCGTTCAGTCGGCGACAAGTCCATCCTCGGTGTTTTTTATTGCCGTCGGTGGCATTGTTGCGTAGGTCGACCCCTGTTTGCAATGACTTTGTGTATCTGTGGCCTTGTGTCCATTATGGTCTTTATGCTGATATCTCTAAATAGCTACTCCTATGTCATGGTCAAGGAGAAGCAGAAGGCCGCGGCCCTTGCTGCCAGAGGCCAGTAAACAGCCGGTACGACGGCCATCGAAACACAAGAAATCAGGTTGTAATGTATTCGACGCCTCGGCCGTGCCGGCCAGGGACGAATTTGCTACGTGGAGAGCGAGACGGCACCCCGTGATTCCTGCGGAGTGTTCGTTATTTTGGTTATTTCGTTTTTGGTTACTCTTTTATGCTCGTTCCATTCTTTATGTCTTTTCGCTTTGTCTCTTCTAGTTTCTTTACCTGTTTACACTTATGTTCATCATGTTTCTGGGGTGTCTTTTTATGGCGTTTGGGAACGGCAGGACTCGTCGCTGGGCATAGGCCTTTTTGAGGATATACAAACAACACCAGTCGTCCTTGGCCCGGTTGTTCTATTTTGCTACGACATAGAGAAAATCAGCAAGAGGCTGCGCAAATGTAAGGATAGAAATAAGTTTTAATTTTCTTGTTTTTAGTACATTTGCTCCTCCCAGCCCAGCATAAGTGATGGTGAAGATGGTGCACGGTTGTCGCGGTCGTGTTTTATATCTGATTTATATTGGCAGTTTTTCATGGAAATAGCCAAGTGAGTAAATAGAGAACATGTGCAACCCGGACAAGACACCGAAAGCCGCTGAAACGTCGCGCAAACAACCACCGAGGCGGGCGGTGGTAGGATGGCAGAGGCCTGAAGACTGCGGCAATTTGTTGTTCCGGGGCCTAATAGGCCTAGCCTCCAGCAGACCCCGTCGCGGATTTCTTAGGTTGCTTTGAGACTTTTGTGCCACTGCCCCTCCTCGACTCAGCGTGGGGTGGGACCTGCCAGAGCTTTGGAGAAGCGCAAAGAGCATTGTGGACGACTGACTCCGTATTATTGTGAGGGGGTAAAATTTGATCGCGTCGAAGACCGAGGAAGGTCCTTTATCTGGAACAGGAAAACGGACTGACTCACCCCAGGCCCCAACAACGAATTTGACAAAACACATCACCAATCGACAGAAGCCGTTCCAATTGATGCGGTCGTTTGTACTTGGCCGTTTTTACACTGCGCAGGCTGGTCTTGGACATTTCATTTCGCCACCTCTCTTTCAGCAACTATCACCAACTTTCAGCCTCGCCGCACCCCGCGTTCTTGCAAGCTCTCACCACTTTCAGCCCCCCGTATACGACGTTCGACGAGCCATTGGCACTTCTTCGACGTGCCCTGCCCCATCGACCGAACTAGCGGCCACCGCCTCTAACGACAGCAGCAAATCCAAGCAGAAGAAAGGGCCCAAACGGATCATTAGCAAAATGACGACTACGGCCACCACCCTCAAAGGCCAGCCCCTCGACAAGGCCGTGCTGGACTCGATGCTGCGCCCGGCGCCTGTTCTACACACCGTCCTTTGAGATCTACGGCGGTGTTTCGGGTCTCTACGACTACGGCCCGCCGGGCTGCGCGCTCCAGGCCAACATTGTCGATACGTGGCGCAAGCACTTCATCCTCGAGGAGGATATGCTTGAGGTCGACTGCACGGTCTTGACTCCGGAGGAGGTCCTCAAGACTAGTGGCCACGTTGACAAGTTTGCTGATTGGATGTGCAAGGACCCCAAGAGCGGCGAGATCTTTCGTGCCGATCATTTCGTCGAGGAGATTCTCGAGCAGCGCCTGAACGGCAACAAGGAGGCCCGTGGCCACAAGGTCGACGAGGCCGCCAAGGAGGACCCCAAGAAGAAGAAGAAACTCAAGGGCAAGGGCCAGGAGGCTGTGCGCCTCGAGGACTCTGTTGTCCAGGAGTACGAGGAGACCCTCGCCCAGATCGACAACTACAACGGCGAGCAGCTCGGCGAGCTGATCAAGAAGCACGACTTACGTAACCCGGCCACTGGCATTCAGCCCGAGCCTCCGGTCGCCTTCAACCTCATGTTCGGCACCCAGATTGGCCCCAGCGGCGGTCTGCAGGGCTACATGCGTCCCGAGACGGCCCAGGGCCAGTTTCTCAACTTCTCCAAACTGCTCGAGTTCAACATGCAGTCCATGCCCTTTGCCTCTGCCTCCATTGGCAAGTCGTACCGCAACGAGATCTCGCCCCGTGCCGGTCTCCTTCGTGTGCGTGAGTTCCTAATGGCCGAGATCGAGCACTTTGTCGACCCCGAGGGCGGCAAGAAGCACCACCGCTTCCACGAGGTGGAGAGCATTGAGCTTGTCCTCCTCGACCGCGACACCCAGCTGTCGGGCAAGACGACTCCCCGCACAATGACGATTGGCGCCGCCGTGCGCGACAAGGTGGTCGACAACGAGACGCTCGGCTACTTCTTGGCCCGCATCCACCTCTTTCTCGAGAAGATTGGTGTCGACCAGACAAAGATCCGCTTCCGCCAGCACATGGCCAACGAGATGGCCCACTACGCTACCGACTGCTGGGATGCCGAGCTGCTGACGTCGGCCGGTTGGGTTGAGTGTGTCGGTTGTGCTGACCGGAGCGCCTATGATCTGACGGTGCACGCCAAGAAAACGGGTGCACCGCTGATTGTGCGCCAGCGCCTCGAGACCCCCAAGGTCATTGAGGAGTGGACTGTGGAGATTGACAAGAAAAAGTTTGGTCCCCGCTTCAAAAAGGATGCCAAGACGGTCGAGACTGCCCTCCTAGCCCTGCCCCAAGGCAAGCTCGAGGCCCTGTCCAAGGACCTCAAGGCCAACGGCGCCGTCTCGGTTGAGGTGGCCGGTATTGCCGACGGCAAGGCGGAGATCTCGAGCGACCTGGTCACTGTCGAGTTCACCAAGCGGACGGAGAACGTGCGCGAGTTCACCCCCAACGTCATTGAGCCGTCTTTCGGTATCGGCCGTATCCTGTACTCGCTGCTTGAGCACAACTACTGGTCGCGCGGTGCCGAGGGTGGCGACGAGGCTCGTGGCGTTCTCTCTTTCGTGCCCGCCGTTGCACCGACCAAAGTACTGATTGTGCCCATCTCGTCCAAGGACGAGTTCAAGCCGATTGTGCGCGGCCTGTCGCAGAAGCTGCGCGTCCTGGTATCGCCAGCCGAATCGACGACTCGACGGCCAGTATCGGTAAGCGGTACAGCCGCAACGATGAGCTGGGCACGCCATTCGGTGTCACCATTGACTTCCAAACGGTCAATGATGGCTCCGTGACGCTGCGTGAGCGTGATACGACGGTCCAGGTCCGTGCTTCGGAGGACAGGATCTTGGAGGCCATCCAGGCCCTCGTCAAAGGCACCAAGACATGGAAGGATATTCAGGCCGAATTGCCTGCTTTTGAGTCTCAGGAGACAGAAATCCCGGTCCGCTAGAGGAAGACGGATACGAGAGGAGGAAGCAAAACATGATGGATCTCATGTACGAACGCTTTTCTCGAGGAAGAAGAGCACTGGAAAACAAATGAAAACATAAAGCTTGTTTCTATCGATATAGTGGGCACATGTACCTTGAAGCGCCTCTAGAGCATATATTGCATATTATTCTGATTTGCATTGCTCCATAGGTATTGGAGTAAAAAACCACACAAAAGGCAATCTCTATTTCTCGGCCGCCACGTTGGCAAGGACAATCGGCTTTGTACACGGAGGGGTTCATTCAGGCGGCCTGGTGCCGAAAGCGGTGGACTAGGGCCACAACCATGCGAACACTCCTTAAAGCTCACCTCCCATTGCTATACAAATACTTGATCCTTGTATCCAACCTACGAGCACTACATTTGCCCCAGAGAAGAAGGGGCATGCTGGTACGTTAGGCTCGGAAACATGTCTCGGGGAAGAGGCTTAAACGCAGCCTTGCGCTTTTGTGTTGCGTTTGCTGCTTGCCAACTTACGATGTAGTCCGGTCCTGCATCGCTTCCATGTTCGCATTGTTTTTTTTGGGGGGGAGGGGGGGGGAAGGGCTGTTTCTTTTTTCCCTGTTCTCGCATAAGTTCACAGCCGTATCTATCGCGAAGCCGGCAAAAGCAATTAGCTAGCGAAGTCGTACGACTCGGATGCAATCGACTGCGGATTGTTGCGAACAGGAACAGCGACAGCGACGATCCGAGATTGCGGGACAGCTCAGCACCAGGGCCAGAAGGACGTACCAATGCGTTGAAAGGGCCAGAAAAAGGCAAGTCTCGTGGGCCCACGGTCGGTGGCCGTGCGGGAGAGGGAACTCTGTAACCGATCCGCAGATTGGAGACAAAATGCTCCCAGAACACAGCCAAATTACTCAAAGCTTCTTTGGGAGGCCTTTGCTTTTGTGCTTCTCGATTTATTATTGCCGACCCTCCCCTTTCGCTGGGCAGGAGAAGTACGACGTAATTCTCCATATGCCATTGTGCCTGTGCCCTTTCATGTTCAGCCGCATCGTCTCCCTCGCCTTGCTTGGCCACACTGCCCGGCCAGCCTGCCTGCAGTTCGCAGGCCATCGAGTCTGACAGAGCAAGCCCCCTTGCCTTCCACTGTCCGGCGCGGCTAAATAGCGCGTTGCCTGCTCAAGCAGAGTGGCTTGGTGCTTGTGATACCAAGCTGTCGCCGCAAGATGTCGCTGCACGTCTGCGGCCATGTTGTGAGTTTGATTTGTGATATTGGTCACTTCGGCTATTTCAGAGCCCCAAGTTTGTATGTAAATATCTATATCGACTGAGCATATACCTGCTCGTCGATATACAGAAGGAAAGGGAAAGTGCAAAAGGGAAAGGGAGAAAGGAAAGTGTGAAGGGCGCAAATTGCCAGAGAGGGACAGTCCCACACGTGATCGTGTAATTAGTCATTAAGAATTATACAGAGACGGAGGGAGAATCTGGTGCGTGTGAATTGTAATCCATAGATGCTCGAGAAAATTAATGAGAGCGTTTCGTTTTGGAGGCTGCAGGTCGGTCATTTCTAAGAACCTTGATACATTTTACATAAGCCCCCTATTGAGAGCCGGGCGTCCAGCTTGTGATGGCGGCCCGAGGGCCCTGGCCTTGACTAGCCGTGTCCGGTCGCTTCTGTCCAGCGATGTGCGGACGAGACCTGACCAGATTGGGAATGTATCTTATCTCACGTCGTACATGGACAGACCACTGCAACGTCTGTTTCGAGCTGCGGGCTGGCGCTTCGACCAGTGTGCGTTGTTGCAATATTTCGTGAGTATGTACGGCGTACTCGATCGTTACGGCCAGTTGACTGTGAGATCTTGAAATGACCAAGGCTGTCGAGAATTGGTCTTCTTTCCCTGTCCGCTCCGTTCCTGCCTCCTTCGCTCCTTTCTTTGTACGTCTTTCCTTCTTTGCGCCAGTGCGATTTCAAACAGGAAACAAGCCGGACAACACAGCAAGGGGATGCGCAAAACAGAGAAAACAGAGGAAACAACGCTTGTGGCAACCTCCCAAGTACATTCCTAGACTCCGTTCCGTAGGCGCCCAGCAAGATCGCGCCTGCCAATCCAAGGGGGAAGAGGGCAGGAGGGAAGGAGCCCTTGGAAATTCCCCACCTCCCTTTCTGCCTTTTGCGCCCTGCCCCGCTTGTAAGATACATAGCGGGGTACATTGTCGACAAGTGGTGGTTAACGCAGCGAACCGTAAGGGCTGCAAGGCGCTCGGATGTAGCACGTTAACTGGGGCGCATCCCTCTCTGCTAGGGACCCTGTTTCACGGGCCTTTCACCCTCACCGCAACGCCCACCACCACAAGACCGGCCGCAAGAAAAATCCTGCTGTTGCCCTGCGGCCTGCCTCACACGGCCACCAAACCAGCGGACACCTTCCAGGGAGCAACGATGCAAATACGGAATATGGCTAGCAGCAACGCGACTAGTACATACATACAGGGAGCTGTCTCTCTCGATCACTGCTGGCCGCTGGCTTGAGGCCTACAGCCCGCCTGCCACCATCAACCTTACCCACCATCCGCCACGCACCCACTTCCTCTTATCCACCCACTGCGACCGACCCCTGGTTCGTTCGTGGGTTGTGTGCTTCACCAGCCGACAATCACCCTGTCGGCCCTGTTCCCTTCCCCCTCCCCTCGCTCGTCTCCTTTTCCCTCTCCACCGCCCACTGCTCGCGCACGTACACTGTTTCCACTTCCTCCCAAACGAAACCCGCCCAAAGGCTCACAACAAAACACGCAAGGAGCCAACGGCCAAAGAATCAAAGCGTGAGATAATACGGCTCTTCTCCGTTCGGTCGATCGCCTTGCTTGCCTTCTCTCTCACCCTTTCTCTCCTTTCACTTGAACGCCCTGTCGACCTCCTTTGTCTGTTTGCTTTCCAACATTCTCACTTCTACCCGCACCAAGAAGAACGAAAAACGAAAGGAAAGAAGAAAGGAGAGAGGCATCCTCGACGGTCTAAACGTCCGCTGTCCTCGTCCGACAACCAGCAAGAGCGTCCATAGCGCGGCTGTCCTTTTGCACGCCGCTCTGCCCACCGCCTCCCTCATTTACCTCCTTCTCCAATCTCACGTCTTTCGTCTCTCAATCTCTCAGCTCTCCTGTCGTTTTCCATCTCGCCAGTTCCGATTTCGACTCGCCGTCGTCTGTTTTATTTCTTCTCTTTTTCTCTCAAGTCTCTCCGCCCTTTCGTCCGTCTCTTCTTGTCGCCCTCATTTTGCTTTCTCGCTTGCCTTTTGGACGACTGATGCCACCTAAAAGCCCCCTTTTGCTCGTGACCCAAAACGCCGCTACTGAACGACGTGCTCCAACGAGCACTTTGACTTCACGGCCTCATTCTCCTCCTTCTGGTTGTCCTTCCGCCCCGAGCTCGCAAGGCTTCTGATAGGTGGAGTACAGCATACTGTCTCGTCTCGATTGCAACGGCCGGCTTCCGTTCCCCCAGCTCACGCCCTCACGCTCATCTATTGCAAACCTTAAAACGGCATCGTCCACGTCGATCTCCATTGACGGCTTTTCTTTAATCGGGTTTGACGGTATTTGCCCTCGCATAGTATTGCTCTTGGATACACCTCAGCCCCTTGGTGAAGAAGCAATATTCTGTCTCTTCCGTCTCTCCCCTCCCCCTCTGTTCCCCTAATCATTATATATACCCAGCACCACAATGACTACACAAAACGGGTACGTACCTTCCACCTCACTCTGTCCCCATCGCAACTTGCGGGTGAGATCATCATTCGGTCACTAACCCGGCTACCAATTGTAGTAGCATTTACACCACAGGGCAGTTCATGAACCCTGGCCCGGCTCCTCGTCCACCAACAGACAGACCTCGCCTGAACCTGACGCCCACATCCAGCATCCAATCCAACCTGTCTAGCCTGACCATCAGCTCGCCCATTCAGCGTTCAGCCTCGTCAACCTACTCGGCTCGACCATCTCACTCCCTCTCGGACGTCAGAACTCTAATGTCGACGGCCAAGGAGGCGTCGCTGTGATCAAAGAAGGTGTTGCCCAGGTCAAAGAAAGCAAGAACTTCATTCAGCCATGGAAGCAAAAATTTCTCGTTCTACGAAAGGAAGCGCTCGATTTCCACAAGGTAGAGGGCGGCAAGGTTTCATACACACTATTTCTCAAGGACGTCATCAATGTCGGCCGTGTTGAAGCAGCGGGCACCATCTTCGAGATCAAGCGCCATTCCAACGGGTCGTCAACAAGCCCCGGCGATGACGATGGCTCCATCCGGACTCTCCAGATCCGCGTAAAGAGCGATGACGATCTGTACGAATGGATTGACTTCATTTACGCTCGTTGCCCTGGTATGGGCGGCGTCAGCAATCCAACCAACTTCTCCCATGCCGTCCACGTTGGCTTCGACCCCAAGACCGGCGAGTTCGTCGGCCTGCCACCGGAGTGGTCCAAGCTGCTCAATTCATCGGCCATCACCAAGGAGGATTACGAGCGGAACCCCCAGGCCGTGTTTGAGGTGCTCGACTTCTACTCCGACCTCACGAAGCGCGCCGAGAACCCGAACCAGTACTCGAGCATGACCCCTACCCCGCCGACAAGCTCGATGCAGAACAAGCAGCTGGGCTACTCCAGTGGTGCATCCGTCACACCACCCCGCCCTATGCAGCCCGCCCAGACGATGCAGCAGACGATGCAGACCCGCAACCCCAACAACAACTACATGTCGTCCAACCCTAGCCAGCCTAGAGCGCCTGTCCGCCCTTCAGCCTCAGAGTCCCAGCAACAGCGCCAGCAAAATGCAGAACATGGCTAGCAACTACGTTAACAATAGCTCGCCCCAGCAAGACGACTTGCTCCAGAAGCAGCAGCAGCAGCAGCAGCAGCAGTACGAGACAGCACAACGTCAGCGGATGATGGAAATGGAGGAGCAGAACCGCAGAGAGCTGGAGGCGTACAATGCCTCGTTGCCGAAGACAAAGGTCCCTATGGCCCAACAAGAACTCGGTGGCTACGGCGGTGGGTCCTCAAGCTCTTCAGGAGACCGTTTTAACCCCAGCCGTGCGCCGCCGCCTGCCCCTAAACCGGGCCAGCCCGTCAGTTTGCGTGCTCAGCGTCCCGCCCCGGCACCTCCCTCCAGCGCAGGTGGTCCTCAACGTCCAACACAGGGCGGCGCTCCGCCACCCATTTCGCGAGATCCTCCTGCAGGACAGCCGGTCCAGGCTCCTCGTACGCAGAACCGTCCTGATCAGCAACAAGCCTCCGTTCCGCGCTACCCTCCCGGCCAATCCGCTTCTAGCGCCCAACGTGCCAATGGCCAGCAGCAAGGCCAGCCGCCATCACGCCTGCCAGCTCCGGTCAAGCCGCTCAATGTTGGCCCCAAGGCCCAGCCGGCTGACGGTGTCAAGGCTGCTGAGGCTGCACTCACTGCTAAGCCACCTCCGGAGCGGAAGCAGGATGCGCGCCTGTCGACGATGTCGGAGAATGAGGTCATGATCCGCCTCAAGGAGGCTGTTTCGAAGGATGACCCCAACTTGTCGTACTCAAAACAGAAAAAAATTGGCCAGGGTGCATCTGGTTCCGTTTACGTCGCTAAGGTTAAGGAGAGCTCTGTCTCGCCGATTGCTCGCACCATCCTTCGCGAGCAGGGTAGCCGGGCCCAGGTTGCTATCAAGCAGATGGATCTGGCACACCAGCCCAGAAAGGAGCTTATTGTCAACGAAATCATGGTGATGAAGGACAGCAAGCACCGCAACATTGTCAACTTCCTCGACGCATTCCTCCGCAACAACAACTCGGAGCTTTGGGTCGTCATGGAGTACATGGAGGGTGGTGCTCTGACAGATGTCATCGACAACAACCCGGTCATCACCGAGGATCAGATCTCTACAATCTGCCTTGAGGTAATTTTTTTTTCACCTGAAATTGTTATTGATTGCCCATTCACTAACACCTCCAGACCTGCCGTGGCCTTCGTCACCTGCACTCTCAAGATATCATTCATCGTGATATCAAGAGTGACAACGTCCTTCTCGATGCCCGTGGAAACGTCAAAATCAGTAAGTGCCAAACACGAACTAAGCTACTAAATTTCTCGCTAGCCAGTACTTCAAGAGTAACTAACGACGTTCAACAGCCGATTTTGGTTTCTGTGCCAAGCTCACCGACACGAAGAAGAAGCGTGCGACAATGGTGGGTACGCCGTACTGGATGGCTCCTGAGGTTGTCAAGCAAAAGGAGTATGGCCCCAAAGTCGACATCTGGTCCTGGGCATCATGGCTATTGAGATGATCGAGTCTGAACCCCCCTACCTTAACGAGGAGCCTCTTAAGGCCCTGTACCTCATCGCTACCAACGGAACACCGCGCCTCAAGAAGCCCGAGAAACTCAGCAAGGAGCTCAAGGCATTCCTGTCGTCTGCCTGTGTGTCGATGTCACGAGCCGTGCTTCGTCACAGGAGCTGCTCGAGCACGATTTCCTGAAGCACGGTTGCCCATTGGGCAGCCTTTCGGAGCTTCTTGCCTTCAAGAAGCATGCGAAATAGAAGCAGAAAAAATCAAACTTGGTCGTTTCCGTGCAACAATAGTGGCAAGACAAGGCTCTAGCATCCCATTGTTGATTCTTCGACTATGTTAGTTCGGGTCCATGTGCTATCTCGTTGCTGAGTCTTTTTGGTTTTTTTGCCTACTCTTCTCTTTGTCTCTCCATGGCCACGCCCCCTCGCTCTTCTTCATGTTTACTCCGTTTTATGCCCTTGCTTGTCCACGCCACGCATCCTCGCATCCTCGCATATTCTCAGTAATTGCATTCGTGCAGTAACTCACTTGCACGCAAGCGATCCTAAGCCCTCATCGATTGCCGTCCTTTTTATATTTTTTTGGTTGCTGTTTGTCTTTTTCCCTCATCTGCGTGGCACACATTTGTTTCTGCCCATCTTTCTTGTTCACCACAGCTCTCAGCAGTCTCTTCCCTTTCACTCTTTTTTGGGGGGTGGGCGTTACGGGATCTCAAGAGGGCTGTTTTCCATTCCATATATCCAGACAATTCGGAAAAACATGAATCATTCAGCTAGTTAATATGAAATCCGGACGTGACTTTGCAGAGACATGCTTTGTGTATTGTGACCAATTTTTACCAGACAACCGCGTATTTCGTTCACGCGCGTTACAATTGTCACTGTCACCAACAATAGCTGTACTCAGTTAGACTTTGCATTCTGTTTCTGTCGCGACAAGCAGCTCGACCACTTTGCTAGAGGAAGTTGTCGGTGAAGTCGAGTGGGACAAGTGAAGCAACGTAATAGGTTGGCAGATCTTTTAAAATTAGCCCTCCTGGGTGATTAGGTATCTTCCTGCCTAAAACTGACCGATAAGGTACCATAACGTTCGCCTTCCTCCCCCCACCTCCCTTTTCCTGCCTAAAGTTAGTGGCCTTGATGTCAGGCCCCTCGCCTCCTGCCCTTGCTGTGTTCACAGCAACCTCCTGGCGCGCTTGTTGACTTACGGTAAACATCTGGGCCTGCGGCGTTAGGAGGGGAAGGAGGGGTTGTTCGCCTTCTTCAATTTTAACTACCCCAGACAACCAAACCAACATCAATAGCGAAAAAAAAGTTGAACCGAAAAAAAACCACAACCAAAACCCATACAGACGCATTTTGCAAAAAAAAAGAAGTGAGCGACCACCACCCCCTTTTATGCCAACATACCGTTTTCTTCTTGCACGACAATCTCTGAAGCAGGAAAGGAAAAAGAAAAGCCAAGCACATTTAAACCTGGTCGCATTGGATATTAACAACAGCTCCGTTAGGCAGCATCTTCCGCTCTCTCGACTTCTCCGTTTGCGCTCACCTACAAAAACTTGTCCGCGACTCGAAATCCGCGTGCCTGCTCTTGCAACCTCGGCCGCCGGTCTAAACCCGTCCTAAAAAAAATCTTCTTTTACTTTGTATCTTACAAATCAGCCATCATGTCGGCCGAAGGCACAGAGGTCCCCAAGGTCAGCATATTTCTTTGGACTCTGTCCTCTCCCACTTCCTCAGTTTGATGACAACGCAAAATGGCGCGGTGCGCCCCTCTCTATGGCCATATGGCGTGGCCACATATTAGACGAGTTCGCTAACAAGATGTCTTTTTTCCAAGGCTACCGAGGAGCAACCGGTCACCCAATCCGCTGTCTTCTCCATGTTCGGCGGCGGTGCCAAGAAGGAGAAGAAGGAGGAGGAGGAGGACCGTGGTGATGTCTCCGGCAGCAACAAGGCACAGCGCGAGGCTGCTGCCGCCGCTGAGGGCGATGTAAGTGCTCGCCGCATGTCCCCAGGCCATGTCAATAGGCCTTCTGTTTCTGTGCACTCGGATAAAGCCTACTAACTCGTATTTTCCCCCTTTCTAGGATGACCAGGTCCCCGAGTCTGAGGATGTCCATTTCGAGCCCGTTATCCGGCTGACCGAGAAGGTCGAGACGAAGACCAACGAGGAGGCCGAGGAGCAGACGTTCAAGATGCGCGCGAAGCTGTTTAGATTTGTCCGCGAAAGCAGCGAGTGGAAGGAGCGCGGCACTGGTGACGTCCGCCTGCTGAAGCACAAGGAGAACGGCAAGACCCGCCTGGTCATGCGTCGCGACAAGACCCTCAAGGTCTGCGCTAACCACTACGGTATGAACTGCTGACTCCTCAACTTATATATGTAGATTACTCTGAAGCCCTGAACTGACTCTCCCATCCCAGTCCTGCCGGATATGCGCCTGTCACCCAACGTCGGCTCTGACCGCAGTTGGGTCTGGAACACCGCTGCCGATGTGAGCGAGGGTGAGGCCGAGGCTATGACCCTGGCCATCCGCTTCGCCAACTCCGACAGTATGCCATCTCCCCAGTACTGATGCAAATAACTCTCTTGTACTAACTTATCTTGTCAGACGCCAACCAGTTCAAGGATGCTTTCATCAAGGCCCAGACCGAAAATGGTGCTTCGCTCGAGGCTTCTGCAGACGCCGAGGATGATGAGGACGACGAAGAGGAGACCAAGGAGGAGGCTAAGGAGGAGGCCAAGGAGGACGAGAAGAAGGAGGAGCCTACCGAAGCCGCCAAGGACTCATAAATCATTGCGTCCTCTCCAATGCATCTTCTTAGCAGAACTAAAGAAACACAACTTTTGCAATAACGCCCTTTCCCGAGCCAAAAGATGCACTGACGGTCACCCAGTTGCCTCCCACGGCCCCTTCACCGCCTTTCCCGAAACCAAAATCCCCTTTTTTGATATCTCCAACACTCCCCTTGACACTACATAATATCATACACTCGTTCAAAGCTGCCGAACAATCTATCTAGCTGCACATCGGCAAAGACGAAGATGGCAATGCGCGTTGACAATTTTCACACCACAGCCCCAGCCCCTCACAAGATGCTATTTGTCCTTACCCTTTTGCCACGGGCCTTGGAAAAAAGCCAGTCGATTTATCACGCCCATTGAATCCCTAGATACCATGTATATAGGGGCGTATGAGATCTGCCCAAAACAATGCTCTGTGGACAGCCTTGATTTTCGAGGCACGCCGGGGAGGCAAATGGGTGGCATTTGCTTGCATTGCCATGAGCGATGCAACGAGACGAGGGGGGCACGGACAAAGTACTAAGCTCCCACGACACATCCAAGATAGCCGCCAATACTACCTCGAACTAAACACACTACAATCAGGAAGTTGAGAAAAGAGAGTGCGTGGGGACTTGGGGGAGAAGCCAAGGTCAGAAATATGTAAATGAGAAGGTGTGGTCTATCTGGAAGGAAAGTGGGGGGGGCGACTGTGAGAATATCAGGCACAGCCTTGCGCAAAGTGTTCTCGTCTATGTACGCCACCGATCGTTCATTTCAACTTTTTTTGACACCATCACTTCTTCCCCCCGCGACAAACGGAAACGAGAGCGTGCCGAACAATGGAGCCAGGTAGGAGAGTAACAGAAAGAGGGTCCTGAACAGTGGATATGGTGTCCCTCGACGCAGCTTGTTGACATAATATTTGTAATTATCTTGGAGAAATTCAGATATAATTCGTATGTTTTGTGTAAAAAAAACACCGACCTAAAGCACACCTGACTATCTTCCGCGGTAGAAAGAAATACATAGCCATATATAAAAATACCGTAAAAAGTAATATGTACAAAAAACCCATGTAGTGACGAGAAGAACGGTACTTGTATTGAAGTCGAAAAGATGATCGCAAATGTAAAATACCAGCTCAATCGTGGCTGCACTGAGTTTCAGCCACATACCCAACAGCCACACAGGTGTGAGCTCAAGCTAGCCTTAAAAATGGGGCACGCTAAACCGATGAACGCCGCCAGGTCGCGCGCCTCAGTACGTGGGCACACCCAGAATCGGATTTCTTACGCGCAAAAGAATAGCTTCCGCGAAATCGCCACGACTACGACGACACTCGACCCGGCGACCACAACGACCGCAACGACCAGACCACGGCCTGTGACGACGAGAACTATACCAATTGAAGACGAAACATACGGCGGCGGAAGTCAACGCCAACTCCTCGATAAAGCAAATCCAGACCTTCAATTAAGCCTTGCATCCAGTAAGTACACTGGGTTCTAGGTTTCTTCTTCTGCCAGGATTTGGTTCTCTTCGGAGGTCAATCCTCACCGACAAAGACGTCCACAGGCCCATACGCTGGGTATCCTTGACCTGGGACTCGCAGTTACTTCTTCTTCGAACTCCTTCCGGGCATTGCAATGGCCCGGCTGAAGCCAGCAGACATCAGGAACTCGCGGCAGGGGGCCCGAAGGATGCCAGGCCTAGGCATGCGCAAAGCTCAGAGACGTGAAGGGCAGGCTGGAGGAGGACCTTGGACATCACAAGCCTCAAGCCCAGGCCCTCTCCCTTTGCCGCTCCACGTCAAGCTGCCAACAGTTATACCATGCGCAGCCAGTGCTAACTTACTCCCTCTCCAGTTTCTATCCGCCCGCAAGACAACATCTTGCAACAGCCACGATGATTGTTGAAGTACGACAGCCAGTCCATTACCTCTGTATTCTACTGCAGTCCTATTTAGCCGGCCATGACTCGATGCTAACATATTTCTTCTTGAAACGCAGCGCCGCGTCAAGCTCGTCACAGAGCAACACAACATGTTAGTTCTTGCACAGGATCCCCTCCCGACAGCAGATTGAAGGGTGGAGGAAGGACACAGGGGCTTTGCGTTTTGGTTACAAGATTCGAGGTCGTGCTGGCTAACAATATATCTTTATTTTGCGACACAGTCCGAAGCCGCCACAGATGGAAGGCTACCCGATGAAAGAATGGACCGTGGAGGTGTACATTTTGGACGAGGCGGGCAAGGAGAAGCCGGCGCGGTGCTTTCAGAAGGTTGTTTACAACCTGCACCCTTCCTTTGAGAACCCAGTACAGAGCAAGTATCGCATGCCTTGGTGGTTTTTCCCACAAATTTTCGCCAACTAACGCAGCGCAGCCTTCCACGAACCGCCGTTTAAGTGCACGAACGAGGGTTGGGGTGAATTCGAGATGACAATCGACTGCTACACAACGGAAAAGGGCGGCAAGCAGTCCATCCTCCACGACCTCAACTTTGCCAACCCAACATACGAGAACATTCATACCATCCAGTTCAAGAACCCGTCCCAGGCGCTCCAGGCAATTCTGCGCGAAACGGGCCCGCTGCCCACAGACGAGGACCGCAAGGCCCGCAAGGTGCAAGACATGACCACGAAGAAGAAGAAGACCTACGACCTGGAGAAGATGGCCGATGTGATCCCGCGCCTCAATGAAGACGATCTGCTGCACATCATCCAGCTCATTCACGATAACAAAAACGACGACACATACATTATGAACAACCCCGATGGTGCGTTTGCTGCGTTTTATCTTCCTGTTCCAATCCCACAAGGTGCTGTTTGTCCTAATACTAACTCATGCGTCTTGTTGATAGCCGGCGAGTTCTCGATTGACCTATATACCATGCCAGACAACCTGTGCCGGGTAATGTGGGAGTTCCTGGTACGCGTCCTCTTCCCGTTGCCTCTTCTCTCTCTTTTATATGATACCGTCAACGTTAACGACTAACAATACTGCAGAGCCAATCGCCCGAAGGCCACCGTCTTCGATAGGATGGGGCGCCCAGGGTGCCAAATATACTGAAGCCTTAAATATGCGTGCAGGCCAGCCTTGCTGACGCACATGCTAATTTGTTCTGGATGGTTGGAACGAACCACAATTCTCGCTGCGCTGTTTTGTTCGTTGATATGTACACTCCACGCGTATCGCGCATCGCGGAGCTCGAGATACTCGTCCTACGCTGTTTTTCACGTCGCGTCAAATCAAGGGCCGGCGGCGGGGTGTTGCGGCAGACCTGGCTCTTTTGTTATTCTTTTTTTGTGCACGGGTATTAGGGTCTTGTTTGATTTGTTGTTCTGTTTATTTCTCTATTTGCGCCGTTTTGTCTTTACGTCACTCTGGTGTTTCCAGGTTTCTTGGTTGTCCCCGTGTAATTTACTTTCTTTTTAGATGCGCATCTGTCTTGGCCAGTTGGCCGTACGGATAGGGTCATAGGGAAAAGGCCCCCGTGGTTGTATAGTTCCTCCTTCTACCCGTCTTCTACCATATCTCTTCATGTCGAGCTTAGACCTGGCTTGGGCTGCGTAGTGGAAGACAGCAACGCAGGCCAGCAGATCGGGCATGCAATCGGGCAAGGTCAAGCGTAGAACATGAATGATAAAAGTGACAAGATGATGCTCCAACAATGCTTTAACAACGGTAGAAGCCGATTCAGCACCCCAACATTTTGGCCCCGCTTTCACAGCCTCGTAGCCTTGTCTCCGGCCATACACAGACTTGTCGTAAAATGATAAGTGCAGATACCTCCAGTCATTCGTGGTAGGTACTTTCCAAATCAATACGGAGTGCATCATTTGGAGCTCATGACCTATCCCGAGCTGGTGTAACGTGATGGGTCTGTTGCGACCGACTGTGGCCCATCTTGTCTCCAGGCCTTGGTGATTGGTTTAGATAGCGTAATTGCAACAAGAGTCTCGCCGACATGCAATAACAAAAGCCACCAGCTACTTTTCACCACTTACTTTGTGACTCTTAAGTCTGCGAAGTAGCTAGCCAAGGCACATTCACAGAAAATTACAAAGTGAGATGTCGTGCTCCGCTCCTTCCCCCGCTCCTTCCCAGTCCCAAGACCATGTGACCTTTGGCCAACATCAACATCCGTCCGCCATCTTCTTCCCGTCCCTATCCATTCCGCTGTCGTGCCAGGAGGTGCTTGTGATGGTTTCTAGAGTATTTGCATCAACCATCTCCATCTTTCTCTTTCCTTTTCCCCTTATCAAGCGCTCCTAAAGCTAGGGTCTCCGCCGTCAATTCAGCGTCTGTGTAAGACTACGATTTACTTACTGTATCTCACCAACAAACCTCTGTACCCCGCTAGTATCACTCATGGTAGCCCCCCACCCGAGCTCCCATAAGGCCCAAATACCCCAATGACCCAATGACCCCCAAGGCCCTCTAAGCCCCCTAACGTCGTCTTCTTTTTACTCTCCGAAACGCCCCACGAAAACGGCAAGGCGGCGCTCCGTGCTCCTTTCTTCGCTCTCTCCCACTCCCCAGAATTATTGTCTCTCCGTATCTTAAGACGTGAATACGCTGTACGGAGTCGACGTTCTTTACAGATATCAACGCTGTGCCTGCTTCCTAATACTGTTAGCACCACGCCAGTCCTTCCAGAACGAGCCCCGGCCCACTTGCCCTCTTTTCTCCTCCCTTTTCCCAACTATCATTTGCTCATCGCCGCACTCTCTCCCTCTTTCACTTCCCCATCCACTGATCTTCTCCCAAACCCGTCGCAAACCGACAGAAACCATCTAATTCCGACAACGCCTAGGCGATCTCGACCCCCGTTTCCAACGTCGTCTACGTTTGCGCACCGCAAGAGGCGGGCGCTAGCATCCCAGGGTCCATTTGAATCCATCAATCTCATCAATTCTGCCAACCACGGCGCGTCGATCGCGCGTTGTGTGGCAATGTCCAGTTTCGGCCTGCCGCGCCCGTCGAATGCTGCGCTGGACGACTCCCGCAGCCAGCCGTCGCAGTCCGACCGTTCACCATCCTTTGCTTCGTCCGCGCTCCCTGCCCGCGACCGTGACGGCGTTGCCGCCAATCAGCAGCAAGATCCTCAGGGACAGCAGCCTGCCCATAAGCGCGTGTACCAGGCATGCATCCCATGCCGTCGCCGGAAGGTGCGCTGTGACCTTGGCTCGGTCGACAACCCCCACGATCCGCCCTGTGTTCGCTGCCGGCGCGAGAGCAAAGAGTGCTACTTCAGTGCCACCCGGCGAAAGCGCAAGACCGAGGACGACACGGGCATCGATAATGACGACTACATTGTGCGGAACGGCCGCCGGAAACTCCATGCGGACGAGTCTGGGTCCTCGCTCCTCGACGGCGGCGCTTACGAAGATGGGCCCCTGGTTCCTGGCCTTGGCAACGTCCGCTCGCATCCTCTTCGGCGCCCTCAGCCTGACGGCCCGGCTTCGCGCAACGGAAACTCCGGGTCGCGCAAGACGGACAGCATCTCCGTCGCCGACGAGCCAAACACGCCGCTTGAGAACTTCGAGGCCCAGAGCGTCATGCGTCGCGAGGTGTACGGCCCGCATGATGCGCTCGACCTGCTTTACAAAGCAGCCACAGACAGGTTCGTGTTGCTTCCTTTTTGATTGTCCTCTACGCACCCCTAGCCCCCCCCCCCCCCCCCCCCCCCAAAACCCCCTTTCCAACCCTCCTCTTTTCATATATACCTTTTCCTTTCGAATCAGTTTTATTCTTCCTGCGTCTCTTGTGTAATACCGCTAACGTATTGGCTAGCCCCCACACGAAACAAGATGATACCACCAATCGCATGTCCACAGGGCCGTCGCAGAACAAGTTCGCCCAGCAACCAGAACAAGGCTCAATGAGAAACGAGTATTTTTCTGCGTCCAACGCCGGATACGGCCCTCGACGGCCTAGCCGCGCCGCCCCGCGAAACGAGCAACTTGTTGATCCCGAGCTTGGGCGGCGGCCCGACCCATCCACTCTCCCGGGCTATGCAGACGCCCTCAAGCTATGGGCTAGATTTCGGTTTGTCCGTGCTGGCTGGTTCACTGCTCAAGAAGCAATTGAGTACGTTAATTAGTAAGTGTCTATACGAACGTAGAAAAAACTGGGAGCTTCTCGTCATATTTACTTGAGACGATGGCTAACTTAAAATTGCTTCTTTCCCTTTTCCCCATCTACAGCTACTACACGTACCTATCACCATTGACGCCCATCTCGCCGCCGACGTTCAGCAACCCGGCAACCCACGTCACTTTGTTAACGGAGGAGCCCATCCTTGCAGTCACGCTTTTGACAATCTCCTCCCGGTACAAGTCCCTTCTTGGTGCCGGTGCGACCTGCCGGTCACACGCTGTCCATGAGCAACTATGGACATACCTCAGAGGTATGATTGAGCGTGTCGTGTGGGGCCAGGAGGCATTTGGTGGTGGATTCTGTGGCTCTGGTGCCGATGAGTCGCAAACATCCAGCACCGCTCCCTGGCGTGGACTGCGCAAAGGTAGCCTCCGCACTCTAGGCACTATCGAGTCGCTCATGATCCTGACGGAGTGGCACCCGCGTGCGTTGCATTTCCCTCCCGCCGATGTCACAGACGAGCTCTTGCTTTCAGCGAATGATAGGGATGAAATCATCGGCGAGGACGGCGACTCGCGCCCCGCCGGCGGCGTTGGTGGCAAGCGGATCGATAGCTGGCTGGAGCCTGCCTGGCGGAGCGACCGCATGTGCTGGATGCTTCTGAGCACCGCGATGGGTCTGGCCTACGAGTTGGGCGTGTTTGACGACATTGATGAGCTGCTGGCCTCCGGTGGTATCACACGTCCCGAATACGAAGAAGAGACGTATCGTCTACGTGCCTACCGTATTAAACGTCTCCTTCTCATCTACCTCTCACAGTTGGCAGGTCGTCTTGGTTGGACCAACATGGTCCCGGAAAGTTTGCGGAAGAAAGACCCGATCGGCTCTCGGAAACGCCCGAACTCCTCCTTTGAAGGTCAGACACCTGGAACCAACCTCTCGTCCGTGTCCAATGCGTTTAACTATATCCCCGATCTAGCGCTCGACGATCAAATCATACACTGCTGGGCAGGAATCAGCAACGCCATGCACACTGGTAACGAAAAACTCTTTTGCTCCCGGCAGCATACGACAGAAATTATCCAAAGCGGCAAATACACCGAGCTGCTCAAAGACTTCCAACCGCTGCTCCGAGACTGGTGGAAAGAATTCGAGCGCTTCAAAACTACCGACTTTCATCCGCCACATCCTCAGCATCGAGTACGAGTACGTCCGCATCTACATCAACTCCCTGTCCCTTCAGGCCGTCGTGGAACGCTGCACAACCAATGCAAGCAATGCGGGCAACACTACAGGTGGTAGCAATGCTTCGGGGGCTGTACCGCCGCAACTGTCTCCCCAGACGCAAAACTACTACGGAAAGCTTCCCCTCGGCCGACTTGGTGGCGTAACGGCGGTAGACCAGGCGTACGTAAAGGAAGTTGTCGACGGGTGCCGAAACTTGCTCCGGACCGTCGTTGACGGGCTCCTTCCAGGTGGCTATCTCAAACATGCTCCAGTCCGGACATATTTCCGCATTATCAGTGGCGCCATGTTCTTGCTGAAAACGTTTGCACTCGGCGCTCCAAGGCCGATGTTGAGATTTCCATTACGCTCATGGATCGCACTGTGGATGCCCTGCGCAACTGCGTGGTCGACGACGTGCACTTGGGGACCCGATTTGCCGACCTTCTGGAGACGCTCACAAGCCGCCTTCGTAACCGTTTCATCCATGCGCCGTCGCTGCCCGCGTCTGCAAACGCCCCGCATTCAGCCGGTGGTGGAAGCCCAAACCCCGCTGTTGACCGGCTTCTGGTACGAATGGTCATTCACGGGGACTCGCTGGGCTTGGGCAAAGCCTGGCTTCTGCTGCACTGCCGGCGAATGGTGATCAAGCCTGGGCCAAAACAGGACTGTCTGGTAGGTTCACGCCACGGAGCAAGTTCTCATGCATGAGTCTCGCTCCTCTCTACCACATATCTAAGGTCTTGCTAACGTGACTTTTTTTTGGCAGGCATGGAGCGCTCTAGTACACCAGCCAATATTTCGGCGACACCATTTGATTCCACTGCGGGCAACTTCCCTTATCCCTCGGGCACAGCATCCGTGCTCAACCCGTCCACACCGGCCGCTCTGATTGGCTTGGACAACCCGCTCGGTGATGCCATCTATAATAATGATACCACAGACTGGACCAGCAATGAGATGTGGTACCTGCCTGCCGGTCCAGCCTTTTTCCAGAACATGGGCGACTCCAACGTCGCCATGACAGCAGAGGGTGTCAGTGTTGCGGGTATGGACCTTCTTGATTTCATGACTATGGACCCCCACGCGGGCTTCTAATATGAGCCTGCCATACCAGAGCGCGCTCTGGGTGTCGAAAGTCTTGTCTCATTTGCTTGCTGGTAGTTTTGATCAGCTTGCGCTTCGTATCTTTACTGCAGCCTACGTTTTACGTCGTTCCTGTTTGCTACACCGGCTTCTAGTCACTTTTTCAAGGGGCCTCCCCGTATCGGGCGTGCCGCTGCCAACATTGGCCTAAAGTTCAAACAAAGTGCAAACTCGACCGTTGTTCTGAGATCAAACTGCGCATATGACATGGCCAGGCGGTGTGATAAAAGGATTGCAATCGTGTACAAAGAGGCGGAGTCAATGGATGGAAACTATGAGTTTATCAAATGAATACAAAACCGACATTGCAAGGCATTTTGCAGTTAATGGGTATCGATTGCGAATATATATCATCCGTCCTAACACGGCGGGTTTATGGATGCATATCATATACAAGAAAAGCAACTGCGGAGATGGATGTCCAGAACCAATTGGCGAGACAAGGAGTCGCGTCCTACTTCTTTTGTAGGATCGAGTTACCTGTGGCTTCGCTCCAGCAAGCAAAGATTCTACGCCCCGTGGGTCGGGCGTCCATGCACGGCGGCGGCGTTTCCGGAAATTGAGAAGCAAATTGACAACGAAAGAAGAGAGACAGGTGTCGCTGTGACTGGATGTGACAAGTTGGTATGCGGATGGCCGAAAAAATCAAATAACAAAGGAGATTGAAGGAGACGTGGGTGAAAGAAGAGGTGTGGTGAACAAGCTTCCACAGAGCACACGAATGGCGTAAGAATCGTCATTGATGGGACATTGTCGATAGTGGAATCCAAAGTCTCACTGACCAAAAGATGTGTGATTTTGGTAAGTCTTTTGGAGAACTGCAAGGAGAACACGAGTTAAAAAGCATTCCAGAAGCGAAGCGGAAAGCGACACTTTATCTTATGCACCGCAAATGGATGTGTACTCACCCTGAAGAACATTCATTTGGCCGGCCCGGTCCTCACATGCAATCTGCAGACCGGAGCCATCAACAAAGTCCAAACAGACACTGTTGGGAAGCTCTTGCACTTCCATCTCGGGAACATATGGCACCCGGAAGTCGCTGAGGTGGTAACGCTTGACGGTACCTGCGGGTCTGTCGCTCACTGGTGCGGTAATACCGTTACCGGTGCTAAGGATCAGAAAGCCATGCGAATCGAGGCACATTGTGCGGCGCTTCCAAAGCAGGTTATCGGGGAATTGGACATTGACATCGCCGATGTACGAGATTACGGTGGACTGAGCAGCCGGGCCACCCTGCGACGGTGGAATTGTGTTGAGGGCCTCTTCCTCCTCGGTGACAGTGGGCGAGATGGTCGGGGTTGTTGTCTTGCGGCCAGTAGCGAGAGAGCTCGACAGTCTGCGCATGAACCGAGAAGCCCTGTTCTTGCTCCCAGAGCCGGTCTTCTTGTGGCCGAGTTCGCTGGCAGACGATTTGCCCTCGTCACCGGAGCCACTTGTCTCCGTCATCAGAGAGGGTGACAGCGGGTGTTGAGAGGGGGTGTGTTCATGTCCCTGTCTTTGCTCGTCGAGCGGCGACTAGAAATGCTGAGTCGACGTGCTAGCCCATGCGTGGTGTGTACCGAAGGCGGCCGTGACGGCGACTTCGAGGGGCTGAATAGGGAAGCGGAGAGGTTAAGTTATTGACATTGAGGTTGTCTGTCGACGGCGACCGTGACGCCATAACGGACCCGCGACGGTCCTTGATGAAGTCCTTGACAATCGACAAGGATGACCGCCGACGAGGCGTGTGTCCTCAAAGTCGTCGGCAACTGTGGACCTGTCCTGAGACTGTGAACGCCGCTTCTCCTTGGACATACGGCGCTCCAAGATGCTCTCTCTCTTCCGTTCAGACCCTGTGGATGACTCCGCGCCAGATGCTGATGTGAAGGCAGAGGTGAACAAAGAAGTCGCCCGTTGGTGGTCAACAACGAGGGGCGACTGCTTGAGGTGCAGTTGACTCGAATTCGTTGGATCGTAATGCGAGTCAGACAGCTTCGGAAACGATTGTGTGGGGTCACGGATGATACGTGCCCGCACCTGGACCGACTCAGGTCGCCCCCTCGGAGGATTGCCATTCTCGAACACAGAAAGTCGGCTCGCCATTGAGCCCGACCGATCGCGTGACGAGAGCCTGGGCATTTCTGGCGTCGATTCCCGCGATGTTGGCGGCGATGGAGTTTTGTCTCTAGTCAGTGACGTCGCTCGCTCAACGACGGAGGGCGACCGCGACGTGTCTCGGGTACCGGGTCTGCGAACAGAGAAGAATGTCGAGGTTGGCCGATCAGCACGCGCAGGGGGTCTGCGCCCGGCCCAGCGGTGCTCGCAGAAAGCTTCTCAAGCGCCTTTATTCTTTGAGAAATGCTCGAGCCAAGGTTTGTCTTTTTGGGGGCTAGGCTCGATGCATTTTGTTGAGCAATTTTTTGCAAAAATGCTGCACTCGATGAGACAGACCTAGAAGAGCCGCCTGCTACAGCATCCCCGGGAACCAGCAAGGAGCCGCGGACAGGACTGGAGACGGTCCGACTAACACGTCCGAAGCCTTCATCACCAGCGGAGCTGTTCCTTGACGGGCTCACGCTAGGGAAAACAGGGGTAATTGGTGATTTTGACACAGTCATAGGTTTGGCCTCTTGAACAGTTGCCGACTGCAGCTCCTTCATAAGCTCGTCGTCGTCTGAAAGATTGGCATCCGAGCCAGCTGCGTCGGTTACCTGGCGACCGCCCAAGTCAGTCCGGATCGGGTCCACCAAGGCTCTCCGTCTCGCACGCTTGGTGTCAACGGACGCGGTCTCGCTGGTTTTCGAGACCAATTGTAGATTGGCTGTCCCTCGGTTCAGGCGCACTTATGGTGGGTTCCGTGATCGAGGGGATCAAAGTCTCATTCTCCAGGTCGGCGGTGAATTCGGAGGTAGATGATGTGGATGGGCGGCTCGAATCAGCGAGCTCAACTGCACGTTCCTCGCAGGTGTCTGGAAGAGATCTTTGGCGGGCGAAGATTCTTTGATTTCCTGGTAAGAGTCCTGGACAGGCCCTTGGGCCGACTCTTGTGCTAACTCCTGGATGGATTGTTCGGCGACTGCATCGACTACCAATGCATCATTCTCTGGCTCCAGCTGAACTGCAATGGGCTGATCGTCGTCCTTAGACCCTCCAATACCAAGCGCGGGCGTCTCGATGGCATCGTTACTAAGGCCTACCTCAGGCTGTGCGTCGGTTCCACTAGGTTCGGGCTCCCCCGTCTGAAAGACATCACCTTCAGCGTCATTTTTTTGGGAGGACTCGTTGACTTCTTCTGTTATCGAGCGATCGTCGACGGTGGTTGAGTTGTCCTTGTCCGGGAACACTGAATCTGTCTCTGCCTTGAGCTCCTGCAGTGCCTGGACGGTTTCGTCGGTGGATTCAGATAGAGACGATGCTTTAGTTGAATCATCGATCTCCGATGACATGGCGAGGGGCGATGCAGGGTGGGAGTCCGTGGTATGCGTCTCAATAGAGATCTGGTCCATGGCAGCAGATAATCCGATATCGATAGCAGAGTCTCCAGAGCCGGCATTAGACACAAATTTGCTAGAATTCAATCCGTCGCTGGTGCCTGGTCGATCCTCGAAGCTGCCGGTGAGAGAGATACCCGTGGCAGGTGCGCTATCGGGTGTGTCTTCGACCTGGGTACCATCCGCGACCTCATCCTCTGTGGCGCCTCACTGACGTCGACTGTCGGTATAGGTAAGGGTGGTTGGATCGTCATTTTCTTCTTCTTCTCGCGCAGCTTCATGGCTTTCATGAGACGCGCCTTTTCTGGCGTTATCGTATTCTGTTTTGTCGCGCTTGCTGTTGTGGCGGTGGCAACGGATTTGATCGAGATGCCAGAGCTAGACGTGGGCCGGCCACCGCTCGTATGTGGCCGCTTCGCATCGAGTGTTTCGGAAGCGTTTTCTGGTACCGGCATAGACGCAGCCTCAACGGCCGTTTGGTCCACCGCGTTTTCCTTTTCTTCCTCATCGATTTGTTTTGCAGAGCTGACCGAAGGTTTGGACTCGCCTCTACCCTTCCTGGAGCCCTTCGAAAAGAGCTTGAACCCGGCAGGAATGGCAGAAACGGGTCTTTGGGTGCCCGTGCCTGCAGATGTGCGCGGGCGCCCTGAGGTATCCAATGAGGGCCGAGGGGCTAGCTTCACCTTCGGTTTGCCGTATGTATAAGATGAGTAGCTGTACAATTCGGGGCGTGTGAGCTGAGAAGACAGCGGCGAGCATCGAGCGACTTTGCTGGCGACGAAGGCCGCTCGATGCCGGTAAAGGAAGGCGGATCAGTGGTCCCGGCAAATTGAGATTCGTCGGGCGATTTTGCGAGTTGGGAATTTAGAGTAACTGGCGGCACAGCTGACGCTGATACTGTCGAGCCGGTCTCGTCTTGTGCGCCTGGGCGTCCTTCCTCATCCACAATAGACTGCCGTTTCGTTGCCCGCTGCTCCTCTTCCTCTTCTTCTGCAATCTCCACGAGTCTCCTTCTCTTAGTGAGCTTGTTGAGGAGGAAGTCGAGCTCGAGGCTGTGTGGAGGGAGCACGCGCGGAGAGCTTTGTGTCTTTTAGCTCTTTCGCATTGGAAATCGAAAACGTCGTGTTGTATGGTGCAAGACGTTCGCAGACGGCGTTGAAGTGGACAGTTACGCGCGCTAGATTGGTCCACGAATGGCATCAGCAATTGTATTCCGCGCATACTTCCGTGTTAATGGATTGTGAATCTTACCCTGAACGAGGCGTGAGCAGTCCTCTGGCAGGTACTTGAGAATAACATTTCTCCGCCGATATTTTAAAAAGCCATAAAGAGGGGATGCTTCTTCGTACTCAGCAATAGCATTCCGGATCTCGACAATGCCACCGCTGCCTCGGCCAAGCAGCTCGATTTCGTCGCGACTTGTGTAATTCAAGAGAAACCTGTGGAGACGAGGGACAGATTAGCATCACATTCTCAGCCGTTGGTGACTGTCTAGCCTTCTTAGAAATGCTTTATATGTTGGTGACAAGAGGGTGGCTTACCATCCTCCAGGCTCGGAGACCGCGGTCTCATGAGCCTCCTTGATGGCCACATTATCGAGGCCGTTCAGCGACATGGCTACCAATGCCGCGTTGGGCGATAAACACCACGGATGTTTGGAGGCGACGGCCAATGAAAAAACGCGTGTTTTGTCAGGGACAAAGGTTGGGGTTCGCGGGGGAGTTTCGAACTCGAGAAATGAAAATAAGTAGCCGGAGAGGAAATAGATTCCGGTGGTGTGGCCAAATGCGGATGCGAGCTCGGATCTGGCGAGTGCTGAAAATCAGAAGGACAACGTTATCCTGAGATGCTTGGAGAGAGAGCGCGTCGTACGCCGAGGGCGGAAGTGACATTCAGGCTCGCATGTCCTGAGGGATCAAGATCGATGTCGCGCAACGTTCAATCAGGGCAAAACTTTGGAAAAGAAGGGTTAGAACAGACTGACGTTTTCGACGTAGACAACAGGGAGCGTCCCCGGAAGAAGAAGAAAACGTGGAGGAATGTGGGAGATTCTTGACCACAAAACCAAGCAGAGGTGAGCAGATGGATGGTGTGCCCCCTAATGTTGCTTAAGGAGCGAGACCTGGGCGCACCTTCAAGGGCAGCACACGGACGCCACAGGCGCACATCTAGGAAATTGTGCGGGACGCCGATGGCAGGTTACGCGAAAAGGCAACAAAAGACGGGCTGGTGGGATGAAGGTAGGCTGAGGGAGTAAAGACAAAAAAAAGAGTGTTGACGATTGAGGCAGAATCAAAAGGGAAGGAGAGCTCGTTCGACAAAATTGAAAAGAAGATCAGGAAAGGCACGAGTAGAATCTTCTCGACGGGGAAGGTTCAAACCGAACCCTGAACATTGCTTTGCTGGTGTCGCTCTTTCCTCTTTCCACCACCCCCATTATTTCTGTTTATTTCATCGTAATTTGGACAGCTTCTAGTTCCCACCTTTTGTTATTATTCTCCCACGCACACAGGACGCTTGTCAGGGGGAAAGAGGAGGCACCATGTCCTCTGCCAGAGTTCTCAGCCATGTACGGACTAGCGCATTCACAGGTCTATCGTGGTTCCCCGTTTCAGACCCACCAAACGCCCAATGCGCCGAATCCGCTTGCCGCTTGGTATTTCTGACAGATTTTGGTACCCCATGTGCTACAGGTGCTGTCTGACCCTGACCAGGTACTGTGTGGACTTGATGAGTTCGGGCACGGCAGGCACGATACGGTTTGCGAAGCTGGCAATCGTGCCTGCCCCAGCTAGCATTGAAGCTCGGAAAAGTTTGTTTTTGGTGAGCTATGGCGAAACAAGGGGCGAGGCGAAGGCGAAAGGAAACAGGGAAGCGAAATGGTAAATCGAGGACACCAAAAAGACCCGGACATTTTTTCAGTGCGCCATGCCAACTTTTCGACTATCAACTATCACTTTATCAGTACGGCGGCCAGATGTGGCAGACACCCTGCGGCTCTTGCACGAAATGGCCTTCTTGCAGTCTGCGATTTGCACGTTCATGGAGATGCGCCAATAGACGCACCAATGCGACCTCACAGACCTAAAGCCGGCTGCACTCGCAGTTTTTTGTGGTTCACTCTGCCGCTTTGACCCTCGCCACTGCTTGTGAGGGGTAGTATGGAGACCTGTTTGGACGAAGGCAAGGAGAACAGGAATGCCAACACGACAGGATCAACAGCTGCGAGGTGGCTGGAAAACGCCATATACGCCAATTATGGAGTACTGAACCTCGAATCTTGCGAGTACGGAGTACGGCATACAACCTATACGGAATATTTCGTCGAACGCCAACATGTCGTGCCCTATAAACAATGACACACGTTTGCTTTTTGTCCATTACTTGAATCTTCTGTCTGATTGCATAGCTGAGGGAGGGGGGGGGGGGGCAGTTGTGTGTCGTCCTCATCCGCCGTTGTCACACCACATCGCACAAGTTCAGATAACGTATGTACTACGACGAACGGCGTATTCCCTTCACACATTTGGTCTGTTTCGTAGAGGTTGTCATATTTTAGGTCTTTTTTAGAATGCAATCGGATACACATAAAGCAAAGCAATGTCAAGTCAAGCACAAACATACATGAATCGGCCATAAACAGAGAATCCAAGGCGTCATGTCGGCAACGTCCCTTCTGCGTACCATAAACCACCTCCGCTCTCATTATTTACCCCCTCTACTCGTATCTCAATACCTTTCCAGGAGAGACGTTCTATTTAGACAAGCTTCGTCTCACCTATACCACCGAGACCGGCAACGCCTCATGCGTCCAAGGTGCTGGTTGCAAATATTATGACTTGGCTTCAAGCACCACTCCAGGCGCAAAGTGTTGATCCTCTGTTGTCGTAGCGGAATCTTGAGTGTCGTTGGTAAGCACGGAGCCCTCTGGTGCAGTTTTGACTGACTCGTCGTTCGCAGCTGCCGGTTCTTCCTCGACCGAGCCCTCAATTGCCGTCGGCTTAAAGGCTTCGTCGGCAGAGGATTTAGCCACGGAGTCGTGTCCGCGGCCACTGTTGCTAGCAGAAACGCCAATAGCGAGTGTGCCGCCCTCAGCAATCTTTTGCTTGATGTCATTGACAATCTTGTCGGCCTCGCTCGGTTTTGCGCCAGAACCCGCCTCGTCGCCTTCGACACCAATCAAGCCATCGTTGCTGTTGTGTGTTTCGACGAGTGCCTCCTTGTCGAAGCGAACAACCATGCACGAAAGGTTATCCGTGCTAAAGTTGCAAGTGCATGATCCACCAGCATCTTCGCAGCCGCGACAGGGTCGGTGACATTGCGAATGAGGTTCACGGCATCCTGATCATTACAGACGTCCCAGAGCTAAGGTCACAATTAGTACTTGGCAACAGATATACATATATTTTGAATTGAAGGGAGAATGAAGATATACATACCCCATCGCAGGCAATGATGACGAACTCGTCGAGCTCCGGTTGAATAACTGTCTCCGTCGTGTAAGGATGGCCAGTGACGAGCTCTTTGATATAGGTATCACGAGAGCGCGTGTAACAGCGAGGACTCCATTCACACGTTATTGAGGACCAGGCCGCCGCATTGGCAATGCGGCGCCCCTCGTTCTCATCGCTGCCTTTGTGATCGTACGACAGGCGCAGTGCCTTTCCGGACCGGCAAAGAATGATGCGTGCATCACCAACATTTGCTGTGTAGAGAACACGCTGTCGAAGAGCGTTGGGCTTGAGTTTGGCATGGGCGGTTTCCACATCGGCCGTAGCACAAGCGCTGCCCTTCTTTTTCGTCCGCCTTTGGAGCGGCATCGTCGTTGGCCTTTGCGACAGCAGCCATGGCGATGCCCTGGGAACCAGTGGCAGACTGGTTGCTGGGCACTCGGTCCTCCCACCGCAGCACAGCAACTGCCGCAGTACAGCCGCTGTTCTTGAGAGGAAGCTTCTCCAGCTGGGCATCGACGGATGTGAAGGTCTGGTCCAAAAGCTCAGGTATAGGTGCGTTTGGGTTCTTACGTATGACCTCTTCAAGAATTAGATGCAGCTTTTTACCGCACCAGTCTGCAGCAAAGGTTCCGGCATGTCCGTCGAATATGGCGAAATAGCCGTTGTCCGTCTCCAACGAGTCGCTAACGAGGTCTATGCCGCTATTGCCGGCACTAGAGACCGTGACATCCTGCCCGCTGTTCTCCGAAGACGCCTTGAATGAAAGCGTGCTGTCTTTGTCGGTAACCGTGGACGCTGGAGCAGGGGTGCGTAGGAAGTTGTATAAGAAGGCGTGTGTGTCCTCCATGGTCCGCCGGCACTTTTTGTTTCGATCTTCCCACACGCCCACCCGGAACGTGGATCTCGGGCCCGGAAGAGACTCGCCTGCCGAATTGTTGTGCTGGCCTTGGGAACAGCGAGCGCGGCGTCCTGCTTGCCGAGCTTTTGTAGGGGAGTCTGTGCCGACGACGCATCGCTACTTGTGCGTCCAGACTGGGAGAAGTTCAAAGTGTTCTTTGCGGATGCCAGCAGGCTGCTGGCACGGCTGCTGACACCACTGCTCCGTCGCTTTTTGGGCTCGGCGGGGCTGCTGGACGCGGGCGGGCTGCTGCTGTTTCCAGCTTTCCTCTCGGGGCTTGAAGAAATTTGCCGACTTTTCGGCCATCGCAGTCGGCTTCGCAGATGACGTCTTGGCCAAGTCAGACTCGGGAGAAGGCGACTTGTTGCTGGTTTTCCTCACGCTGCCAGCGGCAGTAGCAGCAGGGGCCAGGGTGGCGCCGTCGGCACCGCTGCCACTGTCATCGATTGCGCTCTCGGGCTTGATAGAAGCAGACGATGCTCCACCGAACATTCTGTTGAGCAGACCTCCCTGAGAAGAGAGACTGCGTCGCTTGTTGCCTGCCAGCTTGGTAGATGGTCGGGGGTTGTGTGAGGAAGAGACGTGTCCCAAAAGGTATGGAAGGCTGTTCTGTGTATGTTGCGATTGAGTCAGTAACTATCGGAAGTGTATATGATGGTAAAGTGTTGGGGAGAGTCACATCGGTAGAGTGACCCAGCGACCACAGTGTTGTTATGGACAAAGGGCCAGACAGCGAAGGACAGCTCAAGAATTGAGCACGGGTAAGGCTGGGCGTGAAAGGTGTTAAGCGTTTGAGTATGTTAGATGTGCTGAACGAGGTGTGCTGTAAAGTGAAGTTGGTTGCTTGTACACAAAGAAGCTCCTGGATGTTGTATGAAGAGGAAGGAAGTAGGCTGGACGTGAGCGTACTTCAGGCCGTGATCGATGATGCGCGTACTGTGTGCGAGAGAGAATGGTATTTGCCAGATTATGGTTTCTGGGGCTTTCGAGCAATATCGGCTGGCTTGGGCCTGGTCCTTGCCTGAAGAAAACGCAGGTTTGGGTGCTTGATGTGGGAGCAGCGTGGACAGTACGGAGTACGACGTGCAGGCAATGGGGAAAGTTGAGTAGGAGGGGCCTTGTGATCGGTTGGTGGATGATGTAATACACTAGCGGACGGAGGGAATAGAGGGAACGGAGGGATGGAGCGAGATCAGAATTAGGCGCCTGGGGCTGGTGTGAGACAAAGCCGCATAGAAACCAAAATTCGGGAAACCAAAACTCGGGCTAGTTGGGAGAGGAGGAAGGAACAAAGTTTGGCTCTCAGTGAGGTCGAGCTGTTGAGCCAACACTTTCCACGCGGCAGCAGCTCTGGAGGCCTAAAACGAGGCCTATCAGTGTTATCATGTTATGAGCCGCATGTGTGAAATAGAGAGGAACAACCACCTGTATGTATAAATACATAAGCCGCTAAATGGCCCGTAGTTTTATGTTGGAAACCCGACGTATTACAGAGTATAACTGGGGTATTCTAATTTCTTGATGATACAAGAGGCCATCAATAAAGCTTCTGGAAAACATGTTTATTTTCAAGATACTTGGGTGACAGCCTACGAGGAACAGCCAAATTCCATGCGCCTCCGGTGCTCCCACAATGTCTTTCTCTCCCCTCTTCTCCTCTACCCTTCTCACTGGTTGGGTAGTGATGGGCACTCGAGGGAGCAGACGACAGCTCGACAAGAAGTCCGGCAACCCAGCGGATTGCAGGTTGGGACGGGGCGCAGCACTTTGGCGCCGAATTAAGGACCCCGACGAACCCGACTCGCGGCCAAGTAGTGTAACTAAGTGGTGCCTGGTCTGAAAGGGGCGGACTTTGCTAAATGGCAACTTAAAAATGTGTTTCGAATTGCCCTCGTGGGAGAATATACTTGTATAGATATATATATATATATATATATATCAGTTTTCTTTTATATGTATATATATGTGTGTGCATAAATTCGTGTCTGGCCATAACGATTTGACAAAATAAACACATGGAATTTACACATCGTAATACGCTGAGACTATGTACCGAAGAAAGACAACAAATACCGAAGAACCCACGGCCATGGCATAACAAGAAAGCGGCAGCAAAACAACAAGAAAAGAAAAGCCCAGGCCCGAGCCAATGCTGCGTCAGTGAGGCAGAAGAAGAAAAAAATGACATTCAACACGGCAACGGGAGAGCCCTGCTTCTTTCAATAAGGCCCCTCCAACAAACTACCGACGCAGGCTATCCAGACGAGCTTGAAGATCGTCGTCACCCATATTCCCACCACCACCGCCTCCGCCGCCTCCGCCGCCGACAGCCTGGGCAATTTTGCTTTCTGGTACGGTTGCGGATTGCAAGCCTTGTGGTGTGTCGCCGAGCTATACGATTAATCAGCGTTAGCATCTCCTCTTAAAAAAACATACAGCAAACGGAGGCCCAGAGACTTGCGCAACGTACTGCTTGGGTAAGGTCAACACCAATTTCTTCGAGAACCTGTTCGACAACTTCGTCACCCTCCTCTTCGACACCGACATCCATGGCGTCGTCAATAGCATCGTCCATCATCTCTTGTCTCTGCTCCATAATATCGTTCTCGCGCTCAAACTCCATGGCGATGCGCTGTAGGGATGGGAGGTTCATGGTGCGGTTCATACTGCCGAGCGCCATGGTGGCGCCTTTCATGGCCTGCATCATCTGCTCATTTGTCCGGTATGTCTTAAGGGTACCGGGTTAGCATTGCACGTCAAAGAATCTCCCCCTCGTCTAAGGGGGGTGTCGTTTCTCTTCTTACCTGAAGTCGCAGAGAAATCTTCTGCAGCTGGCTTCGCATACCATAGAACTTTTCAACGTATCTGTATTGTAATCGCCATGTTAGCATGAGAAAAGCTTGACCATCGCTAGGTTGCCGCCCCTTGTCGGTGCCTGCAAACCCGACTGACCTTCTTGTGCGCACCAAGTCCTTCGCCTGGATCTTGCATGCACCCATTTGTCCCTTCTGAGCGCTCTGCTTGATCTGGGCAATGAGCGCCTTCTCCTGCTTCTCAAGTTTGACCCTTTGCTGGTCAAGTTCGCGGATGGCCTTGTCCAGCATTCGCTGGTTCTTGCGCAAGCGTTCGGCCGGCGTGATGCGCTTGCCAAAGGCCCATTCAAGCATCTGTGGTCGCGAATTGGGGAAGGTCCCCCCGTTGTCAGTCGTCGCAGTCTTTCCATTGAAGTTTGCCCGTTCGTCGTCGCCTTCTCACATTCATGATGTCGAACTCTGCTTCTCCTCAAGAGAGGCGATCGGCTCAACTAGAGAGCGAGGAATTTGGTAAGAAAGATGTGGCTGCAGCGCTTGCCAGCCTGCTTTGCTTCAACTGTCGATTCTCGCCGTTGTCACCGGTTTCGTCAATGCTGTTGGTAAAGTCGTCGTCGCAGTATACATCTGGCGCGTGGGAGATTTCGATGCGGAAGGAGATAAGGCAGCAGCATTCTTGCTTGGTTGCGAACAGAAGATACGGTCAGGCTTGAAGTGCGTGTTTTCTGGACCAGGCCAGAGGGATAGGCGCTGACAGTAGCTGAAAAGGTAATAATTACAGTTCTTAGGGCTGCGCGACAGTAGACTGGCTCAAGTCACTGGCTTATGACCTACAAAGTAGCGTAATGACGGCTTGCTCCCAGTATCATATAATCGCTATTCAGTGCACGACTTTGTCGAATGGAATCTAAGATACATGTATTCCGTACGAGTACGGAGTACACGTCTGAAGTCAGTTCCCTGCCCTTCTGCCCTGAAAAGGATGAAGCGACAGCCGCCAAGATTTGGCCACTACCCGTTTCCCCTCCCCGCCACTGCGTCACTCATTGCCCAACGAATTGCCTCGCCTTTGCCTGCTTAACGAGTTGGGTGGGCTTGTGGCTGGACCAATCAGCACGCCGCTCGTCAGGCGTGATTCAACTTGGAATTTTTGCCTCTTCGGTCAGTCGAGAAATTGAATGCTTTTCAAACCACTCTAAATGACCCGAACAACCCAAACGGAAACGGCCCTGCAGATTGCGAGCATCGCAAGGATAGACACTCTGAGCTGGGCAATACGATACCCATAACGGCGAACTTCTTTCTCCCACAAGCCAACGCCATTTCCATGGCTACACCGCCGACACAATGAGTCCCAAATCACGCTCAAACAAGGGGAAAGCCCCAAGCAACAAGCCAGCAATAGTCGGTGAACACAATGCCGACGACAACAGCAACAGCAGCAACAATGCCAACAACGGCAATGGCAAAGACAATGGCAACGATGTCACGCCCCAACCGTCGGTCCCCGGTTACATGACAGTCGGTACCGGTTCTGGCTCGGAGCACATGTCCAATCTGAAGCACCTCATCGACAAGGACTCCGGTTACGGCGGCAGTACTGTTGGCGGTGGCGACGACGCTCGATCGGCAGTCAACTCGTCCTTTGCGTGGGACTCGGCTGTCCAGGACAACCACCACATGTACCCAGCCGCGTCTTCATCGTCTGCGGCCGACTTCGAGGCCAGCCGACGTCTGCAGGCAAGCGCAGTCCACCAGATGTGGTACAACCAGCACCGAGTTGCTCTTGGCAAGTCCATTACCCAGGTCGTAGAGTTGTTGAAGAGTCTCCAGAAGACAAACATGTCCTGGCCTGCGCATTACCCAACGGTGCAGCGCATCAGTGCGACTGCGCCGCTGCCGCCGCCGTCTCCAAATCGCCCGGGCTTGCAGCACGCTCACACAACCGTTGGCGACCTCATTGCCACATCAACTCCGCCGCCAGAAAGCCAGGCCGACCGCGGTCCTCTTCGCCGATCGTATACCGCCCTGGAAGACAATCTGGCAGCAGAGTCCAGTAAGACCGCCGAAGCGCGGCCGGCGTCCACGGAGCCACGGCTGGTCACGCCGCAAATCGCACAGGAATTTTCGGTCCTCAAGCTTGACCTCAAGCTTGGTGGCATGCACCAGGCTGAGCTGGTTCACTCCCTCGAGAAGGCGTCGATTGCATCGCTCCTGGATGAGAAGATTCGCTCCAGTTTAAGACACCTCGAGTCTCTGCGGGATCGTATCGAGGACATCTCCAGCAAGGTTCTGATCACGGGCGACTTGAATGCCGGAAAATCAACGTTCTGCAACGCTTTACTACGGAGAAAGATCTTGCCCGAGGACCAGCAGCCCTGCACTAGCATTTTCTGTGAGGTTCTAGACGCTAGCGAAAACAGCGGTGTTGAGGAAGTCCATGCTGTCCATATGGACGCCGTGTATAACCGAAACGATGAGTCCACCTACGACGTCTTCTCCCTTCAAGAACTGGAGAAGATTGTAACCGACAACACCGCCTACATGCAGTGCAAGGTCTACGTGAAGGACGAGCGGTCCATCGACGAATCCCTTCTGAGCAACGGCATTGTCGACATTGCGCTCATCGATGCCCCCGGTCTCAATTCAGACACAACTAAGACGACAGCAGTGTTTGCTCGCCAGGAAGAAATTGACGTTGTCGTTTTCGTTGTTTCTGCTGCCAACCATTTCACTCTTACTGCAACTGAGTTCATCAGAGCCGCAGCTGCGGAAAAAGCCTACTTCTTTTTCGTTGTGAATGGATTTGACGTTATCCGCGACCAAGAGCGGTGCAAGAAGATGATTTTGGACCAGGTGTCGGGCCTTAGTCCTCAAACTCACAAGGAGGCTTCAGAGCTTGTGCATTTTGTGTCAAGCAATGCAATCCCCATCACACCACCTCCTGCTCCGTCGGGCGGTCCCGGCGGCCCAGGCGGCGGAGGGAGCGGCAGCTCTTCGGGCGGAGGCGGTGGTGGTGACGACGATGACGATGCCAACGGTAAGGGAAAGGGCAAGGAGAAGCTTCGGAATTTTGAGAGTATGGAGCAGTCTCTTCGCCGATTTGTTCTGGAGAAGCGCGCCCATTCCAAATTGGCCCCGGCAAAAAATTACCTTCTTAACATCCTCAACGACGTCAACGCTCTTGCGACAGTCAACACTGAAGTAGCACAAGCAGAAATCACCCGAGTTACCAACGAGCTGAGTGAGATTGAACCTCTGCTCGAAAACAACAAAAAGGCAAAGACCGAGGTCGCTACCGAGGCTGAGCTGATCATCGAAAATACCTGCAAGGACGTGTACGATCACAGTCGGGCCGTCATCGGCTTCTCCATTGCGCATGCCGGTGACGAGAACTTGGGTGTACCATACCCCGGTCTTCTGTCGGCATACCAATATGCCGAAGACATCAAGCAAGCCATGTTTTCGCAGATCTCGGCATCAAGTGGCAGAGTGCGAGGAAAGCGCACGTGTCAAAGCTGGGGGCGGCGTAAACACGCTTAAACAGCTTGGAATTCTCCATCTCGGCGATGATTTTACGGACCTCAACTTCCGTCCCGAGTTTATGTTTCGCCGACGAAGGGACGAGCTGGCCCGGCGACTTGATGTCCCGACCGAAATCATTGATTTTGTTGATCTATCAATGATTCTTCAGCGTCAAGAGAAGGTTGCCGGAACTGGAATGGCACTGACCGTCGCCACAGCCCTTGGCACTCGGATGATTGGCGGCCAGGGCTGGATGGACCACGCCCTTTCTGCTGTGAAGCTTCTGGGAAGCAACGGCTCACGCCGCCTACTGGTGCCAGGCTTCATTCTTGCAGCAATCGCGGCCACTGGCTACATCCTGTCACAGATCCCGAAATCTCTTCCACACCGGCTGTCGCACAAGATTTCATCTCGCCTTGCCGAGATCGATTATGTCCACTACAACTCAGCCCGTATCGCCGGAACGGTGCGGAAGGTGCTGCGGTATCCTGCGGACTCAATTCGTGACGGACTGAACCGGTCAGTGGACCAGCTCGGCACGCGCCGAGAAGACACGTTGAAAACCAAAGCTGAAAGCGAGGTGGCTTTGAAGTATTTCGGCAATTTGGTGGTTGACAGTGCCCGCCAGCGGAGCGCTGTGAGGTCTCTAGATCTTGACACGCCACCTCCTGGTGCAGTACATTGAATGGCTGGGACTCGGGAAACGATTTTGAACGAAAACTGGTTCTCACACAAAACAGAATACGACGACTTTATGGCGTTATGGTAGCTAATGTTTTTGATTCTTCCTCACTCCTTTTTTGTGGACGGGGAGGGCTCTTTTATTTCCAATGTCGTGGGCTGCCTCTGGGGCCTTTGATTTTAGGCGTTGATCAACCCTCTCACCTCTCTCTTGAGCTCTTTTCATCCCTTCACTGCTCGCAGTCTCGCTATGCCATAGGCCACCAACGTGGCATTTTTACACTTTTGTATTTGCTGCTCTAGCTCGGACATAGTTACGATCGTACCCAAATTTTGATCAAATTGCAGACTCAAGGTTGTCATCAAAATGTAGTAACTGGTGGGGTTTCATTTCATCTCTGATCGTCTCGCGGGCCATATTTTCGTACCGGGTATGTATTGAACAGAGTGTCGTAAAGCTCCAATTATTCGGTTTGATATACTATATGCAATAAGTACACCATCGTGCCCACATACGGTCAGGGAGGGGATCATCGAGAGAAGAATGAGTGAATAATAGATAATGCGCCAACCATAATACATGACGGAATATATGAGACCATGCAGTGAAGTATGAGCGCCCTGCCATTTCCTGTCTGGCCAGTGTGGTGGTAAAAGAGGAGGAAGCGAACCAGAAGACGCAATCGCTATGTCGAGTGGATGAAGACGAACAAACAGGACTTTGAAACGAGATACGTATGCCAGCGATGACCACATTGCCTTCACAAAGTAGGTCGAAGCAGTTTGTTGCTCCCCTCAAACTCCACGAAATTGTGATCCCTAATCGTTTCCCAGCCCCAACTTGGTCCCCATTCTCGTAAATCCGTGATTTTTTTAGTCCTTTGTACGTTTTCTGTGTCTTTTCCCAATCTTCTTTCCGTTCTATCCATCGTCGTCAATGTCGTTGCTGTCGCTGTCGTGGTTTTTTTCTATCTCTTCAGCCCGTAGCTTTGTAATGTTTAGTAGCCATTGCTCACAGAGCAGGCCGTGCACCGGAGCCGCCGAGTGCAGCACCAAGTTGAGAGGCAGTGTCGCTGCCCTCCTGGCCCTCGCCCGAGCCGGCCGTCAGCAGCTCACTGCCCATTTCCCGCATCCGCTGCTCCTGCTCCATGGCCAAGATGTTCTGCTCTTCAGCCCAAGAGAGGGCGAAGGGAACGCCAATAAGCAGAGCGCTTACGGAGATTGTCCAGGCGGCACGACCAAGAAAAGTAAGGGTGGTCCGCACGACACGGTCACCGAACTGGAATTTGCTGTAGAACCAGCCACGGGTGGTTGGCGGGATGATGTCGCGCAGGGCGTAAAGACGCTCACCAAACGTCTCACGGCTGGGGTCGTAGTCCGAGTCTGTGGAAATTTCCGAGTCTGTTCGCAGATTAGGCCTTATGTTAGCGCACATCGTTTGATACTTTTCAACCTCGCCCGTAGTATCACGTACCGGTATCAGTGAAATCCTCCTCCTCCTCAGCACCCGCGGGGCGCTGCTGAAAGTGCTCGTCCTCAACCTCAACTAACTGAACCATGTTGATTGCTGTGTGGTATGTGTGTGTGTCGTATTATCTAAGTATTCGAGATCTGAGAAGCGGGGGGTTGTTTGCAATGCGCTGTTCGATGCAAGACGTTCGAAATTCGATCGAACCAACTCGTCGCAGATTTTTTTCTACCGCGGGCGTAGCGCACGTGACTCGCTCAACACAGACAGACGTCATTTCTGTCTAGACACGCTAAGCGAACCCGGTGTTCATACTCCGTACATAAGCGCTAAGTAACTTTGCGAGGGTCGATAATACAGAATCTACCTCTACATACCATTATTTTATAATATTATTGCACCGTCTCCTACGATCTTACCATAGACCACTCGGGGCTGGCTACCGAGCTGAGTGTACGGTTCAAAATTGATGTGTGCTTCACGCTGAACAAGGTATTCGTTGGAGATAAACTTTGAGTATTTTACTATTAAATGTGAACGGTCTTAAAAATAAGTTGACTGGTTGGCTACCCGCTAAATTCAAAAATAGAAGCAAAAAGGAAATGTAAAGTCGGATATTTTCTTGACGTGTCTCATGTGCTCCTCAACAGACAGTGGGTTTAAGCCTTGCGTCTGGCTGGTGTATCCGCAAAGCGAATGCCGCGCCGAGTGGGGGTACTCTTGGAGTGTCATCGTCGTCGCTATCACTGTCTTCAGCGTGGCGGCTTGACATGCCAAGAGCGGCTTCTCTTCGGCGCCGTTCTGCAGGGGTTTCGTTCGTCTCGTCGTTGCCATTGGCGAAATCTTCATCGTCCCCATCGCCAACGCTCTGCAAGACAGCCAGACGGCGACGTCTTTCCACAGCTGTCTCGGGGATGTCGTTGGTGTCATCAGATGGGCTTGCAACCGTACGGTCGCATCGAGACGAGGATGCTATTTCAAGATGAGAGGTGGATGAGCGAGGGCTTGAATCGTCCTCGTTACTGCTGCCATTGTTGCTAACGACCTCTTTGCCGTTGCGACGCTGTCCAGCTGCTGCAGAGGAAGTAGCTCTCGCACGTCTGTCGGGGCGAGACACAACAATTTCGGGAGGCGACAGATCCTGTTTGGCAAGTGTCTTGACCGTGTGAGAAGCACTGGATTTGTCAACCACCTCACGCCTCGTGCTTTGATCCAGCTGCTGCATTTGCTTGATGAAACCCTCCTTGGTCATGCGCTGGCCAACACCGCCAATGGTGAAGCGAATGTGGCGATCGTCTTCTTCTTGTTGCACCTCGGCGACGCTCTTTTTCCTCTGCTTCTGGGCTGATGGCTCTCCAGCAGTGGCTCGTCCGAAGTTGATCCAACTGGGCATAGTAGGTCTACTTGCCACCCGCGATATCGGGTCAGCGTCGTTGTCCGATGCATTGGCATTTTCTTCCTCCTGCTCCTTTGCCTTTTCAGAAGGTCGCATAAGGCCACCCATGCCCATGTACTTGAGACTTTGTGAAACCATGTCGCTGGTGCCACCCTCGCCCCTTTGCGGCGGCAGTTCGTAAGTCTTGACAACCTCTCCATCTTCGTCTTCAACAATGATCTATGAAGGGGGAAAAAAGTTAGCAATGTGCGCCACTTTCAGAAACCATAGGAACGTGAAAGGGGGCAGTAGGAACATACAGTATTGCCAAATTGGTAGGCTCGGGCAGGTTCGTGTCTGCGGGTGTCCTTCTGTTTCTCCTTCCTCTTTTGAATTTCGTCGTTTTTCCAGTTGCCAATCTTCTTCTTGATCGAATCGTAGGACCACGCGGAGGTACCTGCTTCAGCCTTCAGTGCCTCTGGGGTCAGTTTCTCTTTGAGCTTCTCTACGTCAGCTTCATTGGGTAGGTTGTGAGAATGCGTAGGCTCAACGGCAACGACTTCGCCCTGGTCCGTCTCAATAATAATGTTGTCGCCCTCATCATAAACATTAAGCCTGGGTGCAGCTGTAGGTGACACAGAGCCGTCGACATCGTTGGCGTCGTCGGAAGACCCTCGTTGTTCGCGGCGGCCTCTCTTTTCCTCTTCGCCACCTTCGAAACGGCCCTCCTCCTCGGCAACAACAGTCTGTCCAGAGCCCTGTGAGGGTTGCTCTTCCACATCGTCGGCCCCAGACACTTCGCTCTGCAGCGGCGGACTTGATAATCGGGCATCGTTTGCTGGGCGCTGGGGGAAAATGGCAGACTGGCTGATAGGTCCGCCAGGGCCGATACCGTCGTCCCACCTCTTTCTCCGCCGGCGACTTGCACGGGAAGAAGCTCTGCTTCCCTGCTTGCTTGTGCCCTCTTCGTCCTTGATCCGGCGTAAAAATTGGCCAGGTATTCCCACTGGCAAGAGGGTACCTGGAGGAACGCTTGGCATCTTGAGCTCGTCTACATCCGTGTCTGACATGGTGCGTGCCTGCGAGCGCGATTGGGAAGATATGCGTGGTAGACGGTTCATCCACGATGGGCCATCCTCTGGCGCTGTTGTGTAGGACATCGTGACCGTCAGGGTGTTGATTCGCTTCCCCAAAGTGAACACTGCGATTGACGAACCGTGCACGATGATAGATGAGACGACTAGAAATGTCGTGATGGGCCAGACCAGGGTTAAGAGCGTGTAGTGAGGCGAGTCGGGTGGGGGAGCTCGGACAATGGCACGGGCGAATCGCTCTCAAGCTCCGCTCGTGCCAAGATGGCAACAAAGATAGCCCCGACACCGATGGGGCCGAAGTGACCAGCAAAGAGGGCTTCACGCCATGTTTTGATATCCGGTATAAATGGTTTCAAGGCGAGCATAATCGGTATACGGCGGAATAGAATGACAAAAATGGCAATGATGGTGAGGCGCCATGCGGACAGCCCAATAGACGTATCATTAAACATCTCCCAGGGAATGATAGTCCCAAGGTAAACAAAATACGTCAAGTTCAGCAGCAAATCAATGACGTTGGACACGTGTGATTCCTCCGTCTTGTGGCCAAACCAGCCGTCATTGGAGAAGCCCACGCCGCACGAGAAACCGACGAGCAGATCGTCGACGCCTAGAATACTCCCAGAACCGGCACAAAAGAGCGCTAGGACAAAGTAGAAGACGAGGAAACTTTCGCGGTCAATGAGGTCATGGCGTTCGGCAAATTTGATGCCATGGCGGGCAATGTAGCCAATGAGGAAACCATAGACGGCGCCAAAGATGCACTCGTAGAGGATGGTGTAGACGATCCAGTGAAAGGAGACCTCTCCAGCGTTGCGGTTGTCCTGGATAAGATAGAGCGAGAGATAGATGAAGGGGAAGGCCATGCCGTCGTTGCAGCCAGATTCGGCGGAGAGCAGGTCCCGCAAATGCTTTGGCACTCGCTTAGCAAATTTGCCCTTACCGACAACGGACGAGGCCAGGACAGGATCAGTGGCAGTGACACAGGCGGCGATGACGAGACTGTCTAGCCAGTCGAGGGGTGGAATCATCCACCAAACGAACAGCGATGTGATGAGCCAGCCAAATGTCATGACAGGCACGAGGAGGAATATGACGGACTTCCAGTGGCGTTCCATGTAAAACTTGGGCAGTTCGACACCGACAGCGAAACACTGGACGACAAGGACAATGCGAGAGAACTCGATGGTGACGACGTCGACATTCCCCCAGGATGCAGGGTCGATGAGGTCGGCGGCATGTGGGCCGAAGATCAAGCCACAAAGCGTGGCGACGGTAGCCTCGCCGATGTAGATACGTTCCTTGATGATGGACGAGCACAACATGAAGAGAGAGGTAAAGCCGCCGAGGATGATGTACACCAAATGGGGTTTTGTGATAGAGAGATGGCCCCACGCCATTGCGGCGGTTGTCGAGAGGGAGAAGGCGGGGGCGCCGGCTGAAGGGGAGGAGGCCGGTGAGAATCGCGGCCCAACAATGCAGCAGAGAACCACAAGAGTCAACTGGGGCTGGTTTGTTTGGTCAGGGCAACGCGGTTTTGGCAAGGTTCGAGGCCGCTGCCTGAGTGAGTGCCAAAGGTCTAAATCAGGAACAAGGGCCGGCGCGTCCGGGAGTGCGACAAGCGGCGTTGAGTCGGGCCGGGAGAAAAGCAGAGATCGGCACCCGACTCAGATGAACGATGATGATGCCGCGCCGGAGACATTCAGGAACGCAAACAAATTGGATAAAAGAGTAGCGGACGCGAGCGTATGTGTATGCGTATGAATGAGGGTGTGAATATGCGAATAATAAAAGCGAAGGGCAGAGGAGGCCAGTGGAGGCCAGTGCTTTGAAGCGAAAGATAAGTAGACGCAAAAAAAGTTTCGTTGGGGGGGGGGGAAGAAAGAAGGAGCAGTGGTGAAAGTCAGTCAGAATTTTGGAAACTTTGATAGACCAGCCAGCTTATGGTGCTCAATGTCTATGTGACGTAGGCACTACCTACTGCCACAAGTGTCGAAAAAGCACGGCACGCCGAATGTATTTACCCCGTATGCACGCAGCGCGCGTGGGTCAGATAAGGTTCATACGTTGTGAGGACAGAGGTGAATGTAGTGCAGGAGAAAGGGGAGAAGGAAGGGGGAACAGCAACCAGACTTTAAAACTGGCAAGGAAGAGAAAAAAGAAAAAAAACCGACGGCGCGGAGATTGAACGGACTGGGGTTGAGCTGGGGGGGAAAGGGCTGGGCGCGCTAGGGACATGGCTCTACATAATTGCGCCTTCCAGGAACGCCGGCTTTGCGCAGCCCCGCCCGACTATTTGCACAGCCAGGGGACAATCATACAGCGTTGGTGTAGTATGTATCTTAATTAATAACACATAGTAAAAGTAGCCAGACCACGCCAGCCAGTCCAGCTGAGAAACGCGATGTAAGATACTTCAGGGGCTACGGCGTCCCTTTTTCTTTACTTTTTCTTTTTCTGTTTCTTTTCCCTTTCGCTTTTCTTTCGATGGTAGGAAAATTGCGGTCATCTGCTTTTGTACGTACTTATTTTTATAACAAGCCGACATTTGTTCCGGGCCCCTTCGTATGCAGATGAGTATGTTTTGCGCAACATGCCAGGCGTTGAGCAGAGAAGCGGAGGTGCGAGTAGCTGCTTGCACAAACTTTCTTGGCGTCGGCGGGTCGGACGGCGAATGTATCTTACGGAGTTCTCGTAAGATATGCCTCGCATGCTTACGACGTAGCTCTTTTCTGCTCTATTCTCTCGTAATTTTGTTTTCTTATTTCCACCTTCTCCTTTTCCTTTACATAGTACGACGTATCGTGTGCTTGTTTGTTGGGTCCAGGTATTCTTGCAACGCACCGTTGTCGGCCAAGCACGTTCTGTGCGCAACCTTCATCATGGCTGTCGCTTGTTGATGGGGCCTTGAGAGATACGATGACACCTTTTATTATTACGCAATCTTGCATCTCTTCACTTCGTCCCTCTCTTTTTTTCATCGCAACGACCACCAAAGCGCGTACACTGCCCAGTATGAGCCAGCCAAAGAGCCTTTCTTATCATCCCAGGCCCGCCAGGCCCGCCAGGCCAGCCAAGCAGCCAGCCAAGCAGCCAGCCAAGCAGTCCAAGTGTCTTGTGGTGGCAAACCGCGCACCCAGTTGGCCACGCGAACGCCATGGTGCAGAGTGATAATGCCCTCTCGCTCCATGTGCCTGCCCTGCGCCCCCTGCCTCAATCAGGGCCATGCTTCTTCGCGAATAAAGTACGCCGTGCGTCGCAAACACTCAATACTCGTATTTTGCTCTTACAGATCCACCACGGCGACGATACGAAATCAGCCGTGAAGACATGTTGCCCACGCATGACGTACGAAGTCCGATACTGACCGTCTCGGCGAGAGTGCCAGGATTTGCGAGTCGCCGGAAGATGCATGCACTAACTTTGTACAAGCACGCCGATGTAAACGCAAGGACACATATCGTACGCATCTTCATACGCATACAGCATTTCTTGCGTCCTACCACACAAACCCATCAGCTGCCATCTCGTGCTTGCCGCCACCCAGCTGTGATAGGCGAAGAACCGGTTACGCAGCTTAGGGCTTAGGCCGCCCGCCCAAGATTCAGGTTGTGAAATTGTGCGTGCTGGCAACCCAGCCGGAGGGCCAGTGTAATCACTCATTTTTATCACCGAGCGCTGTTGCGGGAGGATGCCGCCCGGTGCTTACGCCCCAGATTCTCATGTCAATGGCTACGACTGCCCTGGCATTCCTGTCCCAGTATCTGCCAATATCGCGCACTACGCATACAGTTATGTATCTTACCTTGTACGCATACTTTGAACTTTGTATGTATGTACTTTGTACGCATAGAAATATCGTCACGAGACCCAGAGCCATGGCCTATCTACGCATTACACGAGATAAGACGCTTTACACGTGCCCACGCGAGAAAGTCGAAAATCGGAAGACACAGCATAAAATAGTACAGGTCAACTCGTAACACTTTGACTTCAGTTGTATGAAATCAAAAACCAAAAAAAAAAATAGATTAAACTAGATAAACAAAAAGGGAGGTGGGCCAAGGAGAATAAAGTCAGAAAATGACAGGCGGATTCCTACGACGCACTGGCGTCCAGTGAATCGCACCAAAGAAGAGACATTAATATCGCCACGTGACTAGAAAGCGTGTCTCGCGTGTCTTGCGTGTCTCCAAAGTTTCTTGTGCCGGCGGGGTCACGGAAAGACGCGACGCGCTCTTTGCATGGAGGCCTTAGACACCCTATTAGTGCCTTTTATTTCGTTTCCTCGAGTCCTCCACGCGGCACTACCACGAGAACGATCACGACTACACTGCCAGCCAACCCACTGTCTGCATGAAGACGGGCGTGTCTACCGTTTTGCACCTTCGATTTGCAGCCGTAGGAGGGACAACACGACGAACTGCAATTACTCCTCACACCGTCCCCCGCCTCGCCGCTTCGTGTATTTGCCTATACAGCGGTACTGCTTCCGTCGCGGCCACGGCAATGTTGGCCCGAGCAACGAAGGCACCCAATCCAACGGGCGCGCCGGCTGCTGCCGCCTCCGAAGAAAAGCAAAAGCAAATATCAACCGATCTGAAGAAGGCTCCTTTGGCATACTCCATCTCGCACAATGCCTCTATCAACGACTTTTACAAAGGGTCCCTTTCAACAGGCATGTCCCAGTCTTCAACCTTCGAGCGCCAGCCAGCCTTCAATCCGCCCCGACCTCGGGCGACGATGGCTGCCAAGCCTCTTCAACATCGCTCCCCAAACGCGCCACACGCGGCCCCAAACACGGGACGACCAAATACAAGCAGCCTTGCTTTCCTGTACGGCAAGTCTGACTCGTTTGCGGAGAAACCTCTCTTGACCACTGCTCCAAAAACAAGTAGCTTGACGGAAGCAACCGAGGAGGAGCTACGGGCACTCGGCGTTTGTCTCGACGACTTTGCCGACGACGAGAATCTCGACCTTGACATGCCGTGTCCTCTGCCCCCAACAAAGACACCGGCACCATCCACAATGCCAGCTGCAGGCTCCAATGCGTCGTCTTCTTGGCCATCTCAATCGCCCACGCATGACAGCTTACCAGATGGTTCAATAAAACATAGTGGTGCAGTTGTGCCGAGCTCCTCAAAACGTGCTTCTTCGGACAACACTGGCATCAGCACTTCTCCTCAGCCGCTCAAGAAGAAGCGGACCATGCCAAAGACATGGTCAAAGCCGGCTGTACAAGAAGCAAGTTATGGCTCTGCGACACCTGCACCAAAGCCCATAGGCGCTATATGGGACGCTTCTGCCAGCACAGTCAAGGCCCAGAAAAAACAACTCAAGGACCAATCAAGGAAGCAAATACCTACAGACTTTAACGATATTGGCCTGCCCGAAGCAAAAGGCTCTCACGACCTTCTCAGCGAAGCCAGCTCGCTACCGCTACCTTCTGGGCCCATAACATTGAGCAATGAGCAGCAACATGTCAAGAATCTGGTTTGCTTCAAAAAGGCAAGTGTGTTCTTCACAGGACCAGCCGGTACCGGCAAGTCGGTTCTGATGCGAGCAATCATTGACGACCTGCGGACAAAATATGCCAAAGAACCAGAGCAGCTTGGTGTTACAGCCTCGACCGGTCTGGCGGCCTGCAACATTGGTGGCATGACACTTCACAGCTTTGCTGGCATCGGCCTTGGCAAAGAAGATGCGAGCACCCTCATTCGCAAAATCCGGCAAAATCCGAAGGCCAGAAATCGCTGGTTAAAAACAAAAACACTTGTCATTGATGAGATTTCCATGGTTGACGGAGACCTTTTCGACAAACTCTCCCAGATTGGGCGCACTATACGCAAAAATGGACGCCCGTGGGGTGGCATCCAACTCGTTTTGACTGGCGACTTTTTCCAATTACCTCCTGTTCCCGACCGTGAAAAGCGCGATGTGAAGTTCGCTTTTGAGGCCTCAACATGGGGAGATTCCATCGATCACACCATTGGTCTAACCGAGGTGTTCCGTCAGAAAGATCCGGGTTTGTTTATAATCGAAACCTGACCAGCACGCCATGTCTCATTTCATTCACAAGAGGGGAATTTACTAACGAAACCCTGCTCTTGGAACAGAGTTCGCACAGATGCTCAACGAAATGCGGCTTGGGCAGATCAGCGAACAGACTGTGCAGACATTTAAGTCATTGGCTCGACCTCTTCAATTTGATGATGGCCTTGAGGTGACAGAACTGTATGTGCAAACACCTTGTCTTTCTTCTATTGTAACGCTGTGTGCGGTCCTTTGCTGACTATGCCCCCCCCCTTTTTTTTTCAGGTTTCCTACCCGCCAAGAGGTCGAGAACTCCAATGAACGGCGGCTGCGCGGCCTGGGCCAAAAGGCCATGTTCTACGAAGCACACGATACGGGGGAGCCTGCGCTACGCGACAAGCTTCTCCAAAACATGATGGCGCCCAAAAGGCTGGAGCTCCGTGTCGGCGCTCAAGTCATGCTGATCAAGAATATGGATGACTCTCTCGTTAATGGCTCCCTTGGGACAGTGGAGAAATTTATGACTGAAAGCGAGTATATGAATCAAGACGCCCCTTCTGTCCTTGCCGACCCCGATGTCAAGAGGAGAACCAGCGTTTTGAACAGCTATTTGAATAGTGATTCCTTGGCGGGCAATGGCGGCGAAAATACTGGGAGCAGCGGTCGTCTTTACCCCTACGTCTTGTTTCGTGGGATTGGTGGCTCCACGCGCGGTATTCTTATACGTCAAGAAGAGTGGAAGTCGGAGCTTCCAAACGGCATTGTTCAAGCCTCGCGCACCCAGCTCCCTTTGATTCTGGCTTGGGCTCTTTCGATCCACAAAGCTCAGGGGCAAACGCTGGAACGTGTCAAGGTCGATCTGGGCAGGGTATTCGAAAAGGGTCAAGCATACGTTGCGCTCAGTCGTGCCACATCCAAGCGTGGCCTCCAGGTGCTCAGGTTCGAAAAGCACAAGGTGATGGCTCACCCCAAGGTTGTTGGATTCTACGGCAAGCTATCTAGCGCTGAGTCTGCTTTGAAAGGCAAGCGCGGCAATGCTTCCATTCTTGCCTTCACCAACAAATCGTCTGTTACGGCAGATCAGACGCCCCATCTGGCACATAAGACGGCCAGGGCTACATTCGGAACAGGCTAAGACGGGTGGGGATGTTCTTAAGTGGTCGACGAAGACGGACTATATAAATATGGTCAAGAATTCTCTCTAGACATGGATGTTTGACGTGGATGTTTGGCTTCGGCATAGCTACTCGATTACTTTACTGTATAATCACTGCATTAATAGATTTACGATAGGGTAATATATCATGCCGTGCTCGTTATTATACAAGCTTTCTAGCGGGAAGGGACTGGGGTTTAGGGAGGATTCTTGGTATACACATTATTATGAGACAGCCATTAGATATCTTGTCTAGCCGTGTAAACACAGTGCACAGCACCGAGTACTGTATGTATTTGTACTAAAAAGGGGGCGTATTAAAGGTCCCCCTTGACGGGCACTCTTTTTGCGCGTCGACAGAATTTGCCTGTAAACAATGATCATTCGACAAAGAGTACATTGGACGGTGAAAACGGTGGTAATTGCGCACATAAAAAGCCTCAGACCTGACGTTCGTGGAGAGAGGGATTCCCCTGCGTTTCGATCGCAGAATCTGGGAACATAACACCACAAAATACCTATGGCGAGGACGGATAACCATCATGTACAGTGTACAAATGCATATCCGCACTGTAAGTACCGATTTGCGCCATTCTAATCGATAAGCGCCTGGCGCTTGGCTGCCGACCTACGGAGTAACAACTCTTATTACTATGACCAAAGCATGACTCTCGTTCATCCTGCATTGACAACCTCTCGACTTGCTCTTTCAAGTTGTGCCGGGCCCAGTTTGGCTCTTCTTCTTGGCCTCTCTCACTCTACCTTTATGCTTCCTGACTACTTGTAAGGGATCATCTTACAAGAAGCGCTCTTTTATGCCCTGCCACAGCCATCCGTCCACCCACACCTGAGCTATGGCGAGCGAGTTCCTGCAAATGGTCGTGGTGGTAGAGCTACGCAATCCGCCGGAGCGACTACGCGGGTCTGTGACAGGCGTCGAAGCCGGCCAAAGTCTGACGCTTAGCGATGGTAAGTTTTTGTTTTCCCAGCCTTGCGTTCCAAAAAGAAAACCTGAACTGGAGCTTGCGGGCCCCCTTTCTTTGTCTCTTTTTCTCTCCAAAAGCCTCACTTTCTAACACGACGGCGCAGTTTGGTCCCTCAATAGCCACACATGGCATCCACACATCGTTGTTGATCCTGCGAACATTGCCGAAATATTCGATGCAAGCAAAGACCCCCGTTACTCCTACCCTCCGCCACCAGGGCCACGCACACAAAATCTTGCGCCCGTCGCCCCTACGAGCCATGCCACACGACCCGAGAAGACATCCACTACACCTACACTCAGTGACCCAGCCATACTCTCGTTCAGACCCCTCTCAGAACGACCGGGCTCTGGCCCTCGCCAGAACAGGTCAGCCAGCCAAACGCACCGCTTTGTGAACGACAACCCCAACTTCGCACCGCCAGCATACGTAGTCCCTGGTGTCTCCCTTCGTGATCCATCACGGAATGCTACTCCTGTGTCTGAGAAGACCGCTACGGAGGGCATCCGTCAAGTAGCCAACACGATACTCCCCTTCTCTGACAGTTGCGACGCGAACATTCGCAACATCGGGACCGAAAACAAGACGGCACCCCCAATTGCTTTGGAAAACAGTCCACATCATGAAGGTACACCCAAGATACGGAGTCGCCAACGCCAACAACGAGGTTCCAAAAATAACGAGGCAAATGAGAGCATAGATTTGACACCGGAACAGTCAAAACATACCGGGAAAGGGAAGGGCTGGAGAAACACGCCGATGCTACAAAGCACTGCTTCTTTCCAGCCCTTCAACTCTCTCAAAAAGGTCAACAAGCGGCGCGAAAGATCCAATCACGACAATGTGTGGGCATCGGAGGATGTCACAGACGTGCAGGAAATGGGTGATTTTGATTTCGAGGAAAGCTTGGCAAAGTTCGACAAACGCACGCTGTTCGACCAGATGCGGAAAGACGACCAGACTGATGACGCCGATCGACTGGTCACACACAACAGGAAGCCAGGACTGCTGGGGGCAAAAACTACCATCATACGGAGAACGTTCTCGGCCCCATCCCGTCATCAACCACAATTACCTCGAAGACTATCATGAAAGAACCACAGTCCGTGTTACAAGACTTTTGGAACAGCGAGACCGACGACCCACACACGGCGGTTGTGCCAGGCGTGGGGACAGGGGGCGGGGCGGGTGGCGGCGATCGTTCGAGTGGCCGCGAGTTGGGAAGCCGCGAGTTGGGAAGCCGGCAAGGATCACGCCGAGGAGAAAGCAAAGTATCGGCCACGCGGCGGTCACAGTCACGAAAAGCCAGCGCCGGAGCTCTTGGGCAAGGTCCATCAAGAGTCAACTCCACTGCTGTATGTTTGTCTCTTCTTCTCTGTCTCTTCCTTCTGTCATTTGGACCATGTGTTTCCCGCATATCCAAGGTAACAACGAGGTTAGAGCGTGCATTCCTCGTTGTTGCTAACGTATTGTTTCTCCCTCTCTCTTCTCAACAGGCATCATCCGCGTTCTCTACAATGCAGCATTTTTATGTCCTACCCTCGGAGCGGCGCCTCGAGACCGTGTCGGCATTACAAATGCTCAATGTTGAAAACATTGCGCATAACGAACTCGGGCTCACAGAGGACATGATGGCAGAGAATGCAGGTCGCGGTATTGCGGAAGTTGCTCTTGGTACCCTCTCGGACCCAGCAAACAAGATCCGCTTAAGTCAAGTTGACTTGCATGGTAACGGGCAAATAACCGGTCTTGCACACAATGTGCCAGCACCAACAATCGTCATCCTAGCAGGCAACAACAAGTCCGGCACGAGGGCTGTGGCCGGGGGCAGGCATTTGCGAAACAAGGGACTGAATGTGCTTCTTTGTATCGTCGGCATCGAGCGAGGGGAGCGCGAGCTTCTGGACGATCTTCGCCAACAGGTTCGGCTTTATCGGAATTTTGGCGGTCGTATCTACAATAAGAGCGATCTATTCGAGCACCTTCGAAAAACGGTCATTCCTACACTCACCATTAATACGCCACGAAATGCTGCGAGTGGCAAGGTACCGGTGGTTACGCTGATCATTGACGCTCTTCTCGGGCTCGTTGTGTCTTTTGACGAGCTACGGACCGGAGATCAGGCTACCGTATATGAGTTAATGGAATGGGCGAATCGAAACGAGGCATTTGTTCTCGCAGTTGATGTGCCCACCGGCATTGACCCGAGCTCTGGGTATGTCAGCATCATTGACGGCGCGCGGCTATATGTGCGCCCTCGTTACGTCGTTGCATTGGGAGCACCCAAACGTGGCCTTCTCGAGGCAATGGCCGCTGCAGAAATGGGAGACCCGGCAGCAGGAGACGCAGCGGTGGCCGATGACCAAGCCCTCGACTGGAGACTATTTGTTGCTGACATTGGCTTGGGCGCTGCGGTGTGGAAAAAAGCCGGCACGAAAATTCGCCGCGGTATTGATTTCGACGAGAAATGGGTACTGGAGATGAGATATCGCGGGTTAGAAGCGGACGACGACTCTGCATAGTATGATCCCCGTTAATTAGAGTGGTTTAATTCAATGGCTACGCCGATGTTCTGTATGGCATACAATAAAACGTTCTGTCACTCATGTCTGGTTTATTGTTGCGTTGTCTAGTACTTGTAGGAGAGGCGGTGGAAAACCGGGGCGTTGAATGAACAAGAAAGTATTGGTAAGAAAGTATTGGTACCATTGAGCAGCATATTGCCATCCATAACGTACGTCAAGTCTTTCACAAGCTACAGATTACCACAATATATCTCAATATTAAACGTTTCAAATTCGTGTTTAAAGAAATTCTTCATTGGCAGTAAAAGAAGAACAACTAGGTAAAATTTTATTATGGCGCACTGAGTGTTAACAAAAGAAATAGACGTTGAACATGTTACAGGTATAAAACTGAGAAACCCCAAAACACACCGGGTATCATCCCATACACGACCCTCTAGATAGGGCGCCCAGACACAGAAGAAACAACACCAGTAGCTCTCTGTGCACCACCCCGGTAAGCTCCGGCCAAAGCGGCTGGCGTGTCGGAGACCGTCCCAGCAGTCCGAGCAATACCGTCTCCATAGCCAGCACCTGCGTTTGATGACAAGCCACCCGAGCCAGTAGGCGCAATAGCTGCATCCGGGACGGCCAACGGCACAGCCGGGCCATTGGAGACATTGGCCTGGTTTGCACCGTTGGTGCCATGTTTGCCGTTGGCTGTTCCGGTGGCTCCATTAGCTGGGCCATACCCGTTGGTGCCGTGGGTGCCGTTGGTGCGGCCGACTCCATTGGCTCCATTTGCGCGATTGTCATTGCTCACTGGAGCCTCCTTCTTCTCGATAATTGGCGGCTTTGGAATGTTTTTGCTTGTGCCAGCCGAGCCGAGAGTGAACACCGGGCTCCGCCAGTCATCGCCCTCGCGAGCCATCGATCTGTAGTGAGAAGCCTTGGAGCTGAAACCACCAGGAAGGTTGATGCGAGGGAATATGCTGTCCTCCTTGGTGTATGCGATATTGAGCTTCTTGTCATCAAGTTCCTTTTTGGCCTTCTCCGCCTTCCTCTTCGCCTCTGTCTTCTTGCGCTCCTTGCTGTCGTCCATGCGCTTTTTGGCAGCAGAGAAGAAACGACTATACGCATTGGGGTTGGCACCCTCGGCATCGACCTCATCCGCAAGCTCCTGTGCAGCGCGGTCGGCATCCTTCTTGATTGCGTACAGGGTTGCATCCCACTCGGTGAAGTTGTCCCGGATGGCCTTCTCGAGTACCTTTTGCAGGACGGGCCGCATCACTCGCAGGAGCATGGGTTTGAACACGGTGAAAAGAAGCTTGTGCTGCGACTTATGCATCGTGATCTTCAGGTTGTCGATGTCAACATCCACCTTGTCCACCTTGAAAAAATGCTCCCGGTTGCTGGGTTCGGCAGTGCTGAGACCGAGCTTGAAGCTAAAGCCCTTCCCAGAAAGAAAGACGCTGAAGATGCCGATGTCTGTGAGAGAAGGGAATCCCTCTTTTCTTTTGACATAGTAGCTCACGTTGCGCAGGTCCATTTGGATGCCAGAGACATTGACCTGGGCCGAGTGCCTGTTCTTGCCAACCCTGCCGAGTTTGCGGCCCCATGAGACATAGTTGTTGTTGTAAATCTCAAGCACATTGGGCATGAAATTGTCGCTTTCCAGCACCAGGTTCTCAATCACAGCGTCGACCTGGCTGTCAGAATACTCGATGCGGGGAATGGGAATGTAGGCAATGCTCTCAAGGGCGGCAGGTAGAATGACATTGGTCAGGTCCTTGACAAGATGAGGCTTGAACGTTTGCTTGCCATTCTCACCGTTGCCCAAATCATAAAAGAGCTTGCTGACAGACTTGCCAAACGCCTGGTTCTGGGCGTCCTTGTCAAACTGGTCGGCAACGTTGTCCGTTTGCGGTCGATACTTGTCACGCAGAAGGTAGTTGCCGTGGTCGTAGAGCCTATTCCACTCTTCGGTCGAGGCATCCTCGAGAACAAAACCCTTCTCTTGGAGACAGCGGCGAAGGAAACTATCAACCTTGCTGAACCACGAGTGAAGCTCCTGGTCGTTGTCGGCCAGCCTGAACATGTTGTTGATAGAGCGCCAAAGGATGTCCGTTGACGTGCCATTCGCGAAGCGCTCGATCAGCGTCTTTAGATCCTCCTCAGCTTCCGACAGACGGCCCCGAGTATCCTGGACAGCACCATTCGAGTTGGCGGTGACCGTCTTGGCATGGCCGTGGTAGCGCTCAGCCAGATCCAGCAGTGTCTGGATGGCCTGCTGGTATTCGGGATGCCGCTGGCATTCGATGATCATTTTCTAGCAGGGCGTTAGCGATTGGTGGCTGTACAAAGGCAATTTTAAACTACCAGGCATCCCAAACAGCCCCGACAATGTTTTTTTAAAATAGGCTTACTTTGAGGCGCCAAACTGCTTGGTCTCTGCGCTCCTGGGGAATCTTTGACCTGAGGTAGGCCTTGGCGCGATCACGATACTCTGCAGCCTTGTTCTGGGCAGCTTCAGAAGCATCGCCCTGCAGCTCGTCGACCCTCTGCGCGTCGACTGACGACAAGCCACCAGCGTCACCTTGGTTGTTTTTCTTGTAGATACCCTTGGTGCGGTTCTTTAGATCGTCCTTTGATAAGTTCGGGGTTTCGTGCCAGGTATCGTCCGGAGCAGGCTCGTCAATCTGGGCCAAAGCCTCATCCGACGGCCGCACAACAGCCGTTGCCTTCGATGCAGAGTCGGCTAGAATGTCTCTAAAAAGCACCGATGAATCCTTCACTTTATGCGGAGTCGATTTGTTAATTTAACATCGTCCTAGGCCCTAACAAGATCGCAGCACACATGCGGGGGCAAGGAGAGGTGAGCTTACAGAGCTTGCGGAACTGGCCGTTTGTGATCAGAAGATTGCCGAGGGTCTTGATACCCTCCAAGGCCCTGTCACCATCCTGCTTGGCCGCATCCTTGGAAATAGGCGCGCCAGGCGCGTCAATGCTTGCGTAATCGTGACGACTGGTCTTCCAGATAAAATCTTGTATCAGATTTCCGTCGTTCTTGGACAGTAGAAGAAGCTTGGCCTGGTTGACAACATCACGGAAGTCGGCAACCAGCGCACGGCCTTCAGAGGAGAGTCTGTTGGACGGGCTGGACAAGGCCTTGGATGCAATGAAGCTGTTCAAGGTCGCGTCGATCTGATCATTAGAGGGCATCTTGCCATTCTGAAAGGCACTGACGATACCATAGAGTTGCAGCTTGCGGTCGATGTCCTCATCCCGCTGCCGAACATTGGTCGGCCGGTTGACACCTGTCGACGCCATCGCTGTGTTGCGATTGAATGTAGCGTGTAATATGAAACGAGATGAATGATACAATATGGGTATTGAGGTGGTGATAGATGCGCTGGTGACTGTATGTTTGGTTTATCTGTAGGATTAGAGAATAAAAGTAATCAAAGTAATCGTTCGCATTGCGACCTTGACGAGAAGTCCATATGTCCTACTACTTATATACATCTCTTACCCCAACAGTCTCCCTGGCCCGGGCCTGGACCAACAACGGCTTCCACTTTCGCTGTCCACCGGTCTCAGCCAATGACGCCCATAAGAGGGTTAATGGTTGACGTCATGGGCGAGACAGGAATCGACATATCGCCGTTATTTATTGTTGGAGTTCTTTGTTGGTGCGTGCGGTTGTGCGATGCTTGGAGTCAAAGGACCACATGTGTCAGGCCCGAGAGCTGAGGAGCAGTAAGATTGCATGTCCTACCGATGACGAGTGTGTCAATTGTGTGAAAGGCAGTGAAGACGAAAAGCGCCCCAGCACCCCGGTTAAAAGAAAAGCAAAATAAAAAAGATACTTATAACTGCACTAGGTGAAGATCAGCGACCTGATCTACAATGACGCCGGGGCTGCACGCCAGGCCCCCTGGGATCCCTCAAAACCAAGTTATAGCCAGGCCCCAACGGTAATATGCCTGCCTGTGTGTGTGCGTGGCCTGGTGGCCAGGCCAGTTGTGGCGTTGTCGCGAACGAGTGTACGACGTACAGAGAGAGTATTGATGCGCGGCGAGACGTAATCGATCTTCATAAGGACCGGGAGTTGAAATCTTGCTTGCGCGATTGAGGATCTCTTCCCTGTTGAGGAGCCTGTGCGGCTCTCACCATTTCAGCTAGCTCACCATATTCGTTGACTCTTTTAGCTGCCCGTGCTGCCATGCGATTGCACCAATATGTGTGATGAAAGGCTGAAGCTCTGGTACTAGTGATGTCATGATTGGCAATGGTTGGTAGGCTGGCAAATTAGTCCAGCCAAGCTCGTCCTGACTAAGAAACTTTTGTGTTGTCGTCCCGTAAAAGAGGGTACTTTTACAAATAGCAGTGGGGCACCGTTGCAAGTACTCCATCGACATGCAATTACGGCATACATCGATGCGTGAAAGTGCAGCGTTGGTGCAAATTATTCAATGTTTTCATTTGATGGATGCAAGCTCGACATTAAAAGGCTCAGTAAAAAGCAAGAACGGAAGATGACGAAGAAGAAGAAGAAGATGATGATGACGATGATGAACAGACGTGCAATCAACAAAATAATGACACAGCCTATCCTGCACGATCGTTTGTGTCATGCATACTATCGTCTTCGCCAGCCACTCCAGCCAGGCTTGGTCACGTGCATTGGCGACCGATTTCTTGGCTTCCCTTGGCCAACGTCTGCCTAAAACGCGTCGAGCTCGTCCTTACCCGCGCAAAAGAACCACATATTGCGTCGTGCTAGCTCATTTGCAAAGGGCAGAACCAAACAACAGCCAATTTTACGTGTATCTTAGCCACTGTGAAGCGATGGGTGAACCACGCATAAAGAAAGAAGACTCGCCCAGTGCGGAGCACGGAGTGAGGATTTGCTCCAGTACGGCGACAGCTTACAGCCAGGTGCTGTCGAGGCCGATGAAAGGTTAGCAGATATGATGAACAGTCACTTCCCGGTACCGCGCCTGAGAAAGCTCGACAATGGCGTAGAGGGCCGGCTCGTTGGCTAACTTGAATGACTCTGCACAGATATCCGAACCGCCCGCACAACCACTCCACCACGTTGCTCTTCTCGGAACTGTTCCGTGGCCTCTTCAATCCGCTGAGTGAGGTCAAGGCCCAGCCTGCTGCTCGCGGGCCGGCTCGATCAAAAGCAAGCTTCGGTCCTGGCTCCTCGCGGCTGTCGCCTCATGAACAGAGGCGGGCCATTATTCAGCGGTTCATCTCACGATGGCGGGCCGAAGTGGGAAATGACTTTTACCCTGCGTTGCGTCTTATTCTCCCGGACAAGGACCGTGATCGCAGCGTGTACGGGCTCAAGGAAAACACCATCGGCAAACTTCTCGTCAAGCTCATGAAAATTGACAAGAATTCTGAGGACGGCTTCAACTTGATCCACTGGAAGCTTCCTGGGCACAATGTGGCTAATCGCATGGCCGGCGACTTTGCTGGCCGTTGCTACGAGGTTCTGGCGAAACGGCCGTTACGGACGGCGGTGGGCGATTTACGCATTGGTCAGGTGAACGCACTGCTCGACAAACTGGCCGAGGCCAGCGGCGAGTCTGAGCAATTACCCATTTTTGAGACCTTTTATGAGCACATGAATCCCGAGGAGCTCACCTGGCTCATCCGCATCATCCTCAAACAGATGAAGGTCGGTGCGAGTGAGAGAACAATGCTCAATCTGTGGCACCCGGACGGAGAGGCTCTGTTCAATGTGTCTTCCAGCCTGCGCCGGGTCTGTTGGAGCTCTACGATCCCCAGATAAGGCTGGAGCAGGAAGGTGCTGGGTGTCTCTCATGCAGTGCTTTCAACCACAGCTGGCGCAATTTCAAATCTCTACTTCGTTTCAGAAGATGGTGGAGAAGTTGGGCACAACCCAGGACGACAGCGAGTTCTGGATCGAGGAGAAACTTGACGGAGAGCGGATGCAAATGCACATGGCTGAAGACAGCAGCGTGGCCGGCGGGTGGCGTTTCTGCTTTTGGTCGCGAAAGGCAAAAGACTATACAGATCTTTACGGCGACGGCCTCAACAATAATACATCCGCCCTGACGCAGCATCTCAAAGGCGCATTTGCAGATGGCGTACGCAACTTGATTTTGGACGGCGAGATGATTACTTGGGATCCTAAAATCGACAAAATCGTCGCTTTTGGTACGCTCAAAACAGCAGCGATCGGGGCCCAGAATAACCCGCTCAACACCACAGCGCCGCGGCCACTCTTCCGAGTCTTTGATATCCTCTATCTCAACGACCAGCCTCTAACGCGTTATACACTTTACGATCGGCACCGGGCGTTGGAAAGGGTCGTCATAGGTGTGCCCCGGCGGCTCGAGGTGCACCCGTACGAAAAAGCCATGTCTCCAGACGTGATCGAGCCTATGCTGCGGCAGATTGTGGCCGACTCCTCTGAAGGTCTTGTCTTAAAAAACCCTCGCTCGATGTACCGCCTGAACAGCCGCAATGACGACTGGATTAAGGTCAAACCTGAATATATGACCGAGTTCGGCGAGTCGCTGGATTGTATCATTATTGGTGGCTATTTCGGGTCGGGACATCGGGGTGGCACTCTCTCGAGCTTTTTATGTGGTCTCCGTGTTGGCCAAAATCACATTGATTCGGGCGCGAATCCCGAAAAATGCCTTAGCTTCTTCAAGGTCGGCGGAGGCTTCAAAACAGAGGACTATGCGGAAATCCGGCACCTCACAGATGGCAAATGGATGGACTGGGATAGTTCCAATCCACCGTCTAAATACATTGAGCTTGCCGGTGGCGAGCGGGCCCAGCTGGAGAAGCCAGATGTTTGGATCAGGCCCCAAAATTCTATTGTGGTATCGGTCAAGGCAGCTAGCGTATCACCGTCTGATTCGTTTGCAGTTAGGGAGACGCTGCGATTCCCGCGTTTTCGCCGGTTGCGTCTGGACCGGGCCTGGGACACAGCGCTTGATACGGAACAGTTCCGGGTCCTCCGGGATCGCATCGGTGAGGAAGAGAAGGAGCGGAAGGAAATGCAAATCGAGGACAGACGTCAACGGCGGCCAACAAAAAAAGCCAAACTGGGGTTGGTGATTGTTGGCCAGGATCGCGGCGGTCAAGAAAACGCCGGTGCCGTGATCGAGACAGCTCCACTCGCCGAGAAACAGCTCACGGACGAAATCTTTTCTGATTTGACATTTTGCGTATTATCCGAGGCCACAAAGCCAACAAAAAAAAGTAGATGGGAAATTGAGGCCCTCGTGAGAAGCCACGGTGGGCGCATCACCCAACGACCAGATGCCCCGGCTGATACGACCGTCATTGCCGACAAGAAGGTCGTCAAAGTTGCATCCTTGATCAAAGCTAGTCAAAACGATATCGTCCGGCCTGTGTGGCTTTTGGATTGTGTGTCACAAACTGGCGGGGGCTTTCTCCTTCCCTTTGAAACGCGCCATCTTTTGCACGCAACAGAAGAAACAGAGGCCAAGGCGGCTCTGGCCACGGATGAATATGGCGATAGTTTTGCACGGGACGTGACTGTCGATGAGCTGAGGGAAATTTTTGTGCAGATGCAACCGCCGAGAAGGGGGGTCAACGGCAGTCCATTCAGCACGGATGGGTTTCTTGATCAATTGGACGAACATGGCCATGACCTTGGCTCGTCAAAAAGTCTCATGTTCCGTCGGTGCCGCGTACATTTTGCAGTCATGAATACGGCGGCTCCGACAAAGCTTACTCGCCTAAAAGCTCGTATCCGATTTGGAGGCGGCTTCGTGGAAACCAGCCTCGAAAGAGGGGCCACGACACACGTCGTCATCGTCACCGAGCCAGGCGTCGACTACGCTGTTACCGAGAAAGGAGCTTTTCTAGCAAGTATTCGCCAGCGACTGAGCACACAGAAGAGACAGCCGCGGGTCGTCAATTCGTCATGGGTTGATGATTCGTGGAAAGAGTGCACTCTTCTAGATGAAGAGCAATATGTACCTGCATAGAACGATGTGCCACTGAAGCGATTAAGGGCCATATCGGAGCTGGGCCGTAAGCAATTTTAAGATTTTGAGAAATATGTCTAACGCGTAGAAAAGAGACAATGAAAAGACATTTAACGAAAAAATCTGTCAATTTGTCGAGGTTCCAACTAAACAACTACTTGCCAATTGTCAGAAACAGCCGGTCGCCGATGTCGCCAAGGCCAGGTTGTAGCATGCCCTTGTCGGTGAGTTCATTGTCGACACCGGCGCACCAAATCTGCACACCTTCTGGCCACTCGCCCGCGGCCTTTTGCGCACCGGACAAAGCCGCCACGACTGAAAGAACAACGATGCGCTCAACGCCCCATTCCCTGAGCGTCTGGATGGCAGCTGCACAAGTTCCACCCGTGGCAATAATAGGGTCGAGGATAATCGCCAGCTTGCCAGGCCCCTGGCTGGAAGGGCTGCCAATATGGTTTGGCAGGTTATTGTAGTACTCCACAGGCTCAAGGGTGCTGGGCTCGCGGTAAAGGCCAAGGTGATGGACCGGAACGGGTTCGGGCAACAGCATTTGCATTGCTTCCACCATGCCAAGCCCGGACCGTAAAATAGGGACGAGACATATATTTTGTGGCGCAACCTGCGTCGTTGTGTATTCAAACCCAAGCGATGTCACATCCTGTGTAAGAGGGCGGTCAGCTGCTGGAGAGCACATTTACCAGCATGTGGGGGCACAGAGACGCAGCTGCTGGCTTACCTTGGGACCATCAACTGCCTGGAGCGAAGATGCCAGTGCTTCAGAGGCGACGAGAAGCGATATCTCATGGACAAGAGCGCGCACCTCCTTTGCACTTGTGGACTTGGATCGCAGAAGGCTCAGCTTTGCCAGGAGACACGGATGTGTCGAAACATGTACGTTGTTGGGAGGGAGGCCATGGTGGCAGGGAAGGTAAAATGTGGTCAATGGTGGGAATTATCGTATGTCCAATCCAGATTGCGTCTGGCTGAAGCTAGGGGCGCACGAAAAATACAAGTAGAGGCGGCTGGGGGTCGGGAGCATCCATGTTGGTGGTGGGAGGGTGTTTTAAATAAGGAAATGGGGAGGTGGGGGGGGAGATATCAACTCGCCGAGGCGCCTTGTAGACCGACCGTGGAGAGCTACAATACGTGCTGCAGGCAGTCTGTATGGCTACACCTGTGGTCGGATACCACAGGAAGCAGGTGGGTGCTGTTCCCAAATGTAGGCAGGCGCCCAGATCCGGTCTAGGCGGCCGTTTCTGATTTACTATGCCAGATACAAAGAGGTGCAGGTGCGGCGCTGTGCGGCTCGCCGATAAGAGATGTTGGGATTCAGACACGGTGCATCCCGGCGCGAGGGTGACTAGATAGGGCCAGATCAGGAGATACGTTGTGCTCCGTGTTTGTCCAGTATTTTACAAGTAATAACGGGCAGATAAACCTATCCGCTTGTGCATATTTCTCGAGCTGTTAACGATAAGACTGTGGGGAAGGCCCAAGGAGGACCCGCTGGGCCCTCACTAGCTTGCTGATGCTTCTTCCGTATGCACACCCAGGGATAGCAGACTTTAAGCCCCCCCGGTCCCCCGCACGGCGTGCTCCGATCTCTTCTGGTGGCCCCCTTCTGAAGCATGGCCGGGCGGTATTACAACGGTCGTTACCTCACATTGGATAATCTGTTTATTCGTAAATCCAACCCATTGGATCCGGCTGTCTCTTGCGCCTTCTATTTCTCAGGTACTGTTCTTTTGTTGTTGTTTTGTTTTCCTCCCGATTTGTTTCTTTTTTCTTTTTTTTTTTTTTTGGTTGGGGAGGGGGGGGGGGGGGCGATCATAGTTAGAAAATGCCGAGAACCAAATTGACGAACAAGCAAACAAGCTACAAATTCGCGACCAGCACAGGAAACGAACAGGCTAGAGAGCAGTGAACTTGGATGTCGAGGGCGGGAAAAAAAAAGGGCAAGGAGAGGCCAAAAGAAAGGGTCAAGAATACGGGCTAAGAAAGACCGATACCGGGCGACTTGATATGGCAGGAGGCACATTCATATAAATATGATGGGGCGACATTAATCACATAGAATTTCTGTGCCAGGGCAATAAGAAAATCTGAATGTGAAACGGGAACAATGAAGAAATAACAGGCTCACACACAAAGATTTCAAGTCTACAGTGTAGATTTGTTTTACACTGCACCACAGCCTAAACTACTGCCAAGAACCGCAGTAAAACGTGCACCGTAATAAAAAACAAGAAGGTCGCAGAAAGCAACACACACAATAAACGCGAACCATATACCAACCGCTACTTGGAAATCTGCGCCACCCGCTTCGACATGCTATGGGAAGAGTTAGTTGCTGCCAAACGAAATTTTCTTTTTGAAATCACGTGAATGGGATTTGGCACTTACAAGTCGAAAAAGGCAAATTGGCTCGGCGACGAGCCAAACTCGTAAACAAAGCGACTCGCTAAAAAGCTGCCAAAGATGGCCCGCAGATAAGCATCAGGAACACGCTGAATAATCGTGTCCAGCCCGATCTGACCCAAGAGAAGCTTTGGCAACGCGTCGCCGAGAACGTGCCGCCGAATCTTCTCGTCTTCCCACAAATCCGACTTCTGGAGCTCTTCGTCGAGGGTTGTGATGGCGACAGAAAGCTTGTCAGACAAAACGGACCGGGAAACACCGGTTTCCTCGTGCTCCCGCCAAATTGCCTCGAACTCGAGACGGGCGTTTTCCTGGATCTTATTCTGCACCTCCTTCACATAGGCCTTGTAGAACTCTGGTGCGACACCCTTACTGTTGTGGCACATGTGCTGCCGGAAGCCATCGTCATCAAACGACAACGAGGCTAGCACTTCAAGCGAGGAAGAAGTCACACCCCCCTTGTTGGCCGAGGCATCCTTGATCAGAATACAACCAGCCGACTCAAGACGGCTTTTGGCATCTTGCGTGATGAATAAATTCGCACCTTCCACAATGAATGGAATGATGGACTTGCCATCCTTGATGATCTTGTTCACAGAAACAAGGTCAATCGACTCTGGCCGACCGCCACACGGAACGAACATGTCCGTCATTCCAGTATCGCGGAGATGATATGTGTTGCGGAAAGAGGTGCCGTTTGTAACGACCTCGCCCGTGGGCAGAGTGATGTTAGTGTCATCGCATAGAACGCGATATCCGTCCTTGGAGAGTTTGGCCAAGTTGAATTGCGACACCATGACACGATTTTCGGCGAGCCGAACAAGTTCTCCCTTGTCAATGCCATTGGGATCAACAAGAACACCAGAGCCGTCTATAACGGACGTGTACTTCTCATTGCTGAGGAGGATTTCGTTGCTGCCAAGATCACCGTCCGGACCTCCAGTTTGCATCTTCTGGACACGGCAAGGGTCAAGCTCAAGTTTTCGGTAGATACCCTTGACATACTCCCGAACGGAAAGAGTAGTCATGCCGTACTCATCGTGCGGGATACCGCCCAAAGTGGGCGATTTTCCAGTGAAAAACGACTTCCAGAAAGGAGCACCACGTTCAAACGCATGCTTCGTCGCCCAGTCGACCAGGTCTGCCGTGTTCTCGTCGGGTCCCATGAAGAGGATCTCCTCCTTGCCATACAAGTCAACAATTGGATTTTTGATACCGGGTGTTTCGGCGGGCAGCAAAAGGTCGAGGATGCTGTCGATGTACTTCTCGAACGCCTCACGGGCCTTGTCCTGTTGCTTGGGGTCAAGGAGAATCACACCCTTGGAGCCACCCTCTGGGATGTCCTTGTTCTTGCGCTGTTGCGTGCTTGCAAGACCGTAGTTCTCGTCGAAAAGATTGCGAGCATTGATGCCATAGGCCTCCTTGCTTCGGGACTTGACAATCCGAATACCGCCCCGGGCGATGTCGCGGAAGCGAAGATGGAACCCACGTGACTCAGAGCTGATGACGAGGAACATGCCATAAAGGCGACGAGGATACTCGAACTCGGGAAGGAAGGAAGGGTCCAAACGGAAGCTCAGGGCAACCTTTGTCGGGGTGAAATAGTTGGTCTTCAGAACGGCATTGTTGAACACACGGAAAGCTGTCATGACCATTTCCTCATGCTCATTGGACACCTCCTTGGTGATTTTCGCCCGCAGGCCCTCGTCTGAAAGCACCTCGACAGTGGGTGTTGGGGCAATAGCATGACGCTCAAAACCCGGGCCGACAGCAAGATGGACATTGGCAAACGACGCATAAAGAGCCCGAACAAGATTTGGGTACGATGACACGATCTCCAAAATATAGTCGGGCGTGAATGTCTCAGTACGGAGACGCCGCTTTAGCTTCGAAAGCAAAAGCATGTGCGCATTGTTTTTTTCATCAAGGGCATCCGAAAGCGAAGCATACTCGGAGCCAAGGCGGTTGAGGAAGTGCTGGACAAATACCCAGACACAGTGCCCATAAATGGCTTCCTGCAGACTAAGCTCACCAGAAGCAAAGAGGCTGTGAAGCTTGTTGTATGGAACGCAGTAGAGAAGCGAGATTTCTTTGGTAATTTGGTGAATTGACTGCTCGAGAGGTGGGAACTCATTGTCAAGATTCGTGGCCGGACGAAGGTAGATGCTCATGACAGTGATACCGTTTGAGAATTGTTCGACGTACTTTCGCGAGCTGGTGACACCATAGTAGTGGTATAGGTCGCTCAACGCGCTGAACATGCCGCGTGCCGTGCGCGAACGGAAGGCCACGACCAAGCGCTTCTCTTGCGAGTCTTCGATGTCAAAGACTTCAATGACAGGGCCTGTGCGGCTGACTGCGAGCTCGATGATTTCCTGGTAGATTTGCTTCGTGTTCTTCGTTGCCTTTGCGAGGAACATGCGATCGCTGATGATTTCCAGGCGGGATTCTGTAGGGTCGGCGGTTGGGTCGACAAATTGGCACTGGTACACGAAGTAACACCGGAGAGATGCTCTAGGCGTAGATGTGTCTCCCAGGACATCGGGAGACCGGAAGGTCTCCACGCGGAATCGCTTTGAGAAATCAGAGCCATCCAGATACTTGGACTCGAGCCTGGTCTCGTAGCGAGGTCCACTGATGGCGCTCTTTCCAGGCTCGCTGGTGTCGATGTAGATGGCATGATCGTGTGCCTCCATGTCAAGGCGAATTTCCTCCCGCTTGTCCTCCCGAGAGTTGGCGGCAACCCTGGCAGCATAGAGCGACGTGATGTGGTTGGCAATGACGTCCACTCGCTCGAGCTGGAAGTAGACATCGTCGATGCCGAGTTCGTTGTAGAACCACGTGATTTGTTTATCGACGAGCGACTCGGGAATCCAGCCAGAACTGCCGATCATGTCTCCCACTGATGAAGTCGTCATGTCAGCATAAATTTTGCTAAGGGTGAAGCAACGCTTCCTCAATGTGAAGGCGCCAGTGGTTGTCAGATCTGACCTTCTTTCATTTGCTGCGATCTCCCTTTGAACTCAGGAGCGACATATCCGACTGTGGCAGACCGAAGAATTCGGTGGCCATTACCGGCCGCCCGGGATAGAGAGAAGCTGATGTGGCTGGGCTGAGGTGAAGGGTGGCGGCTGGCCTCCTCTCTCACCTTGCCAACCAATTTGTTGGCGGGCGGTGGTGTTGAACTTCCCGAAGACATGTCCTCACAGTCTGACGTGAACGAGTCCACGTAGTCTGGAAATTTCATTGGAGGGTCAGCAGTGTTCAGTGTGAGCAATTTGAGATTACCGGACATGACGGGCATAAGGATAAGCAAAGCGAAGCAAGGCTGAAGAAAGGGTGACCGATATGCCCAGTAAGTATCTGAGAAGACACAATGACACGCGACTTGTTTTTGAAATCCCGGATGGCAACGAGTGGACAAACAACAGGCAGTAGGACCAGTTATGTAGAAACCCGCTTGAGCTCCTGCTGCCAGCCATGGCAATGAAGACGCCACTGTCTATTATCTTCTCAGAAGGATCCAGGATTGAGGGTATCGGTCGCGATCAATAAACGACACCCAGCATCAAAGCTTGTAAGATTCGAAGAGAGAAGAGCTCAAGATACCAACCGCGCTTGCAGTCTTAAATCCAGCCGAAAATTTCGAAAAAGAAAGCACGTTCCACTTGCCCCTTGTTCTTCTCATCCATCGGTTGCCCCTTGCCTTCCCGCTGCTGTGTGCAACTGTTTATCTCTCGCGCCAGCCAAATACGAACAGTAAAGCTCACCGCTCCGCGTAGCTGAGATAAGAATAATCATAAAAAAAGTACTCGCGGTGGCAGAGCAAGTGAGAAAGTACGTACCCCTGAACGCTTCTTTATGGGACGCTTTTGTTCACTTTGCCAATCGAATTGCTGGGTGCGTGAGGCGGCAGAGATAGCTCAGTCACACAAATATCAAAAGTTTGTTGAGTGGCGCTCTGTCGTTTCCGGTACTGGATCCGGTTCGTTGGTTCTATGCGTCTAGTCGGATGGTCTGTTCCCAGTAAAAAGAAATACGGTCAGCAACATGTTTCAAGTATATGTCACAGCCTGGCTCGTGAAGAGACAGAACGTGCTATCGCAAGATCGCAAAGCCGCCAAACAAGCCATGACCACACCGTTTGTTGTTCAGCTGACAGCAGCCAGGGGTGGCTTAGAAGACTGGCGGGTGATTCGCTGTTCGCATTGCTAACACTTCGTGTCTCCACATCGATCTCCAACGAAGTCTATGCCAGCATTCGACAATATCCAGAAACGGCTCGGTATAAAGAAGTGTACTGCATCATCCCGGAAGGGGCCCAATGGCGGCATATATGCAGGGCAATGGGAAGATAAGGATGGCAAGTTTGAAGGCTCGACTTACAGAAAACTGCTGGAAAGGCAGCTGCGACACCCGTCTTGCATACGCGAGATAAGGGGCTGACGATGAGTGTAAGGGGAAGGAGAAAAGGAGGGAAAGGAGGGAAGCTGCGCACAAATAGCGGCAATACTCGAGGGAGAAGCTTTTGCAAATGATTTTTGGTCCGTTGGGCCGGATGTGCCTTACGTAGCAAGGCGATTGGTGCACAAATGGTGTAAAATTTGCAGATGCCAGGAATGTTATGGCTTGGAGAAAAGGAGAAAAACGACAATCGGATGGGCAATAAAACAATTTCAAAGTCGAAGGATGGAAAGTGTATATGATAATATTTAACAGGTGCCTGCGGTAACATCGATTCTTATACTTTTTACGCGTCGACCAACGAACGAACGTCCTCATCTACACCAAGAATAGAAGGAGCGACCAGTGAACAATAAACGGGGCTGTAGCAGTGTAGGCTACAAGAAACTCACTGGCGTGGCCCCAAGCTTTGCTCCATACGACGTAATACATACATATAGTAGTTTCCTGGGACTCCGTACTGTGCCTACAAAGTACTGCGTAGAAGGCAAAATTGAGCAATCCAGTCACCCCTGAACTCGTGAACGGCTCATTTTCTGACGCCCCTCTCTCTCTTTCTCCCTTATTGTAAGATATCACCCCTCCTGCGCCTAATTTTTTTCTTCGAGGCTTGCTTCGCCCTTTTTTTATGGTTAAGAGCCAGGACTCCAGCGCTAATTACCTTCACCAACCGTTGGACCTACATACTATCACCTCCCCTGGAGTATGGTAATGTATTTTTTATACATCATGTATCTACTTGTAACGAGTATTACGGCGAACGGAGCGCACTATTCCATCTTTACCGACGAGCCAACAGCCAACACGAAGTATGATACTGCGAGCCTACACGAAGTATCATGCTGTTGTGTGTTGTGTACATGTGTTTCTCACTCGACGCACTTGACGTTGTTATTACTGTATCGCCATTTGACGTACAGGTCCGGAAGATCAGAGTACAACGACGCATCTACGTAGCTCGCCTTCAAGAAATGTCGACTGACTTCCGAGCACTGCAGTGTAGGTATTGGGAGTGGAAGACTCGAAGCCGGCCACTGAGTTTGCCCTGTCTCGCCTGGACTTGTATTCTATAGATTTCCGGTCTACTGTTTCTTCTGGAACACTGCTTTAATGATTGGGTTAGCCGGCACTGTATTTCGTGCACCTGCCAGGTCCGCCCCTAAACACCCACCCAAAAAGTATCCAGACTCTATGATACGTTAAATGATAGGTGGTCGATACGATGTACTTCGCAGTATCTCACTTCGTAGAACTACCCTGTTCCCCAATTCCGCACTGCCGGCAATAGCTCAGAAATGCACCCACTGGCAACCCTCCCGAGCGTAGCCGCACATTGGAGATTGGGCTTCTCCACAGGTCTTCCACCACCGGCTATTCGAGGCTCTGTGGGCCAATTGCTTCTTTTCGATCTATGCGTATTGCAAACAAAGGAAAGAACATTTATTGATTAATACCGAGCAAAATTTTCCAACAACGGTGTGCAAGTTCAGGCTCCACTAACCCACATCGACGAATCGCCTACGACTGCCGTGTACGGGAACGATTTCCAGCAAGCCCAACTGCTTCGCCTGGGACACTGTGGTAGTAAGTAGTACTGGGTACAGTGATTTGATTTGCACACGAACAATTCACCGGCTACGGGACTTACTTCTCTTAAAGATGCGAAAACCCTATTGACTGCAGCTTCCCCGACCCCCGCCTTGACACCCGCCCAAAATAGACGAACCAAGCACTAGCCGTTTCTCCAAGTTTCAAGTCTGACAACGACAAGCTTCACCGTCAACTTGTGGGATACCCCCCCCCCCCATACGTCTTACAGTGATGCTCTTACCGCTTATCTTTCCGTCGTCGCCGTCGTCGCCGTCGTCGCCTTTTTAAAACTCGGTCAACTGGCCAATGGCGACATATGGACGCGGAAACAAAAAAAGAAGCGCTGCAGGACACGCAAGATAAAGGTCAAAAAACGAAATGTATTAGCTCTACGCCTCGCGCAGCGATCCGAATATCCGCCAGTTCGACATCGCAAAGATTTATATGTAACGTATCCCAGCCAGTGTGCTCGTGATGTGTCAAAACCTTTGCGCATGTACATACGTACGTAAAAGGACATGAAATGTACTCCGTCAGAATACGTAAAACAATAAAACAGCTACGCGCCGGTGGTCTGGCCCCAGTCAGCCGGCTGACCCCAGCCCCGCGCTTGGCATCGAAACGGGAATGACCTTGCATTTCCATTACCCCTTTGTTACGGAATGTTGTTGGGCTTACCATTTCAGGAACCACGGGATAGACCGACTGGGTGGCACGGCCATGCTTGTTGTGGCCTCGTGATGTGAAGGTATTTTCAAATTTGTCTCTTTTCTGTCCGCCAGTCACATTTCTTGTCGTGTCCTTTCTACGCCTTCGCCTTCTTCTTCTCCTTTTGACCTTTTCACATTATTCTTTATTTATTCGTTGCTATGTTAAATGTAGGACAGCGTAATAATGATTGGCCACTTTTGTTTGAGTCACTTCTCGTACCTCGAAATTTGTCGGGTTTCCGGGTGAGTATGCGGTGTGCAGCGTAATGATGACACCCATCCCGACGTTCCTCCTTTCAATCTGGCGCTGGCATTCGAGGGGAGAGCAAGAACAGTTCTGACCCCCAGCTGACCTTTTGGAGGGCCGATTTTCATACCGGCTTTATCATGGGCTTTTACTGGGACAAGGAGCGTTCGCGCTTGAACAGGTATTGATTCTACAGCGGAGAATAAGAAAATGGCGTCAAAAGAGTTTCTCCCTGTTCAAGTTACTGTCGCATCCTGTTCGCAAGGACTGTCCAAAATCTTCATCACGAGGCTTGGGTGTACATAGACCCCAAAAATAGTACTGTCGAGTGGGGCCGGTCCCTCGGAAACCAGGCAGATGGGCAAACTGGTGGGTGCGCAGGGGCCTTTCCAAATATGTACAGTGATCGCCGACAAGCCTGCCTTCCAGAATAAATGATACTTGCAACAGGTCCCATGTTGCGATATTGCATTTCGTCTCGCAGGTCTCGGATGAGGAAATGGGAAACAGAGGGTTGTCGCCATACAACAATGTGCTTCTTCGCGTATTCAACCCCAATGATACAAAGTCGAACAGCGCACAATATGAGACTTCGTGCCGAAAACACGCCGTTCTGAGCCCCAACATCTAAGAATTAATGTGACTCAACCGTGTGGAAAAAAACCAGCATTTTTGTCCGGTTTTTTCTTCTCTCTTGATTTTCTCTTTTCTTGTTTGCCCCTTGAATATCAGTTTCATCCTTGTCTACTATATTCACCAGATTCAGTCGACTTTACATTATTGCTGAAATAACAGTAGTCTTATCCCGACTGTTTTATTACAGTAGGGTCCTGGCACCGCATACTACCCTACAGACTAGCGCGGTCAACCCCCTCCTTCTCCAGGTGGCGTCTTAGGCCTCGATTTTTTTTTTTTTTTGAAAAAAACATCAGTACCTCCTACTACTAAAATATTGCTGATACGTCGACACGCCTTGTGCCTCTGCCCCCCGCCAGTCATCATGAGTTTACCGACACCGATCCGGGACCGTGCCCGGACGCTTGACCAGAAAGACGAGCTTAGGGGCTTCCGCAGCGAGTTTGCCATTCCGAGCACATCGCAAATTCATAGCGATACTCTGGGTGCCCTTGGCGACGATGCAGGAGCATCTGCCCTATCGTCCCGAGCACCTATCTGTGCGGCAACTCTCTCGGCTTACAGCCCACACGCACTTCGACGCGCATACAGCAGCACCTGTCAACGTGGGCTGCGCAGGGTGTACAGGGCCACTTCAAACCGATGGCCGACAGCCCGTTGCCCACTTGGCTGGATGCAGACGCGAAGGCTGCAGAAATGATCGCCCCCATCGTCGGCGGCGAGACATCCGAAGTGGCAGTGATGCAGACACTGACGGCCAACCTGCATTTTCTTCTATCCGCTTTCTATCGACCGGAGGCTAAACGGGCGGCACAAGATCATCTTGGAGAGCAAGGCTTTCCCCAGTGACCATGTAAATTCTACCCAACCTTCTCCTGAACAGGCCCACTCTTCCTACCTCAGATTTAATCACCGGTATGCGATGGTGCAGCTGTGCAATAGCCATTACTCACACAGGGAAAGCGTGCGGCTTACATATACCCGCACGAGTCTTGCAACATGCTGTGGGCGGCCGGACTGTGCGGTGCGAGACAATAGCTAACCGGGGTGCCATGTTCTGGTGTAGTTTGCTGTTGAGACCCAAATCCGCCACCATGGATTGTCTACCGAGTCGTCCATGATCACCGTCGAGATGCCGTCGGCCGATAATACCACCACTGCCACCCGCAATGTGATGTTCGCCATCTCGCAGCACGCCACAGACACCGCCGTGCTGCTCCTGCCTGGCATTCAATACTACACCGGCGAGTTTTTAGACATCCCTGCCATTACCGATTATGCCCGCGCTCGTGGCATCTTCGTGATCTGGGATCTGGCCCATGCAGTCGGCAACGTGCCCCTTCGCTTGCATGAATGGAACGTTGACGCGGCTGTCTGGTGCAGTTACAAGTACCTTAATAGTGGCCCTGGTGGCATTGGCGGCTTGTTTGTTCATACCCGGCACAGTCAAGTCACGAGGCCCATTGCCGACGAGCAGTCTGATGCCGGCTTCACGAACCGGTTTGCAGGATGGTGGGGCAACGACAAGGCCACGCGTTTTGTTATGGCCACAAAGTTTCATCCCGTGCCGGGCGCCGCTGGCTTCCAGCTCAGCAATCCAAGCATTTTGGACATCACAAGCCTCTGTGCATCGCTTGAAGTCTTTCAGGAGGCCGGCGGCGTCGATGTACTACGAGCCAAATCAGTCAGCTTGACAGGCTTCTTGGAGGAGCTACTCAATGCTTTGCCAAGTGACGCGCGTAGCAAGTTTCGCATCATCACCCCTTCAGACCCAGCCCACAGAGGTGCACAATTAAGCCTTCTGCTTGGTGATGGACTTTTGGACACGGTGATGGATGCTCTTCTTTCTCGCTCGGTCATTGCCGACGATAGGAAGCCAAATGTCATTCGCGTTGCTCCCGCGCCGCTGTATAACTCCTACGAAGACTGTGTCAATTTTGTTGAAGCCTTTGAGGGGGCCTTGGTGGGTGTCAGTACATCATGATTGGAGACAGACGTGAAGAACAGCTATGTTTATCTCCGGCAGATATGTAGCATAAATAAATGACAGCTTTGCGCTAGCATACATCGTATAAAAGCTGGTCCATGCAGCTGATCTTTCAGCGATGCACTGGTGCAAGTGCATGACATTGTTTACACGTGCGGAGTATTTGTGCATTGAGACCTCAATATGAGGTGGTGAGCAGGCCGTGGAGAAATGCGATGATACGCCGAAAGTTTTCGGAAAACAACGATCCGCCCCCATCGGTTTCCAGGCCATGAGTCGCAGGCTGAGTTGCAGATCTTCCCGTCTCGTGTGCGATCGTCATGTCGTTAACATAGAGGGTATCACTGGATCTACGGAGTATGAATCTGTTTTTTCGTATTTGAAGTCGAGCCCCGCCTGTCATGACATGACCCGCCTTCCGTATTAGGCCTCCATCACGCTAGGTCGTTGCTCCTCAATTTGTCCCACTATTTCACGCGCTGAGCGAGACGTGCCTACTGAGGTAACGCGCTTGTCTTCGAATCCAACACACTTGAGCTTCGGTGAATACGACGTAATTAATTACTCCATAAATACGTCGTACTTGAAACTTCCTGGCCACTTAAATAACTATCTTCCTTCCCTCTCTTAGCACCTTATTACCGCACATTCCAGCCTCCAACTAACTTGATGAGAGACAACGACATTTTCATCCCCATCATAATTGGCCGGCGTTGCTCGCTCTTTATCACAACTCCAGAGACACCAACTGAGCATAGACATCTACAGCTATTCTCCCGCTCTCCGGCAACCCTATGGTCTTTTTCTTCGCGTGGCTTGTATTCTTAAATTGCCGCAGCCACGGCGCCTAACTGGACGTCCTCAAATCCCAATCAACACCTCCTGCGACACACCTTGTGTCCTAGCTCGCCAAGGTTAGGCGTGCTGTTCCATTTTCGTTCTTCTGTTGCATCGTTGACTTGGCCGGTGCACAGATTGATATCTGCAGAAGTACTCTTGCATGTGGCTTTTTCACGTGGTTCATGGGCAAGGGGGCAGAGTGAGGATTTAGTTGCTAATCCAACGAGCCCTTACAGAAAAGAAGGCATTCCGTGGCAATGGATAGCCGTCGCGCCGGAACAGTCGAGGACGCCAAAACGAGTATTGCACGGTCCATCAAGTGCCGAACGCTCGCTAGGTCCATTTTGGCCCGGCAGTGGCTTTGCCCTCTTGTGGTTGCGATTGTCTTCGCCACGGCAACTGCTTCGTCCGCTTCTGGGCAGCAACAGTTCCTCGACTCAAATGCTACAAGCTGGCACAGATATGTCAGAGCACCGACCAGCAAGAACATTGCTCCGGCTCGTATTCTGTCCCAGTACACCGCTGGCAATGTGTCTAACGCAGAAGGACTTCTTAAACACGGCTCCGGCCCAGCCGTGCTTTCACGACCCGGAACTGATGACGATGTGCCTACTCTAGTGATTGATTTCGGTCTCAATGTTGCCGGCCAACTGTCGATTGACTTTGCTGGAGCCCACAACACGACGGCTGGCTTCCCCGGCATTACGCTGGCCTTTTCCGAGACCCTTCAATATCTATCTGACCGGAGCGACTTCACCAGATCGGATAACGCTGGCGGCGTAAGTCTTTTTCACACCCCTCAACTAGCATTCCTCTGTAAGAAAATTGAGTGCCTTTTGTACATGTCTGGTCATGAGCAACGCAATCATCCTATTGAAATCAGACTTTGAAGTCTAACCCTTGATGTAGAGCACAAAGTTGACATCCGGCACGGACCAAGTGAGGAAACAGTATGCTTTTCCCCTCCATTGTGAACTATAGCCTGGCTAAATAACTGCAGGTGGCTGTGAAACCACATCCTTATTCTTGGACAGACCAGCTGGGCTGCGAGTATGACAAACAGGTGTGTGCAGATGGCTTCCATGGCTTCCGCTATGTAAAAATTCGGATGGCGTCCCTACCGACAGACTCTCCATACACGTCACCTTACGGTTATGTGTCTATCGCCTCCATCAATCTTCAGTACTCGGGCTACCTCGGCACTCCAGACACATTTACTGGGCATTTCGAATGCTCCGACCCAGATCTCACGCAATGGTGGTATGACGCAGTGTATACAAATGATCTTTGTACGGACATCTTTCTCTCAAACAACACTGAGCCACGGGATGCTGCAAGTCCGTCATTACTCGGAAAGCTTGTTTTACACGACGGGCCGAAAAGAGATCGGGACCCCTACGTTGGAGACCTCGCTGTGTCAGCTTTGACCACGTATTTGTCCCATGATGCTGCCGAAGCATCCATGAACGTTCTTGAGGACCTGGCTCGTCACCAACGAGAAGATGGCTGGATACCTCCTGCCAGCATGTAAGCTTCCATCAGAACCCAGACCAAAGTCAACTCGCACTTTGCCCCATTCTACTTCCATTTCTTTCTTGTGTGTACGAACGGCGCTGACAGTTGCAGTAACAACTATACTCTGCCACTCTTTGATTACCCGCTCTGGTGGGTGGTCTGCAGTGCAGACTACGTCATGTATACAGGCAACGTCTCGTATTGGGCCTCTTATTATACAGCTCTTGTCAAAGTCCTGGACGGGTATTATGTCTCACACACAAGTGTCGCAACATCTTTAGTTGAAAGGCCAGGAGGTGCTGGCGATTATGCCTTCCTTCCCCGAACTGGGCCTGTAACATACTACAATGTTCTCTACGTATACGCTTTGAAATATGCTGCCCGCGTGGCTCGTATTCTTGGCAACTCGGATGATGCCTCTCGCTGGCATACTCGAGCCTTAGCTATCGGACCAGCCCTACTAAAACGAAACTACGACAGCAGTGTCGGTGCCTTCTTCGACGGCGGCCCATGCTCCGGTGATACAATCTGCCCAACCCACCCCCAGGATGGCAATAGCCTGGCTATCCTTTCAGGTGTCGTTCCGAGTGGCCTATCGTCCAATACGAGCACCGCCGAATCGATACTGGCTTTCATGAACAGAACCATGTCTAGGCCGTATGGGAACTCCTTTTATGACAACAATATTCTGGACCCCGGCGGAGATTTTTCAAACCGTGTGTATGCCTTCATCTCCTATTTTGAGATTGCCGCCCGGTTTGAAACATCGCTCATGACTTCTCAAGGTGCCTTGGAAGAAATGAGAAGACTTTACGGATGGATGGCAGGCCATGATCCAGCCGTGACCTTTTGGGAAGGCATTGGAAGAGAAGGAACCCCATATGAAGGTGGATTCACATCCATGTCTCATGGCTGGTCTACAGGAATTGTGCCTCTTTTGATCAACTATGTTCTGGGGGTGACACCTGCAGCACCCGGCTTCAAGAAGTGGAGGGTGAGGCCCGTCATCCCAGCAATGGATGACCTTTCATGGGCAAGTGGTCTCGTACCCACACCCGCCGGGGATATCTGGGTCCAGTGGGAAAGGCGCGGCGGGGGCTTTGTGCTACTCGTCGATGCTCCATATGGGACTGAAGGGACTGTGGCGGTCCCATTGGTAGCTGGCGAATCCAGCTCAATCAGTGTGGATGGTCAAGTGGTTTACGGTCCTGGTAAAGGTCGCTTAAACGGGAAGGATGCAGGTGATGCCAGTGGCTATGTGAGCATGTCGCTTCGTGGCGGAAAGCACATCATGGTTGTCCATTAAGCTCCGCAGTAGTCTTTTTGTATTTTTTTTAATGCATTATGCCTCGTATTTTTATTCTCCATTCCCAAGCAGTGAAAATTTAGACAGCCCCGTGACCCAAAGGAGAGAGTTATTTGTGGCTTCATCCTCCTGTGCCATTTTCAGCGAGTCCTCCGGCCTGTTGCCTACGACTGGCCAGTGCAAATCGTCTTCATAGCTCGTGCACGAAGTTGGTTGGTTTCATGGCTTTTATAACCGCTAGCCTTTGCTTGATTTTTTTGTTTTGAAAAATCTCCAATAAAATCCAGTCCGTATGAAACGCAGAGTATGAGAAAAATCCCGTAGGTGAGCAATTACACCTCAGTCGTAACCTTCGCCTTCGAGTTGGTGACCTTGACACCCAGCTGCTTTGCTCTCGCAATGATATCGATTCTCTTTCTGGACGAGACGTTGTGGGCAATCCTGTGAAAAGCCATATTAGTACGGTGATCAAATTGATTCAAGCCAAGCCTGCACCCCAGAAAATTGGGTTAGAACAGGGTCGAGGAGTTGTTAGGTTGCAACATACTCCGCGGCGTATGTCCGGTTATGCATCAGCAGAAGCTCGACATCATTAACATTGCTAACAAGGAAAGCCTTGTGTCCAGACGGGGTCATGTGGCGGGTCTTCTTGTTGGAACCGAAGCCGATCTGTTGTTGGGCAAAAATGTCAGCACAATCCATATAGACTAAAGTCTAGTCAACGCCATGCCATCACATCTTCTCTCCATCGCCCACTTCTAGGCCCCTTTCGTGCTGAAGCATCCTCGGGGTGGACACCACACTGCTCATTATATCACCAACGCATTCATCCGGGACTTAAACGTACCGACGGCAGGACCTGCTGGCCCCGGAATCGCCGACGGACACGGCTGTCAATACCCTTGGGCTTTCTCCAGCTCGAGTCAACGCGCAAAAACCGGTCACTCTGGTGACGGCTGAAGTGCTTGGTGCCTGTAATCCCAAAGAAACCAAGTTAATAACAGTCCTCGGTCAATCGGTATCCAAATAAGAGGGTTTTTCGGAGTCGAGTGTCGCGATGGCTGGGACATGATGCTCGGGTTCGAGGGGTATCGAAGGGTCAAACGTACGCTTCTTGACGATAGGAACGTGCTTCTTTGCGGAAACCATCTTGATTGAGGGATCGATAAGTAAGTATTTGATGTCTGTGGTTGTTGTCGGTGAAGTGGCCTTCAATTTGGTGTAGCATACCTTGTCGGATTTGCTGTCCTGCTTTTGTCGATACTTGTATTGGATGCGGGAGTAGAAAGAGGGACGAGCGTTCCATGAAATTGAAGAAGATTTTTTTACCTATGCCAGCAGGTTCGCAAATTTCGCGCTAGATTAAGGGCTTTGCCTTAGGGCTTTGCCGCCACATTTAAAAAAAATCAAATTACAGTGCGGAAGTTTACCAGAGTGTGGCGGTGCTGCGCAAGAGAAACATCACGTGATAGTTGAAACTCGTGCTGGGATGAATATCATATGCCTGTTCCCTATCACACGACAAGACCCGGTATCCACCCACGGTCTTGCCGTAGCTCGTAGTTACAGATCATTCACAGTATATAACACGATCGACGCACCCACGAAATCCCCTCCAGGTAATCCTTTGCTGCCGTTCCCGACTGTCGATATCTGCACTATCACATATCGAAAGAGTGTCGTCGGGCATGAAAGGAACAATGATAAGCATCCCAGGCCTCACAGTAAACATGCACCCTTGCAAAGCCAGCTGCTTTTATACTTTCCTCCGACAGAAGCGACAACGATGAGGCGCGAAGATGACTATATTGTTCTGGAGCTGATTATCCTGTGTTTCTTATGACCCGGTCTGGGAGGGGTGAGTTTAGCTTAAATTGGTTTGTGCACGGTATCTCTAGGAGTATCGTCGGAATACGTTAACAATAATGAAATTTGAATCATTTAGTCTGTCTTTTGGGAATTTGACAATGCTACCAGTCTCTCAGCAACGCCGCAGCCGCAACGGTGATAATATAATGATCGCCCGCCCTACACATTTGTTTTGGAAACTACAATGGGAGCACAAGTATTACAGCCGCCCGGTCTTTCCGCCATACACATCGTCAGTACCGAGCTCGTAGAAGGTCTTATCGTTTACGGTTTATGGAGTAAGACAAGTGGCTGGGAATTCACCTCACCAGCCAGCTTTCATAAGGCAATGGATGGCACACCTGCAACAGGCATCATTGGCTTCTATTTCATTTCATAATTTTATTAACTATCCAGTAGCTCTTGTGGGAGACCATTCAGCATGAGCAAATTCCTCTCACTCGCAAATTTACTAAATTCTTAGATATTTCCCATACGTTACGGTTGCTTCTATTCGTTATTCCTCAAGGACCCCAGTAGTAGCACGGTCTTTGTCAGCAGATTGGACCTGCCCCGCGTTTCAGGTACTGGCAGCACCGCGTTGTGCTCATTTATCTTATCTCTACTTCTCCCATTTGTAGACATCCTCAAACCTTACGTGACTGCAGGGCGCCACGACCTACAAGTTGAGACAGAACTCCCAATATCAACAGGATGGATTCCTCTTCACAATTCTGGGGTGAAGGTGAGCTTTTATCGCATTTTCAGTCAACTTTTGGGAAACCTCATCCCACCCCACGAAGACAAACTTCCGTTGCTAATTCAACTTAATTTGCTAGCTGGCTTTACCACGAAGGTCGACCCGGTCCGAGATGCTCTTTATAACTACGACGCCGATGCCCAGAAGGCAATTAACGATGACCGGCCATGGGCAAGGGACCCAAACTACTTCAAGTTGGTCCGCATCAGCGCAATCGCCCTCATCAAAATGGTGATGCATTCTCGATCCGGCGGATCTCTCGAAGTCATGGGTCTCATGCAAGGATATGTGGACGGAATAAGCCTTGTAGTCACAGATGCGTTTCGCCTGCCTGTGGAGGGCACTGAGACGCGAGTTAATGCCCAGGACGAAGCAAACGAGTATCTCGTGGAATACTTGAAGCTTTGTCGCGATCAAGGCCGCATGGAAAACGTCATAGGCTGGTACCACTCGCACCCTGGGTACGGCTGCTGGCTCAGCGGAATCGATGTTAGCACCCAGGCTATGCAGCAAACATTTAACGATCCATTTGTTGCCGTCGTCGTCGACCCGGACAGAACGATCAGTGCTGGGAAGGTGGAAATTGGGGCCTTCAGGACATACCCTGAAAACTACAGTGCTCCAGACGCCGGTTTAGGACGCTCCCCTGCGGTTGCATCGGATGGTTTCCAGTCTGTTCCACTGAACAAAGCAGATGATTTTGGAGCGCACTCAAGCCGCTATTACAGCCTGGAAATAGAGCACTTCAAGAGCTCCTCAGACGCACAACTACTCGACCTTCTCTGGAACAAGTACTGGGTTCAGACGCTTTCCCAGAGTCCCCTCCTCACTAACCGGGACTACGAAAACAAGCAGATTCTTGACCTTGGACAGAAAATCAAGGAAGTAACGGCCACCATACAACGTGTCGGTCGCAGTGGTGGTCAAAGTGGCAGTATCGGCGTTGGCCCGGCCTACGGCAGTGGTGGAATGGCGAGGAAATCTGTACAACAGGCATCCGAGAGAGTGGAGCACAACAGCAAAACTCTTGCGGCAAGAGAGAGGTCTGGCCTAATGGCCAGTGACATCAAATCGCGGATTTTCGATACCGACCCAGCCAGCATCTCCTGCACTCAGACCAGTAGAGAAACAGATACCGGCCGTGTGGCCACCACAGACATCTGTCAGCATGAAGGCCCCCTTTAATATCCAACGGGTTCTCGGCTCCCTCTACGACCGCCATCGGGGCAGATGTGCATCCCTACGACCGCCATCGGGGCAGATGTGCATCCTCCTCTTACAGCCATATAACAATGATGATTACGACAGTAATAGCAAAAACTCGATCCGCACATCTATCTATATAATAATGTGATGATCCGTGACTTTTAAAGTTTAATGTGGCGAATGAAGAATAGTGACAGCCCCATAGACATTGATGTACGCAAGGAATGTGATTGACTCCATATGTGACCTATATATATAAATCATTTAACAGGTGAAGAATTCGATAGCGCCTCGGCAACGGCTTTTGCCAGTTGAAGCCGTCTCAGTGTTTCGGTCCTGCCCAGGTAATTCATGAGGTGCGAAATCTGCGGTCCGTGGCTGAGACCGAGTAGAGCCCAACGAAGTAATTTGTAACCAGCCATTACCAGTGGACCCTCGGCTTCACAATAGGTGACACGCTTCGCGGTATCGTCAAGCAAGACTTGCATTGCGTCGACATTCCATCCCTTGCCGTCAACCTGGTCCAGTTGATCAGTGAAGTACCCCATGACATCAGCAATTGAAGAAAGCACTCCGTCGATGAAAAACCTGGCGGGGGTCGGAGGAAGACTACGATATGTCTTTTCCAAGTAAGCAGCCGGCGGTTGCCATACAAGATATCTGATTGCCTTAGCGAAACTGGGCGCAGTAACGGCCTCATTCCGGATATCCTGATAGCAGCACGAATTTGATCGCATGCAAGCGTATCGACTATAGTGCTGTCACCCGGGAATAAAGGCAATATGGGCTGCCCAAGCAAGGAATCAAGATCCTCACCCGCAGAATCATCTTGCAGGCCATCCGCCAACGAGCATTGTCTCTTAATCTCAGTCTCCCGTACCAACTGCAGAACGGGCTCAGTGATATACTGGTCGAGGATGAGGTTGTTCTCCGGCGAGGGGTTGCTGAGCGCCAATTGAATGTGCTTTTTGTGAAAGAATCCCAGCTTCTCCGCATTGACGATGATGTCTCCCTTCGTGAATTTCAGCCCGAACTATGTAATATGTTAGTAGCAAGTTCCAATTTCTCATTTGCGAGGCTGCGGGCTGCTCACATCCTTGACCATGTCCTCGAGGCTCATGACCCCCTTACTTGAAGGATTGGCAGGGTTCCATCCCAAAAGTGCGGAAAAGTTCAATAGTGCGCCTGGGGGTATCATGTCCCGCCTATACGAGTCGATGCCAATATCCATATTTCGTTTGCTCAATTTCTGCCGATTCGAATCGACAAGAAGACCGACATGAGCAAACTTAGGTGGCTCCCAGCCAAGGGCATTATATAAACTCACATGCTTAGCAGTTGATATGAGCCACTCCTATGGCGCATTGTTAGATATGATTGGCTTCTTTCCTACATAACACCGAACGCAGTTCGAACATTATGACACAGTCAAAATGGGCAGGGGGGCCTACTGCGCCGCGAATCACATGTGTGATCTCCATTAGGTGGTCGTCCACAACGTTGGCGAAGTGATATGTTGGAAAACCGTCGCTCTTCATAATAATGAAATGGTCTTCCGGCAATTTCTTCTTGTACAAACCGTACACAATGTCATGGACGGAGACTGGGGTAGGACTACTGCGAAATCTGACAGTATGTGCCTCACCCTTTGCGGCCCTCTCCGCTGATTCCTGGGCCGGGATAGATAGACAGATTCCCGGATACATACCAAACGTGCCGTCGGCTTCTAGTGTCTTTTGATGGTGTGCGCCCATGTCGTCGTGTGAGCAGAAACAACGGAAGGCTTTGCCCTCTTCTAGAAGACGATCCGCGTGCCGTTGGTATATATCAAGGCGCTCAGACTAAAATCAAATGTCAGGTATGTCACATCTAAAGTGCAGTCGTGGCATGCAACTATGTTCTCGCGGCCTACCTGCTTATACGGCCCGTACGGCCCACCCCGGTCGGGACCTGTCGAACTGTCAGAGAGTGTGCCGATCATAGATTTGAGGTTTCACGACCCTATCGTTGGTGTGGGCATCCTGACCTTCATCCCATGAAAGACCAGACCAGTTCAAGTCTTCGTACAAACGACTTTCTGCATCAGGGACAATCCGTGACTGGTTTCCGACCGTTGTTAGCGTATAGAAGTAAAACGATGGCCATTAAGAAGCGGGGAGATGAATGACTGCTAACCTGGTCTGTGTCTTCCAGCCTCAGTATAAATTGCCCATTAGTAGCGCGTGCTAAAAGGTAGTTATACAGCGCCGTCCGGAGGGACCCGAGGTGAAGGTAACCGGTTGGGGATGGAGCAAAACGCGTCCGCGCTGGCTTATCAGGAAGTCGCGCGTTGGCAGCGCGGCTGGGTCGCCGTGCCAGAAGAGGAGCAGTATGTGCAGCGGCGGACGAGTATGCCTTGGTGAGATAATTCACGCGGACAGCTTGTGCTCGCGTGCGGCACGAAAGGCACGCTGGCCGGCCTATCATAAAGATAGTGCCCATGAAGCTTCTTTTAGCAGCCATCGCGAGGCTTCCGCGTCCTGGTCCAGTGCCTTGCACACTGTCTTGTGGTAAGCTACGCTACGTGCGCAGTTGAGACACGCAGCCGTATATCGAGACGTGCTAGCCTGGTCGGTACGCGGTGAAAAGAACGAAGTTTGCAAGCGTGGCGTGTAGGTTTGCGAGATGTCAAATCTCTTATCTTATCTAGCGTTACAGCTCAGTACGATACCTAGCCTGCTACCCAGAGTGTTATTTTCCCACTAAAAATAGAATGTGCCGATGCCACACGGATGGCAAGAGCACTAAAGAAATTTGATATTCCTTGGAGTTTGTCACATATTCTAGTGGTCCCCTGCATGAGGAGAAATCGAGGGGAAAAAAAGTTTGCTTGATCTCACATACAAACCCAACGCTACAACACAGCCAAATCGATGCAGAACGAGGGCTGATCGCGGTACATAGCCTGAAATCTCTGCCGGACAATCTATTGACGGAACCTATAAAATATTTTGTCACTGGTCGTCCCAGATATACCGACACCCGTCAATCCCTTATCCCTATCAACACGACCTACGACAACGATGGACAGCGGTGGTCCGAAGAAGGCTTCCGGCGAGGACGAGGAGACAAATCTTTACGGTATGCCTAATCTAAGTTGCTGCTTGGTACATATCAGCACGAGAGTGCCAACTGCTGACATTGTTATTTAGAGCTTCTTGGTGTTGAGAAGACTTCGACAGCTGCAGAGATCAAGAAGGCGTATCGGAAGGTGAGACAATGGTGACTGCGATGGGCAGCGGGACTTTGGACATTGGATGCATACCCGGAATTTTTCGGCCGAGAAAGGGGCTTCCAGTAACTAATTGCAATGTCTGTATTTAGGCTGCGCTTCAGCATCATCCCGACAAGGTCCCCGAAGACCAGAGAGCGGAATCCGAAGTCAAGTTTAAAGCCGTCACCCAAGCATACGAAATTCTTCGCGATGACGAAAAGAGACAGCTCTACGACCAGTTCGGCATGGCGGCCTTCGATCCCTCCCGGGGCGCACCGGGTGATGGAGGTGTCGACCTAAATGATATGCTGGCACAGATGTTTGGCATGAACGTTGGTGGCGGCGCTGGTGGCCAGAGGCGGCCGAGGAAGGGCCGTGACGAGGAGCAGCAGTACAAGGTGACATTGGAAGAACTTTACAAGGGCAAGACTGTAAAGTTTGCAGCAAATAAGCGTGTGATCTGCAGTGTATGCAAGGGTTCGGGCGCAAAAGAAAAGGTGAAGCCGCAACAGTGTGATCGTTGCAAGGGTGCCGGAGTACGGGAGGCTTACCGCCAGGTTGGTCCGGGCTTAGTCCGCCAGGAGCTGCTGCCCTGTGACAATTGCGAGGGCACGGGGATGTTTATTAAGGAAAAGGACCGCTGCAAGAAGTGCAAAGGAAAGAGAACCGTGGAGGAAACGAAAGCGCTGGAGATTTATATCCCTCGGGGATCCATGCAGGGCGAGCGCATCGTTCTTGAGGGTGAGGCAGATCAGTTCCCTGACCAGATTCCGGGCGACATCGTCTTTACTCTGGTAGAGGAGCCGCACGAGGTCTTCACTCGTGTTGGCGACGATCTGTCAGCCGAGCTGGATGTGACTTTAGCAGAAGCATTGACCGGTTTCTCTCGGGTTGTGCTAAAGCACCTCGACGGGCGAGGCATTCACCTTGAACACCATTGCGGCAAGATCTTCCAGCCTGGCGAGATACTTAAGATCGCGGGAGAGGGCATGCCCAGGAAACGTGGCGATGAAAGGGGAGACCTCTACTTGAGCGTGAAGGTTGCATTTCCCAAGGCAGGCTGGCTTCCGAACGATGCCGCTTATGATACACTCCGGCAACTTCTCCCGCCTCCAGAGCCACTGATATCTGCCGAGGAGGTTGACGAGGTTGAGTACGAGGCCGACGCGGATATTGAGCAGGTAAGTTTGTTCATAAACGTTCCCCCCGGCGTGTATTCTAACTAATCACATTTTAGATGGGCGGTCGTTCGGTCATCCAAGACCGGGTATGGTCTGGGAAGATGAGGACGATGATGACAACCAGGGCGGTCCCCAATGTGCAACACAGTGAGGTCATCGTAGACTTTCGAGGCGCTAAAAATAGTTAGAAGTTTTATATAAAAATAAAAATAAAGTGTTTATATAAAGAAGGGGGTGCTGAAATGGCACTATCTAAAAGGGTAATAGTCTTTATTAGGCAGGGTTAGAAATTAATATATTTAATTTATTATTTTAAGAAAAAAATATTAAATTTGAACTCGGTTATATAAATATTTATAAAATTATTAATTAATATTAAAAGGGAGGTAAATCGTCCCCGTACGACGCGTTATAATTATATAATTAAATATAACGCGGTACGGCCTTTTAAGTTATTATTATTATTATAATTTAAATATTACGGCGGCGAAGCCGCCTTCCTTAAAGGTATATATATAACGAGGGTACCGTATTATTATTAACTTTATATATGAAATTTTTAATAACACTTATATTCGAGGATATATATAAGGGGGTTTAACGGTGAAACCGTAAAACTAATATAAAGAGAGTAAGAAAAAAGAATAAATATAAAAGGCTAACTAACTTATATAATATTCTTATATAAAGTAAAACCTAAACCTTATAAAACTACCACTCGGTTACCGACCGGTAACTAATAAGGTCCACCTAAGAAAGAGATACGAGATAAGATATAATAAAGGCGGGAGCCGCTTAAAGTTATAACCTCTTAGCCGGATAATTACTTAACGTTATCCGATTAAGTCGGGTTAAGTTTTAAAGAGATTTTACGAATAAGGGACTAGTAATTAATTAGAATATTAAAGGCGATCGGTCGTTATTTAAGTTCGTTAAAACGTAAAAGGAAAAAACTTTTTATTATATTAAACGGGGAGTAATATTCTTTTTTTAATAAAGGCGACGGTTCGTAAAATAAATACCGAGTTTTTTCGAAAAAAAAAAATTTAAATTTATTAATTATTAATTTATTATAAAAAACTTTATAAATATATTATATTATATATATATATATATATATATTTAATCTTTTAATTTTATTATTAAACCTTTTTATATTTTTTTTATTTTTATTTTTTTATTTAGTTTAAAGAGATATTTAAAAAATAAACTTAAAAAATAAACTTTTATAATTTTATTAAAATTAATTATTAATTAATTTTACTCCGGTTAATTATTAACTTTATATTTTAAAAATAAAGGAAGTCGTATAACCAAAAATAATACCCGGTTAACCGTAATAATTATACTTTTACGCCCGGAAGGTTTTATAAATTAAACTCTTTTCGAAGGACCGCCGTTTAATAAAAATATTAATAATAAATTTACGATAAATAAGTTTATATAAATTATATTATTTATATTCGCGGAGGTCCGCCGTAAATCCGAACCCTTTAAGTCGATAAATTATTTAAAAAAAAATAAGTTACTTTAATATAATATAAATAAACTTAAGTCCGACGTTACGACGGGAGATATTAAAAAATAAATCTTTATAATCGAAAGCGTTTATTAAACGATTACCCGTCGAGGTACGTTCGACGAGTTTAAAACTATTTAAACGATTACTTAATTAATTATAAATTAAACCGCCGATTAACGTAAATACGTAAATAACCGCTATTATATAAATACCGACTTTTCGTTAATTTAAATAAGTTTCGTATAATTTTATTAACGTAATTATTTAAACGTTTAAGTTTAAACTTATCGTTTTTTCGAAAAACTCCGAAACCTTTATTAAAATAATAATACCCTTATAATATATTAGTAAAAATACGATAACTTATATTATAAAGTATTATATAATATATAATTATTTATATTTTTTAATTATTTCGCGTAAAACTTTTAATATTAATTAAATTACGACGTTTAATAATAATATTAAAATTAAATAATTAGTCAAAAATTTAATAACGTTAAAAAAATCACCGAAGTTTACGAGTAATATTAAAATTAATATAAATAATATAAACGTAAAAGCGAGGCGGACGGTTAACGATTAAACGTTGAACTTTTACGTTTTTTAAAAAAAAAGCCGTTTTAATTAAAAAGAAGGAAAATTACCCGGTAAAACGTCGAACGGTAATTAATTTAAGTTTACTCCTTCGAAAAAATATAATCTTTTATTAATTATTATTTATAATTATTATTATAAAAATAGTTTTATAAAAGTAAATAATTATTTTAAAAAGAATAACTTTTAACGAATTATTAAAGTTTAATTTTATTCCTTTCGTTAATTAACGACGGAACGGGTTATTATTTTTAAAGAAAAAGCGGAAAATTAAAAGCGTTAATAAAAAATATTTTAACTTTAATAACGTTTTACGAACCGTTTTAAAATAAAGGTTATATTCCGCCCCGTATATTTACGACCGCCGTTTATATAACGAGGTTTAAAAAGATATATTTTATAAAAATCTAAATAAATATTATAATTAACGTTAATATTATTAATATTAATTTTACCCGATTTTTATATTTATAACGAAGTTACGATTAATCGCCGTTTAATTTTAATGAGTCCGAAAAAGTCGAAATATTTATTTTTAACGTATACGATATAATTTTTATTATAATAGACCGATATTTTATTAATCGGAAAATTAAATAATTCTTCTTCACCGCCGAACGATCGCCGGACGAATCGCCGATTCTTTTTAATTACGAGGGGATAAATATAACTAATAGTAATATTATTATTAACGCGCCGTTTAATATTTAATATTTTTAAGTATATTAAAGTAAACCGGTAAAGTATTTTTAAGGAAGATTATTCGTTAATAAAACGGTAAATATCGTTTATATTAATAATATATAATTAAGGGAGTTAAAGTTATATTTACGTTAAATTAACGACGACTTTATTAAGTTTACTTTATTAACCGATTGATTACTTATTTATTTTTTATTATTTATTAACGTTTTTAACGGTAAAATAATTAAACGCTTTTTTATATTCGAAAGGGTTAAGTACGTAATTAATTTAAAAGGAGGATAAAGCCCGCTTTACGGCCTTATTTATCAAATCTCGTTAATATAATTAACGACGTTTTATTAATATATCGTAAGTAAAGTAAAAAACGGGTGTATTTAATTAAGTTTTAATTTTATTAATACTTTAATTATTTTTATAATTAAAAAAAACTGTACTTTTCGGTTATACGTTAATTATTAAACGTTAAATAAAATTACGAAGAAGAATCGTTACTTACTCCTTTTAATTAATAAAATCCTCGGATCGTTATATAACGCCGTCCTTTTTTCGAAAATTAACTTTAACGAGGCTTATTACCGTTTACGTATTAAACGCGGCGATAAATAAAAGACCGTTTTCCTAATAAAATATAATCTTTTTAAATATAAAGTTATATTATTTAAGTTTATTAACGCGTTAATTATTTTTTAAATATATATATATAAAAAATATTAACGGAATTGATTAATATTTTTTATTTCGTTTACTTCGACGATATTTTAATTTTCTTTAAGTCCGCCGAGTAATATAAATATTGTTTCCGATAAGTTTTCGAAAAATTAAAAGAATATAACTTATACGTTAAATCATTAAAATATAATTTTATTTATTAAAAATTAATTTCCTTAAATTTATAATTAATATTAAAAGACTTAAAATAAACTTAAATAAAGTCCGTATTATAACCGATTAGCCGGTATTAATTACGGTAAAAGATATATAATCTTTTTTTAAATTTACGAACTCTTACCGGCGTTTTATCGTTAAGTATTCGAAGGTCGTTCGTTTATTAATAAACCTTATTAAAATAAAAGGGTAATTATTACGCACGAGGCGCGGCCACGGCTAGTATCGAAATACTAGGCAGCGGCGATGTAAGGCAAAGGCGAGGGCATAACGGTTTCATAAGACTTCGTGACAGTATAAGGGTGCGATGTGAGCGACCAAGAAATAGAGTAAAATAATATATGATTGATGATTAAGTTAAAGGACTATTGCGTATGGGAGAAAAGCCACTTATACCCCTTGGTGCGGCCTGGGAAGGCCGCGCCACGTGACAGCTAGTGGCATAGCTGTCACGTGTCGTACGGGAAGGTAGTTAGTAACTGCCTTCCTCGTAATAGTAATTATTATTTATTTAAAACGAGGAAGTTAACGTTATATTTAACGACCTTAAATAAAAATTTTAATCGGCGTTTATTTTACGATACTATTACGTACGAGGCGCGGCCACGGCTAGTATCGAAATACTAGGTAACGGCGATATAAAGTAAAGGCGAGGGTATAACGGTTTTATAAGACTTCGTAATAATATAAGGGTGCGATATAAACGACTAGAAGATAAGTAAATAAAGTAGTAATTAATTAATTAAGCTTAAGAATTATATACGTAAGAGAAAAACCTTTTATATCCCTTAATACGGCCTAGGAAGGCCGCGTTACGTAATAACTAGTAATATAATTATTACGTATTATACGGGAAGGTAATTAATAATTACCTTCCTCGTAATATCTCCCGCGGAGGCGGAAAAAATATTCTCCCGTCCCGTTTTAAAATCTTACCGTAAAAGATACGTAAGAAAAAACTCTTTATTACGGAAAATATAAGCCGAATAATTACCTTTTATAACGGTTATCGGATAAAAAAAATAATATAAAAGAAACTTAATAATAAAAAATAAAAATAAAAAATAAATAACGCGTTAAAGAAATAATAAGAATTATTAATTATTATCGAGAGTTTAAAGTATTAATGATATTACTTAAACGGTATATAATATATATAAACTTTTTTAAAGTTTTAATATATTATCGTTAATTAAAAAGTATTTTAATTTATAAAGTCGTAAACGGAGGGTATTTCGCGGCTTACCGAGGTATTAACGTTATTTATCGGTGTTACTTTTTTTATTATTATTATAATTTTAACGTTACGGCGGTAAAGCCGCCCACCTCCTTAAAGGTATATAACGAGGGTAACGCACTAACTAGCTCTAAATATATAAAACTAACGGTTTATTACCTTTATTCGAGGAAATACCTATTTAGCGTACTTAAAATATAAGCGATTTAGTCCGTAATTTAACCCTCCGGTCGGTTAATATTCGGTTACCATTTTTAAACGGGCGCTCGCGGGGAGTGCCAAGACTTTTTATAGGTATAATAATAAAAGAAAAAAAAAAGCGGGAAAGAAAGTAAAGAAAAATAAAGGAAATAAGGGGGTATAAGGGTATAAGAGCGGTCTTTATATTATCTTATAACCGGGGCGACGGCGTTAAGATAAAGTAAAAAGTTATATAACTTCTTAACGAGTATTTTTAAAAAGTTAAGTCTCTCCTCCGGGCGTCGGGGTACCGGGCGTAGGTCTTATCCCTTTATCGTAATATTTTAAGCCCGTTTAGCCCGGTAGTAATAAATAATATAGTTTAAGGTCTTCGCTTAACCGTAAGTATATTTATTTTATATAATAATATACGGGTAAAAACGCTTATAATATTAAGTATAATCTTTATAATTAATTTTAATAATTAATAAAATATATAATTTCGCTCGGAGGAGCGAAAGCTCGGGAGGCCTTCGAATAAAATAAGTTAAGTTTTAACGGTTATAAAATTTTAATAAGTTTTTATATATACGCTCTTAAAGGACCGTCGTTATATAACGTAATTTATTAACGGTAAACGCTTTAAGGCCGTTATAACTTAATCCGTTAAACTCGTTATTTACCGGCGTTTAATAACCGGCCTTTATTAATTCGTTAGTTTTTTCGTTACCGTTAATATTTATATATCCGGGTATTTACCGGATAATAATCGGGTGGGTCGCGAAGAGCCGGTAAAGTTATAAAAATATATTTTAAAAAGTTAACGGTACCCTCCCTCGTAACCCCCGAATTACCGCCGTATTATTTAAATATAATTAAATTTTATTTAAAAGTAAACCCTCTTTAATCCGGAGTATTTATTATAATCCCCGTAAAGCTCCCGCCGCCTCGGCGTCGAAAACCTTTATAATTTAATAAAGTTATTTATATCCGTATATTAACTTTTATTTTACCGTTTAAATTAAATACCCGTAATTATAATATATATTACGTATATTACTTAATTCGGTTAACCCCGTAAATAAACCTTTTTATAAACTTTCCTTTTATTAAATTATTAAGTTTATTACGGTAAACCCCTTTTAAAAACCCTTTATTTAAAATTTATTTAAATAAATTATTAAGTCGTCCGTTAAAAAAGTAATAATTTACGCGCGGAATTATATTATAATATTTTTTTTATTAAAGTTACCCGTAAACTCCTTTAAATAACTACGGGTATAATATAAAAGTACGATTTTTTACCGTATAATTAAGTTAACGAACTCCGCGAGGAGTTATAATTTTATTCGGCGTATAAAAAAAAAGTTATAACCTTTTCCTTTAACGTTAAGTGGAATTTTCGCCCGGCGGGCGAGGGGGTACGACTCTTCGACCGTCGAAATTCGTAATACTTATTATATTTTTACTCGTTCGAAGGCGAGCTCTCCGGTTAATAAACTTAAGTTTTTAAATAACGAATATTTCGGAGTCGTCCGTTATATTAATAAAATAACCCGCGTTACGGTAAATAAGGTATTATAAACTTAATTTACGTATTACCCCTTTTTTAACGATACGAGTTTTTTTTTACTTTTATTAACGGTAAGGCGGAGGCGTTTAATATATTACGCCCTCGAAACGTAAACGGTACGGCCCCGTTACGAATTTTATTAATAAAAATTAAGTATTTAACGATTTTTATCGCCCGGTAACCTTTTTTTATTATATATCTTTTAAAATTAAAATATTTATCGAATTATACCTTTAATTAACGTAATATTAAATAAAAAACCGTCGTTATAAAAAAAGGAATTAACGTAATTATTAAGTTACCGGTAATAAACGAGGGATTTTTTTTATAACGTTTACGAGTTAAATAAATTATTTTAAAATTTTCCGATATAAATATTATTTTATTTAAAGCTCCTTAATAAAGTGACCCCGCGAAGTTATTTTTTAAATATTTAATATTTTCGTAAATAAATTTCGACGCCGGTATAAATAAATATCGTTAACGTAACCGAAGCGGAGTAAAGGATCTTTCCGTAAAATTTCGGCGATATATAATATATAAAGGATAAACGAGAGTAATAATTTTTATAAAGTCCCGTACTCGACCGTCGTAAATATTATAATATACTCGTTAAGTTTAACGTATACTCGCCGCCGGTTAAAAAAGTGGCGGATAAATCGAAGAAAAGAGTCCGGTTAACCGTCGTTATATATTTATACGAGGAGGCGGCGTAATAAAAGCGTATCGAATACGCTTTAAATATTAATAATTATTACGGTAACTTTTTATTATTTCGAGAAGGTAACTTTTACGTCGTATATAAACGCGGCGATAAAGTTAATTCCTCTTCGTTTAAATAATACCTTAACGTATTAAATATACCTTAAATATTAATAATTATTATAGTAACTTTTTATTATTTTAAAAAAGTAACTTTTATATTATACGTAAACGCGGCGATAAAGTTAATTCCTTTTCGTTTAAGTAATACCCCGGTATATTAAGGAGAGATAATATTATATTAAAGTACCGTTTATACGATCCGGCGGGCGAGTAAACGTTTAAAGCCTTTAATAACGTATAAAATAAATATAATAAACTATTACGTTTTAAAAAAGGTTTAATTTCGTTTCCCTCCCTTTAATAATATAATTACTTCGGCCTCTCTTTATATTTATAAGAAATAACCGTATTAAAAATACTTTTTATAAAACGTATTTAACGGCTCCGCGAAATAATTTTAAATAACTTTTAATAACTTAATTATAACGTCGTTAATACTTAAAATAATAATAAAAATATTAATTATACTTTCCTAGATTTCTTCGTCGTTAATACTTAAGTTTTAAAGGAGGGTAAAACCTTTCTACGAAAGTTTAAAGGGGTCCGTTCATAAGTTATCCTCCGTTATAAAACGTTTAAAGATAATATCTTTTAAGGCACTAACCTTATTTAATATTATAATATATATCCGGTCGCCGATAATAACCGGCGGGGTTTTATAACGCGGTTATAACCCGTATTATTAAATTAAACGGTAAACTTTAACTTTATTCGCGGCCTCGTTTATTATTAACGTTTAATAACCCCGTTTTACTTTTCGTATTATAAAAGTTTACTTTCTTTATATCTTTTAAAAGTCCTTTAAAGAAATACCGTTATTATTTTTAAGCCGCCGGGCGGTTTTTATAATAATATACGCCTCTTTATAAACCGGGGTTTATTATAATTAACTCCGTTCCTTTTATAAGTTTATCCGTTTAATATTATTAAGGGCTTCTTTTAACGCGCGGCGGATCGTTATAACGCCGTTTTTTAACTCGACCTTAATAAGTTAAGGAGATAAAGTTTAAGGCGGCGGTTACGACGCGGCCCACCGTACGGCCGGTACGGGACCCCCGACCCGACGTATATATTAAAGTTTTACCCGAACCCCCTTTATTATTTTAACTATTAAGGCCCGTATAAGGCCGACACTTAAAATTACCCGGTATAATTAAAGATAAAGGGTAATATTATTTACCGCCCGTTTAAAGCCGTATTAAAAAGTATTTATAAAAACGGCGCCCGTATAACTTAAATAAACTTAAAATATATTAAAGCCCGGCTTATTATTACGATAAATATATAAAAGGCCCCTTAAATAAATATACCCGTTATATAAAATAACGAACCGTATAACCCCCTCCCCGCTTAAGCCTTAAAGTTTATCTCGTTAAACCCCTCGTCGGACTCGGATAATAATTTAAAGGATATAAACGTAAAAAAAGACGCCCGTTACGTAACGCTTAAAAAATAAATAACCGCTTTTAAAACCCCTTTAAAGCGTATTACCCCGGCCCTCGTTAAGGCCGGCCGTTTAAATACCCGGACGATTATTTTTAATAAATTTAAAATTATTAAAAGAGGTTAATTAAACTCCCGGCTTACTCGTAAAAAGATTATAATTTATAATAATTTAAATATTACTTCGATTTCCGCCGACTTATTCTCCCCCCCTTTTATATTTAAATATTTAAAGAAAGTATATTAAAAGCTTATAATTACGCGTCGAACGTTTAAAATAACGTAAATAAACGTTAACCGAAGTTCGTATAAAAAAAATATTTTTTTAAAGTTATATTATTAAGCTTTTATTAACCTCGTTTATTTATAAAAATTATATACCCGGACACCCTTTTTTATATTTACTTACTTTAATTACGAAACTTATTTATTAATAACGGCGTAAAAAAATATACGAATATACGAGTAAAATAAGCCCGTATTATAATTTATATCTTAAAACGGTTAAGTTTAATCGTTAATCTCCCCCGTATTTATTACTCGAAGGATATCCTTTAAATTAAAGTTAATAATATAATTATATTAAATATTTATAAAAGTATTAATAAACTCCGTACGCTTAATTATACTTATATACTTATATTATTAACACGTTTTATTATTAAAGGAGACTTTAACCTTAATTACCCCCGTTTCGAGTTAAACGTACGCCCCGCGAAGGACGAATAAAGGCTCGTCGCGTAAATAAATAAAACCGGCCTTATTTATATAAAGTAAATTAAACGGGCGACTTATAATAACGGATACGTTATAAACCTTACTTTTAATAACTTATTATTCGTTATAATAAAAATTAATACTTTATTTAAAAGTAACTTTAATTATTATACTTAATTAATATTTATCTTTAAAGTATAAAAGGCCTCGATAATACGAAAAGGGAAAACGATTTTAAAAAATAAAATCTTAAACTACGTTATAACCTCTTAAGGCGGCGGTAAATATACGTATTATAATAACCTTAATAATTATTATTATAAAAACGGATTACGGAACGTTATAAGTAATATTTAAAGGGTCGGCTCGTATTAAAAAGCCGGAAAAATTAAACCGGCCGGTCGAAGGAGACGAGCTAGGCCCTTATCTCGTTAAAGGAGTCGTATAAACGGCGAGTTTTAATAACTTTAATAAGTTTATAACCGGTTTAAGTAACCGCGTCTTCGGAGATTAAGGTAAAAATATTATAAGTATTATTAATAAAGTATTATTTTACGTAATAGTTAACGTTTTATATTAAATAATTATATTAAACGGTGTTAACTTTTAAAATAATAATTTAAATATTTTTAATAATTATAAAAGCCTTTTTAAAAAAAAGGGTACGAATAATATTATTATTAAAGTATAAGGCTTAACCCGTAATTATTAAAGTAACTTTAAGTACGTTAATTAATATAAAGTTAACCGTTATAATTATAACGGACTTAAACTTATATAAAGTATTAAAAAGTAACTTTATTAATAAGTTTAAAAAAAATACGTTTATTTCCGTTAAAAATAACGTTATTTTTATAACTTAAACTTATAATAATTAAAGTTATAATTAATATAATTATTATAACCGGTTTAACTAATAATTTAAAAATACCCGGGCGGTTCGTTTATATACCCCCGGGGGCTTTTACGAAAACGAGACGGTAATTTTATATTATATACGGTTTATTAAAGTCGAGAGTTTTAAAGTAATTAATAAACGAGTAAATTATATCGTTAACCGAGTTTTTAATAAAGTTATCCGTAAATATCCGTAAATACGCTTTTAAAACGTTAAATACCGAGGTAATAATAAAGCGTTTCTTATTTAAAGTTACTTATTATTTATCGAGTTAAACGTTTTAAAAAAAACGGCGATTAAGTAACTAGTATTATTAATATTAATATTTAGGGTTATAAATTAATTCTTCGACGTAATTAAGTCCGGCGTTAATATTTCGGTATTAAGTACGTAACGCGAGTAACTTAAGTTATAAAGGGAGGCGGTAACCGGTAACTTCGTATATTATACTATAATAATTTTACGTGTCGTCGGGGTCGTTAACGTACGCGCGCCGCCGCCGGAGCCGTCACCGGTATTAACGGGCGGCCCGCGGCGAAGCGGTGTTATATTGACGGGAAAGGGGTAAAAGTGGGGGTTAGCCGTAATACGTGATATAATTAGTTGGATGGTAAAGGTGTTATTAAGAAAAATTTTTAAGGAAGGATAATTAAACGATATATTTTATCGTACCGAAACTTAATTTATTAATTTATTATATTAATTAAGTTTATTACGTCCTTTTAACGGATTTCTCGTTATAATTATTAAACTTCCGTGACCCTTTTATTATTTTTTACTAAAGTTAATAAGTTTATAAAGTTAAAGGGACGGAATCTTAAGATAAACTCGTTTAGTAAATAACCGACGGGAGAGGAAACCGTATCATTAAATTAAAATTATAATACGGGATAACGGAAGTTTAAGGCGTATCGGGATACTTAATATAATAAAAACGAATAATAATCTTTACCGTTTAATTCTTCCGTTTTAAATAAACCGTTTATTTAAACGTAATATATTATAAATATTAATAAGGATACCTTAAGCCGTCGAAAAAGCTCGGTTTATAAGTCGGAAACGAATTTTTTATCGCGATTATTAATAATTCGTTTCGGGATACTTTAATTTACTCTTAAAAATCTACGAAGTAGTTATATTACTTATTCGTTAATACCGTAATATTAACTTCCGGGTACGAGGATTATTTTTTTAAAGAATTTATAAGTAACCGTATAAAAAGTATTTAATATATCGAAGCCCTTTAAATATTATAAAGTATAAATAATAAGTACTTTTAATAAAGTAAGTATAAAATTTATAATTACGGTATAATAAAGAAGGTCGTAGGAAGTAATAAGTTAAAGTTACCCGGCGGGGCGTAACTTTAAAGTTTAATTCGTTTAATATACCGGGTAGTAATTAATATACGTACGTATTTTCTTACGTTTACGCCGTATAAAAATATTATCGAATAATACCGTTATATATCCTTTATTAAAATAATACGTATTATCGTAAGTTATTTTAAGAATTTCCTTTTTTATAAACGTAAGTATATATAAAGTTAAATTATTATACTTTAAAACGTAATAAAGTAATTAATTAATAAGTCGTTATAACGTTTAATAACGTTCCGACCGTTTTTTTCTAACCGGGATTAACGTAACTATCCTAGTTTAATTCCTAACTAATAATATCCTTTACCGGTGGCGCTCCTTATTAAAATTACTTTTTAACGGCCTCCGCGGCTTTCGTTTTTTTTAACCCGGGTAACGTATCGTAATACCCTCCGTAAGGGACGGAAGATACGATCGGTTTTATACGTTAAAATTAAGCGAAATTCGTCTAATAATTATATTACCGTCTCGTTATTTATTTACGAGGAGATAAAATACCGGTATTAATATTCGGCCTTTATTAGGAGAAGTAAAGTAGGCGGCGGTACGTTTATTTCCTTTTTAGGCGTATAAACTTAAAAGCCTTTAATATAATATACGATAAAATATTTAATATAAATAACTTTTTCGAGGATATTATTATTAACCGGTATATTATTTATAATTTACGTCGGAAGCCGTAATAAGGTATCCGGGATAATTATTATTATTATTATTATTATTATTATTATAATTTTAACGTTACGGCGGTAAAGCCGCCCACCTCCCTAAGGGTATATAACGAGGGTGACGCACTAGCTAGCTTTAAATATATAAAACTAACGGTTTATCACCTTTATTCGAGGAAATGCCTACTTAGCGTACTTAAAATATAAGCGATTTAGTCCGTAATTTAACCCTCCGGTCGGCTAATATTCGGCTACTATTTTTAAACGGGCGCTCGCGGGGAGTGTTAAGACTTTTTATAAGTATAATAATAAAAGAAAAGAAAAGAGTAAGAACGAAGAGTAAAAAAAATAAAAGAAATAAGGGGGTATAAGGGTATAAGAGCGGTCCTTATATTATCCTTATAACCGGGGCGACGGCGTTAAGATAAAGTAAGAAGTTATATAGCTTTTTAACGAGTGTTCTTAAAAAGTTAAGTCTTTTTTCCGGGCGTCGGGGCACCGGGCGTAAGTCTTATCCCTTTATCGTAATATTTTAGGCCCGTTTAGCCCGGTGGTAGTAAACGATATAGTTTAGGGTCTTCGCCTAGCCGTAGGTATATTTATCTTATATAACGATATACGGGTAAAAGCGTTTATAATACTAGGTATAGTTTTTATAACCGGTCTTAATAATTAATAAGATATATAACTTCGCTCGGGGGAGCGAAAGCTCGGGGGGCCTTCGAATAAAATAAGTTAAGTTTTAACGGTTATAAAATTTTAATAAGTTTTTATATATACGCTCTTAAAGGACCGTCGTTATATAACGTAATTTATTAACGGTAAACGCTTTAAGGCCGTTATAACTTAGTCCGTTAAACTCGTTATTTACCGGCGTTTAATAACCGGCCTTTATTAATTCGTCGGCTTTCTCGTTACCGTTAATACTTATATATCCGGGTGTTTACCGGATAATAATTAAGTGGGTCGCGAAGAGTCGATAAAGTTATAAAAATATATTTTAAGAGGTTAACGGTACCTTCCTTCGTATCCCCCGGATTACCGCCGTATTATTTAAATATAATTAAATTTTACTTAAGGGTAAACCCTCCTTAATCCGGAGTATTTATTATAATCCCCGTAAGGCTCCCGCCGCCTCGACGTCGAAGACTTTTATAATTTAATAAAGTTACTTATATCCGTATATTAACTTTTACCTTACCGTTTAAATTAAATACCCGTAATTATAATATATATTACGTATATTACTTAATCCGGTTAACCCCGTTAATAAACCTTTTTATAAACTTTCCCTTTATCGAATCGTTAAACTTATTACGGTAAACCCCTTTTTAAAATTTATTTAAAATTTATTTAATAAATTATTAAGTCGTCCGTTAAAAGAGTAATAACTTACGCGCGGAATTATATTATAATATCCTCTTTATTAAAGTTACCCGTTAACTCCTTTAAGTAACCGCGGGTATAATATAAAGGTACGATTTTTTACCGTATAATAAGGTTAACGAACTCCGCGAGGAGTTATAATTTTATCCGGCGTTAAGAGGGGAGGTTATAACCTTTTCCCTTAACGTTAAGTGGAATTTTCGCCCGGCGGGCGAGGGGGTACGACTCTTCGACCGTCGAAATTCGTAATACTTATTATATTTTTACTCGTTCGAAGGCGAGCTCTCCGGTTAATAAACTTAAGTTTTTAAATAACGAATATTTCGGAGTCGTCCGTTATATTAATAAAATAACCCGCGTTACGGTAAATAAGGTATTATAAACTTAATTTACGTATTACCCCTTTTTCGACGATACGAGTTTTTTTTTTTTTTTACTTTTATTAACGGTAAAACGGAGGCGTTTAATATATTACGCCTCCGAAGCGTAAAATATTAAAGGTAAAATATATTATATAATTATATTTCGAAACGTAAACGGTACGGCCCCGTTACGAATTTTATTAATAAAAATTAAGTATTTAACGATTTTTATCGCCCGGTAACCCTTTTTATTATATATCGTTTAAAATTAAAATACTTATTAAATTATACTTTAAATTAACGTAATATTAAATAAAAGACCGTCGTCGTAAAGAAGGGAACCGGCGTAATTATTAAGTTACCGGTAATAAACGGGGGATTCTCTTTATAACGTTTACGAGTTAAGTAAATTATTTTAAATTTCTTTAGTATAAATATTATTTTATTCGTAGCTCCTTAATAAAAAAGCCCCGCGAAGTTATTTTTTAAGTATTTAATATTTTCGTAAATAAATTTCGACGCCCGGTATAAGTAAATATCGTCGGCGTAACCGAAGCGGAGTAAGGGGTCCTTCCGTAAAATCTCGGCGATATATAATATATAAAAGATAAGCGAGAGTAAGTAATTCTTTATAAAGTCCCGTACTCGACCGTCGTAAATATTATAATATACTCGTTAAGTTTAACGCGTACTCGCCGCCGGTTAAGGAAGTGGCGGATAAGTTAAAAGAGTCCGGTTAACCGTCGTTACGTATTCGTACGAAGAGGCGGCGTAATAAAAGCGTATTAAATACGCCTTAAATATCGGTAATTATTACGGTAACTTTTTATTATTTCGAGAAGGTAACTTTTACGTCGTACGTAAACGCGGCGATAAGGTTAACTCCTTTTCGTTTAAGTAATACCCCGGCGTATTAAGAGAAGATAATATTATATTAAAGTACGTTTATACGATCCGGCGGGCGAGTAAACGTTTAAGGCCCTTAACGACGTACGAAATAAGTATAATAAACCGTTACGCCTTAAAGGAGGTTTAATCCCGTCTCCCCCCTTTTAATAATATAATTACTTCGGCCTCTCTTTATATTTATAAAAAATAAACGCGTTAAAGGTACCTTTTATAAAGCGTACTTAACGGCTCCGCGAAATAATTTTAATAACTTTTAATAACTTAATTATAACGCCGTCGGTACTTAAAAGTAATAATAAAAATATTAATTATACTCTCCCGGATTTCTTCGTCGTTAATACTTAAGTTTTAAGGGAGGGTAAGGCCTCTCCGCGGGGGCTTAAAAAGGTCCGTTTATAAATTATCCTCCGTTATAAAACGTTTAAAAATAATATTTTTTTAAGTTTTAACTTTATTTAATATTATAATATATATCCGGTCGTCGATAACGACCGGCGGGGTTCCGTAACGCGGTTATAACCCGTATTATTAAATTAAACGGTGGACTTTAATATTATCCGCGGCTTCGTTTATTATCGACGTTTAATAACCCCGTTTTACTTTTCGGATTATAAAAGTTTACCTTTTTTATATTTTTAAAAGTCCTTTAAGGAAATACCGTTATTATTTTTAAGCCGCCGGGCGGTTTTTATAATAATATACGCCTCTTTATAAGCCGGGGTTTATTACGGTTAACTCCGTCCTTTTATAAGTTTATCCGTTTAATATTATCGAGGGTTTCCTTTAACGTTCGGCGGATCGTTATAACGCCGTTTTTTAACTCGACCTCCGTAAATTAAGGAAAGATAATATTATATTAAAGTGCCGTTTATACGATCCGGCGGGCGAGTAAGCGTTTAAGGCGGCGGTTACGACGCGGCCTACCGTTACGGCGTAATTTAAGATTTTATTTTTTAAAATTATTTTCCCCCTTCGTATCGTCGGGGCCTTTTATACTTAAAGGATAAGTATTAATTAAGTACGGTAGTCGGAGTTACTTTTAAGTAAAGTATCGATTTTTATCGTAATAAACGGTAAGTTATTAAAGGTAAAGTTTATAACGTATCCGTCGTTATAAGTCGCCCGCCTAACTTACCTTATATAAATAAGGCCGGCCTTATTTATTTACGCGACGAGCCTTTATCCGCCCTTCGCGGGGCGTATATTTAACTCGAAGCGGGGGTAATTAAAGTTAAAGTTTCTTTTAATAATAAAGCGCGTAAATAATATAAGTATATAAATATAATCGAACGTACGGGGTTTATTAATACCCTTATAAATATTTAATATAATTATATTATTAACTTTAATTTAAAGGATATCCCTCGAATAATAAGTACGGGGGAGGTTAACGGTTAAACTTAACCGTTTTAAAATATAAATTATAACGCGGGGTTTATTTTACTCGTATATTCGCGTATTTTCTTACGCCGTTACCGGTAAGTAAGTTTCGTAATTAAGGTAAGTAAATATAAAAAAGGGGGTCCGGGTATATAATTCTTATAAATAAACGACGTCGACGAGGGTTTAATAATATAACTTTAAAAGGGTACTTTATTTATACGAGCTCCGGTTAACGTTTACTTACGTTACTTTAAACGTTCGCGCGAAGCCGTAAGTCTTTAATATACCTTTTTTAAGTGTTTAAGTATAAGGGGGGGGGAGAATAAGTCGGCGGAGATCGAGGTAACGTTTAAGTTATCGTAAATTATAATTTTTTTACGGGTAAGCCGGGAGTTTAATTAACCTCTTTTAATAATTTTAAATTTATTAAAGGTAATCGTCCGGGTATTCGAGCGGCCGGCCTTAACGGGGGCGAGAGCCGGGGTAATACGCTTTAAAGGGGTTTTAAAAGGGGCGGTTATTTATTTTTTAAACGTTATATAACGGGCGTCTTCTTTTACGTTTATATCCTTTAATTCGTTATCCGAGTCCGACGAGGAGTTTAACGAAATAAACTTTAAGGCCTAGGTAAGGAGGGGGGTATACGGCCCGTCGTTTTATATAACGGGTATATTTATTTAAGGGCCTTTTATACGTTTATCGTAATAATAAGCCGGGCTTTAATATATTTTAAGCTTACTTAAGTTATACGGGCGCCGTTTTTACGGATACCTTTTAATACGGCCTTAAACGGACGGTGGATAATATTACCCTTTATTTTTAACCGTACCGGGTAATTTTAAGTGTCGGCCTTATACGGGCCTTAATAATTAAAGTAATAAGGGGGATTCGGGTAAAACTTTAATATATACGTCGGGTCGGGGGTCCCGTATTAACCGTACTTTTTAAGGCGGCGGTAAATACGCGTATTATAATAACCCTAGTAATTATTATTATAAAGGCGGATTACGGAGCGTTATAAATAATATTTAAAGGGTCGGTTCGTATTAAAAAGCCGGAAAGATTAAACCGGCCGGTCGAATAAAACGAGTTAGGCCTTTATTTCGTTAAGGGAGTCGCGTAAACGGCGAGTTTTAATAACTTTAATAAGTTTATAACCGGTTTAGGTAAAACTTTAATATATATATTAAGTCGAGGGTCCCGTACCGGCCGTACCTTTTAAGGCGGCAGTAAATACGCGTATTATAATAACTCGGACTACGAAGCGTTATAAGTAATATTTAAAGGGTTAACTCGTATTAAAAAGCCGGAAGGATTAAACCGGCCGGTCGAATAAAACGAGTTAAACCCTTTTATTTCGTTAAAGGAGTCGCGTAAACGGCGAGTTTTAATAACCTTAATAAGTTTATAACCGGTTTAAGTAACCGCGTTTTCGGAAACTAGGGTTAATATAAGGTTAACCGTTATAATTATAATAAACTTAATTTATATAAAGTATTAAAAGGTAACTTTATTAATAAGTTTAAGGAAGATACGTTTATCTCCGTTAAAGATAACGTTATTTTTATAACCTAGGCTTATAATAGTTAAGGTTATAATTAATATAATTATTATAACCGGTTTAACCGGTAATTTAAAAATACCCGGGCGGTACGTTTACGTACCCCCGGGGGTTTTTACGAAAGCGAGGCGGTAATTTTATATTATATACGGTTTATTAAAGTCGAGAGTTTTAAAGTAATTAATAAACGAACGGATTATATCGTTAACCGAGTCTTTAATAAAGTTATCCGTAAATATCCGTAAATACGCTTTTAAGGCGTTAAATACCGAGGTAATAATAAAGCGCTTTTTATTTAAAGTTACTTATTACTTATCGAGCTAGGCGTTTAAAAGAACGGCGATTAAGTGGTTAATATTATTAGTGTTAATATTTGGGGTTATAAATTAATCCTTCGACGTAGTTAGGTCCGGCGTTAATATTTCGGTATTAAGTACGTAACGCGAGTGGCTTAAGTTATAAAGGGAGGCGGTAACCGGCGACTTCGTATATTATATTATAATAATTTTATATATCGTCGGGGTTATTAACGTACGCACGCCGCCGCCGGAGCCGTTACCGGCGTTAGCACTTCGGTGTTAGGTGCGTGGCGCGAGTAGCTTAGGTTATAGGGGGAGGCGGCAGCCGGCGACTTCGTATATTATACCGTAATAGTCTTACGTATCGTCGGGGTCGTTAACGTACGCGCGCCGCCGCCGGAGCCGTTACCGGTACTAGCGGGCGGCCCGCGGCGAAGCGGTGTTATATTAACGGGAAAGGGGTAAAAGTGGGGGGTTGGCCGTAATACGTGATATAATTAGTTGGATGGTAAAGGTGCTACTAAGAAAAATTTTTAAGGAAGGATGTTTAGTATCCGGGATGATATTAAGTTGGTTAAAACTTAAAGATATAAAGGATTAATAAATTAAATTATAATATATAATTCGTTATTGATACGAGCTTAAAGTTAACTTTATTTAAGTTTATCGTTTTTAACGACGTATATATAATAATATTTTTAAGGTATAATTCGTTAAGATTATAAGGTTTCGGTTAAATTATATTATTTTACGTATTTTAATAAATACTTAAATAATACTTATAACTTCTAGTTTTATTATACCGTAAACCTTTCTCGCGGGATAAATAAAAGCGAAATAAAAAGGTTAACGGTCGAATTTAATCTTATTTAATATTTTTACCTAAAATAATAATACCGTCTTATAAAATTAATAATTAAAAAATTACTACACCGATACTTTTTTTATATATATTTAATTTAAGGAATAAGGATACGTTAATATTATAATAATAAAGTTTTATTTATTAATAAAGGCCTTTTTATAAAGTATTAAAGGACTTTAAAAGTTACGGCGTAAATTCGATACGTAAGGATTTAATAATCGCTTTACGTTTATTTTACGTTAAGTTATTTACGAGTCCTCTCTCCTTTACACCTTTACGTAATAAGGCGGTCCTAAAGGTTTATAAGGGCTCGGCCTTAATATCGGATTATATAATATTAAAACGAAGGAAGCTTATTATACCGAAATAATAAAATAATTCTGTTAAGTTTAAAGGGAAGGAAATCTTTTTAAATATTATAATACGGTCTTCCGTACGAGTAATAAATACCACGACGTTAATTAAAGTACCCTTTCGTTCGACTGAGTTTCAAACTCCTTCTTTTTAATTAAAGCCCGATATAATACCGCGAAAAATAAAGATACTTTAAGCTAGGTTAAAGAAGTTAATTATTATTTAACGAGTTTCGGTTAAAAAAGTAAGGAGAGCGTACGAGACGAACGCGTTAATTTTAAAGATTTACGGATCCGGAGTTTAAAAACTCTTCGAAGTCTCCCGAATATAACTTTTATTAAAGGATACGGGTTTTTTACCTTTATTTATACGAAGGATAAATAAATTAAAGGTCTCCGAGGGCTCGTTATTTTCGTTATTAAAAGTAAGGATCCGTGTCTCTTTTATTATAAAGAGTAAGTTTAATACGGTTATATTATCTTCGCGGTCGAGTTATTAAATTAAGTCGCCCTCGTTAAAAGAGGGGACTTTTAATAATCCTTTTTAAATATCGTTAAATATTTAATAAAAAGATTACTCGTTCGCCGAATAAAACGTTTCCTCGTCGTCGTCGGGGGTAACGAGTAAAAAAGCGTTAAAAACGGCGTCCGGTTAAAAACTCTCGAAAAAGGCCGTTAATAACGAGGTTTAAATTCGCGAAGCTTTAACCGCGCTTTTATTAACGGTTAACGTCTTAAACTTACGAGGTATATTAATAAACTCGGTATACTTTACGTTAATACCGTTTTTTTAAATTTATACGGTAATATATTAAGTCCGTAATACGAGGAAGCGTTCGTCGAATTATAACGATAAATACGCGAGGGTTATAAACTCTCGGCTCGCGCGTTCTCGTTTATTATTTAATAATATACTCGTAAAGTATAAGTGGCTTCTTCGTACGTTACGATTAACGGTATAATATTTTACTTTATATTATTAAAGGCGTTTACGTAGTTACGGGCGGCTTTTTCGTACGTTATTCGGCGGTATAATAACTTACTTCGTTAAATACGGAGGCGCTTAATTAATATTAAACTACTTATCGAAGTTAATACTTTTAAGCTCGGTGTCGGGGAATTAAAAAAAATTATTTAATCCTTATATAATCGCTTCTTACGAGGCTTTTAAATAAACTCGGGGTCGGGGTTACTTAAAAATAATAAAGGAGTTATTACTAAATATTACGTACGAGGCGCGGTTACGGTTAATATCGAAATATTAAGTAACGGTAATATAAAGTAAAGGCGAGGGTATAATAATTTTATAAGACTTCGTAATAATATAAGGGTACGATATAAACGACTAGAAGATAAGTAAATAAAGTAGTAATTAATTAATTAAGTTTAAGAATTATTATACGTAGGAGAAAAGCCTTTTATATCCCTTAGTACGGCTTGGGAAGGCCGCGTTACGTAATAATTAGTAGTATAATTATTACGTGTCGTACGGGAAGGTAGTTAGTAACTACTTTCCTCGTAATAAATACTTCGACGTATTATTATTAACGAGGGTAAAAATTAATATTATCGGTATAAATATACCGGTGGCTAGTATACGTATACGCGTACCCTTTACTTAGTTAAAAGTAATATAATTAAGAGGCGTAGGTAGTAGTTAAATATTATTACGTACTCCCGATCGGATTTATTTATTTAAGGGTAGCGTATCGCTATACTCGTGGATAAAAAGGTTTTACGTATAATTTTAGTAACTTTAAATTCCTAAATAAAGTAGACCCGTTATTACTAGATTAATTATATAACTTCCTCGTATCTAAGAAGTCGTATAAAATTACGGTATAATCGAATACGAATACTAAAGTACGGTATATTTATATTAATTAATAAGGTTCCTTTATATTATTATAATATTAACTTTTTATTATTATTTAAAAGTTATTTAAAATTACTTCGAAAATCACTTTAATTACGAGATCGTTTTTAATAATTAAAATAAGCGATATTACCGACTACGTCGATTAATAAGTTTTTAATTAAGAGTTTAATAACGTCGAAAAGCGTATTCGCGTATTTATTAACGAGACTAAGGGTTATACGTTCGTTAACGATAACTTTTAATACCTTTTCGAGGAAACGTTAAAAGGCGTTACCGCCGACGAGTTTATTACGGCCCACTTTATAATTTTATTAAGGTTTAAGCGTATTTTTATAAAGCGAGGTATTTACGTTAAAAATTATTATAACGGTAATAATAACTTTAAGTAAGTTTTAATTAACGCGTTTTAAACTCGTAACGTACGTAAATAATTTATTAATTTATTTAAGTAATTCGTTAAAACTACGATTATAAAGACGTATAACGAGAGGATTTAAAAGTTAGTTTCTATTAATTAAGTTTACTCGGAGTACCGTTTAACTAACTTACTTTAACGATAAGCCCGTTATACCCGGCGTTATTATTAACCCGAACGAGACCCCGGTTAATATTAATCGTACGCTCGTTAATAACGGTTAAAATAACGCCGAAAGTATATTTATTTATAAACTTCCGATTTCGGGCCCCGGCGTCGAGTTTAATAATTTATACGGCGACGTAACTCCCGCGCCCGCCGGTAATTAAGTTTATAATAACCCGCCACTTAACGATAATATCCCGTAACCGTATAACGGTAATATATATCCCGGCGTACTCCCGATTAAAGGTTTTAAAACCTACTCGTACGGTTAATATTAAGGTTAAGGGTAAAGTTAACGTTTTAACGGTTTCCTTTTATCGTTAAGGTATTTTTATATCGTTATACGGTATACCCGGAAATAAAAGTAATTAACCCCCCGGGTAAAGTAATAACGCGGACTTTATTAACTTTATTTATTAACCCGACTCGTAATTTAATAATAAGGATTAATTACGTATTATTAAAAATATAAAAAAAAATTTCCCGGTTAAAATAAAATATAATAACTTTAATAACGAGATAAGCCTCGTTTTCCGAGTCGGTTAATTTATTCGTTTTATTATTAATTAAAGGTTTAAAAAAGCTTATATTTATAAAACGCTCCCGACTATAATAATAATTAAAAAGGTTTATAATTATTATAATATATTTAAAGTTAATACGAGGGATTAAAAGTTAATTATTCGGCGTATATTATAACGGTTCGAGGGAAATATTATATTACGCGTTAAACGTAATAAATAATACGTTTTCTCCATTTTTAAAATTACGGCGGTATCGTTTAATAAAACGTTTACGGAAGTTATAAAAAACCTTTATACGAGATTATTTTAAAGTTTTAAGGCGTTCGAGAAGTACGAAGATACGTTACCCGCCTTATACGCGCGGTTAATAAATATCTACGAATAGGACCCTCGGACTTCGTATTACGTTACGACGGCGGTATTAATTAACGGCGGCCCCGATAATTTATATTGTATTATTTATAATTTAATACGCGCGGACGAACGCGTTACGTCCGGCTCCGATACGGCCTTTATTTATTATTTTAATCGGTATTACGGCCGTAAAAATTCGGGTAATAAGTAGTTTACCGGTATCCCCGGGAGCAGGGTTGGGAAAAAAATATTAATATTAAATATTAATTTAATATTAATATCGGGTAAAGAGGAAATTAATATATTAATTTAATATTAATATCGGGTGAATATTAATTTATATATTATTAATATTAATATTAAAATATTAATTTAATATATTAAATTAATATTAATATATTAATTTAATATATTAAAATATTAAAGGAATTTATAATATATATAAAGTCTTATAAATAATAAAACTCGGAGCTTAAAGAAAACTATTTAAAGTAAAGTCTTTTTAAAACGAAAGTTAAAACGTATTCGAATACTTATTAAATTTAACTTTTAGTTTATAAAAAGTACTTTTTCTTAAAAACTTAACGAAAAATATATATAAATCGATAATATAAGGAAAGTGTAGTTATATATAACTATTTATAATATATATACTTAAAATATATTATAAAAGTATACGATTCGAAATTTTAAAGACGTTTTTTAAAATCAAGTGTTTTTAAAACGAAAGTTAAAACGTATTCGAATACTTTTTAAATTTTACTTTTGACTTATAAAAAGTACTTTTTCTTAAGAACTTAACGAAAAATATATATAAATCCATAATATAAATAAAGTGTAGTTATATATACTATTTATAATATATATACTTAAAATATATTATAAAAGTATAAGATTTAAAATTTTAAAGACGTTTTTTAAAATTAAGTGTTCTTAAAACGAAAGTTAAGACGTATTCGATTACTTTTTAAAGTTTACTTATAACTTTTAAAGGGAAAAAGGTAAAAAGTAATATTCAACTAACTATTAAAAACAACTACTATTCAGATAATAAATCGTTAAAAGCGGTAAGATTTGTTATTTTCCAATAACGTAGTAACATAATCTGCCTTACCGTCGAAGGTAAAAGGCGATTTCTGTTTTTTGTTACTACGTTACTACTAATAGAAAAAACACGCTTAATAGCAGCCGAAGTAGCAGGTATAGCTAAATAACGTCTGGCTAAAACACTTAATACTGGATATTTAGACGAATTTGCCTTCCAATAATCAAGTGGTTTAACCTAGTTAAAAAGTTAATAATAAATTTAAAAACGAATAATAAAGAGGATAATTAAAACTTTACCATAATAACTTCGTATTGTTCGCCTAAATAAACGTCGACTTCGTTTAAACGGTTAGATGAACGAATAAAATCTTCTTCATCACTGTCGTTTTCGTCGATTTCGTCGTTTTCTAGACTTAAACTAGCAAGTTCATCGAAAGAAATATTAGGATTACTAGAATTAATCCCAAGTGTTGGTCTTAACCTAAATTTAAAGTTAAAACGTTTAAAATAAAAAATAAAATAAAAAAAAACTTACGAATTATATTCTTGACGAAGTAAATTCGTTGCCGTGTATACAGCCCGATTATCGGTAAATAATCGTCTAGAAGTAAAATGCCGTAATTTCATCCGAGGGTCTAGAATTAAGCTTAAAATATAAGCTTTATATTCGTTAAACCTATCAGACGAAAGGCGCCGTGGGAAGTATTTTTCGAATTTATTTAAACCGTCGTTAATAGCGGTAATAAAATCCGAAAAATAATCCTATAAAAATAGTTAAAAATCGGTTAAAATAAAGAAAATAAAAATAAAACATACCGATTCAGAAAGTCGTGTAGTATATTCAGACTTTAAATCATCTAGCTTTTTAAATATTTTATAAATATATAAAAACGTAGATGAAAGCGTAATATACGCCTCTCCTTATAATCGAACCGTAGGCTTATAAAAAACCTGAAAAACTCGTAAGAATTCTTCGATTATAACCCACTCTTCGTCTCGAATAAAAATCTCTTTAAATTCCGTAGTATAACGAGTGTTATTATATACGTATATTAAAGGTTCTTTAAATTCAAGAAAAGCGTGAAGTATATAATACGTAGAATTCTAACGAGTTACGTTATCTAGTAATTTATTAGTAAATAAACGTATTATTAATAAAATAATAAAAGATAAAAAAAAAAACATACTAAGTGGGATAACGTGACGTGAAAAGTCGGCCGGAAGAGTACCTATTCGTTTACACGAATTAATACCTTTTAATAGAAGCTCTCGAATCTCTCTAGTTTAACGTGTTAAAACGGTTAAACGTTTAATACGTAAAAGTAAATTTAAATTATTAATATAAACGTTAATAAATAAAAATAAAAATAAAAAACGAAAAGGTAAGCTTACCACTAGATAATTCGCTCGACTCTGAAAACGTTTTTAATATCTTTCTTACTATAATATTAAAAACGTGGGTAACGCATTTAATATCATTCGAAAAAGAGATATTAAAAGTTTCTTCGTAGACAGTATTAAATAACGCTAAAACAGCGTTATTATTAGTAGCGTTATCCCTAGTAATACTTTATAAGTTAATAAAAGGCTTAAAATACTAAAAGAATATAAAAAATATATACTTAAGAATATCCTTTAGATTTAACGAAGGATATTCTTCTATAATAGAGATAATAGTATTATAGATATTTTCACCGGTGTGAGAAATATCTAAAACATCGAATCTTATAATTTAATTTAATAAGTTAAAAAACGTTTAAAGGTCTTAAAAACGAATAGATTAAAAATATACCGATTAACTTATAAATAAGTTCGAATTTAACATTAATAAAAGTAAGAATTACTCCTAAAAATGCATTTTGCGAATTCGAGGTCCACAAGTCGAAAGAAAGTGAAAAAGTGCCGTGTTCTTTAACGTGTCGTCGAATTTCGTCGTCGATTTCAGATTTTTTAGCCTCGAAAGTCGAAGTTAAAATAAATTTTAACTTTTTACGGTTAATAACCGTAACCGACCTAAAAATAGTTATTTATTAATAAAGGGTAAAAAAAAAGGTGAAAAAAAAGAAGATATTACTTACTTATTAAGATAACTTAATAAATCTTAAAACGATTCAGAGTCGACTACGTTAAACGAGAGATTATTATTAATAATAAAATTTAAAATCTTATTATTAAAATCATCTTCGTTTATCGTATCTTAAAGAGTGTTCGAACGTGGCCTTTTTCTAGTAAAAGGAGTAAAAAAACTCGTTAAAGAATTCGAAGAATTAAATTCATCGACTAAAAATTAATAAAAAGGTAAAATAATTTAAAAAGTAAAAGGAAAAATTAACTTACTTTTTAAAAGAGTTTTTTCAGACGCTTTATTATAAGTAATTAAAGGGTGGTTATTTTTATAATAAATTACAAAATTTGAACTTTTGAATCCATTTAAAGATAAATCCTTCGAATACTTACATCTAAAAGTAAATAAAGTTAATAGTTTAAAAAACAAGGTTAATAACGTTAAAAGAAAAAGAAAAATAATACGTACTACGTACAATCGACTTTAACTTGCCGTAATTCACCTTCTTTTAAAGGAAGAAGCGTACGACGAATTAAACCGTTAGCGATGATGTAGATAGGGGAGTCTAAATCGTTTAAAACAAAATCAGGGTGTTCGAAAGGGAGTTTTCTAAGCGTATTAGGCCTAAAACGAATAGCAAGAGGTGAAGAAGAAGGTAAAAAAGGCTCTGTAGAAACGATAGATGCGTCGTCTTCTAGAGGTGGTGGCGAATATAAACTATCGGAGTCCATTTTGTTAGTTTAACGCCGTCCCGGGCGTCTGAATTAAAAAGAGAAAAAACAATAATAAAAAGGAAGAAAAGGAAGGTGAAGGGTTAAAGAAAAAGTAGTGGTTGAATTATTATTAAAAAAGTAAGGATAAAAAGAGGGTTAAACGGTTATATTTATCTTCCTTTATTTTTTTCGAATCAGTAACCTTAGTTTACTAATTAGAATTCGACGAATTAAAAAATAGACCTTGATTTTTCCGGTTTTATTCATCGACTAATAAAAAAAATACCCATGTAGTAGTGGTTATGGATATAATATTACACCCCTGTTACTTTATGATAAGATAACGTTATTATTACGTAAAATAAAATAGTCGTAATCAGTAAATCTTACGGTCTTTCTTATAATCGTTTTATAAACTTATTATAATACGGTAACGAATTTTAATAAACGTTAATAGAAGTATTATTTTAAACGGGGTAACTATACTACGTATAACGTTTAAAGAATTATATATAAAGTACGATTACTCGTAAAGAAAAATTAAAAAACTACTTTTTTTTCTTAAAAAGTTATAATTAATAGTTTTTACGACTTTTCTTATAATCGTTTTATAAAATTATTATAATACGGTAACGAACTTTAATAAACGTTAATAAGAGTACTATTTTAAACGGGGTAATTATACTACGTATAACGTTTAAAGAATTATATATAAAGTACGATTACTCGTAAAAGAAAATTTAAAAAAAGTACTTTTTTTACTAAAAAGTCACAAATAATAGTTTTTACGTTTTTTATTATAATCGTTTTAGAAAACTATAATTATACGGTAATAAACTTTAATTTACGTAGATAAAAGTATTACTTTAGACTAGGTAATTATACTACGTATAACGTTTAAAGAATTATATATGAAGTACGATTACTCGTGAAGAAAAATTAAAAAAGTACTTTTTTTACTAAAAAGTCACAAATAATAGTTTTTACGTTTTTTATTATAATCGTTTTAGAAAACTATGACTATACGGTAATAAACTTTAATTTACGTAAATAAAAGTATTACTTTAGACTAGGTAATTAATTATACTACGTATAACGTTTAAAGAATTATATATAAAATACTATAACTCGTAAAGAAAAATTAAAAAGTTATATTTTTAAAATATTAATAAAATTAATCGGTTATTTTACGTTTTTTAAATAATTTAATAATATTTTAACTTTATTTATACTTATAAAATTATTCCCTTTTATAATATTAATATTTAATATATTTATTAATTAATATATTAATTATATTATATATAATTAATATTATATATTAAATATAATATTAATATTTAAAATATTAATTTAATATATTAATATTAATTAATATTAATATCGGGTGAATATTAATTTAATATATTAAATTAATATTAATATCGTAAAATATTAAATTAATATATTAAATTAATATTTTAATATATTAATTCCCAACCCGGGAGTACTTTTAAATACTTTATATACGGTAAAAAAGGGTACCGTTAAAAGTTATATATTAAAGTTAAAAAAGCGGCTTATAAGAACGTATAAGTTAATAATAAGGGCGGTATTATAACGTAGTATTTTATTTAAATAACGGACTTAAAAGGCCAATAACGCCCCGAAAACGACTCTAGTTAATCCGATTAAAACGTTAAAAACGACGGTAATAACGATTTTACGTAACCGACGTAGTTTTATACCGCTTTTTAATCTTAATTAACGGCCGGTAACTTAACCGTTACGAGCGCGTTAAACGGCTAGAGATATTTATATACGTTTACTCCGGAGGCCTTTAAGGAGGATATTTAAACCTCCGATTAATAAACCGATAACGCGGTTATTTTTTTCGTAGGCTTCTCGTAATACGATTAAACTAAAATTTCTAAGTTTTATCGTAAATACCGGCGTTATAAGACGGTTAACCTACGGTTTATTATAATTTAAGGCCTTATAAAAGCTTCGCTTAACGGTTATACTTAATACCGTTATTATAAGTACCGTAAATATTAAGTTCGGTATTAAAGAGATTAAATTAGTCGGATTTTACGGTATCGAGACTCCGATCGGAAGTATTAATTTTTATATAATACTTATCGATACTTTTTTACTTTCTTTAATAAATATAAACTACTTAAAGTATTATTTCGATAATACGAAGGATTTAATAATCGGTCCCGCCGGTTATATATTAATAATTAAACGCTTTTAAGTACGTATTTATTAATACCCCGGAGACGGCGTATATTACCGGCTCTTATAGTTATTTAACGGCGACGGAGCTTAGAAAATTATACCGCCGTTTTAATTACCCCTTTATTAACCGTTTATACCGGTTTTTATAAGCGGCCGGTTATATTAACGTTATATATAAAGATTTATAAGAGATTAAAGATTTTTATACGGGTTATTAACTTTATTAAGGTCCTTTTAAACGCTTTAAGTTTAATATTAAAGAGGATTATAACGTCGTTTTTAACGGTATTATTATCGTTAACGTAGTTTACTTTAACGGTAAGTTATATATTTACGTAATCGATAAAATTACGGGATTTTAAGCGGCCCGTATACTTAATAATATAACGAGTTAATATACGTAGGATAAATTTAAGGAGTGTTAAATCGACGTATATTAAGGCCCTCTTAATTTTATCGTATATAATTAAAATATTAACTTTACGAATAAGGAGTTTTAAAATAATATAGTTTTAATAAGTATAAAAATTAAAGCGGTGTTTACCGAGGCTTATTATACCGTTAATAAAATTAAACGGTATTATAAACCCGTTAAACGGGCTTATAAATTAATTAGGCGCGAGGCTCCTAATTTAAACCCGTAAACGGTTTTATAAATAACGATTAAAGTTATTAATAATACCGTAAGGCTTAATAATATTATTCCGACCCTTCTTATATTCGGTATATACCCTCGTATAATATCGGCGGCGAGCCCTCGTTTATTATTATATAACGCGCGCGCGTAATTTATATAATTTTACGAGACTTTAAAAAGGCGCGTATAAGCCGTTAAATTATAAAGGTTTTACGACTTCGTAACGGCCCGGACTTTATTAAGTTTAATTTAACGGATTAAGTGTTTATTTAACGTATTAAAAGCGGTAATACGGACGCCGGTTAAGCCGGCCCGTACCGTATACGTATTATTATAAACGAAGATATAACGATAAATTACGGTAACGGTATTAACGGTACCTTCCGTAATACCTCCGTTAAAGTTTATAAAGGTTTTAATTAAACCCTTACGGCCGCCCCGGCGGTAAAAAATAAAATTATTATAACGTTTATAACTTTATTATATTATTATTTATAATTTTAACGTTACGGCGGCAAAGCCGCCCACCTCCTTAAGGGTATATAACGAGGGTGACGCACTAGCTAACTCTAAATATATAAAACTAACGGTTTATCACCTCTATTCGAGGAAATACCTACTTGGCGTACTTAAAATATAAGCGATTCAGTCCGTAATTTAACCCTCCGGTCGGTTAATATTCGGCTATTATTTTTAAACGGGCGCTCGCGAAGAGTATTAAGACTTTTTATAAGTATAATAATAAAAGAAAGAGTAAAAAAAAAAGTAAAGAAAAATAAAGAAAATAGGGGGGTATAAGGGTATAAAAGTATAAGAGCGGTCCTTATATTATCCTTATAACCGGGGCGACGGCGTTAAAATAAAGTAAAAAGTTATATAACTTTTTAACGAGTATTTTTAAAAAGTTAAGTCTCTCCTCCGGGCGTCGGGGTACCGGGCGTAAGTCTTATCCCTTTATTATAATACTTTAAGCCCGTTTAACCCGGTAATAATAAACGATATAATTTAAGGTCTTCGCTTAACCGTAAGTATATTTATTTTATATAATAAAATACGGGTAAAGCGTTTATAATACTAGGTATAATCTTTATAACCGGTCTTAATAATTAATAAGATATATAACTTCGCTCGGGGGACGAATAAAATAAGTTAAGTTTTAACGGTTATAAAATCTTAATAAGTTTTATATAACGATATACGGGTAAAGCGTTTATAATATTAAGGTATAATTTTTATAACCGGTTTTAATAATTAATAAAATATATAACGTTCGCTCGGGGGAGCGAAAGCTCGGGGGGCCTCGAATAAAATAAGTTAAGTTTTAACGGTTATAAAATCTTAATAAGTTTTTATATATACGCTTTTAAAGGACCGTCGTTATATAACGTAATTTATTAACGGTAAACGTTTTAAGGCCGTTATAACTTAATCCGTTAAACTCGTTATTTACCGGCGTTTAATAACCGGCCTTTATTAATTCGTCGGCTTTTTCGTTACCGTTAATATTTATATATCCGGGTGCCCACCGGATAATAATCGGGTGGGTCGCGAAGAGTCGGTGGAGTTATAAAAATATATTTTAAGAGGTTAATAATACCCTCCCTCGTATCCCCCGAATTACCGCCGTATTATTTAAATATAATTAAATTTTACTTAAAGGTAAACCCTCTTTAATCCGGAGTACTTATTATAGTCCCCGTAAGGCTCCCGCCGCTTTAACGTCGAAGACCTTTATAATTTAATAAAGTTATTTATATCCGTATATTAACTTTTATTTTATCGTTTAAATTAAGTATTTATAATTATAATATATATTACGTATATTATTTAATTCGGCTAGCCCCGTTAATAAACCTTTTTATAAACTTTCCCCTTATTAAATCGTTAAGCTTATTACGGTAAGCCCCCTTTAAAAACCCTTTATTTAAAATTTATTTAAGTAAATTATTAGGTCGTTTATTAAGAGAGTAATAATTTACGCGCGGAATTATATTATAATATCTTTTTTATTAAGGCCACCCGTTAACTCTTTTAAGTAACCGCGGGTATAATATAAAGGTACGATTTTTTACCGTATAATAAGGTTAACGAACTTCGCGAAGAGTTATAATTTTATTCGGCGTTAAAAGGGGAAGTTATAACTTCTTCCTTTAACGTTAAGTGGAATTTTCGCCCGACGGGCGAGGGGGCACGACTCTTCGACCGTCGAAATCCGTAATACTTATCGTGTTTTTACCCGTTCGAGGGCGAACTCTCCGGTTAATAAACTTAAGTCTTTAAATAACGAATATTTCGGAGTCGTCCGTTATATTAATAAAATAACCCGCGTTACGGTAAATAAGGTATTATAGACTTAGTTTACGTATTACTTTTTTTTCGACGATACGAGTTCTTTTTTTTTTTTACTTTTATTAATAGTAAAACGGAGGCGTTTAATATATTACGCCTCCGAAGCGTAAAATATTAAAGGTAAAATATATTATATAATTATATTTCGAAACGTAAACGGTACGGCCCCGTTACGAATTTTATTAATAAAAATTAAGTATTTAACGATTTTTATCGCCCGGTAACCCCTTTTTATTATATATCGTTTAAAATTAAAATATTTATTAAATTATACTTTAAATTAACGTAATATTAAGTAAAAGACCGTCGTCGTAAAAAGGGGAACCGGCGTAATTATTAAGTTACCGGTAATAAACGGGGGATTCTTTTTATAACGTTTACGAGTTAAATAAATTATTTTAAATTTCTTCGTATAAATATTATTTTATTCGTAACTCCTTAATAAAGGAGCCCGCGAAGTTATTTTTTAAGTATTTAATATTTTCGTAAATAAATTTCGACGCCCGTATAAGTAAATATCGTCGGCGTAACCGAAACGGAGTAAAGGGTCCTTCCGTAAAATCTCGGCGATATATAATATATAAAGAATAAACGAGAGTAATAATCTTTATAAGGTCCCGTACTCGACCGTCGTAAATATTATAATATACTCGTTAAGTTTAACGCGTACTCGTCGCCGGTTAAAGAAGTAACGAATAAGTTAAAAGAAAAAGTTTAATTAACCGTTATTACGTATTCGTACGAGGAGGCGGCGTAATAAAAGCGTATTAAATACGCTTTAAATATTAATAATTATTACGGTAACTTTTTATTATTTCGAAAAGGTAACTTTTACGTCGTACGTAAACGCGGCGATAAAGTTAACTCCTCCTCGTTTAAATAATACCTTAACGTATTAAGGAGAGATAATATTATATTAAAGTACCGTTTATACGATTCGGCGGGCGAGTAAACGTTTAAGGCCTTTAACGACGTACGAGATAAGTATAATAAACCGTTACGCTTTAAGGGAGGTTTAATCCCGTCTCCCCCTTTTTAATAATATAATTACCTCGGCCTCTTTTTATATTTATAAAAAATAACCGCGTTAAAGGTACCTTTTATAAAGCGTACTTAACGGCTCCGCGAAATAATTTTAAGTAACTTTTAATAACTTAATTATAACGCCGTCGGTATTTAAAGTAATAATAAAAATATTAATTATACTCTCCCGGATTTCTTCGTCGTTAATACTTAAGTTTTAAGGGAGGGTAAAGCCTCTCCGCGGGGGCTTAAAGGGGTCCGTTTATAAGTTATCCTCCGTTATAAAACGTTTAAAAATAATATCTTTTAAGGCTTTAACTTTATTTAACGTTATAAATATATATCCGGTCGTTAATAACGACCGGCGGGGTTCCGTAACGCGGTTATAACCCGTATTATTAAATTAAACGGTGGACTTTAATATTATCCGCGGCCTCGTTTATTACCGACGTTTAATAACCCCGTTTCGTTTTTCGGATCGTAAAAGTTTACCTTTTTTATATCTTTTAAAAGTCCTTTAAAGAAATACCGTTATTATTTTTAAGCCGCCGGGCGGTCTTTATAATAATATACGCCTTTTTATAAGCCGGGGTTTATTACGGTTAACTCCGTCCCTTTTATAAATTTATCCGTTTAATATTATTAAGGCTTCCTTTAACGTTCGGCGGATCGTTATAACGCCGTTTTTTAACTCGACTTTAATAAGTTAAAGAAATAAACTTAAGGCGGCGGTTACGACGCGGCCTACCGTTACGGCGTAATTTAAGATTTTATTTTTTAAAATTATTTTTCTTTTTCGTATTATCGGGGCCTTTTATACTTTAAAGATAAGTATTAATTAAATACGGTAATCGGAGTTACTTCTAAATAAAGTATTAATTTTTATTATAACGAATAATAAGTTATTAAAAGTAAAGTTTATAACGTATCCGTCGTTATAAGTCGTTTATTTATTTACTTTATATAAATAAGGCCGGCTTTATTTATTTACGCGACGAGTTTTTATCCGCCTTTCGCGGGGCGTACGTTTAACTCGAAACGGGGGTAATTAAAGTTAAAGTTTCCTTTAATAATAAAACGCGTTAATAATATAAAGTATATAAATATAATCGAGCGTACGGGGCTTATTAATACCCTTATAAATATTTAATATAATTATATTATTAACTTTAATTTAAAGGATATCCTTCGAGTAATAAATACGGGGGAAGTTAACGGTTAAACTTAACCGTTTTAAAATATAAATTATAACGCGGGGTTTATTTTACTCGTATATTCGCGTATTTTTTACGCCGTTACTAGTAAATAAGTTTCGTAATTAAAGTAAGTAAATATAAAAAAAGGGGTCCGGGTATATAATTTTATAAATAAACGACGTTAACGAGGGTTTAATAATATAACTTTAAAAGGGTATTTTATTTATACGAGCTCCGGTTAACGTTTACTTACGTTACTTTAAACGTTCGGCGCGAAGCCGTAAATTTATAATATACCTTCTTTAAGTATTTAAGTATAAGGGGGGGGGAGAATAAGTCGACGGAGATCGAGGTAACGTTTAAGTTATCGTAAATTATAATCTTTTTACGAGTAAACCGGGAGTTTAATTAACCTTCTTTTAATAATTTTAAATTTATTAAAGGTAATCGTCCGGGTATCGAAGCGGCCGGCTTTAAGGCGAGGGCCGGGGTAATACGCTTTTAAAGGGGTTTTATAAAGCGGTTATTTATTTTTTAAACGTTACGTAACGGGCGTCTTTTTTACGTTTATATCTTTTAATTCGTTATTCGAGTCCGACGAAGAGTTTAACGAAATAAACTTTAAAGTTTAAATAAGGAGGGGGGTATACGGCCCGTCGTTTTATATAACGGGTATATTTATTTAAGGGGCCTTTTATACGTTTATTATAATAATAAGCCGGGCTTTAATATATTTTAAACTTATTTAAGTTATACGGGCGCCGTTTTTACGGATACTTTTTAATACGGCCTTAAACGGACGGTAAATAATATTACCTTTATTTTTAACCGTACCGGGTAATTTTAAGTGTCGGCTTTATACGGGCCTTAATAATTAAAGTAATAAAAGGGATTCGGGTAAAACTTTAATATATACGTCGGGTCGAGGGTCCCGTATTAACCGTACCTTTTAAGGCGGCGGTAAATACGCGTATTATAATAACCTTAATAATTATTATTATAAAGGCGGATTACGGAGCGTTATAAGTAATATTTAAAGGGTCGGTTCGTATTAAAAAGCCGGAAGATTAAACCGGCCGGTCGAATAAAACGAGTTAAGCCCTTATCTCGTTAAGGGAGTCGCGTAAGCGGCGAGTTTTAATAACTTTAATAAGTTTATAACCGGTTTAAGTAACCGCGTTTTCGGAGATTAAGGTGGAGATATTAAAGGTATTATTAACGAAGTATTATTTTACGTAACGGTCGACGTTTTATATTAAGTAATTATATTAAACGGTATTAATTTTTAAAGTAACGGTTTAAATATTTTTAATAATTATAAGGGCCTTTTCGAAAAGGAGGGTACGGATAATATTATTATTAAGGTATAAAGTTTAACCCGTAATTATTAAAGTAACTTTAAATACGTCGGTTAATATAAAGTTAACCGTTATAATTATAACGGACTTAATTTATATAAAGTATTAAAAGGTAACTTTATTAATAAGTTTAAAAAAAATACGTTTATCTCCGTTAAAAATAACGTTATTTTTATAACTTAAATTTATAATAATTAAAGTTATAACTTAATATAATTATTATAACTAGTTTAACCGGTAATTTAAAAGTACCCGGGCGGTACGTTTACGTACCCCCGGGGGCTTTTACGAAAACGAGGCGGTAATTTTATATTTATATACGGTTTATTAAAGTCGAGAGTTTTAAAGTAATTAATAAACGAACGGATTATATCGTTAACCGAGTTTTTAATAAAGTTATCCGTAAATATCCGAAGGTATATTTTTAAAGCGTTAAATACCGAGGTAATAATAAAGCGTTTTTTATTTAAAGTTACTTATTACTTATCGAGCTAAGCGTTTAAAAGAACGGCGATTAAGTAGCTAGTATTATTAGTATTAATATTTAAGGCTATAAATTAATCCTTCGACGTAATTAAGTCCGGCGCTAACACTTCGGTGTTAAGTACGTGGCGCGAGTAACTTAAGTTATAAAGGGAGGCGGTAACCGGCGACTTCGTATATTATACCGTAATAGTTTTACGTGTCGTCGGGGTCGTTAACGTACGCGCGCCGCCGCCGGAGCCGTCACCGGCGTTAACGGGCGGCCCGCGGCGAAGCGGTGTTATATTAACGGGAAAGGGGTAAGAGTGGGGGGTTAACCGTAATACGTGATATAATTAGTTAGATAGTAAAGGTGTTATTAAGAAAAAACTTTAAGTAAGGATAAGGTAACTCGGTAATTAACCGTTTAAAACGCTTTAAATAATTAACGGTTAAAGGAGAAGGATTTCTCTTTCCCTTACTTTACCGTATTAAGTAGGGTTAGGAATTAATATAGTAAAATATTAAATTAATATATTAAATTAATATTAATATTAATATTATAAAAATAAGTAATTTATAAGTATAAATAAGGCTTAATATTATTAAACTACTCTTTTATTACGAGTATATAAAAAAACGTAAAATCACTTATTAATTCTCTTAATATTTTAAATATATTATTTTTAAATTTTTATTTACGAGTAGTTATATTTTATATAAAATACTTTAAACGTTATACTTATTATATTACCTAAGTATTTTTTTTATTCGTCGATGAGGAGACGTAGAAAAATAAAACGTTTATTTTTTAATTTATCGAATTTTAATTAATAAGTTAAGTTTATTAATTCGAAAAAAATAACGAAAAATAAATAAGACCGTTTATCTTCCCTTTTTACTTTACTTTTTAAATAATAATTTAATTACTATTTTTTCTTTAACCCTTTACTAGGGTTGGAAATTAATATACTAACTTCTATTTTAATATATTAAAATAGTTTAAGGTTATATTTAACTTAAAATACTAAGATTAAAATATTAAAATTTAATATAATATATTAAATTAATATATTAAAAATTAAAAATAAAAGACTTACTAATAATAATATTATTAAAATAAAAGGAAAAGGTAATAAAATATAAATAATTATATCTTTATAAATATAATATAATACGTTTAATATTATTTCGAAAAAGGTTAAAAAATCACCTTTTTATTTCTATTTAACGGCTAGTACTCTAAAGTTAATATTTAAATATTTATTATTATATACTACTATACTACGTTACTACGTAATATAATATATTAACTTTCGTATTTAGACTTATTACTCGTGTTCTAAAAATTAAAAGTTGTTTTTCACGTTTTTAAAAACGTAAAATAAGACGTTTAATATTATTTCGAGAAAAGTTAGAAAAACACTTTATTATTTTTATTTAACGGCTAATACTCTAAAATTAAAAAATACTTAACATTTTACACTATAATATTACGTTACTACGTAGTATAATAACCTTTGTTATTAAGACCTATTACTCGTATTTTAAAAACCAAAAGTTAATATTTACGTTTTTAAAAACGTAAAATAATACGTTTCGACGTTACGTTTTAAAATAGTTTTTATTATATAATATTATAGACCGTTATTATTATCTTCTTTTTTTCTTCTTATTTGCAATAGCTATATTTATATACCCTGTAATATTATATATAAAAGTAGAGTATAATAAATATATAGAAGTGGGTCTAATTTCAAATCGTTTAATTTCAAATCTTTTCAAGTCCCTTAACTGTTTATTTTTCTAATTAGTTCGTTTAAATCAGTAAACTACTAATTTTGAAGACGTAAAGGAGTATTATAATAATGCCTTTTCTTTATACTATAATGTATTCTTTTCTTCCCTTTAATAATTACTTGTTTTTTAATTAACCTTCTAACCTCTCGTTTTCTTTTTACCTCCTTTATATTTAATCCTTTTTCTTTTCGCCCGGGACGGCGTAAAATTAACAAAATGGACTACGATAGTTTGTTTATATTCGCCACCACCTCTAGAAGACGACTTATTTATCGATTCTACGGAGCCTGTTTTACCTTCTTCACCACTTGTTATTCGTTTTAGGCTTGATACGCTCAAAAACTCCCTTTCGAACACCCTGATTTTTTTTTAATCCCTTATCTATATCATCGCTAACGGCTTAATTCGTCGTACGCTCCTTCCTTTAAAAGAAGGTATATTACGGCAAGTTGAAGTCGATTATACGTAGTACGTGTTTTTTTTCTTTTTTTCCTTTTAACGTTATTAACCTTATTTTTTAAACTATTAGCTTTGTTTTTTAAATACAAGTATTCGAAGGATTTATCTTTAAATAAATTAAAAAGTTTAAATTTTATAATTTATTATAAAAATGACCACCCTTTAATTGTTTATGATAAAGCGTCTAAAAAAACTCTTTCGAAAAGTAAGTTAATATTTCTTTTCTTTTTTTAAATTATTATACTTTATTATTAATTTTTAGTCGATAAATTTAATTCATCGAATTCTTTAACGAGTTTTTTTACTCCTTCGACTAGAAAAAGGCCACGTTCGAACACTCTTTAAGATACGATAAACGAGGATAATTTTAATAATAAGATTTTAAATTTTATTATTAATAATAATCTCTCGTTTAACGTAATCGACTCTAAATGATTTTAAGATTTATTAAGTTATCTTAATAAGTAAGTATTATTTTCCCTTTTAACCTTCCCTTTAACTTTCTTTCTTAGCTTTTATTAATAAATAACTATTCTTAAGTCGGCTACGGTTATTAACCGTAAAAAGTTAAACTTTATTTTAACTTCGACTTTCGAGGCTAAAAAATCTAAAACCGACGACGAAAACTCGACGACACGTTAAAGAACACGGTACTTTTTCACTTTCTTTCGACTTGTGGACCTCGAATTCGTAAAATGCATTTTTAAGAGTAATTCTTATATTTATTAATATTAAATTCGAGCTTATTTATAAGTTAATTAGTATATTTTAATTTATTCGTTTTTAAGACCTTTAAACGTTTTTTAACTTATTAAATTAAATTATAGGATTCGACGTTTTAGATATTTCTTACACCGGTGAAAATATCTATAATGCTATTATCTCTATTATAGAAGAGTATCCTTCGTTAAATCTAAAGGATATTCTTAAGTATATATTTTTTATATTCTTTTAGTATTTTAAGCCTTTTATTAACTTATAAAGTATTACTAGGGATAACGCTGCTAATAATAACGCTGTTTTAACGTTATTTAGTGCTGTCTACGAAGAAACTTTTAATATCTCTTTTTCGAATAATATTAAATACGTTACCCACGTTTTTAATATTATAATAAAAAAGATATTAAAAACGTTTTCAGAGTCAAGTAAATTATCTAGTAGTAAGCTTACCTTTTCGTTTTTTATTTTTATTTTTACTTATTAACGTTTATATTAATAATTTGAATTTACTTTTACGTATTAAACGTTTAACCGTTTTAACACGTTAAACTAGAGAGATTCGAGAGCTTTTATTAAAAGGTATTAATTCGTGTAAACGAATAAGTACTCTTCCGGCCGACTTTTCACGTCACGTTATCCCACTTAGTATGTTTTTTTTTTTATCTTTTATTATTTTATTAATAATACGTTTATTTACTAATAAATTACTAGATAACGTAACTCGTTGGAATTCTACGTATTATATACTTCACGCTTTTCTTGAATTTAAAGAACTTTTAATATACGTATGTAATAACACCCGTTATACTACGGAATTTAAAGAGATTTTTATTCGAGACGAAGAGTGGGTTATAATCGAAGAATTCTTACGAGTTTTTCAGGTTTTTTATAAGCCTACGGTTCGATTATAAGGAGAGGCGTATATTACGCTTTTATCTACGTTTTTATATATTTATAAAATATTTAAAAAGCTAGATGATTTAAAGTCTGAATATACTACACGACTTTCTGAATCGGTATGTTTTGTTTTTATTTTTATTTCTTTATTTTAACCGATTTTTAACTATTTTAATAGGATTATTTTTCGGATTTTATTACCGCTATTAACGACGGTTTAAATAAATTCGAAAAATACTTCCCACGGCGCCTTTCGTCTGATAGGTTTAACGAATATAAAGCTTATATTTTAAGCTTAATTCTAGACCCTCGGATGAAATTACGGCATTTTACTTCTGGACGATTATTTACCGCAGGGTTGGGAATTAATATATTAAAATATTAATTTAATATATTAATTTAATATTTTACGATATTAATATTAATTTAATATACTAAATCAATATTCGTTCGATATTAATATTAAATTAATATATTAGTTTAATATTTTCAAATATTAATATTAATTTAATATATTAAATTAATATTTTAATATATTAAATATTAATATTATAAAAATTAATAGTTTAAAAGTATAAATAAGGTTTAAATATTCTTAAACTACTCTTTTATTACGAGTATATAAAAAACGTAAAATTACTTATTAATTCTTTTAATATTTTAAAAATACAACTTTTTAATTTTTATTTATAAGTAATTATATTTTATATAAAATATTTTAAACGTTATACGTATTATACGTACCCCGTCGAGTATAATATTATTATTTACGTTAATTAAGTATTATTATTTTATAATAATAACTTTTTAAAATAACTTTAAAAAAGACCGTAAGATTTATTAATTATTACTTTTATTTTTAAAAATAATACTTTTTTAGTTTTTCTTTACGAATAATAATACTTTATATAAAGAAAGTTTAACGTTACACGTAATATAAGTACCTAGTGTAGTATTATACCTTTATTTACGTTTATTTAATCTTAGTACTATATATTAATAACTTTTTAAAATAACTTTTATAAGTTAAAAATAAAATTTATAAAATACTCGAATACGTCTTAACTTTAAAAGTACCTTGAAAACACTTAATCTAATGAATAAGTTTAAAGATTCGAATAACTTACTTTTATAATACTTTTTAAAACTATATATTATAAGTAGTTATATATAATTATACTTTATTTATATTATCGATTTATATATATATTTCGTTAAGATTTTACGAAAAAATAACTTTTATAAATTAAAAGTGAAATTTATAAAATATTCGAATACGTCTTAACTTTTATTTTAAAAACACTTTATTTTTAAGAGTTTTCTTTAAGTTTCGAGTTTTATTATTTATAAGACTTTATATATATTATAAATTCCTTTAATATTTTAATATATTAAATTAATATATTAAATTAATATTATTAATATTAATTAATATTAAATTAATATATTAAATTAATATATTAAATTAATATTTTAAATATTAATATTAATTAATATATTAAATTAATATTCACCCGATATTAATATTAAATTAATATATTAATTTCCTCTTTACCCGATATTAATATTAAATTAATATATTAATCTAATATATTAAATTAATATATTAAATTAATATTTAATATTAATATTTTTTTCCTAACCCTGATTCACCGATAATCGGGCTGTATACACGGCAACGAATTTACTTCGTCAAGAATATAATTCGTAAGTTTTTTTTTATTTTATCATCTTATTTTATCTTCTTATTTTAACGTTTTAACTTTAAATTTAGGTTAAGACTAACACTTGGGATCAATTCTAGTAATCCTAATATTTCTTTCGATGAACTTGCTAGTTTAAGTCTAGAAAACGACGAAATCGACGAAAACGACAGTAATAAAGAAGATTTTATTCGATCATCTAACCGTTTAAACGAAGTCGACGTTTATTTAGGCGAATAATACGAAGTTATAGGGTTGGGAAAAAAATATTAATATTAAATATTAATTTAATATATTAATTTAATATATTAATTAATATATTAATTTAATATTAATATCGGGTAAAGAGGAAATTAATATATTAATTTAATATTAATATCGGGTGAATATTAATTTAATATATTAAATTAATATTAATATTTGAAAATATTAATTTAATATATTAATTTAATATTAATATCGGTCGAATATTAATTTAATATATTAAATTAATATTAATATATTAATTTAATATATTAAAATAGTAAAGGAGTTTATAATTCTTATAAATAATAAAACTCGGAGCTTAAAGAAAACTATTTAAAGTAAAGTCTTTTTAAAACGAAAGTTAAAACGTATTCGAATATTTTATAAATTTTACTTTTAACTTATAAAAGTTATTTTTTCGTAAAATCTTAACGAAATATATATATTAATTGATAATATAAGTAAAGTATAACTAAATACAATTACTTATAGTGTATAATCTTAATAAGTATTATAAAAGTAAGTTATTCGGATTTTTAAACTTGTTTTTTTAATTAGGTATTTTAAAAGTAAAAGTTAAGACGTATTCGAGTATTTTATAAATTCTACTTTTAACTTATAAAAGCTATTTTAAAAAGATATTATTATATAGTAATAACACTAAATAAACGTAAATAAAGGTATAATATTATACTAGGTACTTATACTACGTGTAACGTTAAACCTTCTTTATACAAAGTATTATTATCCGTAAAGAAAAATTAAAAAAGTATTACTCTTAAAAATAAAAGCTATAATTAATAAATCTTACGGTCTTTCTTAAAGTTATCTTAAAAAGTTATTATTATATAAAAATAATACTTAATTAACGTAAATAATAGTATTATATTGGACGGGTTAGTATAATACGTATAACGTTTAAAGTATTTTATATAAAATACAACTACTTGTAAATAAAAATTAAAAATTTATATTTTTAAAATATTAAGAGAATTAACAAGTAATTTTACGTTTTTTATATACTCGTAAAAAAAGACTAGTTTAATAATATTTAAGCCTTATTTATACTTTTAAACTACTTATTTTTATAATATTAATATTTAATATATTAAAATATTAAATTAATATATTAAATTAATATTAATATCGTAAAATATTAATTTAATATATTAATTTAATATTAATATCGGGTGAATATTAATTTAAAATACTAATTTAATATTAATATCGGGTAAATATTAATTTAATATATTAATTTAATATTAATATTAGGCGAATATTAATTTAATATATTAAATTAATATTAATATCGTAAAATATTAAATTAATATATTAAATTAATATTTTAATATATTAATTCCCAACCCTGCGAAGTTATTATGGTAAAGTTTTAATTATCCTCTTTATTATTCGTTTTTAAATTTATTATTAACTTTTTAACTAGGTTAAACCACTTGATTATTAGAAGGCAAATTCGTCTAAATATCCAGTATTAAGTGTTTTAGCCAGACGTTATTTAGCTATACCTGCTACTTCGGCTGCTATTGAGCGTGTTTTTTCTATTAGTAGTAACGTAGTAACAAAAAACAGAAATCGCCTTCTACCTTCGACGGTAAGGCAGACTATGTTACTACGTTATTGGAAAATAATAAATCTTACCGCTTTTAACGATTTACTATCTGAATAGTAGTTGTTTTTAATAGTTAGTTGAATATTACTTTTCACCTTTTTCCCTTTAAAAGTTATAAGTAAAATTTAAAAAGTAATCGAATACGTCTTAACTTTCGTTTTAAAACCACTTTATCTTAAAAACATTTTTATAAACTCGAATAATTTACTTTTATAATATATTTTAAATATATATTATATATATTATAAATAGTTATATATAACTACACTTTATTTATACTATCGATTTATATATATATTTTTCGTTAAGTTCTTAAAACAAAGTACTTTTTATAAGTTAAAAGTAAAATTTAAAAAGTAATCGAATACGTCTTAACTTTCGTTTTAAGAACACTTGATTTTAAAAAACGTCTTTAAAATTTCGAATCTTATACTTTTATAATATATTTTAAGTATATATATCATAAATAATTATATATAACTACACTTTACTTTTATTATCGATTTATATATATTTTTCGTTAAGTTCTTAAGAAAAAGTACTTTTTATAAACTAAAAGTTAAATTTAATAAGTATTCGAATACGTTTTAACTTTCGTATTAAAAAGACTTTACTTTAAGTGGTTTTCTTTGAGCTCCGAGTTTTATTATTTATAAGACTTTATATATATTATAAATTCCTTTAATATATTAAATTAATATTCACCCGATATTAATATTAAATTAATATATTAATTTCCTCTTTACCCGATATTAATATTAAATTAATATATTAAATTAATATATTAAATTAATATTTAATATTAATGTTTTTTTCCTAACCTTGGTTTTTAAAGTACTTTTAAAGTTAAGACGTATTCGAGTATTTTATAAATTTTACTTTTAACTTATAAAAGTTATTTTAAAAAATTATTAATATATAGTACTAAGATTAAATAAACGTAAATAAAGGTATAATACTATACTGGGTACTTATATTACGTGTAACGTTAGACTTTCTTTATATAACGTATTATTATTCGTAAAGAAAAACGAAAAAAGTATTATTCTTAAAAATAAAAATTATAATTAATAAATCTTACGGTCTTTCTTAAAGTTATTTTAAAAAGTTATTATTATAGAATAATGATACTTAATTAACGTAAATAATAATATTATACTCGACGGGGTAACTATAATACGTATAACGTTTAAAATATTTTATATAAAATATAATTACTTATAAATAAAAATTAAAAAGTTGTATTTCTAAAATATTAAGAGAGTTAATAGGTAATTTTATGTTTTTTATATACTCGTAATAAAAGAGTAATTTAATAATATTTAAGCCTTATTTATACTTTTAAACTATTTATTTTAATAATATTAATATTTAATATATTAAAATATTAATTTAATATATTAAATTAATATTAATATCGTAAAATATTAAATTAATATATTAATTTAATATTAATATCGGGTGAATATTAATTTATATACTTTAATAATATTAATATTTAATATTATATTATACTTATATATATTAAATTAATATTTTAATATATTAATTCCCAACCCTAGTAACGTGGTAACAAAAAATAAAAATCGCCTTTACCTTCGACGGTAAAGGTAAATTATGTTACTACGTTATTGGAAAATAATAAATCTTACCGCTTTAACGATTTATTATTTAAATAGTAGTTATTTTTAGTAAATAGTTATATATTACTTTTTTCCCTTTTCTTTTAAAGGTATTTTAATACGTCTTAACTTTTATTTTAAAAATACTTAACTTAGAAAACGGCTTTATAAATTCGAATAATTTACTTTTATAATATTTTATAAGGATATATACTATAAATAACTATATATAGTTATATTATACTTATATTATCGACTTATATATATATTTCGTTACCTTTTTATAAAAACGTACTTTTTACAAATTAAAAGCGAAACTTAAAAAGTATTCGAATATATATTAACTTTCGTTTTAATAATACTTTATCTTAAAATATCTTTATAAATTCGAATATTATACTTCTATAATGCTTTTTAAGAATATATATTATACGTAGTATAAATAGTTATATTATACTTAAATTATTAATTTATAATATATATTTTATTACCTTCTTACGAAAAATCAACCTTTATAAGTTAAAAGTAAAATTTAAAACGTACTCGAATACGTTTTAACTTTCGTTATAAAAAACTCTTTATTCTTAAAAATAGTTCTAAACCTCGAACTTTACTATTTTACGTTATATATAAAGTATATATACTTATAATAATCATATATAACTATATTATATAAAATATAACATTTTATATATACTTTTAATTAAGTTAATAATAAAAAGTAGTTTTTATAAACTAAAAGTTAAAGTTAAAAGAGTATTAATTAATTCGAATACGTTTTAATTACTCGTTTTAGGATACTTTTTTTTTAAAAATCACTTTTAAACCTTAAATAATAAATATATTACTTAATTTACTATTATAGTATTAATATATTAAATTTATTAATATTAAAGTAATAAATTTAATATATTAAAATTAATATTAATATAAATATATTACTTAATTTAATATATAGCTATATTAAATTTAAATTTAATATATTAAATTTAATATATTAAATTTAATATATTAAATTTATTATTTAATATATTAATTCCCAACCTGGTAGTAACTAAGAATAGAAACCGTTCAAATCCGTAGACGGTTAAAGAAATTATGTTACTACGTTACTGGAAAATACCGGATATTAATAGTTTAAATACTTTATTATCCGAAGATGACGAGGTAGATAACTAGAATAATAAATACCCTTTTTTTTCTTTCTTTTAAATTTAAAGTTATAAATTAGCTTATTTGTACCTTTTTAATACTTTTATATTTAAAAAACCTATTTTTGTTCCAAATAAGAATTATATACTATAATATAACAATACCGTTTATATCGGCGAAATACGACGACTTTAATTATATATACCGTATATACGTATTACTTAACGTTCCTCAAAAAAATAAATATTACTACTTTTTTATTACGAAAAAGTTACAATTAACTTGTTTATAACTTTTTAATACTTTTATATTTAAAAGACTTATTTTCGTACCGAATAAAAATTATATACTAATAATATAATAGTACCGTTTATATTGGCGAAATACGACGACTTTAACTATATATACCATATATACGTATTACTTAACGTTATATATTAAAAACCAGTTTCTTTTATTTTTAAAGATTTAGGTACAGAAAATACTTTTAGTATTTTAGTATTTTAGTATACTAAAATACTAATTTAGTATATTAAATTAGTATAGAGGTCATACTAAAACCAATTTAGTATACTAAATTAGTTTCGAGCCCATACTAAAACTAAAATACTAGATTAGTTTTAGTTTTTATACTAAAACTAAGAAACTAATTCCCAACCCTGTTATCGGTTAATATATTTACCGTCGTATAATTATTTTTATTTATAAAATAAAGATATAAGTCGTAAAATTAATACTTTTAACGTAAAGGTAAGTCGCGAGGAAGTTAATACTAGTATAATAAATATATTTAATATAAGGTATTTATTCGGTTATTAATAAAAGTATAATCGGTAATATATAATAATATTATTTATACGGTTATTGAATAGTTTCGGGTTTAGTTTTTAAGGTCTATTATAATTAAAAATAAAAAGTGTATAAAATTCGTTTTCGTTATATTAATACGAGGTATTAATAAGGGGCGTAATTATATCGGAGCAAGGGCGGCGAATAAATAATAATATTATAGTTAAAAAATAAAAATAAAAGTAAAAGGAGTAAGTAAATAAATAAAAGTAAAGTTAAACGAAACTATTAAATTTTTATTTCGAGGAGTAAACGAGGCCTAGTATTAATACCCGTCCGACCGCCGCCTTAAAAGTATACGATAACCGTTTCCGTTACTTTTTATATTTTTTACTTTTATATTATCTTATTTATTATTTTATATATATTTACCAGGGTTGGGAATTAGTATATTAATTTAGTATTTTAGTATACTAAATTAGTATTTTAGTTTTTTTTTTCCTCGAAATACTAAACTAATGTCATATTAAAACTAATTTAGTATACTAAATTAATTTCGGGGCCATACTAAAACTAAAATACTAAAACTAATTTAATATTTTAAAATACTAAATTAGTTTTAGTATATTAAATTAGTTTTAGTTTTTATACTAAAACTAAGAAACTAATTCCTAACCCTGATATTTACTTTTACTTTATTTCCTTTTTAATATCTCTTTATTTACCGTTAAATTAATACTTTATTAATACTCGGAAGGAGATATTTACCCGATTAATAACCGACGAGGACGCTAATTTTTAAAAAAAAAAACCGAAATAATAAGAAAGGTCCGTTAAAGAATACCGTATCTAGGGGTAAATATATAAAGGTATATTATGAAATACGTTATTATAAGAGATTAAAACGGTAATTAATAAATTATTAATCAATTACCGTATTAATTTTGAATAAGTTATATAAATACTTTTATAAAAGTACTTTAATAAGTTATAATAACTCGTAACAGTTCTTTATACGGGAAAGTTATTAACCTTTATATAACGAACAGTTATTAATAAAAAGTTAACTTAATAAAATAAATAATTAACCTTATATTAAAGGTAAGAGATTTTTTATATAAACTTTACGGTTACGTTATAAATAGTTAATAAATTACGTAAATACCCGTAATAATACGTTATTACTCGAGTTACGAAACGTAAAAATCGAGCGGTTACCGAAAATTTATACTTTAAATTAATCAATTAAAAGGCGATTACGCCCCGGGTTATTAACGAAACGAGCCGTTTAAATTAAAACAACGTAATATATAAAGATTTTAATTATACGAACTTATTTAATACTTTTCGAAAGGCTCCCGGATATATACCGAGGACGTTATTTATAAAAAAGGGGGAAAGTTTAAAAAGTTAACTGAAAAAAACTTTATATAATATTTTTATATAAAGTAAAGTTTAGACTTAATAAAGTTATTATACAATTATTAAACGGTAATTAATAAAGTTTATTAAAAAAATATAAAATAAAATATAATATAAACGGGAGCCGTTTAAAGTTATAACCTTTTAACCGGATAATTATTTAACGTTATTTAATTAAGTCGAGTTAAGTTTTTAAAAAAAATTACGAATAAGAAATTAATATTTAATTAAGATATTAAAAGCGATCGGTCGCCGTTTAAATTCGTAAAAACGTAAAAAAAAAACCTATACCGTATTAAACGGGGAATTATATCTTACTCTTAAAAGAAGGCGACGGTCCGTAAAACGAATTTGAGCCTTCCCGAGAAAAAATAATAAATACTTAAGTTTATTAATCGCCGACTTATCGTAAAAGGCTTAATAACTAAAAGTTTATATAATACGTTATACTTACTTTACTCTTTTTTTTACTCTCTTTATACTAGTTTTACGGTCTTATTATAAAACCCCCTTATATTAAGTTTTACGGTTTTAACTCGGTCGGGCGTAAACTCCCTTCCTTACCGCCGGAAACTTTATTTATTAACTTATCGCGTTATTTTATATTCTCTCCGTTTTAAGCTTTTCTCGATACGATAACTCTCTTCCTTCCGTTTCTTCCGAAGAGAGTTACGATTAAAAGTCCGCGCTCCCTCTTTTTTAACTTTTAAAAGTAATTTATTATTATATTTACGAATAAACCTTTATTTAAATCCGTATTATTTGCTTTACCCTTTAAAAATATATATAAAGTATTCTCGCGTATATATATATATATATATTACTCTCGACGTTACGTACTTTTTATTTAATCTTTTCTTGTTGTTATTATTATTATTATCCTTTTACTTTCTACTCTCTCTCTTCATTTAAGAGCTCTTTTCTTTCCCTCTCCTTTAAAATATCCCTTCGGATAATCTTTTTCTTTATACCTCCGATTCGTACTCTTATATTAAACGAGTTAAGGGCCCCCGATTAGAACTCCTTAAGTAAAATAAAACGAGTAAATAAAAAAAAAGGGAAAAAAAATTACGTTCAGTAAGGCGCTCCGCCTTAACTTAATAAATAAATAGACCGTTATATATATTAAATTATAAGTTATAAAGTTTTTTAATCTAATATTTATTTTAAGTAAGAAGCTTACTCTAATTTTTTTAAATATAAGGACGTAATACTTAATCCTTATATAATATTAAACTTACCTTCGCTCTCGAAGTTTAAAGTATTATTAACTCTTTATTATTGTAACTACTTATTTTAATATTTATAATAATAATATAATATGAATATATTATAACTTATACAATTAATATATTATATTACGTATATAAAAAACTTACAACACAATTTAATAAAGTATACGTCTAGGGTTTTTAATTTTTACTTTTCGAATACTGGGAAAATAAGGCTGGTCTCATATAAGATACCCGTAGGCGCTATTACTACACTTAACTATAGTTGTATACACTACCCGGACCTAGTATTAGGAGTGCAGTAATTAAAGGCCAAATTAAAGGCCACCCTTAGTCCTTCTTGCAGGCAACGAAATCATCACCACTGGCTCCGGTGTGCGTGATAAGGCTGTCAAATTTGCCACTCGAGTCAAAGATGACTCTGTCGGCACCGGGCGAGCCGCCCGTGTACACTTGAAAGCTTGAGAGAATAGGAAACTCGTACCACGGCGCAGAAGTTGGGAAGCTAAAGCCCTCGTAATCGTTGTACTGGTGAGGGTACTTATCGGAGCCTACAGCGAGGGTCTGTTAGCAAGGCGATGCTAACCAGTGTTCAGTAGTCAAGTGGGCTCTTACCGAGAGTGGATCCAGATTGATAGAGAGAGTAGCCTTTTTCGAGTGCCGCATCGATATCTGACTGCCAATAGCAGACACTACCACACGTATAGACGCAGGTGTCGCGAGTTGCAACAGGTGTGGCGGTCACACCTGCAAAAGCAGACAAGCCCAACACCAGTACCGGTGCAGAGAACATCTGGAAGCGGGAGGCAAGCATGGTGTCAGCACAGATTGATAGAGCTGTCGAGGTACCCGAGAGGTAAAACGTAAGTGGGCAACGGTGGCCGGCTTTGGTGCTGGATATCTCACATTGTTTGAAGTTCGTGACTATTTGGAAGACAAGAGACCAAGGTGTTGCCTGGCAAATCAAGCAAACTCTAAAGGCTGCGGCTGGGGCTGTGGCTAGACCGGGTGATAACTCACAACAAATTGTCGTTGCGGGAGGAGTCAAAGGAAAGCAGGCCGTGAAGAAAAGAAAGTTATGCAGACATACACACACACATATATATACACATATTTGGCCTCCAGACGATGCGCTTATGACAGAACAAAGTGAGAGGGCTGGAGCCCAAGCCAGCCCAGCTCGTCCAGGTGTTCCTGTACGTCGTACGTTGCTCCGCAGAACCTTACGGACCTTTGTTCCCATTGCTCACGAAGCACATGCCTTTTGCCTACTTGCGTCGAGGCTACGACGCATTAGGGAGGAGCAGCGACACAGATGGCCGCTCTATCCCGGCCCAGCGAGCCCACCATGGCATGTGTTTGTGCACGACGTGTGCTAATTGGACAAGATGAGATTGGATGGTGAAGGGACACCGGCTCGCACTGCGATCGTCAGATTTAGGGGTGGTACAACCTTCCATATCTGGCTTGACCCGTGCGCCGCCGAACGGCCTAAAGGGAAAGAGGTAACAGCCGGTACGATCTGTGCATGGGAGAGAGACTAATGCTTCCGGTTCGGTCGCCTCTTTTGGATACTGTTGCTCGGAAAGATAGTTTATTGCGCCCAAATCCGAGACGCTGGCGGCGTATGTGAAGAAGCGCACTGCTGGGTCTGCGCCAGCTATTGGTTAATCACTTTCCTATAGGAGATGCCCTAGCCGCCCTGGAGGCTTACCCCTGTCGTATGCTGTCGAAGAGGGGCACTGGGGAACAAGCGTCGATCTCTCCCGTCGATCACCAACTCTTAAAAACGTTATCTAGACCACCCACTGCCCATGGCCCATGGCCCACGGTGTCTGTTTTGAATACTTGGCAACTTGCGGCACTGCAGATTATGGGGCACTTTATGCTCAGTACATACCCGAAACCAGCGCCTGCCCTCGGCACACCTTCTTAGCCATCATGCCAACCAAACCAGCAACGATTGCGGTCTGGGGACTCTAGGTGCGCCCCTTGGAACCCCCGAGTAAGCATATTACTCATACGAGGTACGACGTGCAGATGCGAGGTGAAAGGGTCGTTATCCTCCCGTCCTCGACACGCGGTTGGGGGGGGGGGGGGGGGGAGTGGATTTCGTGGAAATCCGAGTAGAGGCATGGTGTAGATTAGGCGTGGGGTTTATACCAGTGATATCTGGCGTAGTCGCACGGGGGTCGAATGCGCTGGAGCGGAAGACAAATCTCAGCTTGCCCGCAGCGACAGCTATCACGGGAAAATGTCCGTACCTGCTATTATTACAGTCATTGGCACGAAAAACAAACGAAGTGAAGGGTGGAGAAGTACAGAAATCGACCCGACAAAAATAGGAACAGAGAAGTACCCTCGCACAGTAAATTAGCTACCGGGATTTCAAGATGTGAACCCGGACCAGACATCGCCGCCCGTGCAGGTGTAAGTCGTGGCGGTGCTAGAGTAGATGTCAACTGGAAGATGCCAGTGACAAATACCCAAATAGACCAGAACAAGCAGCCATTTGAGCGGCAACGCTAGGTGTAAGGGGGGAAAGGACTCAAACTATGACTCCTGGGTCGGACATCGATGCATATGTCGGAATACTGTATATGTAACTCAGGTAGTGCCGTGCCGCTCCCGGAGACTACCAACTGAGCACATTCCAGGTCGAACTGCGGCGTGTTGGACTGGTGCGAGGCCGGAAGCTCGAGTCGGATCAGGTAGTTGCCTGGCACCAGACTCTTGGGAATGACACTGGACCATTCCAGAGTCTTGCACACCACAGCCGTGCGTCAGCTGATGCTGGCGAGAGACAGAGCAGTAAGGCCGAGCTGATCAATCTTGAACCACTTCTTTCCGGTCCCTGTGCAAGACGAGAGATCGACCTCGCACTTGTACATCATACCATTACAGGGCCTTGTTAATGTGTCCACTGCTTGCAAACGGCTGTGATATTGTCTCCGGCAACAATTAGCGCGGACAGTTGTGCCGACGTGTCGGCGTTGCACATCGTAGGTCTGGTCGATGTTGAAGTGTGGTAATAGTCAGGCCACTGGCGTCGGATGATAGGGCCAGAAGTGGACGGGGCAAACCCATCGTGACCGTTGTAACGCCAACGCCAGAGACAAGAGAGAGAGGGACACCCTGGCCTGCATCTTGATTCAAGAATTTCAGGCTATCATGGCGGGGAGAGGATGATAGGGAACAAGCATGTCGGCTGCCGACTGTTGCCTGAATATGTAAGGTTGATGAGATGTGAGGTAGCCAAGACTGATGCTACTTCTATATCGGCAAGGCGCGAGATGTGATAAGAAAAACTCGGAACCCTAGGTATATGAGCGAACAAAACGAAGGGGAAAAGCTCTTGGCAGGTATGCTGCTTTTTATATATCTGTTCAATGACTATGCGGTGCGTGTAATGCCCACATCGCCATTCACTTGGACTTGGATAGGAGAGGGCGTATAACGACGGCTAGCTCGGCACAGAAACCGCAAGACATTTCTGGCGTCCTTGGGAGTTCCGGGGAAGGCAGACAAGGTATTTACGGTGTGGTGCATGACATATGGAATCAATGCGAATAGATTTATTAAGCACATTTAATCGGGGATTTTGCTGCCCCCCCCCCCCCCCCCTCCCTTTTCTCGAAAGAAACTGACTCGCACTTTCCGGAGACAGGATGCTGGCCAGTATCCATATCTGCCTCGTTTGCATACTGGTATCCGACAATAAGATGCGGCGTGCAGGCTGTGACTTCGTGTACTGGTTTATAGTTGCTTTACTGATGTTTCCGGGCTTTTTTGTTGTGTGCTCGTAGGCCAAAGCTGCGAAAAGGGATGCAAATGAATGGGAAAGAACACAAAGGTCCGAGCCAGGAGAGGCAACGGAAAGGGCTTTGTTCAGACTTCGGCATGATCAACTACCAAATGACATGGTTGTGATGACTTGCCTGTGTAGGTGGACATTTTTACGCAAAATGAAGCTGTGGAAGCTTTCTAATCCTACGATCCGATAGTCTGACGGCAACCGGCATCTCACAGCTGTGGAGCTGCACTGACTGCTGTTGTGCCGATTACGCAAGGTGGCTTCGTAGAGAGCACAGGATGCATGATAATGGAGCCCTTGAAACTTCTTCATCAGGAAGACAAGTGGCATTCCGTGTGACAGATGCTGCAGTATGCATACACTTGGCTGAGATCTGGAATGGAAGGTCTACCGCTGCATACAGAAACGGCATCTTCTTGGAAAGCGATGCCGGATCGATTGGGGATTCTTATATGGAACAAGAGTGTGTGCATCGAAGGTCGTTAGGTGGGGCGGGATGTCCTTGCCCAGAACCGACCATGCCGCTGGGCATCAGATCGCCATATTGTAACAGCCTATATATATAGCGTAGGGTATATCTGGTGGTGAATTGGTGAAGATTTTGGGCTCGGCGGTGTAAGAACATTGTTATGGTGATATTGAGGTAGCGAGACATGGTGTGCTGCATAGCTTCAGGAAATCAACCCCTTACAAAGCTAGTTAATGAACTTCTCAGCAAATCAAGTGAAAGGTCCTATAGTCTAGCGGTTAGGACATTGGATTCTGAGCTCTTCTGATCTTAATTTCCAGTAGCCCCGGTTCGATTCCGGGTAGGACCTTTAATTTTTGCTTCCATTTACGGCTCATCATAATTTTTTTCCCGTAGAAAAAAATCAAACTTAAAGCATTCATTGGTTAGAATCGAACTCTCCCTCAGACTTCTCTCCTACTCGTAGACAGACCTCCAGTTTTCACACAGGAGTCGGGCTGCAACGCCCAGCCTTCGGCTAATCACACCCACCGTATTCTCATGCACAAGTACGTAAACGGGTATGACGCTTGTGTGGAGAGTAATACGTGATGAGGCAAGTTTGACTAGTGACTCATGCTGTAAGCTGGGAATAAAAATATTAAACATTTCAGAGGCACGCACCAGTAACAAGCAACCAACGAGCACAGGACAACATTCTGCGCAAGCCAATTGCAAGGATAAGTTCGACAAAAGCGCCCCGAAAACAGGCCGAGAAGATGCTTGTCCTCATGCCTAACTGAAACCGAGAGCGGTAAGTGTATGTGTGTTTACACACAAGGCGAGGTAAAGGTAGCCAACACTCCAGAGGCTGAACTCGACTATACATCAGCAGACGGCGAGAATTTACACGGCTGAGACCACCAATACCCGCAACCGTCGAGCCTCTCCACCCGCTGTATATGCCGACTCGGAAAACAGGCATGACTAGCCAGAAAGCCGGGCCGGGCATCAAGGACGAATGCTCTCACCGATTTTCCTTATACCAACACGAATGGGGCTCATGCTGCGAAGTCGGCCGGAACTTGACACTACGGGATACAATGTGCCGAGCGTGACGCTCATGCTGCTTATGGGGTTGTCGGCGGAGCGGCGGCAGGTAATGTAACGAGCTGGGGCGTGCAGGGCAAACGAAGTGGTGCTGCCAATGATGCACCTAAATTCGACCTCAAGCGTATGGGCGGATGTTTCCCGGACAGTCCCAAGCAAGGTGCTGATGGCAACGGGCACAGCGATCTCAGGCCCGTACGTGTCTTTGCTGGCCATGGAAGTGGGCAAGACGAAAGCCATAGTTGACCACCACCGTAGTCGTATTTATTTGTGGTTGACCCCGATCATGCTCCATCGCATGCCCACCCAAGTCGCAGGGCACAATAGATAAGAGAGAAGGTGCAATGTGAGGCTTCGCTGAAACGGCCATTCTCCAGCTAATCGATGGCTGATAGTAACAACACGGCAGCATCGATACCCGCACATCCTGCAGACAACACTTCCTATTGAACATGACGGCATCCTCAGCAGCCATACCATCCCAAACTTTATGTACGGCCACAACCTGTAACTTCTCGATAAGATAGAATGACTAAAGATATACTGTACTCCTCGCCAAGTCAATACGTGAGCCAGTGCCAGATCAATGCCACATAGACACCCAACGTCTCCTCTATAGGAGTAGCCGACAGCAATCCAGACATGACCATACAAGCTGATAGCTGCAACCAGTGCCACTGACTGTTGCAGTGTCTGTTTTGACGCCTTTCCAGACGGGCGCCAAAGCTGGGGCCTTTCTGCCCTGGGACAACATGCCAGCACCATGAATCGTTTTTCTGGCCGGAAGTCCACAAGCGTGGTGTCCGAAGCTTGTCCCGACGGCAGAGCATGGATGAAGTTTGCAAAGGATTCGAGTCGAGTTAAGAGCTTTGGCAATGCCGGACCCTGTGGGTCTTGAAAGGATGGAAAGGGGAAATGAATGGCCGGCACTCGGAGGAACTCAGATTATGGGCAGAGTTAAGAGGCCTTGAGCGATAGTGAGAAGAGGTCGTGAAATCTAACGAGATCGTTTAGCGTCGGGGTGCTTGTGAAGTCAATTCGATGCTAAATACCGTGTCGTCTAAGAAATTAAACGATGTTTGCCCCAAACAAAGCACCCAAACGTTGTGGACTGGATGGGCTTCGTGACTCGCGAAGTCGAGACAACAACATGCCTGGCACGAAGCCTACTGCACCGAAATGAACCAGGACTTGAGTCGATGTAGATACCTGACATGTTAAATTGGGGCTTTGTGTGGCATAGATTTGTTTCGTTTTACTGGTTTGGTGATCATCTATAAAGTACAAAAATAGTTAGACATGGAAGGTTTTGACACGCCCAACGAGAAATAATAGTTGAGCAGGATCCTACCCTAACGGTTCTGCTTCTTGCGCAGCTCGGGAAATGCAGAACGTCCGTCCCTTATCATTTCAACTCGTTCCTCGCGATTCATTGTTCCAACGGGACGAGATTGGCCCCAGCGCACTCTCAACGGGCAGCCAGAAATCACGGCACGTCCCTGGCATGCCGCAGCTGCTTTCTCTGCCGCTTCCCTCGAGTCGTAATTTACGAAGGCGCAGTGCGACATGTGCGAGCAGATGAGCGACCGAATCTTGCCATATACTTTGAAATGGTCCCGAATCTTGTACTCAGGCAAGTCGTCTTCAACACCGGTCACAAAAAGCGACATAATGCTCTCATCGGACGGTGGTAGCCAGTCTTTGGGGCCAGGTGGCGGTAAAGAAGCTGGTCCTCTCCGGGAACCGCCTGCTAAGCGCCCAGAACCTGCTCCGCCTGTCCGCGCGGCTCTCGAGTCCCGCGCGCGTATCGGACCGGGCCCGCCTGCCCCTGCACCAGTAGCCACATCACCTCCTGCTGCAGATGGGCCTGACTGAGAGTCAACCCCTGGGCCACCAAGCCGCTTCTGTGTGCTGTTGTTGGCAGCATTTGAGAGTGGTTTGCCGTCTTCGTCAACTTGCCGGCCCTTTCGAAAGTAAGGTTTGCTCTGGGCAAGGCGTTGCAGTAGCTCTCTGGCCTTGTCGTCTGTCTGCTCGTACTCTTCTGTGCCAACAAGGCCTTTCTCGATAGCTTCGCTGTTGTTTTGCGCGAAGTACTCTCTGTTGATCTCCGATGAGGGGCCAGGGGCAACCATCTTCAGTGCTGCATCGCGAACAGCTATTGGTAGTCCAAAGGAAAGATCCAGGGTGCAGGACTGACAGCAGTTCTTAAGGCGCGCGCAGGTCAGGCAGATGGTGGTGCGTTTCTTTCGGCCGTGGGCACGACTCGCTGGCCAGCTGAAGACCGTAAATGGTCGTGTGCATAGCTTGCACTCAGCGCCATAGTCTTCCTTTAACATCCGGACGTAGGGGTTCTCGGGAAGGCAGTTTTCACAGACGGATGGGAAGTCTGTAGCTTCCCAGCCTGACCGATTGATGTCGGATTTGATCTGAGCTGGTGGCATCGTGAGAGGCGACAGCAACGCGTGCGTTTGCTTAGTCGGTCAAATAAAAGGGCTACAAAGACTGCGTGTCGCTGCAGTATGCACGTTGAGAGGAGGCAGTCGGTATTGGGGATTGTCGAAGAATTTGTTGACGTGCTGCGGAGATCAGATATACTGGGGACGCGACGAGGTTGACTTCCGAAAAAAGAGTGGCGAGTAGTAGGTTCGATACGTGCAAAATTGTATGGAGTAATACGACGTAGTAAGTAGCACCATGCTAGGTGAGCATAAAAACCAAATGACTGGTAAAAGTACCATATATGCACGTGACAAGGCATCTGACTCTACCACATTATCTTATCTCGTATTCGTACGTCGTATTCTCTTATGCTCTTTTATATCCTACTTCGCATTGTGACGTAAGCTTGACTACGAGGTAACGCACTGTCTGTCCTTCGTCAGAATCATCTGGGAATATGGAGCACATACTCTGTAAGACGAAGCTGGTATTCGGCACAGGCATGCCGGCCACTTCTGTCTTCACACTGAAAAAAAAAATAGATCTTACGTAGACCCGTACTTGCGTGGCAAGTTGAAGGGTCTTTGCGATCTTCTGGACGGAGTAATTACGTCGTAGTTCTTATTGAGTATCTTGCATAGGCGAGCACTACCAGGTGACGGCTGGCATAGTCTTTTCCACGCGGTGGACAACGAACTTTTATCGATTTCTGTGGCTGATGAAGCAAGCCGAGAACGACCACTTCTCTCGAATTGACCTGCAGACGCTTGTTATTATTATGGAAACCTGTGAGTACGATATGCAATGTGTATCGCTCGAAGGCTTGAAGTTACGAGTACGACTGTCCTTTCACACGTGAATCGGTACATGTACATTCAAGATGCGTTCTTGTGGTCCTCTATCGTTGCGCGCATGGTTCTTATTCGTATTCGCACCTTAAAATGGGTGTTCTAGAATGCGAAAAGGGGAAGTGTGTAAGAGCGGGTCCACCCCGGCGCGAGTACGAATTAGTACGAGTTCGGACACCGCCTTCACGCATTTTACCCCTGGCACAAAATGGGCCAGGATACTTGAACGCAATGTTTAAATATCTGCACATGTCGCACGAGGGTTTAGCTTTCTGGCATCTTTGTTGAGACTATCAATTGTTTCCCATCTATGTTCAAAACGCCCAGTTTGACATTTACCCACGCCCTCAACAGCTTTCGATATCTATCCTACGTCCATATATCGTGTTCTCTTCCACCTTCAACAATTACCACCCACTAACATGGCTGCCGCTAAGCAAGGCCTTGAGGCCGAGAACCACCAGCGCGATGCTGACTTCAACAAGGCTTTGCACGGTTCCTCGTCGCAGGCCAAGGGTGGCATTGCTGCCATGTTCACCAAGGACCGTGAGGCCAAGAAGCTGGCCGTGGATGAGTACTTCAAGCACTTTGACAACAAGAATGCCGCGACGGAGACTAAGGAGGACCGTGAGGTATTTCGACGAACCCCTAAAATGCGCGACGAGGCTGGAGAGGGAAACCAGTCGCAACTGGTCGCTTCTTATGATTGCTAATGCTTTTCTTCTTCTTTTGGTCTGCAGTCCCGCACCAAGGAGTATGCCACGTTGACCAGACAGTATGTTCAGCCACCTGCCTTCCGCCCCCCCCCCCCTTTTCCTCTGCCGCTGCTAACCTGGCCTCTTTCGCTTTTAGCTATTACAATCTTGCTACCGACATCTACGAGTACGGATGGGGCCAGAGCTTTCATTTCTGCCGCTTCTCTGTCGGCGAGCCTTTCTATCAGGCCATTGCGCGCCATGAGCACTACCTGGCCCACAGAATTGGCATTAATGAGGGCATGAAGGTGCTCGATGTCGGCTGCGGTGTCGGCGGTCCGGCACGTGAGATTGCAAAGTTCACGGGTGCGCACATCACAGGCCTGAACAACAACGACTACCAGATCGAGCGCGCTACGCACTACGCGGTGAAGGAGAAGCTGTCTAATCAGCTGAAGTTCGTCAAGGGTGACTTCATGGTAAGAATACAGCCTTGACACAACGCCTCCGCCTTTCCATAGGCTGGCGCCTCTTCTCCTCCGCCGCCTCCTCCACCCCTCCTCTTATTTCCCACTCTCTTCTTGTTCGTACTGACCGTCTATCTGCCTTCTTTAGCAAATGTCATTCCCTGACAACACCTTCGATGCGGTTTATGCCATTGAGGCGACAGTACATGCTCCCCGTCTCGATGGCGTCTACGGCGAGATCTTCCGGGTGCTGAAGCCCGGCGGTGTCTTTGGCGTGTACGAGTGGCTGATGACCGACGAGTACGATAACGACAACGTTCAGCACCGCGACATCCGCTTGGGTATTGAGCTTGGTAACGGCATCTCTAATATGTGCAAGATCTCCGAGGGCCTGGAGGCAATGAAGACTGTTGGATTCGAGATTTTGGAGCACGAGGACCTGGCGGCTCGTGACGATCCCCTGCCGTGGTACTGGCCTCTGTCGGGAGAGATGAAGTACCTGCAGACGTGGGGCGACCTGTTTACGATCCTGCGCATGACACACACGGCGCGTTTCTTCCTGCACGGACTGACGGGTATTTTGGAGAAGGTCGGCCTTGCGCCAGCTGGTACGCGGAAGACGGCTGACGCGCTGGGTGTTGGCGGCGATAGCCTTGTTGCTGGCGCGCGTGCGAACCTTTTCACGCCAATGTACCTTATGGTCGGACGCAAGCCCGCAAACTAAGGAGTCGGCATCGTGGTGCATTGATGGTTGACCCAGGCTCGGCAAAGGTGGAATACCTCATATGGGAGGAGGGAGTGCTTTTGGATGATAGGAGTGGCCGAGATAATGAGGAGGTCTCGTCGGCTGTATTTTTTGTGTGAACTTACGACGATGTTCGGTAATAATAAAAAAGGGTTATTATTTAAACAAATCAATGAGGTAAAAGTAAAAAAAAAGTTGTTTCGGGTTAAAGCACCCAAAAGAAAACAACTGCGTATGCTCGACGCAGCCAGCAAGTCAGAACGGGGAACATGCTCCTGTCAGATTTGCAGCGCCGCCATGGGATTCTAAGAGAGTGGGGAAGCCGGCGACACGAGCAATCTCAGTATATCATCGTCGTCTGACGACAGCGAACAGAATCACTGTGTAATGCGTCGTGGTCTTAGGTCGAATTGCAGCAACCATTCGCGCAAGGTCAATGTCGCATGGAACCTGGACCTGGCCGTCCAACGGAGCTCCGAGCTCCTCCGCTGCGTCAAAAGGCTATCCTCGCCTAGCCGTGTTGTTCCGTTTCAGGGGCTGACCGCAGGAGGGGTTGGACTACTCCATATATCGTACTCAGTACGAAATAGTTGTTATTCACGCAAACGCTGTGCGACAACGGCGGGCTAGCTACGCCTGCGTGGCTGGCGACGGCTTAAGGCGGGTGCTGGCCGTTTTATTTCGATTTATCAAATTATTCCGTTAGTTTATAGTGGGTCTCTGTTTCTTTTCACGCGTTATGATTGGTGTCCTGAGACAGATAGAGCTCGCCGCCTGTCGGTGCTTTTCGCCCCGAGAGCGCAGGACTCACTTTCTAGCGAGAATTCCCCAACAACACCGGGCAATAACAGAAGAAAAAACTTAACCACGCACTCTGTGACCCACCTTACCCCTGTCCGGCGCACACCAATTGGCTCATTTCGCAGGACAGCCTGCATCACAGAGCCACTCCGTATTATCTTGCACGCTGCTTGATCCTACTTGCTCCAGTGTCCCTTTTTATTTTTTTTTCTCGCGTCGACGACGTTCTGTCTCTCTTTGCCCATCGCCTCCTGCACCAGCATCGCCCAATTGCATCGCCGTGTACTTCCACTTTGTTCTCTATTGCAGTCACTCGAGCACTCGATCGTTTCGTCTCCTCGTTTCGTCTTCCTGAGTTTCCGCCTACGCCTCGACCTTTATTTATCTACGACTCCTCCCCAACACTTCCTCGACTCTCTCTCTCTCAATATGTCCCGCTGCATCCGCCCGGCTGGTCGGCTGGCCGCCTCTGTCGCCTCCCGGACGGCGGCCCCTAAGGCTGTTCGCTCGCCGCTCTCTTCCCACACTTTCCGTTCGCAGGTCGCCCGCCCCCTGACTGCCGGCTGGTCCGCGTCCCAGAGAAGGTCGTACGCGTCTACGGCTGGCACCAAGGAGTACACGGTGCGCGAGGCCCTGAACGAGGCTCTTGCCGAGGAGCTTGAGCAGAACCCCAAGGTTTTTGTGATGGGTGAGGAGGTTGCGCAGTACAACGGCGCGTACAAGGTCACGAAGGGCCTGCTCGACCGTTTTGGCGAGAAGCGCATTATCGACACCCCGATCACCGAGTCTGGTTTCTGTGGTCTTGCTATTGTGCTGCTCTGAGCGGCCTGCACCCCGTGGTATGTATATTTCTGCGAATTCAGTCTGTTTTGGTGGCTTTCATGGCACATCTGTTTGTCTGGCTTCCGGATGCAGTTGCTGACGTTTCCTAATTTTCCCTTATCAGTGCGAGTTCATGACCTTCAATTTTGCTATGCAGGCCATCGACCAGATTGTCAACTCGGCTGCCAAGACTTTGTACATGTCTGGTGGCATCCAGCCCTGCAACATTACCTTCCGGGGTCCCAATGGCTTCGCTGCTGGTGTTGGTGCGCAGCACTCGCAGGACTACAGCGCCTGGTACGGTTGCATTCCCGGCCTCAAGGTTGTTTCTCCCTGGAGCGCCGAGGATGCCAAGGGCCTGCTGAAGGCTGCCATCCGCGATCCCAACCCCGTTGTTGTTCTCGAGAACGAGCTTTTGTACGGCCAGTCCTTCCCCATGTCAGAGGCCGCTCAGAAGGACGACTTCGTCATTCCCTTTGGCAAGGCCAAGATTGAGCGTGCCGGCAAGGACCTAACCTTTGTCACCCTTTCGCGCTGCGTTGGTCAGACACTGATTGCGGCCGAGAACCTGAAGAAGAACTACGGCATTGAAGCCGAGGTCATCAACCTGCGCTCCGTCAAGCCCCTGGACATCGATGCCATCGTCAAATCTGTGAAGAAGACCCACCGTCTTATCTGCGTCGAGTCTGGCTACCCAGCCTTTGGCGTTGGTGCCGAGATTCTTGCCTTGACCATGGAGTACGCTTTCGACTACCTTGATGCCCCTGCCCAGCGCATCACTGGCGCCGAGGTGCCGACTCCTTACGCCCAGAAGCTCGAAGAGCTGAGCTTCCCGACGGAGGAGCTTATTGAGAAGTTTGCTGCTAAGCTTCTGCGTGCCTAGGCTTTGTAAGAGCACGGTGGGCATGGGGAGCAGAGGTTATAGATCTGGGCGTCTTTTCCCAAAGGGGATGTGGCCCCATTCTACGTGCATTTTCTTCGGCTTGTATTGTATGCGTCTGTACTAGAATAAATAATACTACTTTTTGCGATTACTGGGTGAATGGCAAAACAATGCATAACATAATGGTGACCAAAACTAATGCTCTATCTGCGTACCTAGTCTTGACGGCAGACATTTTTATACCTTTTGTTTGTCCACTTTGCTCTGTTTGTATGGGAGCAGTTACCGGTCCGCAAGTCGTTTAATTAGTTAGCTTCTTCTTCTTCTTCTTCTTCTCTTCTTCTTCTTCTTCTTCTTCTTCCTTTTCTTCTTTTTCTTCTTTTTTGCTCCGTCTCCTTCTCCTTCCCCTTCCCCTTCCCCTTCTTCCATGCAGCTGAGTCTGACCCGCACACATTACCCCCGACGTTTCCCTCGAATGGCACAGTTTTAAGGCTTATGTGCACTTTGTAGCGGGACCACTCCGCAACCATCTGATGGAGAGTTCGAGACAGACGTCTCTCTGGTGGACAAGATCACGAAGCACTGGACAGGACACTCCCTTTGCTTTCCAGCCCACTCTTTCCATCAAAATGATGTATGATAGGAAACAAAACTGGGGCTTAGTATGTATCCATTGAGTCACAGGTATGAGCTGCATTTTTGGTAAATTAAATACAGAAAGGCTGATTGTCGACACAGGCTTGAATCTCCATCTGATGGGCCATTGTTACGACAAACACTGGCATTGCTTGTGGAGGCACCAGTATTGGACGTCACATTTCAAACACAATATATCTATCAACGATTGCTTAACCTTTCACAAAACAAGGAGCTAAGCCTCATTAGTGTGCTAGCAGGGTAGGGTAACTTTAGAAACGAGATAGAAGCTCTAAGAATAATCTGTTAATATTCTGGCGACGGAGCTGGAAATACAGTTGGCGAACAAGCCTCTTAGAACTATCAACGGCTCGTGTTGTCGATACTATTTCCGCCTGGTGCCGAGAAGCCAATAGAGAACAAGGCGGGTTGAGAAGTGCTCGACTGGCGCCTCTATCGAGATTAATCACACGCAGACGCACATCGTCCAACCTTTGCAGACGAACGAAGGGTCAAGCAGCATACCGATAGGCGCCGGTGGAGTGTATGTCCTGTTGCGAGCTTGTTCAGGCCGCGTCTATTGTGCTATGTCTGGGATTGGTTACTGCACGCTCGAACGCTCTTTTTATGTACCCTCTCTAGCCCGTCTATCTCGCATGCCCACGTACAGGTGCTGTAACGACGAGAAATAGGGCCAAGTGGATAAGTAAGAATAGAGAAATAAAGGATGTGGGGGGCGAAGAAAGGTTCTTGTGGTTGGAAAGACTGAAGAGCATTCGAGAAGACACACACACACACACACACAGAGAGAGAGAGAGAGAGAGAGCAATGAGCAAAGCACGGTACCGACCATCGCTATCCCGGCCTCCCCTCACGCTCGTACTCGTGAGGTGGACTTAAGTAGTCGAGGCTTGTTCGCCGCGCATAGAATTGGCCGTCAAGTCTGAGGCCTGTCTAACTGCTAGGTAGAGAAAAGTCTGCGAAGTAGGAATTACAGGAAGGATACGCAGCGATACATCGTGCGTGTATGTACTGTGTACGAGCTCATAGCCTCGTGGCTTCTTCCCATCTTCTTTTATATCTATATAATATCACCGTTAGCCCTAGCCCGTTTTCTTCGCGCCCGTTCCGCCATTGAGTGACTCCCTACTGTATGAGACCGAGTGTATTTCTAGTACATGTACCATACTCATTTACACAAAGTCCATGGCCAAATACAGAGCGACGAATCCCTCAAGGTAAAGAAACAAATCCAAGGGGCTAGCATCGAGCTTCAGTAGGGCAAAAAGAGGATGGGAAAAAGCAGGATAGGGAAAGCCAACGGGCGATCGGTGTGGTAAGCCGGGTTCGTGATGGTAGCGCACGGTGGGTGTACCGTCCGAGTATGGAGACTTACGCGGTAATACGCCGTACGCCCAGCCGTGATATGAAAACAATAGAGCAAGCGGAGAGGCCGGAGCGTGGAATACGGCTCAAGGTCTAAGCTCCTAAAAGGAGTGGGAAAATGAACGTCGCTTCATTTGGAGGCTGTCAGGATAAGTCGAGGCAACACCGTCATGGCCGTCTTGGCTAGAGACTCCCTCGCATTGTCCATCACTTCTCGATGTGGGCGACCGATCCGTGGGTTGAGACCTCTTCTTCTTGGAGGCGGCGGGTGGGGGGCGGGGGGGGGCGGGGGTTGGACTGCAAAGCACAGAGTCCAGACAGTCTTCTGAAAATTCTTGTCCTCGACTTCTCCGTCTTCTGTACAAGGGCCTCGTTAAACGAGCTAAAGTTGACTGGACTGGTAAACAGCCATCAATCTTGCTAGTAAACACGCTGAGGGTCAGCCAGCAGGAAGGCTGCAAGACGACTGGTAGGGAGGACACCAGAAAGTAAGGAAGGCCTCGGGAAGCGGGCCGACCAGGGCGTGGACCGAAACCTCCCTCTCTCTCTCTCTCCCCCATTTACACAGCAACTCTTTCAAGTTGCTGCTTTTATTTCGCTCGCTTGTTCACCCCTTTTGGGTGTGGTAGGGCAAGATTGGGGGCCTCGAGGCTTCACCGTGATTTGAGTGCGTGCATATCTTTCAAACTTTCAAGTGACAAAGTCTATTCTATCCTACGGACACCAGCTTGAAAGACTCTGCTAGGAGAGGCTATCCGATATCCGTTGCTTCAATGCACAAGAATGGGGTAGGGGCCTGTTTGATGGCTATTGGTGATACGGCTTACTGCACACTAAACGCAGTGCCATACGTCGTATTATATGCGTAAGATTACGTCGGGTGTATTCAAGAGTGCCTGAATGCTTCTTCCTACGAATTAGACAAATCGCCCCCCTGCAGCATTACTAAAGTTTAGTGTCGTAGCAATCGGTTAGTGCAAGGTACAGGCGGACTTTTCGTGGCCCTAATGCGCCGCTGTTACACTGTCGTTGACACTACATCGTACATCGTAGACCGCGGCTCCTTCTGCCCGGCATGGCCCAAACTTTAGTGGGGCCGCGGCGCCAAAGACGACGTCGAAAGAAGGGAGGAGGACTTGGTGGAGGAGCTTGTCAACGGCTTCCCAAGTGTGTCCCAAAAGCTAGAATGTGGCTGGCTGGCTGGCTGGTAACCACTGGGTTGGACCTGGAGCTCGTCATGTGGACCTGGAGCTTGTTTCTTTCGTCGTTCTTCGGTTAACACAGTATTAAGAATAATTAAAGACATCACGAATTCGACAACAAGCGACAGCCGGAACCTCTCGAGCCGAGTAACAGAGAAAAAAAAGCCTCAGAATGCCCTCGTCGAAGCGTCTTCCCCCCGGCTGCAGAGAACCTGTCATAAGAGCATTACGGAGTACGGAGTGCATCGGACGGCAAACAAACTATCGACGCCGTGTTTGAGACGATGGCACCAGAGCCTTTCCGCCCAAGAGCGAAAGATAACCTACGCATAGACTCGCCGATCCCTCGCCGTTAACCTTCCTTCCCTTGGCCATCCTCGTCCGCGCTGATCCATTCTCGGGTGGTGCGCAGGCCATATCTGTCCATTGATCGACGAGCCAATCACTGCACTGCCTGAGAATGTTCGTGAAACTGGCAGACAACCCATCCACTCTGTCTGACCATTGTCTTGATCCGGCGCCACAACAGATGTGTCATTACATTGACTCGTTGATATGTGTACACACACGCTTACAGCAGTGTTACTCTGCGTCAAAATGCATCTTACAGGACACATTATGCAAGAAGACGAATGAAATCCTCGCATTCAACTTGCTGTGGCTAGGTCAGCAAGACCATTTCGGCAGCTTTCTCTGTTTCCCCCGCTGTCATCACAGCCGCGTCTCACTTACTTGGCTGGCCATTGCCTTGTTGTCATCGACCGTTGAAACGCAGACAGACAAGAGGCAAACATGGGGCAAGCAAGAGTCAGACAAGAGGTAAACAGAAGACAAGGCAAAAATCGGACAGCAGAAGCTGTGGAAAGGACACAAGAGATGTAGCGAAACATGACGAAGAAGATGGGTTAAAAGAGAATCAGACAAAGGCACTACGAAGCCCGCGATGCCCGCCAGTACCCATCTTGACTGCACCGACTTGGAGGAGCAGGATCGTCGATGCCGTCGTTGATCCATGTTCTCTGATGGCTAATCGCGGTTTTTCGGGACAGAACACCTCACAGGATAACTACCGAGTATGGATTTCTGGCCGCAATTGTGCTTCTCCATCCTCTCTCACTGCATTATTGTTTCTGCTTCTTTCTTTGGTATCTCTTTTTCATTCGGACCTTATCCTTTTCGCTCTCTCCTTCTATTCCCCGTTTACGCATACAAGCCGCATAGGGGGGTGAAAACATATCTCGACATGCCGTCCACGCCACCCTAGCTCACAACCCCTGTCAAAATCACCTACGGAGCCGTCCCTAGCCACGAGTGGGAAGAGCCCGCACCTCTCTCGACTACACCCTCGTCTCTGTTTTCTGGTCTTATCTTTTCTTTTTCTTCCTGCCCACCACCTTCAAGGCTTCGTGGCGTAGCTTTGCGCGCACGGTGATCCCACCCAACTGTTTCTAATCAGACCTGGTCTTCTTGCCCTATTTCCCTGCTTCCCTTGCTCACCTGTCCAACAAATTGTACAATACAACTTTGCTCGCTCGTCATTCGTATCTCGTTATGCATATGTGTTTCTGGTTTTCGCCTTGCTCCTGCGCGGCGAGAGAAGCACCACGGGACTGCGTGATATTCTCCTTGGCTGCTTACGCAAAATACGTTGGCGGGATAGCAGCTAAGGCTTGTGTGCGGCCCAGCCCTTGTTTATTCCCGTGCTGCTTTTCTTCTTCCTACCTTTCTGTGTTCTCTTTCCCGTCCTCTCCTGCTTCATGTGTGTCTATTTCAATATAACATAGGGCCCGTGCAACAGCACCGCCCGCACATCTCCCGCCTCCCGGTTGAGCACCGGCATTCTACGTGTGACCTGGCACAGCACAATCACATCTCCCATGTGTGCGTTGTTTTCTGCGTGGTCCGCGCTCCAAGAGCTTGTGCAAACGCCGCGATCGCTCGAATTTCACGATCCTATCTTGCGCTCCCCGGTCGGGTTTCAAGCTTCCCGATTCTCTCTCTCCTCTCCTCCCGTAAATCCTCTTCCCTGTCTCCCACACCCCTGGCAGTTGCTGCCGTGCGGCAGAACATGTTGATCCCGCTCCTCAGCTATATAAAAGAAACTTTGAAACGTATCTTGCTTATCTCGCCTGTTTGCCCTACCTCTTTGCAAGCCTTTGTGCTGTTTCTTTATCTCTTTTACCTTTTCTTCTTTCTTCCTTTTTTTTTGTTCCTTCCGTTCTGCCCATTTTGAACTGGAGGCAGCTCATCCAATAACCCGGCTTGATTTCTGGCCTCTCCTCTGTGCAATATCGTTTCCACTCCCTGTCTCTTCTGTCATTTCTACGTCGTAATCATATTTCTATTTCAGCCTTCTCTGTCTCTCTTTCTCACTCATACTCATTTCGCAGCTTTTTTAAATTCTTGCCTCCTTTCTGGTCTTAGTTGCAGTTTTCAATACGCACACGAATGGGACCCATGTAACCCCCCCCCCCCCCTCCAGTCCCAATGGCGTTTTGACGATCCATGCCGATCTCCCTCTTATCCCCCCTCCCTTACTCCGTGCCTCTTTCTTATTTTCTCCCACTCGACTTTCACTACTACATGTATGTACATCTTGTCACTCAATCAGTGGAGCATCCGCTGAATATCTACATGTGCATCTGCCCACCTATGCTACTTCCTCCCCCTTGCTCTCTCCTCCCCGTCCCCATGCCGCCGACCATATCAAGGTGGTAGCTGCTCCTTCGTCCTCCTCTATCAAAGCCCTCTCATTCTCGTCTTTAATTTTTCCTTCTTCGTCTTCTTTCCTTCCTCATTTTTGTCTCATGTTTTCTTCATTTTCTCCTCCTCTTTCATCCTCGGCTTCTCTTACGTCGGTTACACCGCCGCAGCCGTCCATTACCGACGACTGCCAAGACCCACGGAGCTTATTTTGGCCGTTTTTCTCTTCGTGGCCGATCTCATACGTGAGCGGTAGTTTTTATTTATATTACTGTCCAACAAGTGTGACTTATTTCAGCTGTCGAACTTCTGCGCCAGCGACAGCACCCGTGGCATCTGCCACGGCTGTAGGGCCGCCGCCGCCTCCACCACCGGTGTACGAACGTTGAGTCTTTAGGAGAGCCCGTGTCCACTGATTCGACAAACGCTTGTGATTGTTCAGATCTCGGTTACTTCCACAACAGAATCGGTCACATCCACCGCCACAAACATGGTATCCAGGCCGCCACGTCTACACAGATTGGCAGCTCTGCCGAGCCCTGACTATAATGCCCGGCACTTCCACCGGCCCTCCGACCCTTCCCACCTCGTATGGGACGTCGTCAGTCTCGGATAGCAACAGCAGCCTCGCGAATAGGACGAACGTTGTAATTCTGAGCAGTGTCCTCTCAGTCGTTGGCGTTGTCGCTGTGGCCGGCCTGGTATTTATTTGCTGCCGCTACCGCCAGAAAAAAGGTGGCTTCTTCTTTCCCAGGGGCATCTCGCCGATTGACGATGACGAGATCGAAACCTGGAAGGGAGCAAAGGCCTACCGGATACTGAGGCCGGCGAGAATGAGAAGGGACCATCAAGGCTACTTGTTGGGCCATTTGGAGGCAGCAACGGCCCGGGCTCTCCACCGCTTCTTTCAGCCGGCGCCCTGGTGCAGGAGCCACAGTGCAAAGACGGGGTCGATCACGACCACGCGCGGAGAGCTATCCGGAGCGATGTACCAGCCTTGACAGTTCAGCCATTTTTGATGGTGGTGCTGCTGCCTTGGATGCGAAGCCTCTTGGTCCGCCTAAAAAGTTTCTATCTAATGTAATTATTTACAAAGATCCGCCACAGCCAGGCCTGCCCGGTCCTGCATCGTCTACGAACGGCCTTTCTCCGATCCCCGGTATGCCAGTACCGCCGGCAGCCACAGCTGCAGGAGCTGCCGCTATCAACTACTTGCAGCAACAACAGCAGAACGTGCCACTGTATCGGAGGTCGGAAGAGTTCTTGCCTCGGTCTACCCGCTCCTTGTCATTTGGTTACCCTGCTTCACGCGGCATGGCTGGTCGATTCAGCTTTGACCAGGACCGTGATTACCTCTACCTGCAAGCTCTCACCTCCCCGTCTACGCCGCCGACTGCTCTCCGGCATGCCCGTGCGCCGAACTCTCGGGCCGGTCTTACGGATGAGGCTGTTCCTGGCGATCCGTCCTTTCTGCCGACACCCAAGCGCCTGCCTTCTCGGCTGCTGAAGATGCCTCCTGCCACAGGAAGCCCTTCTGCAACGGCGGCAGCGGCAGCGGCTGCTGCAACCGGTGGTGCTGGTATTATCTTCTCACCGCGGCAATACTCAGATAGCGGCAGCGGCAGCAACAACATTCCGTCTCCACCGGGCAATAGCAGCACGGCCAGCAACGGCGACAGTGCTGCGTACTGGCACGCTCGCACCCGGAGTGCACGAAGCTGCAGCACTGTCAGCTATGCCGGGTCCGAGGTGCCCCTCAATCAGTCCTTTGGACCGATATCGCACCAACGGCGCCCGTCCGTGTACAGTATCAGTGTATATACCGTCCACAGGCATTGGCGCCGCCTCAGCAGTCGCCGATATCCACTGTCCACCAGCAGTTGCTGATGCCGCCACCGCCGGTGTCGACAAGACCCAATCTCAGCAACGGTGGCAGCGATAACATCAGCCGCTGTAGCAGCCACGGCATGTACCATGAATATCTGCTGCAGGAAAAGCAGCTGCGAAAGGCGTCTTCGTCGTCCACCTTGGCAACGTCGTCGTCATCGTCGGTCCCTCCACGAGCTTTTCACGGCGGTGGGACAGCGGCTGCGGGGGGATTTGGTGACAGCGACGGCCCGCTCCTTGGTGGTCTGTCGCCCCCACGGCCGCACATGGCAAATAGTCCGCCCATTGTGCATGAGCGCCGCCGCAGCAGCCTCGAGCAGCTGGAGACGATTGGCCGAGCCATTGGATAGGCGGAAGCATACGTCTCGTACTCACTCTTGATGGCCCTTTTATCTTTATACCCTTCTCTTGCACGCTTTTTGGGGGCTTTGTGTCTAGCGTGCTGTTTTTTCTTCCTTCTCTCTGTATTGACATATCGTTTTCTTGACCCGGAGAGGCCGCCAGTATGATACTATGGCCGAAACGGACGGCCGGGAACACGGTTTCGTCGGGGAGGATATACCCTTACACGGGAATGCCATCTCGCATATTCTTGGACCTCTTTTTTATTATTTTGTTCCCTTTTCTCCTTATTCTCTACCGTCATCAAAACTCTTTTTTTATGCCTACTTTCCCTCTGTTTCTTTCTTCTTTATCCTTCATTTTATTCATAAAGTATTAATTGAAAGCTATGTACATATACATGTCTTATACGTCTGGCCAACAGGACGACCAAAAACCCCAAAATAAAATAAGAAATACGACTCGCCCAAGCATTTTAGCCTTAAAAATAACACTGTGCCCATTCTGGAAAGCTTCTGACACCAGGAGAATAGCAAGAGTGGTTAACCGTTAAGATAAAAATCACATACGGTCAGCAAGCTGTCAGTGCACCCACTCTAGCACGTGGCGCCGTATTATGAGAGTAGACTGAATGCAGTCATAACACACACGAACCCTCGTGGAATGTCCGTCTTCCTCTCTCTTTTTCTTTCTTTTCTTCTTTATGTTTTCCAACGATCGCGATTGTAGGTATCCATTTGATCAACTAATGATCCGGCGGACATTTAAAGCTGGTCAGTGCAACACAGCTGAGAAGCAGAGCTAATATCAATACCGCGACGCTAGAACACGTTTCTTCGGGCCACTATTTGAGGTCTCGGGCCCCTTGCAGTTGGATTGAAGCGGCGCCTAGCGCATGTAGGGCAATTAACTGTGTCCCTCTGTGGTTTGAAGGGCAGTTCACGCCATGTTCGGCGATGTGCGGCAGGCAAGCTGGGCAAGGGGCCTACACCAGATCGTACTTGCGTATTAGAAGTGTGGAAAAAACAAGGTAAAAGGCAGTGTGGGGCTGATGTAACTGTACATATGTCGAACTACGTTCGACGTAGTAGCTCGACGTACATGTACACATAGAAGATACGCCGTTTTTGCTCATGTAAGTGAGAATCAAAAGACATCGAGGCATCCCATCCCATCCGACGCGACGCATCAACACTTCCTCGCCGTCTGCTGCAACAGTATCGCCCAACACAAATCTTAGCAGAGACAAGCAATTGGAAACGCCAACTTGCCAGTTTCGGCAGTGTCACTCTCTTCGACCCAGATCTCTTCCCGCCAAATAAACAGCCCCAAAATGGACACGCAACTTACGTGTTGTAGCAGCTTGTCCGAGATGCACACCGGCGAACTTTGCACTTTGTTCATACACTCCACCACAGAGACCTGCAACAGTCGTGGACAACATATGGCATCGTTTGAGTTTACAGCTGTTTATTTCTTGGATAAACGAGCTCTTGTTCTGTGTGTACGCCAGCTCGGTGCTGTTTACAAAGTAGGCATTGCGCACACTATCTTGCACTGTATGTCGTTGTCCGTTCTTTCTGTTTCAGCCCCAAGTGATTCTTCTGCCCCAGCCTGGTATGCATAGACATAGCTAGGGGAAGCTATGATCTTGGCAGCTCGAACTGCGTGCTTTCTTCCTGCCCTGTGCGCATCAGTGCTTCCTTCTTGCTCATAGCTGATGATCTATGCGACGATTGTCGGTTCTCGCTGCTAATGGGTGCCGTGTTATTGGGCTGCCCCATCCCAACTGAGCCCTCAGGCCCTCTCGCTCTCCCTTTTCCGGGTCTGGCGCGTAGCAAAGTCAACCCTTCTTCGCTCCGCTTCGCGTTTTGCTTTCTTTGCAGCTGGCTAGCATCTTAGCCCATAGGACCCCTGTCTGTCACGATATCGCTTTTCGCATTTTGTCCATATCGAAAGAAGAGGAGAGCCTAGCTGCCCTGTTCCTGTTTCTTTTGTCCCCGTCGTCCAACGCTAATATAGCCAACACCCACCCTTTGCGCCAAGCTGCCCTACGACGTAGACTGTTTTTTCTGGACTTCTTGGGTGTTGTTGTTGCCCCTAAAATCCAGAGCTGTTGGTTTTCTCTCTTTCGTCACTCGACCCGCATCTGCAGTCGATCTCCTTTCTCCGTCCCTTCCTTTACCTCTGTCCCCTTTCCCTCCCTTCCCTTCCTCGAGGTAGCTTGTTAGCCGTACGACAATCTCGACATCCCGTTTTTCGCTCAAAGCCTCGTCAGCATTGGTGCATTGCTTGTTGGCCTGCCCGTGTGTTATACGCCAGAAACCTTCAGCAGCGCGACGTCTGTTTACGGACGAGTTAGACGAGGCACGCCACTTAGCAACAACTCGCGCCCAGTCCCGCCCTCAAAGCACAGCCCGGCTGACGTCTTGGGGCATATTCGTTCTTCGTCTGTTCCCGCTTCGCAACTTGACTTACAGCTCGACTTACAGCAGCTTGAAGCTTCTAGCCCGCCAGCTCGTGTGCGACCCGACCTTCCCGCACATATCTACCAATCTACCAACACGACCATGGTCGAGAGGCACGACTCACACCTCCCGCACCACCGCGACGGCGCCACTGACGACGAGCTCGACGAGATTGATAGCATTGGCACAACCAACGCTGCTAGTGGGCGCAACCCGTATGCCAACCCGTATGCGTCTGCCAACCGATGGCGTCACCAGGAGTCGCCGGCCTTTGCGCGCCACGCTGCCGCAACTGCCAGCCAGCCGCGCGACGAGGAGGGCGCTCGCGGCGACGTCAAAGACCTGACGGCTTTCCTGAATGCTTCCCGAATGACGCCCTCAGAGTCGGCCACGGCGGCCAGCGCTGCTGCTGGCTCGTCCTCTGCCAAGGGAGCAGCCAAGAACAGCCCCAATTCGGGCCCGGCCTCGAAATTCACACCAATTGTTGTCACCGGTGAAGTGGACGCAGCCGCCGCTGCGCCTCCCACCACGGCCTACGGGCAGGCGAAGGGCGTGCCCACTGACGGCAAGGAAATTCTCGTGGGCCCCTTGTTGAACTACCGCCGCATGGAGGGCGACCGCTGGATTGGAAGCGCTCTCATTGTCACTCGTGGCGGAGGCAAGACACAACAGCTCGTGCCCACCGCCATTCTTGGCCCGCTGGCCTTGCGGATGACCAGGCGCCGCCCCCGGCCGACGTCCCGGCTACAAATGGGACCAACAGGACGGATGCAGCCGCAAACGCCACCGGTGGTAACACGCAGGAGATTGAGGGCATCTGCCTCTACTCCGACCCGCGCAACACCTTCTGGCGGTTCGACCTGTCTGTCTTGATGGGCGAGACCGAGTCGCGCTGGCAGTACTCGTTCCCGGGGCTGCGATACAAGAGTGAGAGCAAGCCGCGCACCAGCATTTTCTCTGTACCGGCGGTCACAGAAGCCATGCGCATTCTCTTCTTCTCCTGCAACGGCTTTAGTGTCGGCACGGACGAAGACGCCTGGAGTGGACCTGCGCTGTGGAACGATGTCATCCGGTGCCACACGAAGACGCCCTTCCACGTCATGATTGGTGGCGGTGACCAGATTTACAACGACAGCATCCGCGTCTCCGGTCCGCTGCGTGAGTGGACTGGCATCGGCAACCCCAAGAAGCGCCGCGATTTTCCCTTCACCGGGAAGCTCCGTGCGGCCTGCGACGACTTCTACCTGAATAATTACATTGAGTGGTACTCGACGGAGCCTTTTGCGGCTACAAACGGCCAAATTCCACAGTTGAACATTTGGGACGACCACGATGTGCGTGACCACACTCAAAACAACCTTTACGGGAGGCAGAGCTAACCGGCATCTGCCCTAGATTATTGACGGTTTCGGCTCGTATGTCAACGAGTTCATGAAGTGCGACGTAAGTTTGCTACCCACTGGCTTGGACATGGCAGTTCCAACTCGGGTTTGTGCTAAGCAGGTTACATTAGGTATTCCGTGGGATTGGAGGCACCGCCCACAAATACTACATGCTGTTCCAGCACCACCTACCACCACCGGCATCGACATACACCTCTGGTAAGCCATTGCTCTTAGCCGGGGACGAGGACAACGACCACCCCAACATCCCATCTAACACAGCGCAGATGCCCCCCGGTCGCCGAGACGCACCAGCCTGACCCGGCGCAGCTGGTCGACACATATGTTGCGGCCCCCATCATTGAGCCCAACTACATCATTGGCTCGAAGCCAGGAGTGAGCCAAAATTCAGTAGGAGTGCCCGATTTCTACGACACCAATAGCTGACCATGTTGCGCATAGCCATATGTTGCGGAGTATTCGCACAACATGTACTGCAAATTGGGCGCCCGCATGGCCTTTGTGGGACTCGACGCACGTACAGAGGTAAACATGCATACCTACCCCCTTTGGGCGTTACAAATCCGAATGCTAAACTCCAATAATATATAGCGAACTCGCCACCAGGTCAACTACCCCGAAACCTATGAACAGATCTTCTCCCGCTTGACAACAGAGTTCCGGGCTGCTGCCGCGGCAGATGAGCCGATCAGGCATCTCATCCTCCTCCTCGGTATCCCCATTGCTTATCCTGTGAGTTTGGGGCTCTTGTCCAGCAAACTGCTGTGCCATCAATGTATCGCAACTAACAGTTTTGCAGCGCTTGACTTGGCTGGAGAATGTGTTCTCAAGCCCCCTCCTAGGCCCGGTCAAGTTCATGAACCGGCGCTTCGGCCTTGGCGGCGGCTTCTTCAACTACTTTGACGGCAGCGTTGATCTGCTCGATGACCTCGACGACCACTACACGGCACGCACCCATAAGAAGGAGCGCAACTGGTTTATTGAGCGTCTTCAAGTTTTGAGTGCGGAGCATTCCGTCCGCATCACGATATTGGGAGGTGATGTCCATCTTGCAGCTCTGGCCGCTTCTACGCCAACCCCGATCTCAACATTGCATCCGAGCACGACTACCGCTTCATGATCAACGTCGTCTCGTCGGCCATCACCAACAAGCCGCCTCCGGCAGCAATTGCGAATCTGCTCGCCCGCCGCAACAAGATCCATCATCTGAACAGCTCGACTGACGAGACACTTTTCAAGCTGTTCAACAAGGATCCTGGCACATCCATCAAGACGGCCAGTCACAACAAGGTGACAATGCCAAGTCGCAACTTTGCCATCATCACGGAGAACTCGCCTAACAACGCTGAGTCCGAGGAGCGAAGGCGGCCGCGGGCATTAACCACAGACGCTGCTGGGCAACTGCAGCCACCAGCAACGCCAGCTGCAGCGCCGCCATCGTCACGGGGCTCCTCTCGTCTCGGCCGCCGGTCACTTTCAAGACGAAGAGGGAATGGCACCAACGGTCTCCCTCCCGGTTCAAGCGCAGGTGGCAGTGGCAGTGTTGCAGGAGGCGTAAATGGCGAATTGAAGTCGGGAGCTAATGGTCGCAGTGGCCACTACGCCCTGCACGCAGGCGAGGAGGGAGCTGGCACTGAGCACAAGGCAGCAAGTGAGCTGCACGGCAAGGGCAACGATGGCAGTCTCGATGTTTGCATCCGCGTCGAGATCGACCAGCATGACCCGCAGGGCAAGACGGAGCCATACGGCCTCACCATCCCGGCCTTGGACTACACGGGTCCGCCGCCCATCCCGAAAGTGCCCCACCACTTCCGGTCAAGCCGTCCAAACACGGGAAACCTTTCGACGACAACAGCATCGTCGGCGTAAATTCAGACACTCCGAACCGGTATTGTCTGACACACGAGGTCAGAAGGTGAGGTTAATACTGCTAGCAGCAGCAACGATACAGCTTTTGGATATCAGCTGCCCTTCTGTGTAATGCACTGAATAGCCTTGTTTCACCATTTCTGTCATAATCTTATTTTCAGTCTCTCTCCGTCATGCTCCATCTTCCCCCGCTTTGCATATATACACTCCTGTACATTTAAAACACCCCCTTCCGTTTCTCTATCCTCTATCTTGATTAATCTAAATGCAAATTTTATACTCCGGGTATATGATTGCACAACTGTGAGGAGATATGCTACCAGAAATGCTTTTCCCATCCATTCCTAAAGAAAGCCTAAACCAGCTCCATGCGCGCACTCCGCTTGCCCGTTGTCTCGTCCTTGTGGTCCGTGATACGCACGTTCACCTTCTGGAACAGACGAATCGTCACCGGCTGCAGCTTGGTCTCGCCGCCCTTGCTCGCCGGAACTGCTCTGCTCGTTTCGAGCACGTACTTGTCGGCATCAAAAATGGCGGCTGGCTCCGGCGTTGCCAAGTCCCGAAGTCTAATTGGGCTCTCTATGCCAAACCGGGGAACGAGCACCACAAAGCCGTTACTGAACACGCGCATCACGAAACCCTCGGCCACTGTCTCCTTGCCGCGAACAGCCTGGCCGACATAGTACGCAATGCTGGCACGGCCAGCAAGCTGTGCGTTGCGGTGGCGCATGTTGATGTTGCGGCAGACGGCTGTGAGACGGCCGCGGGTAGCCGTCGCGCTGGATGAGTAGCCAATGGCAGCAGCAAGCTGCCGGTGCACGACCAGATCAGCATACCGCGAATGGGCGACGTGAAATGGGTGTAGATGGGCGAGGCCAGACCGTAATGGCGGAACTCGGGGTACGCCAGAGAACCGGCCGTAAAGTACTCAGCGGCCGTCATGCAGCGTGTGGCAAGAATACGGATCAGCGTGTTGAAAAAGGGCTCGTCGGGGTCCACGCAAGCATCCAGGCTATCGGCCAGCGCCTTGGACGACTCGACACTCAGAGCGAAGCCCTCATCGCCGCTCACGGGGCCAGCAGCACGCAGTTGGCGAGACAGCTCGTCGAAGTTGGTCTTGGGCGGCGAAGCGTGGCGACGCAACAGCGCCGTCTGAGGGAACGAATCGTATATTTTGGTGGCCACAGCAATGTTGGCCAACAACATAAATTCCTCGACAAGCGAGTTGGTGTCGAGCAGCGCTTTGGTCTGTACGTCGATGGGATCAGACGTCTCCGACTCCATCTGCACCTTGACTTCGGGCGACGACAGGCTCAGCGCACCGGCGTCCAGACGCTTCTGCTTGAGCTTCCTGGACAGCGCCAGGAGCGTGCGCATACCCTTTGTCAGGTCGTCCTGCTCCGACACATCGTCGATGCGCAGCTGCGCCTGTTCGTAGCTGAAAGCCTCGCGCGACCGGATCACCGACTTGGTGAACCGCACGTCGACAACATCCGCGTCAGAAGTGATCTCCCAAATCACCGAAAAGGCAAAGCGCTCCACGTACGGCTTGAGCGAACAGAGGTCTGTTCCCAGTAGCATGGGCAGCATGTCAATGCGCTTGTCGACCAGGTACACGGTAGTACCACGAATACTAGCCTCAAGGTCCATGGCGTTGTTGGGCCGCACAAAGTGCGACACGTCTGCGATGTGGACGCCGACCTCAAAGTTCCCGTTCGGCAGGGGCCGTGCGTGCAGGGCATCGTCGATGTCCTGGCAGCCGATGGGATCAATACTGCAAATCAGGAGATCACGCAAGTCCTCGCGGTCCACCCAGCCGGGTCCTCCTTGCTGGAAGGAACGCGCCAATCGTGGCCTTCGGCAGGCAGACAGTCCAGCACGGTCTTTGGGAAGGGACGGTACTGCACATCGTACTCGAGCAGAAGCGCCTCCGTCTCGGCGGCCTTGGTCTCCAGCTCACCGAGCGACCGGATAAAGTGGCCGACGGGGTGGCGCGAGTCGCGGTCCCAGGCATCCATGGCAACCAAAATACGCTTGCCCCGAAGCTCGCTTGCTTGCCGTGTCCGCAGGCGGATCTTGGGAATCTTCTTGTCCATGGGAATGACAAACACCGACTCCTGCTTTCGACCCTGGCCTGTCGCCTTGCTGACCGACGTCTGATCAATGTGGCCAACATACTGGCGCCAGTTCCGGCGAATGATGCCGACCACCCGTGCGGTCGGCTCCACGTAGGCTGATGGCTCGTTCTTGCCGCCCTTGCTGGCCGCGTTTTGGCCAGCCAGGGCCTGTGTTCGCTTCACCTCCTCCTGCAGCGCCTTGCGCTCCTTGGCCGAGACCAAGTCACCGCCGCGGCTGCCACTAGCTGCATCGTCATCGCCATCACCAGCGTCGGCGCTTTCGTTTTTGGTCACCGTCTCCTCGTCGAGGATCTTGGTGGACGGCTGCTTCCACTGGTCGCGGGGGAGCACCTCGACAACGACCGTATCGCCGTCGACGGCGCGGTTGATGTTTTCGCGGCCAAGGATCAGCAGAGCCTTGGCAAAGGCAGGCACGCGCACCGAGCCCTCCAGGTAGTTGTATGGGGACACGCTGAAGTTGCCCTGGTGCAGCAGACCGCTCTTCACGCCCGTCATCATCTTGGACATGGTCATGTACTCGGGGTACAGGTGGTGGCCGTTGGCGCCGGCCTTCTTTTCTTCGTGCGACGCCGTGACGGACGGGTCCTGTGTCTCTGGGATCATATCGAGCAGCACGTCCGCATTCTCCAGTCCGCGCACGTAGTCGGCCAGCGAGCTCGCCGCCAGGCCATCGCTGCGGGCCTTGCGCAGGTTATCGCGGTCGTTGCTGAGCATCACGACGGCCGGCGTCGGCTTGGCAACATGGGCGGCCGCAGCGGCCAGGTGCTCCGTGTACCACTTGACAGCACGGCGGACGGCGCGGTCGTTGCGGTCGTTGATGGTCTCGCCGGACTCGCGGGCGACATACGTTTCGAGGCGGAACTCGTTGAAGAAGACATAAAAGCGCTTCTCGTCGCTGCGCGTGAGGCCAATGAGGCGGTTATAGAGCGGCAGCGAGCGGTTGCGCACCTCCTCGAGCACGACCTGCAGCACGATGACGTCGTAAAAGGCTGACGTCTGCTCGAAGAGGTCCATGGCGGTCAAGAAAGCATTGGTGTCGGGCACGAGGTAGTGGCCCTGGGAGTAGGCGGTTGTGCCAGCGGGGCGGTCGCTGAGGACAAAGGGAGAGACTGGGGAGCGGAAAAGAAGAGTTAGCCGTTGGTTTGAGAGAGGTAGAGAAGAAGACAGCCAACGTCTCCGGCGGGGGGAAGAACGGAAGGGGAGGGGGAGAGGAGAGTGGGGGCAATTACCATGACCGGCGGCGTCCCGCGGTGCATTCTCCTGGCAGGTCACGCAAAGTTGCGACGAGCAGGGAATGTCCTGTCGCAGGTAGACCTCGCGGACAATCTTCTGGACTTTGCCGCTCTTTGTGGTGCGCACAAACGTCTTGCTAGACAGGTTGGGGCCCATGCCCTCGTCGGCGGGTGCGGGGCGTTTTAATGTTGCCATTGTTGTGTTTTGTGCGCTCTGTGCAGCGTCTGTGCGGCCTTCGTCGAGTTTCGAGGCTGCTGTTTACAACTTCCCAATCCCAAAGTTGAGGTCGCAAAGCGATGGTGGACTTTGCAGGGCAGAAAAAATCCAGTCGATGCGTGCAGCAAGGCCGCTGATTCGTCAGCGGGTCGAGCTTATCGTTATCGCGTCGAAGCTTGGGAATGGGTGCGCAGTGGCAATCAAGGAGACAAGCTTGCCACCTGAAGCCTTGCGCTATAGCAGCGGGGCTAAGTAGGTGTTAACCAAAGAAGGCTGTGGACTTCAGGCGACGACATACTAAACAATACAAATTCGCAGGACGACGGCAATCGGCATTTCTTTGAGGAGTTTTACCAAAGCGCTTCTCTTTTTTCTTTTTTCTTTCTGCTGGTTTATCTTCCCTTGGCACAATCGACCTCATTGGGCTGGAAAAGGCCCTACAGGCCTTATGAAGTACGGAGTTGGCCAGCTTCTTTTACGCCTCGTTCTTACAGCCTCTCGAACGGCCACTTGAAACGACATCTGGCCCCATGAGACAGCCATTTGGGACATGTATGGCAGAGGCTGATGTAAGAAGAGCACACCCTGTATGCATTTTCGATCTGGATAACAGATTGATGGGGTCCTGGTTTTCTTGGTACTCTCTAGAACTATCCTAAAATTGCCCTTGACTGTCATTGTACGTTTCGAGGGAAAAGAAATTAGGCATAAAGACTCAAGGCATCGTGCGTAGCTGGCTAGTGAAGCAGAAAACTACAGCATACAGGACGATAGAGGGTGTCAGGATAGACTGAACATGGCACATAATTTTCTCTCTCTTGCAACTGCCACAATCGTCACATAGGTGTCTGATTATCCCAACGACGGCAGCCTTGGGGGTTTCCTGATAGATTGCTTTTGCCATTAGGCTCGGCCCTGGTTGAATTCGTACTTTCGGGTATGCGCACGAGACACAAAAAGATATGTAAAAGGGGGCGTATTTTGATGCAATCATAAAGGGCCCTCCCGCTTTGTTGGGCCTGGTCGATCGCTGGCATTGCTCGAGATATAAAGTCTGATCCCCCACGGTAAGGCGCAGGGGCCTCAAATATATTCTACTTCCCCAGCAAGCAAATAAATCACTAGTTGGGCGTGCGTGGGGAGGAAATATACATCAAAAGTCCTATGGTATGCGCGTATTCTGTATGACTATACTGCTGTCATTATGCCCGTTGTTTTGGTCTATCACTATCAGCTCTCCATCTTTAGTGACAGGACTATTCCTTCAATCTCCCAGACTAGACGTTTCAAAACTCATCACGTATTTATCTAGACTCACTAAAATAAATGTTTTCTGTGTTTGGCGTTCCACTGCCTTCAATTAAATTAACGAGGCCAGCAGCAACGGGCTCTGGAAAGCACATGCGATGTCAAAGATCGTTTTGTAAGTGCAAGGCCGCAATGATTCAACACTGTATATGAAGCTGGAGATGACTGGCTCGTACAAGTTGGCATGCCCGGCCGAGAGACTGGTACGCCGCCTTGTCTCGTGTTCCGCTGTATTGTTACGAATAAAAATACACATCGCCAAAACACGCTGCCCCGAGGAGCATTCAGCGAGCTCCACGACGAGACAATAGACCCGTCCACGGGTGCAAACATTACACAAGAAAGCCCAGTTTTTGACTGCGTAGGAGCACCTGTCGTGTAACAACACCTTAAGGAGCCGTCGGGTCTTCCTTGTCCCTCCTGCTATGTGCCTCACACCCCAGGCATACCATGGTTGCCTATGCGGCGACAAGTGAAGCCTCACATCCACCGCCCCTCAAGAGCCGAACACATGTTGCTATAAAGACAGTACCAGCATTCCGGTGAGGGTAAGACCTTTGGCTGTGTGGCTACAAAATACCTCCGGCGGACTCTTATGTTCGCATCAGCAATATCGCGTCTGAATGGGTGCCCCGCGAACAAGTTGAAAATCAAAATCAAATCTAGGGAGGGAGGCAAGGGCCAGTAAAATTCAAAGATGGTGGCAAGAGGTGGCAAGAAGCTCCCCTCCCTGGCTCGGTTTCCCTTTGGTCTCAATATTCCTGCCGTACTCGTATTCTTGCGTCTTGTTTGGCCAGGATTGCGACCCCACGTCGTATTTTCGCTGTCGAATAATCAAGCATGAGCGAGACAGTACGTGGACACGGAGACGAGCACGCAAACAGAAAAGCAAAGGGCCAGCTTGCGAGGGTACGACACAAGCGTCGGAAAATATCTTGAAGGCGGGCATATCGCCCCAAGCGAGGACCAAGCGTGGCCAGGCGGAGGGGAATGCGGCCTGCTGAGTCCAGAGAAGTGCGGGTAACATCGGGAGAACGAGAGTGTTGTGTGGAGGCTGGGCGAAAAACCGAACTCTGAAATCTGGCATGATCTCTTTCTCGAAATACATACACAAGCGCTGGCACACAGACACGGATACAATCACACACACACACACACGCACATCCTCCCAGGCGCATATCCCCTACTCAATGCAGGCAGCGAGGTGGGCGGGCGGCAGTGGCCGTCGTCTCCCCCCCTCCCTCAAGCCTCCGTCTTATGCATTTGCTTTCTTATTTCTTCTTCTTCTTGTGAGTGTATATGTTTACGAACAGGGTTCGACGTAGAAAACTAACAATGGAAAGCAGAGTGATCGCCAGCCACCCTGCCGCTTTACTTGCGCATGTGTATATATATGCGTATAATCGTACACAGAGAGGCTGCAGAGTCGGATAGGCATGATTGCAGGCACGGTGGGGTCACCTGCAGAAGAGTCCGGGCAGCACTGGAAGATATGGAGGGAACGATGTAAAGCCAAGTACGATAGACAAAACTTATGCGGCTGCAAAGGGTGGAAGAGAAAGGACGCAGCCCGGTGGGACAGGCCAGCGATTCAACTTTCACTTGCCATCGAGTAAAGGCTATCGGCGACACTTTTCTTGTGTATATTGACTGTACACAACGACGTTGGCATATCAGCGCGAGGCAATTGTCGAAGTGACAGAAGAAGAGGAATAATGAACGAAATAAAACATGTCAAAGAAATTTACCCAGCTTCCTCGGTCAGTCCGTCGTCCAACAGCCAGAAAATCGGCATGCATCACCGCGCTTTCATCCTTCCTTACAGGCCCTGGTCATTTCCATGTCCTAGCCTGGTCTTTAACAACCTCATTTTCACCTGCATTATTCAAACCCTCTTCGTGTTGGTTTTAGCTTTCGAATTATTTACATCCATGACTATTGGTATTGTCTGCTGCCCGGCTTTCGATACCCTCCTACGCATTGGTCTCTTCAGCAGCCGGCATACATTTGAGCGTACACTATCTTCACGGTCGCGAAAAGCCATGTTGGTCGTCCCTTGCCTTCTCGCTTTCCTTCTTTCTCTCCCTCTCGCTTCGCTTCTTTTCGTGGCCACCGCTTATATGCCGGGACCGTGTGCGATGGCTTTGATTTGCTGCCAACCTCGATCCCCGGCCTGCCACTAATGCACGCTGTTTAGCGTCCAGACTCTCGTCGACTTCCCATGCTTGTCATCCCTCCGCGTTTCCCATCTTGTGACCGTTCTGTTGGTTCCGTGAGTGCAGCCTATTGAGTTACCGCTTTCCTTTCTATCTGGCCATTTGCACGTAGGAACTCAACAATGTGAATTAAGCTGCATCGCATCCGGGGTCTGGTCAGTCGTATAATGGGCTTTGATCCAGAAGGAAGCAAGAAATATTGACAATGTAATACGATAAGACAATATAATGGTCAGTCAATGAACAACATTTTCGTCATTCACGCCAAAGCCCTGTTCTTTCGCCTGCCGACATGTCTCACTCGTAGGACACTTGGCTCGGCCGCTTTGCCCCTCCTGTCAACCGGTATGTGCCCGGATCGTTTTCCTGTTTTGTCACTGCAGTCGCCGCTGTTGCCGACCGTTTTTTTGGTCACATTTCTTCGTACTGTTACGACGATACGGCGGCTCCGTTTCGCATCTTTCACCGCCGTTCGTTGGATTATGGGCCACTTAGGAGGGCTATCGGCACATATGGCGTGGAAATAAAGGGTGTTTCCGTGTGTATTCAGCAAACAATCCACCAGTACTTTTGTGTTGTCCAATCTGCCAGCGTTTCTCTCGGGCTGATTCCTGTCGTATTCTTGGACCTCGTGATCAATAAGTGCAGCATAAATACTTAGTCCCGGTTGATGGTGATGAGCAAAGACGGCATTCAAGTATCACACTTTAGTACTCTTGTTAGCAAAGGAGTCGAAGGTATGAGGAGGCCCTAATCGGTGACTTTGGTCCGGCGGCTGAGGACGCTTCATCGATGCGATATTTCGGTACGTCACTATGGGTATTGTGGGCGGCTGCGGGCTGCAGAGAGTGTGGTGTTGCTTTCACTGTCAGTTCGACTATGTTTAAACTTCGTGGTGGGATGAAATATCGTAAGTAACGTCTTTGGCTGTCTTGTGTGGCAAGAGTTTTTCTTATTTACGTATGTTTTGTCTTTCCTCAGTTACTTCATTTCGTGATGTGTTTTGTGATACATGATTCGGGCAAGTTATAAAGACCAAAACAATATTAGCATAGAAAACACATGACACTAGTAATCTCAGAGAATTCAGAAAAACACAGAGAAATAAAAGAATTGACAGGATGCAAAACGAAAAGAAAGAAAGAAGTTCAAGTTGCAACAAAGCAAAGTAACAGTCGATGGAAAGAATACAGCGCTGTGACGTATGGCCCAATACGCGCAGCGCAGCCTTGTTAGCGGTCTCTGGCCACTACCAAAAACCGCTTTACGCGACCCGGACGCGACTTCTCACGGGGCCCACTTCCTGGTCGAACCTCCCTGCAGTTCTGGCAGGCAATTTCTCGCCAGAGAATCGTCGTGGTCAACGCATGCGACAAGCTCCCTGCACACCTCCTAGAGCAACGATCGACGACGGCAACCGTTCTGCCACCGAACAATCGACGATACACTGTCAAAGGGGAGCTCGGCGGAACTGGCAGTGTTTGAACGACATATTGGCAGCTAACTCGAGCCTGACGACCCCAACGGATCTGGCGACGACCAACCGCCATCCCCGCGAAAGAACGACGCGCAATCAGACGAAAATAAGCGCGACGAAGAAGAGACAAGGAAAGGCGGCATTCACTTACACCAAGCAAATCATACCGTGTGGCAATGCCTCCCCGGAAAAGCGACGCCGCGTTGCGGAAGAGCGATGCCGCTGCAGCAGCGGCCGTAGCGGCAACGACAAGCGAGAGCCGATCAGCAGCTGCGCAAGACGCACCGAGCACGGCTGAAAAGACCGATGCTTTGGGCCCCGGAGAACAGACCGCTGTCGGCGATGCACGGCCAACGAGCTCTGACAACGCGGGAGCCGAGAAGGAGAAGGAAAAGGAGCCCTCAAAACCGCGGAACAATGACGCGATAACCATCGAGGTTGGTTTTCCAAGGAACGGGCACAAGTTACGAGATTACAAGTTCACCGGAAACCTAACCGGGAGCCCAGGACCTCAACATGCCGCGTTCTATCATCACACGGCTAGCCAAGGGCGTGCTGCCGCCCAACACGCAGATACAGGGCAGCGCCATCACCGGCATGAGCAAGAGCGCAACAGTTTTTATCAGCCACCTCGCCAATGCGTACGCCACCCTACTGCCTCTCGTCTACAATCCCCTCTTGTAAAGCTCGGCCGGCTAATGGATAATGAACACAGTGCTAATACCCTGACGGCAAACGCCGGCAAGAAGACGATTATGCCCGCGGACGTGTTTGCCGCACTCGACGACATTGAGTTCGGCTTCATGCGGGAACAGCTCGAGGCCGAGTTTGCAAGTGAGTAGCAGAGACCATCCCAGGAGGAAGAACGAGACTACGAACAGAACTGACACCCGGGTAGAGTTTACCCATATACAGACATCCAAGCGGTCCGACTACCGGAAGCGCGTGGCAGCCGCGAAGAAGGGGGCCGACGGCGACAAGCAGGGTGATGGCGAGGATGGCGAGGATGCCGATGTTAGCACCATTGCCGACGGTGATGTATTGCTGGCCGCTGCTTCGAAATTTGGCGACGGCAAGGCCAAGGCCAAGAGCCGCGATGCACCACCACGGGCCAAGAAGGCGAAGCGGGCACACGACGAGGGCGGCAAGGCCAACGGCGCCGACGACGATACAGAGGTAGAAGAGGAGGATGCCGAGATGGCTGAAGGCGAAGAGGAAGAGGGCGAAGAGGCTGAGGAGGAAGGGGACGAAGAGGAGGAGGAAGAGGAGGAAGAGGAGGTTGAGGAAGAAGAAGATGATGAAGAGGAAGAGGGCGATGGTGACGATGACGTGGACCGGGAAGACGCGCCAGATGAGGACGAGGCTCTGGACAGCGACGGCAGCGAGTAGAGCCATAGAGCTGGGTGAAGTCCTTTGGCCACCCCTCCTGCCCTTCCGCAGATACCGCAGATTTCTGCCAACGCGCTCGATGGTTGCAGAGATGTAGAGCACCATACTTGCATACACGTATTACTGTACACATACACATGTTTTGACATTGCCATCATCCTTGCCACCCCGCAACGGCAGACACACTTAGTCGCGAGCACACAATTTTGCAGGTTGTGTTTGTGCACATTTGTTGGGGATTGCTTGCTGATTGGATGCCTTCCCTGCCCTCGATTGTCTCGCCCGAGGTTGAAGGGGACTTCATTGAAGGTATGCCGTACACGGCACCCGTGGAGGGGATCTGCGACGCAATGAAGACAAATCGTGGCTGTGCAAATGCTCACCATAAACCACGTTGTACTTTCCCCTGTTACTGACTCACTGACCGCCGTGACACGACTGGCGGCCTCGCTCACACTTATCCAGGGCATGAAGTGAAAAAATGGAGCTGTCGAAAGAGAAAGACGAGAGGTCCGACGATGTACGCATATGCACATCGATTAGCCTCTCACGTTCACCACCGTATCGAACCAATATATCGCCGCCTACGGGCCTGCAACATGCTGTATCCTGAGCCCCATTTTCTTACACTGTATCTGACTTGTGCCCGTTCGCTGCCGTTCCGTTGCAGGCTGTCTCGGCAGTGAGAGCACAAAGGCGGAGAGAGAAAAATCAAGACATAACGCTCAGACAAGGGGCGGCAGAGTAACACGGCACTGTGGAAATGCCGTTGACTCACTTGCCATGTCCTTTGGAACAAGAATGAGTGAGGGAGCAGGATACGAACGGTGATGCTGAGCTGCTGAGCCGCATATGCGCAGAGTTACCTGGCCTGTGCCCTCTAACTCCTTTCTCAACCCATGATGCTTACCAAGACCTCTGTGTCGCCTCGGACGGAATTGTCCAGGAAGATGTAGTGCCTGGTGAAAAGGTTTTTATCTCCGTCGAGAAGAGAGACAAGAGGTTCGAGGTTCGAGGATCGAGGTTCGAGGCTCGTTCTTGTGCACCAAATTAAAGTATGCCGTTCACAGGCGGGCCGACGGAGTGCATGCAAAGCGTGTATGTGTACATGTGCACGTCTATGCAAGGCAATCTGTGCGTGCCATATTACCCCAGGCGAACTTTGGGAATACAAAGACAAGGCCGTCATGCGTTCTGCACCAAACTGTTTTGCCCTTTCTGGCCCCCGCGTTGCATGTGCCACAGCCAGTGTGCCAACACCCTCTGGGCTCTGGGCGCTTGTCTCTCGCGTAAGGCTGCAAAGATATTGTGCTTCATGTTTCTGCGCAAGTGAAGCAGGCAGGACCTTCTCGCCTTAAATCCAGTCCCCGCCCACAATCCACGACGTTTGTTGCCTCGCGCCATGCCTTTTGTAGGTGGCGTTTTTGGTCGAGTCCAAAATAAAGAAGAAGCGAGCATTACCACTGCGTTGACTGACTGCCTTCTTCTTTTCTGGAAAATGCCCTGAACCTGGTCCGTCCATAGTTGATTTCGTTTCTGGATTCATTGTCCAGTTTATTGGATAAAAACTGGTAGCCGATGTGTCGTCATAAGGTAAAAGGTATTCAAAGGCCGTTCCTTGTTCATACCTGCGTACACAGGATATGTACCCTTTCCGTACTCCGTACTTTGTACGACGTAAAGGCATGGGTGTGGGTGTTGCGAGCATGCGAGGCCTGCGGGTTTGAAAGGAAGTGGCCTGTGCTCACTGCGACGTCGTGCTTCCCCGTCACCTTCCCACTCACAAGAAAGCTGGGCAGACAGGAGAAACAGAGGCTAGAGGAGGACCGTGCAGGGAACCATAAAAAAGAAGCGAGAGGACAAGGGGGCCACACTCGTCTAGACGCTTCCCTTCCCCTCAACTCTGTCCGTCGCCTGAGGGTGTGTGGTGTGGGCATCGAAGAGTCTGGGCTGCATCTGCTGTTATTATCAAACACTCGTTGCATGCGGAAAAGGCGTAGTTTATCTTATCTCTTCATGACAATACGTCTGAGGTTGTGCCTGCGCCGGAGTGTGGCAATACTGCAGCACATGGCCGCAGACCAAATACGTGTATTGGGCTGTCCGCACCAGGTGCAGGTGTCCATTTTCTCGAAAGAAGGTCGCTTCCACGGCTCGTCATTCCTTCATCGACTGAACAGCAGCGATACAACAAATGCGAGCCTGGTTCTCTGTTTTCTTTTGCTCCGGTCTGTGAGCACGGCAGGCTGCAGAGAAGGTGCCGAGAAACCGTGGAGAAAGACGCCGTGTATGTACATACTCAGTACACCTCATATGCACTCATGCTGTGCCTTGGGCTCTCAGCTCTCGGAGAACAACGTGCCCTGGCCAGGCCCTGCTTGCCAATAAACCAGTCATGTCCCATTGTCTTCCTGTGGCCGTTCACCTCGATAATCCAAACATTGTGTAGCCAGAATATCCAGACGATGACAAGTGCACATCTATGGCTCCATGCAGGCGTCAATAGTGCGTGTCATACTCCGTGAGATACAGGAACAAGTGCACAATGTGTCTTGTATAGTATGATTGTTAAAAGTCTCGATGTCTCGTCTGGCTGTCTTTGGAGAGTTTGTGCATGTACGGAGTATGTCGCACGTCGTATGAACTTTCAGCCTTTGATCAAGACAATCGGCCGCAAAACGGACAAATCCAAGACCGGTGAATCAATAGGGCTAAGCGCCATGGAGCCTATCAAAGGGGCTCGACGTCGTAAACGACTGGGCGTGAGACATGAGGAGGCATACGAGGTATTTCATGACCTTGCTCCTGCGCGCTTTCCTATCGTTGGCGCCGCCCCGTATGACGTCGCAATCGTTGCTCGGAGGGCATCAAGACGTGAGCATTGTGTTGCAACTGTGCCTGGGCAAGAGCCGTGTTCTCATTCCCGCTGTGCAATCCCATTGGCGTAAGTTTATCTGTACCGAAGCCCGCTGCGTGAAAACATTTAAAGCTCTGTGCCATGATCTGTTTTGGTCTTCCTGCATGATGTTGGCAATACTTGAACCGCGACGTATTGCGCTATATACTTGGATTCCATCCAACCGTGCCTACATGTACGTACATGTACATGTACTCAAAAGCTTCATGTCGAGTACTCGTACAGAACTGTTCTTTCTTCAACGCATCTGCGTCCGGCCAGGGCACCATCCGGAGAGGGTGAGGCTTGGATTGGCAGGGTGTCGATCAGCACCATTGGACCTGGTTCGTCGAGAACAGGGATGCGCCGGAGCTGAGCAAGAGAGCATGGGCGGCCGTCTGCATTGGGGGATTTTACCCCGTGCAACGTAATACTCTGTAATCCATTTGAAAGCCAACAGCCCGCGAGGCGTCGAAGATGCTAATTCCAGACCGAGGCGCCAAGCGGCGCAATGCTCGGTTTTATCGTTTTCCTTTTTGGGAAGCAAGATGGGGAGGCCAAGACAAGTGGAAAACTGGAGGAGAGCATTTTGGTCAGGGGGAGTGTGAGATAGATACTCGCAGAAGCAGTGTTTGAAAGAGCACATATTATTCACTTTGTGTACGACGTAAGATACTTGAAAGGTTGATATTTTCGTCCTTTTGGCTGGATATTGCTCTCCTAATACATGTAGGAGCAATTGAAGTTGTCTTCAAACGGCAGCCTCAGCTCGCCTCGTGGCTTTGCGCCTGCCTCTCCCGGGCGAGGAGAGGCAGGGTGCTCGGTCCTTTCCAACGTGATTTGATCAACGCAATTCAGTAAGGCGCAAACGGTGACGATTTTTATCTATGTACGGTGTGTACATGTACGGAGTAGGATGCCTCTTAGGAACGGAAACTCGTCGCATCACAAGAGCTTGTAACGGTATCTCTCGCAAACACTTTGTACGGAGCCTCGCAATAATTCACAGGAATTTTTTATCATCTTTATCCCGCACGCACATTGTCGGCCAGGGGGCTTTTTCTCCGCCTTATGGGGCAATCTGGAGCAAATTGGGCCATAGAATTCATACGAACCTCATGATGCGTATGGAGTAAGTTGCAATGTGCCCAACACCAGGCCCCATCGCGACTGTCTGTCTTCCGATGTATTTGACTCGTTGCTGGAACCTTCCAGTATGTCTACAAACAAGGGAGCATGCATGATGCCAGTCGGACGTGCCTTCGTCGTAATTTCCTCACGAAAGCCCCTTTTGCCCGATATCCTTCTACACTTCTCGTACTGATAGCAGGCAAAATGAGGAGTTGTGTTTTCCCAAGTAAGATACTCTCTATGAATGCTCCGCAAGAATGCTCCGCAAGAATGCTCACGGCGCCAGGCAGGCCCGCTGGATGACCAAGACGACGGCTTTCTCGGCTAGATAGGAGAGTGTTGCTGGGGCTCGAGCTGGACTCTCTTTCCGTAACGGCGTAACTCCTGCTTCGTCCAAAGTTTACTCCGTACTTCGTACACAGTACACGTCGTGATTTACTCCGTGAGTGTGTCGTACAGTACATATCGTTGCGCCTCGCCTCGCACCCTCAATCCTAGAGACGTTCCCTCGTCCTTCCCCTCTCAGTTCGTGCGTGCTCCATGCGTAATTTCCCTTTTACAGGTCGCCAATCATAGGTGGAGCGCTTCCCCTGGTCGTTGAACAAAAAGACCGGCCCTATCCCTGTCACAAGTCAACCGAGCCGAGACTTTCTACTCCGTATCTCTTTTTCCTCTTTTTCGCCAAGTTGTGGTCCACTTCTCCGACAGCAGAGGCGGCCGCTTTCCTAATTCTGATGTAAGATACTCCGTACAGGTACAGGCACAGCGCTGGAAGTCTGATTGGCGTTCTTTTTCGGGGGTTGTTTGTGTTGGCATTGCAGCGAACATTGAGGCCCGTTTGTACGTCGTACGCAGTACTCTCTTTAGCATCACGCCTTCCTGTTTTGGCACCTTCTTCTTTCAACAACTGCGCGCGAAATGTGTGTCCAGCCTGGAGCCTCGCGCATATTCTGATAAGCTGCAACGTACATCGTAAACAAGCTTGCATCTTCTCTACTATGCCGTATGGCCTGTACCTAACTTTATGCCTTTTTACTTGCTTTTTCGACAACGTAATATGTGGCTAACCCAACGGTTGACTCCCACAACGGTCAACGCCCGTCCGCCTCTCCTTGCATGGTTCTCAACTTCACGTCACAGAAGGCTTGGCTGGCGGATCATTGACTCCTGTTTTTAATGCCCATCTCATTGTTATGGCAAGTAATGCATATTGCCCTTGCCTTGCTCCATTGCCTCCGATTTTGGTATTCTCTCTCATCTCTTGTGGCTTGCCGTACGACATCGGCGCGGCTTGCGACCGGAAAGGACTTTCGTGGGCAATTGCCCGTCTCTTGTCTCTTGTTCCTCTGTCTGCCAGTGCTTTCTTTGTCTCCGTCCGCCGCAACATCCTTGCCCTTACAACTTTTGTGTCTCACGGCGCATCTGCTTTCACCGTCAGGAGCGGGTGCGACAATGCTGCTTCCGAGCAACCCCACCGAGGCGTGCACAACATCCTTGGTAGTCGCACAGGGTCTTGCTCGGATACGTGCGGATGTTGCTCTCTATTCTATCTTATGAATTGCTCGTAATGCAACTCGCCAGCTACTGCATACGGCATCTTCTCCGAGCACGTGTGCTGTTTTGTTCTATTTCTTGACGGCATATTCCAAGACACAGAGTTCTGCCCTGCCGTAAGTGCTCAGTCATACAGGCAAAAGTACGATGGCAACCGTATTTTCTATATATTTACGACGCCCGCGTGTACTTTCTATTTCCTAGCATCTGTGGATTGTGCATTGTGCACGTCGTACGAAGTAAGAGACGGCGGTAACAGAAGCCAAGACGCGGCTGGAGTCGTGTCTGACAAATACAGCACGTTGTCATCCCTTGCGTCCCTGTTTCTGACGCTGCAGCGCCCCTCTCTGCTCCTGTTTTGAAGATGGCCCCCGTTGTTTCCTCAATGCTCCCCGCATGGCCTCGGAGAAACAGAGTAAGAAATACAAACAATAAACGAGCCACGGACGATTCAGGCAATTATTACTCCGTACTTCTCTTTTTGGCCACAGTATTTCGAGCGACGGAATGAAGAAGGGCTTTCAAAGAACACAAACATCTCTTTTGGTCGAGTCGAAACAAGATCACGAGGTCTACGTCGTAAGGCTAGCTGAGACCAATGTTGCTCTCTTTCTCAACAAAGTATGCGTTCTGCACAGTGGTGAGGCATGGGTCTGGACGTACACCTGTACATGTACGCGTACGGAGTACACCACCAGCTATTTACGCATATGAAGCATTCTTCAGTCCTCCCTGCCCGCCAGTCTGGGAAGACAGCGTTGTTTGGGTACTTGCCGCTCATGGGTAGCTGCCACCCCCTCCCTTTCTCATCGACCCTCCCATCCACACCACGCACAGATAATAGGCGCTACGGGCTACACTCTATCTGTGTTTGGGCGGAATATCCAGGCCATGCCTTTGTCCCCGCATGCGCGCACGCACACCGTTGACAAGCTTTTGCTGCCCTCCCGAAGCCTGTCCCCCTCCTCCACACCTTCACGGCTTCACCCCCTTCACCTTCCTTCCACCGCCCTGTTCACCACTGCCGCCTGCCCACCATCAGCACCCGCCACCACCCACCACCCACTACGGTTCTGACGAACGTTTCCCTTTTCCCATGCTCTCATCCCCCCATCGCTGCAGCCCGCTCCACCAAGTTTCCCCACTGTGCCGTCGTGCTGCCCACCGTAGCCCATGCGCAGCCTTTGTGACCTCTGACCTCCCACCCACGGCTGCGGGAAGGCATCGTTGGTGCTGCACCTAAAGTGCCCACCAGGGTGGATGGTGGGTGTGCTTGTCTTCACGTCTGTTGCCGGTGTGCAGCTTTTGTGTGTGTGTGTACGCAGTATGTACGCATAAGGTGCAAGGACAACCTAGAGTGAGCAGCACGGTGCGTGGTAGCAATCGACGTGCTTCCATGCACAAAGAAGGCCCGTCTGCCATCGCCCCGGGCTGTCTTGGCGCAGCAATTCACTCTTGTACGCAAACGCAGTGACGAACACAGTGACAAACGCAGTGACACTCTGCTCTGCGAGTTCCTGACTGTACGAGGTCCGCATACTCTTGGACTTTGCTTGTTCAGGCAATTTTCCTCGAATGCCTCGTGGCTGGGTCGGCCAATGCAGTTGCGCCGGCGCCGCAGTGCTGATTTGCTGATTTGATCTCAACCCACTCTGCAGGCACCGGAACGATAGCAAAGCCACACGCTGAAAGGGTCTCCCAACAATGGGGGACGGTTTGACAAGACTGCCCCGTCTGTGCTTCGGTTTCATTGACCGGCGTCGTCCTCAGACAAGTATCGGACAAGGCAACCTACGAGCCTACCAAGCGTCGTAAATATTCGTAAAAAAAGTCGCAAAAAGGGAAACTGGAGCAGATGAGAGGCAACAGACTCTTGGGGGAGCGTAGAGTTGCACTCGGGAAGAGGCTCGCATCCTTGTTGGCCGCCCTTTTGTCGCCATTGCATATGCAGTTACCGCATGTTCCATCGTTCCCATTGCGTAAACTAAGACGGCACAATAAATCATAAGCGTGTATGAAGTATTATCTTACGAGTACATAGTCGCATCGTCTCTCGTGCTGCCCGGCGCTATTTTGTCCGCTAATCGACACTATTAACAGCGCCTCGAAGTCCTCTGGAGAAAAGAAATGGAATGGATGAAAGAAGACCGGCCTCCGAATGGGTTGGAATATTCCGTTGGTTCCTTCGTCGAGCATATCTGTAAAGGACGGATTAAGAAAGGGGAAAAAGAAACAATATATTATTTTTTAGTCTCGCTCGGTGTCTGCATCGCGTCGGAACCGGCTGTCGCCGTGATCTGGCCAGAGTCTAGTGGTGATTTCCACCCGTTTCTGATAGACAGACTTACTTCGTAGAAGGATTTCCAAGAAAGATGGGCTTGAGGAAAAGGAGCAATTAGCCCGATCTGAGCCAGCCCAACGAACCCCGCCCTCTGTTTCTGTTTTGCTCATCTGTCGTCGATAGCGCCTTCCCTGTCTGGCCGTGTTTCGCGCGGCGGCCGTCTGTATCTTACTTTATCGTCAATGTCTCGAAATGGTATCTGACTCGTACTCCGTAATGCTCGACGTAGATATGTACGTGTACGGAGTATTGGCAAGTGCGATCGAACAGCAACTACGAAGTACATGTATACGGAGGAGCACAGTTGTTCGAGAGGGCAAGAGTTCTTCCACTTGTCGACCAGGGAGCCGCGCGACTAACACGCCGCATTTGTTCATTTACCTCAGTATTATATTATTGTCACTGCGACGGGCCTGTTCTTGTGGGCTCTGTCTGCTTGGCCTCGCATTCTCGCTTTCGCAGTCCGTCAATGGGCCGTTTCGTTCTTGTCCATGTCGATTTGAGTTTCTGAGTTTCGTCTTTGCTTTGGGGGGTTCTTTTCCTTTGCCTGCCTCGCCCGACCCTCGCATCTTCCGCTTCCATTGTTCTCATGCTCGTAAAGAACACAAGCGAGGCAGCATGCCGCTAATCCGTCCTGGGCCTGGCGCTGATCCAACAATAAACCTGCTTTTCTCGGAACGCTCCAAGTCGCCCAATAATCCTACGCCGCGCCCACAGCGGTGCTTGTTCATATGTTCAGGTAATGAAACGCGGTGCAAGATGCAAGGAGCACTGTCTACCTGGCTCGCTCTCACAATGCAAAGGGACGAAAGTGCAGATGTGCAGGCTGAAGAGTTGACAAGAGTGACATGCTTATGTCGGCGAAGGAGATAGAAGTGTCAAATACTTGCGCCGGCTGCATGCAGTACCCGCCTGATGCTGGTATTGGGTACCGCCAGGCAGGTAAGATACATCATACATGTATATGTACTGGTCTGTGTACCTCGCTATGCGTTATCCTTGCTCTTGGCCTCTCGAGCCTCTCTCGACCACCTTGTTCCGCTCTCTCCGCTCACCCCCATGTCCATCACGCTTCCCTTCTTTTCCTCTTGTGTTTCTGTCCCCTCTTTCTGTCTTGGCTTTCATCTCTAAGTTGCACCCCCCGACTGTCAATCATAGACTCGTTTTTCGGACGCGATTTGTCTTTCTTTTGTTCTTTATGGATCCCGTTTATCTTTTGCACGTGCTTTGCACAGTACATGTACTTGCCTGCCCTTTTTACTTTTTCCTTTTCTTCTTCTTTTCTTCTTCTTGTCTTCTTTTCTTCTTCGTTTCTTCTCCTTTTCTTTTCCCTTCTGTACTCTTCTCTTTCCTCCTCCTATATCGCGCCTTCCATGTATGTCGTAAATATTCTTTTTCGCGTTCGAATACCGGTTGCTCTTTCTTTTATATTTTATCGTGGTTGCCGTTTTTATCGTCAGCCGCTTCCTTGTGTGTGTGGAGTGCGCCTCAGCCCCCCTTTCTGAACGCACGAAGAAGCTGGTAGGTACCCTCCCATGCCCGTTCGCAAAAGAATACTTTACAAGCCCCCCCTGTCCCGTAGATCCACTGCCACGCATTTTCCCAGGGCCACGCCCAAACCTGTCGCCCTTCTTCTTACCCACCGTTTTGCTGCACCGTAATCTGTGTAGTTTAGCCGTGGGTCGTGCCTGCTCCGTCGCGACTCTGTGCCTTCCCAAGACGTTCGAGGCGTCCATAGCGGTCTTTCTCGGTCCCTTGCTCCTTCCGCCTCTTTAGACCCCCGGTCTGCAATCTCGTTTCTCCTGCCCCCTGTCGTTTTTATTTTTATTTCTATGTAATCTCACCTCGCCATCCACGCCGGCCGTCTTCCCCGTATTATTTTCGAGCATGTCCCCTTCTGCCTCTCGCATCAGTGTGTGTACAAAGCATCGAGAGGCTGCCGAACAGGCCGTGAGCTGCGTCCATTGCGTCCATCCCGGGTCCATACTGGCGCCTGTGAGAGTCTCGACGACCAGTTCGAAGAAATACTGAGTCTTTGTATGGAGAGGTCCTTATCTCCATTTGGTCTCAACACCTTGAATACAAGCGCAGTCATCACGACGCCTCGCCTTCGTCCCAGTAAGTCAGAAGCCCTTTCATTCCCCGCCTCCGAGTTCCGTCTCCAGGGGCACATGTCTTTTTATTGGAAATAGACATGATTTTGGTGAAGGTCTTTACAAGTATTTGGTCCTGATGTCGTCTTAGCACTCTCGCCGTCCACAAAATAACCATCCACAGACCAGCCCGGGCCACACCACCACCGAGCACGCCCCTCCCATCCAGAGCCTCCCCCAGCACACATCACTGTTGCCCCCAGCTCCATCTTTCAAAGCTTTGTGCTCTGTGCTCCTCCCAGCCGCGGCCCTTCCTCCTGTCGAAACCCGCACGCCCACACCCACTTTGTTCACACATCAACTACGAAGACTCAGTTCATGTACGGATACCCACGCTCTTCAACGTTCCCGTGAGACTTGTACGGGGTACTTTGTGATATCTGTGGGCTATCCCTTATTCGCCCTCGCTCTGCGGTGCCTGTCCCTTTAAGCTCCCCTCCTCCCCGCTGCAATACCAAGACGTCCCGGGGTGCACCACGCGTGCACCACGCATCCTGCGAGCCTGTTCTCTTGCAGCCTCGATTGTTGCCAGTCCACCAACTCGCAGCCTGACTTGTCTCTTGTGCTCTGGGTTTGGTGCTCCGTCTGACTGGCTTTTTCTTGTCTGACGCCTCCCCTGGCCCACTAAGTGCCCCTCCTCTTCTGCAACCACAACCACGCTCTTGGCCCCGACATATTTGTACGATGTACATGGAGCATCCACTCTGCTCCTATTCGCTCCTGTGCACCAACACGAGGGGCATTCGTTTGTTCGCATCGTCATTGTCTCCTCAGCGAATCGAACGCTAACAATACTTTCATCAAAAGTACACTTTACCGGCTTGCGAGCCTGCTAATTGCGCGACTGGGCCAGCAAGTACTGAGTTGCATGGAGTTCGCGGAGTACTAGGACACTCGTGTTATTATTATTGTCTGGCTGTTTATGAGATTCTGCTTGGTTATCAGTGCGGCACTTTGTGTACGTCTTGTACGGAGTATCTTGCATTTTCCCTGAATTTCTGTCTCCCATTCGAATCCACCTCCTAGTGCCTGTATTGTCTATTATTGGATTACCGGTGGGTGGCCTCGTGCGGATAGAAGTCGATCGCCGCCAACTGATTGTCTCGTCTTCCAGTCCCCTCTTTCTTCACACACAGAGACGGATGCACACTCTTACGCTCGTTCCGCATACCACACTTGCATCCGCTTCACACACACACTCACATGCACGCGGGCGCACATACTCCCACACATACATACTCTGCTCAGTACATCCCGTTACCCGGCGCCGCTCAATCACGCGCGGTTCTCAAAATCGTCGTCCTCCTATCTCTCACAATCTCCGACAGCGATATCGTACATACAGACGCACGAACGCGTGCAATCTGTCGACGCTGAGAATAAGAAGACATCTGGAGCAAAAGCAAATACATTGCTTTCGCACTTTTACACTTGCACTCGCCATTGCTCCACTCTCGTCTGGTATCCTCCCGCTAGCCTTCCCAGGATTGTCCGCGCCGTCGCAGCCGAAGCCACCTTCTCTTATCTGCCTCGTCTGCCTACTTTGTACTATGTATGTTTTGCACTCAAACATCCTCTGCCAGTCCTGCCTACCTTCTGCCTGCCTGGAATCTACCACGCTGCACTGAGAAGAGGATAGTGGCGCGCCAGTCATTTTCGGCCTTCCCTCACCGCACCGCCATTTTGCCTGTCTCGAGTGTCGGTCGACGAGACTTGGCTATCTCCCAGACATCGCCGCGACCTTGGCAGCTGGGACAGCAAGCTAGACTCACTTATCGACACTCATGAGTACGGAATACATACGTTCCGTCACTTGCGCGATCTCAGTCCGTCCGTCGCATCGTCCCTCCCTGTCCTTCCGCTCGCCGCGTGGTCGCCATCTCGCCTGCGTCACCTGCGTCACCTGCAGCGCCCGCAGCGACCGCATGGCCTATTAGTACACCTGCATCAACACCAGTCCAACATTCCCGCACTACCACCGTTGTCTCCCGTTTGTTTCGAGCGTAGCGTCCGCCGCCGACGTTGGCATATGCGTGTTGTTGGGCTGAACCAACGAGCGAGACGAGCCAACCAAAAAACCAAAGAACCAAAGAACCAAAGAAGCAAAAGAAGACCGCCAAAAGAAACTACCAAAACTAATCAACCAACCACTTTACACGCCCAAGACGCCAGACCACGCCAAAAGAACGAAAACGCACCAGACCCGCTCCAGTCACAAGTCCTTCTGTCTCCAAACGATCCCGTTGTTCCTCGTTTTCCATGCCGCCCTTCCTTCCCCCTCGCTTCCCTATGCGTACATGTAGTCCTGTCTGTCTGTCTGTCTGCAAATCTTTGCCACCCCTCCCCTCTCTTGCCTGGCCCTCGTCACTAGCGGCGCTTTCAGCCTTTCTCGCGGGTTTCTCCTCCTTGGGATCCCTCCGAGGTTACCCCCCTCTTCCCACCCAACTCTCCACCCAGACAATCAGGTTCCCCACACAAAACGTCCCTTTTCCAACGAAAAGACAAATGACAAAAGACGGACAACAGTCGATAACTGCCCAGTCCGTTCTGCCAGCTCGGTTTGTTCTTTTTGTCCCTCTCTTCGTTTAGGTTCAGATCGTGCTTCTATTTTCTTATTTTCGTTGTTCCTGTTTTCGGACTTGCTTCATACGCTTCTTCCACGCCGCCACGTACCAAACAGCCGCATTCGAGCCAATACTTTGCCGACGAGACCCCTTTTGGCAATCTCAGAAACAAAAGCTATCTTACGAAAGGACTACGGAGTACTTAGTGCGCCGTTCTAGCAACTACGCATACACCAACTGCACCACAGCTGCAACTGCAACACCTTGCGCTATCTCCTTTCCGCGCGCACCCTTCCACCCTTCCACACGCGCTCTCGCCCCGTCGTCGCCCCATTCTGACCTCTAGCCGGTCGTGCCTCTTGTCGCAAAGGGGCTCGACCGTTCTAAGATACTTTTACGACGCATTACCGTCCCTCTCGCCTTTTGCCTATTGCCTTTTGTTTGCCTTTCCCACCACCACGTCCTCCACCATAATTGCAACCACCCACACCCCCCTTGTCTTTCTTATTTTCCCTACTCGATCGTCGAGAAAGGGCACCACCCATCCTTTATCCTTCCCCGGTTGCCTTGTCCTGTCGCCTCCTCCTTCAACTCTGACGTGCACAAGACCAAGCGACCACAAACCACACAAACTTCTTCGCAACCGTTTCCCGCCCGCCCGCCACATTGGATGCATGTAAGGCCTCGTTGACTGCTTTCTTCCTAGCCGTGCTTTCGCTTTCTGCCTCTTGCCTCTTGCTTCTTTTCTTTTGCTTTTTTTTTCTCTTTCTTTTTCGTCTCCTGTCTAGTCTTCCATTCCCTCGCGTTCGCCTTTGCCCTTCCCACCATCCCCTTTCTCCCCTGTCTTGTCCTTCCGCCGTGCATCGACCTACTGCGCGACGCACACTCCCGCCGTTCCTCAGACGGTCTCGCATTGGTTTGCGCGCGCAACACCAGCAGCAGCAGCAGCAGCAGCAGCAGCAGCATCGCATCCCACACCGTCCCAAAGGCAAGGCCAGCCCAACTACATCGCGACACGTCGTTGCGCAGACCCCGTTCACCGTGGTCAAACAGTCGCCGCACCCATGTACGCCGCACAACCAAACGGCGTTGACAGTGCTACTATCAACCCTGCCGCGCTTGCTTCTCCTGGTATGTTGATTGCCTTTGCTTTTTTCTTCTTTGTCTTGTCTGTCGGCTCTGCGCGTTTCTTGCAAAGTTGAAGGTACTTTCTTGTCGCGCCCGCGCGCCGTCGTCCAAGGTCGTTCCAAGGTGATCACTAGTTCTGGGTTTCGCTGGGGTTTAAACGACTGGATCTCGGTCGGTGACTTGCGGTCTTGTTGTGGCCCTTCTTGCTTGCTTTCTTGCTTTCTTGCTTTCTTGCCTCGCCTTGATTGTCACTTGGTTTCTTTGCCAACTCCATTCGCCTCTCGCGTGTCTGTTGTCGGATCTGTCGTCGGTCGCTTTCTCCCCTCGTTTGCTCATTTTCTTTGTTGTGTCCTTTGGCCTCACCACTAGACAAGGAGACGGCGCTGGTGGCTTCTCTTCCCCCTCATCTTCTGATTTCGTCACCATTCTGTGCTTCCTGCTTTTTTTGGTCTCCTGGCGCCTAGGCTTCCTTGCTTCCTTGCTTCGTTCGCGGACCTTCTAGGCCGACTCTCCTTGCTTGTGTGCTTCCTCCCTTGCGACCGCTTGATCAGCATTGGCCATCGCTCGGTGGACATGTTGGAACTATAAACGGCCGACCGATTCATATTGCGATTTCGCTTTTACTGCTTCTTTCCCCTCCGTGTCTTTTGTTATTGGGCTTTTTTCTCTTCCCCTGTTCTTTCTTTTCGTTATTTACTTGTATTACCCTCTGTACGATTGTTTGCCCTTTTTCGCGCCATCCGCATCGAGTTGTTTCCAAGTCTCTGGTTGCTATTCACGCGTGGCAAGCAAAAAGAAATAAAACATAAAAAAGAAGCAGCAAGCAGCAAGCAGCTGCTACTGGGCACGCATGGTAGCACAACTTCCCCTCGCCTGCTGCTGCCTTCCGCTTTTACACACTCCCATTTTCACCTTCCGCTCCCACGCTTTTACGAAATGAACGACCGGCGCACAAACATCTACGACCTGCTCTCCTACAACAACAATACTGATACTCGTTCGTGACCAGATCTTGCAAACACTTCTCGGGGCCTGAAACGGAGCCGCTCGCCTGAAGGCTACCACGACGCTAGCCAACAGGGTCCTCCGGGTGAAGATAGTACGTTATCTCTTGTACCAGCCCTCTAAAACCCGCGCTGTTTACTTTTGCTATTTGAGTAAACGCGACGGAGCCTCCTGATTGGAAAATGACTCGCAGCCGCAATTCGCAACCGCTAACACTTGCACTTCTTCCCTCGCAACTTAGGTGACAAGCCGCGAAAGAGAGGCCGGCCCACGAAGCCCACGAAGCCCGGAAGCATTACTGAAACGCCGATTCAACCACCGGTCGTCCCCCCACTGCCCAGCATGTCGAGCCAACCCCTTCCTCCTCATGCGCAAGCGCATCCGGCGCATAGCCCCACCCATCCGCCCCAACCCGGCCAGGCACAACGCTCGTATGTGCCGCCTCCAATTCAGCCTCCGACCGGCACGGCTGCCGGGGCGCCCGCTCAGGCCCCTACCCAGTCCACGCAAGCCTCGCCCCCAGTGAAGGCGCCCGCGAAGACAACTCTCAAGGCACTGCCTACCGTCCGTGACCACACCACAGATCAGCTCGGACCCGGAAACGACGAATACCTGCCGCGCGAAATCGACGAGTCCGGCGAGAAGAAGGTTCTTCCGAACGGCCAGCTCCTGGGCGGCCGCGAATACCGCTGCCGCACGTTCCTGGTTCCCCAGCGTGGCGACAAGCTGTTCATGCTGGCCACCGAATGCGCGCGCGTCCTTGGTTACCGCGACTCGTACCTGCTGTTCAACAAGAACAGATCGCTCTACAAGATCATCGCCAACCAAGTGGAGAAGGACGACCTTGTCGGCCAGGAAATCCTACCCTTCTCGTACCGCTCACGCCAGATCGCCATTGTCACCGCCCGCAGCATGTTCCGCCAGTTTGGCAGCCGCGTTATCGTTGGTGGCCGTCGTGTCCGTGACGATTACTGGGAGACCAAGGCCCGCAAGCAGGGTTTCACCGAGGCCGACATGGCTGGCGAGAAGCGCCCTGGCGGTACCAAGGCTCGCGAAGCTGCCGCCGAGGCCGCTGCACAGAACGCACCCATCATTGGCCAGGCACATCCCGAAATCGTCTACAGTAACACCGGCCAGTTTGGCGCCGCACCGCCTACCCAGCTTGTCCAGCCGGAGTACAACGACACACGCAGCCGCGACTACTCGAGCATTCTGAAGACAGGGCCCCGCCAAGAAATCACCGGGCCGGCATACCAGGACCGCTCGCAGCCTGCCCCCCTTGGCGAAGTCCAAGCCCAGGCTCACCACGCAGCCGAGTTCAACAAGTCGATTACCCAGCAGCGTGATATGCGCAATGACTACCTGCAGAGCATCTGGCGTCGTCCCCACGAGCAGCCGCCGCCGCCTGCCAGCCTGACCCCGCAACAGGTCTCGGCCTCGGAACAGATTCCGTCCAGCCGCTCAGCCACGTCCGTCGGCGGCATGGTTCACCACAGCCCACAGATGATGATGACTGCTGCCCCCTACTCGCAATCCGTCACAGCCCAGAGCTCCTTGCCACCGTCAATACAGAGTACGTTGGGACCGCAGAACCGCCACCTTCCGCACCCTAGCACGCTACTAACGAATGCAGGATCTACTGGCGGTTTGTCGCAGCCCCAGAATTACAGCTACCCGCAGTCGACACAGATGTGGCCCCAGACCCCGCAGACGCCTCAGTACAGCTACGCCCACCCCTCGTCCGGCCAGTCGTCGCATCAGCAGCACCAGCAGGCACCGCCGCCGCCACCGTCTTCTCAGCTTCGCCATTCGAGCAGCAGCGGGCAGGTTCCCCAGAGCAACATCCCCTACTCGGGCATGCCGGGCATTAGCCCTGGCTACCCCTCTCAGGGCCAGGGCATCCCCTACGACCAGACGCCGAGACAGTATATGCACCCGTCCGGCTCTGGATCCCCTGCTGTCACGCAGGGCTGGCAGGGACAGCCCCAAGCGTCCTCGCAGTGGTGGGCGAACCAGCAGCAGTAGTCACGCTTGCTGCGACCCATCCAACAGCCCAACCGCGACGAACGACAGCATATTCGGGACTTGATACACGACGTCTTGGATGAGCCGCCTCACGATCGCTAGTGCGGAGACCAGTCTCATTTTCATGCATCACGCAACTGTCACCCGACAGATACCCAGTGATCCAATCTCACGGATGACAACGACGTTCACGAATATTTGGCAGAGGAGGCCGGTGTGGTGGTGATGGGCCTCTCGCGACGTTGACGAATTTGATGAAGACCGGCCTCGTTTTATTGTTTCCCTTTTTAATTCGGCCGACTTTTTCTCAAGCAAGCGACGGTAGCCAGCCTTTTCCATTTCTTCATGGCATCTTTGTTCACCCCGCGTTTTATTGTTTTATGGTTTGTCTATATTCAACTTCTTTTCTCTTCATTTCATCTTTCGTCAACGCAAACGGCACTTTCGAGCCTCTTATTTCTTTCTGCTCTCTCCGCTATCTGTTTTATGTTGGTTCTCTTTGGCTATTGGTGGGAACTTGTCATCTGGTTTTTATTTTGTTTCAAACCCTTCTTCTATCTCTTACTTGTTTCTTCATTTTCAGATTGGCTTTCTTTTCTCTTGGTTTGGCTTGAGAGACCTCGTCCTTGCGCTTTGGCAATCTGGTCCAGGCAAATTCAGATGAGTCTCTGGGTGGATTTCTCGATTTTTGTTTCCTGGATGGGGGGTTTACTATATCCATTTTTATTACCCTGGGTTGTGGAGGTCTCCTTCCTTTTTCTAGCTTGTTTTATTTTCTCAGTAAGTACCACGTCCTGCTATGTCTGCTGTGTTTTTTTTATGGCCGTGTGGCTTTTCTCCTATTTATCCTGTTTCCTCTTTGTTTTGTTTGATTCCTGTCCCATTCTCCCAGTTTCATTCCTCTGTGATTCCCGCTGTGTTTTGATTTTCCAGTTTAATTTTACTTCTTGACATTTTCACTGTACTTCTTGATTTTGGTTGCTCAACTTGTTCGTGTGGAAACAAGGATGTGGATCTGTGCAGACTACATCCTGAGCATGGAAGTCTACCTGTTCGACCTCGACCTTGCAGCTATTTGGAAGCCATCTTTGTGTACAGCATCAGCGGAGCCGCACAAATACTGTGCCCCGGGCCGGCCTGTCTTTGCTACCATACGGAACCCTTCACGAGACACAGCCTCTGCTTACTTCACTTACACGCGTGTCCATTCACCCCATTTTGCGTCTGGTCCCCATCGTACAGGCCAACAGCATGCCGACCAACGAAGTACATACGCGCACTGTTCGGAGCAATGTCTACCGCTTTTTTTTGTCCAAGGGAAGACTCGTGTCGGACATGGTCATATACCGTATACCCTGTCGACAGTGCTACGGGCTGCGGCACGAGGCGGCAGTGATCAAGAACATCTGTACAGACACAGCATCTGTCATTCGTTGTCTGTCATCGTCAGCTGTCAGATGTGCCGACCCTTGTTGCAGACAGAATGAGTACCCTCTTTTTATCGGTACTCGACTCGCCTCTTCAGTCGGTTTGAACTTTCTTATCTGGGGTTGCCCTCTCACACACGCATTCGGCATGTGTACATGATATGATATCATTTCTGCTGTTGCTATTTTCTGATGTACTCATGTTAACTTCCACACGCTTTATCGTCTTTATTTCTTGTCCGTTTTGTGTTGTTTTATGGGCTCTAGGGAAAGTGCTTGGATTTCAACATGGTTTTCAAGCTGGATTTCGTGAGCACCTTGGTTTTCTCTGCCTATCGGTCCCCTTCATGACTACTCACACTTTCCCAATTCACACGCCATATTCTCGCTTGTTCGTTTATCGTATCACGGCTCCTAACTATGTGTATTTCTCAAATTTTGCGTCCCTGTATCGTCCGTGATACACTGTGAACCGACAAGTGTGCGTGAGCATGATAAACGAATGCATAGAGAGTACTTTGCTTGTACTTAATTGTATCTGCGAGACGCTGTATTCTGTATGCTGTACCCTGTAAATGACGCTACTATATCTACCGCCCGCTCCTTTTTGCATATTCGTACACACCTCTGTCATGACACCACCTAGTCTGTGCATCTCTATGATTTCGTATCGCTAGCCAGGGGCTGCTGAGCAGGGGGAGCTGCCTCTGTGTTGGCTGTCAGTGTGCTCGCGGAGGTCCCCGAGAACATCACCTCCCATACACTCCGCTGCGGCCGGCCCTCGGCAACAGCCGCGGCCTTCTCTTCCTTCTGCACACGCATGACCTCGCCGAAAATAGCACCCACAGCCATGCCGGCAAAGTGGGTGACGACATCAATGGACTGCTTCTCGGCACGCAGGGTCAGCAGGTTGAGGCCGACCATGAGGCCAATGAAGCCAAGACCCTGAATGCCCGTGTACGGGTCTGGGGGTAGGCCCAGGATCTTGAAGCCGTCAAACTTGTGCAGCATAAAGTAGGCCGTAGTAATGCCGTAGATGGCGCCCGAGGCACCGAGTGTGGTCAAGTGCAGGTTGTTGCGCAGGACAATGTTGGTCAGACTGGCCAAGAAGGCGACGAGACCAGACGAGAAGTAGACTTGCAGGAACGCCGGTCGGCCAATCTCGTCGTGCAGGCGCATGCCTATGAAATAGAGGAAGACAACATTGGCCAGCACGTGGCTGGCCTTTTGGTGCGAGAACATGGCACCCAACAGACTCAGCGGCCGCGGCGTCGCGGGGACGACAATCATGTAGCGGTTGAAGAGGCGCCAGAGCGGCGGGAAGCGCCACAGGGCAAAGAAGGCAATGTTGGCGCCGATGAGGGCGAGGACTGTGGCGCTCGATTCCGACACCGACGGAAGAGGCGGCTCGTTTCACTCTTCTCGGCGTTCTCGGCGTTGCCGGCGTTGCCGGCGGAGCCCTCGTTCTTCTCCTCCAAGTAGCTTGTGAGGACGCTGCCGCCAACGACCAGTGCAACGACGGTCGCATACGACGGCCACAGGCGCTGCCACTTGGACATGGTCGGCGGCGCCTCGAGCGGCGACGTGGCTGCCAATGCATACTGCTTCATGCGCGGGCTCATCTCGCGCGCCACTCCCGGCAAGCCGACGTTGGGTGCACCGTCGGGCCCCACCAGCTCACGCGACTTGGCGGCCTGCTCGGCCCAAAGCTTTTCTTGTTCCGCACGCCGGATCGCCTCCGCCTCGGCCCGCTGGCGCTCGCGGATCTCGTTCTTGGCGCGGTTGCGCGCACGGATGACGTCGAAAGCGCCCACGCCGTAGACATCGTCCTGGGGCACTTCGCGGAACAGGCGGGCGCGCCACTTGCTTTCGGTGGTGCTGGGCGGGCGTGTCGTTGCGCCCGTCGCGCCCTCTGGTGTCTCTGGTGTCTCTGGTGCCTCTAATGTCTCCGTCACCCCGCTGGCCGCCGCCGTGGCCTCTGTCCCCGCCTGCTTGGCCAGCCACTCGGCCTGCTCCCGCTCCATGGTCGCCAGCTCGTCCTCGGCGCGCAGGCCGGCATTGATCAGTTCGTCGACGGGTGTCGTCTGCCGCAGGTAGGCCAGGGCCTTTTCGAGTTCGGCGGGCCGAAACTGCGACGTGTTGATACGCAGAGACGGGTCGTCCAGTGTGCCGGCGACACGGCGGCCGTGCAGGATGCGGAGCAAACGATTGGCGGCGACGGGGCTCATGCCAGGACCAAACACTTGGGTGACTTCTTGGGGTCCGAGGTCGCCGCCACGGCGGCGGAAGGGCAGGCCATCGGCATCGTCATAGTCGGGAGGGAGGTCGACATACTGGGTGATGACAGAAGAGGAGGCGGAGAAGAGCGTGCGGGCGTGGGAGAAGGCGGAACTGTGGGGGGAGAAGAGAGGTTGGGAGGCGGCCGTGCGCGGCTTGGGTGTTGCTGTCCTTGGGCGAAGAGGGATCCAGCAGGTACATGCTGAGCCGGAGGCCGCACGAGAAAAGAGGCGTGTGGACGGCAAGGGGGACCGTTGAGAGCGTGAGTTTATTGGTAGCGTCGTCGAGGCAGTTCGAATCGTCTGATGTTCGAGAGTCGCTGGTCTCACCGTTGCTGGCCGCTGGAGGGCGCAGCGAAGACCGCCTCGTAATGCACTCATTGTGCTGTCTGGGCCGGTGAAATTGGCGTGGCGGTCGTGTGCACCAGCGTCTTGCTGTGCGTTGAGATCAAGCAATCAACATGGGCTATTTTTCGGACGAGGTCTGTCGTGATTTTTTTACAAAGTAATCGCAAAGACGCCGTAGACGCCCGTCTTAGCGCAGCGAATGAACGGCTGATTTTTACTATGCATGTAAGTATCTTCCGCCTGTATTTAACAACGTGCTCCGCCAGTGTTTGGATGGAGGGGCTGTCTATCCGCTGTCTGACTAGTAGCTACTAACAGACTGACAGTACAGAGTAGTCGGTATTTTGATTTTCCGGGTACTTTTTATGCCTGTACTGTCCTCTATTCCCCCTGCGGCACTGTAATTACAGGGGGTCGAAGCTACCCCACCACTGTGATGGAAAGCTCCTGACCAGGTTCTAGGTAGGCAGCAGACAGCTCGGCATACTGCAACATACTGCGACTGCTTGCCACAGATACAATCGATTTATTATTCACACCTGGGCCTACGACTGATTACATCGACATTTCTCCGAGCACAACTTATAAAAAACCCAACACCCTACAGTTGCAATCACAATTACGTTTCAGCGCCACGACCATGTCTTCCGAAACTCTCCCCATTTCTCCCGCCCGCTTTGCCGAGGCCATCAAGGACCTGTCGCTCGCCTCGCTGCACCTCAAAGTTCTCGAAATCCGCAACGACGTCGCCCACCTCGACTACTCCAACGAACAGCTGCTGCCCTACGCCAAGGGCGATGTGGCTGCGCTTGGCGAGACCGAGGCGGCACCCGACCAGGACTGCGTCGACGCCATCAAGGAGAATCTAGTCGTCATCGAGCGCAAGCTCAACCAGCTGACGCTCGTGCGCGCCGAGGTCGAGAATCGCGGTGTCAGCTGGACCGAGTTCCAGAGCAAAGAGGAGGCCGAGCAGCAGCAGGCCGAGTCGGACCAGCGTGCCGAGCGGACGAGCTCCGCCTTGGCAGCAGCGCGACAGCCGTCCGCCGCGACCAATGGGCACACAGGGACGGCAACGGTGACAAACGGCCAGTCCAGCTCAACAACAACAACAACAACAACAACAACAACAACGGCGTCCACCGCTGGCAACCCCTGGACCGACGGCACGTTTCAGACGGGCACCATTCGCAACGGCGAGCTTGAGATGGACTCGGTGGCCGGCCAGTCGTTTGCTGCGCGCAACGGCGGCAGCAGCAGCAGCAACGGTGCGACTGGCGGTGGCAGCCTGACGGACGAGCAGCTGCAGCGGGCACTTGAAGAGCGTCTGGGGCTGTCGACTCTGAATGGCAACAACAACAACAACAACAACGCTGACGACGACGGCGACGAAGAGGGCGGCCTTCACCTGTGAGCGCGGTCCTGGGCCAGTGACACGCCCTCGGTCCTTGTCTTGTCCGACCTTGTCCCGGAATCGAGAATCGACTGCAACGTCACCTTCATCTAGTATGAGAAGGCGAGATCACGAAAACAAAAAGGTTCTATGAGAAACTTTCTCATCGTGCAACACAGCCTGCTTCCAGAAGTTACCTTTTCCTTTGGCCAAGTAAGCCCGGTGTCCAACGTCGTCAGCCCAGAGGCATTTGAGGAGCTCTCGGGACAAGTCTATCTTGGACATATTTCCGGCCGGCAGAAAACAGGCTGCTGATTGAATTCTTATTTTTCAAACATGGGAAAATCACGCTGGCTGCTCTTTTTTCTTCTTCTTTTTTTTGGCGAGTATTGTACCAGCCAGAGGGTGTATTGGCTTCTGGGCCAGGCGTGTTTTTCATTCTTTCGAGTCGGGCTCTCAGCCTCTCTTGGCCAACAGCCCACCAATGCGGCCCGCATCTTCGCCTTTTTGCACCCCTCACATCTTCCGCTCGCCGAGCTGCCCAACAAGCTATTTTAGAAATGAAGGGGCTCCTTGGGCGTCGCCTGTCAAGGCTGTTTGGCTGGTGAGCCGAAACCCTCGTTTTTCTCAAAGCAGTCCTAGACAAGTGCAAGAATGCGCCTTTCTTGGCTCCTGGCCTCAGCCGAAATGACTCTCCTCAGCCCAGCAAAATGCCCTTTCAGCAAATACACAATCCGATTGGCTGGCGCATCTTCCATCCTACGAGACACGAAAGGAAAGCTCAAGCCGGGCAGCCGCAGCAGCAAGATGCAAGATGTAGCCGCACGTCGAGTCGCCTACCCCACACACGACGAGGTCGAGAAGACAAGCTCTGTGTAATGTGGTATAGGCCACCCTTTCAAGGTTACTCACGACCGAATAAGCCCCGCCAAACCCGATTCTTGGGCCGCCCTGACGGGCGAGATGGTGTTGTGGTTGTTTTCGATCTTCTATTGTCCCCGGGCTCTCCTTTTTTTAAAAAAAAAATTGTCTCAGTCAACTTGATTTTCTTGCCCTTTTCTCTTACGTATTGGGATGCTGCAGCTGCATGACCCGATGTCACCATCTCTTTCAGCCAGCCTTGTCTAAATCGGGAGACTGCAGAGGCTTTGGTGGCGGTGTACTACATACTGTGAGCACTTTTGTGCCAGTCCATGCTATCGTGAGATGGATGCCTCGCTGCTTCGACTTGATACACGTGGGTTATCAAAGACCAACAGCTCTCGAATGGACTTCAGCTGTTCTCCAAGAACGAATCACATGATGCTTTTACTTCCCTGCAGAGACGTGTATTTTCATTCATGCTGTTTTCACTATTATTAGCACTTCGTGTTCTGCCGTCATGTCGACCTGGCATCAGCCTTCTTTCCACAGACATCTATCTGCTAGCCTGGTATAAGCAGTAGCCTGCGTGTTACACTCCATTCATTTTCATTTTCATTCTCTCCCCGATCTGGGTCATGATGACGGCCACCCGTGTACCCTACCAAGCTCGGCAGTGGGAAGGACAAACAAAATGGATACACCTTGAAGGCAACATCATCGCACTTTTGTGCCCCGTGATGGCTGTCTGATCTTCTTTAATGCTTGTCAGGTTTCCTCGTAGATTTGACCCGAGACTCGACAGATGACCAAGTTTCCGAGGCGTAAATCCCGAAGCAAGGCAGACAAACTTGGGCACAAGGGAAATCTCGTTGACCAGACGCACCAGGACCGAAAGAATTCTCTCTTACGTCGAGGCTTCGGCAACGCGCCGTCGGCATTGTTCATCTTTTGCCTCATCGAGGTCCAAGCCTTTCACACCACGGACGCCACGACGGACTGTGCCGTCGCTGAGGGCTTTGGACGTGACCATCGACGAGTCGAATCACCGAGCAAATGCCTATTCTTAGAAAGGATTTGGCCGTCGTGTCCCCCCGAGCTCGACGAAGAGGGTGGTCAGGCTCTGTTGGTGGCTGCCGAGGGATGCCGCTGTTTGCTCATGTATGCTTTCCCGTGTTGGCCGAGAGGTAGGATGCAGGGCCCGGCTGTCCTGCCTCATTGTCTTGTGCACTTTTATGTGAGTTGGGCTGTTGGCGGTCTGGTGCTTCGTCGACGAAGCCCTGTCGTCAAGGCTCTTCTTTTTGGCACGGCTTCTGTTTCCACTCTGACAACTGATTTTATGAGTGCACAAGAACTCACGACGTGAGCGTGGACTAGGGAGTATAAAGTAAAGCATCATCTCCAGACTTTTTCAACTTGATCTCGTCTTCATCCTCATCCTCATCTCACTCTCATCTCAGATCTCACTCTGTCTCCTACAATCGCTTTGTTAAAACCCACCCGCTTCTCTTCAAACTTTTAGCCTCCCCCCTTCTTCCAACCCACCACTACACTCGCTGCCAACATGAAGTCCTTCGCTTCCCTCTCCATTCTTGGTCTCCTTTCTGGTCTCGTGGCCGCTGTGCCCACGCCGGCTGAGATCGCCCCGCGCTGCGGCACCACCTACTACCCAACCATCCTCCAGCAGCTGTCCGAGTCCTCGCCCAACACTGTGGTACCAACACGGCCGCCTCCAACGGCGACTTCCACGTCGCCCAGACTGTTGTCAATGGCGGTGCCCCGTACGGCCGCATCTACCAGTTTGTCGGCTTCCAGGGCATTGCGGCCGGCTCGTATGGCTGCCAGCTGTCCATCACCTTCCCCGCGGGCTACCCCATCACGTCGTCGGTCGGCAACGTGGCCGGTGCCAGCCCGCAGCTCAATGTCACCACCGTCCTCCGCTCCAACCCGGGCGCCGTTGCCTACCCCAACGGCTTCACCTTCAACAGCTTCCCCGCCCAGCTGGCTCCTGGTCAGGGCTTGTTTGGCACCGTCTCCGCTGCTGCCGGCACGACGGTCGTCATCAACTCGGAGAGCTGCGACAGCAGCCTGGCCTTTGTCTTTAGCATTGCCACGTGGACGGGCCAGTCGGCCAATGTCGAGTTTGCGGAGCAGAAGAGCCCCCTGGCTGGCGTGTACTTGACGGCGAACTGTTAAGGGGTGACCAGGCGCTGGAGGGATGGCAGATTTCTGAGATGAGATTTTGCCGTCCATGGGGGATATGCCGTCCATGGGGGATATGAGAGGTGTAAGAGGCCGGTATATGTGGAGGTCCGATGTATCTGCGAGAGGAAGGAGGGCGAATGCCCAGTCTTTCTTCATCTTTTCATCTTTCTTCGTCTTTTCATCTGTCCATCTGAAAATTGTTTTCAACATGTAGTTTTCCCACACTCCTTGAACTTATAGCAAGCACAAAAAGTATGTGCAGCCCACACTCCTTCATAACAACAAGAGATAGTTTATTATATGATATCAAATTCTGAATGTCAAGACACAATGTCAAAAGGCGGCAAACAATAAAATGATCATCAAGACGAGAAAACCTTCCCTACAACAGACTCCTTCATCGTTGATGTTGCTCCTTCCCAAAATAGTCTTTTTTTGTTGACCAACGTAATTTCCACATGCTTGCTCATTGCTCCTTCCCGCCGAGGATGGCCAAGAGAACAGTTTTTGGCTTTGCTCCTTCCCCTCCTGTTTCTTCGGTTTCGCTCTTCTATCCCGGGCATTTCCATCCTCGACTTTACTCCGAACAGATCATTATCGACAGTGGAATCGACACATTCAGACCGTAAGGCCATGTCTCCAGCAGCAAGAGATTCCTCGCATCTCATCCGATGACACTTCTCTCCGCACTACAGAAGCGTGGCGTACCAAAACACTTGCCTCTTGACGGATATCTCGAATTTCGCACCGATATCTTTGACCGTGATGTCCACAAGAACCTGTTTCGAATCTTCACGACGACGACGATGATGACTCCGGCGGCGACGGGAGCGTGCTAACCATCTACATATACATCGAGAAGTGGCCACAGCACGTCTCGCTACCAACCAATGGCGAATCGAAGCATCGCTGTCGTCGGATACCCCACCAATCGGGACATGTCACCGATTACGACGAAATGCGCCCCGAACACCGGCGTCGTGGATACCATACAGGGCCGTCGAAACGTGGCAATGAGCCGTCTGAGATGTTAGTTGGTTGTCAGTCAAGTCGCCGGTCGGGCATCGGCTGTTTCGTTCTGTCTTGTATCGTGGTGGACCGATTCTGTGACGCCTGGAGCACACGTGATCTATTTGCAGGGCGGATGCGTCCTTTTTCAGCGTGGTCCGAAAAAGACGTGTCTGTCTTTACTGCCTTTTGCCGTAACCGGACTCGCGTTTTGCTTCCATCACGGGCCAACACAGCTTTCGCCTTCGGTGCCGGTCATCGGCCGTTGATGGTTGCCAATTGACTTCGTCTCGTTTCTATTTCTCCTCTTTTTCGTCCTTTCTACGAACCCCGAATACCAACTCGGGCTTCCACACTCATCACACCGACTATTTACGTCAAACTTACATCCCTGACTTTCATCCTCCGCCACCCTCCGCCAAGCTTCGCCATCATGACATCCGCGCCCCAGTCGGAAGACCTACCGTACTGGCAGGTCAACATCCCCGCTGACCAGCGCACGGCTACGTGTCCCGACTTTTTGCTCGACATCAACGCCAAAGACAAGGGCATCATCAGCACGCGTGAAGAGACTACAAGCTCATGTCATGGCCCGAAGTGCGCGCCCTGATCGCCGGCAACCAGCTGCAGCTGTTTCAGCGTACGCCACTTGCTCTGCGCCGGTATCTCGACTACGGCTGGGCCTCAAGGAGAAGTACGGCAGTGCCGTCAACTTCGTGCTGCAGGAGCGGCTGCGCTGGAGTCCGGAAGAGCTCGCGGCACGGGCAGAGAAGGACGCTGGCAAGGTCCCCGACTTCTCCGATCCCAACGACGTCACGGTCCTGTGCAACGACTGGCCGTACGGCTTGGACGAGCGCATCGTGCACCTTGTGGTGTGGACCAAATTCCCGCTGCCCGACGACCCGGCAACGGGTGACCTGACAGACGAGGCGCGTGCCGCCATTGAGGCGTACGTCCAGAAAACGTTCCGCGCGCCGCTGCCAAAGGACAGTGTGATTTGGTTCAAGAATTGGCGGTCGTTGAAGTCGGTGCTGCTGGTCGAGCATTTCCACGTCATGTTGTTTGGCCCGCCAGAGGACTTTATCGCAAAGATCACCAACGGCGACGTACCGCTGAGCAAGCGGCTGGCAGAAGAGGGAAAGTGATTGCACAAACGGACAGATGGCGGCCCCAAAAAGATAGACAGAGAGCCAAATAGATCGCATGCTCGGCAAGAGGTTTAGATGGATAGAAAGACGAACAAATGCCAGCTCATGACAGCCCAGCCCATGCAGCGTTTGGTGGTATAAAAGAAGACAAAACAACAACTCGCCCAGTCTCCTTACAAATGCTCAGCTCCCATGCGCACCTCAACAACGGGTGCATCTGCCGACGGCACCGCGATCGGCTTCTCCAGTGCCACATGCACGAACCACGGACAAACGTTCGCGCCAGGGAAGGGACCGTTGGGCCGGAAGTCTTTGAGGATGTTGCGCGCAATATAGGTGGCCAGGGCCTCGAGTGTCTCAAAGGCGGATGCCTCCATGATCTTGACCACAAAGGCCTCGAGCTGCGTGTACATGTCCGTGGTTCCTTCAAACCGGTCAAGAGCAACGTCGGCCACAACGGCCTGCTTGGCCGTGCGCTCATGCGGATGCACGCCCACAAGCGTCGGCACACGCAGCCGGTGCAGCCGCAGTGTATTGCAAGCAATCGGAGCCGAGCCCTGGACACCGCCCGCCAGGATGCCCGTGGACGTCAGCGAGACACCCTCGCCGACCAGCGATGCCTTGGGCAGCAGCACCGTCGCTGAGAAGCTGCGCACCACGGAAGCAGTCAGAAGGGGCGAGGTTGTCTTGTCGCCGTCCTTCTCTTCGAGAGCAGTTGCCGTCCCATTGGCAACGGTCTGGTTCACCAGGTCAGCCCAGAGGCCCTCGAGAACGTGGCTTAGGCCAACGGGGGCCTGCTGGTCGTCGTCCAGCGCTTGACGCTTTTGAGAACAGCCTTGCTAAGCGAGCCATAGTGGACCGTGTCGCCGGCCACGCGGTCCGTGTGAGCCGCCTCTGGGAAGGGAGCTGCCAGAACGGCCTCGGCCGACATGACAGCAGGCTGTGGCCGGCCATGGCGGCCCCAAGCATCTTGTGCAGCTCCTGGGCCAAGAGTCGTCTGTAGATTGCGGACGCGGATGACGGCGCGGGGCTCTCCGATGGCGGCCTGGACGCCCCAAGCGTGGGACCGGGCATTGTGTATGTAAAAAAAAAATGTGCAGAAAGAAAGCCGGCAGGTCGGACTGTGGTGTCAATTGGACAGAGTATACCGTGTTGGGCGAAAGAAACAAGAACGCTAGGTCGGCGTTGTGAAGTTGCATGGCAAAGTGAAAATTGAGGGGAGCTTCTTTTCTGGCAGGTTTCCCCACTAATAAAAATAAAGCACCTTCGTTCAACCTGCATCGAGTCTAGAACAACGGGCAAGCTACTCAGGCAGAAGTCAAGAACACTAAATACACCGGTCCCTGCATCTACCACTTACACGGCCTCGACGGCCAACAATTGTCACCGCAGAACGTGTAGGCAAATCCTACGGTAATTTGGGCTTCAACTTGTGTCAGCGCTGCGCCCGAAACTCTTTCCAACCAACTCCAAATAGTTCCCAAGTCTTTTTATACCCTGCTGGTCCTATTGATCTGCGACTTTTCGAGGCGCACCAATCAATTTCGAAGGAGGCTGCCCGTCATGGCGTTTGTGACCCTTCTCTATCCATGAATGTTTCTCCCTTTTTGCTTTTTGTCTAGCTTCATTTAAAAGAAAAACACCACGCACACCCATATATCTCGTCCAAATACCACATGATTCCGAAGTGCGCCTAGTTTTGCTCTAGGAACTTTTTCGAATCAGCTTCTGAGTTCAGCAGCCACCACGTGTCGATGTTGGACAATCGCGACAAATCTGGAGTCCCTTGCACAGGCGGTGCCATTGAACGCAACGAGCAGATCAAGGGCACTGCTGTATGGAAAGTCCTAGAGAAATGACAGGAAAGATATGTTAAGGGATGGTTCAAGAATGTCCGAAACCTTGTCCACAATGTCAGCACGACGTCAACACGCCAAAAACGAGCAAGAACAACGAGAAAGTGAGGTGGTAATATGCAGTCGTCACACTCTTTTCCTGTGTGCAACATTGCGTCCACATGCAGGTTGCAATGACCAAAAGAAAAAAAGGCACAGCAATAAACAAGTGTCAAGTACCAATTGAAGGCCCCGAATAATCAACGCCAAAGTATTTCTCCAAAAACACCCCAAAAACAGCAAAATACAGCAGGGCCAGCGTGGCCCCAAAGCGCTTCCCCACGAGCAAAAACAGAAACCGGTGCCAAAACACAAAATCCAATGGGCTTTCCTGATAGTGATGGAGCCAAGATGAAGGAGAACCCAGGAATAAGAATATATACAAGCGCCCATCCCATATGTAGGGATATTATGGAATATGCAGCCTACCAGCCCCAGTAAATGATATAAACAAAAGCAAAACGGCCAAAAGAAAGTTAAGAGGGCCAGTCATCGGCATGGTTGGTAGAAGTGGTCGAGCTGGTAGGACTGATAGATATGTGTAGTCGTCAACGTTGACAACGCCCCTAAGTAATGAGCGTGGACATGCCACGGGGGACCGACTGTGGTGAGATCGTCTCAGCATCGGAACCGCGCCGGCTGTTTGACGCCGGCGGGGTGTTGGGAGCCGGATGTTCGCGAGACAGCGACGACGGCTGCCGGGTCGTCTTTTCGTTGAGCGCCCGCTGGATGGCATCCTCCGAAAACCGGTGCTCTTTACCGGTCGCAAACTGGTCGCGCGCCAGCGGGCTGCTGCCAGCACTGCCGCGCAGGCTCGGCAGCATCGAAAAGTCGGAAGACAGCTGGCGCTTTATGCTATCCGGAGGCGACGAGAGATCGGACGCATCGGACATCCCAGTAACATCGGCTGCAAGAACCGAGCTCCGGCGCTGGTCGCTGGTCGCAGCGTCTTTGGGCGATTTTCCAGGGGCAATGGCTTGCGTTGTTTGCCGTCGGGTGTCGAGTCGGGATGTGCTTCGTGGAACGGAAGGTGAGTGCAATGCTCTTCGTTGCGACCTTGTCCTTGTCCCCCTTCTTCGACTTGGTGACCTTGCTTTGCACAACTTTGCGAGCCTGGGCTTGGTGGTGGGGAGAGCATGCCGTTCCTTGACGGTCGTGGTGAACTTTGTGGGAACAGATTCCTTTTTGACCACAACTGCCGGCTTCGCGTTGCCGTCCTTTGCCTTTGGCTTTGCGTCCTTGTCCTTGTCGACCTTGTTCGTTGTCGTCGGCTTGTCGCCCTTCTTGGCCTGCTGGAAGGGAGCTTGCTCTGCCGGGCTTCGGGAAGGCGCTTTCGGTCGGGTTTCGGGCTCGAGATTGGCGTCGGGATTGCAGCTGTGGGTGATTTTGAAGTCTTGGTCGGAATCTTGGACTTGCCAGACTTGGGCAGAGCCTTTCTGGTGGTGCTGGCTGACTCTTTTTTGACTGTCTTCTCGTCGTCTGTCTTGCTGGGGCGGGCCTTGACCGGTGAACGGTCCTCCAAAACGACCTCGAGCTTCGTCAACCCAAGGTCCTCGTCCCCCGTAACGCCCCAGCTGCTTGGGCTGCCGACCTCTGGCGCATCCCAGTGCGGGAGGCCAGTCAACCGTGCGACGTCATCGCTGCTTCCGCGTACAACCAAGTCCCAGCAGTCCTTAAATTCGGCAGTTTGTGGCTCGGGGTCGACATTGATCCAGGCAGTAAAGCCGTCACGGCGACTGCGGGTCGTATGGCACAGCTCCTTGACGAGACGGCGCACACCAGGGATTTTGAGGCTCGTGCCGACAACGATCACAGCATCAGCGCCGCGACGTAAATCCGCCTTGGACACCATGCCAATCGCCTCTTCGTCCGGGTTGTATTCGTTGTAGAGGACAATACGGGGCCGGAGACGGCCAATACCGTGGCTGCGCTTGCCGGCAACTGCTGTGCGCACCTCGTCCATAGCGGTGCACTGGGAGCAGGCCGGCGCCTCGGGGCCTTCGAAGAGCGAGCCGTCAAAGGTCTCCAGCTGGCCGCACTTGGAGCAGACCATCTTGGCAAGACCACCGTGCAGCTGGATCGTCGTCGGCCAGGGGCCCTTGGCGTTGAGCGGTACGGTGGTGGCGAGTGGTGGCATCTTCGTGTCGATGCAGTCAACGTTTTGTGAGTAGAGGCGCATGAGGCGGCCCTCGTGCGCAATCGAGGCGAGCATATGGTGGAAGGGGGTCGGTTCAGCGGTCTCGGTCATGCAGGCGAGTTCACGGACCATGGAGTGGAAGGAGGAGGTGGACGAGTCGTGCTTGTAGACGGAAGCGTCAAAGAGGTGCTTGCCGGAGCCCTTGAGGCCATGCTGGCCGCGGAGGGTGGTGAAGAGACCGGTAGATGACCGAAAGTCGGGGACTACAAAGTCAAAATGTTAGTATGCGCAACAGGGGGAATACGCAACAGAGGGAGAACGAATGCGAGGCCACATACTTCCTGCAGAGACTGAAATGCCAGCACCAGCAATGACGACAATCTTCTTCTTCTTGCGCAGTGCCCGAATAAGGTGCCCCAGCTCCTCTTCGCAGGCCTCAGAGCCAGCCATGTCGTTCAGGTCGAGGTGGCGTGTCATTCGTGGGCGCTTTGGAGGCGGCTGCACTCGCCGCCTCTTAGCTGGCGGTGGGCCATCGGCATCGACATCGGCATCGCGCTCCATCTTGCGAGGAGAAGCGCCGCCCGATTGCGATGTTGCGCTGGGCGAGGGATAGCGTTTTGAGGGGTCCATAGGCGGTAATGAGGGAGAATCGGGTGGTGATGGGGTCTTTTCGAACTCGGAGAGCGGCGAGGAGGGAGGTGACGATGTGTCACGAGACGGTCGAAGGATCGGTGGTAATGCCGGCGACGACGCCGGAGAAGCTATTGAGTTGTCCATGATGGCAGGATGTTTGTGCGGGACATGCGAAGGAAGCAAAAAGGGGTCGTTGCGAGACGTTGTGTGGAAAACGACTTGGAAAGGAGGAAGGAGAAGGCGAGAAATGTGTCGAAACGGGGAGGAGTTACTGCCTTCAAAAGCCGGGAGACGGAAAGAGCGAGGGACAAGGGAAATGAGTCTGGCTGCTAGGGAGGAGAGAGGAGGGATGGAGCAAGGACGAGCGATATGAGTAAAAGGGGAGGAGGAAGTGGGAATGGAAGCGAAAAGGAGCGAAAAGGTCCAAAAGGGCCAAATAGAAAATTAAACAAAATAAAATACTGAAGAAGCGGGCGGGTTTTGGTTTATGTCATGATTCAATGTCCCGATTTTGCTGGCGTCTGTTGGGCTTCTGCGTTTTTTTAGCTTGTTTCTTTCCTTCCTCGATCGTCGTGGTTCGGTTGGTCGTAGTTTCCCGTATTGTCGTCGCTTAGGAGGAAAGAGGAGTGTGAGGAAAGAGCGGGCGATGTAAGATACTCCGTACTTCGTAAGAGATTTGACGGAAACAGCGACGGGCGATGGACGAGTAACTGTAACGTGCGAGAAATGGCGAGAGAAAAGGGGATTGATCGGAGAAGGACCCTAACCAAGAGCCAAAGTGCGGCCAATGCGGATGGGAACGTGCAAACCCAGAAGAAAGCGAAGAGCGAAGATACAGCAGAGAATCGTAGCGGCAGGAGCGGACGGCGGGGGACTGGCAGATTGGGAAAGAGCGCCCAGCACTTGCACAAACAACAACAATGGGGAAAGAGCAAAATAAACGAGGAAAAAATAACAACGAAACTCATGGCAGGAACGAGCCAGCGACGGGGTCGAAAAGGCGGAGATTGTGCGCGGCACGCCGTCCCAACGATGGCGCTAGAGTGGCATGTGGCGTTTCTGGGTCCGGGCCCGGGTCCCTCAGTTGCGCTTGCCATGTTTGAAAGTTGTTTGTGCTTGTTCTTTCCTTCTGGAGCTATTCTACTGTGACTTTTCGATAAACACGGCATCGCTCCTGCACGCGTTGAACATCGTCCCTTCCTCTCTTTGCTCTGCAGTGAAATTGTGTTGCTCGGTCTTTCGGGCTGCGTCTGCATTATGCTGGCTGACTTTTGCAGATTCGCCTCCTTTCTTTCAGAAAATCGTTAGTGCGGCGGTGTTATGGCTCCATCTCTCCTTCCTCTTCTCTCGGAAGTTGCGTTGTGTGCGACATGCGAGCACTCAGCACTTCCTATGTCGGCTAAGTGAATAATCCCACCACAAGGACTAAAATGGCGGCCAGCACGCATACCAGCTGGTGCACTTCGTTAAGACAGCCGCCCGGTTTCTCATTGTTCTCGCATGTAAACATGTTACAGCATTCTGGTCTCACTTTGGCCGTAAAGCATCCTCACACACCTCTAAAATGAAATCTCATGGGCATCCAGGAACATGTCATACCATCGCTGTGACACAAGTCGCATCGATCAAAGGCACGTTCTACTGGCTGGCGCTGTCAAGGATGTAGAGAGATATCTCGCATTGTTGAAAGTGGCATACAAGTGTATTCACGCATTGTGTCGTCTTGTTGTTTGCCAGTTTTGGGTGTGTTTCTTTGGTGGCCGTGCTGTGATGCTCTGTGATTGGCCAGCGTTTAAAGGCCCACTGGCCCGCAGTGCGTTGCTTCGGAGACAGAGGTGAGAGTGGGGATCTGCACCCAAAAGACGGACAAGGAGGAGTTGATGGTGGGCAGCCGTACGGGATCCACTTTTGGCGTTCTTTCGTCAGCCCTGCACGCACGGCTGAGGGTGAGACGCACTCGCCCAGAAACAGGGGAAGAAGCAGGAGCCCGTCGCTGGCCAATGAAGTGTGCGGGACTCGAGTTGTAAAGAGACCCTGTGGCGCATGAAACTTCAGCCACAGCGCCGCTCTACCCGCCAAGCGGGCAGGCACAGGTGCCCTGGGATACTGGCCGCAGCTTCCCCTATGCTTGTTTGAGCTTAAGCTTCCTTTGGCGACAACGTCGACAACTGATTGCCCGCAAATACCACCAAATCCAGATGCTCATGACCAGCACACAACGCGGCGCATCACCACCACGGCTGAACGAAAAACTGGTAGGGGCATCACAGGCACAGTTCTCGGCGTTGAAAACGTTCAAATAGTTGTTCCTTTGACGCAGACGTCCCTCCAACTATTGCAGCGGACGGGGGCTGTCAGCTTAACCATCCCGGTCGCCTCGGCTTGCCAGCCTTGTGCCGTGCCGAGTCGGAGGCTCCCCGCGTTTCTCATTTGCTTATCATTCTTTTCTGCACTTTTGATACCCGCTGATACCCATCTTCGCGTGTCATCGGCACCAAAATGGCCGATGACATTCCACTCATCCTGGACGATGCCATGTCCGGCATGGCAGGCATGTCGGGCGATGTTCCAGTCGGCCTCGGCGATGTTGACGTCGACGACGTTGATCTGTTTGGCGGCCCAGTAGAGCTGTCTCTGCCATCGCACCCGCCACCGTCGAAACAGCTCCAGGTCCGCATCAACGAGCAGCGCATCCGGGGGTGCAACCAGTGCGTATATCCTTCCATCGTCATAAAACGAAACTGGCACGCCCGCGATAGAGATCACGTACTGACACTCTAGACGAATCGCTTGGTCCAAACAGGGAACCATTGCGACAATCGGCGCTGACGGCCAGTCCATCGAGCTTCGTTATCTGCGAACCGATGCTGAGGATGCGTCATGGGGTCTGAGCGAAGCGACCTCGTACGCGCAATTCAGCGCCATCAACACGCCAACGACGTTTGCAGGAGGGCCCATCGTTCATCTTGCCTGGGCTGCTACAGGCCATCCAGAGCTCGCCGTTATTGACTCTGTCGGCCGTGTGAGCATCCTTGCCTTTTCAATGAGCTTGAACAAGCCGTTCGCTCTGCGGTCATGGGAGACCGACCCCATCGACGACCTGCATGCTGTCGTCGGATGCTACTGGCTTCCCATTATGCCTGCCAACAAACAGTACAACATCATCTACGGACCAGCCGTCAGGGAGGAAACCGGCGGCTACCGCTACGAAACGACGCTCGTTCCTGCGTCCGGGCCCTACCACCCGAACCCGAACAAAAGCGCACTCCTATGCGTCACAGTCAGCGGTACTTTGCGCCTACTCTTCTCCCAGAATAGCAGTCTGGTTCAAGATACGAGCATTGAGCTGGAAAACATCACATCCTCCGACGATCTGGCCACCCATGCTTCGGTATGTACGGAAAGGAACAATATGCTTTTGATCGCCATGGTCACGGCCTCTCGCCAGCTCAAGGTTGTGCGGGCCGCCATAGGCTGGAACCAGTCGCAACAGGATAAACAGACGCCGCATCAGAACCAGCTGAACCCGGTACTGCAGCACAAGCCAGCCGCTGTCACAACATGGCTGCAGCACAGCGGTGAAGAGTCGCAGCTCGACATCTCCTCGGACTTGGTCTCCCATGTCGAGATGCTACCTTCGGCTGTACCCACGGGTACCAACAAGTGGTCGCCGCCGCTTGTGGTGGTTGTTCGCGAATACGTCCCCACGCCAAGTTCTGCCGACTACAGTCCGGAGCCGCAGAGCATCATCAACCGGTGGGAGCTGCTCACGGAGTCACCACCGCAGCCGTTACACCCGGCTTTTGAACAGCTCGGTTTCAAGCCGGCCCAAAACACGCAGCAAAGCGGCAATCAGGCGCACACACGGCTGCACACGCTACCGCCAATCATTGTCAACAAGCTCGTCATATCCGCCCAGACTTTGCAGCACGGCCGGGTTATCTGCTTCTTCTTCAGTGACGGAACATTGCAGTACCGCGACCGGTTTACGTTCGAGGAGCTTTTCAATGAGCCCAATCCGTCACGGATTGTGTCGCTTCAGCACGCCGGATTCCAGTTCACAGACCCTACGCCCTGCCTTTCGGCCACCCTCTCGCCCACCAATAGCTCTTTTGCGCAGGTGGGTGAGGACGGCAAGGTGAAGTGGAACAATCTCAAGTACACCGGGCCGGAGCTTGCAACGACAGGCCCAGATCGTAAGTCGACTGTCCAAAGTCTACAGCTTCTTCTAGTACAGCTTCTTCTAGTACAGCTTCTTCTAGTACAGCTTCTTCTAGTACAGCTTCTTCTAGTACAGCTTCTTCTAGTACAGCTTCTTCTAGTACAGCTTCTTCTAGTACAGCTTCTTCTAGTACAGCTTCTTCTTCGTACCATGTGAACTAACCAGATCCAGCCAACTATGCGGCCATTCTCGCTGGTCTGACGACGGCCGTCGCCACCGCATCTTCCAACGCCATCTCCTACGACGATATCCTGGCCACCGCCCGCCAGTTTATCAACCGTCCAAGTATGTCTCCCGCGCCATTGACCATGTATTGCTCCGTCGTGTCGGCATGCTAATTATGTCTCGTCTCAGGATTTGCATATGAATGGATGATGGAGATTGTGCGCGTGCTCAAGATCAATGTTGACTACTCGGAGGAGGCTCACCACGACCAGTTGGTTCGAAATAGCCCGTTGCATCTCTGCCTGAGTATCTTGAATCACCTCGGGTTCCGTGGCGAGTACAAGCCACGCTCGTTTTACGGCAAGTTTTCCATGTTGGCGCTCAACATGCGCAACATTGTCATCTTGATCACCATCGCCAGCAACACGCCAAGCACTCTCAAGGACAAGCTCAATCCCCTTGACGAGCCAGGTAGGCCTCTCTGCCCTATTCCTTCTATCGTACGTTCGTGACACGTGTGGGCTAATGCGCGTAGACGTCGTCGACGCATTGGCCGGCTGCGCGAAATGGGCGGTTGATTTCCTTGCTTACACCTGCGACTGCCTCTTCAACCTTTTGGACGACCACAAGTTCATGTCCTTTTTGACAGGGAACAACTTTCACGAGATGGTCCCCTATCTCTTTGAGAAGAACGAGATTGCCTTGCATCTCATTCTGTGCTCGTCGACACGAGGCTTTCTTTCCGCTGCCTGCCGCCGTTTGCTGCACCTGGACTCGATCTCGTCGAGGGCGACCCAGTTCTACGAGCTCCAACAGCAGCAGGCGTCTGCAGGTGGTTCCAACGGAAACTCGTCGCTGCGCCCAGCTCTCATCATGTCCTACCACAAGATGCAGCAGTACACATCGTCCAGTCTGATCAAGGTCCAGGAGTTTGACAAGCTCCTGTGGGCACTGGGAGAGACATTCGCCAGACCTACCAGTCGACGGCAGCTGCCCAGAATGGTGCTGCGGCGAAGAAGAACCAGGACAGAACCAGGGACAGAACCAGGGACAGAACCAGGGACAGAACCAGGGACAGAACCAGCCTGCGGACAGCAATGCTGCCAAGCGGTTCCAGGGCCAGTGCGAACTGACTCTGCTGCTCGCCAACAACCCGCCGGCCAGTTTCCAGCCGCTGCTGCGCAAGTTCTTCAACACCAGCGTGCGCCAGTTTCGGACACTGACGGACCCGGCCAAGCTGTACTTTGCCGACTACAGCATTTTGGAAGTGGAGGACGATGCACGGAGTTTGCAGGAGAAGCGTGCCCGGCATACGCACTTTGACGTGTTTAAGCGTGTCGAGCTGAAGCCAACGAGCGCCGGTGTCAGCAGTGCTGCGAACGGTGCAAATGGAATCAATGCGCAGGGTCACCCGACCACCTTCCCGCCGCACTCGGTCCCCTCCGAATTCTTACGTCGCTGTGCTAGGTGCACGTCGATTATGGAAGACGTCACCGGGCCAAGGCCCGGCTATACGTTTGTGCTGGCACAGCAGCGTAAATGCAGCTGCAGCGGTAACTGGGGCCTGCTTCCACGGAATACATTTGCCAGATAGGGGGCCACTGCCATGCGGATGGGAGTTTGATTACGGTTATTGCGAGGCAACTTGCTGGTCAACATTGGCCATCGACGTACGGCCGTATTGTCGGCCAGAAATCTGTGAAATTGTTTTCTTTTCTGGACAAAAAATAGCGACTGGTTGGCATAATTTCACTATTCTTCTTACATATTGAAGTACTCTTATTTTATCTTATTTATACTGCGTCTCTGTTTGAATGTGCTCTAAATTGGATCTCTGAGGTAAATCATTTTCAAAATCAATTTCTGGAAGAAGTTATTTAGGGGCTATTATAGAGAGTCCAACAGATGAGCCATTATGCCAACCCACAACAGAAGAATGCAGTTTATGTGGTCCATAAGATGAGTAGGAATGCACAGAATTTCGAAAATAGAATTAAAACGAAAAAAAGCGACTTGAATTCAGAAAGTCGACGTTCACCGGGTTCGCAGATCTGAAAGCTGCCACTGAGACGAGGCTGTCGACTAGTCGGGCCGGATTAACAGTAACTCCGCAGCCTTCCGCGTAGCGCCTCCCAACGCTGGTTACTGAAATTTACGCGACAAGCACCTCTAAGCTTGGCCTCGTTTGAAAGCGAGAAGAAGCTCCCCTCCGTCCCAGACCTCACGACGACCGACGACTTTCTCACCCTCTCCAACACCACTTAAGCCGACCACGTACCCTCTACCACATTCGCAATGACGTCCACCATTGGCATCCCAATCAAGTTGCTCAATGAGGCTCAGGTGGGTTCCAAAGTTCCTCTCGTGCTGTCTGTTTCTTTAGCCCCCCCCTCCCCTCCCCCGTTGCTGACCATTCGACGACAGGGCCACATTGTCACGCTCGAAATCACCTCTGGCCAGACCTACCGCGGCCGTTTGTTGGAAGCCGAGGACAACATGAACGTCCAGCTCAAGGACATTACCGTCACCGCCCGCGACGGCCGCGTCTCCCACCTCGAACAAGTCTACATCCGCGGCTCGCACGTGCGCTTCTTCATCGTGCCCGACATGCTCCGCAACGCGCCCATGTTCCGCAGTCGTAATGCGCGCGGTCGGGGTGTTGGCCTGGCGCGTGGCCGTGCGACGGTCAGCCGCGCGCGGGCAGGCGGCCGGGGCGGTCGGTAAACCGGGGCAGGCGGTCGACCTTTTTTTTTTGCGATTGGGTTCCCTTCATACTATTTTCTTTTTGGAAAGAGGAGAGCGTTGTTCACTGCATTTCTCGCTTGCTATTTCTTTCGCTTTGCTACGTTGATTTTTACGGCGTTCGGCATAATACGGACCAAAAACGGAACACTTTATTTTTATAAAAAATACTAGGAATAGACTTATGAACTGACAAGTCCAGATCGAGGACGATGGTGAAGGAAATGTCTTTGTTGTGGCGCACCGTCTATTACGGCGAAAGGTGCGCATGTAGGATCTGGGTTGCTAAAAGTACAGAAAAGAGAAATATGTGACAAAAGAAGAAAATCATATGGTTACAACATAATTCAGTGGTGTGTGTAGTGGTCCCGGACAGCGTCGGCTACTTCAACTGCGCCAGGTCCGCCCTGGCCTGCTCGACCAGAGTCCGGGCTCGCCGCAGGTCGCGCAGCTGCTGCCGGCGCTCGGCACCGCCCTGGCCACCAGACACGGCGGCATCGCGCGCTTCGTCGAGGGCCGCCGCGACACTCGACTCGACAGCCCGCACGGCCTTGCGGCCCTCCTCGCGCACCTCGCCCTCCCAGAACGCACGGGCGGCCTCCCACTTCTTCTGCATGCGGCCGAGGCTCCAGACGAAACCGACGGCGGCGACGGCACCGGCTTCGTACGCGCCCGACGACGACAGGTATGTCAGCACGGCCAGGGCGGTGGTCAGACCCGATGTGCCGACAGTTTGCAAAACAAGCTTCTGTGCGAGCGCCTGCAGTGCAGGACCGTCTCGTCCAGCAGGTAGCGGCGCGTAAAAGCAATGTGTGTTGGCCACGTTGTGCGGGGGCCCGAGGCAGACGAGAGGAGGGCGACGGCAGCTGCCGCTCCCTCACTGGGCTCGACTGCGACAACGGGGATCGGGTACATGCCGACGTTGCTGTTGCTGCTTTTCTCTGGTGTACGGAGACCCGCCAGCCGCACAGCCTCGTCGATGCGCCCGGCCAGAAACACGACATCCTGCTCCGCCTGGGGCAGGAACCGCTGCGTCACCAGGCCCGACGACAGCATGGTCACGTCGTCGGCGCGCCAAAACAGCTTCCACCAGCCGAGCTTGCGCCACCGGCGGCCGGAAAAGGCGAGGTCCAGCTGGGTCTGCAGCTCGGCGTGGGCGGACTCGGCCCAGTCGGCGAGGCCCGTGTTGAGCGACGCGAAGGCGCGAGCGACGGGGACGCCCAGCTGGGTGGTGGTGGAGGAGGCGGCCACCAGCTTGGCCTCGGCGGCCTGAATGCTCGCCAGAGCATTGCGCAGGACGGACGCGACGAGCTGGCGCACGGGCGGTTTTGTCGTTACCGTCGGCGCAGTGGAGAGCGCCGGCGCGCAGCCAGCGGGTAAGGTCGGAGACGCCGCCCTGCATCCAGAGCTGTTCGTAGGCTTTGGCGTTGGCGACGCTTTGACGGAAGAGACCGATGGCCTCGGAGGAGGTGGCGACGTCAAATGTGGTGAAGGGGAGGTTGGCCGACGAAGGCGCCCCGGCCTCAGCCACGGGCAGGCGCAAATTGACGGCGCCCTTCATCTCGGTCGGGTAGGCGCTGAGGGGCAGGTTGGCCACGGCGGCAGCGCCCAGGAGACCGTCGGCCACCACCAGAGCTTGGTGGACGGGCGTCGTGACAGGTGTGAAGCGCAGGCCGTCTTGCGACGTGGGGATTTCGACAGTCGGCACGAGCACGGTCTCTTCGAAAGTCTCCGTCGTACCCTCGAGCAGGTTGGAGGCGGCCGAGGCTGGCGGCACCGGGACAGCCAGGGACGACTCCATGACTAGGAACTCGAAGCTGGTTGCCGTTGAGAACCGGCGAAGAGATGTCCATCTCGGCGAGGCCATCGTCCTTGTCAAGGCGCAGAGCGCCTCCTCCTGTGCTTTGTATGGCTGCCGAGCCTCCCTCCGTCTGCCCCCGCACGCGCACAATGAGAGGCTTCTTCGGGTCGTGGCGAGCCAGCTGGGCCTCCCATGGCTGTTCGTCCTGCAACGGGTCGGCAAGGATGAGCCGGAGAAGCTCCTTGGCCGACTTGCCGCCTGCGATGGCCGGTGTCGCAGGTGTGCCGGTGAGCCCGAGAATGGCAACACGGACAGACTCTTGGCCGGCGGGTTGCTGTAGACTGCGAATGGCCAGCTGGAGGCGCGATATGTTGAGGAGCACGCCGGCCTGTTGCTGGAGAGCGTTGAGGGTGTCGGCGAGGTCGGCGCGGATCTGCGCAGAGGATCGTGGTCGTTGTGGATCGACGGCGTCTTGTTCGGGAGTGTGTCCAGCAGGATGTGCACTTTCTGTACCTTCTGTAGCCTCTGTAGCCTCTGTAGCCTCTGCTGCTGCCGCTGCTGTCGACGCCCGTCGCCGTGCTATTGACTGTTGGCTGACGGCAAGGAAGGCGTGTGTGCGTGGTCTTGACAATGTCGCGTTGCGTTGTTGGAGGGAGCAGAAAAGACACGCTTGTGATGCTCGTGCTGTCGTCGCCGTCGCTGGCCGTGCGAGCCGAGCTTGTGCTTGTGCTGTGACAACAGACTGGCCGGGACCCAGGATCGGCCAAGGCCGAAGTCGGGGTGGCATCGTGGCGGCAAATTGAGGTGTTGCGCGGTGATGTTGTCGAGGGATGAAAGACGAAAGTGAAGCCAGAAAGGCAGAAAGCGCGAAGCTTTTCGTTTTTCCGCGCAGCCGATCTTACTAGTATACACACTATGGCGTAGCGAGCGTAGGTACTTCCTCTTGCTGTTAGTGTCACTGTAGACGCTGTAGTGCGTGTGTTTAGGCCCCGCTGGAGCTCCCTTCTTTGGGCGGCTTTCTCCGGTTGCGTCCAGCCGCGAACCCATTGACATCATGGCTGTTGGCCGCAACGGCTGTTTGGGCTTTAGCAAAAATCCGAAAAAAGTCACAACGGTCGATTTGGTGATTCATTTTTCCTAGGACTACTTTTGTCTTCTCTTTCCTTCATTTTACTGCTTCTATTCTGCTGCATCTTGGCCGTCGATTCACGTACGCAAGTCACACGTGACACTGCCCCACAATGGCTAGGAGCTGCCTCCCCTCGACTGCCGCTGTCCCTTTTGCCCATAACTGACAATGAGTACGCTATTGATGTCCCTAAACAACAGCACGACCACACCAAACCGCCGCCACCAGACATCTTCAGCTCCAGCTTCCCCTTTCCACTTGGAACCTTGGAACCTCCCTCCATTTCAACACCAACGCCCCGATACTCAACACACTCAACACACCCTACACACCCTACACACCCAATGCCCAGCAGCCGCATGAGCATATCCAACTCGTAGACCATGGACGACCTCTCAGGCCTGGACTGGTCCTCCAGCAGCTCGACGAACAACACCAAGAAACCGACCCTCGCTGCCCAGTCCGCCGCTTTTGGCTCTGCTGCCTCGTCGTATCCATCACTGCGACCAACACCACCTCCCAGCGGTCTGGGTGTAGGCGCTGTAGGCGCTGTGGGCGGTGTAGGCTCCGGTCGCAACACACCTCTATCGAACCTCTCAGCTCAGGGATCCGGTGCATCGGCGGGCGCCAGACCACAACCTGCGGCGACAAACAACCCAAAAGCCCGGCCAGGACAGCTTCAGCGGTCTCTTCAGCTCGGCCGCCAGCAAAAACACGGCCAACCTCAGTCTGCGCGAGCAAGCAGGAGCGCCTGAATGCCGAGAAGCGACGCAAAGACGAAGAGAAGCGCAAGCTGGCCGAGGCCAACTATGGCAGCAACGGGCAGTTCTTTGACATTCTCGGGCGCGGCGGCAGTGGTATTGGATCGGCGGGCACATCGCGGACGGGCTCACCTGCCTTGGCACCTCCGCCGGGGGCCTCGATTTCACGAGGTGCTTCACCCTGAATGGGGGTGGTGGCAGCGGCAGCGGCGACGACGACTTGTTTGCAGCGTTCAATGCCGACACCAAGGTCGACCAGGCCAGCCACTTCCCGCCGACGAGCAACCAAGTCTCAATCCGGCCAATCGACGCCTGCCAACGCCCCGCTCTCGACCTCAGTAACCCCAGCGCCTGGGGCAAGCCGCCGACACCGAGCAACGGTTCCCGCGCCACACAGCAGACAACGAATGCATTGGACGACGACGATCCGTTTGGCCTGAACCAGCTGCAAGCACGCACAGCGGCTGCCCCGCCCCCACCCCCACCAGCCGCGACTTCGGGTGGACTGGACGATGACGACGATTTCCTGGGCGACCTGGCCAAGCCCGTGGAGGAAGTGCGGCGGAAGACCGAGGCACAACGGCAGCAGGAAGAGGAGCAGCAACGGCAGAAACAACGGCAGCAGCAACGGAGACAGAGAGGACCCGAGCGGGCAAACCATCGATGGTCCCGACTCCGACTGCGACTCGGACGCGGACGCTGGTGCAGGACGTGTTCCAAAAACGGGCGACCCCAAGCTTGACCACTCTATTGCCCAACTGGTCGACTACGGCTTCAGCGCCCAAGATGCGCGGAGAGCCCTGTCTGAAAGCGGCCGCGGCTACGATGTGCAGGCGGCTGTCAACTGGCTACTCGACGAAGCGCACCGGAAATCCAAGGAGAAGGCGGGTGGCAAGCAGGGCGGTGGCGCGGGCCAGCTACGGGCCGAAGAGGGGGACAGCCGGACCTCGAGCCGTAACAGAAGCCAGGGCGGTCCGGCATGGATGCGCGACGCCGAAGTGGAGGGCTTCCCTAGCCGGGGCGACCGCCGATCGCCTGCTGGCGGCAGCGGGGGCGGTGGTGACGTCGACTTTGCCAAACAGGCGGCCGCTATGGGCACAAGCTTTCTCAAGTCGGCCAACTCGCTGTGGAAGACGGGACAGAAGCAGCTGCAAAAGGCCGTGCAAGACTTCCAGCAGGAGGGCGGCGATCCCAGCCAGCCCAAATGGATGCGGTCGGTGGCAGGCCAGGATCACATGGACGCACCACGTGACGAGAGCGAGTCGAGACGACGGCGCGCTGCAGCGGCTGCATCGACTGCATCGGCAGCATCGGCAGCATCGGGAGCCTCGGCCACGGACGAGGCCATGATGCTCGAGTCGGGCGCACGGCCCGACCGGAGACAGCAGCAGAGCTCACGCAACCACAATCCGGCATCGGCAGCACATCTGTCCGAACCACGGTTCCGCAACGAGAGCCAATCGTCATCGCGGACACAGTCACCTGCTAGCGGCCTCGCGTCCGGCGGCCCACCAAGCCGCAACAGCCCTGTTCCTCGGTGGCAACAGCAGGGTGCCAGTGCTGCCGATCCGCGGTCACGGCTCACGAAGCAGGCCGTTGAGGAAGAGAGCGCACAGTCCTACGTCAGCCCTGCTCGGCGACGGAAAGCTGCGGGCACATCGTCTCCAGCTCCTGAGGCCGCCAGTGCCAGCAAACCCAAGACGGAGGGCCCGCTCGAGGGTGACCTCTTGTCCAACTCGACTGCCCTGCCACAACGACCAGCACCGCAACAACAACGGCCAGCAGCAGCAGCAGCCTTTGGTGGCGGCAGTCGCCCAACACCGCGCGCCACGCCGAGCCCCCGGCCGCCCAAGGTGGCCCGCCAGGTGCCGGCTGTCAACTCGTTTGTCCTCAAAGCGTCAGCCAAGCACCGCGCCGACGGTGCCGCCCACTTCAAGCGAGGCGACTATGCGGCCGCACACGCGTCGTATGCTGCGTCCTTGACAGACATTCCTCCATCACACCCCTTGCTGATTGTGCTGTATTGCAACCGCGCACTGACAGCACTCAAGACGGGCGAGCCGCGGCAGGCCGTGGCCGACGCCGACTCGGCACTGGCTGTCATTGGGCCCGGCAAGGGCGAGGGCGAGTCGGTCGCTCTCGACGACGGCACGGGCGAGACGCGCGACCTACGCGACCTCTATGGTAAAGCCATGACGCGCAAGGCCGAGGCGCTCGAGCAGATGGAGAAGTGGGCCGAGGCGGGCCAGGTGTGGCAGCAGTGTGTCGAGAGCGGCGTGGGCGGTGCGACGGCGATTGCCGGCCGGCAGCGGTGCCAGACGGCCTCGAAGCCGAAACCGACAGGGGCGAAAGGGGCGGCGGGTTCCGTCTCGCGGCTGGCCCCCTCCAAGCCAGCCACGCCACGGCCCACCGCCAGCAGTGCGCTCGGCAGCCTTGGCGGCGGTGCCGGCACGGCTACACCCACGTCGGCGAACGGCCGCGACTTTGAGGCCGTCCAGCGCCTGCGTGCCGCCAACGAGGCCGCCGCCCGTGAAGATTCCGAAAAGCTGGGTCTGCTGGACCAGGTGGACGCTCGTGTGGCCTCGTGGCGCGACGGCAAAAAGGACAATCTGCGGGCCCTGTTGGGCAGTTTGGACAAGGTGCTGTGGGAGGGCAGCGGGTGGAAACCCGTCGGGCTGCACGAGCTGGTCATGCCCAACAAGGTCAAGATTATCTACATGCGGGCGATTGGCAAGACGCACCCGGACAAGCTCCCGCAAGACGCGTCGACGGAGATTCGCATGATTGCGGGCACGGTGTTTGCCACGCTCAACGAAAGCTGGGACAAGTTCAAGGCGGACAATAAGATGTAGGCGGGTGCGAAGTGCAAAGGCGCGCCGCTGGAAGCAAAAAATGGGAGGGGGTTACATTGGATACTTGGGCGAGCGACATTTACTGAAGATGATCTGCAGCATGCAATGCCTTATTGAGACAGGACACATCACGGACAAGAAGTTCAAGAGAGGAACACGTTGTAGAAAAAGACAACCCGAGATATAGAAGGAGCCAATTCGCTATGCTAAAGAAATGTTGCCGTACGCCGTGCGCCAAAGTTTCGTCGTCGTAGTTGTTGTTGTAGTTGTTGTAGTAGTAGTACTTGTTGTTGTTGACAGAGACACTGTTGTTGTGATCGGTCGTTGTTGATGGTACTCGCTTCGCTCGTAGAGATGGCCCGTTTGTTCGCTACCGCCCACAGAGATTTGCCGTACGCACTCGCTTCGCTCATGCGCATTCGTTCCATCACATCCATTACAAGCCCAGCATCGACAGTACATTCGCCCGCACTTTCGCGTCGTACTCCTCCCGCCGCTCCCGCCACATCTTGGCCGCCTCCACATTCGCCGGGCTCTCGTCGTTGGGCTCCGCCAGCATGCTCATCACACTGATCAGAATCTTCTCGACGCTCTGCACGGGCGACCAGCGCTCCGACGCGTGCTCGTAGTGGTTCGGGTCGTCGGCCGGGCGGGTGCAAGATGGAAATGCACAGCCAGCCCGAGGCATAGACGTTGGGGTGCCACACTTCGCAGCCGACAAAGCGCATCGTGGGCGGACCAGCGGGTAGTCCTTGGGGAACTTGAGCTCGGCGGGGAAGACGCCGCCCTCAAAGGGAGTGCCCTCGGGGCCCTGGATGACGGCCTCCAGGTCAGCATGTCGTCCTCGGAAACAGGACCCGCGGTGATGCCCTCGGGCGGGCCGTTGGTCAGGGTCCGGTACTCCTGGAGGAGGCGGCGGTGAGCGGTGGACGTCATGGTGGGTAGGGAATGTGGATGTGGTAGAGAGCGTATGTCGATTCAATGCAGAAATCGTACGTAGTTTGTATGCGCTCGGCGTCGTGTGTGGTTGAGGCTTGGCCGACGTACGATTGTCGTTGCTGTCGCGGGGAAGTCAGATGTTGGAGTGACTTTTGTTGCGGTGATGGACAGAACAGGTACTCAGCCCCTCGGCCTAGAGCCGGAGTAAGGTCACGTGCTGCATGTCGTACGCTACGTCATGTCTACGAAAGACAGGTACCTCACAAAGTACTCAACACAAGGTGGCGCCCATGATGGATTATAAGATCTCGTAGCCAAGCATATCGTACTTTTATAGATAGTTAACTTTGTCTACTCAGTAAATACGCACAGCAGCTTCTGGCTCAAAAGTAGGCGAGTAAATCGACTTCGACGGTGCTGCGAGCAAGTACAAGTACATGTTCAAGTACTCAGTAGCTGTGGCAGGTACAACGGTACAAGCGACAGCGCTGCAAATCAGGTACAGTATCTTGCTTTGCCCTTTTAGACAGGCCACACCCGCCGCTTGTCAGCCCGGCGCACCGCCCCGTCTTCTTCCGTTCTTGTTCCTGATGGCCACTCTATCTCACTCAGTACACTATGGTTCTGGTCTGTATATTGATCTGTTTGGACGCGCCCGCCCTCTCGCCACGGAAAACCAGGCCGCCCTTTATTTGGGACAGAGATAAACTTCTTATGTGTCTTGGCTTTTTGGTCTTTTCTCTTTTCACTTTATTTCGACTCTTCCCCTCCGTAGATCAGCCGAACCGACACCAGCCTCCTATCTTGTCTCTTTTTCTTCTGTCTCCTTCATCTCATCTCATCCCACCTGGTCTCACCTGCAAAAGTACGGCGCGTTGCTGCAAGATTGCAGCGTGCCCTCTCAGCCCAGAGCTGCTGCCGCTGGCGACAGCCATTGCGTTCGAATGTGAAATGACTCCACACCACTTCTGGACGTGGTTTGGACAGGGACAGATTGAAGTGGCGGTAAAAGTCAAAACTCGTCGTTGACATTCCCTGTACGAAGTACATGTACGAGTACGATCGTAGACTAAGGGGCTTTCTTAGGCGGTGTCAGGGACGCAAACGACTTCACAAAGAGTTGACGACCGACCTGCGCAAACAGCGCCAAATGCACAGATATCCGCGCTGAACACGTGTTTCAGGCCCAGGGGAGGGATCATGCTGGGACGAACCGGCCAAGGACCGGCCGAAGCAGGGGTCCAAGAGGCCAATGAGAGGGCCTCTACAGCGACGGGTCCAGGCTTCAGAACCGACAGAAGGAAAGGTGAGCGGATGACGGACGGCCGATGGATGCGGCCCCCCTTGGATCGCTTGGTATTTTGCTTCGACGTCTTTTTTCTTGTCGTCGACCTTGGCCTCTTGAGGCCCTTTCTTGCCTCTTGTAGTTGTTCTCTGTGGCGCTGTTTCCCTTGAAATGATACTTTTTTCTGGCTCATTTTCGTCACCTGTCTTGACAGATTTCCTTGCTTTTTATTTTATTTTTGAGTTTGTCTTGATGTCTCTCTTCTTTGCCCCTTGCATTTCGAGACGGACCTTTTCCTTTGCGTTTGCCCACTCACCTGCTGGCAAGGGGCAATACATACGTCGTACATAGAGCGGCATTTCTTCATTCTGCATCACTCGCACTTACACCTCGCAAGATACTTGCACTTGGCACCCCATCCACTCGCTGGAATGTGGCATAAACACCCTCCCGCTGTCAGTACATGTACGTCGGGGCCCCTCTGCACATGTTTGCGTACACAACTCTGTATTACTCTGTACGATGTACTCTCGTAGCAGTGTGGATTTTGTGGATGTCGGGCTGCCCACCGTGGCACTTACTACTGTGGCTGGCCGGGATTGTAAAGTTCTCATGTTCTCGGGGTTCCTGCACCTCTTTTCAGATTTAAGTTTGTCCGTCTCTTTGCGACAGGCCCTTGGCACCGCCGTCTGTTTCACGCGTCAGACCAAAAAGGAAACCAACGAGTACGACCCCGGGAGCGAGAGGGTCCTCAGGTGGGTTCTACAAGGACGTGCTCGTCTTTCTTCCGTCTTTCCATCCTCTTCGTTTGCTTCTTCGATAAGATCCTGGACTGTCCACAAGGTGACGCAGGGACAAGAGACAGCAAATGAAGCCGAATTTGGGAAATTGGCCCTGGTGTCGTGTGATGTTGGACAGGACCACGCACAACGAACGGGAGTTGAGAGACAACACATGAGATGTGATGCACTGTCCCTCTGTCCCTCTGTCCCTCGTCCGAATCTGCTTCAATAACCACATTGCCCATACAAAGCTCATGGATCCCATGCCCTTTGCCAGCACCTGCACTAATACGCGAGGAGGATCGGGGATCAAACATCGTCAGGTTTCTCGGTCTTTCTCTTTGTGCGTCTTTGTGAGCGCCTTGTACTATTCGCATCTCTGCGTCCCGTGCCTCTGCGCCTTTTAAATATGCCTCTCCCTTCAAATCTCTTTGCCTTCATTCTTTGCTCATTTGCCCTCCTGTCCACTGCCCGTCGTTTTGCCTTGGCTGTGCCTTGGCTGTGCCTTGGCCTGTGTCTTTTTGCCCCTTCTTGCCGTTTGCCTGGTTCTTGGAACCCATAAATCCACTGAGAGTTCAGGCAGGGCGAAATCCGTCGATCCACCTTTTCGACAAGACGGAATTCCCCTTAATCCTATGCCCCTTATTTAGAGCTGGACGTAAAAGACGAGACGATGCGCATAGAGCCACTCTCTATCAAACACGCAAATAGCCTCGTTCTTTACCTTCTTTTGTGCTGTTCACGTCGCGATATTAGTGGAAAAAGAAAATACAAATAGAGTTTATGAGTTCTTATCTGGCTTCCTCACCTTGGTTGCATTTGGAATGTTCTTCACCCCTTTACCCCAGGATCGAGCATGAACTCTGCAACCTCGCGATGGACGTGCACAGACCGTCGACGATACAAAAAATAGAACAACCAAGAACTCGTACGGAGTACGCGTAAAGAGGCAAAAGGCAAAAAACAACGCAACAAACAGCCGTCGACCCGCAATGCATTTTCAGAGTTTGCAGGGCTGAGCCATCAGATCACTTAATCACGCCTCTCTTTTTTGCCTGCCCTTCCCCTTCCCTCGTCCCCTTCATCCCTCACTCTCGCTGGCCCAGGGACACACCCCCTGTCTTCCTTTGCACCCAACCACCCCCTGACAGGCACTAACACGACACACGCACCCCCTTGGATCTCTGTTCCTTAATCTATTGCTTCGTGTAGGAGAGGTGAGCCCGGCGCTTGACTGGCACCGCGTGCGTTGCATGGTTTTACTTTGCGCTGAACTGAGTGCCCTCAGTCTGTCCTGGTCTGTTCCCCGTCCTCCGTAACGTGTAAATGGGATGCAAATCGTAGCTAAAGGTGTGGTCCAGATCGCGAGTCTCTCTCCACAACCCGCAGTCGGCCACACCTCCCCCCCAGTTCCCTCCCGTTTCGCCTTTTTGGTCTCTTTCGTTCGTCGCTCCTCTTGGTGTTCCTGGTGTTCCTGGTGTTCCTCTTGGGTGTTCCTCTTGGGTGTTCCTCCCTTATTTCGTTTGCTTCACCAAGTGCTTGTTGCCTTTTGTTCTTCACCCTGCCCACTCTTTTTGCTTTTCTTCCCTTCCTCTCTTTTTTCCTCCCTTCCTTCTTTTTGCCTCGCCTTTACGGTTCACCTACCTTCTTTCACGTCTTTCTTTTTTTCACAGCGTGCAACACGCTCGCCGGTTGGGACCGCTTTCCACATCTTCACTTCGGTTTTCACTCTTTTTACTATCTTATCCTTCGCAGCATCTTCAGCTTCAGCACAACATCGTCCTCTTTTCGAACTTTCTCACTCATTTCTTCTGCATCGTCGTGTTGATCGCACTCGTTCCTTTTCTGCATTTATCATTTATTTTTTATCTACTCAGCTCAACCGCGATATCGAGTATCGCTCCTTCCACAAAAAAATCGTCAAAAAAGTCCCAGATTCTTCCCCCATCAGGCAGGGACCTCGTACCTTCTCGATTCGGAAACCATACGCCCGTCCAGCCACATTGCGACCGGCATTCGTACCTTCCATTTCTATTCAACTGAACTTTCCCAAACAGGAAACAGACACCTTCCTTTTCGAATATCACCAGTTTCATTTTGGGGCCTCCTTTTTTTCTACCGACTCTCACAATGGTCAACCCACGGGTCTCGATCCTCGTGGCCGCGGCCATTGCGCCCGCCCTCGCCTTCTGGCGCATGGAGTGCCGTGGCGTGGCCGGCTACGCCCGCATCGATCCCCTAGTGTCACCCGGTGAGCCGTCCATGCACTTGCACGCCATCATGGGCTCTGGCGGCTTCGGCGAGTCTGCCACGTACGCCGACATCACTGCCAGCGACTGTACGTCCTGCCTGGTCACCGAAGACAAGTCGTCGTACTGGCACCCGGCCCTGTATTTCCTGGACACGACGACCAACAAGTACGAGCTGGTCGAGCAGGTCGGCGGCACGCTCGCGTATTATCTGCTCAACAGCGGCAACGGCAACAACAACATCACCGCCTTCCCCGAAAACTTCCGCATGATTGCCGGCGACAACAGCCGCCGCGCCTTCACAGCCGGGAACGTCGAGATGGCCGACCCGCCCAAGTCCAACTGGGCCGCGCTCAACCAGACGAGCCAGGACAAGCTGGCGCAGCGTGCTCTGGGCTTCAACTGCTTGGACTACAGCACAGCGCCCGAGGCCTCGCTGTACCGCCACTTCTTCCCCGACAAGGCGTTCCTGGATGCCAACTGCCCCGACGGCATTCGCTTCGAGCTCATGTTCCCGTCGTGCTGGAACGGCAAGGATGTGGACTCGGACAACCACCAGTCGCACGTGGCGTACCCGGATCTGGTGATGACGGGCGACTGCCCCGATGATTTCCCTGTGCGGCTGCCGAGTCTCTTTTACGAGACCATCTGGAACACGCCGGCGTACATTGGCCGCACCGGCCAGTTTGTCATTTCCAACGGAGATGTGCAAGGTATGTTCCTCTGGCATTTCTTCTTTCTTTTCTTTCTCTTCTTTCCAACTCACCTGCTAACGTGCTAGGCTTCGCGTATCATGGCGACTTCATGACCGGATGGGACGTCGACTTCCTTCAGGATGCCGTAAACACCTGCACGAGCCCCTCGGGCGAGATTGCGGACTGTCCGCTCTTCACGATCCAGTCTCTTGCCGACGCCCAGGCTTGCCAGATCGACATCCCCGCTAACGTGGCCAGCGACAACACGGCCGGTCCCGTTGCCAGCCTGCCGGGCGGCGTTGCGCCCTTTGGCCACTTGATGGACGTCACCATGCTCGGGACGTACAACCCGGCGCTGTCGTTCCAGCCAACGTCGACGGAGGGTCTGGAGGGCGGATTTGGTGCGGGCACCGTCGTGGCCCAGAACGCTGGTGCCACGGGTGATGCTGCTGGCAATGCCGCCGGCGCACCTGTCCCTACCACCTCGTCGCCTGCGGCTGCAGGTGCCGCCGCCACCACGGCCGTCAACGCCCAGATCGCCGCCAACATTCACTCGGACAATGTCTTTGTCTCGTCGTCGGCTGCTGCTGCTGTGCCATCTCCGTCGTCTTCACCAGCACCCTCACCTTCACCTTCGCCTTCACCCTCGCCCTCGCCCTCGCCCTCGCCCTCGTCGTCACCTTCGACTCTCAGCAGCGTGACCACTGCGCCACCCAGCTCGCCCAGCGGCACGACCCATGTCAACGTCGTTAGCACGCAGTACATTACTGCGGGCAACATGGTCACGGAGATTCTGTGGGAGGAGACGATTGTCTATGTGACCGAGGACCCAGAAACCGTCGTGACGACCATTACGACGACGCCAGCAGCAGCTGTCAAGCCGCGTAACCACAACCACAACCACAACCACATGCGTCGTCACAGACGGGGGCGGGAGTAGAAATAGTGGTGGAGTCGGTGGCTGGTGGAAATTGAGGTGGCTTTGTTTTGTTCGTCAAGTTCGTGGCGTGGTCGACAGGTCGACATCTTTTTTTCCTTTCTTGGTTTATATTTTTTTTCGCTTCTCTTCGCTTCTCGACTCTCCTTTCCATTTGGTTGCCAAGTGTTATGGCCATTTAGTCGTTTGGTCATTTGGTTGTTCTGATTTCTTTTTTGGTACCTTTTTGATTATTTCCTTGATTTCTTTTGTTGTCTGTGATTGCCGCTTTGCACCTTGCTGTTTTGTTTTGTCTTTTGTGTCGCCAATTCGATGGTATCGCGCAAAGACGCTGATGTCGACTTGAGGAGAGGAAGGCTGGGCAAGGGAGAGGAAAAAGGCAAAAGGGAATAGGGAAAAGGGGCGTTCCTTGTATGAGATACCATGTTTTCCTCGAATTTTGAATTGTTTCCGACTGCCTTTTTTTGGACTTCTCCATTTTGACCTTGGGCTATTTCTACTTTTATCGCTCGAGTTGCATCCATTTCCCTGCCATCTGTCAAACTACTGCAAGGCAAAAGAGTACGGATGGCTGAAATTGCCTTGGTGGCTCGCCCATTCCACGGAGGTACGATGTAGTGGGAAAGGAAACAGTGTGGTTAGCCGTATTTGGCGTGGCTTCTGCTATCTTCACCGTTCACTTACACCCAAAATAGCAACTCCACAGAATCGCCAACTCACAACAGACAAATTCTCCATCGCCAATTTCACGCCAATTTCACGCCAAGTTAGCATCCCATCGACGACGGCCCGCTCGCCCAGCTTCGCTGGCTGCACAAAAATAGAGACCAGACCAGACCAGACCAGACCAGCTGCCGCCTGGAATGCCATGTGGCCCCGCCGGACCCGAGGCCGTCTCCCGCAGACAATGGATGGCGATTTGGTGGGATTTGGGGCAGGGCTGGAATGTCGTGATGCTGTCGTCCCCAACGACACATTCCAGGCTTGTTTGGCTGTCAAGTCTATGAAGTTAGCCCATGCCGCTACAGCAAAAAAGCTTACATTTCATTTCAAGTCTCATGCTTTTTGTTTGTATGGTTTCCTGTCCGGCCTCTTTTCTCTCCTTTTCCTTCCTTCTCCTTCTCTTCTTCTCCATCCCTCTCGCCCTCGTCGACCTATTGTATCGCCAAACAACCATCGAGGAGACCATACAACATCCTCTACATCGATCTCCACAACCGATCGTACTACCGACACCGACACCGACACCGACATCGACACGACATTAACATCGACACTGATATCGACACCGACAGTCGTCCTTGCCCAACTACATCGGCTCCTGTTCAACCCGCCTTCCCAGAACACACTCGCCGGCATGTTCTAAAAGGCACTTCACCTGTTTTATTTTTACGCTCGTTTCTTTCTGTTTTTACAGTCGTTGGCCATCCGACTATCGTCTCTCATTAATACTCTGCACTCGTTCTTGTTTCTTGGTTCTTGGTTCTTGAATCTTCTTTCTTGTTTCTTGTTTCTTTTATTTCACTCGTCACGGCCGAACATGCCTAAACTTCTTGCCAGAGATGCGGGCACGGCCGCGTCTGCCAGTGGCGGCTCCGGATCAGCCTCGGCGTCATCATTGCCGTCGTGGTCATCGGGACCATCTTTGTCGCTGTGGGCGGCGGTGTGCTGTGCACATGGGTGGCACGGCGGAAGCGCCACAAGCGCCGGCAGTCCCGCCGCGCCCAAGAGGAAGAGGCCCGCAAGACGCAGATGATGGCCGTCACCATGATGCGGGACACCGACGAGGGTGGCCAGCCGGTGGATGGGCACCAGTCCAAAGCGGGCAACGCAGCCGACACCGTCGCCGCCGCTGCGGCTGCCAACTACTTCCGCCCCGGTGGTGCTCCCATCTCGGACTGCGGCTCGAGCACGTGCTGCTCGCTTGCCTCCTCGCGCGACTCCTTCTCGACCATGGACGGCGACTTTGAGGGGTCCGGTGTGAATTGGTGGTGGCGCTGGCGCTGGCGGCGGTTCTGGCACAACCAGCGCCGCTGGGTGCGTCGGCAGAAGCAGCGCGGCACGGCCGTCCTGGGCCGCACGGGCAGCAACAGCAGCAACAGCGCTTCGTCGGGAGAGATCAAGCCGCAGAGCCAGCGCAACCACTGCCAGCACGACCACGGCCACCATGGCCACCACCACACCACCGCCGCGGGACTGTGGATGGCTCGCCGCGCAAGCTGCGCCGCCATCGCCGGCCCGAGACGTCCATCATTGCCTCGACCAACTCGCTCTTCTTCTCGGCCTATGTGGGCGAAAACGACAACAACCGGGACGCCATTGCGAGCAACGCGGCCAACGGCGAGATTGGTTTGCGCGAGCCGCCGCCGTCGTTCTCCATCGTCCGGGCCAACTCGAACTTGCTCCCGCAGCGTCCGCCACCGCCCTCGGAGCAGCAGCGTCTGCTCCCCAATGGTAGTGGTGGTAGCGGGCCGAACGGAAACGGCAATGCAAATGGGCTTGGCAACATGGACAACAAGACCAACATGTCACCTCCCAAGATGAGCGGTGCCAACGGTGTGTGGGCCGCCAACAACATGAACAGCAACAACGGCAACCGCTCTTCCCTGCCCAACCCCAACCCTAACGTGGCCCTCGTCCGCAGAACCCTCGCTACCGTCCCCAGTCTGGTCCGCCTGGTCTCCAAGCAGGCCCCGTCTCTGCAGCCGCCGCCGCCCATCTCGACTCGGTCTTTGCCCCGTCCGCCACAGCCTGCTCTGATCATCCCAACCGGCCGGAAACCTACATCGCGCCTGGCGTGCCCTTCCACCCCAATATGCCGCCGCACCAGCAGCACCAGATGATTGATTATGATGATGCAGCAGCAGCAGATGCAGCTCCCAGCAGCAGATCCGTCAACAGCACATGCAGCAGCAGCAGCAGCAACAGCAGCAGCAGCAGCAGCAACAGCAGCAGCAACAACAACAATACCAAGGCCCGAACCAGCGTCTGTCTCGGTCCAGTAGCAAGCACGGCCCACAGCAAAAACTATGCGACGGAGGCGGCACTGACGGAAATTCTGCGGTCAACGGAGCAGCGGCTGGCTCAGCTGCAGAGCCAGCAGCCTGGTGGCAACAACAACAATTTGGGCTCGATGAAACGTGCCTCGATGACAAGCCCGGCCAAGACAAACGGCCCTACCGGCTCCCACTACTGTCTCAACTTCTACTGCTGCTGCTGCTGCGGCGGCGGCGGCGGCGGCCGCTGACGCCGACAACGACTCCATCAAGCGCATCTCACAGACGTCTGGCTCTGGCTCCGACGCCGACAGCAATGGCCAACAACAGCAAGGATGCCCGAGTGATATAGCAGCCCCATTCTGGGATGCCAATCCCCACGGCCACTGTCCAGCCCAGCAAGAGTTCCCAACAAGAACCGTGTCGCTGCGGGTACGCTGGCCTATGCTGGTGGTCTCAACCACAACAACAACTACAACAACAGCAACAATAACAACAGCAAAACGTCATGATGGCCCACCCCATGATGCTGCCTGCTGTCCCTGCGCCCGCTGTTCTTTCTGCCCGCGCCCGCCCCCTCGTCCGTGTCCAACTCGTCTCCCGAGACCCGCTCAGCCCTCGTCTGTCTACTCGTCCTCGGGCGCTTCCTCGCGCTCGTCGCTGTCGACTGTCTACAGTGTCGACGAGCGCTCCGACAAGGGCACCGTCGCCAGCAAGGTCACCTCCAAGGGCGGTGTTCGCATCGCCAACAGCGACGACGATGCCCAGAACGACCGCATTTTGGCCGGGCTGGGCATCACGGGCGCCATGCTGTCGGCTGCCGACAGCCGGTTTGATCGAGGCGGCCAAGACGAGCTTCGAGGACAACGTTCAGAGTGTCGCACGCGACTGTTGCGGACACAAATCTCGTCCCCGCCGCTCTGTCGACCCCAAGTCGCGTGCTTCACGCGGCAATGTCCGTTTCCGCCGTTTCGGCCGATTCCGTCGTTGCTGCACCACACCCGCCTCCTCGTTCGCCGAAGCGGTCCGGCGGGTGCTGTGGACCAGGGGCAACGGCATTATGATTCCGCACTCGGCCAGCAGCAACAGTCTGGGCAGCAGCGCCAACAGCACAGGCAACTTCAACAACTTCAACAACTTCAAACAAACTACAAGGCAACAACAACGGCAACAACCGCGACCCTGGCCCTGGCCCCAGCCAGAACGCGCAACAACGCGCGCACACCTGGCCGCAAACGGCAGTGCCTGGCAGCAAGCACCGTCGCCACAGCAGCAGCAAGCAGTACGGCATGGGCACCAATACGAACAACATGATGCCACAACAACAGCGCCCGCTTCACCTTTGGCGGTCCCAGCCCGAGTGGGAACGCGGGTGTCCGCCTGATGGTCACCAGCCCCAGCAAGCCCGACACGGCCGCCGTGGATGTGGAATCTACATGACGCCGACCTCAGCGACGAGAAGACACCCACGTCCATCTCTTCGTCGTCATCGGCGGCCCATCCCTGGCGCACGTCCGCCGACCGCTCGCCTGTTGTGCAGCTCGCCCACGCTCCGCGGCCCGAGGACGAGCACTCGCTTCGTGCCCGGCCGTGCCAACCCACGCACGTTCCTGGGGCAACCCCAACCCCAACCTCAACCCCCGCGGGAGGACCGGGCCGCCCAACCCGCCCAGGCACTGGCCGCCGCTCCCCTCAACGAACGCATCGAGGCCCTCCAGGCCGTCGGCAGCAAAGAGGCACCAGTTCCGCCGACACTGCCCGGCCCCTGCCCCGTCCCCCTCGTTTTGGCTCCCTCAACAACTTGAACGCCTTGAATGCGCTGAGTGCGTCCATGGCCCAAAACCCGCACGCCTCCTACAGCTCGCAGACACTCGCAGACGTCGCAGAGCTCCCAGGACATCCCAGACGTCCCAGCCATCGGGTATGTCGTCGCCGCCCGCCGCCGAGCTCCGCCGCATGAACAGCGTTGCCTACAGCGAGCCTCGTCTTGCTACAGCAATGCCACCTCGGCCGTCGGTCAGCAGCACCACCAACCGCAACAGCAGTGCCGGCGAGTCGGCCTCGGACGTCAGCAGCACCACCAACCGCAACAGCAGTGCCGGCGAGTCGGCCTCGGACGTCAGCAGCACCACCAACCGCAACAGCACCGTCGGCAGCCGGCAGTACCTGGCGCTGGGCAAAGAAGCGCGTGTCGCAGGTGCCCAGCTACAATGGCGCCTATGACAAGTGAAAACCGTAATGCCGGCGCCAAGCGCGTGTCGGCACCTCCGACGGCTGCGTCATCGTCGTCGTCAGGAGTCGGAAGGCGGCAGCGGTGGTGGCGGCCGGCCTCGCCCAGCGCACCCGCTCTACGCGCACGCATGGCCACCCACGGGCACAGCCCTGCGCCGCGTCGACGAAAACCCGCCTCGGGCGCATCGCGGCCGTCCGGCACCCCCCAGCAAGACGGCGGGGGCACGCCCAACCGGGGGGGGGCTCTAAGACGCTCAGTGCCACCGGCCGGCTCCAACCTGAGTGCTGTTGTCCCCCCCCCCCCAAGGCCAAGGCCAAGGCCAAGGCCAAGGCCAACACCGGACCAGGCACCGGGCGGCCGTCCGCTGCGCAAGTCGCCCAGCCGGTCCACCCAGGTCGGGGAACAGCATCCCGTCCAATGCGACCGGCAGCCCCGTCGGCAAGCTCCGCGACCAAGTTCGATGGTGGGTCCGAGCACGCCGCCGGCGGTGCGGCAGCTGCCGGCAGCCAGTATGCGGCCAACACGGCGACGGCGAGCCGGGACAGCGCTGGGGGCTGTACGACCAGGACGGTTTTCCTGCTGAGCTCGCCTGCGAGGAAAGGCGTAGGTGGGGAGGAGAGGACGAGAGAGTCGCTGAGCATTGAAAGAGGAGGTTGGAGATCTTCGTCAGTTGGCATCCGTCATTGATGTCAGTCAGTTGACAACAATACCTTATTATTTTTCTTATCTCGTCTTTTATTTCCTATTGGGTTCTTTTGGGTTGCGTTTTTGTTTTATATCTCTGTCGCTCCTTTCCCGTCCCTGAAAAATTTTCCATCTTTTCCATCTTTTCCATCTTTTCCAAGTCTTTTCCATCTTTTCCATCTTTTTTTACTTTATTTCCCATCTTTCTCATTTACTAGGAGCAAGAATTTATTATTTTTATGAGGTGAATTTTTCTTTTTTTTTTTTTTTCAAAACTTCTTTTCACTTCTACTAATAAATACCTTATTATTCTCTTTTTGGAAAAAAACATATTGACCTTTTTGCTGACATCTTAAATATATTTTACAAAACATTAAGCTATATATTTTACATATCTTCGTGAAATTATTGTGGCAAGCTTTTTTCCTTTTTGTCTTCTATTTTCAGGTCATTTCACATGGGGACTTTTCTACAACTAACGTGCGCTTAAGCTTGATTTGCTGTAAGCGCCCGCCACGACTGCATAAATCCACGACAACTGCATCGCAAGCTGCATCTTGCCGCCTCACATAGCTACGGCATCTAACGCAAACACCAATCAAACACAACTCGAGTCAATTACTGGGTTTCTCGACGACACCCACGACCCAAGACAGCATTCTCTTGACAAAGACACCGGCTTGCCTCGTATCGTGGACTCGACTCGACACCCTCATCCACCCGCGCGCCATTCTCGTCGCGCAACTCTGTCCTCCCTCTCATTCCGGTCTTCTTCCCTCCACGCTTTCTCCCCCATATCCTTGTGTCGCACTGTCGATCGTGTCACCACGCGCATCGCCTCTCCCTCCCTTCTTCCAGTCACCACACCCCATCACGCTCCTCCGCGCAATGCCTCCTCTTCCACACACGCCCAGGTCGTCGTCTACCACCAGACACACCATTCGCGCGATGGCCAGCGGCCCGTCTCCATCCTCCCCCTTCTCGTCGAGACGGCGGCCCCCCCTCGGCCACGCACATTGTCGTCGCCGCCGTGCACATCAACGATGTGCCGGCTCCGAACAAGCCGCTTGACGCTCAACGACCACCGTGCCCGACCACCCGCGGTTTGCTGTGCTGTTGGCGCGAGTGGACCGTCCGACGCCAGTCCGCGGGGCGTGGCGCGTTGCTGGCCGCTGTTGGGCGGACGCCGCCCAGGGGTCGTCACGTAACGGCACTCGGACATCGCGCGGGCCAGGGCCAGAACACGTTGAGGAGAATGTAGTCAGTATCCTGCGCGTCCTTTTGAGCAGCACTACGCGCTGCCTGTACCACCTGCTCCGCCAGCGCCGCCTCGACGGGCGTCGACCTCGACGTCGAAGAAGCCATGTCCCTCCCCGGCATCCTCCACTTGATCGACCGGCTGCGCGCCGACTTTGGCCCCCGGTTCCTGCTGACCATGGCCCCGTCGCCGCCGCCTTGCTGCGGCCTACGACCCGCGCTGCAACCTGAGCGGGTTCTCGTACGCCGACCTGGAGCGGAGGCGGCCACGAGATCGCCTCGGTACCATGCCCAGTTCTACTGCGCTGGGGGCGACGCCGCGCAGCCGACACTGTATGCCACCATGGTCGGACTGGGCCTCGCGCGGGACGGGACTCGGGGCGGGCCCCCCGGCGGGCGGCCCGGCCGGTGTCCCCCGGACAGGGACAGGGACAGGGACAGGGATCAAGGGACAGGGACAAGGGACAGGGACAGCGGCCCGCCTTGGCAGCCGGGCCGGTGGTCTGGCCAGCACATCGCGGTGGTGATGGGCCTCGTGACCAACCGGCCAACGGGCCCGGGTTCGATGCCGCTGGACACGTCGGCGGACGTCATGATGCAGCTGCAGGCGGCGACATCGGCGGCGGCCGTGGCGTTTCCCGGTGTGCCGGGCATACGGGGCGGGCCATTTGCCGGTGTATCCGGGTGGGAGTACTTCAACTCGTGCGGGCGGCGAGGCGCGGCGTGGGAGTGGGCGAGTGGAGTCGGCGATATTGGGGACCAACGTGCAGGCGGACGGCCTTCCCGGCAACATGCAGAGAAGCAGCACAGGCGGCCGAAGGCCGGCTGCGACAGCAGCCATCAAACACAAAGACAAGCACCAACAACGGCACCAGACAACAAGCACCAAACAACAGAAACAACACACACGGCCAGCACCTCCACAGCCTCGGCCCCTCGCGACACCGGCATCGTCGACGGCCTTTCCCGCCAACACCAGAAGCCGACCCGACGCCGAGGGCGGCGCCGCGGACGCGCCGGTGCCCTGCTGCCCTTTGAGTACGCCAACCCGGATACGGACAGGAGGCAGTAGTTAACGTGCATGGTCCACACCACACATTGACGCACAGACAGCGCTTGACAAACGGGAAGGCGCTTACGAAGCAGGCGGAGGCAGTCTGGTGGCTTGACTCAAAATAGGTCGAGGCACGGCAGGACACTGTTTTCAAGAACACAGGAGAAGCATATTGGACTTTGTACAGGATTGGAGCATTAGGACGGCCCCATGCCCTACCAAGACAGAAAAAATCTTACAACTGCAACATACGTTACAAATGCCTGGCTTCTTCTTTCCCTCCCGAGTAGTCGCACGTAATCGCCCTGACGCCCTACAAAGGTTACCGCTTGGACGCTGCGCGTGATCGCTTCCTACGAATCTTCTCGTTTTGTCCAGATCCCTTCGCCATAAACGTATAGCATGGATCTGTTTCGGTACTTTGGCGACACACGGACACGGCAGGACACTGTTTTCAAGAACACGACGTCCATAAAGGCTGAATGTGCACCATGTATCGATCTGGGAGAACGGGCACGAAGAAGGACCAAGCCAAGGCCTCGAACAGGGCACTTCCTTTCCACCGCTCGGAACGCGGCGGCGTCCGATTTGGCGTCGAGTGTTGGCGTTGTGTGGATGGGGTGTTTGTGGGAAGGACAGGCATTCTCGTACTGCCTTCAAAACAAGCTGAACTCGAGGATTCTTTTGTTGTCTCTTGATTTTGTCTCTGGTGCCCCGTCATAATCGTTTGGCCTTGTCAGCCTCTGATACGTTCTCGTTTTCAGAAAATCTTTGAATTTGGTAGGTTGATATCTTGGTTTTTCGATTGGCTCATGCAGGCGAACCAAGAGCAACAAGAGCAGACAATGGCCATGACGTCTTTTGTTTTTTGCTTGGTCTGGCAAGGAGACGTGATTGCCAGTGGCAGCCCGGAGCGACGGCTCGAAATTGCGGAAGCCACAATCTAATCTGTACGTCTGACCAGAATATGTAATTTTTGTGTTCTCATGGTATCTGTCCTTGGAAATAGCAAAGACGGTGTTTTGGGTACGGAAATCATGAGAGTCTCAGAATGATAACGAGGTCTTCGGTCGTTCAGACCCGATCGATACGTGTGTGAATAAACAGAAAGAAGAAAAGCCACGACGCGGCGCCAATTTGGATCGCTTTTGCAGGATGTCAACATTAGGGCGTGGGCAATCTGTGTTCGTTATTGTTTAATACAACGCGAGTACGGCAATGACACGGTCAGTTTTCCATGATTCTCCCAGTAGAATTCTGAGCAGTCTATCTTGTCATCTCGCCATACATTGAACATCGACGAAGTCTACAGGCGCAAATGAGTAGCACGCATCTGGTTGTTCATTGGATAGAGAGCGAGGGCCTGTTGAATATAGAGGTTCGTGAGTCTTTGAAATGCGGACTTGACATCAGAGTCAGCGATTGGGCTGAGTGCTGCACGATGGCAAGACATAAGCAGCAACGGCGACACCCTGTCCTGCGAATCTAGTTTAGTCAGATCCACGAATACGTGCGTAACTCAACCAGATAAGATAGTCATAGGTACCAGGCATTGTGTTTGGCATTTCGTCATCGACATCTGGGTCTATCTTGGCTCTATGTTTCTGTGTCCGGTCGAGTGTCAATCAAGGAAGGTACAAAGTGCGTAGTGGCAATTCCATTATCGGCACATTTGGGCCTACCTCGCGGCCTGACGGAATCACGAGCAAGTTGCTGTTGAAAATGCACGATTTCTATCTGCTGTGGTAAAATGATGGTAGGAAACAGGGCCACAAGTCCGTTTTGAAGCACGGATGCTGCTCTGGGAACAGCCCCAAAGGGTCACGAAAGAGAACCGTCGAATTGAGGAAGAGAGCAGTGAGTGGATTCTGAGCTCTGCGACGCTGGGGAGCACACCATCAAACCAAATCGACGAAGTGGCGAATCGTAAATGGCAGCAGCGGTAAACTCCGTACCCGTATGGGGCGGCCATCTTTGGTAGCTTTGCGCTCATGCTCTCAGTCTGTTGGAATTAGTACGGGCCGCTTGTGACTCAGAGAGACTACAAGTACCGTACATGTTAATGCGACCAAAGATGCAACTGCAGTCGGCAGAAGACATACACAGTCATCACAGTAATCGGACGTATTTAGTACTATGGGCAGGAGCGGCACCAGAGATCTCAATGGATCAGCGCCGACGCACACGGCGGGCAGTCTTGACCGGGATGGCACAAAGGACGCGTGGGTAAGCAGCATTGTTCGTGTCGCGCGCTGATCTGGCAAGACTTTAACGCACAAGGGCGGCGCAATGCTGGGGCGCATGGCTCTAACCTAGAACTTGCGTCTCCTCATATCCGTGCGAGAACTGGTTCCCCTGCTCGTCCTTTCGCACGGGAGGATTTTGAGTTGCGCCAGGCAGTTTGGGGCGGGCCTTCCGGCGTTTTATTACCTCTGTTTGCAACACTTGCGCGCATTTGATATCTCGGTAGTGTCTCGAAAGGCACATTATCAGTGAGGAAGCGAGAGTTTCTCGTGTCGAATCTGTACTTTGTTATTCGCATGAGTGCTGGGATGAGGACAAAATGGAGGGCACGTAGGCGGTCGGGTGTCGCTTGTCTGTCTTTATGTACTGTAGGTTTGGTCAGGCTAAATGATTTGTGTACTCTGGGAGGACCGGTCAGCACGTCTTGAGACTCGCATTGCCTAGCTCGACTCAGAGTAGGGATCACAAAGTATGACATTCGAGGCGAGACGGGTGAATGCAGACCTAGTAGACCGGATCTCGTGGTACGTCGATAATATCTGGCCTTGTCCCATGACTTCGAGGAAGTTCAGCATAGGGCAAAGATGACAATCTTTACGGACCTTGGCGGCAAGCTTGTTTCCAAAGTTGGCTCAGCTCTACTGTATGCCGAGTACATGTATAGGGCGTCAGGGTGCATAGTAGTCTGTAGAGGGCGTCACTTAACAATCGAAGCGCGCGCGTGTCGTCGATAAAGAGTTATTGTCCATATTGGTCACGTGTAGACGTGTCGCAACTGGCTTGCTGTAGCAGGGTATGAATGATTCGGCTAAATACGGGAGATGTTCGATGGAACTAAAGAGCATGGACAGCACTGTGGTCGTTCAAAGTTACAGCTGAGATGAGCATAACGAGTACACACACAGGGCTTCGAGCAGAAGATAACGGAAGAGTTAGTGGCGCTCAGATTCGGTTGCCGACGTCGACTCTTGCACACAAGCAGCCAGATCGTCCTCTGCCGTCTGTTTTTTTCGTGCGCGCCTCATTTTTGCATTCTCATCAGCCATTTGTACCACCTTGCGCCTGACACCTCTGCTCGCCCCGCTGCATGCGTTCAGTGTCTACGATGCTCGCCTACAACAATATGCACATGCGCGCGCGAGATTATTTGTTCGCACAAGCGGGTGCTGGTGCTAGCTCAGATAAGTCGGGAGACGAAGGTGAGCACTCTTATCACGCAGCATCTTACTTGTCAGCGACGTCAGAGCCAGGGCGAATAGCGGTGCAAGAGGACTGGCGTAGCTTCGATGCTAGTGACTGCAAGACGAGGGTCCGAAGAGACGGAGATAGCGATACCGGCACGCGGACGTGCATCGCACAGAGGACGATCAAGCGTCTCACGCGAGCTGAGTGTCACTCGAGATAGAAAGACGGGATGGACGCTCGAAGAGTGCGAGGAGTGGAGGAACAAGAGTCGCAAGGGAGACGATTGTGTACGCTCGGTAGTGCACAGGGGAGCGAGGCCAAGTTGAGGAGCTTGTGAGAGCCGTGGGTGACGTGGCCGAGTGCGATAGACCGGTCAAAGATACGGTTGATCGTGTATAGTTAGGAACACAATAGAATGGACACCGAGTGCTCGATCACGCGTGGAATGTGGCTACCGCAGCTCGAGTTGCTCTTGTGCTGGTCGTGTGTCGTTGGTGTCTGCTTCGATTGGTCCTGCACTCGTACCGCACATCGAGCCGGCTCTCGCGCCACTGATAGACGTTTGTCTTCGAGAACGTGCGTCTAGCAGTAGATATGGCCGAGTGTAAGGAAGGGCCGATGACGACAATGCGAACGCTATGAAGAAGTCCACAGAGATAAATTGCGCGCGGCTGGTACTAGAGCTAAAAACGAAAGTCGTGCCATCCGAGGCCGATGGCACTCCAAGACTGGCACTCCAGAAGTCAGATTCCACGTAGTCAGCCCAGCGAGATTGAGGCTTCACTGATCGAGCTAGTAACAGGTGCACCACATAATGTTTGCTCTCTTTGCTGACCAGCAGACGAGGCGTGGCTGTGGGTACCATCCGAAATAGCAAACCATGGCGGCATTCCGTGCTGGCAAGATGACTGCTTCTGTGTACTTGGTGCTCCGCGCGACTGACCCCGACCAGCGCACAGATGGCTTATGCATGGGGTGAAAAATGGGCTCCCACTTTGACCGCTGCATTACCCTTTTGTACAAATCTAGCTTGTCAGACGACCACAGAAGTGGCCAAAGCGTGGTCTGCGTGGATCTGCGTGGTCTGCGTGTTTCGAGACATTTTATTTGTAGTTACTGGGTACTCCGTAGGCACAAAGGTACCTCGCCCTCAGAGTGAGGTACAAAAGTTGTCCGATGCCGATACAGCAAGAGCGTGCATCTGACCTCGCAAGATAGGCAGGCCCGCCCCTGCTGAATTGGGATGACAATAACACGCCGTTTCAAGCTTGCAAGGCCAGCCCCGTTTTGGGCCTCACGCCGATCGGTCGCGCCGCCCTATTCTGACGGTCTCTCCCCTACTTTGTAGTTTCGCCCTGCTGACGCGAGAGTCAAGGGGAAAGAGCGACTGTGCCGGGCCTGTCGATGGCAGGAAGCCAGGTTCGAACAGGTAATGCGGAGCACCGCCTCGTTTTCTGTGCCTGTTCTCGAAGCCCATTCTCCAAGCTAGCAAAAGGGAAATCATGCTTGCTTGACAGTGGCGTGAAACATCGGCCAGCCCTGGATCTCTGTTTGAATGACAGCCAAACAGTAAGAAGAAGAAAATGACAAGTCGCGAGACTTTCTTTTTTCGGGAGCCTTTCCACTTATTCAGTAGACTGGATCTGCGTCAACGGCGATCCGCCGATCCATTGCCGGTAACGCGGCTCCTTCCTGGCTGGACTCCGTATTGACAGTGTATTTAGTAGATCATGTCACAATATACAGTATATGGGCTATATATACACATTGTATACTTGTACTCGATTCTCTCGACTTGAGCGTAGGTAGCGTGTTCGTTCCTGCCTCGACGGACCATCCAAGCCGCTTCCCGAAGAGGAAGGATCGGATCGCTGGTCGTCGCCTCGCTTCCTGCGCATCGTCATTTGGTTCCTTTTGTCGACATGTGCTCTGATTTGTCTGCAGCCATACGGATACTCCGTATGTGTAAGAGCGCATCACGCATAAGCGACGCAGAAGATATCCAAACAGGCCAACGCCACATTGGTGCCTAGTGTTTACGGAGGCTCGCTGCCTCAAGGCGATTGTCCTGCCGCGCCTGCCTTTTTTGGGCATCATCTGCTTCTTGCCTTTGCCGCTTCGTCGTCATATCTTTCTCTCGCAATCTTTCTTCTGGCAGTCGTCCCTTCCTCTTCTGGCCAGAGCCACCTGTGATGTGGATACACAAAAGATACAACCCCCAGTCGGTGCTTGCTTGCTGACGGGGCCGCTCCTTCCCATCCAAGCTTAGGCGAGAAGAAGGCAGGAACGTACTCCGTAGACTTTCCAAATCGATTCTGGGACCTCCTCAGCCTTGCTCTTTCCCTTTCTCTGCCACGCCTCACCCCATCGCACTCCGCTTCACTTCGCCTCGAGTTTTGCCCCTTTTTGTCTTCCCCTGTCTCTTTTGACCTTCGTCTTTCAACACGCCGTCTTTTTGATGTCATTCGTCTCGCATTGTCTCGCGCCTTTTTCGCCACCTTTCCGCCTTGTTTGTGTATCTTGCAGAATACGGAGTACATGATGTACCTTTCTGCTGTTTTCCTTTGTATTCGTTCGCCTTCCCTGCTTTGCTTCTTACTCCTCGTCACGTTTTGCCTCGAAAACCGCCCGTTCCGCATGCTTTGTCCGACCGTTGCCGGGCCATGGCCATAGCCATCGGCTGTAATGCGGCCACATTGTGACCGAGTCGTTGCTGTTCGTTCGTGTTTTCTGACCTTTCTCTGCCTTGCCGCACGACCTCGCCAGCCTTCTCGCCAAAGCACAATTTCCATCTCAATTTGCGTCTGTGTTGGACATTGCAACCTGGGGTCCTTGTCCACCTCCAACTCAAGTCGAAGCCCGTCAAGCCGTCATTGTCCATTTGTCATCAAGGAAGTATCCCAAGCAAAAGCAACCCCACCATTTCTCAATTCGCATGCCGTGACATCAGCCCAGCGCCAGTGGAGCCTGTCGGCCTATTCCTACAGTACATCTCCCACAAACTGGCATCCCTCAATCTGGCACCGCCGGCTCGCGAATGATGCAGGCACCGTCCAGAACGGGCATGGGCACTGCGGGTCTGCGTTGCAGTCTGCAGTCATCTCGCAGCCGCAGCCGTTGGGTATCGTCCAGGCTGGCTGTCCAGGCTGGCTGTCCAAGCTGTTGTCTCGCCTTCTCAGCGCCGCACGCTCGCTGATTCGCCGGCCTGCCTAATTTACCCAACCCCCTTGTTATGTGCATTGTTTCCCATCCTGACTTTCTGACGCCGTTGACTCTTTTTCGAAGTTGATGATTTTCGAATGTCTCCATTGGATCCTTTCTTTGCCCCTTGTTGCTTATTCCCCGTTCCCTGGTCCCTGCATCCTGCATCTTACCTTGTTTTTCTTGTCTGTCGAGTCCGTTTCCGCTGACAAGCGGCCCCCCGCCGAGCCTCATGCAACGTTCTTGTTCTCTTGGTCGACTCCTGTTGTCTCTCGTTGCGGCGCCTGTCGCCAGTTTGGTGTGGCGGCCTTGTTGCTGCCTTGCAGATGCGCGGTTGCTGCCTCGCCCATATCCACTGATGACTCCTTCGTTGTTTCTTTTGTTTTCTTTTGCACCGTTTCGTATCTCTTTCCTGCCTTCTCCTCCCTCCATCTTACTTTTCTTATTTTTTCTGTTTTGCCTGCCTTGCGTGCCTGGGGAAAAGGCAAGACAAAGCGGGTCAGCGAACAGGGGCAGTGTTTACACTGTACCCAGTACCGGCTCGAAGCGCACAGAACTCCGAGAAACAAGGGCGAGCAGGTCTGCCCCAAAAAGGAAAATGACATCGTACACCCGGCCAAGTCGCCGATTGCACACACTTACACGCAGAACAACACCCACGCACGCACGCACACACACAGGAAAAAAGCACATGCAGAGAATGAGCCAGAAACAAGGCCATGCCAGGCCTTGCCCGTTTTGCCCCGTTTTCCAGGGGGCTTAGATGATCATTGACTCTTTAATTGTTCAATGGCTTTTTTTACGATCCCGTTATCACCACCACCATATTCACAGCCAACGGATCACAAACTTGACCCGGAACCCAACGAGAGACCGGCGTCTGCTCTGGGACGGGGTGACAGGGTGTCAGAAGATTGACAATGCCAACTAACAATGACAGCGCCCAGCGGCACACCTTGGACGAAGGATCCTTCTCTCATCCTTGCAAAGATACTAAGAAGCAAAAGCCTCATTCTTCTACGCATCGAACACGGACACTTCCTCTTCCCAGTCTATATAAGGTTTAGTCCTTCCCTTCTAGAACGAGAAGCTAGAACATCCCATCATCTCATCATCACATCATCTCTCAACCACATCGCCCGTTCACACCCCATACTGCGTCCACCTTCCAATTTCTATATAAGCCATCGCTGCCAACGCACTTCAAAGTCCGTTCCATCTTGACTCTCTCACATTGTTCTTTCTATCACCACTTTTGCATCTTATTTGCATCTTATTGGCATCTCATTTGCATCTTCTACTACACACACAAAACACACAATGGCTGCTTTCTTCACCACCACCAGCTCTACCCTCATGACCCTGCCCGTCGAGTACGGCCGCAGCGGCTACAACGGCAAGCCTGACGACGAGGACGAGACCAAAGACAAGGGCCGCTCCGGCTACAACAAGTCAGTTCAAGCTTGGTTTGCAGATGTCACTGCTTCAGAGTTCTAACAACATCCCAGGGGCGATAAGGATGACGAGGAGAACGGCGAGCAGTAGGCTTTATGCTGCTTGCTTGCTTCTTTTGAATTCCCATAGACCATAGACCGATCTGTAGTTCCTGGCGCTTCTTGGTATTGGAGTTTTCTGGCGCTGTCTTTTCATCTTTTTCTTCTCCGATCGACACCCTCCTTTTTGACGACGACTGGCAATGAGCACACGACGGATGGAAATGCCGCTTTGCGCTGGCCGTTCAATGATTGCTTCCTTCTTTTCTTCTTTTTTTCTTTTCTTTCTTTCCGCTTTTGACTTTCCTTCTTTTGGGTTTGGGTTTGGGTTTGGAATCTACAAGACAGAGACCTCACGGCAGACAGCTTGATGACAGCACCAATGTTTCTTCACATAATACACAATACAACAATCTTCACTTTGCACTTTTGGACATATGCAAAAGAGTTGGACTTATGTCGTTTGCATGATTGCTTGAAGAGTAGACGGGAGGAGTACAAACATGCATTTTGATACGCACATTTCTCATTTCCCGACACAGAACCTAGAGAGTTGTTAGCAAAGAGTTGTTAGCAAAGAAATGACACGCAAGGAACAAGATGCAAGCTCAACACACGACTCACTTTTCAAAGATCACACCCAACACCTCTTCGATATCGCCCGCCTCGCCACGGCCTGTGATCCGCGCCAGACAGTCCGCCGCATAGCGCAGGTGCTCCGCGGCCAACACGACGTCCGGGTCGGCGTCCTCGTCGGTTGCCTCGTCCAAAAAGTCTTCGAGGTGTTCTCGGCACTGCGCCAGAAGCTGCTGTTGCCGTGCTGTGACACCCAGCAGGTCCTGTTCGTCGGGCGGCAGCTCGGTCATGGACGCAAAGGCAGCGGCCAACGTGTCGACAAGGCCGTGGATACCGCCCGGGTCAGAGTCGCCGTTCTCCATGTCGAGGAGCAAGGGCTTGCCTATGGCCGACCTCTCGGCTGCTCGACAGGAGATGGCCATGAGCGGAAGGTGGTCATCCGGGGCGGTCACAGAGTCACCCGTGTCCGCCGTGCCCATCGTGCCCATCGTGCCCACCACACTTTTGACCGACGCACGGAACGCGTCGACAAGTTGGGTCAGAGTGGCTGCGTCGGCCACGACATCGCACTTGTTGAGCACGACCATGCTCTGCCGGGCCTGGGCTGCGAGTCGGAGCGTCTCTTCCTCGTAGCTGACGCTGTACGTGTTGGAAGCTGCCTCCGTCTCGACGGACGCCAGAGCGATGACAACGTCAGCATCGGCGGCTTTTTGCCGTGCCCGTCGAATGCCTTCTGCCTCAATGGCGCCAAGACGGCTGCCACCATGACTGGGTGCTTTGTTTGCCGTGCCGTGTGTGGCGCGGAACCCCGCCGTGTCCGCAAACGTGCACAGATACCCCCGAATGTCCAGGCTCGCCTCCACGACATCCCGCGTCGTCCCCGCCTCGTCCGACACAATGGACGCTTCCCGGCCGACGACCAGGTTCATCAGCGACGACTTGCCCGCATTGGCGGGGCCCACCAAGGCAATGCGGATGCCGTGCCGCAGCAAGCTGCTGCGGTCCGCCGCGCTCTCGTGGGCGAGGACGCGGTGGCGCAACAGCGCCGCTTCCTTGGCCACATTGGCCAGCAGCTCCCTCGGCGACTCATCAAAGTGCTGGTCCTCCGAGAAGTCGATCAACGCCTCAATCTCCGCGCGCGCCGCCAGCAGGTGGGCCCGCCACCCTTCGTACGTCTTGCCGAGCTGGCCGGAACTGCCGCGCACGGCGATGCGCCGCTGGTGCTCGGTGGCGGCGTCCAGCGTGTCGCCGAGGGCTTCGACCTGGGCAAGGTCGAGGCGGTTGTGGAGGAAGGCGCGGCGGGTAAACTCGCCTGGCTCGGCGTAGCGGGCGCGGGCCCCGGCTTCGGGGATGGCGTTGAGGACTGCCTTGACGGTCGCTGGCCCGCCGTGGACGTGCAGCTCGAGGACGTCTTCGCCCGTGACGGACTTGGGTCCCGGGAAGTAGAGGACGACTGCGGCGCGGTCCAAGATGTTGTTGCCGTCGGTGGTCGAGGCTGCTGGGTCATAGAGGGTGCGCACGGCGGCGTACCGCGGCCGGAGTGGGCGGGCCGAGGGGCACAATGCCTCGTAGATCTGGCGGTGTCAGCAGAACAAGTGATCTTGGCATGGACCGGACTGGGACACAGGTCACACACACATCGACACAGGCCGCCCCTGACAGTCGGATGACGGCAATACCGGCCTTGCCAGGGGCCGAGGAAAGGGCGTAGATGGTGGTATCGTCCGAGTGCAAGGCCGAGCGCAAGGGCGAACGGCGCGTAGAAGACGAGGCGACGAGGCGGGATGAGAGGGACGGTGCTGATGAGAGGGAGCGCCGGGACGAAGGGTTGCCTTGGCGTGCACGTGCATACGTTGCTTTTCTGTGAGAGACTCTGACGTTCTGTACGTTTGTTTTCAGGAGATGCGCTTGGTCATGATATTGTCGTCGTGATGTCAAATGTGCGTGAGCTTGGGAAGCAAGCATACAGAGCCATGACGCTGATGGCGACGGGTGTGGGCAGCTCCTTGTCAGTGCGCGCCGCGGTATTCGGGCCGTGAATGAAGATGGCAGCATATTGAAGATCGGCCTTGTAGAACTGCCCTTGTTGAATCGCCCCTTGTGGTTTGGCGGATATCAAAACTCATAGATCGTTGTTCATGCCTGGTCTCGTGGAAGCTCTCATGGACCGTGCCGCATTGCAAGGCAGAGCTCAGCAGTGTGAAGCACCTTCACATGCTTGGATTACCTAATTCTGACGGTGGTCGCCAAGCGTTCAGGCCTTAGCAGCATTGATGGCCCGCGCTCTCCAACGGTTTCGCCAGCCCGCAGAAATAGGCAGGCGCATGAAAAAAAGCGGGGTGGGGCTGGCGCTGGCGCGCGGGCTTGTTTTGGCAGTCGCTTTGGTTTCGGTGAAGCAAGGCAAGAGCCACCCGCCAACTTTCTAAACATTCGTCTTTCCTAACCTCCGTCTTCTCGTTCCCATCTTTTTCTTTCCCATCTTCTCTCTTCCACCTTTTCCCGACTATTGTCTCAACTTTCCAACTTGCACCGCACCACACGATCACCTCCGTACGGCCATCCCTTCCAGGCTTTCGGACTGGCCCCAATCGACGGAATACGACCGCAGGCGACCGCCTATTCTCCGCCTTTCCCCCCACCTTCCCCCTTGGTCGGCCTCCTAAACCTCTGACATTACGACTTCTTGCTTCCCGCCCTTCTCGGCCCGTTTCTGTCGACAACCTCATACGATCATCGTCCGCAGCCATCGACGACTCTTTCTTTGCTGACTGGCTAGATCAAGCAAACACCTCCCCCCTCCCCCGCCACCCCCCCCCCCCCCAAAACCCTCGCCAGCCGGCCAGCTTCACACAATGGCCGCCTGGTACTCCAACATCTTGACCACCACCACCTCCCGCATCTCCAACCTCCGCGCCAATCTCTTGGCGGCGACGCCGACGGCGACACCGAAGACGACACCCACGTCTGCCGCGTCCTCCGCGCCTACTACACCGAAAAGGGCCGCAGCTTCCCCCAGTGGCTGCCGCCCGACCCAAAAGCACCGCCGCCGCCGGTGGCGACCGTCGTGCCCTCTGGACCGGGTGTTGGCTCCCGGTATGGTGGCGCCGGTCTGAGCGGTGTCGGCGGTGGTGGGCAGCCCAACAGTCTGTCGTCTCTGTGGGACAAGAGCGCTGGCCAACAACAGCAACAACAGCAGCAACAACAACCACCACAACCACCCGTCGGCGGCTCCTTGCGACAGACGGCACGTGTCGGCGGCGTGCCGGGCAGCCGATTGTCGCCGTTTGGCAACCGCAACAGCGATCCATCCGGAGGTGGCCCGGGCGGCCCGGGCGGTCCGGGCGGTCCGGCTGGGAGTAGCAGCCTTGCACCCCGTCCCTTGCCGAGCCAGCGTTTGGGCAGCTACCAGAGCACGCACAGTGCCGCGGGCGCGTTGGATCGCAATAGTGGTGGCGGCGGCGGCGGTGGCGCCCCAGCAGGTTCGGCACAGGACAAGCTGCGGAACCTCTTTGGCAGCGGCGGCGGCAGTGGTGGAAGCAATGTAGGTGGCAGCCGGTCGCAGAGTCCTGCCAGTATGGCGGCAACCAAGGCGGCGGCGGTGGTGGTGCATCCTACGGGCGCGGTGGCGGTGGTAACAGCTATGGTGGTGGTGGTGGTGGTGGTGGTGGCCAAGGGAGTGGAGATCGTGCGTTTGTTGCAGCGAATGCACCATGGGCGACGAATGAGTACCAATACGCGAGCGGCAGCGGTGGTGGTGGCCGGCAAGGAGGCGGTCTGCCGAGTGGGCCACGGCGGGCGGGTGGTGGACTGCCGAGCGGGCCACGGATGCGGTGAGAAGATGAGCAGAGGGGCGTGAGAGGAGAGAACAAGCCCGAAGACGGCACGACGACACAAACGACACAAACGACACAAACGACTCAGAAGGAGACCATGACACGACCACCGATGTGATATGTGGTGGTATGTGGTACACAATGACGGGGCGCACAACAACAAACAACGAGCCGCGGCCTGGTGGACGACAAGACAGGAAAGGAATACGGCGGCAGGCTGCCTAGTCCTTTGAGGAAGAGAAATTCAAGACTGCACAAGAAATGATACCAGAGCAGCAGGATACACTGAGACACAAGACGTTGGAAGATACTTATACGCCTAATGCTTACTACCTTGTACTATGTCACTGCTTCGTTTTTGAGAACCACTCGTGACTTGCAAACAACGTCGTATTGTGAAGAGAGAAGAAGCCAAACTCGTGTGTATATGCAAAATGGTGACAAGCAGTACTGCGCGATGCATCAAAGAGGGTAACATAAAAAAGGCCCACGTATGAGATTGAAGATGAGAATGAGAATGAAAATGACAATATTGCAAATCCCGCTAATCCAAACCAGCCTCGTGTCACTTGTAAAAACATCACAAGTCAAATCAAGTCAAGTCAAACCAAGTCAAAATAAAGCAATACCACCAGCCACCGCCTTCTACTTCCTTGTATTGCCCCACAGAATCTTGTCGCTGCCGGGCTGGTTCTTGGGCACCACGAAGATGTTGCGGCTCAGCAGGCCCCGCAGGTCCGGTGTGATGATGCGTTTGGGTGTGTCGCCCGTCAAAGCTTTGGGTGCCGTGCTGTGGCGCGACGCGGGTGCCTTGCCGGCCAACGTGGACGAGGGACGGCTGTCGGACGGCGACGACGACGACGGCGACGAAGAAGCACCCGCGTTGCCTGGCATGGAGGTCATCTCGGTGCCGTCGCCTCCGGCAGACGTGCCCGGCTTGATAGTCGCGTCCGACGCCGTCGACGCCGTCGATCCCGCCGTCTTGAGCCGCGGCGCCGGAAAGTTGCTCTGCTTGTCGACGGCCTCGACCAGCCGCTGGAACCGCCGGAACAGCGCCTCGGCCCGGATCAGCGTCGACTCCAGGTCAATGGTGCCCGACAGCTCGTTGACGTACTTGAGCACCTCGTCAAAGTGCTCGAGGTGCATCATAATCACGTCGCGGTGTTTTTCGAGAATGGCGAGAGCAATAAACAAGTGGAAACTGCTGCTCAGACAATCGGTCCACAGCGCTTCCCACAGCCGCAGCACGTCGGGAAACTCAAACTCGCGCTTGTACCAGACGAGCAGCATGCGGAAGAAGAAGAAGAAATTGGTGCTGTCGGCCTTTTGGAGGTGCTCGTACAGCTTGGGGTCCATAAACTGCACCAAGTGGTCCAGCGCCAGGAGCTGGGCACGCATGCCCGACTGGTCCCTCAAAAAGTTGCGCTCCATGCGCTCCATAAAGTGCTCGAACGCCCAGAACGCCAGGGCGTCGTCTTGCACAACAGCATAGATGGGCGCCAGCAGGTCCGACATGCCCTGGACATAGCCCAGCTCGCGGTTGTACTCGTTGTACGTCAACAGCAGATCCTTGAGCTGCTCCATGTGCACGTTGGTGCCGACGTCGGCAAACGGCGAGTCTGGGTCCGGGTGCGGGAGGTTCTCGCCGGCAAAGATCGGCACGTTGCGGTCCGTCCGGTGGACATCCTTTTCAATGCGGCCCCGCTGCTCGCGCCACCACTCGCCCTCCTCGCCCTGGCCACCCAGATCGACAAGACGCTCCCACCACTGGCCCTTGAGCTTGACATACTGGTCGCGCAGCGACGCCGTCCGGGCTTTGCGCTCGTCGGCCGTGCTGTACCACTCGTGCACGCCCAACAAAAAGAGCCAGGCCTCCTTACGGACACTGTCCTCCGCATCGAGACCGCCGTGGAAAATACGCTCCTTCACCTCGTCCGTCGTCACAGATAGACGGCCCGTCCGGGCGTCGAAAAACGAGTTCCACTCTTTGAGCGTCACAGGCTTGCGGCGCTCTTCAAGGGACAGACCGGTCGAGCTGTCGACAAGCTCAAACTCGCCCACGTCCGTGTCCTCGAGCTCCATAATGTCGTTGGCCGTCCAGATGCGCTGGCTGCGGTCGCGGTCGCTCTGCTCGGCCATGCCCATGGCCCAGCGAGCGAGGTAGATGCGGGCACTGTCGAATTCTTCTTGGATGGTTTGGACTTCGGGGTTGCGCAGCAGACGGCGCATCTGCGGCGGGACGCGCGGTCGTCAAGCACGTTCTGGGCGGCGTTGCGGGTGAAGGTGGTCACCTTGCTAAACTTCTCCATAATGTTCCAGCCGGTCTCCTTGACAAACTTCATAAAGGGGTCCATGCTGGCATCGCGGGAACCGCCGCCACCGCCGGCTTGTTGCCGGCGACGAGACGAGCCTGCAGCAGCACCCGGTGCCTGACCTGTGCCCCGCCGGTCGCCAGCCGTCATGCTGTCCCGCTGGCCAATGGCCGACACAGAGCTCGTGGTCAGCTTGCCGCTAAAGGCCTCGCTGTCTTCCTTGGTCGGCTCGACCAGATAGATGTTGGGCTCGGCGCCGCTGCGCTCGATATGCACGTAGCGGCGCAGCCAGCGGAGGACTTCGTCGCCGCCCCAGAACATGCCGCCGTCGGCACCAAAGGGGTCAAACGTCTCGCGCGCCCGCTTCTTCTTCTGCAGCATGGTCGACATGCACTCGCTGTCGTGGAAGAAGAGGGCCGGGAAACTGTCGCCGGCGCGGGTGTTGATAATGACGGACCCGAACCACCAGCCTAAGCTAGGGGGGCGCACGAGCAGCGAGTAGATGGCGCTGACGGGGATGGCGAAAGCATAGTGGCCGACAGAGCCCTGGTGTGTGGTGATGGTCGGCGGCGGCGGCACCAAATAAGTCTGACGAGGTGGAGAGTCGCCTTCTTCGTTGAGATCAACTTTGACGTAGACACTGGCGGCGTCGCCGAGGGATGACTCGGGCAGCCATGCAAGCAAGAGATCGGAGGAGGATGGATTCTGGTGGGCGGAGTCGAGGGAGGCAGAGGAGGTCGGACGGTCGGCGTGGCTGTCGCGGCGAGCGGGCTTCTGCTGGAGCAGGGCGATGAAGCCGCAAATGTTGTCTTTGGCAGATGGGGTGGGGTGGATGTAGACCTGCGATGTGAGTGGGTAAACCAAATTGCGAGACGAGATCAGTCTTTACTCACCTTGCTCTTTGAGTAGAGCAGCTTGACACCGCGGCCGGTCTCTGTGTGGGTGACGGTGTTGTAACCGCCTTCTTCGTCGTCACTCATGGCGTAGTAGCTACCTTCGGGCGATGCACTCCTGTGCCTGAATGTTCCTGGTGTTGTTCCTGATGTTGTTCCTGATGTTGTTTCCTGATGCTGTTTCTGATGTTGTTCCTGGTGTCGTTGGAGATGCTGACGGTTGGGCTGTTGGTCGTGACGTCGAGGACGATTGTGGCGCTGGTGAGTCGCCGCCTGCTGGGATCTGTGTCATGGTTCTTTCTGTAGGTCGACAATCGGAAGTCAACTGTGCTCAAGTCGACAGGAAGATGATGTTGAGCAAACAAAAATGAACAGAAAAACGGTTATCGCTTAGCTGAGAATTCGACTTTTGTGGCGTTGAAGGCAGAAGGAAAGCCAAGGGCGAGAGGCGAGAACGGGCTATGACGGCATATGCTCGGTTTGAATGTGGGGTCGTCGACCAAAAGCACGAGGGCCGCAGTCTGCGTCAAGATCAAACAAAAAGACGAAGACGATGAGATTGAAACGAAGGTTGCAGAAAGCGATGAGCTTTAGATTAAAAGGAGAAAAAGTGAGAAAGAAGAAAAGATAAAAGACTGAAGGAGGGATTGGGAAAGAAGCTTAAAGCGAGGAAAGACCGGGTGGTGGCAGCTGACTGACGTCGAGACTGGATGGGGAAGGAACGAAGGGCGGGCCAGGCCTGGGCTGCTGATAGTACTGTACGAACGCATGGGGCGGATCACTTTCCAGCAGGAGGTCTCGATTTTGGCCGTATTATACAGGGCCTGTCTCGCACCTTCCACAGCAAAACACGCGCGAGAACGGAATCGGCAGGCGCTGCCCCGCGGCGACTTCCTAAAGGACTTGCAGTAAAGTCTTCAAAGCACACCACAACGAGCGAGGCAAGAGCGACCAGCTTGGGGGGGCGTTTTTGGGCGCCCTCCTTCTCGGGGTTGTTTTCTTTTTTTTTTTTTCTCTTTTTTTTTAAAGAATAACGGTAATTAAAGACACAAAAAAGGCTGTTTGCTGGATTGAAAGACTTTGAAGCGAAATCCGACAATTCATCCATTCATCCATTTCTAGGCCGCCTTTCCCCCCAAAGATGTCCCGAATGTCTGTTGTCGTCATCAGAGTGCGAGGCTATGTGCACAAGTGGTGTTTAGCCTCCAGGCAGCCTTTTAAGAATTTGGTGTTGGCTGTTTTCTGTGGAGAAGAAGAGGCAAGAAACATGTGCAAATCAATTGACGACTCACATCACAGCGTTTCTTTTGCCCTGGGGTTTTCTTTTTATTTACGAGTATATACTTTGAATCTTATTTTTATAGTCTTTTCTTTTGTATGCTTACATGTTTTTCATTGCATTGTAAAATCGACACTGCTTCTTAATTCAAACCGTGCCAGCCGTGAGAACTATTATACAGCAGCCCTATCTGTCGCCTTTTCTATTCATTCATTCGTCTTCTGATTCACCCTTTTTCTGTTTCATCCACCCACGCCTCCTTACAATTCATCCCGGACGCGCCCCGTCTCCACATCAATCTCGGGCATCGCCATAATCTTGACCACCAGACTGGTCCAGCCCGTAAAGTGCTGCGTCCGCTGGCCCTGGCCCGTCTCGGGGTTGTACTGCTCCCACGCAAAGCCCGTCTCCTTCCAGCTGGCGTAGACCGTGTCGACAATGTTGCGGCGGAGGCGGTTGTACAGATCGGCGGCGCGGGCGCGGAAGGGACCGTCCTGCTGGCCGAGGCTCTCCAGGGAGACCAGCGCCAGGTAGTTGATGTTGATCCACACGGGCTGCGCCAGTAGTTTTCGGCGGAGCCGTAGAACTCGCTCTTTTTTGGAGAGGCTGCGCAGGCCGTGGGGGCTAAACAGCTCGTCCTCGTCGCCCAGCAGATCGAGCAGACGGCCGACCTTGGGGTTGGACGGCTCCAGCAGGCCGACCAGCAGCGGGAACAGCGAAATGTACCCTCGATGGCACACGAGCTTGTTCTCCTCGTAGTCGTCAATGGTGGCATCGCAGTAGCAGCCTTCCTCTTCGGACCAGTGCAGGTCGTCCAGGTTGCGGGCGATGGCCTCCTGGATCGAGCGCAGCTGCTGGGCCTCTTCCGTCGACGCGTCCATGCCCAGGACCTCGCCAATGTTGAGGAGCGAACGGGTCATCATGCCCATCCAGGCCATGAGGTCGACGTGCAGCTCGCCCGGGTGCGGCGGCTGGGGGCGCGGGTAGTCGTCGAGACCGCTCGTGAGCACGTGCGTCACGGTGCGACCCCGCCAGCGGTAGGCCTCGCGCTTCGAGAAGGCCTCGCGCTCGTACGACTTGATGTCACCAAACTGCGTGCGGCGGAACCAGTCGTACTGCCGGCGGAGGCGCGGGTAGAGGGCGCGCAGGTACTCGAGGCCCAGCGCGGGGTTGTCCACCAGGTGGCTGCTGCCGGCCAGTGCGTGCGGCGTCGTGCCGTTGGCCGCCTGCCGCAGCTTGTGGACAAACGTGTCCACCACAAAGAAGAGGGTGGGCGGGTTGGCGTAGTGCGGGTACTGGATCTGGAACTCGGCGGGGACTTTGCTGCGGGCCTCGGCGCCCAGGATCTGCTCGCGCGCGATCCAGCCATCGTCGTCCATCAGGTTGAACCAGCTCTTGACAATGTCGAGCGTCAGGTCCATGTCCCACTCGGCAATCGGCAGCAGATGGAACCCCTCGTCCCACAGGAAGCCCCGCGGGAAAAAGGGCCGCGAGGGGACGCTCGTGAACAGCTCATAGGGCCCATCCAGGGTCTCGCGGTGCTCGGCGCGGGCGGCCGCGGCGTCCTCCCAGAACCCCTCGTCCTCCTCCTCGTAGGCGGCTGCGTACGACCGGTCGGCAATGCCGTAGCCGTAGAAATAGCCGATGCCGCCAATGAGGTTGGAGAACATGCTGTGCGCAAACGCCTTGTACGTGTCGGCCGCAAAGGGCGCCTGCAGCTGGAATGCCTTTTTGAAGTGCGCGCCAAACGACTCGCTGGCCCCCTGGACCTCCCGCGTCACGTCCTCGCTCGTCAGGTCGTGGCCGGCCGACGCGCTCGAGAACAGGACGTCAAACTCAAAGGGCCCCTCGTACATGCGCTGCACGAGCTGCAGGTTGCCCGCACCGGGCGCATTGCCCAGCTGGTACACCTGCCACGGCGGCGGCGCGGCGTTGGGTCGTGCGTGGCAATGACGTGGTCCACCGTCTCCTTAATCTGGCGGAACAGCAGCGGCTTGACCTGCCACAAGTGCTCCTCGGCCACGTCCAGGGACTGCACGACCGTCTTGGCGAGGTCCCGCTCGGCCGAGTAGGCATGGTCGCTCCACGGGCGCGCGCCCGTGCCCTTGGTCACCACCACCTTGAAATCGCCCAGCCCCTCGGCGGCGCCCGCGAACGTGGTGTCGCCCGCGAACCCGTGGGCGTCCCAGTCGGCGCCCGAGACGTCCTTCACCTGGATTTGGGACCCGCTCTCTTCCTGGGCCAGGTAAAAGACCACCATCGTCTTGACGCTCGTGTCCGGGTCGTCTTCTGTGGACGCCTTGGGCCGGGGCACGCCCTTGATCCGCGCGCCCCAGCTGCCGCCGTGCGCACCGCCCGGCACCTTGACAAAGGACGTGGTGATGTCAATGTTGTTGAAGGTGTCGTGGATCGTCTGTGTGCCGCCCCGCCGCGTGTCGTACTCGTCCCAGCCGTAGCCCTCCATGCCCTCGTTCTGCTCGCACGTATAGCGCACATGGTTCTGCAGGTCGGTGTAGGTGTCGGCACGTCCCCACATCAGGCCCGACACCAGGCTCTTGGGGATCCGTGGCCGCACGCCAAAGTAGAGGTTGGGCCGGTAGGGGCCCCAGAGGAGGCTGTCGTTGTTGAGGCGGGCGGTTTCGCTAAAGAGGACGGATTCGTCGCCGGCTTGCTGCGCAGCTGCATTTTGACCAAGACCGGCCACGGCCAGGCCGACGGAAAGGGCCAGTTGGCGTACAGACGCCATGGCTGTGGATGTCGATGGAGCTGCAGGTTGTGATGGCTGGACTGGGCGAGGGCGAGGGCGAGGGCGAGGGCGAGGGTGAGGGTGAGGGTTGAGCCCAAAACAAATCTGTTGGAGATTGGAGTGGAAAAGGAGATCTCCCCCCGTCTCGTATGAAGTTTGTTGCACGACGTAGCTTGCGGAAAGCTCTCCAGGGGCATTGACTGGCTGGGTGTGAACACGTTGGAGAGCTTGGCTGCTTGCCCATATTACGACGTAGCTTTGTTGGGGTTACGGTACGACGCAGGACGCAGCACCCCACTGTAAGCGGCACTAAAACAGGGGTAACGCCCGGGAGCGGTCAGTCTAGAGTCTTTGCATAGTACATAGTAGACGAGCCAAGCCACATAAGCCAAGCGCTCACACGTGATTGCAGTGCATTTACCCTGTTTGCAAGAGAAAATGGCGAGAGAGACTAATCTCACATGTATACGTCGACTGATTTCAAGCTTGAGATACCTCGTCTTGATATTCGCCCTGGATGCATACAAGCCTGATTGCTCATCGTCTTATTACTTGACTGAGCTGACGTCAATCTGTCAAGTATATTTGACAGAAAATATAAAGCACAAATTTGAAAGCAGTTGAAGTGAGGCATCATAGAACTCTTCTTGACAGAGCAATATCACAGCTTTTAATTCATCTAGTAGCGGACAAGTGTCAATACAACGACTTTTTATGGCCGAACCTGGCCCTACTCAGTGCTCATTTATCATGTATGTTTTCATGAAGACATGCCTCTATTGATCAGAACCAGACACACGTTCAAGTGTATCAATCAACAGACACTGTCCCAAAGACACAAAGAACAAGCGCTCGAAGCGCTAGAGTTGGTGCAGGGCCTAGTCCCAACAGCGCCTGGCGTCCGCCCGTAGACTCGCCATAAATAGTCGACTCAGGCCAGTGGCCCGCTAACAGGGTCCCCCGAAAACCGCCAACTCGCTCTCACCGCCCTCCCGCCACTTACGGCAGAATTTCTCTTAGCGGGGCAGCGACAAAAAGAAAACCGACTTTTTTTTTTTTTTTTCTAGAGGCCCTTGTTCTTTTTGGGTCCCCCAAGTCGAGTCTCGGTCGTCCCTCTCCTTCACCACCTTTCCCTTTCCACCTTTTCCCTCCTCTCTTTTCTCTTTGCATCCTCCCAATTACTTTCCCCAAGACAATTCAGAGGCTTCCTTTTTGACCTCGCTGTCTTTTTTCTTTCTTTTTTCTCTCTCTCTCTTTCTTTTTCCTTTCGACTTCGCCGAACTTCGTTTCCGGCACTCTCTTTTATACCCTCTCCCTCCTCCCCAAATCCTACATCATGGCCAGCATGGATCAGGACAAGCCCGCCCAGGTCGGCGAGGCTATGGACGTTGTCAAGGCTGAGGAGAAGTTCAAGACGATGGAGCACTCCGAGCAGCACTACTTCAACAGGTAAGACGGCCCTTTTTCTTCTTTACTTGGGCTGCATGTCCTTGTTTTGAATTCGTTGTTGTTCTTTTGCTAACATGCGCCCAGCTACAACCACCATGGTACGTTGTAACGCGAGACGAGACGAGACACTCGAGACGAGACACTCGAGACAAGACATTTGAGACGGAACACGCGAGACGAAACTCTGCTGAACCTACCTGCTGACATACCCAGGCATCCACGAGGAGATGCTCAAGGACGAGGTCCGCACAAGATCGTACATGAACGCCATTGTCCAGAACAAGCACATCTTCAAGGACAAGGTCGTCCTCGACGTCGGCTGCGGTACCGCCATCCTGTCCATGTTTGCCGTCAAGGCCGGCGCCAAGCACGTCATTGGCGTCGACATGTCCACCATCATCTACAAGGCCCGCGAGATCGTCAAGGTCAACGGCATGTCCGACAAGATCACCCTGATCCAGGGCAAGATGGAGGAGGTCAAGCTGCCCTTTGACCACGTCGACATTATCATCTCCGAGTGGATGGGCTACTTCTTGCTGTACGAGAGCATGCTCGACACTGTGCTGTACGCCCGCGACCGCTACCTCGTCAAGGACGGCCTCATCTTCCCCGACAAGGCCACCATCTTTGCCGCCGGCATTGAGGACGGCGATTACAAAGACGAGAAGATTGGCTGTACGTATTTTTTTGGGGGAGGGGTCCTCGCTTCGCTCGTAGCGCAACCCCCGTTGTATTTGCCTGACCCGTGGATTGGAAAGAGAATGCCGCTAACAAACCCCCCCCTCCAGTCTGGGACAATGTCTACGGCTTCGACTACTCGCCCCTCAAGGAGACCGCCCTCTCCGAGCCCCTCGTCGACACCGTCGAGCTCAAGGCCGTCGTCACCGACCCGGCCAACATTCTCACCCTCGACCTCTACACCTGCAAGGCCGAGGACCTCGCCTTCAGCGCCAACTTCTCGCTCCGCTGCCAGCGCGACGACTTTGTCCACGCCCTCGTCGCCTGGTTCGACATTGAGTTCTCCGCCTGCCACAAGCCGTCCGCTTCTCCACCGGCCCCCACACCAAGTACACCCACTGGAAGCAGACCGTCTTCTACCTCAAGGACACGCTGGCCGTCCAGGAGGGCGAGGAGATCCAGTGCGAGCTGCACAACCGCCCCAACGACAAGAACAAGCGCGACCTCGACATTGACGTCAAGTACAAGCTGGAGACGACCGACCCAAGCGGACGGGCGAGGGCGCGTGCACCTACAAGATGTGCTAGGATGTCCTCGAGATGGTCCTTGAGACGATCTTCTAGAGGATCCTCTAGAGGATAAAAAAAGATAGAGAGAAAGAAAACAAAGGAAGGGGTTAAAAGGAATCTCGGAATTTACGTTTCTTTTTTTTTCAACGTTTTTCACATGCGTTTGTACAAGTTCTCTTTTTTGACTTGAATTGGTGTTTGGCTGGTTCTTTATAACGTGTTTTTTTTTTTCCTTTTATTCGCCATTTTTATGTTCATTTCATTCCATCGCACGTTCATCATCTTTTCATTTGGTCCCCCTTTTACGACTTTTTGTTGCGTGCATGCAATGGCCCGTTGGCCCATTGCAACAACACAGCGAGGCGGTGAAGACTTGTGCAGGGCATTGTCATAGAGCAAATGAAATCAAAACCTGGGCTGAAGATATGTCTTGGTATCGTTCTTGTATTTTTGCATCTTGATTTCATGAAACGAGAAAAGGTAAAAAGGTAAAAAAATGGAAAACAGAAAAAACAATACAGGCAGATAGATTGCTGCAGCTGAAACGACAAAATTACTTTTTGACATCAAACGAGAGTCATTGATCATGGGAAAGAAACCGACCTTCTCCCAACTCTTCGCGTCCTTCGCGTCCTTCGCGTCCTCACTTTCTTCACTTCTTCACGCCTTCAGCACCGCTCTCCTTCCGCACGCTTTGCCGCGGGCTCGGGTGGTTTTCCGGGTGCTGCAGGTACGGCCCGCCGCTCGTCAACAGCGGCGGTCGCATGGACGTCGTCGTCGGCGACGTCGCGCCCTGCGCCCGTCTTGTGGCCGTGTCCGGCAACGGCAACGGCAACGGCAACGGCAACGGCCGCTGCCCCGCCGCCGTCGCCATCGACGTCACCGTCGCCATCGACGTCGCCATGGCCACGGCCATCGGCATCGGCGCGGACACCTAGTTCCCGCCACCGTAGTGCGACAGCAGCCGTGCCACCTGCTTGGCCAGCTCGTCCGCCTCGACCCGCGTCGCCGCCTCGGCATAGACACGGCAGGCGTTCTCGGTGCCCGACGCGCGCGCAAAGGACCGCGCATTCGTGTACTTCTTGACGCACTGGTCAATCTCGTCCTGGATGCCGGCCGGGTGGCTCAGCTTGCGCTCGGCGTCGGTGGTCTGGAACAGGTCCTTGTCGGCGACCTCGACACGCACCAGACGGTTGGGCAGGTCGTTGTAGGTCAGGGCCCAGTCGCGCAGGCTCCAGACCTTGTGGGCCAGGATGACCTCGACCAGGAGCATGTCGGACAGGGCGTCGCCGACGGTCTGGTTGATCAGGTCGCTGACGGCCGCCAGCGTGTCCAGGGCCTCCTTCTGGGCGGGCGACTGGGGCGCCTTGGTCTTGAAGGCCTGGACGGCGTCGGCGGAAAACAGGACGGTGCCGTGGCCGTTGGCCTCAAAGTAGACACCCACGTCGAAGCGGTTGGCGGCGTGGTGCAGGTGCTTGACACCCGTCGGCGTGCACACCACGGGCAGGCGCAGGTGCTGGGTGATGTAGTTGGTGGAGGCGCCGTTGGCGTAGGCGGTCTGGACGACGCCGATGCGCAGGTCGTCCTCCAGGTCGGCGGCACGGACCAGGTCGGAAATGAAGGAGGCGGCCAGCGACGAGATGCGGTCACCGTCGAGCATAAAGAAGCCGGTGTCCGGGTCGACCCAGTAGTAGATGAGACGGTCGGCATCGCCGTCGAAGGAGCAGCTGCGCAGGCCGGGCTGGGGCTGCGGGCTGGGCGGGGCGCGCTGCTTGGTCTTGACAAAGTCGGCGCCGCAGTCCAAGTTCAGAATCTCGGGGCGGAGGACGTCGTCGTTGACGACCTTGACGTCGAAGCTGACCTTGTCCTTGGGCAGGTATTTCAGAAACTCGTGCAGCTTGGGACCGCCGACACCATTGGCGCAGTCGACAACCAGTTCGCCGGCAATCTTGCGGCCGCGCAGAGCACGCACAAAGGCGTCGCTCAGCTTCTCGTAGTAGCCGGCCTCGCTGACCTTGCCGTAGGCCAGCGGAGTGCCCTCGGTGTTGGTGCAGCGTGTCAGGTAGTGCAGCTGCGGGGTGGTCAGAATCTTGTAGTCAACGGCCTCGATGCCCGTTGCGGCCAGGGCGTCCGCCACGGCGATGGCCAGCGTGTGGCCCGAGGGGGCGGGTATCGCGGCCGTACACGACCTTGCCGGGCGTCGACAGGTCAATCTTCAGGGTGGTGGCCAGGTGGTGGTAGTACTCGACCAGGGCGGCGTCGTCGGCGCAGTTGACCAGCTTCGTGGCGTAGACCTCCCACTCCTGCTCGAGCATCTCGCCCATGGGATCGACAATCTTGACGCCGTTGTCGGCGGGCGGGTTGTGGCTGGCGGTGATCATGACGCCAATGGCCTGGCCGTTGAGCTTGCGGCTGCGGAGGCCGGCCAGCAGACCGACACGGAAGGTGACGCCGTCGAGCAGGTCCGAGTTCATGCGGAAGCCTGCAGTGCCGTACTTGAAGACATGGCCGGGGTTGGTCGGGTGCTTTTGGGACGCGGCCACGATGGATTCGTCGGAGGAGGCCATTGTTGTGGGTGGAGGTCGGGGTGGTGACGGAATGGAAGGGGATTGTGTTGGAGTAAAAGGATGTTGCAAGAGAGACGAGAGAAGGGGAAAGGGGAAAAGAGAAGGAAATAAAAGAAGAAGTTGGGTCTGAATTCGCGGCGAGGCTGAGAAAGGAGGAAAACGTGGGGAGGGCAGTGCGGCACTGTGAGGGGCGTACGACGTACGACGTAGTGTGCAATGGATCGACGAAGGTGCACAAGGGGAACGTGGTCACACACCGAGATGCAGCGGGAGAGGAGGAGGAGGAGAGTTGTGATAGGAGAAACGAAGAGAAACGAGAAACAAGAAGCAAGAAATGGGAAAATGCCTCGAAATCAGGACAAGCACGACAATTGGCGATGAATTCCCTCTTTACTAACTAGTACACGTACAGTCAGCTCTGAACGGAAGGAGCAGTTACAAACGGTGGCCTGCCGTTTCGACATCGCACTAAAAAGGCCAAGCTTTCGTCCAAATAGCCGAAAAAGCAAGGCGGAAAGAGCAACCGAGCGGCGAAGGGCAGGAAGGAGGGAGGGGGGCAGAGGGGGCAGAGGGGGAAAGAGCGACAACAGAGGGGCAGAATCAGAATCAACAAAACGAAGACAGTAGGTGCGACCCTGTCCCAGGGCCCACACGGTCCACGGTCCACTATTCCCAAGCCACCAACAGAGCCTGAGGGAGAGTCTCGTGGAACCCACGTGACGCTGTACTGCCTGGCAGTGCACTGAAGGAGCAGAATGGTGGCAGACAGGCAGAGCGGGCGTCCCTATTTTTAGGCACCTCTGGCAGATCGTGGCGCGGATACGAGGCGCGCATTCAAGTACACTTAACGGCCTTTTTGATACGAAGAGCCAGAACAGCCACCATTCCGGCACGACGACTGCGACTGGCCCCCACAATCTACCGACCCGTCTCATCTGGTCAAACTTACACAGTATTTTGGACACTTTTCTTGGATCCTGTCGGAGGCGACAAACAGGGGAGGAGCCGTTGCTGTGGTTTTTGGTTTTGGCTTGTTTGGTTGACTTTTTGTTTACTTTGGACCGCGCATCACCATCACCACCACCACCACATTGCATGATATCCTTTCAGCCCTACACCGGACGTGATGTCTGAAGAATGCGCCAACCCGCTGTTCCTCGGCTGGGTCAAGGAGTGGTGGGACCAGGCCAAGGAGCGCAACACCAAGGGCGTGCTCGCGTACCGGAACGCGCACGAGTCGCTGCGCGCATGTCCGATCCGCTTTGAGCACCCAGACCAGCTCTTGGCCCTCAAAGGGTTCGGCGCCAAGATGTGCAGCCGGCTGCTCGAGCCGGCTCACGCAACACTGCGCCGCCCATGGCCTGCCGGTCCCGCCCAAACGGCGACTGCCGGCGTCGACCACGAACCGCATCGCGGCGACCGCACCGGGACCCTCGAGCCTGGCGCGGACCAACAGCCACAGCATCAACGAGGGTGTGGTGGCCGGGCAGAGACCCACAAGGAAACGGAAGGCGTATGTGCCGCAGCTGCGACAGGGCGGCTACGCCATCCTCATGGCCCTGTCGTCGCCCGAAGCCGAGGGGCGCGACTGGCTGGCCAAGCCCGAGGTGATTGCGCTGGCGCAGCCGCACTGTGACGCGTCGTTTACGATGGCCCCGCCGGGCTCGTTCTACACGGCATGGAAGTCCATCGATACGCTGCTCAACAACGACCTGGTGGCCGAGCGGGGCCGTCCGTCGAAGCGCTATGCTCTCACGGAAGAAGGGTGGGAGGTGGCCCACAAGCTGCGCGACGCTGTCCTGGGCGGCGCGGGCGGTGCGGAGGTGGCCGCACAGGTGGCGGCCCAGCCACGGCAGATGCCCGACGGACCGGCCGGTCTGTCGACGGCCGTGCTCGACCTGGTGCCGGACGGCCCCGCCGTGACGTCCGACGATGTGCTGCCCCGTGTTGAGCCGTGCGAGCTGCCTGCGGGCTCCTTTTCGGTCCGGCTGGTGCTCGACATGCGCGAACGCGTGGCGGGCCAGCGCACCTACATGGAGGACGAGCTGGCCAAACGGGACGCGAAGCCGCTCGTGCGGGCGCTCTCCCTCGGCGACGCGCTGTGGGTGGCCAAGGTCCACGACCCCGCCCTGTTGGGGACCCTGGGTGCCGAAGGCGACGAGCTCGTCCTGGACTGGATCGTCGAGCGCAAGCGCCAAGACGACCTGGTGAGCAGCATCAAGGACGGCCGGTTCCGCGAGCAAAAGTTCCGGCTGCGCAAGTGTGGCGCGCCGCACGTGGTGTACGTCGTCGAGGAGAGCGGCATGGACCCGGACATGCTGCACAAGTACGAGGAGGCGATGCAGTCGGCCGTGGCGTCGACGCAAGTGGTCAATGGCTACTTTGTGAAGAAGACGCGGACGGTCGACGACACGATTGCGTATTTGGCCCAGATGACCAGGCGACTGGAGGCCCAGTACGCCCACAAGCCCCTCCGCGTGCTGCCGACGGCCGCGCTGACGGTCCAGAACCACGGGCCGTGGCTTCGGACGCTGCGGGCGAAGCATGCGGGCGGCGCCATGGCCTCAGCCTCGGCCACCGCCACCCCCAGCTACTGCGTCTCGTACGCCGCCTTTGCGTCCCTGACCTCCAAGTCGGCGACGCTGACGCTGCGCGACGTTTTCCTCAAGATGCTCATGTGCACGCGTGGCGTGACGGGCGAGCGGGCCCTCGAGATCCAAAAGGTGTGGAGCACACCTGCCGCGTTTGCCCAGGCCTTTGAACAACTCGAGGGCGCGATCAACGTGACGGACGACGACGTTGCCGCCGAGGGCGAGGCCGAGGCCGAGGCCGACGCGGTCCGCAAACGCAAGCGGGAGATGGTGTTTGACAAGCTGGGCCGGCTGCCGGGGACCAAGCGGCGGGTGACGAAGCCCATATCCGAGAAGCTGGGCGAAGTATGGGGGGCTGCCCTGTAGGATGGCGGTGCATCGTGCAAAGAAGGATGGACTACAAAGAAGGATGGACTACAAAAGGATGGACTACAGAAGGATGGGCTACAAAAGGATGGACGACTACTTGATACCTCGGGTGCATGTTTGGATTGGCGTTTTTGGTGTCTTTGTGTGTTGCAGTGTACTTTTAACCAGGCTTGGGTCCACGACTGGTCATGCAATGATACTGTTTTTTGTTTTTGTCTGTCCTTTGCTTGTCCTGTTTTTGTTGTCCACCGCCACGTCGACTTCTTCTTACTTCTTCCTACTTCTTCTCGGCCAGAGCGGCGGCCACCGTCCTCTTGACCAGGTCCGCGACGCCGCTGCCGCCGGCCATGGTCTCCAGGTAGCCGGCCATGCTCTTCTCGGCATACTTGGCCAGCACGTCGACCTCGACATTGATGGTCTCGCCCTCCTTCTTGGCCGCCAGCGCCACCCGCGACTGTGTGTACGAAATCAACATGACCTCCCACCAGCCGCCGCCCTGCTCGGCCGGCTCGTCGTTGACCGCCGTCACCGTGAGCGACGTGCCGTCCAGCGCAATAAAGCCCTTGTACACCACGTACCGCAGCACGTCCCGGTTCCGCGGCGTGAAGCGCATCGTCTGCGCGTTGCCGTCCGCCGCGATGCGCGTGATGGTGGCAATGGTGTCCACGTGGCCCTGCACAAAGTGCCCGCCCATGCGCGTGTCGGCCCGCACCGCCCGCTCCAGGTTGACCCGGTCCCCCTGCTTCAGGTCGCCCAGGTTCGTCAGGCGCAGCGTCTCGGGCGCGACGCCGACCTTGAAGGCGGTGGCGGCATCGAAGGCGGTGACGGTCAGGCAGCAGCCGTTGATGGCGATGCTGTCGCCGAGGTGGCAATCCGACAGGAGGGACGAGCCGGCGGGGATGCTGACCGTCAGAGAGGTGCCGCCGGTCTCGTCGTGCGGGTCCAGGGTGAGGATTTCTGTCGAGCTTGTCAGTTTGGGTGGTTCTCGTTCTCGTTCTCGTACAAAGGACAACACGGCCGCGGTCGTGCGATCGAGCTCATCCGTGCGGGGCGCGGGTGCAGAGAACTCGACTCGACGCACCTCCCACCTCTTCGACGATTCCGGTAAACATGGTGTTGTGTGGTGCTGTGTGACTGTATGACGGAGTGATTTCTTGGATGTATTAATGTATGAGAACGAAAGAGGTTGAGGGAAGCGCAGTGAGATACATCAAGTCGTTCGAGCGAGCTCGTAGAGTCGTAGCGAGGTTTGAATCGGAAGCGGACGCAACTGGGCCGACGGGGCGGGGCGCGAACACACTACTGCGTACGACGTAGTCGCATTTGTATGCAAACACCCTATTTTCAGGGCCGTTTTGTCAAGATGACTAATGACTCATTCTGCTCGAAACCCCTTCCATCTTCACATTGCATCACGACAGACGATGACGACAGACGATGAGAGGAGCCATTGGACCACAACAGCTTCATCGTGTCGCAAAAAAAAACCTTTTTGCCATCTTTTTGCCGTGAATGTGAGCAAAGTCGAACCAGGTGGATTCGCTGTGATAAGATTACAACATGCTATGGGCCAGTGCAATCCAACAGACCATGCCGGCCGTTTAAGATGCAAGGCTCCAAATGGAGGACAGCCAGACAACGAGGGCATCTTGAGAGTCTCGTACGCTGGTCGTTAAGGTCATCCGTGCTGTCAACTATCAATACGGGACATAAAGATTAACTGGAGAGATGGGCTCTTGAAATGGAGTTGTCATGTACGAAGCAGTCTGTTTCAGGAACGGCTGTGTATCCAATGTGTACATAGTTTGGCCTACAGCAGAACGGTAGTATGACCTACTACACTTCCGAGTATCTGTCGGTCGTCCCGGTCGTCTCGGTTGTATTTCAAACCCATCCTTCTAGAAGAATGTTAACAGCATTGCAGATCGTTCAGATCGTTCCAGAAAAACAGAAGAAAAACTCGGTCTCCTTTTGGCCGCCAACGAAATAAGTACAAATAGGGCATTTTTCATGGTTGAAAAAATGGGCAGTGCACTGAAGGCCGCTAAACTGCTTCAGCACACCGAGGCACGGCCAACCCGGGCGGCGACAGTTTTGTTTGAGCCCGCCTCTGAGTCTAGGCTTTAGTTTTGTGGAAAAGTCTTCTCTCAGCACAACCGATCACGCGACAGCCTTGACGAGTTGCTCTCAATCTGGCTATTCATTTCTTTTCCCATAACGATCTTTTCGCAATTCTGCCCATTGATGTGAACAAACGTGCCTAAACAAGGAAAGCCTTGCGTTGCAATGCCCGTAAACAGGAACAGAGGCTTTCGCTTCAATGCTGAATGCCCTGAAGCCTGGTGAAAGAGCGCTGGAGCCCTGTATTTTCAGTGACATGCTCGTACAGTGAGTGTCGGACGCCTTTCCTCTTTGAGCAATAAGCCACGAGAGCAAGGCCGAGGCCCGGCCTTTTAGGCGCTGTAGCCGTCCAATAGGGAGGCGCGGCTACGCCCTACAGAGCCACTGGAGACAAAAATTTGCCGCCAAGATAAGAGATTACGCACTGGACAAACGCATACGTCAGGAGGTGCCCCCTGGAACAAGAAACGGTCGGAGTATGGAAGAGGCCAACACCGACCGCTGCGGGCCAAAGTCTCCGTTTCCCTTTTCCCATCTCCTTAACTACCCAGTACATTCTGCTTTTTTTTTATGTGTTTCGACTCTCGTGATTTTTCTTTTTTCGTCTTCATTTATCCCCTCGTTCTCATTGCATGCATACACATGTCGCAGCGTTGTCTTAGCCTTACAATTGCCCACTGTCTTATTTTGCTGCCTACGCTTATTCACATCGCGACGCAAGATCACTTGATTTCTCCAAAAGCCAACTCATCAGCCACTTCGCGATCGACCAGACCCAGCTCAGAGACGACACGGCTTCTACACCCTCTGGGCCGACATAGAATACCATCCTGCACGTCCTCTGTCGACCACTGCTCCAAATTGGCCCGACAACCTACCTCTTGACTCCAACGATCGACGTCATCATCGACAACGAAATTTCCAAATCTAATCTGGTCGCGAATCTAATCTCGAATCTGAATCGAATTGCACCTCGACACCACCCCTCCCTTTCTCCTTCTCCTTCTCCTTTTCCTCGTCCTTCTCCTTCTTCCTTCTACGCTGCCGCGTCGGCTTCAACAGCTCGACCGTCGACACACTCTCGCAATGAGTGCCCCTCGCGACGAGAGCCCCGGCGCTGCCGCCAAACTGGGCGCGTACTTGTCGCGGCTCAACCCATTCCCGCCTTTCCCGAATACACGGGACCCTACAAGGTCGGCACCGTGGACATTGAGATCCCCGTGAGCGACCTCGACTCGCCCAGCCCGGCACCCGACAATGCCACCGGCCTCCACACCGTCCAGTTCCGCATCTTCTACCCGACGGCCCCCGACGCCCAGGGCAAGCGCATCAGCTGGCTGCCCGCCCCGCAGCGCAGCCACGTCTCGGGCTACACCCAGTTTCTCGGCATCGGTCCGATCATGGCCGAGTTCGTGTCGTTTCTGCCGCGCCACCTCCACTACACGACGATCCCGGCCCTCAAGAACGCCGCCCTGCTCGCGCCCAACACCCCCAGCGGCCGCTGGCCGACCATGGTCTTCTCGCACGGCCTGGGCGGCAGCCGCAATGCCTACTCGCATATTGTCGGCTCCGTCGCTTCGCACGGTGTCGTCGTGATCTGCCCGGAGCACCGCGACGGCAGCTCGGTCGTGTCCTTTGTGCGCGACCCGGCCGCCCAGGACCGCTTCTTCCCGCAGAGCCGCCGCAGCGTCGTGCCCTACCAGCGCATCCCGCACAACGAGACGCCCGAGATCTGGGCCCTGCGTGACCAGCAGATCCGCATCCGGCTCTGGGAGCTGGGCCTCGTGCACGATGCCGTCCTCAAGATGGACGAGGCCTGTGCGGCGCTCACCAACCTGAACACGAGCACGCCCGCGGCGTCCATCGCCCAGTTCGCCGACAAGCTCGAGGTGCACAACCCGGGCGACATCATCTGGTCGGGCCACAGCTTCGGCTCCGCCTCGATCGTGCAGCTGCTCAAGACGACCTACTACGCCGACGCCCCGCCACTCCAGGCCATCACGAAGCCGCTGTACACCCCCAAGATCCACTCCCGCCTGCACGCCCAGATCAGCGAGAAGAGCCCCACGATTCTGCTCGACATGTGGTGCTTCCCGCTGCTGTCGCCCGACCAGCGCCCGCTGCACGACCTGCCCCTGCCCGTCTACGCCGACGTGCCCACCGCGCCCGGCGGTGCGGGCTTGCTGGCCGTCGAGTCCGAAGGGTTTTACAAGTGGACACCGCATCTGCACGCGACCGCCAAGATCCTGTCCCCGGACCCGGCCGCGCCCGTCGTCGCCCCCCAGGCCTACGAACGGCCCACCAGCGGGGTCCGCCTGCCCGAGCCCAATTTTTTTTACGTCCAGAACAGCGCCCACCTCAACCAGAGCGACTTTGGCCTGCTGTTCCCCTGGCTGACCAAGAAGGTGTTTGGTGCGGAAGAGCCCGCGCGGGCCATGCGCCTCAACCTGCGGGCCATTCTGCAGATGCTGCGCGTGAATGGTGTGCCGGTGGCGCGGACGTGGGTGGGCGACTTGGTCGACGGAGCGGCGGTGGACAAGCTGGGCCAGCCATGGCACGACAGCGAGGCGAACAAGTCGAGCAGTAGCAGCGAGACGACGGCATCAGAGACGAGCGACAGCGAGGCCACGTCGACGGCCACGTCGACGGCCACGGCCACGGCACACACGCCCGGTGACCGCAGCGCGGCCGACGGCATTTTCGACGACAAGGCCATTTTTGTGCGCAACACAGCCGGCACGGACGGCAACTCCTCCTCGCCGGGACCGGTGTCCCACTGGCAGTGGATCGACATTGTCGGCCTGGGCGCGGAGGCGGCCGACTCCTACAAGAATGGCGCAGGCACGGCGGTGACGGCGTCGACAGCGGCGGCGATGGACGAGAACGAGCCGGCCATGGAGGCGGAGATTGAGCCGCACCTGGGGGCGCCGCAGGTGGACGCGGTGACTGTATAGGGTGGTGACGAAGTTGGTCGATAACGAAGTCGGTCGACGACGAAGTCGGAAACGTCCTTTTCTTTTCTTTTCCTCTTCTTCTCTTCTGGTTCTTCTCTTCTTCCTTTCTTCTCTTCTTCTTCTTTCCTTCTCTTCCTTCTTCTCTTCTCTTTACTAGATTACGACATCACGGGACACATACACATTGGATAGACAGCATTGCATCTTTTGGAGGATACCTAGCGGGATTGATTTTTGTTTGCAATACGAGGATTGTCTGGATCTACTGCGTCCTTGGGCGTTTGGGTATGGAAACGACATACGTCACAGCTGCTAGCATATAAAAAAATAGATGTCAATCTTTTTTTGTATAACCTCATTCGAGATTCCGTTTTACGCGTGACTCGCTATTGTGCACAAAAAGCAAAAATGTGTACGCCGGCTCAACACTGTACAGCCTGCACCGCCTGTTACGGCCTTGTTTCCATGACCATGGGATGATCATGAGAAGATGAGAAGGGGAAATGAAAAGACCTGGGCAAAAAGGCAAAAAGGCAAAAAGACAAGATGCTCTGCGTCGGCCGGGAATCGAACCCGGGGCCTGTCGATGGCAACGACAGATTTTACCACTAAACCACCGACGCTTGACTCCGTATTGAGTGGATTGTTGTGGAGATTGTCGTTTCGTGAGGTTTTTAGAGGAGCATCTGTGTATGGTGGAGACCTCGGGCGGGACTAGCATCAACATCAGCGTCAACTCATCAGCAGGGTGGACGTTCTCTTGTTCTGTACCCTGGCACAACCTGACCTAGCTAATGCTGGACCTCTGGTACGCGAGCGGCATGGCGCCAGCAAGGCCACCGATAGACAATCTGGTGTCATCAAAACATCAAAATGACGTGCAACATGGGGTTCTGTCGTTTTAGATAATTTATACTACGCCTTCGACTAGGATAGAACAAGTATAAGGGGAGATTTCAATGTTGGCTCCAGAAGCTATTTTATATTTGGATCACTCACACTCACACTCACAGACTCACACAGACTTACTCAAGTTTATATCTTTAAACATTCAACATAGAATCTTACATCTCTTCTTATTTTTCTGCCCATCCTAACAATCAATCCAATTAATTTACCCCCCTTCCTTCCACTATATCTTCGCCCGGAAGACGGCCGCCGCCTTCTTCCAGGGCTACGAGGACGCCGTCACCACCGTCGACGCCAGCCACACGCTCGAGTACGTGACGTTTTTCGAGGACGGCACCCAGGTCACTCAGGTCAACCAACTCGTCGACACCGCCGGCGTCGGCCAGGTTCTGCCGCTGATCGAGATGAGGGGGAAAGGGTTGTATAAAAGCAGCAGCGACGCAATTGATGTTCGAAGTTGGCAAAGGATGGTTTTTTTGCATAAATATAAAGAACCTGATAAATATACGAGTTATAGCAAGGTTGTTTACAGCGGCACCCTCTTCCTCAGGTGGTGTAAATCTGGTCACATGATCGGACATTTTTCTTGGAGCAGAATATACGTCGTAGGTGGGTGGCATCATTCGTTGAGCCACGTGACTATAGCCCCACAGTCTGAAATATGACAAGGGATTAGGAATAAACTTCCACCGTTCTCCGCGAACTTCTGAGATGCGCTGGCGAAATATGCGAATCAGGCCTTCATCGAGACACATCGAGATACATCGAGATACCCTCCAGCATCTGTGGCCGCGTCTTGTCTCATTCGTCTCTCGAGGGCATTTCATGCTTTCTATCTAGAATCCAGAATGGGCCAGTCCATCGGTTCTCTCTTCCCCTTGTGGTTGCGGCTCTGGGTCAGCCATCGCCTCTTCCGGCCGCTGGGCTACAAGACCTACCGGCTGAGCTGGCACCGCGTGGTCAAGGGCCCATGCGACGCCCCAGAGGTGGAAGCCATGCGTTTCGTGGCGTCCCACACCACGATTCCCATCCCGAAGCTCGTCGCTGTCCATGTGTACCGGGGCGCGCTGTACATTGAAATGGAATACGTCCGCGGCGATGCGCTGAGCCAGGTATGGAGTGGCCTGTCGACGGCGGCGCGCGACACTGTCTTTGCCGACTTGAAAGAGTATCTTGGCCGTCTTCGCCGTCTGGAGCCGCCCGCCGAAGGTTTCGTCTCGTCCGCGTTCCAGAATCCTGCCTACGACTGCCGTATTGGCTGCCGCTTTTTTGGCCCATGTTCGCACGACGATTTCCACTCCTTGACCCGTGGACATTTGCGCAAAGAAGACGTGGCGCCGTGTCTGGGCCCGGATGTGGAGCACACGCACACGGCGCGGTACCGGACCTACTTCACGCACGCAGACCTGGCACCCCGAAACATCATTGTGCGAGACGGTCGCGTCGCCGCCATCGTCGACTGGGCCTATTCGGGGTGGTACCCCGAATACTGGGAGTTTACAAAAGCGCATTACAACTATGTCAGCGACGATTGGGAGGACTATCTCCGCGTCGCCATGCCCTGTTATGATCAAGAGCTGGCCGGCGAGCGGGTGCTCTGGCGACGGCTGCCGGAACCCGGCAGCAAGGCGACGCTCTCCCGCGAAGGCGTAACAATCAAACGGCCAGGCTCGTCGCCTCCGTCGAGCTGGCTGGATCACCGGGCCGAATGCCAATGTGCCGACTTGTGGTCTGTGACCATTCCCCAGGAATAAAATTAGTGTTGGATCCGGATATATTCTGCTTGTGATTTGTAGCCTTCCCTGGCAAAGCGAACAGCCTTAGACTCTAATATACTCTTTCTCTTGTTTTTCCTGCACATCAGTCGGCCCCCCCTGAAGTATGTTTTGGTGGGAGCAGAGTACACCCAGCTGCTTACACAATGTATTGCTTGACTTTTGGCTCCGTCGAATCCCCGTCCTTCAGCCTGTCATCCGCATATGCAAGTGCGCGCGTCTGGAATTCGGCCACGTCAAACTCTGCGACCCAGCCCTTTTGTTGGAGGCCATGAATGGCATTGACAACCCACGTCACACAGCTTTGTTGGGGTTCTTGGTTCCTCATAGGCAACGGCAATCCCTCGAAAAAGGCATACACGTCCTTATCGGACACCGCAGTCGGGATGTTGCCAATCACGATACGCCCCAGCATCTTGGAACTGAGCTCGGGGTCGATGTTGGATTTACCGCGAAACCACCAATCCATGGTAGGGTTGTTAAGCCGAAAGGTGATGGGGTCGATTTCGGATGCATCCGTCACGTCAAAGACGGAACAGGTTCGTCCTTCAGCTTCCTCGGGTGTGATCATGATGGACCAGTGGAATGCCTCGAAGCCGAACACTTCGCGCATGCGACCTCTGGAGTAGTGGTCTCTGTGGTAGAGGGCGACGCAGATGAGCCGAGACATTCTGTTTGGCCTGTTGGGTATTTAGCTTTCTTCTTGCTATGCCATCTCTGTCTCATAAAAAGAGGAGTGTGGTATGTTGGTGCTGGCTTGGTTAGCTTACACTGGTCCGAGAAATGATTTCGCGCAGACGTTATTGGGGTGGCAGGGTGGGCTTCATGAAAGAGAAAGGCAAATGCGGTGGTTGTTCTATTGAAGCTTGGTAAACAAAAGAAAATAGAACGTCGTTAGGCTCCCATCTACATTTCGTCTGCTATTCGTCAACTTTCACACGGAAACTACGATGATACGGCTAACTTGAACTTCCCTGCAAGTGCGCTGGACCATCTGCCAACTGCCGTTAATACGGTGTGTTCAGCGGGGACGAGAGGGGAAACGAACAGCTGAAAAGTCAGTCAAGATTGGCCATGGGCTGGCCTAAGACGGCCAAAACTGGACCAAAACTGTCCTAAGAGACGACGCCCCACTAGCACTTTCCTTTGTTACACACCCAGACCCCACATCGAATAAACAGATGAAGTCATCGGCTTTGTTTAGCTCTGTCGGTCTCTGTCGCTCTTTCCTTCTTGTGCATTACTTACTCCACAGAACAGCAGGCGCGATCGCATTGGACTGAACGTGCCTTCCCTCCGCTGTCCTGGCACCACAAAGATGATGCGCACAAAGCAGCACAAGTGCATGTACTTGCCCGCACAGCTTTGCCCACGTAGTACTTGCAATACGTCGTAGACTGTACAGATTGACGAGCTTGGTTTGTCTTGGTCTTTCCCAAGCTCGTGTTTCTCTTTTCTTCTTCTTGGCTCCTTCCCCAATTTCTCTTCTTGGCTCTTTCCGACTTTTCTTCTCCTACCATCCCCTTCCCCTGTTGCCATTTCTTCCTTTCCATGCATCTCGCGATGGGCGATTGAGACAAGGCATTCATTCGACACCATCACCAACTCTTTCGACGATCTGGATTGGACTCATCTTGCTCTCCATATCGATACATCACTACAATAGAGACATCACTACATTCACCACGGAACTTCCATTCGTCCTCTTCCACCACCACCACCGCCATCACCACCATGTCGGGCGAGGCCAGCTCGTACTACAACGCCCCGGACGGCGGCGGCCAAAACGGCTATGCCAACAACAGCTACAACCAGGACCTGGAAGCCGGCCACTACAACAGCGGCCGCTACCCCGATGCCAATGCGAACGGCCAGGCACCGCCGCCGGGCTACAACGAGCCGGCCGCGCACAAGGGCTCTGTCCACGAGGTTCCGCCTAACGGCCAAAACGGCCAAAACGGCCAAAACGGCCAAAACGGCCAAAACGGCCAGCCGCAGCCGGGCCGCCCACAGCAGCAGATGCAGATGGACGGCAAGCAAGAGTACGAGCAAATGTTCCAGGTGGAGAAGAAGAACAAGTACAAGGACTTGTGGGCTGGTGCCTTGGTGAGTTTGCAGCTCCGCAGCCCTCTCGTTGCCATCGACACACTATACGATTGATACTGACCAAGACAGCTCGTCCTGGTTTTCGCCGGCTTCACGGCCGTCTCGGGCATCTCCCTTCACGGCTATGGTGAGTCAACCACGTCCCCGACCCTTGCTCATGATCATGGTGAAAACACATACTCACAGTCCAAACAGCCACCACGCGCTCTGACACCGGCGGCGGCATCTACGACAGCAACTCGACCTTTGGCCTGACCACCAACACCATCATCTGTCTCATCATCTGCATTGCCGTGGCCATCATTCTCAGTGTCCTCTACATGATGGTCGCCCGCACCTGGACCAAGCTGCTCATCTGGGTCACCGGCATCCTCAACATCTGCATGGGTCTGGCCACGGCCATCTACATGCTCTACCACAAGTACTGGTCCGGCGGCATCGTCTTTTTGATCTTTGTCGTCTTCACCATCATCTGCTTCGTCTCGTGGATCCCGCGCATTCCCTTCAGCGTCGTCATGCTGCAAGGATCCATGGATGTCGCGCGCCGCCACGGCCACGTCTTTCTGGTCTCGCTGATCGGCGGCATCCTCGCGGCCGCCTTTGGCGTCTGGTTCTCGGTCACCATGGTCGCCGTGTACGTGAAGTACGAGCCGGGGGACAACGAGGCGTGCAGCACGAGTGGTGGCGGGTGTAGCCGGGCCAAGGTGATTGGCCTCATGGTCTTCATCACCTTTGCCGCCTACTGGATCACCGAGTGGCTCAAGAACACGATCCACACGACCGTCGCCGGCATCTACGGCTCGTGGTACTTTACCCGCGACGACGCCCACTTCCCCCGCGGCGTCACCCGGGGCGCCGCGCGCCGCGCCCTCACCTACAGCTTTGGCAGCATCAGTCTGGGCAGTCTGATCGTGGCCATCATCAACTTGCTGCGCCAGTTCTGCTCGATTGCGCAGCAGCAGGCCGCCGGCTCGGGCGACACCCTGGCCACCATCTTTTACTGCATTCTGGGCTGCCTCATTTCGATTCTGGACTGGGCCGTCCAGTTTGTCAACCGCTACGCCTTCTGCCACATCGCGCTGTACGGCTCCAGCTACTTTACGGCCGCCAAGGACACCTGGAACATGATCAAGAACCGCGGCATCGACGCCCTCGTCAACCAGTGCCTGATCGGCCCCGTCTTTAGCATGGGCGCCACCTTTGTCGCCTACGCCACGGCCCTGTCCGCCTACGTCTTCTTGCGCATCACCGATCCCGCCTACAACGCCAACGGCGACTACACGCCCGTCATTCTGGCCTATGCCTTTTTGGTTGGCCTGCAGGTCTGCAACATCTTTACGACGCCCATCAGCAGCGGTGTCGACACCATCTTTGTCGCCATGGGCTGGGACCCGCGTGTCCTCATGGACAACCACCACGAGCTGTACCAGCGCATGGTGGAGGTCTACCCGCGTGTGCAGCAGGCCATTCAGGTGCGGTAAATGGAGATGTGCGGTGGGAGGAGGTGTGCGGTGGACGGAGGTGTGCGCAAAGCAGAAGCGGAGGGGTGCCTCGTTGTGCATCTAGGAGGGAGGGAGTAATGGAACGTGAAGGAGACGACGGTGATGGATACCCGGCATGTCCTGGTGGTGGACAGCATTTCTTTTTTCTTCTTTCAATCTATTCACGTACGAAGTATCAAAACAGACATAATATGGAGGATATAGACTGCACTGGACTGCACTGGACTGGACTGGTTCGTTGGTATTTGTTTTTTTTGGTGTTTTCTTTTTCTTATTTATTGGATTAGGAATGCAATTGGAGTTGTTTTGTTCTTCTTTCAAGAGCTTGACCGACGTGGTCGCCCACAAAGTCACAACTAACGCATGCAGCGTCGAGTCGAGCGCCTACCACACAACGGTATCGATCAACACAGTGCCCGTCGATATTGCCCGTCGATATTGCCCGTCTAGAATGCCCGTCCAGATTGCACGGCTGGACCAGAGGCAAGCACTTTTGTGGACTTTGTACGCGCGTCGCGTCCTCGAATCGTGTGCCCTTGGTATTTTGGTCCCATTGTCCCAACCGAACATGAGGCGCGGCTCCTCTTTCAGGCTGTCTGCAAGCCGCATAAGACGGGACTAACAAGTATCTCACTTCAGGACGGGGCCAATCAAGAAGAGGCCATCTAGAGTCGGAGATGATGAAAAAAAAAGAGTATAAAAAAAGAGATTGAAACTGTGAAACTCGACTTTGTCCCTCGTGGATATCAACACTCTGGAGTGTGACAGGTACTGGCCAACCGACGACGCCATAGCAGCCCGTTTCCAGTACCTCATCCCACACTCTTGGCCGGCGGCCTACGCATGCCTCGCACCGGATTTTCGTCAACGCACGTACGTGCACGGGAGCGGCTATAACGAAAAGCTGGTCATGAGGGTCGGGCCAACGGGCAGGAAAAGAAGAGCCGAGAGCATCAACTCTGGACAGTGGGAGAAAAAAAAGGATGAGTGACTGGAAAAAAAATCAGCAGAGATGTCTAGACTTGGGAGGTGTGCTCCCTGCAAGGACGCGGCTGGTGTTGTTGGTTGGGTTCCAATAACTGTCCCTTTATTCACTATGGAGTGTTCTTGATGTTTATTGTTTCATTTTCCTCATTCTTTACCCTCGTTCTCTTGATTTTTTCTTTCCCCTCTCTCTTTTGATTTACCCTCTGCTTTCCTGCCATGTGATTGTGCAGTCACTGCCATCGTGTATCGCCAACTCGAGGCTTGTCTCCGGCGACGTCTCTCTTACAGACCACGATGCTGTCCCTCTGTGCCGTGGGCGTGACCGTGGCCCTGCTGGCAGGTCTGCCTTTGCCCGTCATCGCCGACGTCTCGCCCCCCTCCACCGCTTACGCCTTGACGCAAAGCTACCTCCCTCACAACCTGACGGACGGGTTCGTGTTCCGCACTGCCGCCGACTACCCGGGCACCGGCGACCCGACGCACGGCTTCGTCAACTATGTCGACCTGGCGACGGCCACCGCGCAAGGGCTGGTCAAAGTCGTCGAGGGAACGGCCGGCTCGGGCGCGCCGTTCTCGGCGCAGAGCAAGAGGAGGGAACAGCTCTTCCTGGGCGTGGACCACGCGACAGTCCTCAATGTGTCGTCGCGCGCCACGGCCGCGGGCCCCGGCCGCGGGCGTTCTTCTCTGCGGTTGGAGAGCCGCGCGCCCCTTTGCATCCGGCCTCCTCGTCGCCGACTTGGCCCACATGCCTGCCGGCCAGTGCGGCGTCTGGCCGGCCTTTTGGGCCTACAACTTCCGGGAAGACCCGGTCGGGGAGGTCGACATGCTGGAAGGGGTCAACCACCAGGCCGCCAACATGGTCAGTCTGCACACGGGCGGCGCATGCCAGTTTCAAGCGTCGCCCGAGGAGGACGGCGTCGCCCACCGCGACGCCTGCACGAGTCGAGTACGGCAATGCATCCACGCACGGCGGATGCGGCGTGACGGCGCCGGCCGCCGACGCCAGCAGCTACGGGGCGGCGTTCAACCGCGTCGGCGGTGGCGTGTACGCCACGCTGCTTGAGGCCCGCCGCCTGCGGGTGTGGCACTTCGCGCGGCCCGTGTACCGGTCGACCTGCAACACGGCCGGCCCGACCCCTCGGCCTGGGGCCGGCCCCTCGCCGATTTCGCGCAGGCCCGTGGCGGCTGCGACGTCGCCGCCCGATTTCTTATGCCTTGACGGTGATCTTGAACCACGGACTTTTGCGGCATCAACCAGTCGGACGGCATGTGGAGCAACGACGCCGCGTGTGCTGCCTTTCCGAGCTGCCGAGGCCTTTGTGGCCAGCCAGCCACAGGCGTTCAACGAGACGTACTGGCTGGTGAACTCGATCAAAGTGTACGAGGCGGAGGAGGCGGGGGAGACGGGGGAGACGGGGGAGACGGGGGAGACGGTGGCGACGCCGTCGCCCGTCGTGCCACCACCACCGGCCAACGCGACGACCGCGATCAACACCACGACGGCCGTCTCATCGCCCGTGCCCATCTATACCAACACGACGACGACACGCCAGACGACAAGCCAGACACGACCAGTTCCGAGCACCACCACCGCCTCGCTCACGCCGTCCACCGCCACGACGTCAACTTCCGTCTCACCCACACACCCGCGCCCTTTGCCATCGACTTTCACGTCGACACAGCCGTCGCCGCCGTTCGGGCCGACCCCATCGTGGCCCCCGTATGGGCCGCCACACACTACGCTCAGGACGACCACCAGCAAGCCAGCGACGACCACATCCACGGCCACGGCTACGCACACCCACGCACATTCCCACCCCACCGTCCCTGCTGTCCCTGCCGTCCCCGCCTGGCCCAAGTGGCCGCACTGGCCTCCGCCCGTCCAGCCCGTCCAGCCCGTCCAGCCCGTTCAGCCCGTTCAGCCCGTTCAGCCCTGGCAGCCATGGCGGCCATGGCATCCGTGGTCGCCCTGGACGCATCCAAAGAGCCCTTGGGCAACTCCTTGGGCCAGCCCGTGGGGAAAGCACGGCGAGGCGACCCCGTACGGCGGTACTCCATATGGAGGCGATGGTGATCATGATGATGACGACGGCGATGATAATGATGACGGTGGAGACCACGATGGAGGCTACGCTGATGGCCACCGTCACTACCCACACCATGACCATGATCGCGAGGATGGGGACGACTGGGATGACGCGAATGATGACGCGAGACAGAACCATCACTGGGACGATGGTGACTCCGACAGTAATCGACGATGTATCTAATCACTGTGCATATCACTTGTCCGCATGCACCATTGTTCAACACCCGCTGGAGGTCTTACTATCATTCAGAAATACACAACTCTTTCAACTTTTTGGCTTGCGACGACTTTGCACTTCTACAATCGTCCGTGAATCCTTGTCCAGCACATCACCGGCTTGACCGTGCTTTTTGTTGGTTGTTGTCGACAATCTACGAGTTCGTCCAGAGTCAAATCCTTGGTAGTTTGAATGGCCTGTCGCCGTTTTGTTCAGTTCACGCCACTTTATGAGTCTCTTTCTTTTCTTTCTCTTCTCATCATTTCTTTCTTCTCTTTGAACAATGGCTTTCCTTTTTTCCCCTTGTCTGGACGTGCTACTCACGTCTTGAAACAATGAACAAGGATTCCCCTTTCATCACATTGTGTTTATGCCTTTTTGTTTGTTCACCCGTCCATGATTGTCTTTTCTGTGTCTTTTCAGCGAAGAACACAAGTGAACACCAAAATGAACAACAAGAATAAACACCAAAATGAACACCATACACACCGAAATGCACATACACAAATGTTCACGTTGAACATCCTCACAACCTGCCCGTATATAATTCCAGCTTCACCTCACGCTTCCTCTCGACCTCTTTTCCCCTTCTTCTCTCCTCACTCTCAAAAGTCACCCCCGCCCGAGCCTTCTGGAATCCCTTCAGAAAGCTCTTCCTTCAGCGCCTTCCAGCTCGCCATCCTCCGGATTCACGCAAACACAAAACGCAAACACCAAAACACCCTGCTAACACTCTCATCCCTTAGTCTCCCGGTACAGCCAGTAGTGCTGGTTCATCATGTGCCAGTACTACTGGATGTACCGGCACTTCAGCTGCGGCCATGTCGTCTCGGCCGCAGTTGTCCCTTCCTCTCTCTGGACTGTCCGCTTCCCCTGCCCCCAGTTCGCCCGTGGATGTCCCATTGTCTTCTTCAATTACTCGCTCTGGGACTCCTATTGCATCCCGTGCCGCCGGTGCTGGCAGTGCGAGGAGGCGGCCGTGCGGTACCGTCGTCTGCCGATGGCGACGGGCCCCAACGCAATCCTAAACGGCCCCTCGTCGCTTGTCGACCTGGCCCACGCCCGCCACGGCGTTGTCCCGCGTAGGCCCGACGGCATCACCTGGCCCGACGTGACACTTAGGGCGCAGCGTCTGGGGTTTGACGACCCCTACGTCTTTGACTACCTGTCCCGCCGGGCGCCAGCCGAGGTGTGGCCCTTGTTCCCGGTCCAGCCGGCGACATGGTCGTACCTCCGGGCGTACGACCCCAGCTTGTACTCTGCGGTCAAGATGTTTGTGGAGTCGGGCGGCGAGGCTGCTCGGTGTACCCTTCCTCCGCCGTCTCCTCCTCGTTATCCTCTCCGTTATCCGCCTCGTTATCCGCCGCGTTACCCGCCGCGTTATCCGGCGCGGTATCCGCCTCGTTATCCTCCTCAATATTCTCCTCAATATCCTCCTCAATATTCTCCTCAATATTCTCCTCAATATCCTCCTCAATATCCTCCTCAATATCCTCCTTACTTTCCTCCTCGTTACCCTCCTCGTTATCCTCCTTACTTTCCTCCTCGTTATCCCCCTTATTCTCCTCCTCGCTATCCTCCTTATTGCCCTCCTCCTTTTTCTCTTCCTCCCCCTCCCCCTTTCCCTCCCACCACCGCCATGCCGTACCGTCTCATTTCGCCTCCGGGCGAGAGCCGGTTCTTCCCCCGGTCCAACCCGGAGAGCCCGGAGCAGAAGCAGTGACGTCCTCTGTCTCTGGCAAGCACGGGTTTAAATGGTGAAATGGTAAAATTGGTAAGTGTGGGGTTGGGGTTTGGAAAAACTGAACGGTAGGTCTGCAAACGCATACGGATAAAAAATCGGCAAAAAGACAAAAAGACATAAAGACAAAAAAAAGTGAAAACGGTTCACCCGAGTGCACACGACTGCACCGTGGATAGAGAAACGACCAAAAAGAAATAGACGAGGGGCCACCTGAGTGCACACGTCTGCACCGTGAGTTCCCGACAAACGCATCGCAGACGACAACTACCATCAGATCGAATTTTTTTTGTTTTTGTTTTTGTTTTGTTTTGTTTTGTTTTGTTTTGTTTTGTTCTTGTTCTCGAGTGGCATGGCAGAAGCGGTAGGCGGACTGATCGTGCATAGAACCTGCACCGGCCGCACATTCCTCGACTTCATGTCCAGATTTTGTTTTTGAAGGAAAGTCTTATAAAAAGATGAATAAAATAAAGTTGCAAGAAAAGAAAAAATTGATGAAAAAGTTAACAGCTGAACTCGTAAAGAACCAAGAAACCCCGAATGCTTATGTGAATGTCTGTCGATATAAAAATGGTCATCTTGATTTTCGAGGGCACGAGGCATGCAAAAAGGAAAAAAGCACTTTGCTGTTGTACACACCCTCGCCACTCATCCATCCTGCCCACCAACCCCTACGGGCCCCTACGGGCCCTATGGCGTCGACGGCAGCACCGCACCCGGGTTGGCCGGCGCCAGGTAGTCGGCCGGCAGCGCGTCGACGGGCGGGGCCTGCCGCTGCTCGGCCCAGGCGCGCACGGCGTCGTAGTTCTTGCACATGTGGGTGGTGTGGAAGTCCGGGAAGGCGGCCGGGTGCGCCGGGTTGTACCAGACCTGGCCCAGCACGCCCGTGTCGACGGTGCACATGAGCACCTGCCGCAGAATGTCGACGCAGTGGCTCACGTGTTTCTGCAGGACGGCGGCGTCGTTGCGGAACGCCTGGGTGCCCCGGGCCCGGTAGTAGTCGACGTTGTAGTACAGGGCCTGGCGCACGAGGTTGAGGCAGTGCAGGTGGTGCAGGCCCTCGACGTGGACGAGGTAGCCGCCGCCGCCGTACTGGGCGGCGCGCTGGACGTGGTTGGGGGTCAGGCCGCTGCGGCGGCCGGCTTCCGTCGAGATCACGCCCGCGCGGTAGTCGACGCCCAGCGCGGCCCAGGCGGCGTCCACGTCCGGCGCGCCCGGGCGGCGGTACACCGTCTCGTCGAGAAAGGAGCCGTTGAAGCGGAGGGGCGCGTAGTGCACGTGGACCTCGTCCAGCAACGGCGAATACTGCGTGGTGTGGGCGGCGCACTGGGCATCGAGGTGGCGCGGCCCGTAGGCCGAGAGCCGGCCGGCCAGGCCGCCCAGGAGGAGCGAAGACACGTTGGTGGCGGCCAGCACGGCCACGACGATGCCGGCCCGTTTCCAGCGGGAGGCGCCGGTGCTCTCTTCGGAGAGGGCGGTGTCCGACGGCGACTTGATGAAGCGGGTCGACTCGCCGGCGTCGTCGTCGGAATGGCGAATGGGGCGGTAGTCGGTCGGCATTGTGAGAGATGTGAGAGAACGGGGGAGGATAAGAGAGATGAGAGTGGGAATAGACAAGACAACGGTTCTGTTCACTTTTTCTGTTCACTTTCTCTATTCACTCTCTCTATTCACTTTTGCTTACGTGAACAGAGGCTATCAAAAAGTGGAAAGATGTCTGCCAAGTGAAGTTGAAGAGCAGATGAGAAGGACGCAAGAAATGGAGAAGTAAAATAAAACAAGAAAACAAGAAAACAAGAAAACAAGAAAACAAGAAAACAAGAAAAAGGGAAACCGTGGAGGGAATGAAGTGAGAGGAGAGACAAGGCGAGGCGGAGTATAGCGTTGTAAGACAGACATGGTCAAGACGGTCTGGTCTGTCTTGGACGGAGGGGAATACGATACGCCTTGATGGTCAGACGGAAGAAGAAAGAGACGGCCAAATGACGCATGTTTGTCGTCCCGTTTTCGAGTCTTGTTATTGCCCTCTCATTGCCCTTCTCTTCCTACTGATCCATCTTGGCTGTGCTGCCCGTTTCTCCGTTGTGGCCGAGCGTGTTTGGAGTGTTTGTTGTATGGGTCCTCTGTTAGTCGTCGGTGTGTACACTCCGGCGAATGGAGGGGACGTGTGTGGGATGGATGTAAGTGGACGAGAAAGGACAGGGGTGTGGATGTAAGTCTGTGCTGTCTTCCTGTCTGCTGTCTGCTGTCTGCTGTGCTACCACGACCATGAAGTTGCTATTGTTCTCATGCTCCGTGAACAGTCTCTCTTTTGTTTCTTTCCTCTCCGCTTTTGCGCTGTTTGCTGCTGGTCTTCTCCTCAGCTTACGTCGAACATGCATATGTGATCCTTTATGCAAAAGCAAGAACAAGAACAATAAGCAAGATGCAAGCTGTACTTTTGTCGTTTACACAGAACACTGTCTCCCGTCAGCTGAGATGGTACGACGGGAGGAGAGAAGACGAAAAAAGAAAAAATAGACATTAGATACAAGGCGATCCTGTTGATCTTGGGACGGATCAAGGACGACAGGGTATCACGAATGCACGGATGCTGAGAGTACGTCGTACTGAGAACTCTACGTAGGGCCAAGGCGTGAGCATGCGGCCCCATCCATGCTCACGCCTTGGCCCTACGCAGTCAGAGAGGACATGAGAAAGAACAATCGCACCGTCCGTACGTCGTACAGCCGGCTGGCATCCGATGTTGGCTGCACGAGGCGTGCACATGGTCCGTCGTCATTCAGATCGACTTGCAACAAATTGATTTGACAACACATCTTTCTCAATTGGCACTCGATCCACTCGATACCGCTTTTCCCAGAGTCACCCTTTTATACGAGCTTCAGCTTGCTTCCCGACACCTCCTCCACGAGCCCTTTGGGCCTTTGGCCCATATCTCGTATTGATGCGGGGACCTACGACCTGCATTTACGAGAAGGGAGAAGGGCAAACAGCAGCGCAACTCCACAATGGCACCATGCAGCATCGATCGAAGCAGGCATTGCACACAGACAGGAGTGAACTTGCAAAGTGCACAAGCAAAGGGAACAATCCGTCCCTTGGCTTGCCAGCCACCGTCTGTTGGATCTGCGTACTCCGCCAGCCCTGAAAGATAAATGCAGATGAAGACAATAGCATCGCTCAACTCATGCATGCCGTAGCTGGAGAAACCGGTCATTGACCACCAACACTATCAAATACGGATGGCGGAGCAGCTCTCCGGCGTCCGGTCGCAGGCCCGTCCTCGTTTTCTCTTTTTTCTGGGAAAGATGTGCTGTAAGTGGTCTCCTGCTCAGTAAAGAGGATTCGTGTCAGCCCCACGCCAAAGCTCTTGGCTTTTCTTTTACCTGCAGCAGACTACGACAACCCTTCCTTGTTGGCTACTTGGGTGCTGTGCTCCTACGGACGTTGATCCTTGATCTATTTTGAGCCAGAAGAGAGCCAGAAGAGAGACTACCGGTAGAATGGGAAACGAGGACTTGACTGCCAGCAGACAGCACAGACAGCCGACCAACAACGGCTCTCTCTACGTCGTAAAGAGAGATATTCCACTTTGATCACCTCGTATCCCCGCAGCTCACTAACACCGGCTGTACCGACGAACAACACTTCGTGTAAGTTCTACGCCAAGCGACCAATGTATCTCCCAAGGCCGTTATACATGCTACGCTACGAGCGGCTGGGAAAAGAGGAAAAGAAAGAAGAAAGAGAAGATGCCGTCACGAGGAAGAAACGATCTACCAAGACGAGAATAGCAAAGAAAAATGGAAGCAAGACACACAAAAAAAAGACGATCAACGGCGCTGTCTGGATCGGCAGTCGACATGACGAACAAAGATGGATACTAAGAGATGCAGAACCCTGCTGTCGCAGGCAAAGGTAGGTACGGGGCGGGGAGAAGACGAGATCAACAGATAGAATGAGGACATTAACAACAGCCAAGACAACGAGCAACGAGACCACAAGACCATCAGACACCGACAACAAAGCACAGAGAATCAAGGAACAGAGGGACACGAGACAATATGTAGAGGCGCAACACTCCAAAGCCCAACAGAGACCAGTCGGTGCCAACGATACAAGTTGTCTTGTTCATTGCGGTGCCTCAAGACCTCTGATTTACATGCAAACAGACCACTTCCTCCTGGTATTTCTGCCGGCCTCTCCTTGTTCTACTGCCGTCAACTGCAGTTCTGTTTTTGGAAAGAGAGATAAGAGCTAGAGAGAGTGGAGGGAGCTGGAGGGGGGGGGTGAGCGAAGAGGGAGCGGCCGGATGTGAGATGCGTCTGCATGTCTCTCTCTTCTGCACTCTCTGCAGAGACCTTCCTTTCCTCGTCCCTCACTCCAACAATGTTGTCATCCCTCCATCAACTGCCTTGGCCATGCTCGAGTCGTTGAGTCTTTTGTCTTTCGTCATTGTTGTCTTTACATCTCCTCATCTTTAGTCTTTCTTCCGCTTTCACTCCAGCCCGTCCTCGCTTTCTCTTTCCGTCCACGCCAACTCGCCTCCCGGTCACCCTCTCTCGTATCAACGCATCAATCCATATATATATCGTCTTCCCCGGTCGTCCTCCCTTCATATTCTCTCTCATTTTCTTCTTCTCTTCTTTCATCATCCACATCTTCTTCTGTCCCTCATCTTATCCAATCATCCAACCTCCATCTTCACCATTTCTCTCTCAAGTTGGCTCCTGAACTTCACTTTTTTCCCACAGTCAATCCCACCACCACAATGAAGGCATCCGTCCTCCTCTCGGCCATTGTCCTGGCTGCGCCCGTCCTGGGTGCCCCGGCCGCTGCCGCCCCCGCTGCCGCCGATGCCGTCGCCGCCCGCGGTGACACCGGCTATGCCAGCTACGGCGACTACCCGCCGCCGGCTGGTGGCTACGCGAGCTACAGCACCTACCGCCGGTGGGTGGAGAGCATCAAGTCCTTCTTTGCGTAGGCGGTAGTCAACAGGCGACCTGAAGAACGCTTTCTTCTCGCAGCCCGCAAGGCCCGTCCTGAACCAAAAAAAAAACGAAAACAAACACAAAAGCACAAAAATACAACACAGCACAGCACAACAGCACGTGCATCTACGCCTTTTGCATTGCATTTCTTGCGGAGGATACCTCATGACTCTCATTTACGACGGCAGGGCTTTACTTACAGGATGAATTTTGGACTTGTTTATGGCTCGTATTCCTACTACTATGACGACGACGACAACTACTACTACTACTACTACTACTACTACTACTACTACTCACTGGAAGAAACGATACACATTGACAGACTCATTCTCCATGTCTCTCCTTCATAGCTTATTGATTCATCCAATGTTAATTTTGACAAGAAAAAGAGCTCTTTGTGTGAACGTGGAATGGTATGGAAAGCCAAGTAAATCAAAGTTAAGATGCTTCCCTTCTCTTATCCTTTTCTCTTTTCCTTTCTCTTTTCCTCTCCTTTACGGCCAACTCGCACTTCCTTCCGTCTCCTCCGTCCCGTCTCCAAACGGTAGGTCGAAAACGTGGCGACCACCGTTTCACTACCGTTTCTCCACACAGTCCGTTCACCGTATCGATAAGACATTGCTCGTACTTTTTTCTTATCGGGTCACCTTATCGGGTCACCTTATCGGGAAGGCACCGCTGACTGGTCCAAACGGATATGAGTCCACTTTTAAATTTTCAAAATGAGAAAGTCGTCCACAAGTCTTTGTCCTTTTTCAGCATCCCATCATCACCAACAATTTACGACAATCATCACGACCTTGACCACGACCTTGACCAACAACCCACGTCCCACCACCACCTCCCCCACACACATTCACAATGCATCTCATGTGCACCGTCGATGCCAGCGGCAAGCGTCTGTACACGCTGAAGAAGCTGACGGCCGAGGGCAAGGTGACCAAGTCGGCGCACCCGGCGCGGTTTTCGCCCGACGACAAGTGGTCGCGCCAGCGGGTGACGCTGAAGCGTCGGTTCAACCTGCTGCAGCTGTCCAAGTAAAGGGCTGAGCGACGAGACGACGAGCGACGAGACGACGAGCGAAGCGAGTCGGCGAGGCCCGAAGTGATCGACTCGACTCGACTCGACCTCTGGGACGAGCGGAGCGAGAAAACCACACTCGACAACGACGACGACGACGATTCGACTTGGCAAAGCTTCTTGACAAAGGATTTGACAATGAAGAGCAAGCCTGGGCAAACAGAGTGAGGGTACTCGATGGCTGTCGGCAGACAACCGAGGAGACAAAGTACAAGGTGTGTGACGATGCAAGAGAACGAGAGAGACGAAAACACGAGACCGAGACGGCAGAAGACACCGTACTAACCGAGGGACAGTCGACTTTCTTTCTCAACGCGTACATTGACTGTACTCTGCTCGACGATGCATGGATCGACCTCGACAGATGTGCTGGTCTTGATGGAGACGACGGAGGCTGGACGGGCCAACGTGGCCGTGTGACATATATCTCTGGGGCAAAATGGATGGCGTTTTTGTGTGTTTTTGACACCGCTATTTTTCCTGTTTTTTCCTGTTCTTTCTGTTTTTTTTCTTTCTTTGCCTTTGACTGTTACTTTACATGTTTTGTGGCGCCTCATCTACCAATTCGAAAAGTTTACTGCAAAGATAACGTGACGGCGAAGGTGACGAGAATCCATACGTCGTATTGACTATTTCAATTCAAATGAAGCAAAGCATAACCAAGTCTAAACAAACGAAAAACGCCGCATGATAAACCAACCCAAATACTTTTTCGTAATCGTTCAACCTTTTCCTTATTTCTCTTTTCGGCGCAAGAACATCGTTCGTACCGCCACTTCGTACCGCCACTTCGTACCGTCTACTTCCTCTTCTTGGCATTCACGTTGCGCCCGGCACCGACCTTCATCTTGGCCTGGTACTCGGCATTCCGGAAACCCGTCATAATGTTGGGCAGGTAGTCCGGGTCCATCAGGTCCCGCACCCGGTGCCGCTTCTGCTCTTCGATCCGCCGCGTGTACTCCTGCTGGTCCTCGGACAGCACCAGGTCCTTGCCCCAGCCGTTGTGCCCGCCGCGCCCGCCCTGCGCCGCCGCCTGGAACTTGCCGCTCGCGCTGCCGTGCACGGGCTTGGGCACGCTGTAGACGTTGCCGCGCTTGTTGTACTGGAAGTTGCGCTTGAGGTACAGCTGGAACTGGCCCGTGGCCGCGTCCGTCGCGCACGAGGTCCGCGTTAGCGTGGCCTGGCCGCACTGCGGGCAGAACTGCTTGTCCATCTGGCGCGTGACGCAGAAGCAGCCGTGGCAGCGCAGGACCCAGGTCTTGACGCGGGTGATGCGGTGGAGGGCGGGCGAGAGCAGGTTGAGGTTGATGCGCAGGGCGACGTTCTGCATGGCGTAGTCGGACGTCAGCAGCGCGGCCTGGAGGCGGCGCTCGAGGGGCTGCGTGGGCGCGCCCACCTTGTCCTGGGCCTGGACCTTTTTGAGGTTGGACGGCGTGATCCACGCGCCGCCGTCGTCGGACGCCGCGTCGTCGTCGTCGTCGGGGGCTGCGTCGTCGTCGTCGTCGTCGTTCTCGGGGACGACTTGCGTCTCTTTGGCCGACTCGTCCGTCGTCTCCTCGTCGATAGACAGTTGAGCGATCTTGTCTTTGAGGGCAGTCTCCGTTTGTGTCTCGGTCTGTGTCTCGGTCTGTGTCTCGGTCTGTGTCTCGTCTGCCTCCGTCTTGGTCTCTGCCGCTGCCGCCGCCGCCTCCTCCTCCGCCGCCGCCGCCGCTACCGCTGCCGGCGACTTCCCATTCACCCCCTTTTGCGTCGGCGTCGCCCGCAGCCGCCAGTCGCCGCCGTTCCGCTCACACTCCAGCTCGTACGTCAGCGCCAACAACTGCACATCCGGCTTGCTCAGCACCTCCAAGTCACCCGTCTTGCGCGCGAAATCGCTCACAAACTTGACGCTCGCCGGCTTGGGGGTGCGCAGCGTCAAGAAGGGCAGCAGGGTGGTGGTGACCCGCGCACGCGTGGCCGGGTCGCGGATCTCGTCGACAACGGACGGGATGGTGACCAGAACCTCGGCCTGGGCCAGCAGGGTGCTCACGGAAGGGTCGTTTTTGATGAGGGGGCCGGCATCAAGGACCAGCGTGTGGATGAGTTTGCTGGAGTCGTCGGTGGTGGGCGTCGAAGAGGGAGTCGAAGTGGATGTGTTGTCGATGGTGGTCGTCGCCGTGGCCGTCGCTGTGGCCGCCGCCGTCGCCTCGACCGGGGTCTGTGTTGGCACGTCGGCCGGTGCGCTCTCGGATGTGGTCGCCATATTGTTGTAGGCCAGGATTTGGTGGATGCGACCGAAGAGGGGGTGAAAAAAAGGGTATCTTGTCGAGAAACGTGCTTGGTGACAGTGCTAGGTCAGATTGCAAATCATGCCCGACGTTATTTTTTTCTGCCGATAAGGAAATATTTAGTGGGGAGAAAGGCGACCGATAAGATGGAGGGGGAGTAGAGTACGGAGTAGAGTTCTCGATTCTTCAGGGACTGCCAGCTGGCGGTGGCCGACAAGGACGTGTGGCAGCTGGCAGGAAATGTAAAAGTGACGGCTAGCCAATCAGAGGCCGAAAAACATGACTAACACCAGTATCTCACATGAAACTGCGACGCTCTTCCATCAACATTGCGAGCCTTTGCGTACGCAGGCACTCTTATTGCAGTATTTGCATCGGTCCGTCAGATTTCATAAAGATTTATTGTAGACTCATGAGCCGTTGGGGTGAGGAGCGTCTGTAAACCTCTCGGCCAGCGTTCTTCACCATATCGGCATCACCCTTGAGCAGGAGAAGATGTTGTACAGAATCAGATGTCCGTCGATTTCAACTTCGCACCCGGTATCTATGTAAGGCATAAGCATCCTGGATAAGCACATAATATTGAGTTGCACCAGAAAGAAGATATACGATCTTTATTTGTGCTTTCCGTCTCACACCCGTGTCACCTAGTGTGAATTGTTCCCTTTTGTCCATACGTCGTACAACGAAAGGTTCTCTGGTGATAGTACTCGCAGCGACCCAGCCTACTGGGATCAGCCTGCTGGGACAGCCCGATGGGAGTGGCCTGCTGGGTGTGGTCATCGGCGTCGACGTGGCACAGCGTGGAGTATTATCGACGGCTTCCTCTTCTTCCTTGTGTCCTCCCCAGCTCTCATTTCTTTCTGGTCACACAGAACCACATTTGCCTTGCAAGATTTCCTACTTAGGACCACTTGAATCCCTTCCAATCTTTCAAGGCGCTGTATTTGCCCGAACCATCCTGCCTGTCGGTAGCACACGGCATGACCTCAATGGTGCGAGCTGAATGCGGCTTTCCAGAAAGTAAAGAGCGGTCAGGCCTCGGTATGGAATTCCTATCAAACGGGCAAACGGGCAAACGAGCAAATGGGTAAACAGGCAAACGAGCAAACAAAGCATGAGCGTTGCGTTGCACACAAGTCTCAGACGTTCTTTTGTGACAGGGAACGCCTTGACGAAGAGTATTTGCACGTATCGCAAGGAAGCTGATGCAGCCGGCGCGATGGGATGGGAGGGAATGAAGGATGATTCCATCGAGCTCCAGGAAATCTCCAGCGTTTTCTCTTTCTTCTCTTTTTCTCTTCTTTCCTTTCTCTTTCATTTCTCTTTTTTTTTCTCCCTCTTCTCTTTTGCTGCCAAACTCCGTATCGCGCCCATGCTCGCCATCACTACTCCAAATGACACATCATCATGACCAGCAACACACTGCAAGCGTCCGCCTCCTGGGACGACGTCTTTGCGGCGACGATGACGACCATGTATGGCCGGCCGGTGGCGAGCAATGGCCGCAATGGTCGCAATGGTGTTGATGCCCGTACGTTCCGTCGTCCCGTATTCTTGAGTAGCAAACACGCGAGGCGTTCGGGCCATAAAAGGCTAACCACCTTTTTAGGTGCAAGTGCCATACGCCTCCCAGTCCGGTCGGCCCGGCACCACCTCGACGACGGCAGTTCGCGTCGCAGGGTGCGTGCAGCAGCTGCGAAAGCCTGGCCACAGAGAGCAGTTTCTGCGCATCCGAGGGGACGGTGGCTGTCCTGCCGGCTTCGTCCTCCGAGAGCCACGCATCGCCCACGCGACGACACGGCAGGCTCCCAAGCAACGCGGTTCAAAGGGCGCGGCGACAAGCACGGCTGGTTGTTGCGGGCTATCGCAAAATCGTGTGCTCAGTGTGCTCAGCACAGGAGCGATGGCGGTGGCAAGAGACGATGGACGCATTGACACGATACGCATGATTTCGTGTACAGTGTTCGAAGGGACGCGTTCATCAACCATCGGACGGATCGCGTTCGGCGACGGCAGCAGCGGGTACAGCGGCGGAAGTGAGATATATGTTTTTTTCCCTTGTCTCTCGGGAGAACGGGAGGGATTCTTTCTTCGATCCGTGGAAGCGCGAAAAAGAACAATTCGGCATATCGGGCGTGTGATTGTACAGACAATTCGACTCAGTACCAACAGCTCTGCACTCCCACAAATGATGACTGTACGTCGCACATTGTGGTGAGGAAGGACATAACCCAATGCTGACGTGGAGAAAAAATAACACGAAACGATAGTCGAAAGTGGTCAAAGAAAAAGAATGGGTAAATGCCAATGCTTGGTAGAGTCGCTTTGGTCCCTTTCTGCGTACGCGCAATTTGCGCACAAAGCTCGGAGGGCGAGGGAAAGTGGTGTAATTTCGAAAATCCATAAAAAAAGCCAATGAAAGCAAGACAGGGACTACGACTGAAGATGGCGACGACGACGACGGACTAGGAGGGGCGTCAGCATACAAATTACGTGTACCTTGTAAACCCACGTGGGTGGGAAACCCGGACTGTGTACTGCGAACAGAAGGAAATGAACGTTACGAGTCGACGACGACGATGTTGTAAACCTGCTCCGTAATAACAGCAAGTGGAGATGCGCAGTGGTATCAAGATACCACTGCGTAGAAAGAGTCCGCTGGTAGGCGACGATGCATCCAGACAGTACCAAGATGCAGTACCGCGGCCGTCATCGCCACTGCTTCTTCTCCGCCTTCTTTCTGACACCTTGGCAGGCCCGTTTTGTCTGTCGACGGCGGCGAGCCGGCCGTAAGCGTCTCTATGGTCTTCTCATCTCCATTGCAGTCGGCCTCGTACTCAGTAATACAGCCCAGATCGTCTCATCGAAAGATCAGGAGGGGGGATGAGGGCGCCATGTTGAGCCATGTCGATCGCATTCTTTTGTTTCCCTGGCACCATCGACTGTCCCGGGCAATCAACAACAAGATCAACAACAAGGGGAGAGAAGAGAGCTCGGAGAGGCTCTACGACGTATTCACTTTCAATGTGTGAGAGAATTGCTCGGTACATGTACTCCGTACACAGACACACATCACCCGTGTTCCTCTCTGGCCATGCATGAAGGAGGGAACGATTGCTGTACTCGTGCTCCTTTCCATGGCCTGGGTGAATTCAACCACCAATGCATTGTTTTGCACGGCTTCTTCGATCGTCCATCGTCCATCGCCTCGCCTTGCCCGCGTCCCTGGATGTCTCACTTGCTCACTCACTGTTCTTTTCAGGTCCCCTTTCTTCTGCGTGCCTGCACATATTCTCCCTCCTTCGCCCGACTCTCCCCCCTCCACTTGCGCAAGGCGAGAGACAGGCAATGAGGAAAAAGACAACAAGCATATGTACTCCGTACGCAGTAATACTCCAATCTTACTTGGAAGGCTCTCCGTCCTCACTCCGTACGAGTTCCCGCCGCCTCGTTCGTCCCTTTGCCAGCCAGGCTCGCCAGGGAGATCGACAGTCGTATCTCACCCAAAAATAGCCAATTGACACGCCCAGATGATCGGTTCAAGGAAAAGGTCCAAGAAGAGCTCACTGTTGTCAACGGACAAAGTACCGCTGTCGTCGTACAGTATCTTCTCCAGACAGTGTCGACAGTGCACAGTGTTTTATAAAGATACGAAGAGGGATGTACGGGAGTACTGGACGTCGTATCCTACCAGATTTACTCCGTCAATGTCCGTGTCCCGTCGTGTCTGCGAGTCTGAGCATGCTCAGCCTCCTTTCCCTTTCCTCTGCTTGTCTTCTCGCTGCAACTGTAGTGTATGTACCTCCCCCCCACCTCCCAGGGGAACCTCCCCGTCTTTTCTTCTTGCCCTTGATCTTCGCTGTCCCGATCCTGGGAAAGGGGGGGAAGCGGGTCCGACTTTTCCTTCCTCCCGTCTGTCTTGCTTTTCAGAAAAAAAAAATAGAATAAGATAAACACACCGGCTGGATGCTGTCGGTTCCCCCCAGATGTTTCCAAGGGCTGCTGCCTCCTGTCAAAGAAGCCGGTTCTGGGACCACGGAATGGGGCATCGTTTCTGTCGAACCAGGCTGTGTTTGCCTGGTTTTGTGACCTTGGACGTGCCCTGTTTTTGTTTCTTCTTCTTTCTTTTTTTCTCTCTTGGACGACACGGATGCAGAGGAATGCGAAAACGAATTCAAGTGGGCGATCCTGTCATTGCGTGTTGAGAAGAGCATCGCCTTGGCCGCGCCTGGCACCTATGGGGTTGGACGTCTTCACAAAGATTACTGAGTCGAGGTGGGCTGTTGGCCTGTCAAATCCAAAGGGTCCAAGCCACAAGCACACGCATCGTCACCACTGAACATCGCAAAGTCAAGGAACGACAGTCGTTTTAGATAGATAATTTTTGATGGAAAAAATCAACACAAAAAAAAAAGAGAGAATGGATATAATGTCCCTATCAGATGGCCCGCGACATTCGGCTTTCTCGTGTGTATACAAAAATCGAGTCAAGCTGGAATGGATCCTGAGAAACGGCAACACAGGACACATCGTCGGCTGAACGAAAGGTAAGAAGTGAAAAAAAAGAGTGTAAAAAGGCGCGCACATTGAGAACGAAGTGGTAAATTGAGAACCTCCCAATACAAAAGACGTAAAAAAAAAGAGATGGAAACCCCCCATATATAGATAAGATAAAGGTCGTTGAAAAAAGGGGACAAAAGGCAACACGACCAAGAAAACGACCGATAAAAAAGATCAAGAAAACGACCAGGAAAACAGAGACAATGCTTGACGGGCATGGCCAGGCATGGAGGCATGGAGGCTTGGAGGCATGGACTTGTTTACCAGGTGGCAACCAGCGAGACGGAGCCGGGGGCCAGGTTGCCACCGATGCCGTCCAGAGCCTCGTCGCCGGGCAGGTAGGCGTTGGTGCCGCCGCCGCCGGCGTTGAGGGTCGAGCAGGTGGCACCGTCGGCGGTGCAGGCCTTGAGGGCGCCGTACGGGCCACCGACCGAGCCGGCAACGAGCGCGGAGGCGTCGAAACCGGACCAGCCGCTGTTGGCCGAGCTGCCAAAGTCAAACTCGAGCCAGGGGCAGAGGAACTCGCCGACCGAGGTCAGGGACACCGAGCCGGTCTGGCAGCACATGCCGCCCTGGGTGTTGGTGTCAAAGACGACGTGCTGCGAGGCGCCGGCGGCAATGGTAAAGGTCAGGGCCTGGTTGCCGCTGAAGAAGCCGTTGATGCCGCCATCGGGGCCAATCTTGTTCCAGACCTGGCACTGCATGGTCTCGCTGGCGGAGTTGACGGCCTTGACGGCGTAAGTGTACTTGTCGGCAATGCTGGACTGGACGAGCTTGACGTTGGAGCCGTAGCCGTCGCAGCCGGTGTTGCCGGCGTAGGCGATCTCGGCGGCGGTGGCGCGCTTCTTGTTCTTGAGCTTCTTGGAGCTGGAGCAGGAGGCAAAGGCCTCGTAGGTGGAGATGCCGCTGCCCGAAGCGCCCGAGGACGAGCCGGTGGACGACGCAGTCGTGGCGGTGGTGGGCGAGGCGGCAGCCGCCGTCGAGGACGTCTTGGTGGTCGCAGCGGGCGACGAGGACGAAGCCGCCTTGGCGACGGTGGACGTCGTGGCGGCGGCGGTCGAGGTGGTGGTCGGGGTGTTGACGACGGCGGCGGCGAGGGTGGGCTTGTGGGCGGCCTTGAAGGGCGAGCCGCCCTGGGTCCAGGAGACGACCTTGCCGTCAATGGTGGCGGTGACGACAACAGCAGAGTCGTCGCGCTTGGCGGCCTGCTGCAGCTTCTCGTGAACGGCGCGGTGCAGGTGGGCGTGGCCCGAGGGGTGAGCCGAGACGCCAACGGCGGCCAGGAGGAGGGCGCTTGTGAAACGCATGTTGTCGTTGGTGATGTTGATGTAGGTTCGTTTGTGTTGTTGTTTGTGTTTGGGGTCTCGATGTAAGGATCGTATTGAGTTGAGTTGTCGTAACAGTCGTGTTCTTTGTTGCAAGAGTGAATGGATCAGTTGTTGCGAGTTGTCGTTGTCGGTATCCAAGTTGACCAGAACTGGGCGATTGATGCTGTCTGTTTGCGATGCAATATACGAATTGTCAAGGAGAGTGGTTTGTCTGGGAAAGAGCTGGCTTTCACACGAGAGCGCGTTGGTGCTGAGCTGGAAACACAAAAAAAGGAGTGTGGGTGTTTGCTGAAGAGCAAGAAAAAGGAATGAATGCTTCGCGATGGAAGAGAAGGTCGGATTTCGAAATCGAAAAGAAATGAAACGCGTGGATTTCCAGAACAGGGGGAAAGGAGAGGGAAGGGAGGACAAGACAGGGCCCGGGGGGTGGGAAAGGAGGTCTTTTAAGGAATGGACGGATAACCGAGTGAAGGCGGGTAACCAAACGGACCAAGAAAAGTACAAAACGAAGAACGGTGAAGGTGAAGGTGTGTAGAAAGGGAAAAGAAAAAGAAAAGGAGGCGAAAGAAAGGAGAGAAAGAAGGCAAAAAGGGCAAAGACCGCAAAGAGGGCAAAGGCAAAGAGGGCAAATAGGGGAGAAGCAGAGGTACAGAGTTGGGAAGGAAGGAGTGGAGGACAGGGTGGAGGACAGGTGGACACAATGTGGGCGCGGGCAGGTGCTGGGGGCCACGCCAGGGGAAAAGGGGGGTACCTGGCTTGGGCTTGGACCTGGCTTGGACCTGGGTTGCGTCTGCCTTTTTCGTACATGTACTTTGTCGTGCCGCGAGATTGCAGGTAATAAGTGGGCCTCGAGATGGCGAGAGGGCAAGAGGGCAAGAGCGACCGAAGAGACTTCAGGCTCCATTCTTTCTTTCCACTCTTTCCGGGCGTTCTGGGCCACTCTCTGGGCAGGCCAGAACAGAGCCAAGGAAAAGGGCCAAGAGCGCCCAGAACGTCTACGATGTAAACGGCGAGCAGCGACTTTTGCGAGGGGAAAATGGCTGGCATGGTGTACAAAGTCGTTTACGAGTACAAACTGAAATACCACAACAAACAACACGCGACTACGAGGACGGCGGGCATGTACACGTAAAGCAGTGGGAGGGAAGGAAAGACTGGCATGTGGTGGGTGGGGGACAACGACAAGACGGCAAGACGACAAGACGGCAAAGTGACCAAGGAGGAAAGAACAAAGGAGAAGACAAAGGGAGGAGGCAGGAAGGAGCGCGAGAGAGAACAACACGCAAAGAAGCTCAACGACGGAAAGAAACGCACTCGAACAAGAAACCTGTGCAAAGTACATAGTACATTGCCCTTTGTCGCGAAGCACTGCAGATGCGCGCTGCAGAGAAGATAGAGGCAAGACAGTACTGAGCATCTGACGGGTCTTGTTTCAAACGTATCTGACGTGTACATGTATGCTGTTGTGCCCTACGAGATGTGGATCGTGGAGACAAAGTGACAAGTGGACAGACCGAGCACGTCGTACATGTCAGTATTGCGAACTTTGTACATCGTACATGTACATGTACTCGTAAGCAGAAGGCGTCGACAGCTGCGCGCGTCCACTGCTGCATGGCCACGTCGTCTTTGTGCAGAGGAAGGCAGACTGCCAGCAACGAAGTGCGCTGTTTTTGTGCTGCTTTGTGTGTGTTCTGTGTGCCGTCCCCAGTTTGTGCCCTGTTTGTGCCCTGTTTGTGCATTGTGTTGTGAAAGCAGGGAAAGAGAGAGCGGCAGGGGAAAATGCAGGAACAGAATAGCGGGCCACACCTTCCAGGGGGTCCAGCCAATGAGAGCGCGCACCGTCCATCCAGAGGCGTCGATTGAAAACAGAAAATAGAGAAGAACGTACCAGCGTGCGGAAGCGGAAAAGGTGGGTCGCATTCAGGGACGAACCAATCATTAACGCGTGTTCGTCCAAAAGGCAAGAGGCGGGTGGGTCCTCTCCCACGCCAAATTGGGGCGACACGGGCGGGGCCATGCAGCGTACGTGTACATGTACTCAGTACACATATTTGCGTGCAAAAGTGCGTGCACACAGCCTGGCTTATGTGTACTCTATACTTACGATGGATGCGCGGAACCGGCCTGTGCCTGAGATGCCTGAGAATACTAAATGCAAAATACAACATAAGACTACAAAATACAAAATACAGCGCCGTCACTGCAGCCTACAGGCGGTGACCGCGACAGGCCGCAACGACTAACCGACTTAGCACGCGAGATGCCCTAACAAAGTGCTCAAACCCTTCCAAACGACGCCATTCCTGCGCCAGCGCAGCGCTACCAGCAAGCCGCTACCGCTATTTGTTAGGGTCTGCTTAAGGGCAACAAGCCACTACCAGAAATGCGCCACAAGTCGCCAAAGCGAACAAAATGAGGCATAACTTATAAGTGAAAGAAAAGAGAAAAAGAACACGATAATTTGGTAAAATTTTGACATTTTACACCGTCGAGAGCGCCGTCTCAGTACGGAGTATGCGTAGAAACAGCGGCTGGGCGGGAGCGGGCGTAGACAGGCCCTTGCGCACTCGAGAGCCTAAACGTGGCACTTTGCCTGCTGTAATGAGGGCATTCGAGACGGCACGCGGCAACAGGCGTCGTACATGTACAGCTCGCTGGTTCGCGCTCTTCTTTCCTTTCTACGGGTGCGGAGGACCGCCTCTTACGATGTACTGCTGTATCATAAGGCATACGCAGTACGATGTGTACGTGTCACCTCCTACTCGAACGGGCAAGTGCTCCGTTGCGCGCTGGCGAAAAGACGGTGGCGCTGCTCACGGAGGCTCGAACGTGGGCCACAGTGCCAGCCGCACTTCAGAAGGAGGAACAGAACATGGAAGTGTGTGCTTTTCCCTCTCGTATGGGTCTCATGGGTCTGGACTCTACGCATAGACCATTGCCAGGCTCCATCTTTCTCTTTCGCGCAAGAGTTCCGTCGTCGTCGACAAGCCAAGAAAGTGGAGCTTTGAAGAGGCCGCGCAATGCTCAAGACGACCACGACGTTGGGGCAGCAATCCAATACATTCGGGCAAGTCATGCGTAAGATACAACCTAGTGCATACATCGTACTGAGTCGTACTTTGTACGTTGCACTATCTTTCCTCTCGAGTCGGACGGCCAGACAGCATGCCATGCTGCGGCTGGCGGCCGTCCACCGTGGCCGAGTCGAGCACTCAAAGATAACACGGGAAAGCGGCTAAGACGTTGTCGACTCGTCCTGTCGACTGCCAGTAGCAGTCGTTTTGTCTCGGAGAGCTTGATGCCTGCATGTTACTCGTCGCTCGGTCGGTACCTGCCGGTGGACGTGGCCGTGGAACAAAACGGCCGTGTCAGTGACAGGTGAGACCTTTCAACATCAGGGACGTACCCATCACACCGCACAACGCCTCAGGACAGGCACAACACATCCCGTCGTTGTCACTTGGTTGTCAAGTCACTTGTCTCTTTTCCCACGACTCGCTTTATCCACTTTGGACGCTTCTTTTGATTCACTTCTTCCTTGTGTCGGTTGAAGATGCCTTTGTCCCAGTAGACCGGGCGTTGTCCGTTGTTCTTGGCTTCTGCTTGTACATGCATTGTGTATTGTTTGTTGTACGTCGTACGCCGTGCATCCTCTTTGTTTTTGTGGATTTTCTGTCCTCTGTCCTTTGTCCAGTGGCTTGCCAATCTTTGTCAATGGTTTTGTTCACTGTCTTTGTCTGCATCCCGGCCCCCTCGACGTGTTTGTTTCTTTGTTTTCTTTAACTTATCAACCCTTCCTTGTCTATTCTTCTCTTCTTTCCCAGCCTCAGCATCATCCTGCATTGGCTGTTGTTTCATGTTGTCGTGTTCCTCGTACAACATGTACTCTGTATGTCGTGTTCTTCCCTTTCGTTAGTCCTTTCAAAGAGAACCAGCCCCATTTTCCAGGGTCCCAGCCCGTCCACACCCAAGCCGCCCGCTGCCGCGCGCCAGCACAAAGAACGCCTTTTCTGACCGTCTCACCACCGGAATCCACTTGCACCCAATGGGCCAAGAGACCAAGAGACCAAGAGATCAAAAGACAAAGAGACAAAGAGACTTAGGAGACTAGAGACTTAGAGACCGACTCATACGCATAGACCAAAAGCCGGCCGCACAGAAAAATCCACACATCCACACTGTCAGTCGCACACCACTGGGACCAGGAGAACAAAGAAACGACAACAGAAAGACGTCGAGCTTGGCCGGCCGGTTCAGGTACAAGACCAGGAACAGAAGGCTGGAGACCCAATGGCATGTTCTGCAACGAGTTAGCCTCACTTAGGTTTGACTGGTTCGACGCTGGTCTGACGCTGGTTTGACGCTGTCGTATTATGTACGCCGTTCTTGGACTTCACCTGCACAACGTCGTTTGGCGACCCGAGGCGACCTTCGAACGGCCGTTTTGGCGTTGGCCGGTTGGCAGGCCCGTCGCAGGTTCTGTTGGCAGCGAATAAAAGAAGACGAAACAATGAAAGGAAAACGAAAGAAAGAAACAGACGTTTTGGCCGTGGTGGCCGTGGTGGCCGTCTCGGCCGTTTCAACTGTTTCGTTTCGTCCAGCAAAGGGACCGACCGACGGCCAGGCGGACGCTTGGCCGCTTCACTCGAACCGCTCTCTTGCTAGCAAAGACTCAACAATTCAAAGTTCAACAGTTCACAATCCACAAATTGGGTGCAGAGCCCATGGTGCCATGGGACACCGCATCGAGTACACCGGCAAGCGACATAATCCGTGAGGGCTTGTCTGTCTCCTTCGGCTGTCTTTTTTTTCTTTTTCTTTTCCTTTTCTTTTCTTTTTCTTTTCTTTTTCTTTTTCTTTTCGTCTTGCATCGTTTGTATCGTCTGCATCCTTTTTCCGTCCTATCCCATTCGTCTATTTGCCTTTCTGGCTTGTCTCGTTACGTACGAGTTAGCATATGGATTCGCTCGGTGGCTGCATCCGCCCATGCATACTATATAACGCCTCGATGCAGGCATATCCTTGGCGTTTTGTTTGTCCGTTTTGTCCGTCTTCTTGTCTTTTGTGTCTTATTGTCTCGCACTCCTCGCATCCAGCGCCATTGCAAGCATCACGTTCTCGTCAGGTTCCCATCGGGAGGCAAAAAGTCTTCCATCTTGGGCTTAGCTGCATGCACGCTCTTTGCGCCAGAAACGCCAGAACCTGAGCCAGAGCAAAAAAAAAAAAAAAAAAAAAAAAGTCCACATGGCGAAGAAACAGGTCGTCCGCCCGTTCTCGCCACCGAGGTCCCGCACCAACCGCACCCAACTCTGCCAGCCAGCCAGCCTCCGGGACTATGATTGTACATGTACCTTGAGGCCCCGCTCTCTTTTCTGACTTCTGCCTCCGACCGCCAAAAATGGGAACGGTCACGGTCGGAACTGTGGATCAAGGTGCTGGTTCCGTTCGTCGACATGCCGTGCAAGTCACACAGCTTTTTTTTTTTTACGACAACCAACTGCATGCACTGTAACAAGGATTGTTTCCCATGCTGGCATTTCGGAATTTTCATCTTCCACCTGTGCGTACTGAGTCCATGTACATGTACCTGAGTTGCCTGCTTTGCTCGTTTTGCTTTGCTCGTTTTGCTTTGCTCGTTTTGCTTTGCTCCCCGAACATTCTTCCGAGACAAAGTTTGCCTGCCGTACGTCGTACATGAACATCGAACACTCAAGCTTCTGCTGTGCTCTATGTCTTTGTCCTGAGCTGGTTCCAACCTGCAGATCGTGTCCAACTCTCCACTTACACGGCATTGTGTACGAGGACAGGCACAACTTGCAACCCCTCTTCTTGAGTGCCGTACCTTTCACCACTTGGTCTCCATCAAAGTCTCCCATTTTGTATTTTGTTTGTCTCCTCCCCCTCCTCTTTCTGCTTTCTCCTCAGAACCCCTCCTGTTTCCCGCCTTCTTGGGACGCGCCCGGCCATCTTTCAGTCTTTTTTTTCTCTCCTTCTCCTTCTTGGACTCTCCTCCCCTCGCCGTGCCGCAGCAGAGTGGAGAGCGTCCATGCCCTTGCCCGTCAGAGGCGACCCTCTCTCTCTCTCTCTCTCAAGCCTCCCAGAGCGGAGTCCCACGAGACGGAAACGGAAGAGCCCCACGAGCCACCGTCATTGTGTTGTCTCCGACCACGACCGAGAATGTAACCTGTCCCTTGGCCCGCCGCCTCACGATGCAGCTAAACTAGTTTTTTGTTCTTCCTTTGTAACCGTCTTCTTTTTTTTAAAAAAAAAAAAAAAGAAAAAGAGTTTTCTCGATCCTGTGCTCTCACTTGCTGTCCGCTTGGTGTGTGTGGGTGTTGACGATGCACGTCGACCCAGTTCTTTTGTAAAGCCGCAAACGAAAGAGGCTTTTTTTTTTTCTGTTTGGCTGGGGACAAACTACTTTGTACAAATACAGATACAAATACAGATACAGTGCAGCGCAAACGGGCAGAGAATGCGCCGTACTGTGTGCGCGACGCCGTCTCGTTGGTGGACGCTGTTGTCGCACGAACCGTGAACACGTTCTGGCCATACGAGTCCATGTACATGTACTGTACTCGGTGGTCTCGCGGGGACGGTGCACGGTTGCCGTCCGCAGGAGCCGTCCAAGGTGTATTTGTATGTAAGACGACTTGGCCTGTGGGAGCATGTCCATGTGCAGTCCCGTCCATCCCACCCCATTCTTGGCCCGTGGTACCTTGCCGTCCTGCAGGTCCGGCCGTAGGACCTGCATATCCTCGCAGGAGCGCACAGGCAAGAGGCAAAAGACTTTGAGAAGAAGACTTGCGAAGAAAACAACTCAACGCAAAAAAAAAAAAAAAAAAAAAAAAAAATGAAAATAGAAAGAAACTAAAAAAACTCTGCAGGTCGGATGCCTTGGGCGAAGATGCAGCCCTCGGTCCCGTGGTCCTCGACATGGCGACGTATTCGTTTGCAGCCTTCAAACTGAACATGTAACTGACACCTTGCACTCCCCTGGACCTGTGATCTGTGATCTGTGATGTACTGCGTATTTCTACATACGGTATTTCAAGCAGTTCTACAATCATGCTCACGCCCAGACGCAATCTTTTGCTCCGACGCCGTCGACAAACGGTCCCCCGTAGTCTCTCTGAAAAGTCGTGAGCCGAACCAAAGGACGGAAGGACGGCAGACCCCATCAACAGGCGGCTTGCACTAGTCACTATCGAAAAAAAGAAGAAGAAAAAAGAATGGAGGGACAAACATAAACTACCCAGCCCCGGCCCGAAAGACAGGGTCCCCGACCACTTTGTCGTTTGAACGGCGCCGGTTTCGGGGGGCGAAGCAGGAAAAAAACGTGGCCAGAAGAAAGTGAGATGCAAAAAATAAGGCCAAACTGGACGACGCGGCATTGCCACGTAGACCAACGGTATGGAAGGGAGGCAAACCCGACTGAAGACTAAAAGAGCCGGGAAAGCTGTCAACGGTTTGAAAGAAGAGGGAGAGGAGAAGGGCCTGACTGCTTGAACTACGTATTTGTATGCCCCCGTCCTACTGCCGTGCCGGCAAAACGGGTGACGACGGGACAAAAACTTCGACTGGGAAAGAAAAAAAAGAAAAAAAAAAAAAAAAAAGAGAAAAAAAAAACCGCCGGCGGGAGGCAAAAGAAGGTTGCTAAACAGCGGGAGAAGGTCACCAACAGGGATTAGCCTAGCCACTTCCAGCACAGCTGAACTCGACTGTGAACACCCAAAACGGGCAAAATGGAACTTGCCGTGAGAATGAGAATGACTCTTGAGAAGAAAAGAGAGGGAAAGGAAAAAAAGAAGAAGAAGTGAAAACGTTCTTCTACCGAGGGGCAAAGTCATGAAAATGTGCAAAGAAGAAAAAAGAACAAAAAGCAAGGTGAACCGAATTTGGGATAATTTGATCCAAAAAGACAATCGTCTTATTGACACGTGAAAGCAAAGTGGACGACGTGTCAGTCACGGAAAAGACTCTGAGGTGAGAAAGAGAATGGCATGATGTGATGCAAAGACAGGGAAGAAGAAATGACTTGGTAAATAAAAAAATAGAAAAAAAAGTAAGAACAGACGAGAGAAAAACACACCCCTCAGTGTAAGTCCAAAAAAACGATCCAGGCAGGGATCGAACCTGCAATCTCTTGGTTCGTAGCCAAGCGCCTTGCCATTTGGCCACTGGACCCGTTTCGATTGGTGAATACAGTAGTTTTCCAGTATATGAAAGGAGCGATGACCGAGGTGTACAAAGAACGGCTTGTAACGCGACGACAGCTGTCCGACGATGTTGACGCTGTTTGAACAAGCCGTCTCTCTTCTTTGTCTTCAACGTATGAATCATATCTACAGTTTGTGAGAATGTTCTGAACATATAAATTTGTGCTGACATCTACAAAGCAAGACGAAGATCATGAAAAAGGCTGCAAATAGAAGCAAAATATATATGCCACATTTTTGAAACAGTCGGTGATCTTCAAAAATCTCAAAACAAGCATCCGAATGCAAGAAACGGCAATCCAGCACGCCAGCCACCCCCTCTTCAAATGGCATGCCCCTCGATCTGCAAGACGGCCTGCAGGTGCTCAAACGAGAGCGTCTGCCCGCGTTGGAAGGCCAGCAGATGGCTCGTCTTGACGAAATTCTTAATCTGGCGGCCATTGAGGTCGAGCTCGGCAAGGCGCGCCATGTCGTCGGCGGTGACGTTGTGCACCTTTGGCCTCGACTTTGCTTTTGACCTGACCTTGCCGGTTTTGTCCCTCGTCTCCGTCTCCGCCTCCGCCTCCGTCTCCGTCTCCGTTGGATGGGCCTCCGCGCCATGCTCCATCTTGCCATTCTCGCCCAAGAAGCCGGCCCAGACCTGGCGGCGCGCGGCCGCGTCCAGCCGCGGGTAGGCCAGGCTGATGTGGATGCGCGAGTGAAAGGCCTCGTCAATCTGGTCGACGCGGTTGGTGGTCAGAAAGAGAATGCCCTCGTAGTATTCGAGGGTGCGCAAGAAGATGGACACGATGCGGTTGCGGTCGAGGTCGGCGGCCGTGCGGGCTTCCAGAAAGACATCGCACTCGTCCAGGAGCAGGACGGCGTTCCACTTGGCGACCATGTCGAGCACGCGGCCCAGGGTGTACTCGACGTCGTGGGCGGTCATGCCCAGGTCGCCGCCGCTCATGACGAAGAGGGGCACGCGCATGCTCTCGGCCACGGACTCGGCCGTCAGCGTCTTGCCGATGCCGGGCCCGCCGGACAGCAGCAGGATGATGCCCTTGCCCTTGCCGGCAATGACGTCGTCAAACTTGTGCTTGTTCTGGCTCTGGATCTGGCTCTGCGTGAACGCCAGCACGAGCTGCTTGTGCCCGGCGGGCAGCACGAGCCGGTCAAAGGCCTGCTCGTTGAACGTGATGGGGCGGACGCGGTCCACGTAGAATTCGAGCCACTTTTTGGTGCGCAGGCAGTACCCCTTGACCATGGGCGAGGCCAGCAGCAGCTGGTCGTCGGTGAGGGCGGCCGCCTGGCCACGGGCACGGGCCGCCTCGCTCGCCTCTTCGTTGTCGTCGTCCTCGTCGTTGTCGTTGTTGTCGTCGCCCCCTCGTTCCCCGCCACACCCGCAACACCTTGCTTCTGAAACCGGAGCATGGCCTCGCCGTCGCTGCCGCCGCCGTAATCGTACAGGACGCGGCCGTTGATGATGCGCATGCGCAGCGGCTGGCCGTCACCGCCGCCGCCGCCGCCAGCATCGCCAAACTCGTCCTCGGCCGTCTCGACCTGCGCTGGGCGGACCGTGTGGCTGGTCTTGGTCAGGTGGGCGAGCGCCGTGGTGGTGGCGGCGTCGGCGTTGAAGCGGGCGTGGGCCTGCGCGTCGACGACAATGCGGCTGTCAATGGCGATGCGCGCCGGGCCGTTCTCCTTCTGCTCAATGGCGGTGCCCTTGTAGGCCATGTAGTGCCAGCCGGCCAGGGCGGCAAAGCGCCGGCCGCGCGCGTGCAAGGCGGCCCGCAGCGACGCCGGGTCCGGGTGGTGGTCGAGCGGGCACGCCTCGAGGGTGGCCATGGGGACGGTGCCGGCAAAGGGCAGCACGTAGACGTGGGCGGTGTCGTAGCCGAAGCGGAACCCGTCGTACTCGAGCCGCTCGGCGACCAGCTCAAAGCAAGGGCCCAGCCGCGGGTGCTTGATGTACTGGCCCTGCGGAGGCGGTTGGCCACGGGCTGGCCGTAGCGGCTGGTGACCACGGTGCATCCCGGGTGGAACACGGTCCAGACGTGCTCGTAGGCGACCACGCCCTGGGCCTTGTAGTCGGCGGCGGCGCGGATGGTGTCTCGGAGCTCGGCGTGCAGCAGGTCGTACAGCAGACGGACGTGTGCGCGGGTGGCCTCGTCGTAGTTTGGGGCGTCTGCCGGGGTGTCCGCCGAGTTGTCCGCCGGGTTGTCCGCCGGGCTGTCCGCCGGGCTGTCCGCCAGGACCGCCGTGAGCCGGTCCCAGCGGTGGACAAAGGGCTGAAAGGGCGCCGAAAACACCAGGCGCTGCAGGCCCGGCGTGACGCCCGGGTAGTCGTCGAGCACGGTGCGGAGCACGTTCTTGAGGAGCGGGCTCTGGATGACAATGGAGTCGATCTCGAGCGACTTGCGCGCGTCGTAGCTCTTCTTGTTGCGGACGAGAATGGCAAACGGTTCGGTGGCCTCGTTCTCGGCGGCTTCTTCCAGGTCCTTGGGGTAGGTGTCGGTCCAGGTGAAGCGGTTCTGCTTGTCCCATTTCTGGTAGAGGTCCTTGCGCGCGCACGCCATGCCGACGGCGGTCTTGTTCGCGTCGGTGACAGAAGGCGCCGTCGCCATTGTATCGAGACGATGTGTCGTCAAAGACGGTCAAAGACGGTCAATGTTGTTGTATGCGTTGGTGGTGTCGACCTCGTGATGTCGTGTGAAGTCGGAATGTCGGAATGTCTTGATGAAGGAGATGGGACGAGACGAGAAGCTGTTTGGGCCTCGTGCGGGCCTCCATCTTGTCTTATACCCAAGCTCTCGACAGCCTTCGTCTTCATCTAGGCATCTGTCTCTCATCTTCATCTAGGCATCTGCCCCTGCCAAGGCTTCCACAGATCAGGCTTCCACAGAGCAGGCTAGAGAGAGAGAGAGAGAGAGAGAGAGAGAGAGAGAGAGAGAGAGAGAGAGAGAGAGAGAGCCATCATGTTCGCAACGCTGTGGGTGGCTTCGAGCTCCGCTTGACTCATCGGACGTGGGAGAGAACTGGTGGGCCTGTCAGTCGATCCAGGACGACGTGGAGGCTGCCGAGGCTGCCTGCCAATGCCAATACGATGTAGAGCCGCGCGAGGCAAGGCACGATGCAAGGCACGATGCAAGATGAAAGTGCAGTCCGTACGACGTACTCCGAGTCGTATTGGTCCAGATGCTCGACGCCGATGGGGCAGGACGCCGTCTGCCCGGGCTTGCCCCCACTGCGTCGGTCGTGCTCGCTGTATTACAGCTGCTCGCTGGGATTACAGTGGATTACAGTGGATCTTCGGCCGTCTCCCATGCTCGAGTTGACGCCCTAGCTTGTCCAAGCCGACTTGGCGCCAGTCAACAAGGCGGATTTCAAGAGGATGTTCAAGGCAAACTCCGCATCGTGGGCCCGTGAATGACAGGAGAAGAAACCAAGAGAAATCGTTCACGTTGGCTGTGATTGTGGAACAATACGGAGTACGGATGGTTGTGCAGTCGCATCGCAATGTGATCCAGAACGAGGGTTGGAAGCGTGTCCAATTTCTTTTCTTTTCTTTTTTCCTCTTCTTCTCTTCTTCTTCGTTAGTTTCTCTCCGAAGATGCATGTGGACGCAGTTATATCGTAAGTGAGATCGAACAAAACCAGAAAAAAAGGAGACGCCCGGAGCGAGCCTTACGCTCCTTGTCCATCTCTGAATTGAACTGATTCCACATCTTTTTCTTAAAAGGAGCCATCTCCGTTACACGATTTGGTAAATCGCACTCAACACGTCGTCGTCAGCGCCCCCGTCGTCCGCAGCGTGTCCGTCCTCGGTCGGCTCGTGCCCATCGCGAACCAGGTTTGCATCCAGCCAGGACAAGGACAAGGCCATTGGCCCACCGGTCGTTGTCGGCGCACCGGCTGTCCCGCCGCCCCGTCTCCCCGTGGCCATCGCCCGGAACCACGGCTCCCTGTTGTCTGGGAGGGGCGGCGGCAGTCCGCCTGCCGTGGCGATGCCGTCCAGCCATGCCGCGATGCGCTGTCGTGTACGTGGCCGTCGTTGCATGGCCTGCTCTGTCCACGTCTGTAGATTGTGGGCGGTCAGCGGACGGGACACCGCCGTCGACACCGCCGTCGACACCGCCGCCGACACCGGCGTCTGCCGACAATGGGGACACGTGCCGCGCACAAACGTCGTTACGCGTGCGTCGTCGGGCCCACTGGTGTACTTGGCGCACTGGCCGGCTGGGTCGAAGCGGCCTTGGTGGCAGACGAGATAGACGTGCCTGTCCTGGCGAGGCACGTCAGGGGCGGTCAGGAGGCAGCCGCAGAGGGCGTAGCGGTAGTGGTAGAAGAAAGTGCACATTGTAAACCATGGAGGTGGGAATCGTGTAGGTGGAAATATTGGAGGTGTAAATATTGGAGGTGGGTGTTTGATTGTTGGTGGCCGAGACGAGACGTCGGTTGGTCCTCTTGAGAATAGATGCGAATTGGTATGAAAAGAAGCTTTTAAATGATTCCACCCGCCAATGTATTCTCTCAATGTATCTTTCCCCATTTCTTCATTTCTTCACAGTAGAACGGGCACGCTTGACGAAAGAGAGGCTGTCAGTGGTTGACGGCTGTGCAATGTTGTCACAGTGATTGATGCCAATGACGAGGCTGTCATCGTCTGTGAGAAGGTGAGCAACGTGGCTCGTCACGACTCTGGACACTCAATCGAAGAGAGAGAGATATGAAAAAGAAAGATGGAAAGAAAGATGAAAAGAAAGATGAAAAGAAAGATGAAAAGAAAGATGAAAAGAAAGATGAAAAGAAAGATGAAAAGAAAGATGAAAAGAAAGATGAAAAGAAAGATGAAAAGAAAGATGAAAAGAAAGATAAAAAGAAAAGGACTTTGTTTTCCTTGATCTGTTCTTCTTTGTATCTTGACGAAACAAAATGTATTCTTGTTCTTTTCATTCCTTTTCATCTCAAGCAAACAAGGGAGATGCACCTAGAGTCGGACATACCGAGCGCTCACCTCCATGTGAAACTTGCAAAGAACTTTCTGTTATCAAGTTCTTCCTTTGTCTCCCTCAATCTCCCATTTGTCTCCGTGTCCATCCACAGCCTCTCCCACCAAGTTGACGCCCATTATGAATCATTCTGACGCACCAACGATCTGCAGCGTATCCAGTGTCTTGCGTCGGTAGCGGGCGCCTAGTGCTAGAGTTGGAGCTGTCAAGTCGACTTCAAGCAGACGAGCTACGTCAAGCTTCACCAAGTCAGTATAAAAGAACGTCCCTCGTCCATGGACAGCACGGACAGCAGGGTGGAACGACAACAGCAACTCCTCACTTTTTCCGTCGACTTGGTCTCGACGTTGTGACTTTGTTCCCCCGACTTCGTCTCGACTCGCCGACTACACCTCCACGCCCATCATGGCCGCCGCCCCGACCCATGCCGCCCCGACACATGCCGCCGAGGCCAGCAGCCCTGCCACGGTCCGAAAGCTGGTGCGCCTCGCCCCCGAAGCGGCCGCCCACATGGACATTGGCGTCTTTGGCCAGCAGGCGGAGATGCAGATCTACACGCAGATTTCGTACCTCTTTGACAGGACAAGCGATCGCGATCGCGACCGCGACCGCGACCGCGAGGCCGTGGTCGCCACGTTGGACAAGGGCCTCGCCCGCCTGGTCGCGGCCTTCCCGTGGCTCGGCGGACACGTGGCGGTGGCACCCCAGGACAACAACCGGCAGCACTTGCACTTTGCCCCGCTGGCCGGTGGACCGCCCAAGCTGGTCGTCCGGGACGTGCCCAACGACGTGCTGACGTATGCGGCGCTGCGCGCTTCGGGGCACGCCATCCGCCTCTTCGACGAATCGGTCGTGGCGCCCCGCCGCACCCTGCCGTCGGCCGACGAGCCGGCCGACATGCCGGTGCTCTGGGTGCAGGCCACGTTCCTCGTGACGGATGGGTCCTCACCGTGGTGGGCCACCACGCCGCCATGGACATGGTGGGCCAGACGGCCGTGATTACGTGGCTGGCCAAAGCCTGCCGGGGCGACGCTGCGTTTACCGAGGCGGAGCTCGCGGTGGGCAACGGCGACCGCGCAGGTGCCGTCGACCTCTTGGAGGATGTGGCGGACCCATTTGCCCTGATTCCGGAGCAGGTATTACCGGCGGCGACCCCGACAGCGACGGCGGCGGCCCCAGCAGCGACGGCGAAGCCAGACACGGCCGTCTGGTCCAACTTCAACGTGAGCCAGGCCGCCCTCCACGCCCTCAAGGACGAGGCCACAGCGACCCTGCCTGCGGAGGGCCGTGGCCCCCAGGGCCCCCAAGTCCCCTTTGTGTCGACCAACGACGCCTGACGGCCTTTCTCTGGCAGTCCGTCGTGCGCGCGCGCAAGGGACGCCTTGCGCCGTCCACGCCGTCCACGCTGGCCCGCGCCGTGGACGTCCGCCGCCCCATGGGCCTGCCCCCAACTACCCCGGCCTCCTCCAGAAACATGACCCTCCACACCCACCCCGTGTCCTGGGTCTGCGATGCGACCCTCGGCGACGCTGCTGCCCAGCTCCGCGCCGCCCTTCTGCAGCCCGACCGTCTGCGGACGCGACGCGTGCCCTGGCCACCTGTCTCGTCCAGCACCGGACTCGGATTCGGACCCGGGCCGCCGCCCTGTCGTTTGTGGGGCCTGTCGACCCGGCCGCCGGCGGTCTGATGCTGAGCTCCTGGACGACGGCGCCCGGCATCGCCCACCGATTTTGGCCTGGGCGGGCCGCGGCCCGTGGCCGTGCGTCGACCCGGCTTCACGCCCGTCGAGAGCCTGGCGTACCTGATGCCGCCGAACGGCGACGGCACGGTGGCGGTCAGTCTCTGTGTGCGCGCGGCCGATCTGGCGCGGCTCACGGCGGACCCGGCATTCACCCGGTACGCGCAGTACGTTGGTTGATGCGAAGGACGACGAGAGCGACAAAAAAGAAAAGCAGATGGAATGGGCGCACGTGGCCCAGCGCAGCCTTGTCCATCGGACGATTCTTCCCCCGCAGACGTGAGACTTGAACAGGGCGACACACATTGTCATCGTATGCTCGTATGCTCGTATGCTCGTCCGACTGCACCTTGTTCTTCTTGTTTGTTTGCTTCTTCTTTTTTGCTCGAATGGGGCCACGGCAATTTAGATGTGGCCCACAGAGGTCACAGCGTCGCAGTGTCAACGTCGGAAAACACTGAGGAGACCCCCCGATGTTCTGTGACATTGGAAACACGACCCTCGACCAACATGAAACGCCTTAGAATGGCAGAAATGGGCCGACAGGGAATCTACCGAGTACGCGGCAATCAACTTAACGATAACGCAAGCCAAGTTGCTGTCGTTTCTCTTCTTCCTTTTTTTTGACCTTCAATTCTCTTCCTCTTCTTGTTCTTTTCCTTTTCATCGATTTGTTTCTTTCGTCTTGTAGCGTTGATCGTTGATCGTTGATCGTTTGTCGTTCTCATTCTTCTTTTGTTCGTTTTCGTCCACTTTGCTTCTTTTCGACAGTTGATCTGTCTGTTCTGTCGACTTGCTCTGACGCTTCCGCTTCTGTCTTTTTCGTTTCCATACAACCACCTGCACAATGTCCGACTCGTCTTACAGCCCCGTCAACAGCGACGGGCCCGCAAGCCTGAACCGCCCGCCACGTTCGTCGAGACACAATGCCGACCGCGCCGACCGCAGCGACCACAGCAACCGCAGCAAACCGCTCCTCGCGCAGCGACCACACCCGCCGCAGCGGCGGAGGGCTCCGACACCGAAAGTCGACGATGCCCTCGTCAGCGACGACGAGAAGAAGTGGGAGACCATTGCGCTCGAGAGGGGGCTGGCGAGACGACGACCGTCCAGCGTCGCACGCATCGTCGGCACGGTCCGCCGCCACCGCTGGATGCTGGATACGGGGCTGTTGGTCGTGATCCTCGGGCTCGTGTGCTGCTGCAGCTCGAGGTGCGGCAGCGGCCGCGGCCGGCCAAGTGGCAGGTCGGGGGGGACTTTCAGGCCCAGGGGCCGATCTGTACGTGAACCCGAGACTGCCCGGGAGGCCACTCAAGAGACCGGCGAGAGCCGGTCAAAGACGTTGGCACGGGTCTACGTCGACGCTGACAAAACGCCGACGATCCTTTCTGCTACGCATGCTAACACGCGACACGCGCCGCAGTCTCGACCAAAGTCGTCAAGTGGGACGCCGACGAGGCCTTTGTTCCCGCCCCAGGACGCCGATTTCGCCAGCAACACGACACTGGCGACATTGGAACACGCTCATGCCGCAGGGCGCCGGGTGGAAGGGCGCGAGTCGGCGACGACGTTTTTTACCACGACCATGAACGCACCAGCTGCATTGCATTGTACGTACCGCCGCCGCGCCCGGCCACGCAGCGAAGGTGTTTTGCTGCCAAAGGCGTCCGAGAGTCGGTGTTGACGTCGACGACAACGTTGGCATAGTTGTCTTTCTGTCAACGTCAACGTCAACGTCAACGTCGAGGACAGCTGACATATGGCCCACCCGCCCATTTCACCCCCCACCTCCTACGTTTGACGCTGGCTAACCCGCGATTTGTTGCTTGGCGACCCGGCAGCTGATGATGGGCCGCATCTACACGGCGCTCCGGATGAACGCGATGCCGTCCCCGACCTGCCCGCCGACTACCACTCGCACTACCTGCACTGCCAATCGACTATCTGCGGCAGGCCACCATGTGCGCGGGCGATGTGGCGGTCGAAGCGCACGAGCCGACGGACGCGTCGGACAACGGGGCGTTGGATGGGGGCTGGAGTGGACATCATGGTACGTTATTCGAGCGAAAGTGGGCGGGCAGCGAAGCTGCGAGCCGTGGAGCGAATGCGAGGACAAGAACAGACAAGAACAGACAAGAACAAAACGAGAGAGTCGCCGCGGCAGCGGCAGCGGCAGCGGCTGCGACTGTATCGCACGTCGTTGCTGTCGCCAGACAGTTGCTACGAGCAATCGCAGCAATCGCAGCAATCGCAGCAATCTCTCGGTGTCTCTTTGTTGCGAAGCAGCATGGATGCCCGTTCTCTTCCTCCTCCACTGTCTCTGTATCCCTCTGTCGTTTCTGATCCTTGACCTCACCACTCTTCTCTTCCAGTTTGCAAAGACTACAGCCAAGTCAAGAGCTATCCTCGAAGGTGAGTTCTGGCGGCCCTCTTACAGTATCTCACAGTATCTCCCTGTATCTTACTGCTGTAATTCTGTTGTATTCTGTGTCTCTACTGGACTGGCTTTCAATACGCATAGGCCAAATCCGGGACGGCGTCGGGACCGTCCTGCCGATTTGACGATTAAGAGAGGATGGGGGGAAAGCAGTCGTCTGAGCGTGTTCTTGAGCAGCGGTTTTTTGGAGATTTTTATCATTCGATGTCATATTTTTTCTTTTCTCTCTTCTCTCTTGTATATATGGGCCGCATAGAATCGCATCACAGGCTGATTTACAAAAGGACTCAAACTGCGTCTGTTGCTGCTCGATCTGGACCAGGTTGAGCCATGCCGAGACGTGCCGTTGACCTATTGCAAGAGTTGGACCTCTCGATGATTTCTTCCGACAGGGTTGTAATCGTGGAAGCGTGTGAGAATTGTTGGGATGAAGAGAAAGATGGAAGAAAAGAAGCTACTCGTACTACTCCGTACAAGTGGTGACACTTGCCTGGAATAGGCAGTTGGCTACGGTCCGCTCATATGCTTAAGTAGTAGTTCTTACATAGCCCACCCGTTGTCAACCCACTGTAAACGACTGCAACTCGCACTCGGATGATGATTCTGGTGCTTCTTTGACTCTTTGGTGGCGGCCAAGCCCCACGCCACCCGCTAGAAGCGTTCTTTTACGTGCGCTGTCCGGCGAGACCCAGGCCGGCTGCAAAAAGGATAGCAAGAGACGCCGTTTCTCTGGACCGCCCCAAAGCACGACGACACACGACGGACAATCATCTCTGACGTTCCCTCCTGACATCGACGTACGTGCCCTCGACCCTCAGAGTTTAAGATGTAAAGTGGGCGACTGCCGGCTCGACTCGACTCTTGGACAGCAGCTCTCAAGTCATCCACCATCACTCACCACCATCACTCACCACCATTACTCACCACCGTCACTCCACTCATCACACTACGACAGCCTCGTTGCTACGCATCCGTACAATGGCCCTCACCATGCGCACCGGCACGGCCGACGACATTGACCGCATGGTCGAGATTTACTTGTCGGCGTTTGCCGACAATGCCATCCAGCACCGCGTGTTTCCCGCGAGCTCGCCGCAAGTGAGGCCCTTTTGGCGCCAGATGTTTGCCAACGACGTCAAGGCGGACGGGGTGCACGTCCGCGTCATGGAGCAACCGGCATTGGCGAGCGCGAGCGGCAGCGAGGACCCCAAAAAGGAGCTTGTGGCCTTTGCCATCTGGAACGCCCCCCGCCCACCCACCGACCCGGTCCCCGCCATGCCGCCCCGCGCGGCCTGGCCGTCCGACGGCGACCAGGACGCCGCCGTCGCCTTCTTCCACGACTGGAGCAGCAGCACACGCGCCTCATGGCGCACCCGACGGCGCCCGGCCAGCAGCAGGCCGCACTGGTACTTGGCGCTGATTGCGACCCACCGCGACCACCAGGGCCAAGGCGCCGCGGGGGCCCTGCTGCGCTGGGGCGAGCGGCAGGCGGACGCGCAAGGGGTGCCGTGCTACCTGGACGCGACGCCGACGGGCGGCCCGTGTACACGTCCCGGGGCACGGGTTTCCGCGAGGTCGAGACGCGGACGTACTTTGGCGGCGTGTATGAGCATGTGTTTATGATTCGGGATCCCAGGACCCAGGAGCCGGCGGAGTAGGTCGAGCAGGCGGAGGACAGAAGACCCAACCAAGAGCCAGGTGGAAAGGCGAAGGGTTTAGAAGACAAAAAAGAACGGTGGTGGAATGTAGACGATGATCGCTTCAACGCTGACAGTGACTTGGGTCAAGTGTGTTGAGTGGTGATGGATGTGACGTTCTTCGATACTCGAGTACTTGGCCTCATACTCCGTTGCTCCTGCCACTCACTGCCACCGATCGGATGACGCCTGTGCTACCCCACTTTCTGGGAAGGAACGACAGACCAGCAACACAAGCGACCCCAACTGGAAAACATGCTGGACAGAGAGCGCTGATTGGCTGCTTGGCTGCTTCGCTGCTTCCTCGTCGACAACAGCTCTCCTCCGCTGCACACGGTTCGACCGATTGCGCCTTCCGGTCTGGCGGGCCAACCAGCTGACGGTGAGCAGCTGTGAGAAATCAGGGAAGCCGCGTTGTCTGACAGAGAGTCGTTCTTTCTTTTTTCTCTCTTTGTTCTTTCCTCGTTCGTCTTTATCTTTTCAGCTTTGCACCCCTTTTTATTGTCCTCTTCTTTCTGTCCTCTTTTTCTGTCCTTTCTTATTGTCCTCTTTTTCTGTCCTCTTCTTATTGTCCTCGCTTCGCTCACACTTCACCCACGACACGCAATACGACAACATGAGTTAGATCACATCCCTTTGCACACACCGCAATGCACGATGCTGTCCTCCAACAAGGCGGCCGCGCTGGTCGACCGACGATCCTTGGATGGCCAAGACGCTTTCGCCCTGGCGTCGGATGTCGACAGCGATAGTGATGCCGCCGTCGACAACAACAACGACGGCGACGGCGACGGCGACGACGACCATGCCGTGCCCAGTGAGCGACAGGGTCTGGTGGGCCGGCCGTCGCATGCCGACCTCGTCGCCGCCGACCTCCGGACCGCCGACGGGGACGCCGCGACAAGCCCCGCGAACCGGACCTGACCATCCGCCAGGCCATTCGCGTCTACCGCAAGGCCATCCTCTGGTGTCTCGTCACCTCCGCCTGCGTCATCATGGAGGGCTACGATATGATTCTGTGCGTTTTGATTCCATTGTCCCTTTTTTTTTGTGTCCTCGCTGCGCTCGCTTTCTTTCATGTCCTCGCTGCGCTCGCTTTCTGTTGTGTCCTCGCTTCGCTCGTTGCCTCGTATCTCATATGTGATACACTCACTCACTCGCTTTCTCGTGCGTTCCCAGTATTGGCAACTTCTTCGCATACCCCACCTTCGCCGCCAAATACGGACAGTTTGTCGACGACAACGGCCAGCACCAGCTCTCCGCCGCCTGGCAGGCCGCCCTCGCCAACGCCGCGCCCGTCGGCTGCTTCCTGGGCACCGCTCTCAACGGCTACCTCGTCGCCCGCTACGGCCAGAAACGCGTCCTTCTTGCCGCCCTCGCGACTCTGTCTGCCTTCATTTTTATGACCTTTTTTGCCCCACCATCACTGTGCTCCTGGTGGGAGAGTTCCTGTGTGGCCTTCCCTGGGGCATCTTTGCAAGTTCCGCCCCCGCCTACGCGTCCGAACTGCTGCCCACCGCCCTCCGCAGCTACCTCACCTCCTGGACCAACATGTGCTTTATCCTGGGCCAGCTTATCGCTGCTGGTGTGCTGGCCGCACTGGTCGACAACCGGACCGACGAGTGGCGTTCCGCATTCCCTTTGCGCTGCAGTGGCTGTGGCCCATCCTGATTTTTCCCGTGCTGTGCTTTGCGCCCGAGTCGCCCTGGCATTTGGTCCGCACAGGACGGCGGGCGGCTGCGCGCCGAGCCCTGACAAGGCTGCAGACGGCGTCGGCGCCGGGCGCCGACATTGACGCCACGCTGGCCACCATCGAACGGACCAACGCCATGGAGGTGGAGGCACTTAAGCGTGACGTCACTATTACCATCACCATCACCACCACCACCACGGGCGCGGGCACAGGCACGTCGGCGGCCGCCGATGGTCGTTCTGAGGCGACGACGTACTGGGACTGTTTCCGGGGACCGAACGCCGCCGTACCGAGATTGCGTGCATGGCCTTTGCCGCGCAAGTGCTGGCGGGTGCTCCCTTTGCGTACAACTCGACCTACTTCTTCCAGCAGGTCGGCCTCGCCACGCACACGACGTTAACCTGCTCAACACGGGCGGCACGCTGCTGGCGCTGGTGGGCACGGTGGTCAACTGGGTCGTGTTGATTGCCGCGCTACGGCCGCCGCACCATCTTTCTGGGCGGCATGGCCACGATGGCCTTGCTGTTGACCGTGGTGGGCGCGCTGGGCGTCGTGGCGCACGGCAACGACGACAAGACGACGCCCCGCGGTATCGGTCTTGTGCAAGCGGCGCTGACCCTGGCCTGGACCTTTGTCTTTCAGCTGTCCGTCGGGCAGCTCGGGTGGGCCCTGCCGGCCGAAGTGGGCTCGACACGTTTGCGGCAACGCACCGTCTGTCTCGCCCGCAACGCCTACTACGCCGCCTCCATCGCCGCCAACATAGCCCAGCCGTATCTGCTCAATCCGGGCGCCCTCCACCTCAAAGGGACCGTCGGCTTTGTCTGGGCCGTCTTGGCGGCCGGCGTCTGGCTGTGGGCGCTGCTGCGGCTGCCCGAGACCAAGGGCCGCTCGTATGCCGCGTTGGACTGGCTGTTTTGCCCAGCGGACGCCCACGCGGCAGTTTGCGACGGCCCCGGTTCCCAAGGCGGTTGCAGGAGGTGGTGCCAGCCACAGCGCAAGTTATGGGTTTTGTCTACGCTGACGCCACCGCTGACGACACGGCCGACAATCACGAGATGGAGCGGCTGGTGAGGGACGAGTGACCTCGCACCTGTACGCACCTGTACGCACCTACACACTGTATTTTGGCATGGCGTTTGGATATGGCTTATATGTTCTTGGGTCATGCTTTTGGATTGGAAATTGGGCGTTTAGGATATGAAACATTGGACGAATGAAATGATAAACACACCCCCTTTTTCTTCCCCGTCTCTCGTTCTTTTGTTTGCCGACGTGAAGGACGGTCGTCTTCGCTGCCCGACTTCTTTGTGACGAAAGACGAAAGACGAAAGACGAAGACGAAAGACGAAAGACGAAAGACGAAAGACGAAAGACGAAAGACGAAAGACGAAAGACGAAAGACGAAAACCGAAAGACGGTCGCCCTCCTGATGGTCGCTCCGCTCTGTTGTTCAACAACACGACCTGTAAAACGAACAACTGCCGTGGCAGCAGTGGCACCCCAGACTCAGATCGCCGCCGCGCAGAGACAGAGACGCCGCCGCCGGGTCGAGCGTCATCGCGGGGCGGGGTTCGACGGTCTACGCCGCGGGTGAGCACAGTTAGCACAACCGGCACAAGAAGCGACGCGGTCGAATGCGGGGACGTTTGCTTACCGGCTGCCGCGCAATCGATTTTGTCGCGTGGTCGGTCGTGGCGGTCGTGGTGGCCGTGGCCACTGTCTCCCTCTGCATCGGACGCGCCGGCGGTGGGGAGGCGCTGCTGATGGTCATGACGGCGGGCGTAGTGGCCTCTGTGTAGATCGAGGTGAGGTGAAAGCGAAGACAGTTTGAAATTTGACGACTTGACGACTTGACGATTGTGAGTTTGGCTACAAACAACACAATTAGGGGACACTTTGAAGATGAAGTACTCAAGTACTTTTCCTCTTCACCACCGTCCAGCTGCCCTTCCCTTCGGAGGGCGCCCATTGTGGTTGGTCTGGTCTTTGTGTCTCTCCCTCTCTCCCTCTCTCTTTTGCTTGTCCGCGCTTCAGCCCCAGGAACCGGGTTTTAAACCACAAAACGTTGTAAAGAGACGTTTTCCTCTTTGTTGCCGCCCTCCCATCCCGCACTATTTCCAAATCACAGTGGTGGCTGTTGGTTCCAGGCTTGGCAGAGCCTATTTATTGACTGGACCAAAATAGGATGAAAGATAGGATTCTGCCTCGACCGCCGCTTTCTCCATTTTCGCACGAGCTGCCTCGCTTGCTTCTCAGCCATTCTCAGCCTCCCAGTCTTGGCATTTTGCGCAAAGAGAAGAGAGAGGCTGTGCCAGTGGCTCGTCGTTTGGTCTTCTTTTTATTTTACCAACCCTCGACGGGCACGTCTTGTCGTCGTTCTCCCACTTTCTTGTCAATCAACAAGTATCGTCATTGTGGCCATGCATTTTTGGTTTGTTTATATGTGATGTACGTTTCCTCGTTTCCCCGTTTCCCCATTTCCTCATTAGTATCGTACATTATGTCGTCACTTGACCTCTCGTCCAGCCAGATTCTTCCTACCCAATCCTTCCTCCCGCAACTCCTCAAGTCCCCGTGTATAGTATTGTGTCGTTGGTTGTTGTTGGTGTTGTTATCTCTCCTGTCGTCGTCGTTGTCGGTGTCATCGCCTCAAACAGACTGCCAGTCATGCAGTACCCTTGCATGCCTTCAGCCCCGGCGTTGCCTCCATGTACATTCCCGTGTGCACGCCCGTGTGCACTCCCGTGTTCACTCCCACTCCCACTCCCCGTCACGTCGTCCCACAGCGCTGGGTCCAGAAACAGCAGCGGGTCCGTACCGCTGCTCGCACACAGCGCGTCCATGTCCACCAAGTGGCCGCCGGCGTCCCAGAGGGGGCTGTGGGGCAGCGAGTCCCAGAGGAACGGGTCTGGGTTGGACTCGGCTTCGTGCAGCAGCAGCGGGAGGTCCGGCATCCGTGTGCCGGCCGCCAGGGCAAACAGGTCGTCGCAGTCGTCGCAGTTAGTCGACGAGGGGGTCGTGGCCGAGGGGTTCGTGGTCCAGGGGGCCGTCGTCGATGTCGTCTGGGATTGGCACTGGGACGGAGGCTGGGACGGAGGCTGTGAAGTCGACGGAGCAGCACCACCGCCTGCGGTAGCGGCGGCGGCGGCGGCGGCGGCCTCCCTTGCTTTCCGCTCCACCTCCCGCTGCCTGAGATACGCCCGCGGCGTCTGACCCGTGACCTCCTTGAACTTGCGGTGGAAGTGCCACCGGGACACGCGGGCTTGCGCGGCCAGCATCGACGGGCTCTCGCTGCCACAACGGCCGGCGCCCGCCGGCCCGTCCTGTGGAGGTGCTCCGCCTACCACCGCCGTCGCCGCCGCCGCCGTCGCTAACGTCGCCAACGTCGCTGACGCCTCTTGCCGGCCCACGAGGGCCCGGATCCGGGCCACCGCCTCGTCCTCGGGCATCCCGCCCTCCGTCCTCGGCTTGCACCGCTTGCACGCCCGAAACCCGCCCGCTTCGGCCGCCCGGAAGTCGGGGTAGTAGCGCACATTGGCGCGGCGGGCGAGGCGGGCCTTGCAATTGGGGCGGCAGTAGATGCGGGTGGTGCGGACGGCGTAGACAAAGAGGCCGTCGGCGGCGGCGTCGCGGGCGGTGATGGCGCGCCATTTGTCGTTGTCGGAGGCGTAGGCCATTGCGAGACTACGAGACTGTGAGCGCGGAGCGCGAGCAGACGAGCAGACGAGCAGACGAGCAGACAAGAAGGAACGAAAAAACAGCTGTGCAACAGCAGACAGTTTACAGAGGCGAGGCGATGTAAGGGGATGCGAGGCGATGAGGCGATGCGAGGACCTGTGAATGCAGGTGACGCAGGTTGTCGATGTAGCAGCTGCAGAGCAGCCAGTGAAGAGAAGAGGCAGAGTCGAGAGAACAAGCAACGTCGAGCAGCGCCCAGTAGAAAGGAAAAGGGAAGATGGCAACAAAACATGGAAAGAAGAAGAAGACAAGGGTGGAAACTCCTTGTCGGTTTGTCCTTCTGTCCTCCAAGACAAGGAACGGCTTTGTATTCATGGCTTGCCCCGTTTCGCCCAGTTGCTGCTAAAGTGGCCAATCACCGCGCACGGCTAAGACGGAGTGTGGGGGCACCCCGTCTGTGGGCTGCTCCACACGAAATAAGCTTTCGACAACGACTCGCACGCTTTTCTTCTTTCTTTCACAAGCTTGGCTTCGACTGTCGCTTGCTACATTGACAGCAACGAACCAAAAACGATGACAGATCTGACCAATGGCAGTCAAAGAAGATGATGGCTGAAATGATGACTCGTTCGCCGCGGTTTCACGAAGAGAGATCTAGATCCTCTCTCTGAACCATCTCTCGAGATCGATTTTTGATTTTGCTTTAGAAGACGACTTTGAATCCTTGGCTGTCTCTCAATGTTGTCTTTCCCTCCTTTTCCTCCTTTCCCGCCCTCGCGTGCCACCATGTTGCCATCGTCGTCCAAAACGGACACACAATGTCTGTCGAGCGAAGCGAGGAAAGAAGAAGAGAAATGTTGGACAGAACGACAACGCAGTGCGAAACGGGGGGGACAGACATATGTCGTATCCTGGGCACATACTTTGGCGCCGAGGGAATCGTGGGCGTTTCCACGGCGCAGGACGGAACCTTACCTTTCGCACGGGCTGACGGCACAGGAAGCGAGATGAGAAGACAGCTCGACCAGAAGACAGCCGGAGATAACAAGTGGAGGCCTCAAAGGCAGCCTTTTCAGAGAAACGGCCACATGAAGCAACTGAAAGTAAGGTGAGTCAAAGAGGACAGAAAAAAAAGCCAAAAGCCAAATAGTCAATTACTTTGTCCCCCATGGGGTTGCCTTGTGGGCGGGTATTATTACATTAAGAACGCCAGAAAATGAGAAAAAAAGAGAAGGGAAGGGAAGAAAAGAGAAGAAAACAGAAGAGGGAATAAGAAAAGAAGAGAAAAGAAAAGAAGACTAAACGATACAAAGTACACTCCGCTCACCGTCTCTCCATTAACACCGTCATGGGCGAGATGGTTCGGTTGTGCGGTGTGCAGGGCGTGTATGGCGTGCAGGGGGAGCGCGAGCCGGCACGCCGCAGAGTGCTGCTCCGCAACCCGGCCAGATGACGGCCACCCCGGGCATGGTTCCGCCGCCGGGCACGTGTGGCCATCTTGGCCAATGAGGCACTGTGGTGGGCGCGCGAGCCCGGAAACGACTCGGAGCGGCTGCTCACAGACGACAGCGAGGACGCGTCGGTGTCGGTGTCGGTGTCGGTGTCGGTGTCTTTTTCAGTGCCAGCCGCAGTGGCCAAGTTTAGCGACAGAGACCGACGGCGGCGGCGACCCGACAAGGACTGTCGGCCTTTGCGGGGTGTGGACACCGCTCACCGGAGGCTTCCTCGACCTGCTGACTGCGACCGCCGCCGGCCGGTGCTGCACAGGCAGCATCTGCAGCAGTTGGCGGCGGACCCGCGAGCGGGGGCTGAGAAGCAAGGATGCTTGCGGGACGGCGGAAACCAACAAAGAAGCCCGCTTGCTAGACAGGGTGGACAGGGTGGACACTCTCTTGGTGTTGGTGTCGGTGTTGACGCTGATGCTGATGCTGTCTACCCGCATCGGCCGCGAGAAGTTGTGGTTGCTGGCCGCCGGTCGACGACGGCGCGTGTACGCGGGGATGTATGTCGGTGCCGACGTCGACGCTGACGTCGACGGCGTGGCTATCTGCACCTTGCTGCTGTTACCCGCCGCCTGCAGTGCAGCTTTGCGCATACGGCTGGCCGTGCGGGACAGACCTATGGCCGTGAAACCCGCCGACTCGTGGACGACAATGGTGTGCACAGCAGGGTTCTGCTTCACACCGCCGCCGCCGTCGTCGTCGTCGTCGTCGTCATCAGACTCTGTGTCAGACTCTGTGACAGACTCTGTGACAGACTCTGTGACAAACTCGTCACTGTCCTCATCACTATTATCATCGCTCGTCTCTCGCCCCTTTTCCTCTACGGTGGAAAGGGACGGCTTCTTGGACAGGTGCTTGGACACGGACAGAGTTCGCTCCAACCGCTGTGTAACCGGTGGTGGTGGCGGTGGCGGCAGCGGCAGCTCCCCCATTGACTCGCTTGACGGCTCCAGCCAGCGCCGCCCGGCCTCCGCTGCGGCCGCCGCTGCCTCGGCCTCTTGACGGACCATGGCGGCCAGGTCTGCATCGTCCTCCTCTTTGTCGGCCGCCTCCTCGCTGCGGTCGCTGGGCTCGCTGTCGTCTTCGGTGGGCGCGGCGATGGTCTCTACGATGGACGCTTTGGATGGCCGCCGGGAGTTGGCTTCCCAACTGCTCCTTCCACCGATTGCCGTCGCAATGAACGACTTGCGGACCACGGGCTGGTCGAGCACACGAGGCTGGGCATACGCGACAGACCGTGTGGGCAGGGGCATGGCACCGACAAATACCTTGGACACGGCCGTGGAGACGTCCAGGCTGGTCCTTGCGGACGTAGACGCAGAGGCGGCGTCCATGACCGACACCCGGCGCAGCGACGAGGCCACCATCTCGGCCAACGAGGGTGTCGAGTCGGATGACGACATAGAGAAGACCACCAACGCATCCGGCTCGGATATCTCGGACGCATTGGACGACTTGCGAGACGACACGGCCGAGGCAAAGTGCATAGAGAGTTGCGTGGCGGGGGAGGAGAGGGAGGACGAAGAGATGGAATGAACGGATGGGACTGGGAGAGCCGGCTGGGACATGGGCGACAATGGCTCCATGGGCTCGCTCTGGACCGGCACAGCCCTTGTGGCCACTATGGGTCGTACCGGCTTTCTCTTGATGGGGCCAGAAGGTGCCGATGCTGGTGCACGGCCGACCGGCTTGCGCTTCGGCATGGCTGCTTTGGGGACAGGCACCAGAGTGGCCGCGGGCACCTGCGGCACGGGCACCTGCGGCACAGGTGGGACAATGGACCGTGGCCGTGTCACAGCCGGGGAGTGGGGCGACATTGATGCACGAGTGGTATGCAGCTGCTGCAGACCCATCTCCTTGTCTTCCTTGTTTTTCTTGTCCTCGTTATTGTCGTAGTTGCTGCTTCCACTCGAGTCCAAGTAGAAGGTGGTCGACGCAGCCGTCACGGGTGCGACAGTGGGAACGAGCTTGGGAAGAGACTGGTTGGGCATCTTGGAGAGCATTCTGGAGAGCCGATGAGAGGCCGGTGCTGATGTCGCTGTCGATGCCAGCTTCGTGTCGATGCGGTTGCTGTCTGAAAAGGGATTCCCGACATGATCGGCAAACGGATCTAAAAACAAAGTATCTGTAGATAAAGATGTAGATCTAGATGAAGATGCAGCAGGCGGCATGATGTCCTGACCGCTCTGGTGGCGGTCAGTTGCTGATGGTGCTGGCTGGATGACAGTCTTGACTGGCTTGCGCTTGATGGATGTGGGCGCGAATGTGGATGCGAATGCAGACGCGGATGCGGATGCGCGGACAGTCGGTGCCACAACCGGTTCTGTTGCTGGCACGGCTGCGGCAGCAGCCTCCATGTCCTCCGTTGTGTCGACCTCCTTGTCCGAGGCCATTGATCCCCGCTGCGAGACACTGCGGCTGAGTCGACTGTCGACGTCATCATCAACCTCTGCATGTGGCTTGCTCTTGCTCTTCCGGGCGGCCATCTCCAGACAAATGGCGAGCATACCCGTTGCGAGGAAACCGACACAACTTAGTAGCAGGTTCAGGTAGACCGCCTGAGCGGCGAGCGTCGTGGAGACAGCACCCTCTTGGACCGTCGTGGCCTCCACCGCCTTGGCCATCTCCAGGCTCGTCAACACGACGGCTGTACTCCAGGCGAGGAGGACGAGCCGGGTGAGGATCAGACAAGCCGGCAGGAGACCGTTGGACCGTGAACAGAGTGCTACGGCCTGCACGACCGCCAAACCGGCACTGGCGATGGATGCACCAAAGACGGCGATGCGACTGGGTACATCGCTGGGGACGTGCAGGTGGAGAAGGGCCGTGGCGAGGACGGCAAAGACGATGCCGGCAGCGGATGCGAGGGCAAGGAGGAGCGAGGAGAGGATGGCGAGTGTGGCGTATGGGCGTCTGCGTCGTGAGGGGGCACGTTGTTTGAATTCTTTGACTTTAAATCGTTTGACTTGCTTGAGGTGTTTTTGTGCTTTCTTCGCCCTCGATTTCGTAGTGTTTGACTTTCTCGACTTTTTCTCCCTCCTCACGTCTTTCTCTTGTGAAATGAGCGACTCGGGGTCAGTAGACGACGTGGATGGTGGGCGTGAGGACGAGACCATCGCGAAGCCATAGGGGGAAGGGGGCTGTGTGTGTCAGAAAAGAAAGAATGTTGCTGAAGAGCAAGCAAGCGACGTTCAAAGGATCAGCTTGAATAGAGTGAAGGGGAGATAGAGACAGAAGATGATGTTGTCAATAAAAGTAGGTATGTGGTAGAAAACAAAGAGAAAAGGTCACGCTTGATGATGGCCGGCCATCTTCGAGACAACGGATGCCTCGATGGACTCCACGAAGGAGATGAGAAAAGAGTGAATGCAAACAGACAATGGGAGGAAATCAGAAAGAAAGGAAGAAGAGAGGGAAGAAGAAGAGAAAGAAAAGGAGCAGAGAACATGACCGGGCCTGACGCTCGTCCAGCATCTCCTTGCCGTCCCTGTCATCACCTGCCCCTGCCCATCCCGGCGTCAGAAGAAGAGACGACCCACGGACGACGCACGTCTGGTCTGAATCCGCTTCTTCTTCATCTGGAACAGGGGAGAAGATGAGTGGTTGGGTGCAGAAGAGATGGAAACGAGTGAGTTAAAAGAGAGGAAAGAGAGAAAAGAGAAAAAGGAGACAAAAAGAGACAAAAAGAGACAAAAGAGACAAAAAAGACAAGGGGAACAGACGGAAGGCGGCGATCCGGCTGGTGGGTGTGCTTGTGTGCAGGACGGCCGTTCCGGGAAGGCGGGCTTTGCGTTGCGCCTTCCAAGTCTGTGGGCTCTTTCCACGTTCCTTCCATTTTGTGATCTTTTTTGGTCGCTCCTGGTCGTTCTTGGTCGTTCTTGGCAAAACGTTCTTTCCTTATTTTGCAGTTGCAAAAAGACAGCCACCCCCCGTTCCTTCCTTCTTTCCTCTTCTTGGTGTCCTGCACCTGCCATGTTTGATCGTCGACAAGCGCCACCTTCCCAGTCGAAGAGGGAAAGACCGGTCGAGGCCACACACACCCAACACAAAAAAGACGGGCGACTGGCCATTTCAGCGTCTCGTATAAGCGGGCCGGCCCAAGCTCTATGACTTCCAACTATGTATTTCATATTTTTGTGCGACAGAGTCCGTAGCTTCCTCTTCCCTCTGGTCCCCCTCTCCCTCGACGACTCGCTCTTCTTTGGTACCTTTGTTGCTCGTTGCATTTGGGTTCGTCGATCCTCTGTCTCAGATTCTGTACCCGAAGACAGCACACAATGGCCAGGGTTGAGTTGCATTAGGAAGAGGCTCAAGTACGTCGTAGAGAGGTGGAAACCTGGAATCTGCTGAAAGAGTACCAAAAACCATCACAAAACATCACAAAAATCACAAAAGTCACGCAGAACATCTGAGACCCGGTCAACGATGCGGCGGGACGAGCTGAGAATCGGCTGTCATGAAGCGGATTCCGCCCGTTGGTTTCTCCATCCACAAAACGAGATCGAACGCCCGGTTAGCTCAATCGGTAGAGCGTGAGACTCTTAATCTCAAGGTTGCGGGTTCGACCCCCGCATCGGGCTCAAATCCTGATGCGCTTCTTTCACAGAAGCACCACTTCGAATTCTCATTTTTTGGTCTTCTTCCTTTCTTTTTTTTCCCTTTTTTTTTTGTGCAAAGTCGAGAAACAAGGCGCGGATTCCGCGGCTAAAGGGAGCAGAAAGAGGTACGATGTAAAGAGGACGCGGCAATGGCAGAGAGAAGCCTCCATACGTCGTAGAAGAGGGCGATTGCTACCTCGTTTGGCAGTCTGTAACGTGACGTAGCAGCAAGTCTTCTTCAGAAGAGGCTCATCATATCATCAGATACAATTGGCCATCTGGAAACCCCACAAGACCGTGTTGCGTCGTGTTGTTTGCGTCTCTTCACCCTTCCCAGCTTCTTTGTAACCTGGTCCAAGCTGTACTGAGTATTCGTCTCCACGACAAGCCCCACTTCTTCCGTCAACACTTACACGCCCCGTCCGCCCGCCACGTTTCTCTTCTTGGCGCAACCCCCAATATGACAACTCTCCGCGAGGCAAAGTCAACCACGGCGGAGGAGCGGCGGTTGAATCCAGTGAAAAGCAAGAGTTCTAGTCCAAGATTCGTGGCGACTGCGTTTCTTTCGTCGTCCCCTTCTATTTACGCTCAAGGATTGTCAAGCTCTATGAATCGCCATGGGTCAGGAGGAACGTACATAAATGGCAAAACCAGATCTCTGGTATCTCTGGTGTCATGCAAGAAATTACCCCCTACCCCACTTCAAAACGCATGTCCAAAATCCAGCTTTTTGATGACTTGATCGCAGCCTCTTGCGCGTGCTACGCCCCCGCCAGAAGAATCTCCCGACAGGCCTGCAGCCGTGCATGTGCTTCTTGCAGCACCTCCGAGTGCGCCTCGGCAAAGACGGCCTGCAAGTAGTCCAGCAAGTCCGGCAAGCCGTCGGCGAGCGGCGCGAGGTCAGCAGCCGTCTCGTTCAGCTCGTGCCGCTCGGCCACACGCGCAAGATACGCGAGGACACGCTGGTAGGCCGCCGGGGCGCCGGCGGCAGGGGCACGACCGGACGGGGCAAGGGCTTGCCCACGGTACGGACAAACGACCAGATACTCAGAGCGGCATAGTACATGATCCAGGGCCGATGGGGGTCGACTTCGGTCTTGATGGAGTAGGCGTCGGTGGACGGCGACGCGGAGCGAGACCCGTCTGCACCGCGGCCACTTGGGTCGACGAGCACGCGGTACAGCAGGCGGAAGGCGTGGAGGACGGCGTGCCGCGTGGACGCCTGTTTGGCCCACACGTTCATGCGGGAGACGACATTGGTGTAGTCGCGACGGGAGATTTTGCGGCTGAGCAATTTCTTGGCGCCCGCATACACTTGGCAGTCGACAATGTCGACGTGCAGACAGATGTGGGCGAGGTGGTACAAGACGGCGGCACTTTCGATCGGACCGTTGAACCCGCTGCGGCGGATGGTCGGTGACGGGGAAGACGACGACGACGAGGAGGAAGACGAGGAGGAAGACGAGGAGGAAGATGACGAGGCCGCCGCTGCTGCAGGTGCTGCGGCTGCTGCGGCTGCTGCCACACCTCCACCTCCTGCACTCCCGTTGCCTGTGGCTACCGCTGTAGCGGTTGCTGTTGCAACCTCCGTGCCCTGGACATGGTCAAAACTCGCCTTCCACCCGTCAAAGGCCGTCAACAGCGTCTTGCGCCAGGTGTCTTGATGTGCGTGCCCTGTTTCGGCCGAGGTCGACGACCAGTCCAGCCACTTGAGGTGTGTCTCGCGGTGCCGGCAGGTGCCACCCGACACTCAGCAGGCCGGACATGATAATCATCCGCCCGAAAACTGTGCGTCTTGACCTCCATGCCGTGCACGGCCCGCTTCAGCCCATCGAGAAAGGTGATGGGGTGCACGCCGTACATGCGCAGATTGTTGTCGAGCTGGCGCACTTCCTCGGGCTTGGCGGCCGTCCAAAGGTTGTCGTCGCAGGGCAATGGGAGGCGGATCTCGTGAGGCGCCATGTCGGCCATGTGGCCAAACATGGCGGCGTGGGCAATGTCCAAGCAGAACGTGACAAAGACCACGCGGTGCATAGCTTCCGTTTCGGCCCAGCGGTTCCACCAGGTCTGGAGGTCGGTGGCCGTCGTGGCATGACCGTCGCGTTGGTGGTGGTGATGATGCAGGCGCTGTTGATAATGTGGTTGGTGCTGGTGCTGGTGCTGGTGCTGGTGATGGTGGGCGTGGGCGTGGTGCGGATGGTGTGGCCGGTTCCCCAAAGGTTGGTGTCCGGAGAGTGGTGTCGGTGGCGAGTGGGGATGGGGTGGCAGCGACAAGGGTGGTGATACAGCTGCCAACGACGGAAGTTGGGACTCGTCGGGGGGCGACTCGCTACCCGACCGACCGATGAGTGGACTTCCACGGCGCAAAAGTGTCAGCATGGCCGAGTGGTAGACTTGGGAGCGCTCATGCAGACCACGGGTGGAGAGCATCTTTTCGTAGAACTCGACCAACAGCAATGCTTGGGCCACCCACAAACTGACGGGCGGTGTGGCCTCCTCGCTGGTCAAAATGTCGAAGCGGGCACTTGTAATGATAATATCGGCGAAGCCACCGAGCTCGGCGAGACTGCCTGTCTGATCGCGATCGTAACGCGATGCAGCACCCAATGCAAGCATGACGGCCAGCAGCAGCAGCGGACAGCGATTGCACGAAAACGTCGGCTGGTGGATGATGGGCACGCGCGGCGAGATGTGCTCCCAGAACTCGTACAGATTTTCGTGGATCATGCCGGCACTGAGAGCTGGGATGTCGTCGCCCAAAGTCTGCCCGAAGTTGGGAATGCGCACTTCGAGCTGGGGCTGCTGCAAGCGGCACGCTTGGAAAAAGCGCACAATTTCTTGACGGCGGAGGTCACCGACCGTTTCGTCGCTGCTTTCGAGCTGGCGTGGTGGGGTGTCGATGTGTGATTGACTCGTGAGCGACTCGTAATCGTAGGTGATGTTGTTGTTAAAGGGCGACTCGAGGCCACCCTCTAGGAAGGGAAGGTGTGCGACACTAAAGTCATTCAGGGCGGCCCGTGGTGGGTCGAACAGCCATGACGCAAAGTTGTCGCTCCCCAGATATTGACTCGTGTATGGCGCTGTAGAAAATGCCAGCATTGAGGCTGCCGGCTCGGCGATGACATGCGTATGTGTGTCTTCGCGGGCATGGGGCTGGTGGTGATACGGTTGCTGGGGTTGCTGGGGCTGCTGTTGTTGAGGTGTTGGTAGAAGAGGAGGGTGCGACTGAAGCAGCTGTTGGATGTGGTGGTGTTGCGTGACTGTTTGTGCCTGGTAATAGCTTGTTGTCTTGTCGGTTTGCATCATGTCGGCTTCCATATCCGTGGTCATTGGTACCGAGGATGCCCATGTAGTCGACACAGCTTGGAGTTGCACTTGTGCGGTCGGTGGTGCTGTCTGAGAAGGACCATCCCGGTGACTAGCGAGGCCTGCAATGTCGGCATGGGATGCAGACACCGGTATTGATGTCGTGGCTGGCAAGACAAAATTTGACTCTGGCGACGACAATATGGCGGCATCGCGCGAGACGCTTGGCGCTGGGAACGATGGCAGCCGGGAATTACAGCCGGCGGCCACTCCCGCAACGCTAATGCCCCTGGCGCCGGCGCCACCACCACTGCCGACATCCGTGCTGTTTACATGTCCGCCGGTGCCGCCGTTGTTGTCCTGGTTCGCTGCCGAAGTACGCCCGCCTTGTGCTACATTATCCCTGTGGTTGCCTCCATTGCCACGCAGGCCGATGGGTGGTGACAAAGTGTATGTTGCATGTTCGGGCTCGGTGAAGCTCTGTATGCGGTTGCGCGGCGTGTAGGCACCGGAATGGCGTTTCTTGTGTCGGGTCAAGAGGTCAGCGCGGACGAAGCGTTGGCCGCAGCCGTCGACGTCGCACGCAAAGATTTCCTTTGGGTTGTCTGGTCTATGAGTAGGCGATCGTAAAGATATATGTGAAGATATAGTGCCCGCACCGGGGAACTCACGATTTAGCTGATGCCGCTGAAGATGCTCCTGGCGCGAGTAGACTTTGTCGCAGCTGGGAAAGCGACAGGAATAGCGCCGAGGTGCGCCTTTGCGACTTGCACGCTTGTAAGTAGTAGTAGCAGCTAGTTTAGCAACAGGCGCATCAGCTTGGGCTTGCTGCTGCTGTCGGTCGTGGTGGTGGGGAGAGTCGGACATTCGACGGTCCACAGCGTGCATATTCGAAAGGCCCTTCGTAGGCGAGTCGGGAAGTGTAGTCGTGGGTGGTGGGGGGGGGGGGGGGGATTCAATAAATCAAGGGATCTGTTGACGGCAAAATAAAGTCAAGGGAAAAGGTTGGGATTACTTAAGGTCAAAGAGTAAGTGGAGGAAAGAGGGGGCAGTAGATGGGGGGACGGGGAAAGAAAAGTTAAAGAGAATGAAGTGGTTCCGGAAGTAGTTACGTAGACAAGAGGAAGAGGCACGGGTAGAAACAGCAAAGGAGAAAAGAAGGGGAAGCTGCCCGAGGAGGAGACTGTCTGCCCACGAGTTCTGTACGATGTGGAACAAGCGGCCTGGGGATCTTTGTGGATATTCCGTCGAGGAGCACAGAGCGGGGAGAAGAAGGGGTGCTGGGGCGACAAAAGAGAGACAAGAAGCAAAAAGGCAGAGCTTGGGCACGGGCAATAAGGGGAAAGGACAGCGGAACGGAATGGCGCGGCAGGAAATAAAAATAGAAAGAGAAAATAGAAGAAATGAATCAAAATAAAATAAAACAAAACAGAAAGATCAAAAGAAGGAGTGCGCCAATAAGCACTCAACAAGACGGAATGCGTTGCGAAGGGTTTTCTGCAGCTTTGTGTTTGATGCTTGCAGGCGTAGGTCTCCCGCGCCGGAAGAGAGAGGAAGGTAGGAGAAAGTTGGTGGAAGGCTTGAACGAAGCAAACGGTCGCAGTTTGCCTGCCCAGACTCAGGTCGGCGGACGCCGTTCAGCTTGTTTTCCTCTTTCTGTGTGTCGTACTGTCTCTCGCCTCCCCGTCTTCTCGGTCTTTTGCCTTTGTCACCCACTCGCCTCGAGGGCAGCTGGAAGGACGCGTGAGGTGCCACTCTGGGGAAACAGGCTCGACAGGAAAGCACAGAGGTCTGTCGACGTCCCCCGTCCAGGGGGTGGGTGTGATGAATAGCCACACGAGCTATGCAAATGTGCTGAAAAAAGATGAGGGGCTGCTCGGGAAACAAAAAATAGTATCAGGATTATCAGATTGGACGTCAAGATGCGGTACGCGCGGAGACGTTCAAACCGAAACGGCATAGGCTGGATGGCGAGCTTGGGAACAGGACTGGGAATTGGACTGTCGATGGAGACCCGGGGATGATGGCCGATAACAAGAAGGATTCAAAAAGGAATGCCACCAGGATCCAGATTGGCAAGTTGCTAAGGCGCGGGAGCGCTTGGATCCTGGGTGCCGCCTTTTGGGCCTCTTTTAGCGTGACGAGTGCTGCAGAGGGGGCAGGGGTCAAGTGTCTTGTTTGTGTGCTTCGGCTTTTGTGTTTTTGACGTGTCGATGGGACGTGGATCGGATGCGGATATAAATGTGGATGTGAACGCGAGATGGCTGATGTCGCGTTTAACGAAAAAAGGGGTTAAAGAAGCCAACAAGCATCTACCATTCTTTCCTTTTTCTGGTCATTGTTCAGTCGCACCTTCTCTGTCGTTGGTAAATGCCATGCCCATCTGTCTCGGAAGGAGCAGGACCGCGCGCCTTCCCCAAGTAGCATTTGCTGGTGACTTAAAAGTGGAAATTGGTACCAAAGACCGTGTGACCTATGCGTACGTGGTAGGTGCGACAGGGGCGGAACCCTCTGTGCAGTACAATGTACCCCGGAGTAGGAAGGGGCAAAGAAGAGCCCAAGATGGGAAAGAGACAACAAGTCGAGTGGTGAAAAGAGAACCCCCACGCCCACTGGCCGCCGCCTTTTTGTTGCGCGTGGGGGTCCCCTTCGTCTTCGTCTTTTGCTTCGTACCTGCGTATTTTTCTTCCATCGGCCCTCCAGCCCCCCTGCCTCCTGTCCCGTAGTTCCATATTTTTGGGTTCAAGGACTTTTGTGTTTTCTCGAGGACTCGTCTCTTGAGACGGAGTTCATTTAGAAACGGGCTGCCAGGAAATAGATGCCAGAAAAGGGCTGCTGGTTTATGAGTAATCTGAATGATACAATCAACTCAAATTTGGTAGCCTCGAGAGAGCCCGATGCCGACGCGAATTGCTCCTTTAAAGGTAGTTGTCTTCTCGCCGAGCCGTCCTTTTCGAGTATGTCGAGAAGACGCAACTGCCTACCTTGCGTGATCAGTTATCCGTTATTCATCATGTTAATTGTCTGTCTGTTAATGTCTCTCGTACGGAGTAGAATGAAGCCCCAGCTCAGTTTGTGTCTCTCTGCTCGTCTTTCCCCAGCATATTGTTTCCATCTTCCCTTTTACATTGAGCGTAGATCTCACATCTGACACCGTCGCAGGCCGGCGGTCACGATCAGGAGACATTCCGAGCCAGACCTTTCAAAAGAGAAAAAATACATGCAGGGCCGTCAAGCCATGAGAAACAGTCCGACACTCCACCCAGCTTTTTCCATCTCACCGCCCAGCCTCGGCAGCCGCCTCCTTTTCTTCTTAAGCCCGTCTCTCATCCCGTCTCTGCTGCCGCCGCTCCGCCGTCTCGCGCTATAGAGTCACCTCACTTAAAACGGCGATTTCCCCTGTCAATGCCTCCAGCGGCCGGTGTTCGCCGTGCTTAAAAGGTTCTCCTTCTTACACCGGCGATGCATCGGGGCAGTCTCTATCGAAAAAAAGAAAGAAAAAAACTTGCACGGTGGTAAAAGATAGCTTGGCAAGTTAAAGAGACAAAAGACCACAGACTAAAAACAAAACAAAAACAAAAACTAAAGATTATGCCCACCAACGACAGGTGGGTTGATGTGTAGCAGCAACCGACTTATATTTTTTGGCTATTGGGTGGATTGTTCTTCGAGGTAATGAGTGTTGCGGTGCCACGCTTGGCCAAGGAAACGCCATTGTTGTAACTTCTTTTCATTGATGTACCCTTTTGTATCGTCGTTGCTGTTTTCTCTAATTTAAGAAAAAACCTGGGACAAGCGAGAATAATAAAATATAAACAAATTATAAATCGAAGCTACACCTCTAACGCCTTCAACTTTTTACTTCAATCTTTCTCGCTTCAGCTACTGAATAAAAGCCGGAATCTATGTTGAAAAAAACCCTATCTTTATTCAACCGTACAATGCTCTCTTATTTGTTTACTTTAGTTTTACCTTTATAACAAATCACCTCGAGCATCTGCTCTGCAATGTTACCTAAGCTGTTTAATAGTTACTCTCGCGAGATGCCGGTAGCTCTTTCCGATTTAAACCAACTTGTGCTCTGTTGTCTATCATGTCGGATTTCCAGAAGCAGCAAGAGCAACCCACGCACCGACATAGATGACAGCAGGTACGCCCATTAGCTCTTGCCGTTGTCGTTTACTTCCCTAATGTTTTATCGCCCACTTTTCATTCATATCATTTTCGCCATCTTCTCCCGCTCTAATCTGCTTTCTCCTTTGACACTTTCGAGACGCGACACCTCCACTTTGCTTTTTCAGTCGCCCACATCCAAACTCAGACCACTCCACGCTCAATAGCGGAGGAGAACATGGAGAGAAAGTGCACTTTCGTTTTATTTTTGTCTCGGCCCCCCTCTTCGTCGCCTCGAAATCGGATGCATATTTGGGCCGCACCAATGGGCCTCTTTATCGAGGCCCAGAAAAGAAAACGAAAGTCACGCCAGACATGGCCCAAAGCCACCGGCCAAGCTCAAGGCTGCCAACACAAAAGCTGTGCATCTCACGCTAGGCGCCCTGGAGGTGCACTTCTTGTCTTTTCCAGACCCTCCTTAACAGCCAACGACGGCCAACGATACCCAACGAAATTTGGGGCTGAGGCTTGGCATGTAGGAAAAGTGTAGGTCGGTTATAGATGCAAAACGCAGAGTTGCAATCGTATTTTTAGCCACCCAATACGCTGTTGACCCTCTGTACGCATCTCCCTTGCATTATCCCACTATTTGAAGAATGAGACTTCTCTCTCTCTCATCCCAGAAAAAAGGCCTTCCAGCTTCACAACATCTGATTTATCCGATACGAGGATAGTTCTTTTACCTGAATATCTGTTTGCAACGCCGAAACATAACAACAACAGCAACAGCAACAGCAACACTAACAGCAGCAACAACAAGAACGAAAAACACCACATCTCATCCAACTCCCTAAAAGCAACCAGACCGATACCACCAAAATGGCCACAGAGATTCCAAAAGAATGCCTTATCTTCATCGATGACTCGAACATTTGGATTCAGGCACAAAAGTTTGCCGCGCAGGGCAACACGCACATGCCGAAACTCACGGATAGTGATCACGACCCACGTCTTCGGATCAACATCGGACGACTTGTGGACACACTGTTGCGGGCGAATGATGGCTCTCAGCGCACACAAGGAATCCCATCCTATCTTTACGGGTCACGTCCACCACCCAACGATGCAGTCTGGAAGGCTATCGAAAAAAAAAAGTTCATTACCAAAATCTATGACAAGGCCGCACCAAAGGGCCGTGCCGGCGCGAGCCGCGAAAAGGAGGTGGACAACTCGATGGGCGCAGATATGGCCGTGGCTGCGACAAAATTGCAACTTGAGGCGATATACCGACCCGGCGGCCAAGAGATAAAGGACCGGACGGTTTTTGTCTGTATCACGGGTGACCGCGACATGATGCCACCGATCAAGATAGTGCTCGATGCTGGCATCCACCTCGAGCTCTGGGCCTGGAAGTCAAATATTTCGAAAAAGTATCTGAAGTTGCAGGGCGGCGAGGGCCAGCACCCCTTGTTTAGTGTCCGCTTTTTGGACTGGATCTTTGACGAGATCTCATTTACCAATGTCGATTCCACACACCATGGCAAGCGCATCGATCCGGCCAAGGCCGTCGTTCTCACAAAATTTGTGCCCGGGTGGTACGAAACCGGCTGAAGAGCGCTTAAGCTCGACATCGGCAAAAGATGATACGGATGAAAGTCTCGCGTCTGGAGGGCAACTGTTCCGCAAAACCATTGACCACATTAAAGAGGCAGTTCGCGACCACATTATCCTGCTGGGCCGGTTGTTTTACATCTCGTCCGACACCAAGCACGGCGCCTACGTGCTGATTGCCGAGTTCCCCAAAGTCAAGAACATTGAAGTTGTCTTGACCCGTCTGCGCCGAGACTTTCGGGGAAAAGTCACGGTTCTTTCGTGGCCCGAGTACGCCGCCCAGTTCAATCGCACAGGTCCACCGACCGTGACGTCGAAGAATATGTACGCCCCACTCTCTGATAACGCAAGCATTGAAGAGATCGAGGTGGAAGACGATGAGGACGAATATGACGGAGACGACCAAGATTCGGACCCAGAGCATGAGGAAGAAGAGGGCGGAAGAGGAGCAGTGAACGACGTACTGGCTGACGATGCGGAGCATGTGGAAGACGGAGGCGCGTGGCAGACCGTCACTCGCTCCAACACCGGCGCCGCCCACCGCCGATGGCAGAACCAACAACAAAATTGCGTCGCCGGTATCCGCTGCCGGGCCCGTGGTGACTGTGGCAAGCAGCATACATCACAAGAACGGAGTCTCTTTCAAGAGTTTCCTAACCAGAATTTCTGGCTTTGGAAGACATCAGCCTGTCAATTCCGTGAGGCAGGATGCTCCCGTGGCTGGCGGTGTGCTTATGCCCATTCAGAAAAGGAGGCATGGTGTCTCGAGTGTCAGTGCACAGGGCATTACATGAGCACATGCGTCTACCGGAAATGAGGTGTTGCTGTTCATATCTTCCATCTGATGTGGTCGTATCGTCACCTCTGATCTGATGCCGCCAACCTTTTTGACTGTTTGTCCCATTTTGTTTTGAGAACGGCTCAAATTTGTTTCTAAAGCATTCTAAATTGTGCCAATGAAAATTTTCTTTTTATGAACAGTACAATGTGATGTCTATGCAGTGTATGCAGGGTTCATGATAAACAATGAGAAAAAAAAAACAGTGAATGCAGACCGGGACGCCGCCCTTTTGGACATGAAGATGAGACAAAACGAAAAGCAAAACCGAGACACGCCTCCCACATGTTGCCTACTTTTTCTCCGCGCTGAAGACAATCTCGTCGCCCTCCCGCGTGGCCTTCATCACGACGACCTCCTCCTCCTCCTCCTCGTCGGCTGTGGCGCCCTCCTTGTTCAGGTCCAGGTTGGCCGTCGCCGTGTCCAGGCTGGCGTCTTCGCCCTGGCCGGCCGGCTTTGTCAACTTTGCCTCGGCCGCCTCGGCCGCCTCGGCCTTCTCTGCCTTCTCGGCCGACGCCAAAAAGTAGTCCACCACGGCCACCTTGTCGTTCAGGCCGGCCAGATCGAGCGCCACGTAGTTCTTGTCGTTGGCCAGGGCCGGGCTGGCGCCGCCCTCCTCGACCAGCAGCTGCACCACCGCCAGGTGGCCGTTCATGGCGGCCCAGTGCAGCGCCGTGTTGCCAAAGGCGTTGGTGGCGTCCAGAAACGACTGCCGGGCGGGCTTGGCGCCCGGCTGGATGGCGCTGAGGATGAAGGCGACCATGTCTAGAGCAAATTTGTTAGCAGAGTGACCTTTCGCCTGTGCACTCGGCCTTGTTGCTACCGCATGGGTTGCGCATGATGCTGCGCATGGGTTGCGCATGGGTTACGCATGGGTTGCGCATGGGCTGCGTTACGCATGGGCTACGGCTGACCTTTGTGTCCATTGGCGCCCGCCATGTGCAGGGGCGTGTTCTTGCCGGCGTCGACGGCCGCGGCGAGCACCTCCAGCGGCGTGGCGCTCTTGCTGGCTGCGAGCGCGGCCAGGGTCGTCTTGAGGTCGTCGGCCTCGTTGGCGCGGGCAAAGTAGATGAGGTCGTCGACCTCGTCTTCGGTGAGGGTGACCATTGCGATTTCGAGGCAAGCGATGCCGAGGCAAGCGTTTCCAAAGGAAATGAGCGAAGCGAAGTGCGTAGGCGTCCAGAAACCGAGGGAGCGAAGCGAGCGAGGAACGAGGAAAGGCGACGAGAAGAGTTGCATGAAAAGTCGACGTTGAAAGGTTGACGTCCAAAGAGCCAATGAGCATCTTGGATTTCCACCTTGACGTCTGCTAAAACTTTTTTTTGGGCCCCAAGGCTAGCAGCGCGGGGCGGAAGAACAGTGCACAGGGAGCGATATAACACTGTATATTGACACCATCTAGCGCCAATTGGTGTAGACAGGACACAGTACAGATTGTGTGCTAAGCACTGTATGTTAACAATCCTGTTGAACTGACCTCAGCCTTGTGGCATCCACCATCTTTCTGCCCTTTTCTTTCAATTCTTTTAGTCTTAATGTTATTTGTTTGTTGACCTTTCCGACTATTCAGAAAAGAGTCTGGTTATCCCGAGGCTCAAACAAGTCAGCTGTTATCACCAGTCACCAGCAATACGTGAATGACTTCGAGTGCATGTCGCCCGGCTTCTTTCATTTATTTGTCTCTTTTCGTTTGAATCTCAATCTTTCGTCACAACTTTCTTGACTTGAACAACTCCCCTGAAGAAACAGAAAATCAACTGAAAACTGGCATGCACAGCACACTACATTCTTCCATTCCACCCTCCTGTGCTCTGTACAGCTTCTCATCGAGCCACGCCGCGAGATTGCCATAGTCGTCGGCCGCCTGGATCTCGGCCTTGACATTCAACATCAACATGACCTGAACTTCGCGGCGCTGCTCCCATAAGCTTTCGTCTGCGTCGCCGACGGCACCGTAGACCATGTCTTTGAGCAGACACACGGCTGTGCGGCGGTCGGCATGGGTCAGCGGCAGCACGTCGTCGAGGGCTGACCAAGTGTTGCGTGCCCTTGTCGTGTTTGCTGCGCACATGAGATCGCCGCTCTGAATGCCCAGCCACTTCATCCCCGGCACCGTCGTGCCGGTCTCGTGGTGTAAGCTCTGACTGCCGTACTTGTAGGTGCGGAAGATGCGCACACCGTGGGGATCGTAGTCGACGAGGCCATAGATGGGAAGCCGCGGTGCTGTTTCGTGGATGCGATGGAGGAACCAACGCGTCACGAGGGTTGGATACCCCTTGGACTGTACGGGTCAGCGGGAGTCAACGTTTGCACTAGGGGGGTGGACATGTACGCACAGTGACGAGGGCCCCCGGCCCTGCCATGGACGTGGTCCCGTAGCCCGAAGCAGCGAGTGTTCTGAACGTTGCCTGGCAGTTTGTTAGCCGCTTGAGAACAGTCCGTGGCCAGTGGTCCCCCATGGAGTCTCACCTCCTTCTCAATGACGAGGATCCACTGACACGCCGATACGTCCAGCGCCTGTATCTCCCTCACTGGTGGAATGACGATGCCCTATTGGTGCCTGCTGTTAGAGAGTGTCTCCTACAAGGCAATGTGCGTTTTGAGAAGGATCCACTTGCATTTTCCTGGCTCGCTGCGGAACAGTACACGTTGTCGTTTGTCATAAAGCTCAGCGGACCACACACCATGCCAACACTGGCAGCAACCTGATCGGGTTAGACGGGCCAGCAACAACCGCTTTACGGGGTGGTCGACTGGGTAGACTTGCAATGTTGAGCGAGTCCCGCCCGAGACGGAGCGTGTAGGCAATGTCGTCAACCAGGCCGTCGACAACTCTCTGGTCCCGAAAAAGCTCGCGGTACTGGTAAAAGATGTTCCTGAACAAGGTCAGCATCACCCGGTGCCTTTCCGTCTCGCCGCCGTCCCAGGGCACAGCCCACTCCTTCCTGCTGACCTCTTGGTGACAAATGTGCCCGAGAGCAGGGCCTGGTGAGAGAGCTGCAGGATGCTGAGGACTTGGGCTAGAACGGTTTTTCCGTGTCAGCATCATCTTGCGTGCATCATTTCGTGGCCAGCTTGCATCCAAAACCGAAAAAAGGGGGCATCCAAAGAGGGATTGGCGCCCACTGAATAATTTGCTTTCGGCCTCTGTCTTGCCGGGGAACGACACGAAGCCACGGCTCCCACGACTCCCACGGCTCCCACGGCCCTCGCGGCCCTCACGGCCCCCATGGCTGTGTTGTGTGATGCGCCCATTTCTTGGTGTCGCTCGACGAGAAAACGGAATCGACAGCTCTTGGCCCCGGTCGACACTGTCAAGGACGTTCTCGATGATCTGCTCAATCTTGTTCACCGTCGTTCCCATGTGGCTGGAAGAGCTGGCCGTGTTTCCGATCGAGCTGGACAGCAACGTTCTTGGCACATCTCTCTGCCAGCCACCGCCGATTGCGGCTGCATTGTGCTGAGAATCGTTGGGTGTCGAGGTCGCAGCAAGAGGAAGAGGGACAGGGAAAAGAGGAGAAGACGGGGCAAGCGGTCGTGAGAGACGGGCTAGGCTAGACATGCTGCTGCGACTGGAAGATGCAATGTCAGATACCGAAATCCTTCAGTCAGCGAGTATGTCCGTCGTCATCTGCTGACAAGGTTGAGGTTCGTTGTGGATCCAGATCAGGGGCTCTCGGCCAAACGATCTCAATGGAACGAAGAGAAGGATTTTGGACCTCATTTCTTTGGATCTTCTCTTCCTCTCTTCTTTTACGAATGACTCCTTTGGGAATGACTCCATTAGATGTAAGATGGAAGGAGCGTCCGACATAAGAACTCTTCTGCATTGAGTCTAGGAAGGAGCGATGATGTTTGTCGGAGTGGTCCCGGCTTATTCGAGTTGGTGATGAGGAAGGGGCGATGCGCCACCAACTACGAACGTACGTCGTACTTCAGGGGCGGAACCATCCGAGGACAGTACGCATACATCGTACAGAGTGCAGATGGGCGCTATTCAGTCTCAACTTCCAGTGGGGAAACCAGGGGGTAGTACTCCATATTACACTAGCCGCCTGGCGCTAAGACCTAGCTGTGCAGGTGTCTGAACCCAATAAGAAAGAGCGACCCGCCTTAAAGTTCGAGCGGCGCCCTTGAAAACAACAGCTGATTGTGAACATCGTCCCGTCTCTTTCAGCCTCGCTTCCATCGACACCGGCTTGCTATCCCAACATCAATATCCCGCCACCTCTTGTGCCTGCACGAGCCCGACCACACAAGACCACCGGCGGCATGGTGCAGACACGCTCTACAGGCATCGAGGCCAATGGGCGCGACCCGACCTCGACGCCGAGCAAGAAGCGCGTCAACGATAGCAACGGGCTCCATCACGAGAACGATGCAGACACAAGCCTGAAGAACCCGGCGAAACGCCAGAAGCTGCCCGAACGGACGGACCCGTTACGGTGGCGCCTCAAGGACGATGCGGGCTGCCAGACGTGGCACTACCTCGACGACGACGCGGAGGCCAAGAAGTGGCCCCAGAGCCTCGCCGACAAGTACTTTCTGGGTCTTCCTATGGTTAGTGTTGCACGACGAGTTTCTACAGACATTCGTTGCTCGTTGCTGACTGACGTGGCGTAGGACCTTCCCGCCCTTCCTACACCGACAAACCCTGCCGAGAGTGTTCAGAACGGCCTCACCTTCTTCGAGAAGCTGCAACTACCGCCAGGCAACTGGGGATGCGAGTACGGCGGACCCATGTTCTTGCTGCCGGGCATCGTCATTGCCTGGTACGTGACCAAGACGCCCATCTCGCTGGCCTACGCGACCGAGATCAAGAACTACCTGTTTGCGCGCGCCCACCCAGACGACGGCGGCTGGGGCCTGCACATTGAGGGCGAGAGCACCGTGCTGGGCACAGCGCTCAACTATGTCGTGCTGCGCATCGTCGGCGTCGAGGCCGACGAGCCGCGCATGGTCAAGGCCCGCGCGACGCTGCACAAGCTGGGCGGTGCGGCACACGGTCCGCACTGGGTGAAGGCGTGGCTGTCCGTCCTGGGCCTCGCCGACTGGAGCATTGTCAACCCCGTCCCGCCGGAGCTGTGGCTGCTGCCCGACTGGGTGCCCATTGCGCCTTGGCGCTGGTGGATCCACATGCGCCAGGTGTTTCTGGCCATGTCCTACATGTACTCGAAGCGCTGGGTGTGCGAGGAGACGGAGCTGGTGCGCGCGGTGCGGCAAGAACTCTACACGGAAGACTATGCGCGCATCGACTGGGCCGCGCACCGCAACTCCATTGCGCCCACGGACAACTACCACCCGAAATCGTGGCTGCTCAACACGGTGAACTGGGCGCTCGTGCATGTGTGGAACCCGTACCTGCGGCCCAACTGGATCAAGAACCGCGCCGAGCAGTGGGTGAGCGACCTCATTGACATGGAGGACGAGAACACGGACTACGCCGGTCTCGCACCAGTTAACAACCCCATGAACATGGTGTGCTGCTACATCCGCGACGGGCCCGACGCCTACTCGGTGCGCCGCCACCGCGAGCGCCTGCACGAGTTCCTGTGGATGAAGGGCGAGGGCCTGCTGTGCAACGGCACCAATGGCGTGCAGTGCTGGGACACGGCGTTTGCCATCCAGGCGGTCATGGATGCTGGCCTGGCAACGGACCCGCGCTGGCGGCCCATGCTGCTGTCGGCTTTGGAGTTTCTCGACGACCAGCAGATTCGGGAGGAGACGCCCCACAAGGAGGCGTCGTACCGGCAGCGGCGCAAGGGAGCCTGGGCGTTCAGCACCAAGACGCAGGGCTACGCCGTCAGTGACTGCATCTCGGAGGCGCTCAAGTCGGTCATCCTGCTGCAAAAGACGCCCGGGTTCCCGCAGCGCATCGACGACCAGCGCATCTTTGACGCCATCGACACCGTCCTCACCTTCCAGAGCCCGTCGGGCGGCTGCGCCTCCTACGAGCCGCCGCGCGCCGGCGAGTGGATGGAGATGCTGAACGCCGCCGAGGTCTTTGGTCGCATCAATGGTCGAGTACGACTATCCGGAGTGCACGACCGCTGTTGTGACGGCTCTGTCCCTCTTCCGCCAGCACTGGCCCGACTACCGCGCCGCCGAGATCCAGCAGTTCATCGAGCGGTCCGTCGGCTGGATCAAGACCGCCCAGCGTCCCGACGGCAGCTGGTACGGCAGCTGGGGCATCTGCTTTACGTATGCCACCATGTTTGCGCTCGAGAGTCTGTCCTCGGTCGGCGAGACCTGCGCCAACAGCGCGCCCGCCCGCCACGCCTGTGCCTTTTTGCTGTCGAAACAGCGCCCCGACGGCGGCTGGTCCGAGAGCTACAAGGCCTGCGAGCGCATGGAGTACATTGAGCACCCGTTTGGGTCGCTGGTCGTGCAGACGGCGTGGGCCGTCATTGCCCTGCTCAAGGCCGACTACCCGGACGTCGCGCCCCTCCGCAAGGCCATCCGGTTCATCATGTCGCGCCAGCAGCCCAACGGCGAGTGGCTGCAAGAAGCCATTGAGGGCGTCTTCAACAAGAGCTGCATGATTTCGTATCCCAACTACAAGTTTGTTTTCCCCATGAAGGCGCTGGGGCAGTTCCACCGCAAGTACCCGAACGAGCCGGTTGTGTAGGGGGTTTGTGGGAGGGCAGAAGAGAAGAGGACCAGAAATGAAGAGAGAACGACAGGCGTTGGAAAAAAAAAAGAGATGGGCAGAAAAGCACGATTTGCTTTCTTTACGGTATGCACTACGACGGCGACGATTGAGCACAGCGTAGACCTGCCTCCGTGCGCCTTGATACCATCTAATACTATGATTGCGAGACCTTTCTCATTTTTAAAATCTTTCCACCGAATGCCTGCGATGTCGAACCTGTATCGAGACTCAAGAGGTCGTTCTCTCATCATCGTAGACTGTCACGTGTGCCCAATTCCCTCGGCTCGCATTGCCAAAACCGGGGCTGGGGGCTGGGGGCGGGAAGCTCCACTACCCCCTTCCTTACAGAGAAAAACAGCTGGAGCTTCCCTTCCCCGCTAAAAATGGCCTGCCGAGAGCTACGGAGTACTCAAATTGAATATTACGCGCCTGCCCTGCAGAAAAGGGCAGGAACCTACTCGGTTCTTTTGCGCCCCAAACTTCCGTTGCTCCTTCCCCCATCGTAAGATTTTCCCCGTATTTCGGTTGCATTGTTTTTTTTTTGGCTCCCCGCTCCTTCCCTTCTTAGCTCCGGACGTCTTTCCACAACATCCTTTTTTTGTGTCGATTGCCTACAAAAGGGAAGCTGCGAACGGGAGCGACGCACCACAACGTCCAATTGCTCTTTCCCGCACCTGTCTGTGCCTGCCTGTTCCGTCTCCCATCGCTCTCACTCGGACAAGCTCCTTGACTCCAACTGTTTACTTCGACCCTTCCCCTGTTCTGTTCCCCTCCTCGTACGTGGCACGCCACCTTGCATTGCCACGGCATTCCCACGAGACCGACATGCTCTCCATGCGCCGCCTCGCCGCGGTCGCGCCGCTGGCAGGCACGGCCGTCCGCCGCGCAACAGCCACCGCCGCCGTCGCTACCACCGCGCAGCAGCAGCTGCGCCGTCTCGCTACGGCCGTCGGCGAGGGCGAGGGCGAGGGTGAGGGCAAGACGGAGGCCAACAAGGAGGCCAAAAAGGAGGCCATAAAGGAAACCATAAAGGAGACCAAGACGGACGTCAAGATCACGTACGGCGGTAACAAGAAACGCCCGTCCCGCGGCTTGCCCCCGCGGTCCCAATCATCGCCCGCCTCGTCGCCCATACCGGCCTCTCCTCCTCCTTTGTCTCGTCCTCCTCCGGAGCCAAGGACACGTCTCTTACCGATCCTGCACGAGAGAATTGTCGGCGGACCGGCCGTCGACGGGGTCTTGCAGTCGGCCGCGTTCGCCAAACCGCGCAGCGAAATCACCCTGCGCTTCCACGGTCTGGACCACGCCGTGCCGGTGTCCACACTGTGGCTGCGCGACGCCTGCACGTGCCCCAAGTGTGTGACGCCGTCGTCGGGCCAAAAGACGTTCCACACGCACGATTTGCCGCCGCGCCCGGCCGTGCAGGCGTGCCATGTTGTCACGGACGGCGCGACGGGGCGGACGTCCTTGCGGGTGGTCTGGGCCGCGCCACGAACCGTGCCTGCCGAGGGCGAGAGCAGCAAAGACGACACCCCGGCCGCCACCGCGGCTGCCCCCGTGGCAGCAGCAGAGACAGCAGCAGAGACAGCAGCAGCAGAAGAGACACACGAGTCTCTGTACGACGCACAAGAGCTGTTGTACCGGCTGGCCAGATTCGAGCCTGCACAAAAGTATCCGGGCTACCTCCCACGCCGGTTGTGGGACCGGCCCACGATCGAGAAGGCGCTCAAGCCAGTATCCTATGCCGACTGGATGGCCGCGGACGACGGCAGCAACACCGAGTTCTACCGTGGTCTGCTCGACCTGCACGAGCTGGGTCTTCTGATTGTGGACAACGTGCCCGACTCGGCGACAGCCGTCAAGGAGATTGCCAACCAGATTGGCAATATCCAAAACACATTTTACGGCGAGCTGTTTGACGTGGTGTCCAAGCCCCAGGCGGAAAACGTGGCCTACACCAATGTGTTTTTGTGCCTGCACCAGGACCTGCTGTACATGAACGACCCGCCCTACATCCAGCTGCTACACTGCCTGCGCAACGACTGCGACGGCGGGGAGTCCTTGTTCAGCGACTCGGTGCGCGCGGCGGTCGAGATGCAGGTGGCCGAACCCCAGTACGCCAAGGCGCTCGCCACGCAATCGGTGCGCTACCACTATGAGCGCAACGGCCATTACTACTACAACAAGCGGCCCGTGCTGGAGCTCGAGGTGCGACCGGAACAGGCCGACGACATGACGGCAGCCTCCGTCAAGTTCACCGCGTGGTCGCCGCCCTTCCAGGACACCATGACGCACCCGATGGGCAACGTGGAGGATGCCAACAAGCCACCCATCTACCTGGACACGCGGCCCAGGGCGTCCAGCTACAAGACCTTTTTCAAGTACGGCACGACAGCGCAGCGTCTCGCGTTCTGGCGTGCAGCGGCCAGGCGGTTCAGCGAGCGGCTCGAGGACCCCAAGGCCATGTTCGAGCTCAAGCTGCAGCCCGGGCAGTGTGTGCTCTTCAACAACCGGCGCGTGCTGCACGGGCGGCGGCAGTTCAACGCATCCGACGGCACACGTCATCTCAAGGGCACGTACATTGACGAGCAGACGTTCCAGAGCCGGCTGACCAGCATGATCCGGCGTGGCCGGCTGCCGGGGCGCGCGAAAAGCGAGGCCGACCGAAACGCGCGACCCTTTGGCCAGGCACCGTCTGGGCCCTTCCCGCCACCCTTTGCCGAGAGGGCGGCCCTGGACCACCAGCAGGTGGTGGACATGATGGAAGCGTCCGGGCGGTTGCCAGTCTGGTGGGCGAGCCGAGGGGTTCCCAAGGGCGACGAGAAGGCAGAGCGAGACGATGCGTGAGACTTGCGCGGGTTGCCAGGCAGGCATAGAAGACCGTATATAGAATTTGTCTAGGACTGTTTAGCCATATGAGACCCATGACCCACGATCCATGACCCACGATCCATGACCCACGATCCATGACCCATGATCCATGAGCCATGACACAACAGGAAAGAAAAAGAACGATAGTACGAACCCACTCACCCGAACGATACAGTAGTGGCGGACCAGCGATGTCTGTTGAACGGCAATCGAGGCGGACGGTATCATATGGTATACATCAAAGAGTTTATAGACGACACGTGACGCGCAGCGAAACGAAGGAGGTACAAAGTTGATTTGTACGGAGTACTATAAGATACGTACGTCGTACAAATAGACGTGATATCGATAACATTGCATTCTGCCGTCCCACACACCGCTGTGCCCATTGGACACCGGCGGCCCCTTCGCTCTTGCTCCTTGTGGTGCAAGTGGGTCTCATCCAAACCGTGCCAAAGTGCGGGAAGTGCCCCCCTTCCTGTTTAGGAAGGAGAAGAAGAGCGGAGGATGAGGAGAGACGGGGAAAGAACGGCTGGCTAGGAATGTCGTTCATCGGTAAACACGGCAGGAGCCATGGAGCTGGAGCTGGAGCTGGTACTGGACATGAATGGCCATGGTAAGCCCGATTGACGCAATAGGCAGCCGCAAAGCCAACCGTTCCAAACCAAGATAACGCTGATTCCCTCTTCTGTGTGACGGATCTCCAACTCCGAGTATACATCGCCAGCCGCAACAGTCCTTCAATTCTCGATCGCTTTGCGCTCTCCGCTTTGCGCTCTCCGCACTCAGCTCTCCGCTCTCTACTCTCCGCTTCCTTCTTTTCATCGCCACCCACACACAATGACCATCCGCACAATCGCTCCGTACGGCCGCTGGACCAGCCCCATTTCCACCGAGGCCGCGACGGCCGGCACCAAAACGATCAATTCGCCGCGGGCCGTCCTGGACACGGGCGAGGCTACTTTCTCGTCTCGCTCGACGACGGCCGGAGCACAATCTACCAGCACGAGCATGACGGAACGAGCGGCGCGGGCGTGCGCCCTGTTCTGCCGTCGCCCTGGGGCGTGGGCACGTCCGTGTACGAGTATGGCGGCCAGGCGTATGCCGTATGGGCGGGCGGCGACGACGAGCGCTGCGAGGGCGACAGGATTCTCTTCACCGACCCCCGCGACAACGGCATCCATGTGCTCGACGTGGCCTCGGGCGACGTCACCACGCTGGTCCAGGGACGCCCCGAACTGCGGTACGGCGACTTGGACGCCCCCGCACCGGGAAGCGACTGGCTCTTGGCCATCCAAGAAGACCACACCGACCCGGCACCGGCCGCGGTGCAAAACTACATCGTGGCGGTCCACCCGACGTCGGGCGAGGTTGTGCGGGTGGTCGAGGGGGCCGACTTTTACTCGTACCCGCGGTGGGCGCCCTCGTCCACCACCGACCGCATGCGCCGACTGTCCTGGCGCCAGTGGAACCACCCGGACTTGCCGTTTGAGGGCGTCACCCTGCACTGGGCCGCGTGGGACGCGTCGACCAAGGCGCTGTCCCACCGCCCAGAGCAGGTGGCTGGTGCGGACCGGCAGTGCGTGGCCGAAGCGGTGTGGGCGCCCGACGGACAGAGCCTCGTGTTCGGCATGGAGGCCGCACGGCCGGACGCCTTCCGGCAGCTGTACCGCGTGCAAGTCAACGTCGACGTCAACGGCTCGTCGGCGTCGGCGCCAGTGCCAGAGCGGATCGCCCTCAGGGGACTCGAGGACTGCGAGCTGGGCGACGCGTCGTGGCTGGTTGGGTGCCAGTCCATTGTCTTCCTGACACCCACGCGGCTCGTCGCCGTGGCCACCCGCTACGGCCAGAACCACCTGGTGTACGCCGACGTGGACACGGGCGCGTGGGTGTCGCTGGACGCCGACGTCGGGCTGGTCGAGCTCAAGTTTGACCCGCTGGCGGCCTTGTCCCCGTCCTCGTTCCTGGTTGTCGGCAGCGGCTTCACAACGCCGCAGGCCGCCTACCGTGTCGACCTCAACATGGATGCGTGTGGCAAAGCCTTGGCCTCCAGCAGTCATGCGTCTCTCACGGGTGATGGTGGGCAATCAACCGCCTTGGCCACCCGGACCCTGCTGTTCCGGTCCACAGAACAAAATTTTGAGCCACGCATCTTTTCCACGCCCGAGCTCATCTGCATTCCGGCACCCAACGAGACAGAGACCGACACAGAGACCGACACAGAGACCGACACAGAGACTGACGGCAAGACCAGCCGCCACCCACCGCCACCCACAATGTCTACGGCTGGTTCTGGCCGCCGCACAACCGGTCCTTTGAGGCCCCGAGGGCACACTGCCACCGCTGGTCGTCATGCCCCACGGCGGGCCCACGGGCTATACTGCGCCCGGTCTGCACATGATCGCCAGTACTGGGCCACCCGCGGCTTCGCCTTCTTTGCCATCAACTACAGCGGCTCCTCGGGCCACGGCCGCGCCTACCGCGACCGTTTGTGGGCCCGCTGGGGCTTGCTGGACCGGGACGATGTGGCGGCGGCGGTGCAGTTTTTGACGGGTGCGGAGGGAAGCGGTGGGCACGCCCGGGTGGACTCTCGCAGGGTCGGCATCGAGGGCGGCAGCGCGGGCGGGTACAATGTGCTGCAGAGCCTGGTGCACCACGCGTCGCTGTTTGCTGGCGGGGTCTGCTGCTGCGGCGTGGCCGACACGGCGTCGCTGGGCCGGGACACACACAAGCTCGAGTCGCACTACCTGGACCGGCTGCTGTGGGATGTCGACCGCCCGCCGTCGCCCGACGAGCAGCAACTTATCCACCGCGAGCGGTCCCCCCTCTACCATGCCGACCGCATCACGGCGCCGCTGCGGCTGATCCATGGCGAGAAGGACACGGTGGTGCCGATGGCCCAGAGCCGGGCGATCATGGCCCAGATCCAGGCCCGGGGCGGCGATGTCGACCTGATTGTGTTGCCGGCGAGGGCCACATGTTTGTGAAGCTGTCGAGTCTGGTGCTGTACCTCAATGGGGAGGCCGCGTGGTGGGAGAAGACGCTGTTGAGATAAATCTGGGGTGAGACGGTTGTGATGGAGAAGACGCTGTTGAGATCAATCTGGGATGAGACGGCTGTGATGGAGAAGACGTTATTGAGATCAATCTGGGATGAGACGGCTGTGAGAGAAAGGGGGCTCTCTTTCGGACGACAACCTCGTCGCTGTCAAGGCAACGCACCCAAGCGAAAGAATAGACACGTTTTTGTTCTCCATTGTGACTTGACTGGCGAACAGCTTTCGCTTTCCCCCCCCCCCCATGCTGCCATCGTAGCAAGATCCCGACTCTTGACGAAGCTGCCCCTTTCTGCGTTTTCCGTTTTCCTCCAACGTGCCTCGACAGCCTTGCACCGTCCCTCTCACCGCGCCTTCCTCTTTGGGCTTGTTTTTGTCACAACAACCATTGCATGAACTTCTTCTGTCACTCGCCTCACTTGTCACTCACCTTGCCTCCTTTTTTTGACTCAAGTGCCATGCTACTCTCCATGTCCTGCTGCCTCTTCTTTTTTTCTCATACTCTACCACTTTTGATCTGCCTCCTCCATCGGTCGCCCGTCTCTTGCAGTCTGTCACGTATCCTGATGCTCATTTCGCGCCTCCCCTTGACGTTGTTCCTGTCGCCAACTACGTGACCGTCGTCAGCTACGTGTCCGTCGTCAGCTACTTGTCCTTTGTGAAGTCCTTGCCCCTTGTCAACTGCTTGACACGTCAACTACTTGTCACGTCGAGTACTTGTCACGTCAACTTTTCTTTGCTTCAACACACATCACGTACTGGCCCCAGACCAACTGCCTTCTACTCATACGCAGCATCTCGGCACAGTCTCCCCTTTCGTCTCTCGATTTCTCGGCCTTCTTCGCAGTCAATCATCGTGACGGCCGATCTCAAGCCATCCTGTGTCACTCTCTCCCAACCGGTCCTCCTTCCCTCCACTCTGGTCGTTTGTGTTCAGTGCTCTTGACTCTTTCTTTACACATTTTGCAGTCTCATTCATCTCCCACCTCCCTTCTCACGTCTCCGGTCTCTCTTACCTGGGCTTCCCCTCCTTCCTCTTCTTCCTCTTCTTCTCTTCCTTCTTCTCTTCCTTCTTCTCTTCCTTCTTCTCTTCCTTCTTCCTTTTCTCTCTCTCTTCCTTCTTCTCTCTCTTCTTCTCTTCGTTCTTCTCCTTCATCTTCATTTCTCGCTCTTCTCCTTCACCTTCCTGTGACACTTGCCGCTGTCTTTCTTGAGCATCAACTCTTTGTCTCCCATCTCGCATCTCATCCCCCTCTCTCGTCACCTTCAGTCCGCCTCCAACGGCATCCACCTTTCCACCTTCTCACCTTCTCACCTTCTTTCTTCTCACCTTCTCACCTTCTTTCTTCTCACCTTCTCACCCTCTTTCTTCTCTCTGCATCGTCTCTTGGTAGCTGCAATCCTTGCATCTACACCCTGTCCGCCAAGTCGTCTCGACGATCTCGCCATGGCAATCCCGTTGGCCTTTGGGGTGGAGCTTGAGTTGCTCTTGCGGCTGAAGGCAACGCCGAGCGCGAGAGGCCGCGCTTCTGCCATCGGCTGGCACCCCGATGGGGACCGCCGTCACCATCGGGCCAAAACACACCAGCTGGTGCACCGCCTGCTGACCGACGCCGGCCTACATGCAGTCCAGGGGCAGGACGAAGAAAATAAGGCCTGGGGTGTCATTGGGGACGGTTCGCTGAGTGCACACGAGGTCGACGGCTACTGTAAGATACACCTGCTAGCCAAAATCTGTGTGCTATTGGGACGCATGTACTAACAGGATTTATAAAGGGGGCGTGGAACTGGTTTCTCCTCTCCTTCAGTCTGACACCATCAATTGGCCGAGAGCATTCATATTCCTATACAATCACATAGAGAAGGTCTTCGACATCAAAGGTGCCAAGTACGGTTCCACCCACGTCCACGTTTCGCCGAAATTGGACCGTGGCCCCAGCCGAGACTGGCGGATCGACGAGCTGCAGGCCATTCTCAAGGCAATCTCCCGGTTTGAAGAACAGATGACGGCAATCCTGCCCGCCGAGCGGAAGCACAACACCTTTGCTCTTCCCAACTTCTCCCACGAGACGTCGCCAGCACACCTGAGAAGGGCGTACGAACAAGCCCGTCAGTCGTCCAACTACTTTCCCATTGACCAGCTCGTGAATCCGTTGGAGACGAAAGAAGACGTCGCGGAACTCTACGGCGATTCGCGGTATTACAGATTCAATTTCAGCAACCTTGCGGGGCGGGCGGCGTGCGGAAACCGTGGAGTTTCGCAGCCCCCCCCGCATCGCCCGACGCAGAAACGGCCCTGCACTGGATCACACTGCTGCTGTCGTTCGTGGCAGAGGCCTTGGCGACAAACTGGGGAGACGATGCGGTGATGTATTGGCTGCCGGGAAGACAGTCCAGCCAGCTGCGTCAATTCGTGCAGAGAGGACACAGCAGGCTGCCGGCGCCGTCGAGGGGTTACCTCTTGACGGAACGTCTCCAGCGTCTGCCGGCTCGGGGCGACGTCTTCACCCCGAGGAGCTCGCGCAAATGGAGGCGCGAAAAGCCGCCAAGGCTCTTCAGCCCCAGCGCCAGTACAACACTAGATCGACTGCTAAGTAAGGATCGGTGTCGTTGGAGTCTTGGAGTTTGTCACTTCACGTGACATGCACCTCGACCCGACCCCGCTGGTGGGGTCGTAGTCAGCAGTGGCGGTTGGGGGGTCTCCATTTTTGTGCGTTCATCTTTTTTTCTACTGGGTACTTATATGTAAGAGCCTCTCGACACTTTACACTTTCCTTCTCCTCTTTTTTCTTTCTTCCTCCCCACCTGTTCCCCCCACTCTCAAGCAGCCCATTCTACACCGTTGCGCCACACACGTTCTTCCTCTTTCCTCTCCATCTTTTCTGCCACTCTATCAATCACGACCATCACAACCATCACAACCATCACGATCATGGCCGGAAACCGACGGCCGCTGCCGCCCCAGTGGAACGATAAAGCCCTGTACTGGGACGGACCCAACTCGAAGTTGCCCGACTATTTCACGGCCTATGTCATTGGCGAGCCGGGCTCCTTTTTAGACAGCCGAAGACTTGCGCGACAAACTTGATCTTGCCTATCTGCCCGAGGTCGTCGAAACGGTCGACGTTCCCATGCCTTGTTACGGCGACGTTCGCGAACACGGAGACCCTTTCAAGTACTGCCGCGTGTCCAACGAAACCTATTTGGCTCTTGACAACGTGCCGAGTTTGGCGAGCGGCGCTTTGTGGATTTTGGCGACGGGCAAGCACTGGCCGTGTATACACCGCTGCGGCTGGTGAAGCCGTTTCCTCGATTGACGCGAAACGGAGAGCCACGAGAGAAGGACAGCCGCCGGTGTGATGCCGCACCTGGCCGGACTTGTTGCGAAGCAGAAGGAGAAGGAGAAGGAAAATGAAAAGAAAAAGGAAAAGGAGGAGAAGGAGGAGGAGGAGCAGAAAGAAGAGGAGCAGAAAGAAGAAGAGCAGAAAGAGGAGGCAAAGGGAAAAGAGGCCTCGCAGACGGACTCGCGGACGGCACTCTCGTCTATGTCACAAAACTAAACGCAGGGCAAGGACGAGGAAGAGGAGCAGGAGCAAGGCGTGTCTTGCTTTTGCAATGGCTTCTTCTTTCTACTTTCTACTCTCGTTCTTCCGCTTTCTCTTCTCTCTTTTTTTTGTCCCTTTTTGTCGACGCTGTTTTCTCTCTTTCACTCTCTTGTTTTGTGTGCTTCTTACACTTTCTTTCACACGTCTTCGTTTGCCCGTTGCCTTGTTCTTGTTTGCTTCTTTTCCTCGCTGTTTTTTTTTTGGGGGGTTTTCTTTCTTCTTTCTCCTCTCTTTTTTTTTTGTCACACACCCTTTTTTTGATACCCTCAACTGAGGTACTGCGTACTTGAGTTTTCACTTCTTTCTTGTTCCCCTTCTTTTTGTTCTTTCTGGCTTTTTTTGTTATTTCCCCTGTGCACGGGCAATCGTTGAGTTACTCAGTTTTCAGTTGTTAGAATTCAAGACTTCAAGAATTCAAGAATTCAAATTCCATTTCCAAACAGCCATCTTGTCCTCGCTCTCTCGTAATGAGTTGGGGGGGCTCAGAGCACTGCATGTGCCAACCAACGTGCTTTTTCGTAAGAACATGAATCCTGGTCTTGACAACAGGCCTTGTCGTCCAGGCCCCCCTTCCCTGTGTTTACGTATCGGGTGAACAGGTTTTGAGTGCTTGTACTGAGTGGGAGTGAGGGTGAGGGTGAGGACAAGGATGAGGCTTAGGATGAGGCGGCAGTGAGGAGACGCTGAGAAGGAACTGAGTGCAGCCGGTGCACTTTGTTGAAACTTTATTCAGTGGGTCCACCCGAAGAACAAGCTCACAGACGACGCACGCGCTAGCCGTGTTCTCTTTTAGCGTGTCGAGAATATTGGCCGCTGAGAACAGCAATCGTTCGACAGAGAGTACAAAGTATTTGTGGTTGCCCAAACGGAGACTGGGCGTACCAGAGGGCCGACAGAGAAGGGACAAAGACAAGGACATAACATACGAGGGGACGGAGCATGCCCTTTGTGTGCCCTTTTCTGCATCTCACTTGCATTGTCATCACCTTCCATGCCTTTGTTGCGTTTCCTCCTCTGCCCAAGCTTTCCCCTTGACTGAGTCGTCTCCCCTTCTTCCATTTCCTTCCGTTTTCCTCCGTTTTCCTCCCATTTCCTTCCGTTTTCCTCCGTTTCCCTTGTTGCCGTTTTCTCCTTCATTCGGGTCCGTTCGAGTTTCTGTTCCTTCTTCATCTCCGTACGTTCTCCACAATTCTCTCCCTAGTCTGCTCGGCCGTCCTGACCAGCAACCGCAAAGAGCGACTAGCTTCCAGCTAGCCTCCGTACGACGTATTACTCCGTCGCATTGCATCAGCTTCCTTTTTTTTCCCCTTTATCTCCCCTTTTTCTTTTTCTCCCCATTGTCTTGTGCTTGCCTTGTCTTGGCGTTTTTGGCCTGTGGGGATGTGAGCTTCTGGGATCTTGCGAGGAGGAGTACCCACTCGCACCTTCCATTACGATTCGTTACGCATAGGCGCCGGTCCCCGTGCACGGTCACGAAAGCTCAGGTCGTGCCTTCCTGGCTCCTTCCGTCTTCGGGTCCAGAAATAGGGTAGACAAACCGGTCGTGCTTGCCTTGCGAGCAACGTGCCTTGCCTGCCGGGCCGTCAATGATCTGCCCCTGGTTGATCGGCCCCTTTTCTTGGTCCTTGATCTCCTTTTCTTCTGCCCACCCTTGTTTCCCTTGTCTCTCATCTTGTCTCTCTTGTCTCTCCTCAATTTCTGGTCTCACTTTTCTCCATTTCCCCATTTCCCAAACGACAGACAAACACCTGTACCACCTAAATGCCACGCTCTGTGCCACGACGTCTCACGGTTGCAGAGACGCACAGAAATCCACGAGCGACAAATCCCCTCTATCAGTACGTCGGACACCACGCTCCACTCGATTGACCTCAGTACTTCCGTATCTCAGTACACTCATCTCAAATCAAGACCCTGCATGGTCTTGCAAATCACATCCACGCGTGTCGTCGTAAGCGAGCCAACACCCAACAGGTTTCTCAATAGTGCGAACGACTGACGGCCAAGAGGGCCCTGAGCGAACTCCACCCTGAGCTTCAAGGTCTGGTTAGCGTGTTAGCATAGCAGGGTTGCGAATTAGTACTAAAATTTTTAGTAGTAGTACTATACTACTGTAGTATTTTAGTAGTAGTACTGGATTTTCAGTACTACAGTAGTAAAAAGAGTAGTATTAGTATTAATAGTTACTACTATTAGTAGTATTAGTATTTTACTACTAATAGTAGTAATTAGTATTTTACTACTATAATAATTAATAGTATTAGTATTATATTTATTATTAATAATAATATTAAAAAAAGTTTATTATAATAAATAATATTAAATATTAAAATTTATAATAAAATAAACTTTATAATTTAAAATTAGTAGTAGTATTTTAGTATTAGTAGTAGTATTTTAATATTAGTAGTAGTATAAACTTATAAATTAGTATTATAGTAGTATTAGTATTATAAATAATATTAAAATTAGTATTAGTAGTAGTATAACCTTTATAAATTAGTATTAGTAGTAGTATTAGTATACTGTAGTACTAATTAGTATTAGTACTAAAAAACCTCTAGTAGTATTAGTACAAGCCTTTACTACTACTAAAGTACTAATTTCGCAACCCTGATCTAACGGCAGGACGACACGGGATTATAGATGGTGGAAGGAGAAAAAAAAAAAAGAGAAAAAGAGATAAAAAAAGGTAGAAAAGAAAAAAACGGGACTCATTAATGGACAGCCACAGCAACGAAATAATTGAATACGAGGTCGACGGTTCCCATCTCACACCCTCATTACAAACCCATCCGCTCGCTTAGTACTTGATTGAACGACTTCTGACGACGACAACGGCAAAGGATTGAGGACTCGACGCGCAATACTCCAGAGCAGTATCCAGGACAGGGCTGCGAATCTAGAACCCAAAAACAGGTCTCAAAACAGGTCTCAGCCAGCCACAGCGCCCACCAACACGCAAAACAAGTTTGAAAAGGGGAAGAAGCCAGAGAGACGACAATACAAAGTACGCATACGACGTATTGATCTCTTTTTTGAAGTCCAAAGTCCGAACACGCAAAACTGTTACCGTTCCCACCTCTTCGTTTCTTTTTTCTTTTTCTTTCTTTCCTCCTTTCCCTCTTCGTTTGCTACTCCCTTGCAAAATACGGCAAATCGAACACGACCATTGACCGATCGACGACGCTCACCAACACCACACTCGACGTCCTGGCCTCACGCCCTTTCCCGGACACAATGTTGCTCAACGGCGGAGGCGGCCGCCTGCGCATCTTTCTCTTGACCGCCATCGGCCTGCTCTTTGTCCTGTTTCTTTGGACGACCAGTAGCCCGGACACAGCGACAACAATAAAGAATGCCGTGACATCGTGGCCGGCCACGGTGACCTCCCACAGTACGCCAGACGAGCCAGCAGGCAGCAGCAGCAGCAGCAGCAGCAGCAGCAGCAGCGCCAACACATCCGGCGGTGCAGACAGCAATGCAGCCGACACGCCAAGCAAGGCCCGCCAAGCAGCGGCTCGCCGAGCAACGGCCCAAGCAATGGCCCGGCCGGCAAACACGAAAGAGCAACCTTCGCCCTCCTACGACATCGCTCCATTGAGCGGCAACAAAGGCAGCGGAAAGGCGGTGGCCGAGACGGACGCGCCCTACTTTATCCTCATTGGCGACTCCACCACCCGGGGCCAGCGCCAAAACGGCGGCGGCTGGGGCGATGCCTTCTTGTGGCAGCTCGCCCGCGGTGCCGAGGGTGTCAACCAAGGCGTCAATGGTGGCCTTGTCGACTGGCTACTTCCACTCGCCCATGTGGAACGACGCCATGGAGACCGTTCGCACCTACTCGCCCGCCCGCAAAGTGTACGTCACCATCCAGTTTGGCCACAACGACCAGATGCCCAAACAGCAACGTCACGCTCGACTTGTACCAGGCCGCTCTCGAGGGCATGGCGCGGGAGGTGCTCGCGTCCGGTGGTACTCCGATTCTGGTCACGCCCCTGGCGAGACGCGACTTTGCCGCCGACGGCACGACTGTCGAGGACAACCTCAAGGCGTACCGCGAGCGCACCCTGGCCGCGTTTGACCAGCTCACAGCCGCCGGCGAACCGGCCCGCGCCATCAACCTGAACGCCGCCAGCCTGGCGTACATTTGGCGCCATTGGCAAGACCGCCGCCTTCCGCTACAACAAGTGGCACCCCTTTGGCGTGGACACGACGCACCTCAACGAGCTCGGCGCCATTGTGTTTGCGCGCATTGTGGCTGACCTGATGCTGGGCCACCGGCCACACCACTGGTCCCGTCGGGCCAAGCCGATCCCTGGTCGCCCGGCGAGGGCAACGACGATGACGGTCTGTCGGGATGGATCCGCCCGGATCCATACGTGTCCGGTCTTGTATGGCATGGTGATGCCATATAGCGTGGCCTTTCTCTTCTTCTTTCTTTGGTCTGTCTCTTGTTTTGGGGGGGGGGGTCGTAGCAATATTTTGTGGCGTTTGTTCGGGGCCAAGGTCGACAAAAGAAGACGACCTGGCCACATGAGTTGGATACATACACTTCTGACTTGCATTCTTTTTGTTCTTTTTGTTCTTTTTGTTCTTCTCGACTTCTTTGGGTATCACGGCCTATTTTGGACATCATAGATTAGACATACATTTGCTCTTGCATTCCGGCGAGCTCGCACACCTATATTTTAATTGTTATTAATTGCCATTCACATCACGGCCATCATCAAATTCATTGCCGTTTTTTTTTTTTTTTTTTTTTTTTTTTTCATTCATTTCGTTCCTTGCTCATACTATGTACATGCTTTTTCGGCTATGGAAAAACAAGAGCACAAGAAAAAAATAAGAGACGATCCTCCTCAGTCCCGGTTCCGGTTGCTTGACCACCGCCGCACCATGACCTCGCGGATCTTGTACTGCGCGAGCAACGCAGAAATGTCATCCACGTCGCCTCCGGGCGTGGCCGGCGGCACGTCCACATACACCAGCACCAGACTCTTGAAGACGGTCGACAGCACGCGGTTCACACTGTGCAGCCAGTGCCACGACCGTCGGTTGCCGGCACCGAAACCGAGACCGGAACCGGGACCGGAACCGGGACCGGCAGCGGCATTAGGCATCACCATGACGCCAAACTCGGCATGGTCGAGGGCAGGGCCTTTGCCGTACAGCATCCAGTCGACGCCAAACTTGATGCCGTGGCGAGGCACCCAGCCCAGGGCGCGGAAGTGGTGGTAGACGGCGTAGTGGAGGAGAAAGTCGTCGGTCGTCGAGGACGAGGACGAGGAAGGTGATGAAGACAGCGCAAACGGTGTGGCAGCGACGCGCGACGCCCGACACACGGCCAGCAACGCGTTGGTCGACAACACCGCGCCGTCCGCGCCCACCACACGCAGCGCCCCCACACCGTACGCCAGGAAAAAGGCCTCTTCCGGCGCCAGCTGGAGATGTTCCTTGTTGGGGATGGCCGCCACCGCGGTCGTGGCGATGCTGTCGACGTTGACGTGGACGAGGACGACGACGTTGACGAAGACGTTGACGAAGACGTTGACAAACGTGCACCGTGGTTCGGACTCGGTGGGTCCGAGTGCAAAAACGTGGTGGACTCGACGGTGGGCGCGAAGCGGACGCTTTTTTTGCCGCTTCAAAAGGCTCGATGGGGCGGGCCGGGGCTGCGGCCGAGGCGACAGCACAAGCGACGGCACAAGCGGCGCTGGCGTCAGCCGGCTGTACCGCAGAGCAGTCTGCCATTTTTATCTCCTCTTCTTTACTGTGGGCAGTTCCATTGGCACTGCCATTTACGTGTGTTTAGGGGGTTGCATCTCGGTCTCCGTCTTTGAGGCGGAGCCGTTGAGATGGAGATGGGGGGCCGGCTCGACAGCAAGGGCTGCCGCTGCCATGCGTGCACGCACATCGGCCTCCGAGTTGGGCAACGCCAGGAGCTCGAGCGGGCCGACGGGGGCTTTGAAGACAGCCGGCACGGGCGAGGGTGATGGTGGTGGTGGCGAGGGTCGTGAGGACACAGCTTCCACATGACCATTCCGCTTGTCCTCCTCTTTTGCCTTGGCCTCGGCTGCCACCTTGGCTTTCGCGGCTGCCACCGCCGCTGCTGCTTCCGCCGCCTCCTCTTCCCGTCGCCGCTGTTCAATCGCCTCCAGCTCGGTCCGGCCGCGCTCCCATTTGGTGTCCGCCCGCTCTTCCCGCCCGCTTGTTGGTGCGCTGCTCGCTGGTGGCCAGCACGCGGCTGTCCGCCGCCAACGCCGCCGCCGCCTGTCGGGCCGTCTCCCGGTTCAGCCAGTTGGGCTCACTGCGGCTCAGCGACCCCTTGCCGTAGAACCCCTGGCACCACAAGTCGTTTATCGACTGGGGGTCGGTGATGTGGACAGAGCGCGTGGCGGCGGACCAGACGCCGGAGTGGACTGTGGCCGGCTCCGACGCGGGCGGCAACAAGGCTTGGCGGACCCAGGCAAAGACCAGGTGGACGAGCGAGACGGGGTTGCTGGGGTAAAAGGTGGGCAGGGGGAAATGTGCGCAGCGGCAGCGGCATACGGTATTTCTGCCGGGGTGCGCACCGCGGCGCGTGGCGTGTTTGGGGGAGTGGGAGTAGTGGACGAAGATGGTTTTCCGGCGTCGTTCCCTGTCGAGGCTTTGAGCGCAGTGCCATGACTGCGACTGCAACTGCGGCTGCTGCTGCTGCTCGCGGCCCCGACAGTGGTGGCTCTTTTGTTTCAGCCATATTGTGTTGTGCTCATGTCGAGACTTGGTACGTTAGCGGGGTTCTTGTACAGGGTGAATACACTCAAGAGAACATGAAAACGTCGTGCTTATGGTTCGCTCAGATACCGTTGTAGTCTATAGGTTTAAGCCAATCATGGAGTGCATGATGATTGCTCTCTATGCACCAATGTAAGGTTGTCATCACCGCGAAAGGAGCGCGCCTCGTAAAGAGGCAAACCCCGTAGAAGAATAGGGAAAAAAGGGAAAAAAGAGACAAGAAAAAGAGCGCAATAGCAGTGCTTGCTACGCTCGCTTGGCGATGCAAACTTACTCTGAGGGAGATTCCACCCGAATTTGTGCTCGACGCAAGCAGCGCGGCCAACTAAGGGGTGCTGCAGGGACCAACATAGGTCATTGTTGAGAGCGAACAAGCGAAAATGAGGGCTGGCTCGACACGGAATTGCTATGAAGACGAACATGGTTGTGAAGAACTGTACAAAAAAAGAGGAGGAGAGAAGAAGAGAGAGAGAAAGGAGAGAAATAAATAGGACGAAAATTTTTTGGCCTTTTTGGGGCCCTTTTCGGGGGTTCCTCCTTATTGGAGCCATTTGGTTGGAACAGCCCCACATTTACAGAGTACAGGCAGGAACATGCAATTATACGGGTGGAAGCTTGGGCCACTCGGATAACTAGATAGATCAAAGTTTATCCGTGTATTATGCATGCAGCTCCACTCTTTGGGGCTCTCGGAGCTTCCATCAGCGCTGACGAGCTACCGACCCCACACATGGCAATTGGCAAGCGAGGCAAGCGCGACCAAGTGAACCTTTGAACCTTCCTCAGCTGTGTTTGACAAACAAAACAGAAGCCCCTTTTCTGGCTGTTCACAAACAAGTCTTTTCTCTCTCTCTCTCTCTCTCTCTCTATCTCTTTCTCTCTCTGTCTCTTTTTCCTATTCTCAAGTTGACAGCATCCTCTCACCACAACCCTTCCCGGACCCGTCGCCCAAGGAGAGCAGATTCTCCAAGATCCCCATCTATTTTTGCTTGGCGTCACATTGGCTTCGGTCGTTTTGTCCACGCATCGCAGCCTTTTGCCAGTGATTGTCTTTTTCTTCTTTTTCGGTCTCGTTTTCTCCCATAACAGCTCTCCCTGGAGCTTCGCACTCGACAGAGCTACACACTCGACAGAGCTACCAGCACTGCGAACAGAGGCTACAACACTCGAACACAGGCGCAGACATGTCCGCCACCACCCTCTACGACAAGGGCCTCAAGGCCGCCGAGCGCAAAGACTTTGCCGCCGCGCGGTGCCCTTGCTGACCGCCGCCATCGAAGCGTCCGGCGCGGCCAACCCAATCCGGCCTGGCTGCTGACCCGCTCCCGCGCCCAGATGGGCACCCAGGCCTACCAGGATGCCGCTGGACGACGCCGACCGCGCGTACCAGAGTGCGTTGGCACGCCAAAGTGCCCAGTCCGCGCGCTGGCTGGTGCAGGCACAGTACCGCCGGGCGGTCGCGCTGGCGGCCGCTCAAGCGGTACGCCGACGCCGACGCCTGCTGTCTGTGGTCGCAGCAGCTGGCCGAGGGCCCGCAAGTTTCGCAACAACGACGAACACGACGGCCAAGACGAGGCGGACGATGTGCGCAAGAAACGTGGACGCAGAGGGCCGTACCGGGCGACGCCCGCGGACCTGCCCAAGACGCTGACCAGCAACCCGGCCCACAACGCGGCGGCCAGCGCGGGCGGCGCGGGACGGGCAACACGCTGGCGGGCGTGCTGGGGCAGGCAAACAACAATGACAGCACGAAAGCGGACTGGACGCAGGCCTACATTGTGGCGCGGGGTGGTGCTGCGGGAGCTGCAGAAGCTGCCCATGGGCGACCCGGCGGCGCATTACGGTGTCGGCGGGTGCCGGTCGCTGCCGAAGAAACGGGCGGCCGTGAAGACGGCCGCGCCAGCGCCAAGGCGGCGAAGAAGGACGAGACGAAAAAAGGGACGAGCACGAAAAAGGACCAGGCGAAGCCTACGACAGCACCAGCGGCGGCTGCCGCCACCACGACCACAGCGCCGCCGCCCGCGGCGTCAACGCCTTCGGCACCGGCTCCCACCAAACTCCGCGTGGACATGTACCAGACCACCCACGACGGTCCACCTCACACTGTACGCCAAAGGCGTCGATGCCACGTCTTTGCATGTCGCGGCCAACCAGCGACCAGAGCGTGCAGCTCGCCCATTTGCCGGCCAACGTGGCCGGTCCGTCACAGCGCGTGACGCTGGCCCTCGCCGGCTCCATTTCGGCCTCCGCACCCGTCGAAACGCGCGTCACGCCGTACAAGATTGAGCTCAAGGTGACCAAGGCCACTGCGGGAGAGAAAGTGGGGGCATTGGGGGCGCCAAGAAGACAACGAGGGGACGACGGAGGTCAAGATAGTGGAGGCGGAGAAGGAGAAGGAGAAGCAGAAGGAGAGGGAGACGCAAAACGCAAAAGGAGAACGTGGCGCCCGGCCGCGACAGCGGCCGATAGTTCGTGCCGGTTGTCCAGACGGCGGGAGACGACCAGACAAACGAAGACGCAGGCGTCGTCTCCGGCGTCGTCTCCGGCTCCACCGTCCGTCCAGGGCAGGGCCGGCCTACCCTACCAGCGCCAAGAGTGGTCCCAAGAACTGGGACAAGGTTGGCCTGGACGACGACGACGACGACGACGACGCCACAACAACAACGTCGACGACTTTTTTCAAGAAACTGTACGCGGGCAGCACGCCGGAGCAGCAGCGGGCGATGATGAAGAGTTCTCACGGAGAGCAACGGCACCTCGCTTGAGCACGGATTTGGTCGACGGTGGCAAGGGCCCGTGGGCGGTGGTGCCACCGGACGGGGTGGAGCCGAAGAAGTGGGAGACGTAGCTGTCGCTTGCCGCTGCCGCAGCAGTTTGCCTTTCTTTGCTCATCTGCTGATCTGCTGATCTGCTGATCTGCTGTTTTGCCGTTTTCTGTTTTGCTGTTCTGTGTTTGCGTTTGTGCATATGGAGTACGGCGTACAAGCATTAAACCAAGTCTGGATGCGAGGCGCGCCCAGGTTTTGTTCAAAATTGCTTTCCTATTTCGTCCTCGAGCCGTATGCTGTCTATGCTGTCTGTGACAATAAAATACAAGTCTTAGTCCATGTACAATGCAAATGCGATGTGATGCTCCATGTGGGAGATGCGCATGATACGCCTGTCGATGCGTCGATGTAGATGCGCCCGTAGATAAAAGAAGAAAAAGAAAAGAAAACAATGCGCCAGATGCACCTCCATGACAATGACCTCAACGCAAGGGCACAACCTCCCCATCTTCCTATCCATCGTATCCTGTCGTGCTTTCTTTTTGTTTTCTTCGTCTCCTCGTCTATTTTTTTTTTCTGGTCTTCAATCCACTCGCCTCTTGCTGCCCGCCTTGCCGCTCGCCTTGCCGTTCGCTTTGGGACGGCCGTTGCCGCTCTTGAGAGCGTTGGCGGTCGGCTCGTCGTCACGCTCCGCACGCGTCGCCCTTTGCGCTTGCTCGTCCAGCTCGTCCGGCTTGCCCGGCTCGTCCGGCTCACCCTGCTCACCCGGCTCACCTGGCTCGCCCGGCCCGTCCAGCTCGTCCACGCTCATGTCCATGCGCACACGGAACTGCTTGCCGCGCCAGGCGACGGTGGTGCCCAGCAGGACCGCATAGGTCCAGATGGGCAGGGCCAAGAGTTCGCGGCCGAGCCAGGCGCGGGCCCAGGCGACGAAGCCGCGGACGGGGAGGCCGCCGCCGCCGCCGGCGCCGCCACCGCTACCGGCCGACGGTCGTGATGGTGACCGTCGGCCCCGGGCAAACGCGGGTGTCTCGGCGTCGACCTCGGTGCAGTAATTGGCCTGCAGGCGGCGGTACGTGCACCAGTCGGCGGCCATCCAGACGGCCACAATGGCCAGCCAGCAGCGGGCCATGGCGGCCCCGGCGGGCGCCGCGGGGGGTAGCGGCAGCAGCGACAGCAGCGGCACGCGGTAGCCCCAGGTCGTCAGGGCCACGGCCCCGTACAGGGCGCACAGCAGCGACTCGACGCCCGGCTCGACCAGGGTGGCCAGCAGGACGGTCCACTTGCGCACGCGCAGCCAGCGCACGCGGCGGGCGGCGTAGGCGGCGACACGCAGGTCGGCCATGGGCTGGAGGGCGAGGTCACCGGTGGCGAGACCGTGGTTGCGGTAGGGGACGCCGGCCGGCGTCGTCAGCGGCGCGCGCCACAGCAGGTCGCCAGCAGGTGGTCTTCGCAGATGTAGCTGGAAAAAAAAGTCGATGCCGCGGCCGCGGCCGCGACCGTGACCGTGACCGTGACCGCGCGGGCGTCGGCGGCCGTGAGGACGGCGGTGATGGGATTGTGGCTGAGCTGGTGGGCCGCGTCGGCCGTGTCGGCCGTGTCGGGCGCGTCGGCCGGATCGGTCAGCCGGTCCAAGTGCGCCTTGCGAAACATGTTGCTCTTGCCGACGATGCAAGGGGCGATCCCGACCGTGTTGATGGCCGCGTAGAACTTGGCGTGCGAGGTGGCCATGAACATCTCGTCGAGGGCGGCGCCGCGCCGGGCCGAGGTGCCCACGTCCACCACGAGGGGCAGCTGGTGGACAAACTTGTAGGGTCTGTGCTGCCGGGTGCCGTCGGCGCCCAGCCCCAGCAGCGTGTCCACCATGCGGCCGGCCACGCCGGGGGCCACCCAGACGTTGCAGTCGACGATCCACACAACACTGTCGTCGTCGGGGTCGTGGTCGGGACGGGGTCGGGGTCATCGTCGGGGACGGGGACGGGGTCGGGGCGTCCCGGTAGGCGCGGCTGATGTTGCGAATCTTGGGGTTGGGCCCGAGGTTGTGCACGTGCCGGACGTGCCGTGCAGCAGCGGGTCTTCCTCTTCGACGTAGAGGCGGACGTCGACGTCGGGAAAGTCGGCCACGACGCGCGCCAAGACGGGGTAGGCCGCGTCGCGTCGCGACTCCACGCACAGACACACCCGCAGTCGGTCCCGGGGTACGTCTGGCGGCACGTCGAGGCCAGGCAGTCGTAGAGGCGCGGCTCCAAGCCCTTGGTCGGGCGGATCACGGTCACGTAGGGAACGGCGGCATGGTCGGCCAGGGCTTCGACGGCGGCACGGCGGCGGGGGGACGAGTAGTGGCGGAATCTGCAGCGGGGAGGAAGAGGAAGAGGAAGAAGAAGCGTCAGTACGTGTGTCGTGGTGTCGTGCTACAGGTTGGCATGTGCAAAGACGCAAGCCGCAAAGACACAAACACAGAGACGCAGACGTACAGCTGAAAAATGCCAATGCCCTGCACGAGAAAGACGACGGACGTCCAGACGCCGCAGACGGCAGCGAGCCCTTGCGCTACGAGGTCGAACATGGCATGGTCGGGGGTCGGAGCGGTGGGCGACGTTGGGAGCTCGAGGGAGTCGAGGTGAAGCTCAAGTTGGGAGCTCGAGGCTGGATGTCGTTGAGATCAAGATGGAGAGTCGAGACGCGAGACTGGAGACTGGAGAGCTCGAGGGCGCACTCTTTATAGCTCTTTGCAGCTGCGCGAATGGCCGTCGAGGTCGTGTACCATGCGCGGGAAGCAGGCGAGGCCGTCCAGCGTGCTGCGCAAAGCGGATCGTGGAGATTGAGCCAGAAAAGCAGAAAAGCAGAAAAGCAGAAAAGCAGAAATGGACAGAAATGGACAAGCGCCAGGAACAGATCGAGTTCAAGTGAATGGAAGGGGAGAAGAACGAGGGAAACTACGCATAAGTAAGAAACGGACCGGCGCGCAAGAGAGACGCCGAAGCATCCGGGGATTCTCGATTGTCGACTGTCGTGGGTTCTTGTTGTCGGTGCGTCGGTGATTTTTCTTTTTTTCTTTTTTTTTCCTTTCTTTCTTTTTTCTTTTTTTACTGAGTAAAGAGGGACCGCGCCCGGTGCCCTGGAGGCTGGCGCTAGCTACCGAAGCTCAGGGGCACGGCCGCCGTAGCGTCCCCACACGGCCATGCCTTTCTCCCAGGCGTGCGTGGTCAGCAGACTGCTAGACTGCTGAGACGCTGCCTCCACAGTGTCCACTGTCCACTATCCATCAGGCTCTTTAGGGCCTTGGGCAGTGCCAGAGACACTGTTGCAACGGGTCTACAGCGGACCCAGCGGACGCCAGTGGACCATTGAGGCTTGTTTCTGTCGCGGCTCTTTTCTCTTTCTAAATACGAGTACAGAGTCGAGTCCTGCTGCCTGAACTCGTGAGAGTAAGATAATGGAACACGAGGCTATGTACAAAATATCTAGAAAAAGGTCTGCAAACCGGCCTTCGACTCCGTCCACGAGACCCTTCTCAGGAGGCAGCACGACAAAACACCTCGGGCAGCCTTTAGGAAGCTCTTTGACCACATCTTTGACCAGCTTCTGCTCCACAGTCTCGGCGTCGCCTTTTGCCATCATGAAACCGGCAACGGGTCGACTGTGGAATTAGGCATGCCGTGTTTCAAGGTCCCAAAATAAGCATGTCCGTCCATACGCCATACGCTGTCGACAAGAGAAGGTGTTGTCAATACGATGCGTCGAGGTTGACGATGCGTCGAGGTTGGAAACGGACGGAACATGCACAAAAGTGCACGTTCAGGTCAAGCCAGTCTTGTTCAAGACAAGTCTGTGCTGTTGAGTTGCTGAGTCGATGGCACATGGTCTTGTTGGCTCGATCTCGCGGAGCGACAAAAGCCAAGATCACGGCCAGGATCACTCTTGCACCCGTCCCGTGTCTTCTGTATACGTCCTTCGAAAAGGGGGAATTGCTAGCTGTCAGTTGTTGGACGTGTCCGTTTTCTTCTTCTTCTTCGTCTTGTTTAGGAGCTTATCTCGTTTGTTGTTTCGTCTTCATTTTATTCTTCAATTTATTCTTCTTCTTCTGCTTCTATTTTTCTTCTATTTTCTTTTTTATCTCTTCTTCAAGGTCTTTTGTTGCTCTTTTTCTTTTCTTCATTTCCTCCTTATTTCATAAAGGAATCAACTTCGCTTCCAATACCCTGTCCTTTCGTTGTTTTCAAAGGACCAAACTCGTTTCTAATTTCGTGTTTCAGCCTTCTCTTCTTCTCTTCTTCTCTTCTTCTTCTTGTCATCTCCCATAACCACGAGGGGCCAGCACGGGACAGTGTCTGCGTGTCTCACCCGGCCCTCCTATCACGTACCTGGCGTGCCTTGCAGACGAGCGCAGACAAACACAAACAGCAGACTGGCCAATTGTGTCACACCAGGCGACTCCCTGTTCACGTGGTTCGAGGCGACAGCCACATGTACACGCACTTGATCGCAGAATACTGTATATGCACTGATTTGTATTTGTATCCAGGGCATCCAGGGCAGTGTACATGACTGGACACTGTCTCGCTCGTCGTCGCTCATGCGGGATCGCGGCCGCAGCCTTGGGAGACGTTCACGGATGACCGCAGCATCACACGCGCAAGGCTGGAGGCCGTGGACGATGCGGCAACGAGTCCAACTTGCAAACGATGGTTTCGCTATTTAACATGGAGTTGCTGGCCTTGTGTCGTATATTGTCCGTTCTGTCCTCTGTCCTCTGTTCGTTCTGTTTATTTTGTCATCGTCATCGTCTTGGTTCGAATGACTGCTCTGAGCTTGGTGAACTATTTGAGTATCTTTTGAATATCATCAAAGATCAAGTCACCTTCTCAATCGTCTCCATCGTATTTGCGTTTGCCTCACGTTCTCCACGAAATGCCCACCGCGTCGCGGGACCACCGCAGCCGCAGTCGAGAGCGGTCGTCAGCAGACGGCGGCAACAACAACGACAACCATCTCGAACACATCATCCGTAGCGTGCTCGCTCTTGCTTTGAACAAGTTTGACCAGAACAAGGCCGGCAGCGCAAAGGAAGAAAGCCGTGGCAGCAAACAGGACCAACACAGAGGCACCGCAGGCCCGGACCCAGACCCGGACCGCGGCGGCAACAACGACAACGACCTCGCCAAGCTCGTGCTTGGACAGGTCGTGCAGTTTGGTGTACGGCGGTATCTCAAGAGCCGGGAAACGAAGCGGGCAAAGGCCGTGAAAGCAACGAAAGCAAAGCCGCCCAAAGCCAGCGTGAGGATGCCGAGATACGCGGGAGGTCCAGCGGGAGGTCCTGGTCAACCGCCGGGGCCACCGCCGGGGCCACCGCCGGGGCCACCGCCGGGGCCACCTCCTGATCGAGGCATCGGCTCCGCCAGCCAGTACTACTACTCAGCACGGCCACGCCCACAACAAGAACAACAACAACAAGAACAGCAGCAGCAGCACTACTACTGCCCACCACCTCACTACGGCCCGAGTGAAGACCGCCGACAGGAGCGACGGGCGCGGTATGAACGACGGCTCGAGAGGGAGCGCCTCGAACAGCTGGAGAGAATGAGACGGCGGGACCGTGACCGTGACCGGCAAGAGCAAGACTGGTTCGACGTGCGGCCGTACCGGAGAGGCTACGGAGATGCCTCTTTGCCCCGAACCCACCACTGCCACGGCGCGTACCGCGCGAGCCGTTGCCACAAAGTCCTTTGTACCGGGCGCTGAGAGAGGGACGGCCACTACCAGCACCACCAGAACAACACGACTACGCACGCGAGCGGAGGGCCGACCGCCGACACCGGGGAGCAGCCGCCACAACACCACAGCCAACACCACAGCCACTGCCCGCGCATCGTCCATGGCAACGGACGACCAGACGGGGCAACGGCCACAGTCGCCGCCACCACCACCGCATCCGCACCCGCATCCGCATCCGCGTCTCTTCTCCTGGGCGTCGGTGCCGGTGTTTTCGCCCGAGACATCACGAAGAGACGCGCACGAAAAAAGAGCACGTCGTCCCGCCGACCTGCCAACGCCGCCCATCTCGCCGCAAAAGACACTGCCCACATTCTCCGAGACGCCCTCTCCGATGGGCCTCCCGCCTCGTCCTGACAACGATCTCCGCCGGGCGCTGGACGACCTGATTCTGCAGCTGCGCCGCACCGACAGTGCTGTCTACCGGGCGGCGTACCGGCCGTTGCACGATCACCACGATCACCACGATCCTTGTTCTCACCACCACCACCGCCACCTCCACCGGGACGACTTGGAAAGAAGACGCCTCTTGTGGCAGACCGCCGCACTGCGACGCGCAATGGCAGAGACGAAGGCCGAGGTGCGGGGCCTCAAGGACGCTCTGGCGCCGGGAGGGGCGTTCCGTCGACAGGCCGCGATGGGAACCGCGGCGGGAACCGAGGGAGAACGAGGCGCGGCGCGGCCCAAGAAGCGAGTCACAGTACGGCTGCCCGGCGAAGACGGGGTCAAGGACGGGGGCAAGGACGGGGGCAAAGACGGGGTCGACAGGCGGTGACGACCCGACAAACCAGTGTTTTCTCACGTTGGATTTCTTTGATTTTCTTTGATGTTCTTTGAGTTTCTTTGGTTTTCTTTGATCTTCTTTCAAATATTGCTATAGCCATCGCAATCCATTCTCTTCCTACGTCCCATCCGTTCTCTGCTTTGTGAAACACGTCCCATTCGACGTCAGTCGACACAGACACAAAGAGGCAGAGACACAGAGACCTACAATAAAAAAGTGAACGCAGCCCGCTTTGCGGCGGTCTCTCTCTCTCTCTCTCTCTCCCTCTCTCCCTCTCTCCCCCTCCTCTCCCTCTGCCTCACAGCGGCCCCAGCGACTGCCGCCGCTCCACCCCCTGCAAGTCCGCCTCGTCCATCAACCGGCTGTTCACGCCAATGTTGCCGTGGTCTTCGTGCCCGGGCCCGGCAATGCACGCCCAGTGCGTCAGGCACCCGCAGTGAGCGCACCGCAGAAAGGCCAGGCTCGACCGCGAAACGTTGTCGTTGTCGTTGTCGTTGTTGTTGTCGTTGTCGTCGCCGTCGCCGTCGCCGGTCCGCCGCACGTACGCCGCCAGGCCCGGCAGCACCGGGTCGACCGACTGGGCGGCGGCGTCAGACGCCAGCACGGGGGCTGGCCCCGGACCGCAATCTGGACGTCGCGCGTGTCGTAGTAGGCCCACACGCCGCCCAGCTTGTAGCACACGGTGCACAGGCACTCGTTGCGGAACGCGGGCGGCCCGGGCACGAGGAGGCGGACATTGCCGCAGTGGCAGGTAGCGGCGAGGGTCATTGTGTGGAGGAGGAGGCGATGTTGTTGTTGTTGTAGTTGTAAGACGGGTTGTTGTAAGAGGATCGCTGTAAGAGGATCGCTGTAAGAGGATCGCTGTAAGAGGATCGCTGTAAGAGGATCGCTGTAAGAGGATCGCTGTAAGAGGATCGCTGTAAAAGGATCGCTGTAAAAGGATCGCTGTGAGAGGGGTCGTGAAAGAACTTTCCCGTGGTGGTGTTGTCGCCTTTATAAGACGCTGTTGGTTGAGAGAAACGGTTGCTGTCGCCGCCGATAGACGTCATACCCATGTTTGCAGGTTCGGCGGGTCATGGCGCCGCCAGCTGTCAGCTGTCAGACAGATCGCGTGTGTGAACCGTCCCATTGTCGAGGCTCTCTATTGTTCACAGACCATACGGAGGACCGGCGGCACACAAAGACACAAAGCATGCACCAAGTTGTGAGAAATACGACGTACGGTTGCCTGTTCGCCCACACGCGTCGTCAGCAGCCAGTAGCCATGCGACTTGTGAATACATCGTACAGACCCATCGATCCAGCAACTTGATTGATGCACGGATTCTGTCCTCCGACAATGCATACGCTGTTGTCCCGCCAGCTATGAACTGTTCGGAGCCGCTTTTCCGCCCACGGTGCGAAATCAAGGACTCGCCGGAGGTCCCCTTCTCTCCTTTTGGTTTCCCCTCGCCAAGCTCAAGTATGTCCGAACAGAACAAAGAAGATGAGGATAAACGGGACAGGAAGAAGAAAGGTGGTCGATTGTCGACAAACAGACAAAACAAGAGCAACGAGGGGAAAGCAGAAGCCTCGATACCTCGTGCAATGGAGTCAAGTTGGATGTTTCCCTCTCTGCGGCGTCCTCTTTGTCTCCTTTTTGTCTTTTTTTCCTTTCTTAACGTCTCTTGACCACGTCTTCGTTCCCTGCCTCGCTTCACCAGCCTGGCACATTAGTACCTTACTCGAGAACAACCATACGTTTCTGTCCACAACCATCGACCTGCCTCACTTTTACAAGTGCAGCTTCTATACCACAAGACCCCCCTCGACCTTCACCATCATCTTCCTTAAAGATCTGCCAAACCCTTGGCTGTCGATTTTGATTCCCTCTCCCTTAAACTCCTCTCCTCCTCTCACCTCACCTAGAAATGTGTGACGCCCGTGCCGACGAGCTGGCTGACGGAAAAGGTGGCCCAATTCTGAAGAAGCAGCGCCGAAGGTGACAAGCAACGTTCAGCAATGTGAAGTTGGAGACAGGCAACCGGAGCCAAAGCGGTGTGGACGAGACGCTTTGGAGGAACGATACAGAAGTACAAAGGGCTACAGTGAGCTTTGCTGTCTTCAGTAGTCATCCAACTGTTGTGTGATTCCAGAGTGAGAAGCATTGTGCAAAGGAAAGACGAATGAAAACGAAACGGCCAACAGCAGTACGTTCTGTCTACGTTCTGCCTACGTTCTGTCTACGTTCTGTCTACGTTCTGTCTACGTTCTGTCCAAAGGCTACTGATGCTACTGATACACGACTCCTTTGTCTACCGTCAGACAGCTCTCCATGGCGAGCAAGCCATATAGAGAGGCAATCACAGCAACCATTCGTCGTGTGTAAAAACAATCTCCGTACGTCGTGCTGGTCGGGCTGCTGGTTGCGTCAAGAAGCCTCCGCCACGAGCCGCCGCTATCCTCCCGAAAGTCCCCCAAAGTCCCCCAAAGAGCCCAAACTCCCCCAAACCGCCCCGCTCTGCCGAGTCACCCTAGGCCTACGGAGTAGGGCCAAAAGTCCCTAACGGCTAACGGTTGACCGCCCCAAATAGCCCCGAGCACCCTGAGCATTACAGCGCCCAAGCCACGCGAGCCGTCGAATAAGAGGACCCGCACGGAGTCGCCAGCGCCACACCAAAGCACTAGCAACGAGCACTAGCAACGAGCACCAGCAACGGCGAACAGCCCCTCCTTTTTTTTGCCAGGCTCCGGTTGCGTAGCCTTCTCTGAGCATCCAGCCTAAACGACATCACCACCTTCACCTTCACCACCTTCACTGCCTTCACTACCTTCACCTCTCACGACGGCACACGAGACACGAGCATCCCGGCCCACAAGCGTCTCGGCCCACGACCACCAAAGGCAACTCTTCTGCATGCCATCGACGCACGACCCGCTCAACGCACCATCGACGGCTTCCCCTGAGAATGCGCATGCGAGCGGGCAGGGCCGCGTAGAGTCGAGAATGGCGGAGGACACGACGACGCAAAGCGCTGCCAAGACAGCAGCGACAGCAGCAGCTGCACCATGGGCAAACGAGACGACCGCGTCCATCGACGACACCGACGAACCAACCCCAAAACCCTACGATCCCTTTGACGATCCAGAGGGGCTCGATGAGGAGGAGGAGGAGGAGAAAGAGGAGGAGGAGGACGATGGCAAGGATGGCGACAACAACAACGACAACAACGACAACAACGGTACCACCCACCCAATCGACGCTTCCGTTGCCACACTCAAACCTCCCCGGACACCACGGGCCGCCTTGTCTCTGCCCTCCACCGCCACCACCTACACCGACCCGACCCCGGCCACGCCCATGACCACCTCCCACCCGCCCTCCCGGTCGTCCTCCCATGCCGCGTCCCATCGGTCGCCGACCCGGGGGTCCGACGTCGATGAGGACCGCAGGGACCTGAGCGACGACGACACCGCCAACACCGCCAACACCACATCGGGCGTTGTTGGCAGCGGCGGCGGCGTCGAGATCCAGACGATTATGGAGCAGTTTAGCGGCGACGGCGGCGGACCGGGCGAGGACGAGGTGATGAGTCCACGGCTGGAGATTGCGGCCCCAATGCTGGCGCCCGCATCGACGTCGGGGTCCGGGTCTGGATCTGGGAGCCACCCCCGCGCAAGTCGAGTCTGGAGCCGCTGGCGCCGGGGCTGGCCCAGCACATCAACGAGCGTGTCCAGGCGCTGCCCGACGAACGTGGCGGTGCCGGCGTTGGCGCACTTGGCGACGGCGACGGCGACGGCACCGAGGACGCCACGACGGCCGACCAAGACAGAGGGCAAGGGCAAGGACAAGCACAAGCACAAGGCGAAGACCGCGGACCGCCGGTGCCGCCCAAGGACGGCGTCGCGGGCCGCGACGAGGATGTCACAAGCGCACGCCCGCTGCCGCTGCCGCTGCCGCTGCCGCTTCGGCCGACGACACAACCCCCCTGTCCCCCGCCGTCTCGCACCACCGCCCACCCCCGCCGGCCCCCGAACCCGAGCCGGTGTTGCCGTTTGACTTCCACCGGTTTCTCGAGCAGCTCCGCCACAAAAAGGCCGACCCGGTCGCCCGCTACCTCAAGTCGTTTCTGTCAGAGTTCGCCAAGAAGCAGTGGATGGTCCACGAGCAGGTCAAGATCATCAGCGACTTTTTGGCCTTCATCGCCAACAAAATGGCCGTCTGCGACGTCTGGCGCGACCTGTCGGACGCCGAGTTCGACAACGCCCGCGAGGGCATGGAGAAGCTCGTCATGAACCGCCTGTACGCGCAGACCTTTTCACCCGCCATCCCGCCGCCCCAGCCCATCCCGGGCGCCAAGCCGAAGCGGCGCGGCGGCGAGCGGCCCATGGGGCCCGGCCGCCGCGGGCAGCACCAGGAAGACGTGGAGCGGGACGAGGTGCTGTCGCAAAAGATCACCATCTACGGCTGGGTGCGCGAGCGGCACCTCGACATCGCCCCCGCCGCCACCGCCGCCGACGCCGAGGCGAGCCGCCGCTTCTTGCGGCTGGCCCAGCAAGAGCTGCTCAAGATCAAGAGCTACCGCGCGCCCCGCGACAAGATCATTTGCGTGCTCAACTGCTGCAAAGTCATTTTTGGTCTCCTCAAGCACAACAAGGCCGACGAGTCCGCCGACGCCTTCATGCCCCTCCTCATCTACGTCGTCCTCCAGGCCAACCCGGACCACCTGGTGTCCAACGTCCAGTACATTCTGCGCTTCCGCCACCAGGACAAGCTGGGCGGCGAGGCCGGCTACTACCTGTCGTCCCTCCTGGGCGCCGTCCAGTTCATCGAGAACATGGACCGCACCACGCTCACCATCTCCGACGAGGAGTTTGAGCAGAACGTCGAGGCCGCCGTGTCCGCCATTGCCGAGCGGCACCGGGCGGCGTCGCCGCCGCTGCCCATTCCGCCCGAGGACAATGACAAGGACAATGAGACGGCCGCGACCGGCGAGACGGCTGGTGGGACGGCTGGTGGGACCGTCGGTGCGACCGCCGAGTCGGCGGTCCAAGCACCCCCGAAGACGGCTGGCTCGTTGCCGTTGCAGCCACCCGGCCAAGGTGCGGCACGCCGTTCCGCTGACGCGGTCGACCAAGCGGGAGAGGACAATGGCGACGACGACGACGACAATGACGACGACGACGACGCTGAAAAGGATGTCGTCACGGGCCTGTTGCGGACGATTCAGCGGCCGCTCAGCACGATTGGGCGGCTGTTTTCCGAGGAACCCGAACCCGGCGAGGCGGGCGTGCCAGGCACACGGGGCGGACGTCGGGTGAAGAAGGTGCAGCAGGAGCAGAGGCAGAGGCAGTGACCGGGACCGAGACCGAGACCAACACGGAGACCGAGACCGAGAGAGAAAGAAGACAAAGACGGCCGGCGGGCGGTCGTCGACCGCTGTCCGCCGAAGAGGCCGCCGCCCGCCAGGCGTCGGCCGAAACCGCCGAGGCCCAACGCCTCCACCGCGTCGAGCACGCCAACATTGTCGAGACCCTGGCCGGCATGTTTCCCGATCTCGACCGCGACATCATTAGCGATGTCGTCTACCAAAAGGAGGGACGGTACGACTTTCCCTTGCTCCCCGGATTCTCATCCTCTGTTTGACCGTCGTGTCTGTTTGATTTCTTTGCTAACGAACCAGGGTCGGCCTTGCTGTGGACGCGTGCCTTGCGCTGTCGCAATAGCAGGACTTGTGATGAATTGTTTGCTTTCTGGCTCACTCCCCTTCCTGTCGCCGATTTGCTTTTCCTCCCGCTCGCGCGAATACCATTTGGCGGATGTAGTTTTCGGTTGACCTTATCCCTCCACGTCTCGTCTTTCTCAAAAGTATCTCTCTTACTACTACTCACAAATAATAACCCCCCCCCCCCCCCACCCCTTTTAGCTTGCACATAGAAAAGGAAGAATGTAATTTGGTCGCAAGGACTCTGTTGAGAATGTCGTATTTTGCATCGGATTGACAGACTGGTATGGCAACATGGACGTAGTGACTTGCTTTTGTGTTGACTCTGTTGAAGAGCATCCACACCACAAGACCTTCTATAGAGACACATCTGCTTTCTTCTCTTCCCTTTGTCCTCTCCTATCCTCGTCCTCCCCCCTCCCGTACCTACACCTACGATCCCAATACGATCCCAATACGATGCCAACACGCTGGCCTCCCAACACACCCGAATCCACGGGAACAAAGGAGCCGTTGCCCAACACGTCTTGGGAGGCTGATGACGACAAGGACGAAGAAGAATGGCTGGTGATGGTCAACGCAGGATCCTCCCATCAGTCCAATCGTTGTCACCAACGTTTTCCCCCTCCGCCTCTTGTAAGCTTGAAGCGGGGGCAACGAGCCACAACCGGCAAAAGACGCCCCAGTCGACTTTTTGTTCTATTCGCTTCTTATTTTATTGGCTTTCTTTTTTTTCTTCTCTCCTCTTTCAGCCACCACAAACCATAACTTGTTCAATGCCGAAAAGAAAAATAATGGAACACGACAAAAAGCTCGGAAAAATAGAGCCGGCAGAAAAGAATCAAGCCAGGCGGGAAAAAAGGGCACGAAATGTCGCACAAGGGCTTGCGTCACGGATTTACATACGAAAAGAGTCTTACAAGGCAAAAAAAAAAATGACATGGACTACATTACGGGACAGCATTCCGATCGAAAGAGTTTGCCAGGACACATTGTATTTATTGTTGTGCATTACGGTATCCACAACCCACGAAAAATATGTACAGAGTCTCAAGTTCAATCGTGGAAGAAGTAGCTGGGTGCAGGAAGTGGTATTTTTTTGGTATTTTTGGTTAAAGGGCTGCTGATGGGACTTGACCGCCTTTCGAAAACCCGCACCAAAAAGACGAAGAGGATGGTCAACGTCGTAATTTTGTGCATCTCGCCGTAGTTCCTCCGCTTTGCCCCAACGAAAAAAGAAAGGAAACAAAGGAAGAAGAGAACGTGTAATAAGAGATCATATATAAAAACGGCATTGGGCAAATGAGGTATTGTTTTGCAATGCACGAGAACCGGTAAAGAATCAAACACGAACAAGCCAACAGTGTGTATCCCACGTTTGGAACAGAGGAAGAGAATAGGGCACCAGAAAACAGAACAAGGCGTTTTGCAGTAGTGCGGGCGGTGAAGACGTCAAACAAAGAAAAATACCGATGCAAGCCCGAACAAAGATGCAAGCCTGAAAAAATAAAATACAAGCCTGTAAAAGTCAGTGCAGAATACAAAAGAGGACACAGGAGAAAAGCGAAATGGACCAGTGAGAGGATTCAGTGGAATGATTGGTGTTTGGTTTTAATAAAAATGGATTTGTGTGAACCAAGAAATAGGCGTAGGTATAAAAAGGCGAGGCAAAGCAAGCCAGGAAGAATAACTGGGAGCCGTACGTAACGACGGTATCTAAAAAAGGTAACGAGAGGATATAATAAAATGGGAAAGAAGAAGATAAAAATAATGGGGTTTCAATAGAAATAAAAAAAGGCGCTCGGCGTACTGGCCACCAAAAAGGGAGAAGAAAACTCCATCCAGAGACTCCATCCCAATCAGGGCTCAGCTATGTAGTAGTGCTCGGCAGAAAAAAAAAACAGTAATGAGAATGATGAAAATAGGTTATCATAAAAAAAAAGAAGAAAAAAAAGGACCGGAAACCCAAGAGCAAATTTCAACAACACCGCAAACGTGATGCAATGGAGTAGCAGAAAAAATATGAAAAAAGCATACGAAGAAAGCAATGAATACCCAGAAAGCCTTTTCCCACCTCCTTTCAGAAATGCAAAGCCGCAATGAAGAAAACATATAGGGACACATAAAAAGGCAATAGACAAGACCCTAGGAAATGAAAAGATAAGAAAAAAAAGAAGACAAGCGAGAACAAGCAGAGAAAAATTGGCCGCAAAAAACTTTTGGGTGCAAGCAGGACATAGGGCGGCGATGCCGTCATGTTGTTGGGTCGCGTGCATTGTGCATTGTGTGGAACGATGTGGCAGGATGGAGTCGATCGTCGAAAATGGTGTAAGCTGCAAGCGGCTCCCGTTTCGTGGTGCTGGTCTGGGTGTCGACCAATGGAGAAAGAGGTGCACGATCCAAAATTTGGATTGTGGTGCCTGTAGTTTTTTTTTCGTTGCCAACCATCCAGTGCATCGTATCGTGTAATTCACGTGCCCTGATTGTGCATGCAAATCCCAAGACATCGTGCCCGTCACATTCTTTTTGCGTGAGAAAGAAGTAAAAGGCTGCCAGTTCACTTTGCGCGAGGGCAACAGAGATCCGTTTTGTGCTGCGAAGAAAAGCTCTGCCATAACGCTTCTTTTTTTTGGTCTTTGGTGTGTAAATAAATTCGTAACGTGTTTGTTTTATCGTGATATTTTTAGGTCGGCGGCCAAGTGCGGCCAAGTTCGGAAAAGAGAAATGAAATGGGGTCAAAAAAAAGGGACCAAGTAAAAAAATGGAGGGGCAAAAATAAGAATATCGAGACCGTTTTAATGTGATGCCAAAAAAAAATCCGAATGGATCCAAACCGGGGGGATATTAAGGCGCAAAAAAAATCAAAATTCGCAAAAAACGCCTGTAGATGATGTGTATGGGTGTCGAAAAAGCCGTAGGAAAAAGTCATTAAATCGAAGAAAAGAGAACAAGGGAAAGCCGTAAGAAAAGGGAGCCGGTGTCGAAGGCAAGAAAATGTCGATAGAACCTCTCTTGATAGGAAAAAGAGGATGCGGAGGACAAGGTGTTGTCATCGGGTGGCTCGTAAGGTGAATAATAAAAAATGCTGGTTGGCGGCCAAAACGGGGAAAAAACAAAGTGATCGAAGTGACCAAGAAAACAAAAAGGAAACTAATGTCCCAAGACATTAGATCGTGTTGCTTTTATCAGTGTGTCGAAACACTGCTCGTCGACAAGAAACAAACGTAGAAGCAAGGCAGGCAAGCGATTTAGCCCATCACAGGCTGGCCGTACGGGTGAGCGACGCCGAAATAGGACGCCTGCTTGCCCATGTTGGCATGCGGCATGCAGTTCATGCCGTTCACGGCGCTATCGACACTGTTCTCCCAAATGTTGTGGCCATAAAAGTTGTATGTAGGGACCTTGGCCGGGAAGTTGCGGGAGTGGTATGGTGTCGGGTTGGCAGTGATGGGGTATTGTTGTTGTGATTGCTGCTGGCGGCCGTTGGCATCGTAGACACCGTTCGCCACGGCACGGTTGCAGCCTGCTGTTGCCTGTTGGTTGAACCAGTCGTCCGTACTGCGTGTTCATCGCGGCGGCTGAGTTCATGTAGTCCGGAGTACCATAGCCCGAGTCGGGCGGCGTGAGAGGAGCAGCGCGACCACGGATCGGCCTGGCCCTGGTAGGGCCAGCACGACTGCTGGTCGTGGGCAGTACGGTAGGGCTGCTGCATGACCTGCTCATTGCGCTTCACTCTTGTCAGGCGCTCGTACTTCGGCCAATCTGCTCCTGGTGCCAGGTGTTGTAGGCGACGGTGCTGTTGCCGTGGCGGGCGACGTTGTTGCGGTAGTCCGTGTCAATGGGCTGGACCATGTTACTTGGCAGAAGCCAGTCCCTGCATGCGCTTCTTTGCCGGCCTCCCAGTCGCGCGCAGCTGTTGATCCAGGCCGTGTAGTCCCTCGCTGCGGTCGAGGTTGACGTAGAAGGCACCAGCCAATAGCCTCCATCCACTCGCGCTCAAGCTTGTTGAGCTCACGGACGGGGATGCCGCTGACATCGGCCCACGAGCGGTTCTGAAACGTGTTGTCGTCGAGAAACTTGCTGCCAAGCAGAAGCGCCACGGTCAACAGGCGCCAGACATGGCCCCTCGGACAGGGTGAGCTTGCCGGAGCTCATCATGTTCATCATGTTGATGCGCTTGGCAAAGTAGTTCATTGCCCAGGCAGGATCGTGGTGGCGGGGGCAGGCGGCGTCGATGACCAAGATCTGCGAGATGAACTTGCGGAAGGACTCGGGGGTTCTTGACGTGCCCATGGCCAGGCGGGTGGACATCTCGGCGACATATTCGGCCATCAGCTCAACCTCGTAGTCGAGCACGGCACAAACACCTCCAGGCCATCTTTGCGGTTGGTGAGAGGGAGACACAAAGATTTCGTTGGGCCTTGAAGAGGACCAAACGAAATCAGTCGAAAAGTTAAGAGGAAGGCGAGCAAGAGATAGAAAGGGAAAGCGGCGAGTCAAATCTGCTTCAGGCTACTCAAGAAACGAAGATGAAGAGAAAAGTAGTAGTTGTCAAGACAAAATAACCACTTAGTCGCCAACAAGGTTTGATGGAATCTGAGGCGAAAGAAGACACGAGAAGAGTCGATCGAAACGATCGGAAAAGAGGTGTTCGGAACTGCTTTTAAAAGGAGAAGCAAGCCATAGGAGTCGGATTCGATAATGCAACTGTTGGGATAGGTGGCCACTAAGGGATCGTGAGGGTCGAAGGTCTTTCTAGACAATCGAACAAGATTCCGCGGAGATCTGGAGGTTGTGTAGAAAGGTCGATGGTCGATGATATCGAGCGCCGATTGGATGTGCAAAAAAGAATTGAAGACTTGATGTGGAAAACTATGTTAAGAACCGTCTCACTTTTTCCAATGACTGCCTTAGGTGCCTCTGAAAACAAGGCCGTCCAATGTCCAGTTCGCGATGCTGAGATTGGCCTCGTCCTTGATTAAACCACGAAAGCAGCCGATGCAGCAGACAGTGATGACTGACCTATTGAGCCGAGAACAAGCTGTCTGTCGCTGGGAAGAAGAAAGGCTGGTCGTTGAAAAATAAAAAATAGAAGGAAAGCAGACGAGGTCGTAGAAAAGGGTCGTATAGGTTTATGCGGGATCGAAGAAATGTGTCGATGGCAATGTCGGATGATCGTCCAAGAAGATGCAAGAAAGAAAAATGCAGAAAACAAGAAAACTTTTTGGGAAATGAAAGGAAAAGAATGCAAAAGGACTTCGTTTTATGCAAGTTCGAGGTTTCGTTCGCGGGCGTTGGAATAGCAATTCACGAGTAGAAAGCTGTTCCCAAGGCTGTCCGGTTGCTGCGAGCTGTTCAGGTGTCCAGAGTCGTGTTTGTTGTTCCGTTGTTCAGAGCGAACCAAAGGCAATCGAAGATGGACAAGACGAAGAAAGGAAGAGAGTCGAAGTCAAACGTAGGGTCCAAAAAGGTCGAGATAGAGGATAACGACAACACAAAAGTGAATTTGGTCGTCGTGACGTCTTTTTTTTGGTGGTTTCGAGGAGCGGGAGAAGAGAAAACAATCGAGGGAGAGACGCGAGGAGGATGGTCGAGGAGAGGATTGCAAAACAAAAAAAGACGTATTCCTGCGATCGCGACGAGAACAGAAGAGAGGAGGGGAGAGGAGAGGAGGGAAAACAGAAGAAAACGAAAAAACGAGTTGAGGACAGGAAAAGAGAGGAAGAGAGAAAGAGAGAAGGTGGAGGGGAGACGTTGAGAGAAAGAGGAAAGAGGTGGAAAACAAAAATAAAAAACTGGAGACGACACAAAAAAGAATGGGAGGGAAGTGGAGACAGACGAGGAAGGAGGGCAAAAACCGACGACACCAAAAAAGAGTGAAGAAAAAACGGAGATGCGGAAAAGAATGAGTGGAAAGGGAAGGCACGACTGGGGGGGACAGCGACGACGAGAAGACGAGGAGGAAGGAAAGGGAAGGAGAGACCGTCAGAGAAAAGGGTTGGGATGACGGAGTGGAGAGTGAAAAGGCAGGAGACAGCAGGTGCAAAGGGGGGCGATGGGGGGGCAACGGGGCGGGAAACAGCGAACGAGAGATCGAGTACGCATAGGCAAGCGCGAAGAGCGAGGCACCAAAAAACCGAAGGGAGAAAATCACACACTAGAAAAACACTTGCAGCAGTGGGCGTGGTAGTGGAGGGCCGAAAAACGGAACGGAGACGGCGGGCGACTGGGGAGAAAACGCGCAGCCCCCCTTCAAAGTTGGTGTGTGTGCGTGACGAGAGGAAACAGGAAAGAGCGACCAAACGAGGACGGGGCGATGTGCATACGGTCATAACAAAGATACTACTGTACTCCGTACGATCGATGTATTACGGAGTACTCTCGCTACTCTCCACTCTCCATGAACGGAAGTCACTGGAAAGTGGTTTAACGAATACGGAGTACAGCAGGGGCTTGTTCTCGCTACGGCGAAAAGTGGGTTGGGTAGTGAAAATCTGCCCCAGCGGTCCAAGACTCCAAGGGCTTTTGAGCCAATTCTGGACTGGACTTGGCCGTTACCGTTTAGTGCCTCATCGCTCCGCCGTACGATGGTAATAAAAATCAATTTCGTGACGACACACCCAGAGTCAGATGAGCCAGTCACCCCCCATCCGCTCCGTGTTTGAGTGCAAAGTCCGAGAACGGACCGTACTGAGTATTTCATTTTGATTTTCAGTGAAATGGCGAGACTGCTCAATTCTCCTGGTGCCCAAGCCACGAACCGGTCTCACCATTTGAGTTTTCGACATTTGGCCTTGAGACCGTTTTGAGGAACGGACTTGTGGAGATATCGCGGCTTCTGCGGGCAAGGAACCCATTTCGGTGACGGTTGGGAAGGTGCGACGGGCCCAAGGTCACAGGACAAGTTAATTACGGCGTATGCTTTGCTTATTACGGACTATTGCCAGCCAGGCCAGTCATGTATCTTTTTCAGCCTACAGTGTATTTGCCAGAGGACATTCACGAGCCATTCAGCACAAGCCTCCATAAGACAGCGTCATGTACGGGAGACCGGGAGAACGGGAGAACGGGAGAACGGGCCATTGGACGTAAGAGTTAGACGGCCGTTGGCCTCTAATAAAGGGAATAGATAAATACGGGATGGGAGCGTTACATTACTGTACTCAGTATGGAATTGGACCTTTTTTTTTTAGTTTTGTCAAGTCCTATTTTCAGCGACGAATAAATGCACAGCAGTTTGTCGGGGGTTTTTCTTTGACCAAGTGTCTTTTTTTGTGTCTTGAAGTCGTGTCTATTGCTTTAGTGTGTTGGACTTTGTAGAAAGTGAGCAAATACGACGTTATTTGAAGTGTAGCTTATTTTCTCTGCCAAGCCAAAACGGTCCGTGTCGGGCGGAGCAGAGGAGACGTCCGTTTTAGGGCGACGAAGGAGTATGTAATACGGAGTACATTCAAATTGCAGGACAGACGGTGGGATGGGTTGGTACTGAATACGTTCATTCTCTCCGTATTGCATCGTCTCTTTCAATGTGGGTCGGCCAAGAAAGTCCATCGTAGAAAGTAGAAACAGCAGGCAGGCAAGGAGCGTGGTTGGGAAAGGAAAAGGGAGGAACGGCTGGGTGGCGGCTAGGACGGCGGGCGAGAAGAAAATGGAAGGCGGCGAGGAAGCACGAAGCAGGAGAAGAAACAGCCAAAAGAACAACCACAAAAAAACCACTCGTCCAAGAGGAAAGAGAGGAAAAGGGGGGTGTGGAGCCCGCTCTGGAAATTTAGAAAGACCCAGTGCCCAGGGCCTGGACAAATGAGGCGTCGCGAACGGGCAGACCTGTTCAGTCGTTCTTGCCTAATTTTGTTCTTGTGAACTTTGTAATCCTGTTTTTTTCGCGGTAGACGGTGCGCACTGTTGCCACAATAAAGGACAAATACGGAAAGTGCCGAGAGAATGTGGAGAATCCAGGGCAGAAACCGGTTCAAATGTGCGTCCTCGACGTTCAAGATAGACAGTGTATACACTGTAATATTTACAGTACACCACCCTTGCAACAAGACAGGCAAGAACAGGGCATGGCTCGGGAACAGTGGAGACCTTTTGTAGGCCCTCTCTGTCCTTTCCTTTCCCATGAAAAAAGGGGGGCTTTGTGTGTCAAATTGGTGTGAGCCAGGGTCTTTTTCGAGAAGAGTACTGCGTACATGTACATTTCACAATTTGTGTGAAGGCCCGCCGGACGGATAGGCTGCCGTGCACCTGGCGTTCGAGATTCGATACCGACCAGGCGGCGAGATTGAAACCAAATGGTGACAGAACCTACGGAGTACAGGCAGAGACGAGAGAGAGAGAGAGAAACAGACAAACAGACACACTGACACACTGACACACTGACACAGGCAGAGACCACAGGCGAGCATCAAAGCGAGACCAGCGGATGCCGACTTGCAAACTGAACGGATCAGAGAGACACAAAGCCTCCGGTGTCGTCCTCCTGCATCGTCAAGGTGCACGGGAACTGGAGAAAATGGGTCCATGAAGAAGTCCGTCAGTCCCTCGGTCCTGCATGGCTGGTCTCAAGACAGTTTCTTGATGTTCCTGTTCATTCGTCTGGGGCCTAGCCGTGGCTCCTTTTGGCTCCAGAGTGAGGGATTTCCTGGGACCGATGCGGCCCTTGCCTGCATGGCTCCTCCTGCTCTCTTCCAGGTGGACTTTAACAAGAGAAAAGACGACCAGAAAATGCTACTCTTCATTAGTGAGCCAATAAAAGGAAAACAAAATGAGAGCTGCGTAATAAAAGAGGAGTAGCCCCAAGAGGCGCCAATACGACGAAGACGACGGCCAGAAACGGGCTGGGGCTAGCTCCAGGGTCTATTGGACGGAGAACGCTGGAAGGGGAAAGGAACAGGTCAAGGAAGACATGGAGGTGAACGAACAACTGCTCTTGAAGAACCCAACGACCCAAACGACCGCTGGCTCGACGATGTGCTCCGTAAAATCCGTAAGATATCGTAATTTGCAAAGGGCGGGTCCCCTTTTATTTCCCTGGGGACACTACGACGCAATAAAGCTGAAGATCGGTCAACATGACGAGGCAAGACAAGGGCAAGACGGCGGCAAACTTGTAAGCCAGAAAAAGAAACGAAAACGACAGCCAAATTGTCAACCTGCAGAATCGGCAGCATCTGCAAGCGAGAGGACGCCGTTTGAAAAAGGGTCTTCTATCGGACCTCGGGGTCCATCTCCACTGGAACGGTCTACGAATACGGTGTGGAAGAGTGGAAGAATAGGAAGGCAGGTAGAACCGTAGAACGGAGTCGAAGAGGCTGCAGCGGATCCAACTTTCGTAGCCAAGTTCACAGCTTTTACTTGGAAACCCCAACCTCGGCGGGTCCCATACGATCCGATTTGCCAGACCGCTTCTTTGAGCGAGGCACTCGTTGGGCAAGAGTACTCCGTAGTAAGACGACTACGAAAGGCGGTACGCGGACAAAGCATTGCTTGTCGTCAGATGAGATGTGCGTGTGCCGTCCCCCCCCTCTCTCTCTCTCGTCTTTGCCCTTGCCTGCTTTGCCGTTTCGCTGTGGTTTGGCACGTTCGTTTCGGACAATTTTGAAAGCGCCAAACGAGAGAGCGTGCACGAAATACGGCATGTCGAAAACCTCTTGTGTCTCCGGCATCTCGGGTTTGCCTCCTGGGTCTTTGAGCTTGAGGGGGACCTGGGCGACGGAGGGATATCATAATATGCCACGTTTGGGAGGGTTCAATAACCCCACAATTCACAGTTGCAACGGTCTCCCTTTTTGTGAAGCATCAAGCCTTGCTCTTTTTCTTATCCGTCGCAAGTCCGTCTCGGGAGTCCACATGGACTCCGTTTTTGGTCTTGTTCAGTCTCCGTCGCAGAAGAGAGTCCAAGGTCTTGCTTCCCTTGCTTCCCCTGCTTCCTCGGCTGTGTCAAGAACAAGAAGAGTGTTTACGGGAAAACAAGGTGTTCGTAGTACTCGTAGATCCAAACATATGTCCCAGGATGTCCATGTTGGGTTCGTGGACTCCTGGGTTTGTTTTGTTTGGCGCCAGTCGGACTTGCGACTCGCTGTCCATGATCTTTCCACTGGGACATACGACAGACGCCGGCCGCCACCGAAACGTCCACACTACTGAGTACACGCGAGATGAATCATGAGGCACACCCGAAAGGGGGAAACTATCCAAAAATATCCTCCGTTCTCCTCAAATGGTAAAATGAAAGTGCTCCAACCCAAATGAAATGAAATCAATAGCAAAGCACAGGCTCGACAGGGCCTTTCTGATCCCAGCCTGCACCCCAGCTGAGTGTCCCTGTTCCTGGCCGAGCCGTGCCTGTCTCAATAGCACACAGCGTATGGGTTGATAGGGCAATTTGGGTGCCAGAGAACGGTAACGTACAGTACAGTCGAAAGGAAATGAGGAGAAACGACGACGCGTCACACGTTGCAAATCAATGATAAGGAGCCAAACTATTCCAGAAGACGTACAAATAGGGCATGCTCCGTAATTACATGGTGAAGAGAGAGATCACCCAAGGCCAAAATAAGGACCACGTGCAATGTGGAGTGGAATGAAAAAAGGAGGCCAATATCAAAAGAGGGAACACATCAAATGAGGTCACGTGTTTCGGCGTGGCTACCCACTGTAAACGGCCTTCGGACTCACGCGAGATCCTCGCATCACACAAAGGCATCACAACCCACGGCGAGTCAAACCTCAATGTCGTTTCTGCCGGTTTTGTCTGGCTCGGCAACACGGCCGAGAGGTGCACAAAATCTCTAAGTCCTTTATTTGTATCTTTTTCTTCTCTGTTGAACGCCGATGCGCGGTTTGTATTCTCGACCAAATGGACGCCAGCTGGCCTGTGATCGACGTACATATATTTACTCACCATCGTGCGGCTTACCAAACGCCATGCACGACCAGCACATTTTGCATCTTCTCTGCAGCCTTGGTGATGCGACATCATTGTGCATTGTCAGTGCGTGCAGTGCGTGCAGTGTGCGTTGTATCTCTTCATCTGGCTGAGTACAGTTGCAGCTGTCTATCCTTTCGTGACTGATCTTCGACGTCGTTGCTGTGTGTCTCCTTTCTTTCAGACACGCTCAGTCAAGCCTGGCTGATTAGACTCATTTGGTTCATTTGGTTCATTTGGTTTATTTTGGGACAAGTACTCCGTATCGTCGCCTCTGGTTGGTCAGAATTTCCATTTCGTTGCTTGGCTGATTGTGGTTTCACAGTCGTTCCTTTGACAGTGTCTCGCCTGGTCGTCTGGCTGCTCTGCCTGCTTCGCCGTTGTTTTGTCTCGTCTGTCTCACCCGTCTGTGTCTCTGTGCCTCTGTGTCTCGCCTGGGGTGCCGTGGGCTAGCTCCGTGTCCTCTCCGTTTTCCTTTCGTTTTCATTTCGTTTCCAGTCAAGCCAGCATCCTCCTGTCCACCGTTTTCATGTCTCCACTGGCAAGGTCCAGACGCAGGACAAGCCCCCTTTTTCCTTTTTCACGAGGTGCAGGAGAACAGGCAGGTCCATCTTCACGCCCAGCCTTTTCCTTTGCCTCTCTGTCCTGCCTGCCTCCTGTCTCGTTCTTCCTTTGGTGTCCTCTCCACACCCCCTGTTTTCCTTTTTTTTCTTTCACTTTCCTATTTTACGAACCGGTGCGGGTGCACAGATCACAGAACACAGAACACAAGGACGGGGCCAGTCGTCCAAGTGGGCGAGTGGGTCCTGCTGGCCAGACGCCCGGATCACGATTTGGCGCGGTGTGTGCCACTGTGCGGGCAGGCTCCGTCTTTCTTGGTTCTTCTTCTGTTTTGAGTGTGTGCATGCAATGTGAACATTGCATTCAACATTGGAGCCTGGTCTTTGTCGTGATGCATTCATCCATGACAGTCGACTGCTCTTGGACGGCTGTGCAGAGGCATTTCTTTGACCGTCCTCTTGTCCATCAAAGGGCTTGCTTCGCTTCCTCCCTCCGCCTCCTTTGAGATGCACGCTGCAGCTGCAGCTGCAGCGACGGGCCATTCGTCGTTCAAGCCCCCCTTCGAGGTCAAAAGGCAGAGGAACTCCAGGCCCAACCTCGGATTATGATGCTTGTGCAGAGTATCCACCCAGCCAATATCCACCAAAAAGAGAGCATTGGACAATAGCCCAGCTGGTGGACCACCCACCAAGCAAGGACCCCGTACATGTACATGTACTCAGTAGTTTCTCCTTCACGTCTGCGGTCTTGCTGCAGAAGAACATGCTCGAGCGTCTTAACTACTGAGTAGACGTTTTTATTAGTGCTGCGGCCTGCCCACAAAAAAGAACACACAAAAGCCTCACAGCCCACGCAGTACGCCGTATTTTGTATGGAGACGAGGACGGCTAGCATCGTGGACCTTCCAGCCTCGGAGTCCTCTCTCTTGTTTGCTTTTTGTTGGTCGGCTGGCGTCTGATGCCTTGCAGGAAACAACCTGTTCGTTGCTGCTCTATCTTGCCTCATCCGGTTACTTGGACTTTTCACACAAGAACATACGATGGGATACGCGCGGGTGTGCAATTCTAGACGGAGTATGAAGACTTCGTCTACTTGAAAATGGCTCTTTCCAGATTCCATGTTCCACATCCCACATCCCACATCCCATATAGCCGCGGATAACTCCAAAATGAGCAACCCCAGCCAGACTTGACTGTAGATTGTTGTTTGCTGCCCGTACGGAGTATGCATTGGCAGCTTCCTAATCTGCGTCGGTCAGTCAGGACTCAAGAGTCAAGACGGCGTCGACTCTTCGCGATCCTTTGTTCCTTGGTAAGACTACTTTGATGCCTGTCCAAGGTCGTGAACACAGCCCTGTCCTCAGGTCCTGTCCTGTCAGCCTGCTGCAGCGTCGGTAGCAGCGGGCCATCTTTCTCGGAGAACGGCGTACTTGTAGGGCCTACAAGTTGCAACGTATGGCCGTGCCCTGGCCCTGGCCCTGGCCAGTCCTGATCCTGGCCTGGCCTGTGCGTTGGCAGGCGGTGCTGTGTGCCCAAAGCAGAAGCTCACAAGGCCCCCAAAACGAACAAGACTGAGCCACCGGCCAGTCTGATCCACCATCGCGGGGCGTCGCCGCAGGCCATGGGCAAACTGGAGCCTGCAGAGCCGTGATCATGCACGAGGCTTACAAAGTTCTGTTCCTCTCGTGTTGAAGCCGTCCAACGGGGAGCAGGTAGGCATGCGCCTCATTCTACACACCTTTGTAGTTGGGGAGATACATTCGTGGTCGTTGCTAATCGTCGATTGATTTTTGCAAGCATGCTGCATGGGAGCCGTGGGAGCAGGAGGCGAGGAATGCTGATTTGGTGATGGTGGAAGGAAGGCAAAAAAGGGCAAAAAAAAAAAAAAGAATGCGCCTCGATTGGACGGCCGGAGCAGGCTGTGTGTGTGGGTATGAAGGGCATTCAAGGGCGGTAATCCCGATTCCAGACACCCAGATGCATCCTGACACATGGTGCACACAAAGTACGCGGGACGACAACCTTGTACATACGACCTTCTGTACGCCCCCTCTCTTTCTTCCTCCTTCTTTCGCCACAGCATTGACGTAGTCGACGACGATGGGAAGCGGGTGTGGTGGGTGAGCAGCAGCAGAGCAAAACGGAGGACAAACTCACAGCCGTGTCTACCCAGAGTCCCAGACGGAGACGAGCCGGGAAGGCTATGTCATTCGCCGGTGTCTGACGCCAGCAGGCACGCTCTCGACACACACTCAACAACACGAGTTCACTCACAGCCAGCTCGACCAGGGCTTGAGACAGGTTGACGAGTTAAACGGGTGACGCAGTGATGATGGCCCAGCCCTCTTCCGCTTCCACCGCCTCTTCTCAACAAAAAGCCGGTTTTGTTCTGCCTCGTTCCTCCAACCAATGACTGTCCGTTCTGTCCGTTCTCCCAGTTCTCCCCATTGCTTGTGCATCAAAAGTGTCTCGCCTGTCGCGCGCCGTCGCCGCAGTGCCCAGCGAGCAGACAACCGAGAGGCCCTGAGGGCGCCCGCGATCATGTCAAGCCAAGCTGGATGATTCGGCAGGCAAGAAAATGAAAATGAAAATGAAAATGAAAAGAAAATCTCGGCCCGAGCAAGTCAACAAAAACAACTACACAGTACGAACAAACAATCACGGAAAATGTCTCTACGACGAAAAAAAACCCAATTTTTTTAAAAATGAGATAAAATAAATGATTCAAATTGACGACGGTATCGACGCAAGCATGGAAGATGCGTAAACAATGGAACTGCTGCCGTCAAGAACCCGCTGACATCATTTTTGCCTCTCTCACAGTTGAGAAGCCTGGACCATCAACGAGGACGTACTTTGTAGGATACGAACAACATAATACTTCGTATTTGCAGGCTTGTTCTGACCTCCAATCTTGGTGGATGGCATCACTTTATCCGCCCATGATACACGTAATTTGTTCTTTGCAAGCTGCAGCCAATATGATATGAGGGACGTACCTGGCTCTGTGTACAGTAGACATGACTCTCTTGAGACGTCCGAGAGTCAAGGCCAAAAGCAATGTGGGTGTTCCAGATATTGAACGTCGACATCCAGGATTCCATCCCAGCCTGTCAGCGTCTCCTGACAGCCTCCTGCCCGTCAACGTACAAGGTAGGTTGTGTATTAAACGCCCCCCTTGACGGGTACTCTTTTGGCGCGTCGAGCGAATTGGCCACTGTAAACAGTAATCATTCGACAAAGAGTACATTAGACGGTGAAAACGGTGGCATCTACGTATACAAAAAGCCTCTGATCTGAAATTCGTGGAAGTCAAGAGGGATTTCCCTCCGTTTCGGTCGTAGAATCAGGGGAAATAACACCACAAAAATACCTGTGGCAATGACGAATAATTATCAAGGGCAGTGTATGTGTCTGCAGACCAGTGCCAGCCCGCCTCAGTCACCTAACAAAGCAATGTACTTTGTACACACTTTGTCTCACGGCTCCGCACCGGGCGCCAAAGACAGTTGACAAATCACAGGCACAGCAATGGGATGGTCGAGATCGTTTTCTTTTCACGTTTCCCCCCCCCCCTCTCCATTCCCGCTATCCCATCAGCCCCCTCTTTTTTTTATTAGGAACGGTCGTCCACTCTCGGCCTTGCCTCGCTATTGCTCGACACTCGTGTCTATTCTTTTCGTTCTTTCTTTCTTTCCTTGTCAAACTAATGCACGTCGTTACGTCCGTCTTTTTTAGGGAGAAGAAAAAGAAAAAGAAAGAGAGCCCCTCTCCTCAACCTTGGAACGAACTCGCTCCCTCGTGAAAACTTGTGATTTTTCCCTCAACGGGCTAGACCTTTCGCTGATGTGCCCGACTCTCTGTCCAGTCGTGTGCCCTCTTCTGTCCCAACAATCTGCTTAGGTCGACAAGTGTCAAGCGCATCCAGAAACAAGAATGGCGGCCATCTCGTGATTTGGAAAATAGAAAGCAAAGGCTGCCTCGGTGCTGTGCTTGGACAATTTGCAATCTGGGCGCAAAAGAAGAAGAACCAAAGAAAGAAAGAAAGAAAGAAAGAAAGAAAGAAAGAAGGAAAGAAAGAACAGAGCTCATCCAGTATGTATACTCCGTACCAATCGGACCATTACCAGAGCGGCGGGCAGGCAGCCCTCGGACCATCGCGACGACTTTGTGAATGGCTGTGACTGTCCAACATGCAGACAAAGTATGCACGCATACACTTGGAGCATACCGCACATGAGAAACATGACTTTGACTCTCAGACACTTTCTCACTCGCCTCTTTTCAAAATGGCAATCACTGCCTGGAATACACAGACAAACAGTAAAGCGACAAGGGTCCCCGATTCGACGAACAAAAGTGGTGAACAAAGTCCACAAAGTCCAAGAGGAACAGACAGAGCCCCGCACATTGCGATGCAGACGCCCCGAAGTCGCCCACAAGGACAGAGTGCCCTCTTAAAAGAAGACTAAAAACCAAAAAAAAAAACCTACCAACGTGTTCGTCCGTCGTCGATCCGTCGTCTGTCGTCGCACTCGTCGTTCAACTAAACTTCTCGGCCATCTTGACCGCTCCTTACATTGTCAGTGCACCGATACGGCTTGGTTCTATGGACCCGTTTGCGGGAACAGACAGAAACGTTCCCTTCCAAAGGCTCCCAAAGGAGAAAGCTCGGCTCAGGAGGGATTGCAATACTTTGTACTTTGTACAGCCGTCGTCGTTTATTCTGGGCCCTTGGCCCTTTTGTTTTCTTGCGTGTCATGCCCCGCCCTCACCTGCAGACCGACAGAGAGGAGAGAGGGGTCACAGTACTGGGTACTCAGTAGGGCGAGCACGAGAAAGGGACAGGGGGGAAAGCAGTCGAGGAGCTTGCATATGAGGGACTCACAACTCGCGTCTGACAATTCACGACTCACGACTCACGACTCACGACTCACGACTCACGACTCACGACCCACGACCCAAAATGGGCAAGTGAGAAAGAAAAAAGCTCCTCCTTTTCTGGTCGCCCCACGGAGCAGAACGGGCTGCGCGGGGTGAGCACTTTCTTACATACATGTATATGATTCGCCTTTATCCCTCTTCGTCGTGAACATTGCCGTCAGCCTGCAGGAAGTTGAGAGAGAGAGGGAGAGGCACCACAAAAGAGGGGCAAACACAAAAGTGGGAGAAAGTGGCAGGAAATGGCAGGAAGTGACAGGGACTTTGAAGGAGGAGGGTGAGATGTGAAGAAGACGCAGCTCGACAGAGCGTCCCCCGGGACAATCACAGTCCTCTCCAGATGATATTGTGAGAGAAGAAGACGCCCTCGGCCCAAAACGGCCGGTTGCCACCACAAGGGAAAGTGAAGAGTGGACTCAACAGTGCCGTCGTCATGCCGTCGTCAAATTCAAGACGCTTACGTGGAAAGATGTTTTTTTTCTTTTTTTTTTTCATCTCTTGCCCTCGGCCTCATTCTCTTGTGCAATATCGATGGAAAGTTTGGCAATATCGGGTGGTGGTCTTGTTCCTTTTGGAGGAGTTTAGAAAGAAAATAAAAAATAAAAAATAAAAAGGCGTGGGAGGGGCACGCAACGTGGGAGCAACGTGAGCTCAAATCGAAAGCATAAGCTCCGAGTACAAGAAACGTGAGCTCATTCCAGGAACAACCTTTTGCAAACGTGCAAACGCGTATCTGCACACACGCATCCCCAAAAACGGTCGTCCCGGGATAAGGAAAAATCAAAAAGGAAGAAAGAGCGGAACGGGTTCCCCATTTAGCAGCTTAACCGCTCGTGGCGGGTGTCCTCGACTTTTCAGAGATGTACAAATAGTAATGTACATATACGTGGGGAAGAAAGCACAGCCATTGGCCATGCAGCCCATGCATGCATAAGCTGTCACACTCCCTCCTTTTTTTCTTCTTCTCTTCTTCTCCTTCTTTCTCGAGGCACGTTGCAGTCCTGAGCGATTTCTCGGGCTTGTCTTCCTCAGCGAGCCTCCTCTTCAATGACAAACAATCTCCCATAGAGTGTATAAAGTGTATAAAGTGTCCCTACTTGTAGGAATTGCCAAGAGGGCCCGGAGCCGCTACCGAGTACTTTCTTTGAGGTTGCCCGCCATTCGTACGGAACCAGCGGAACCTGGTCGTGCCGATGGAGGGGAAGGGCAGAGAAATACAGTCTTGTCAAGTGGGACAGAGTCACGAGAGGACTTCAAGACGCCGAGGGTCGCAGAAGGCGGATTGGGAGAAAGAAGGATTGTTTCCGGTCCATTATTTTTATCACTTTTTCTCCTTTTTGTCTCTTTCCTCATTGCGGCCCAACTTGGCTCGGGACAGACGACCTTTGACTGGCCGAACTCGCATGCTGCAGACAGAGGCACGATGATGCACGATGCAGAAAGCGGACGTCCGGGTATAAAAAAAAGACGAGAAAGGATACGGGACAAGATTGGCACTTTGCGTGCTGAGCCAGTTGGGCAGCCAGTGCGTGAATTTAAATTTGAATTGACTTCTCGAGGAACGACGATAGACAAACTCTAAAAGGAGATCCAAACAAGCAAACAAGTAAACAAGTAAACAAGCAAACAAGCAAACAAGCAAACAAGCAAACAAGCAAACAAGCAAACAAGCAAACAAGCAAACAAGCAAACAAGCAAACAAGCAAACAAGCAAAACAAGCAAACAAGCAAACAAGCAAACAAGCAAACAAGCAAACAAGCAAACAAGCAAACAAGCAAACAAGCAAACAAGCAAACAAGCAACAAGCAAACAAGCAAACAAGCAAACAAGCAAACAAGCAACAAGCAAACAAGCAAACAAGCAAACAAGCAAACAAGCAAACAAGCAAACAAGCAAACAAGCAAACAAGCAAACAAGCAAAAAGCAAACAAGCAACAAGCAAACAAGCAAACAAGCAAACAAGCAAACAAGCAAACAAGCAAACAAGCAAACAAGCAAACAAGCAAACAAGTAAACAAGTAAACAAGTAAACAAGTAAACAAGTAAACAAGTAAACAAGTAAACAAGTAAACAAGCAAACAAGCAAACAAGCAAACAAGCAAACAAGCAAACAAGCAAGCAAGTAAACAAGTAAACAAGTAAACAAGTAAACAAGCAAACAAACAAAGCAATCAAGAAATGAACAAAACATCAGTTCTACTGTCATCCAAACGGAGGAGGCGAATATGAAAAGCCAAAATCAAAATCAGGGCAAACGGAGAGGACGAGCGCAGCGCACCAAAGCTATTAACCATCGATCAAGACCGCGGCTTCTTGCTCCGGCTGCTACTGCTACTGCCCTTGTTCGGGGGGCTCGGCGGCGAGTGCTGCCGGAGTGCCTGACCCGACGGGCCTGGAGCATCGCCGCCGGCAGGGACGTCCGGCGTCCGCTGTTCGGCCGCCTCGAGGAGCTGGTCCAGCCCCTTCTGAATGGCCTTGAGACGGTCGTTGCGTCCCCAGTCGACAATGTTGCGGACTATGCGGCGGAAGCGGCGGTATTCGTCCGGGCGATAAAGCGCGTAGCAGTCCACGTTGGTCGAATAGTAGTAGAGTTCGTCTTGTTTCCAGGAGACGTAGAGGCGGGCGTCCTGGCCGTTCATGGCAACACTGAAGGCGGTGCTGTCGACCGTGGTCGTGGTCACCACGCCGTCTTTGATTCTTGCAGCTTCCAGCAGTCGCCGGTTCAAGGATTCGGCAATATTAACACATGCGGCTGAACCGCCAGGCACTGGTTGGTGGCTACCCACATATTGCCATTCGTCCCCTTGAACTCGACAATAAAGAATGGGTAAAGGAGTGTGTCAAGGGAGCTGGTGTCGTTGGTGGCAGCGACCTCCATTTCCATGGTGTCTAACAGGCCCTGGTGGCCCGAATCGGGAAAGGCCCTATTGCGTCTGTATCCATAGAGCTTATCGGGCGCCGGGACGCAGAATCGGGGCGCGTCCCGCCCGCAAAGGGCACCACCTGCCGCGCCATGGGCGTACTGTTGCGCACCGTGAGCACCTCATGGGGGCCTGTGGCGCTCGGAAAGACATGGTCCGCGTAGTAGCTCACCACTTGATCCTCACCCCGATTGTCTTCGAACAAGGCCCAACGATCATCGTCGTTCATCAACTCCTCGTCGGTACGCTCCGGCGAGTCCCGCCGGCTGGTGCGAACGTGCTCCACAACCGATGCCACATGCTCGGGCAAAGGCAAGTGGTTTCGTCGCAAGTCGATTTTGTTTTTTCGCAACGTGGCACGGTAGCCTTGGTCCTCTACACGTGGCCCGCTCGAGCGCGAACGCGACGTCATGTACGACTGGCTGGTCGCAGGGCCGCCGCGGGATCCCGAACGACCACGTGCATCGCTGGCCGACCACGACACGGGTGTCGGGGAATCGCGAACCCTTGGCTGTCCTTTCTCTCCATGTCGGGAGGGGCAGAACGCGCTCGCTGACTCGGCTGCAATGAGCTGGGGTTCGATGTTGGTGGCTGCTGCCTGTCCTCGTCTTGGAGATGAGCGAGGGAGGAATCGGAACGGCAATGCCTTGTGCGTTCAGACGAACCGACCGACTGCAGCCACTGGGACACAAAAGCGTCAAGCGGGTGGACAGGATGAAGCAGTTCTTGGCTGACGCGCGCAAGAGGCGATGGAAGCCGCCTTGGTTGCGGCTGTTGCAACGGCGTTTCGTGCGTGTTCTGTTCTGGGCGGTCAGTTGCGGCTCTCTGCTCTCTCACACTCTTTGTCTGGGGGTACGGGAGCATGGGGGCTTGGGGGCATGGGGGCATGGGGCATGGGGCATACAAACCTTTTGAAAGAGGAGGCTGTCTTCACCCAAAGGGTCTTGTAGTGTCTCTCGACGAGCCTTTTTGGGCGCAGAAGCAGATGTTTCTTCAGGATCGAGCTCCAGTGTCCGTTTTGCTGGCGACGATGGCGATGGTTTGCTGCCGGAGGCCTGTCCTGTCTCTCCGTTCATCGTGAAAGACATTGTTCAGACGAGGGCGACCACGGCCCTTTTTATCTCTCGTCTTGCACGTCTCGAGTCTCTCGCGCCTCGTTCGATGCGGCAAGGAGCCGCCGCTGCCTAGCTCCTCGCTCGACGGCCACCAGAATGGGCCGCTCGTCAAGAACGCAGCCTAGCTTTGACCGCAGTTGAGACGAGACGAGAAAAGAGACTGAGCGAGGCCACCGCGCTTAAAGCCAAGCCAGAACGTGTGCAGGAAGAGTGCAGGCGCGTCGGTTTGATTGGATCTTGTTGCTGGGATGTCGAATACGCCTCTCGATGCGCTGGCCAGAGGCCAGAATATGCAGCCAATGTCCCCCTGACTGTCAGTTCACGTCGCGACCGATGCGACCGATGCGACCGATGCGACTGTTCGCCAGGCAGCGTCCATGGAGGACAGACTTGCGAGGGCCTTGTAGAAAAAAGGCGGCAGAGACGCTAAGACGCTCGTCGCGGGCCGCTGTGAAAGGCGCCGGGCGCTTAAAGTGTAATCTGTTGCTTCGAGTTTTCGAGTTTCTGAGTTTCATCGAGCTCACGGCTGCCTGTAATTGCGTGGCGGTTGACGGGCCCCACTTAACCAGCCATAAATAAACACGCCGTCACGTGATGCTGCCTGCAGCCGCCTGCTTCCTCACACCACATTGTGAGATTACAGCCGGCAACAAAAGAAAAGGGGAAAAAGCAAGGAAAACCATGATGTTTATGAAAGGATCAGGCTAGTACTTTAGTCCAAGCAGCTGGGCCAGTCGGTGTTACTTTACGGTTGGCAAGCATGCGCAGACGCAGAGTCAATGAATGGCCCATTTCCACCTCTACTGGCTCCAATGCCGACAAAGAGGACAATGAATGACAGAATAACATTTAAATCTCAGAATTCGAACCGTCTGTGTATCAATGGCAAAAAGAGTGCAAGGGTATCTAAACAGAAGAGGGGAAGGAGGTAGAAATCCCGCTGCCGCCGCTGCCGTCGCTGCCGTCGCTGCCGTTGCCGCCTGATTATATGGCCAACAATTTGGGCTGCTGGGCGACAGAGCAGCCTTCTTCTGACAGCAGACCAAAGGGTCGAAATAAATGGATGTTGTTGATCAAGACGGCTGGACGTGTTAGCCAGAATATGCAGTCTGTGGGCCCCCTACAGAGTACTCGCAAATGACATTCACGCCGCGACGAATGCGACCGTCCGCCAGGCAGCGTCCATGGGCGAGACGCGGTCTCTCTTTTGATGAGAAAAAGAGCTAGAGTGCCCCGCGAGAGCCTTGAAAAAAGCCTTGTGGAAAAAGGGGAAGAAGTGACGCCGTGGGCGGCTGCGAGAATAGAAAGGCAGCGGGCGCTTAAATGAAGTTTCATCGACTGTTGCTGGATGAACGTTTGACGGTTGACGGAGCCTCCTGATATCAGGGTCCAGCCCCACCCAACCATCAACAAACACGTTGTCACGTGACTCTATCGACAGCCTGCTGCAACCTTCCCATCAGGACCAGGAAACAACATCCCAATGTCTCCAGTCTTTCGCTGAGACTTTGCCTTGCCTTGACTTGCCTGTTGGATTGATTCAGAAGCTCATCGGTTTTATGAAAAGCAGGATAAAAGATCTCAGCATGTATCGACACAAGTCGTCGACAACAAACTCACACTTGACATGACTGTGCGACTGACCATACCACGTATTTTCACTTCAATTCCTGCATTGCCGAATAGCAGACCATCTCTTTCTTATGAAACAAGCCATTCCCTAATGTCCCATCCTTTCTTGTACACGTGGCTCAAAAAAAAGGTAGAAAGAAAACAAAAAAGATTGATCCCTTGCCATAACATGGATGAACAACATAAAAACATAAAGACACAAAAAACCAGAAACCGCATACACCATTCAAGTGAAACCAGGTACCCATAAACACAACCGCCTTGGCCCTCCACCTTGGCCCTCCACCTTGGCCTACCGGCACGCCTACCGGCACGCCGACCGGCGTCCATTCGGCGTGCCGACCGGCGCGCCTGCCACAATCGGTCCGCATGGAGGGACGCCGCCCTACAGCATCATGGCATACGGCACAATGGCCTTGTCGATGACGGGCGTGCGGCGGCTCATGCTGGTCGCCTCGTCGCCCCACCGGCCAAACCACGCTTGCTCCTTGTCGACGGCCGCGTCAAAGGCGGCGCGGCACGCGTCGGGCAGCAGGTCGCGCAGGGCGTCCGGGACCGCCCCCAGACCCTGGAAGGGCGCCAAGAAGTCCGACGTCGTGCCGCGGTTGCCGTTGTTGCGGTTGCCGTTGTTGCGGTTGTTGTCGCTGGTGTCGTCGTCGTCGTCGTCGTCGTCGTCGTCCATCCGGTAGCGGTCGTAGGCCGCCGGAGCAATGCCGGCAGGCGGTGTCTCGAGGTGCAGGTCGGCGACGTAAAAGTTGCGGGCCCACCAGCGGCGAGAGGAGAGGAAACACCGCCGAGGGCTCGGCCTGCGCGGCGGCGGCGGCGTCCTTGTCCTCCTTGTCCTCCTCCTCCTCAACCGGGAGGACCCGGACCGCGCGCGCCCGCTGGGGCTGCATGCTGGCCGGGTACTGGACGAGATTGGTGTGGATGTCGTAGACGCCGGCCAAGGTGGTGGCCCGGGCGGCTGTCAGCAGGCTGTTGAAGCGGCTGGCTTCGCGGGCGTGCTCGAGCTGCCAGTTGTCGTCGTTGACGGCGACGCGGCGCCGCTTGGCGTCGGCGGCGGCCTTGTACAGGGCCTGGGAGGCCGCGCCAGCACCGCCAGCACCGCCACCACCGCCAGCACCGCCCACGCCGCCGGCAAAACCACCACCACCAAAGCCAGCACCACCAAAGCCAGCGCCACCCACACCACCCGCGGGGCCACCGGCGGCATGGTACACGGCACTAGCGCCGTGCCAGGCGACGTACTGGTTCTTGTTGTAGGGCTCGCCGGGCACGACATGGTCGTTGGGGTCGGCCAGGGCGCCCTCGACGACGGGCGGGGCGCCTTCGTCCTCGTAGGCCAGCGTGTAGTCGTCCGTGACGCGGCGGCCGCCGACGACGATGCGCGCGCCAAACTCGCGGAAGACGGAGCGCGCCGTGACGATGCCAATGGCGCGGCCCTTGTAGCTGTGCGGGATGATGTCGCGCTCAATCATGTCGCGCTTCTCGTCGTCGCCGACAATGATCTTGTACAGGCGCTTGTGCTTGGTGAAGAAGAGGTACGAGTCGCGGAAGCCCACACAGCGCGCCGGTTCGGTGGACAGCATGTACAGCCGCGACCCGCGGCCGGCCACGGTGAAGGTGCGGCACCGGTACTCGCGCCCGCCCTGCAGGTGGCCGTCCTTGTCGACCTTGGTCTCGCCCGCCGGGTCCGCCGGCAGGTCCAGCTCGTCGTTGACCACGTCCGCCGTGGTGCCGTCCTTGTCAATCACCTGCCGCAGCGGGCCGCCGCCCCAGCCCCCACCGCCGCTACCGCCCCCGCCGTGCCCGTGCCCGCCGTGTCCGTCGCCTTTCCGTCCACCCCGCCCGCGCCAGCCACCACGGCCACGCCGCCGCGGGGTCCCCTCGCCACGCTCTTTGGCCGCCGCCGCCGCCTGTGCCGCCGCAATCTCGCTCTCGCTCATGGGCACCTCGACCATGCCGTCCCAGTCGGGCGGGCGGTTCTTGGGCGGGCGGCCCAGGCGTTTGCGGCGGATCATCATGACGGGCGCCGGCGAGGCCGCCGCCGACGCGGCACCCGAGGCAACGCCCGACGCGTTTCCTTCGTCGGCCGTGTCGTTGTTGTCTTGCGCGTCGTCGGGTTTGTCTTTTGTCTTGTTCTTGTTTTCCTTGTCGGGCCGGTGCTCATCGTCGTCGTCGTTGTCGTTGTCGTTGTTGTTGTCATTGTCGTCGTTGTCGTCGTTGTCACCGCCGCCACCGCCGCCACTACCGTTATGTGTCTCATCGGCTGCGCCGTCTGCGTTGTCTGTGTTGTCTGCGTCGTCTGCGGCTTCCGCCGCGTCGGCCATCACTTCGTCTTCCGCCGGGTCGAGGTTCTTGGGCGTTCGCTCTGCGTTTCGAGTCAGCCCGTGTGTCCGTTCGAGTGCAAAAAGTTCAACATGCCGCCGAACGTGACCTACCAAGAGCGGCGGCAGCGCGTCGTGCTGCTGCGCGCCCCGAGCGCCGACCGTATTCCACCATCGTGGCCAGTCGTTTTGGGGGGTTCTGGGGGGGAAAGGGGGGGGGGAGGGAGGGCAGAATGAAAAAGAGATGTCGGTAGCGGTCGACTGTGTATCGCAACGGTCTGTCGTGTGCTTGTTGTCGTGGATGCTGTCGTGTTGCTGCGCTGGTGGATGGTGATCGTGATGGGGGTCGTTGTCGTGGAGCTTGTTGACTCTCGACTCGTTTGCGCTTGGAGCTTCTTTGCTTGCTTGGCTGCTCCAGATTCTACTATGTAGATTGGCTTTTTGCGAGAGCGAAACGACGCGGCGCGACCAACCGTGACCAAAGAAGAGTGGGTCAAGTCTGGTATACGATGACTAAGACAGACCGTACAAGCGAGAATATTTGCACTGTATTTACACTGTACAACCGAACATCATCAGCCTTTGGTTGTTTTCCAATTTGAGACGCCCTATGACTTTGTGGACTTATATGTATGCATGAAGAGTGAAAAGCAGCTAATCACGTGGGATTCCGTAACGACTCCGCCTTGCCCTCCCGCGACAAAGCACAGACGACACGGCGACCGCTGCGGGACCGCTCCGATCGTCTCCGTTCTTGTCGCCCATCCCACCCACCTTGACCTCGACCACCCGTGTTTTTGCCATGTCCTCCCGCTTTGTGTCGGCCGGCGCCATTGACGCCGCCACGGGCGACGCCGTCGATTTGAAGAATGGCGGCGACGCGGCGTCCACAACATCGACGGCAACGACAACCGCAACAACAGCCCCGTCAACCACGGCCGCGTCAACATCACAGCCCGCCCCCTTGCTTCCCTTGTCCGCCCGCCAGGCCGAGTGGGCCGCCGTCGAGAAACAACTCGAGGCCGAGCGGCAGCGGCGCGCCGACGCCCGCACCGCCCTGGGGTCTGGCGGGGGCGCGCCGGAAACGAGCTTGTACGACGCCCTGCAGGCCAACAAGGCGGCCAAGCAGGCGGCCTTTGACGAGGCGCACCGCCTCAAGAACCAGTTCCGGGCGCTGGACGAGACGAGGTTGCGTTCCTGGAGGGGTGGAAGCGGAGGCGCGGCGGGCGGCGGCACGGGTGGCGGCGGAGACGGCGGCCGGGCTGGATGCGTTCCGGGCGGCGCAGACGGGCAGAGGGGGAGTCGGAGGAGGCGGTGCAAATGGCGATGCCGAGGACGAGGACGACGACAACGACAACGTGGAGACACTGGTCGGCGACAGTGCATGGGCTGTCGGAAGGAAACGCAAGCGGCGAAACGACAAGAACGACAAGGCGGGCGCGTTCCCGCACCTGAAGCGGAAAGGTAGTTCAGCAGCCGACACGGGCAAGGACAAGGACAAGGACAAGGACAAGGAGGAGCCGGATACCAAGAAAAAGGAGGCAACAGCATCGATGCCCACCACAACAAAAGAGACGACAAAAGCACCGCCACCAAAGCCGGCGCCAGCAGCCGCATCAAAAGCAAAGCCGGTACTCGGTCTTGTGGCGTACGGCTCCGACGACGACGACGACGACGACACCGACTGACAAGGTTGCTTGTCGTGTACATAGTGTCGTGTACATAGTTCCCTGCTTCTCTTTTGCTCTTACGATACCATTTCCCTTCATAGCCAGCCTATCCCGTTGTCATTGCGTCATCACATTTGATGCCTCTTTGTTCTTGTTTGCAGTGTGTCTATGTCATTGCCTTGCCCTGTCCATAACCGTGACCAAAAGGACCACCCAGGAGACAAGAGAGAGAGAGATGTATATATATGTATATATAAATGAATACTCGTTTTGTTTTGCTTTTCCGAGCCGCCCGCCTATGAACCAAAAGAAGAGAAAGGAGAAAGAGAGGGTAAAAGAAAGGGAAGAAAGAAGAAGAAAACAAATGCCCAAGAATGCAAAATAGGAGATGGGAAGACAGACAAGGAAACCGTGAGGAGAGCTAAAGTACAAATGTGTAATGTGTGGTGTGTGTTGTGGGTGTGTAGAGGAGATAGATGGAGGCGAAGGGAGAAGAGAGAGACGATCGGGGTGACGTTACTCCCCGTCCAGATTGCCGACATTCGGCTTGAACTGGCCGTCGCCGCGCCACTTGTCCACGGCCCACCGGCCCAGCTGCCGGAACTTGCCCTTGGTCCAGCCCTCCACCGCCGCCTCGGGCACCTGGATCGCCCGCGCCGTCGCCTCGTCGGCGGCCGTCAGCTCGAACCGGCGCATCCGCTGGCCGATGCGCGGGTCCACGACGACGGGGTCGCGCCAGGGCCGCTCCCGGGTGGCCAGCGTGGGGTCGGCCGCCGCGTCGTCCTTGTCGACGTCGTCCTTCCACACCGACGCGACCCAGTCCTTTTCTTCGTGGAGGAGCACCGTCTGCTGCTCGCAGCCGTCGTCGGCGCCCAGGGCCGCGGCCTCGCGGTACGGGCGTGTCGCCGTGGCAAAGCAGACGGCGGCGACCTCCCGGCCAATCTCGTCGGCGGTGCGGCGGCGGTGCAGGAAGCGGTAGATGCGAATCGGGGTGTTGAGGAAGCCCAGGAGATGGGGGAAGGGGATAGGGGTCGAGGGTCCCAGCTCGGCGGGGATGAGGCGGGGCAGCGGGCTGGACGGGTAGTCGTTGACGGAGTTGTAGGAGACGGGCTGGGGCGGGCGTTTGGGCGTCGTGCTGTCCGTCGTGCTGTCCATCGCGGCGTCCTCCGCCTTCGTTTCCACCTTTGTCGGCACGACCGGCGCCGTCAAGGGTCCCAGCCAGCCTCGTGCAGGCCCCGCACATACTCCTTCCACGTGTGCCGTCCCACCACAATGTCGCCCTTGACGCCGGCGTACTCGGGGATGCCGTTGCGCTGCCGGATCGCCGCCACAATGTCGTCGTCGGTGGGCGCATCCGCGGCCCCCTCTTTTGCGTCTTTCGCGCCTGTTGCGCCTGTTGCGTCTGTCGACGACGACGGCGACGACGACGACGCACCCACGTCCGTGTGCTCCGCCCGCCGTGTCCGCCGCACCCGCTCAGCCACCACCGCGCGCACATCCCCCTGCCGCCGCCCCACCACAAACTCCCAGTCCAGCCCGCTGCTCGCGAGCACGGGCTTGATGTACTCCTTGAAATGGTCCTGGGCCGCCCGCAGGCCGTCGCCCGGGGGCGCTTCCAGATAGACCGTCACCCGCCGCGGCATCGCGCTCGTGTTCGACAGCGGCTCACGCGCCAGCGGCTCCACCGCCTGGGCCACCGCGCCGTCGCCCGTTTCTTCTCGCGCTTGTCGTAGACGATGGCCGCCGCCAGCGACGAGCTGAGGCCCCAGAAGATCATCCAGTTGCGCGACGGCAGTTTGCGCGGGAGATTGGGCAGGCCGAGCATGCGCAGGGCCGGGTTCGGCTTGGAGGGTGCCTGGGAACAAGAAAAAGCAGGGTTAGCCGAGCGCAAGGAGGGGTGGTGGCAGTGGCGGCGGTGGTGGTAACGATGGAGGACATACCGCTTTTGGGTCTGCCATGGTGACTGTGTGAGGCCAATGGCGCGTTCAATGGAAGGTTGTCGAGCCCAGAGATCGTCAGTCGTCGTTCGTCGATCGTCGATCGTCGAGTTCGTCGGTCGTCGCTCGTCGGTGTCGTGCGGTGCGGTCACTCAACGCAACGCAGCAAACGACGTCAAACGGAGGGGACCAAAAAAAAAAATCGATAAAAAAAAGTGGCTCTATCCGATAAGAGGCCTTGTCCCGCCGCCGGCATGACCCGCATTGAGCTGGGTGGTGGGCAGTCGCAGTGTTGAGCAGAATGATGACTAAGCAGACCTATATAAAGCGGCTGTTGACGTGCTCTTCATCCCATCTTAAACGGTATTGATGGCTGTGTTTCTCGTTCACGACGCTGAGTCTATTCTACCCCATTTCTCAACTTTGTTGATTGTGCTCGTTGTTCAAGCTTGCTGTTCCCGGCAGACACTTGCTTTTGCCTCGCATATCGCCATCAGCTGGCCGTGTTTGAACAAAAGAAGAGGACGTCTGGGAGCAGATTACACGCATTTCGTGCGACCAATGGTACTCTGGAAGACCTGCCTTTTGTTTAGCTGTGGTGCTCTGTTCAGAGTCTTTGGCTCGTCGTGCTCTATATACACTCTTGACAAGCACAGACTCATGCTCTACGAGCAAGTCTCGCCAATGCGGACCAGACTTGTCGAGAGACAGATGGCCGAATGGATGGCCACTTTTAGGGACGAAGACAGAAAGAGAAGAAGAGACCGTCGTAAACAGAAAGATTGTATACAGAACGTGCTCCAGAGGAACGTAGTGCCGGCAGCTCTCCCCACAAAAGGAAGTTGGACGTGCTCACCCCCTCACTACGCATCTCGCATGCTTCCTTCTTCCTCTGAACACAACTCTGGCGGACGCGTCGCCTAGAACGCAGGAGACGCAGGAGACGCAGGAGACGCAGGAGACGGCGTCGGAGACCCTCAAGTCGACTGACTGACGAGCTTCTGGGTCCAAGCACGCCAAAGTTGCACAATCGAAGCCGGCCACTCGTGCACTGCTCCAACGTTCCTGCTCACAGACGGCATTCCCAACATCCAACGACGTACGAGGCATGCCATACGGTCGGCTTGGCAGACAAGTGCTTGCGCCTTGGCGAACAATAGGATAAATTGAACGTTGCTGTAGAACGGCAAGATGATGTGACATTCTAAAAACAGTCTCCTCCTCTACTTCTTCGAGGGCGTGTACATAGTCGTGTACACAGCAGGCAATCCTTTTGTTCGCTTCTCATGCAAAGACTTCCACGGCCAGCTCCATATACGTACACTTCGTGAGAACAGAGAATAGACGGAATAGACCGACGGGGCTGTGGAGTCTTTTGTCTTTTGTCGTTGGCGGTTTGATCCCTGACTGTATGTAAGATACTTTGGTGTGAGCCTCTTCTTTTTTTTTTCCTTTTTTCTTTTGGATTCCAGGTGCCACCCCTCGCTTGCGAGCGACGGAGATCAGCCGCCTTTCGCCTTCACCCGGTGGCCCTGTCTTTTGGCTCTTCTTTACACGCCCCCCCTGGTCACCCACATAACGTTTGTGGGGAGAAAGAGAGGGTCCATTACGGTTGACCATACGTACAGAGTGCCAAAATTGTTTTGCAAACCGCTTTTTGTCAATAGGGCCACACCGACCCCAGAGGGCGTACACCGTATAATTTCAAATATGAAAAATCTACTTCAACAGTAATGCATATCGCTGTAAACATGAAGGTTGCAAGGCCTTACGGGCCCTACACAAGCAGAAAGCAAGCCAGAAAGCCAGCCAGAAAGCCAGCCAGAAAGCCAGCCAGAAAGCCAGAAAGGCAAGCCAGAAAACCAGGCAAAAGGCCATTCAAAAAGCTATTCGAAAAGCCAGAAAGCAAGCCAGAAAGCCAGGCAAAAGGCTATTCGAAAAGCCAAAAGGCAAGCCAGAAAGCCAGGCAAAAAGCCAGCCAAAAGGCCAGCTAATAAGCCAGAAAGCTAGTATACGAAAGTTATAAAGCCTTATAAGCCCTTATATAAATATTTCTCCTTTCACTTAACTATCTTGCTTTCTAGCTGGCATTCTGGCTTCTTGAATAGCCTTTTGGCTAGCTATTTGGCTGGCTATTTGGCTGGCTATTTGGCTGGCTTTCTGGCTTTTCGAATAGCCTTTTGCTTGGCCTTTTGCCTGGCCTTTTGGCTGGCTTTCTGGCTTGCTTTCTGGCTTTTCGAATAGCCTTTTGCCTGGCCTTTTGGCTGGCTTTCTGGCTTGCTTTCTGGCTTTTCGAATAGCCTTTTGGCTGGCTTTCTGACTTCTTAAATGGCCTTTTGACGGGGCACCGATCCTTATGCAATTAAACCACTAGCCGTTATGCACCAAGTGGGTTTTAGCGAGACCTCTAGGGGCGTGTGTCTAGTGTGCAAAACAATTTTGGCACTCTGTACGTATGGTCAACCGTAGTCCATCCGGCTAAATGCGATTTCTCCCTTTTTTTTTTCCCTCGCGTCATCCTTCGACGGACGATTGCTTCCCCTCATCCTTGTGAAATTCAAGAATTCACGCCTGGGCCGAAGACGTGGTTCTGCTTCCGTCTATATCCTGTCCTTTCATCGCACATGTTTTGATGTTTGCCGTCACCAAGAACCAGGATTGCACGTTTACATCGCCAAACAGTCCAATTTGACAAGGGTATAACCGTAGTCATTTGCAGAGTAATTAAAAGGTTTTATTCATGCTAGTTTTTGCGTATAAACACGTTTGGGGAAGCAGAAGCAAGACGAAGCCACGGGCGCTTCATTCGCCCTCTGTTTTTTATTATCTTTCGAGGAAACAGGTATGTAGAGATGGGTCAAGGAGGCACAGTTCGGGTAGTGGCAGCAAAAGAGAGAGAGAAAGAAAAGGACAAGAGCAACCTCGTCGAATGAAGAGTAGAAAGTGTGTAGAAAGCAACAGCAAATGAGAAAAAGAACAGCCCTAGGGGGGCTCTTCTTCAAGATAGACCGCAAGCTCTAGAGCGAGTCCTCCTCCACTAAAAACTTGCTCCGAGCCGTTCGCAAATCATTTAGCCGATCTGCTCCGTGGCCGTCTTCTCGTTGGTCGCGGTGGCAGTCGTCGTGGTCTCAACAGGGACGTCGTCCTCGCCGGCCAGGTGGCGGCCTTGTTGGTGGCGTCGTCGCCGCCGTAGACGGCCGCATCGCCATCAAAGTGCTTGACAATCTCCTCGAGGGGCGTGTTCTTGGTCTCAATGTAGAAGAAGTAGACGACGACAAACTCAAAGGCGAGCCAGGCAACGTACACCAGGTAGTACTTCCACTTGATGTGCTCGAGCGCGACGGGGTTGACGTACTGGTTGAACCAGAGCGACAGGTCGACACAGAAAAACATGACGGTCAGACCCTTGGCACGGATGCGGTAGGGCAGAATCTCGGCGGAGTAGGACACAAGCAGACCGCAGAAACCCAGATTGTAGAAGATGTAGTAGATGAAGATGAAGACAATGACGCTGTTGGCGGCGGCGTTGTTGGGGTGGACGTCGTAGCGGGCGAGGCCGATGGTGGTGGAGATGAAGGTCAGAAGCATGCCCACGCAAGAAATGAGGAAGAGCGGGCGACGGCCGACCTTGTCGACGAAAAAACAAATGGTGACGGCTGAAACAAGCTGAACAATCGACAGGTAACGTTGATCTCGAGCTGGGTGGTGTGGTCGGTGACGCCAATCAACTTCAAAACTTGGGGAAGGAAGTACGATACGATGCCGTTGCCGGACCATTGGGAGAAGAAGCCGATGGAGATGAGAATGACGAGACGGTGGCGGTTGCCGGGGGTGGACCACAGCTCGGACCAGGCGTTGCGTTCGTACTCCTGCTCGAGGGCAATGGTGTGGGAAATCTCGTTGAACTCGACGTTGACGAGCTCGTCCTCCAAGTCCCCCTCGGCATGGTACTTGGCAAAGAATGGCCTTGGCCTTGTTGGCCTTGCCCTTGGAGATGAGCCAACGGGGCGACTCGGGGACGGTCCAGATCATGACAATCTGCACAAGCGAGGGGATGGCCTGCAGCAGGCAGGGCACACGCCAGGCCCACTGGCTGTGCAGGTTGTTTGGTGCCGAACGAGACCCAGGAGCCGATCAGCGAGCCAGGTACCACAGGGTTGTTTGTAGATGGTGGAGTAGATGGCACGGTGTTGGGGGTGGACAAGCTCGGTGATCAGGAGGGGAGCCGAGCCGTGGGCGACAGCAATGCCGAAGCCGAGAATCAGGCGGCCGACAATGAAGAGAGCGACGTGAAAACCGATGCAGATGAGAATGACACCGACAATCATGATGGTGCAGCCAATGACGACGCCTTTGCGGCGGCCGAGCAGATCAGCGATGTAGGGCACAACAGGAATGGCGAGCATAGAGCCGATGGACATGGAGGCGGTGATTAGGCCGAGAGTGGCGCTGTTGGGGTTGTGGAAGTCTAGAGCGTTGTTAGTGACTGCATTCACGATCCCGAAAATCTCATCTCTCATCTCTCATCTCTCATCTCTCATCTCGTCTACTCTGCCTTTACACAAAACGTACCATCAATCCAGGCCTGGATGGCCTCCAGACCGTTCATCAGCGAGCCGTCGTACCCGTTGGTGGCCGAAGTCAGCATGGCAGCCCACAGGGTGAAGTAGAGCATGCGCATGTTGCTGCGGGTCCACCAGCTGACCTTGGGCCACTCGCGGCCGGCGAGAACAAAGGTCGTCGTCTTGGCCATGTTGGCGATGTTTTGATGTTTTGATGTTTCGATGTTTTGTGCGTTGTGATGGGTTTTGGGGGTATCAAAGGGAAAAAAGAGTGCACAAATGGGTATAATATAAGGTATAAAGCAAAGAAAGGGGTATAAAGAAGAAAAAAAGGATGAACCGGGTATCAAAAGGCAAAGAGCAAAACGATTTGCCCAAATGGCGAGATTGCAAAGGCAAGTGCTGAGCGGATGGAGAAGAAAGGAGAGAGGAGAAGAGGGATACCAGAAAGAAAATGTGAGGTGGACGAGCCATTTGTTTAATATAGATGGGGCTCGAAGCTGGGATGCAGAAGAGCAAAACGATTTGCCCAAATGGCGAGATTGCAAAGGCAAGTGCTGAGCGGATGGAGAAGAGGGATACCAGAAAGAAAATTGAGGTGGACGAGCCATTTGTTTAATATAGATGGGGCTCGAAGCTGGGATGCAGATGAAAGTGGTTGCTCTCGCCGTCTGCAAGTGAAGGCCTGCAAGGCAGAGCACCATCCATCTCCACAACCTTGTCAAGAAGGGAACCCCAAATTATGTCCTTTAAGACAAGGGCAAGCGGCCGGGGTGGTCCTGGAGGGGGGAGAGGGTTTTGCTTGGGAGAGGGGAAAGGTGGGTGTGTGAGTTGAGTGAGAGACGCGGGAACGAAAGAGTGGTGGACTGCACAGGGCAGAAAAAAAGAAAAGAACATGAAGAATAAAACAAGAGAATAAGATGAACAAAAGAATAAAATAAAATAGAACGAGTAAAAGTTGGGGTAGGCTCACGGAAGACGGCTGCCACTTCCCACAAGCTAAGACACGCAGACGGGGGAGAGGAGACGAGAAGGGATAAAGAGAGAAAGAGGGGAGGTGTCAACGACGCAGAGGCGAGCCACACAGACAGACGCTCAGCCCATCTCCTGCCTCTCTCTGCCATCTGCCATCCATCAGTGTGGCCCTCCACACACCTCCACACGCCTCCACACGCCTCCACACTCCATCCCCATGGAGCTCCTCCATGGGCTCCATCTCCTTTGCCCATGGGCAGTTCCATGCAGGTCTGGTCGCTCCACTGGTCAACGCAGAACGCTGACGGCTGTCGACTGTCGAGCAGTCGCCGCTGGCGGGATCTTTGGTGAGTGTAAGCCGGACCTAGGCCACAATTGGGCCTAGCTCTCGGGGGAGGGGGGAAGGTGCGTGTCCTTGGGTAATGGGAGATGGTCAAAGGGGGGACATCGACTGGGGGGATAGGGGTGTGTGTAGTCGCGATGGTCGATGGGGTGGTGGCACTGGTGGTGGGTGAGACCCAAGAAAAAGGGTGAGAAAGGAAGAAAGGTATGTTGTGTTTTGTTCAAAAGGGATTAGCTTTCTGGATAAATCGAAAAGAGAGAAAAGACGACACGAGAATTGACACGAGAAATGACACGAGAAACGACACAAATAGCGACCCAGAATCGAGGAAAAGGCGGCAAAAGAATAAGACCACCAGGAAGCCCACGATGGGGAAAAGCATGGTCAACTTTGAAGGATGGACGGTATTGTGGAGATGGACTTGGCTTCTGGCCAAGTCAGGTGGCGCTCCATGGAGGCGATGGAGGCGATGGAAGTGTGAGAAGGAGCTGTGCAAAATAACTGCTGACAGGGAGAACGCACAGAGAAGAGCAACGAGACAACGACAGGCCAGCCTGACCCGGTTGACGGGATCCAAGGCCGAAGCTTGCTTGGACCGGCTGATTCGAGCTTTTGGAGCGTTGCCGTTTCCCGTCTGCGCAGCCGAGACTTGTGTTCTCGTCCGAGGCCAGATGTGTTGTACATAGATAGGCTGCGATGGCAACAGGTGTTCATGTTGGTGCCTTGTGTTTTTGTGTTTTTGTGTTTGCGATGGACTCAACGGCCACGCCACGATGGGCGAGTTCGGCGTCTGGATGGCCTTTATGCACAGTTTGCATCCTTCTTGTCGGCATTGTTTATCGTCAATTTGTCGTGAGAGGAAATGTTGTCAAAAGAGCTTCGTTGCCTTGGACGATAGAACAACAGAAGAACTTGGACAAGTTTAAGGGGCGAGTTCACGTCAAGGAAAGAGCGGACCAAGGAAGGCACGATGGGAGAGGAGGTCGACAACGGGAAAGAGCTGGAAAGAGCTGGAAAGAGTGCTGTTCGCTCTTTCCAAACAAGCCCCCAACTCGCATGCCCGTAGTATCTCGCTCGGCTGTGACTGTGACTACGGGAATATACGCATTTCTACGGGGACAAGTGAGTTTAAGGTTTTCGGTCTTTCGTTCTGGACCTCGAGTGTGTGGGGACCCAAAGGCAGGATAATGCAGGAGAAGAGTTAAAAGTCTCAGAATGGCAAAAGCAGACGAAAAAGACGAAAAAGACGAAGAAAGATAAGAAGGCGAGGCAGAAAGACGGCTAGTTGTGAGCACAGGGGCACGATCACAAACGAGGGAAAGAGCAGGGCAAGAGGAGAGCCGGGTGATGGGTGAGAGCGAGGAAGGCACGAGGGCAGACAAGGCAAGCGCGACCGGGGATATAAGGTGATGTGCCGAATGTGGAGAGTGCTGGGGCGACGAAAAGGGAAGGGACGACGAGGCAGTCCAACACCCGTCTTGCCAAAGCCAAGAATACAAATACAAATACGCAGTACTGGGTACAGTGGTTGACAGCGGAGCATGTGGACTCCTCTGTGACAGCGACATGCGACGACATGCGACGACTGACAAAGTCTTCTCGTATGAGCGGTCATGTTCTGCGATAGATTCTGAGTTCTCATGGCGAGCGCAAGAGCAGACTCTGACAGGCCGAGACCAGCAGTGGGAGCCGAGTCGAGAAGGAAGGAAGAGCGGCGAACGGAAAGAGGGGAGAAAAGGAAAAGGTGAAAGAATAGAAAGAATAAAAGGGAAGGAAGACCCCCCAAAAGGCCCAAAACGGAAAGGGGAAGGGCAGATGCTCTTGGACGGGACGAGGAACCGGATGCGAAGTGTCAGCAGGTGATTTGGGGAAGGGGAAGGCACGACGAAGGACGAAACTCTGGGGAGGATCCACCCACGCTTTTGTCCTTTCTGGCATCGCCCAGGCACGGAAAGAGAAAAAGAGACTGGAAAAGACGGTTGAGGTGGCGCCCAACCGCACAAAGACAAGCGAAGCCACGCCGCCCCGTCAGAAAGGAGGAGTTCGGAGCTCTTCGTACGTCGTACTCAGTATGTTGTTACTGCTACGCTGGACGCGGAGGGAGGGGGCCTGGACCACGCCAATCACAGCTGGATTGGAGTGACATTGGAGGGTCACTGGGGATGGGGAAAGCGTGGTCCATTGGTCCATGGGCCCCCTCTGGCTTCTTCTGGCTTCTTTGGCTCCTGACAACAGAACGGCCAGGCCTTTGTGGTTGGCCGTGCCGTCTTCCCGGACGCTTTGCTTGGACGCGAGGTGGGGAGGCAGACGGACTGTCAGAGTGAGAGTAAGTCTGCTGGGTTCGTTGGTCCGTACGTCGTACGACGTTCCCTGTGAACAACCGCGTACCTGCCTGGACATCGCATCTTCAGCACATCGTACATGTACATAGAACAGTATGCTCTCGCTTTGATTTCCCCTGCCTTTTAATTGCCTTCCCATCCTCTCCGCGAGCCGACATTTCCAACCGTCGACAGGACCTCGCCTCTGTGTGTACTCGTATGTTGGAGTCGTGAAAGCAGTCCAGTCGATTGACTTGCTGCCCTCTCGTTGTCCAAAAGCAACCCCCCCAAAGCGGGAGGCGTCCAACGGCGGGCTGCAACGACGACGGGACGGCTGGGCGCTGGGTGGCCAAGAAAGAGGATGCCCACTGGAGATGCACTGGCGGTGATGCACTGGCGATGGGCCTCTCTCGCTATCATGTAAATAAGTGGCACCTGCGTGGCCCGTTTCCTTATTTAACCCGTTCGCTGAGGCCGCTCTTCGCAGGCAATCTCAAGCACCGAAGCACGGTCAGACAGGCCACGATGTTGGTTTATGCTTCAGGGCCAAGACGGCTCAGGCATGATATTGGAGCACAGCAAAGCACGACCGCAAAATGTATCACCACAGTTCACAAGCCCACTTGCCCACTTGCCCACTGTATTGTCTGGCTCGGCCGTGTCCTGCCAGCAGGGGCTTGAGCGAACAGAAGGAAAAAAAATTCACAAAGGATATTGAATGGAGCAGAGGGAGGAGACGGGGGACACCCCCCCCCGGGTCAGCGATGGGGGGAAAGCTTAAAAGGATAAATGCGTAGTTTTGGGTGCACGCCAGGCGGGGAAGCTGGAAAAGGATGGCGAGCATGTGGCATCTCAAAAAGAAGAAACATACGAAGAACGCTGTCGATCTTCCACCGTTTGTGTCAAAAGGGCTGAACCATGCGGAGCTGTACGTGTGATTTTGATTCTCCCACATTCACCACCACATGCCGTGAATGGTCGACGACGCAGGAACCTCGACCTCGCCGTGCAACCACAATATTGACGTGAGGCGATCAAGGCGGTGCGCAAGACAACAAGATGCCACACACAAACAAACAGCAGGGCGGCAAATCAATCACAACATATACTCGACGCGAGCCTTGCCGCACACGTGCATCTGTGCATGCAGAGGTACAAAGTAGAGTGCTTCGGCTGTGGATTGCGAATGGGGAAAGCCTGTGAAGATATCTTTCCCTGTCATTACCAGTAAAGTCTTGTGTTCGACCAGCAATCGGATGCGAGGCAGGGCCAGCCGTGCCAACATGTGTGGCGTGAGAAGTTGGAGGAGAGAACCAGTCACGAGTGAAGGTGTAAGTACATAATAGAAGGGCGTCACTTTGTTAGTGTGCGTCCTTGCTTGTCTGTTGGCTGTTTTGTCGTCATGTACATACTACACAGTCGAATTTCAGCCACCATGCAATCTCGTGGGCTTTGGTGTGGATGGTGTTGTTACGTGCTCGTCCCCTTGTCGAGGTAATGTCGGCACAATTTAACCTTCTTTCCGACAGCCCAGCCCCAGCCCAGCTCTTGTCAGCACTTGTGAAGAGTCGAGGGCAGTACAAGAAAGAGAAGTTCAAAGGGAAAAAGAAACCAAACAAGCGAATACAAAACATACACGCACAGGTAGACGGCGGCACATGGCCTCAATGTCCACACAGACAGCAGCCTGGTGGTCGGCAGGCTTCTTCTTCTTGGCCAAGCCGTCCACCAGAAGCCACAAACAATACGCCCTGCCCGCCCCCCCCCCCCCCCCCCAGGTTTGCTGGCCACATGCGTAGTCTCAATTTGAAGCCTGTTCACCTCCTTTGGCTATTGACTATTCATATTGTTGCAGCTTGCATCGCCAAAGAAGTTGGGGTGCAGGAAAGTGAGGAGCAAAGATAGAGAAGAATAGGAAAAAAGTCCAAACCTTTTCGTATGAGGACTGCATGTGGAAAAGGAGACAGAAAAGAGACTCAAAAAAAATAAAAAATAAAATAAAGAGATTAAATCGGACGGAAATCGCAGGCAAGGAAACACGGGAAGGAACCCGAGTCGTGCAAGGTTTGGCTGGGCTACCAAAAGAAGGCAAATGCGACGACGATGGGACTCTGCACTTGCATGTCCACGTCCACGTCCGCGTCTGCGTCTGCGGCGACTCTGTGCAAGAGCATGAGGAGAAGAAACAAATACGTCTTCTCCCAAGCACACAAGTGTTCCCGAAAAGTGCATGCCCCCCTATTGCACAGGGTCTGGCATGAAGCCCGATGAGAAGATCTTACAGGCCCTTGAGAAGAGCTGCAGGAAACGACAGACACTTTTACGACGAAGAAGAACTAGGGTCGAAAAGGCGATGAAAAAAAAGAAGATGGCTAACAAACCGTGCTCACTCCAGACACAGCACACTGCAACATCAGACTGACAACGCGTGCCAGGAGGCAAAGACGGCCAGCGGCAAGAGAGGTCGAGATCAAGAGAGAGCAAGGCTTGGACAAAGCGAAGAAGAGAAGGGCGTTTCTACACACAGCAGGCACACACGCTCATGCAAGGCGCGGGAAAAAAAGAGCTCCCCATTGAGAAACTTTTGCTTTCAAGCCATCCCCGGCACAAACCCAACGGTCTCTGTCCGCCGGTTCACCCCACCTCTCTCCTCCTCAAGTCGGGCCCGAGAACGATGGACGAATAAGAACGACGAACGAAAACAAAAGAGGGTTGCGAGGAAGCAACGGACGACGAAGGAAAGCTACAATGTCGAACCGAGATCTATTAATAGCATGGCTGGAGAAGAACGAGCGCAAGACACGGCAAAAGACAACGACAGAAGGCAACGACAGAAGACGGGCGCAAGGACATTGTGCCGCGCACACGGTAGACGCGTATGCACAGAGTTTGCACAATAGACAGAATGCGCGGCCCAATCTACGGTCGAATCTATGGGCGAGAGAGAGACGAGAGACGAGAGATGAAAGACCAGACAAAAGGGGAGGCCGGCCGCCCGTATACGGACCACAGCCTGCAGCCAATCTGCTGCCTGTTGGAGGTGGTTGGAGCTCACTCGACGCAACGCGGCTCGCAAGACGCCACCCTCCACGTGGGTTTGCGTTCGTCCTGACCACCACGGTCTTTTGTCTTCTTCCCTTTCCCCGGTGGTGCAAGACGAGAGCAACGTCCGACGGCAAACAGCACAACAGGAACGAGCAAGAGAGCGAGCAAGACAGCATACCTTTGATCCCCCACCTGGAGAAGCGCCGCCAAAGTCGCCAAGAGCCCGTGCCGTGTCCGCTGCGCCGTGTCCGCTGCGCCGTGTCTTGATTGCAATGGCAAATGTCTATTATGGCGTAGACAGTAGGTTTTCCAAGTAGGCGAGCAGGTGGGAGTGGACGACGCCAGGAGGCAGTTCAGCAGACAGGTTAGCAGTGACCAGCCGTAAGAAACTTGACGACGGCATGGTAGTTGTTCGTTTTCGTTATAAAGAACAGTGGCCAGTGGAGTCACCACCGGCTGGCCTTACTCGAGGATATAACAGGAAAGTGAAGGGCCGTGGGTCGAGCCCAAGTCGAAAGAAAAAGGACTGAAGACGCCGTGATGCTTGCAGCTTGCAGGATGGAAAGCAGGAGATTGCCACGCAGTCAACAGGGACCTGTTGTGTGCCAGCCAGACCGACGGTTGACAAGCACTTGTATGAAGTAATTATGTACGTCGTACAAATAGTGCATTAGCACATCTTTTGCGGGGAAAGCCGCCCCTAAAACGTACATAGTAGGACCCCGAAGCTCTCCAACATGCCCTAAAATGAAACGAGTGCAAGTTGTGGTCAAGCACCAGTCACCAACACCAGTGCTTAGTCATTTCTTATCTTATCGCCACCCTCCAACCATTTTGCCCTCCAAACCACCAAACCTGTCTCCAGGCATCACGAACCGTTTGTCTTGACCAAACCTCGTCCCCCACGTCGACGTCCATCAAACAACCACCTTCTTTTTTCGCGATACCCTTTCTTTCACCACACAGCCATGGACTACCAGAACCGCGTCGGCTCCAAGTTCGGCGGCGGCGGCGTCGCCTCCCACAGCGCCACCAATGCCGACCGCCGCGAACGCCTCCGCAAACTCGCCCTCGAATCCATCGACCTCGACCGCGACCCCTACTTCTTTCGCAACCATCTGGGCTCCTTTGAGTGCCGTCTCTGCCTGACCGTCCACCAGAACGACGGCTCCTACCTCGCCCACACCCAGGGCAAGAAGCACCAGACCAACCTGGCCCGCCGTGCCGCCAAGGAGCAGCGCGACGGCCTGCGCAAGGACATTGACCCGGCCACGGGCCTGCCCCTGGGCGTGGCCGGTGCCGGGTTTGGCGCGCTGGGCTTTGGACAGAACGGCGGCGGCGCCGGCGGCGCCGGCGACCACAACCGGGCGGTGGTCCGCATCGGCCGCCCCGGGTACAAGATTGTGAAGGTGCGCGACCCGGTGACGCGCCAGGTGGGCCTGCTGTTCCAGCTGCAGTACCCGGACATTGGCACCGACGTGACGCCCCGGTGGCAGGTGACGAGCGCCTTCAGCCAGCGGGTCGAGACGCCCGACCGGCAGTTCCAGTACCTGCTGGTGGCGGCCGACCCCTACGAGACGTGCGGGTTCAAGATCCCCGCGCGGGAGCTGGACCGCCGCGCCGGCCGCACGTTTGACTACTGGGACCGGGACGCGCGCGAGTACTGGGTGCAGGTCATGTTCATGACGGAGCGGGAAGAGCAGTTCAATGCCGCGCCCGGTCTGACGGGGCGGTGAGCCATGGCGGTGCTGTGCTTTGGGCTTGTGGCGTTGTGCTTGTCTTCTTTGCTGTATGCGTTTGGCGTTTGGGGCGGTCTTGTTTTTATGGATCAAATAGCGATATACCTGGAAATGAACAGTCAATGGCTACCTCTGGACGGTACTCTGACGGTACTTTGTGGGTATCGTAGTGAAAGCGTTGACATGCTGCTAGACGTCCAAAGTGTGCTGTGATAGGCTGTGTCTCGTATTGTTCGGTGTTTAGTGGCAACGAGAGCCTCACGAAGCACATCGCGCGACACATCGACAGGCAAAGAGCACACGACAGCATGCCTACCATCTCGGCAATCTGTTCTCGGTCTGTCACCACGTGAGATGTATGCCCTATAAGGCACAACATATGCAAACCAAAGAAACAGCATGACTCTACATATTTTTCGTTCTTTTTGCTAGACGGTCACCTTTGAGAATCAAAGATACAAACACAGAAAGAAAGGCTCTTACATTTGCTTGAGTCGGCATGCCAAGAACGAACGATACTACATGGCGACAGCTTGGCCATCGTCGACTACAAGGAGGACAACATGACAACATGATCAACCACTGACAGGCAAGATGGTAACATGGCAAGATGGCGAGATGGCAAGAAACAACAATGTAGTTGGATGACAACAAACAAGACGGAACGAAAACAAAAACAATGACAAGAAGAATCGGTACGGGAAAAAGTAGATCATCCACGGCCGCCATGGCCACGCATTCGACAACGGAGACAACGACGCATCCCGGACGCACCCGGGACGCACCCGACTTGTCGAATTCTGTAGGGGAATCGTCCCGACGATCAACGGAAGTTGTTGTCAAACCGCTTGAACGTGTAGCCAATAAACGGCAGCGACATCTCCGGGCTCTCCTCGGGCACGGCACTGCGGCCACCGGCCTGCGCCTGCTGCTGTGCGCGCAGCAGCGTGGCATTGTCCGTCTGGTCGATTTCGTCGGTGGGGAAGTAGGTGGTGTCAATGTTGGAGGTGAGGCGGGGCTCAAAGGGCGCGCGGATGCGGCGCAGGCTGTCAAACTCGACGCCCCGGAAGAAGGAGTGGGCCTTGATCTCGTGGGCGCCGCCGCGGCCCAGACGGTTCTCCGTGTTGCAAATCAGGCTGCGAATCAGGTTCTCGGCCTCGGCACCGAGCTGGATGTCGTCGGGGAAGTACAGGGACTGGCGCCACGTGACAATCTTGTGGTAGGTGTCGTGGCGGTCCTCGGCGCAAAAGGGCGGCCAGCCGACGAGACACTCGAACATGATGGTGCCCAGAGACCACCAGTCGCAGTCAAAGGTGTAGCCGTGGCCCGTGAAGATCTCGGGCGCAATGTAGTCGGGGGTGCCGACCGTCGAGTAGGCCATCAGCCGGCGAGACCGCCGCCAATCGTTAATCTGCGACCGGTTGCTGACCGTCAGGTTGATCTGGTCAATGGCAATGGAGTTGCGGTCGCCGCCGCGTGGCCGGCTGCCGGCCGGGCGGCCCTGCAGCAGCTGTTGGTAGTAGTTGTTGTCGTGCAGCTTGTGGAAGCCGGTGGACAGACCAAAGTCCGTCAGCTTGACGTGGCCGCCGCGGTCCAGCAAGATGTTGTCGGGCTTGATGTCGCGGTGGATGAAGCCCAGCTTGTGCACGGCCTCAATGGCCAGCACGATCTCGGCAATGTAGAAGCGCGTAATGTCTTCCGAGAAGATTTCGTACTTGATCAGCATGGTCATCAAATCGCCACCGGGCAAGAACTCCATCAGCATGTACAGGAAATTGGCGTCCTGGAAGGTCGTGTACAGCTTGACAACCCACGGACTGTCGGACTCGGCGAGGATATCACGCTCCGCACGCACGTGGGCCAGCTGGTCGCGCCGGAACATTTCCGTCTTGACAAGCGACTTCATGGCGTAGACCTTGTTGTCGGCCTTTTTCTGGACGAGCTTGACCTCACCAAAGGCGCCCTTGCCAATGATCTTGACCGTCGTGTAGTTCTCTGGCTTGTCCTTGGTGCGCAGGAAACGCAGGTACGAGCCCTCTCGCCGACCCGCCGTCGACCAGATCTGCTCCTTGCGGGCGGCTGTCTGGTTTGGCTCGGCCAGCTTCTGTTCCATTTCGCTTTGTCTGGAGCGTGCGGAAAAGGGGTGGTTAGTATTGGCTCAGCGGTGTATGCACGTACAGTGAATACAGTACAGTGGATACAATACAGTGGATATACGATAGAGCACGGGGGACGGGGGACACACCTCTGGTTCCGCTCACGCGCGCGCTTGACGCTGTCCTTGAAAAAGTCGGCGGCCAGCTGCGAGCACTTCTTCTGGTTGTTGTTGGCATTGGGGCCGTGACGGTCGGGGTTCCGCTCGGGGGCAACCTGGAACTCAAACGCCGGGACCGCAGGCTGGCTGGGCAGCGGGTTGTTGAGGTGGGCGTTGTGGTAGTTGCTGTAGCCGCCCGCCGGCTGGTAGCCCGTGGCGCCGGCCGTCCGCGGGCGCTGGGCCGAGGACGGTCCCCGGCTGTAGTTGTTCGAGGCAGCGGCGGCGGCCGCACGGGCAGCGCCGCCGAGGTTCTGGTGGGAGAACTGGTGCGCCAAGCCGGTGTTGGGGTCGGTGGCGCCGGGGGTGTTGGAGCGCGGCTGGTAGAGGCTGTTGGCGCTGGCAGACGCAGCGATGCCGCCGGCCGAGGCCACCGAAGCACCACCGGCACTCAGGGCCGCACCGCCACTGCCAGTGCTGTACTCATTGCCGACGCCCTGCTGCTGCTGCTGCTGCTGCTGCTGCTGCGAAGCGTATTGTGGCGCGGCATACTGTCCTTGTGAGAAGTAGCCACCGCCGCCACCCTGTTGCTGTTGTAGCTGTTGCTGTTGCTGCTGGGAAGAGTAGCCGGATTGGTACTGCTGCGACTGCTGGGACGAGGCAAGGCCAATGTTGTTGGACAAAGGGCCGCCCTGTTGCTGGTTTGCTGGCGGAAAGACGGGCTGGGGGAAGGTCGAGGGCGTGGTCGGGTATGCGCGGTCGTTTGCGGCAAGGCGGTCAGCCGTATTGTTGTTGTTGAAGTTGAGGTAGAGGCGGGGGTTGTCCATTGTGGCGGTTAGCGATTGGCGGTTGGCGACTGGCGGTCGGAAACAATGCTCAATGCGGACGAGACAAAAGATTGAAGTCGTCCAAAATCGATTGAGAGCGGTGAAGAGGTGGCCGAAGACGCAGACCGAGCACAAGCCTGGAGGTGTGTGGGCGGGGTCCTGGGGCTCCGAAAAGGGTCTGGCCACAATGTGCAGCACACTTTGGCGGGCCGAAGAAGGCAGAGCGGGGGCGGGCGCTCGAGGGCGTGCGTACAAGAGGTTCAGGTCGGACGAGTCGAGGAGTTGTCGGCGCTGGAGTAAGTAGAAGGGTGGGTTAGAAGGCATTCGAGGGCTGAGAGTTTGAGAGGTTGAGAGATGGAGATGTGGAACGGATTGGCGAGAGGGAATGGTAGAAAAGGACAAAGGATAGGGCACGGGGGTGAGCAAAACAATTGGCGGGAGCCCTGAAAAGCACGAAGCCACGATAACACAGCACCAGTGGATAGGGATTCGATGGGGAAGAGGAATGGGAAGGACAGGGCGCGCAGGAATGGAGGGGTGTCGACGATGAGGGAGATTGAAGAAGGGGAGAGGTTTATTGCATGGAGAGACGAGATGAAAGGAGAAAGAAAGCAGAGATGGGTTGAGGAAGCACAGATGAGGTGAGGCTGCATAAAAGATGGAGGTTGTGAATAGCCGTGTCGGGGCTCAAGCTTGCAAACTCACCTCGCTGAGGCTGCTCTGCAGCGCTTGTCGCTCAGGGCGGAAGAGGAGGAAGAGGAGAGGGGGAGGGGGCCACGTCGTTGAGGCAAGCCAATCGATGCGTGTTTCGATGCGTACTTGGACGACGTGAAGAAGCGAAAAGAAGCGAAGAAAAGAGAAAAGTCACAAGGTGTCAAGGTCGGATGTCCGATGCGAGCAGGAGAGGAGGTGGACACAGCAATGAACCAGGGAAGGAACCAAGAAGATGTTGTGGTCGAAAGGGGAAGGAAGCGACCGTTGTGTTGGCGGCTGGTGAGCAAAGAAGGCAGGAGCCAGGGGACAGGAAAGGCGCTGAAACGAGCTGGCGGCGAGTGGAGTGGGAAGGAGGCAGACAAGGGCCAGAAAAGGGAAGGAGCAAGGCAACGGGCGGCAGCACAACAGCCAACGGCTAGAACAGCGACAGCACCACAGTTACAGCACCACAGCGGGACACTACGCGAAAAGACCAGTGGCAGTTCTGGCCTAAAAAAGACCTCCCGTCCAGTGGCCATGACCCCTGACACGCCTAGAGCGGCTAGCGGCTAGCCCCAAAGTGAGTCGAGATACCCCGCAACCCCTTTTTCAGGGAGCATTCGAGGCTCCGTGCTTTTCAACGCCTTTCGCCCCTTTTCTCCTTTTTCCGCCCTGCTCTTAAAGTGCGACGCGTTGAAATGCAATTAAACATTCTCAATGATGAGCAGCAAAGAGAGACAAAACAAACACAAACACAGACCGAACAACAGAAGAACCGAAGAACAGAAGAACAGAAGAACACACACAGAAACACATTCCGATAATTTTACTAATTTTAGTAGAGTACCGACTAGAAAAGCCTCGCTGGAACTGAAAAAGAGTGTTACGAACACTACTGGCTATCGACTTTTTGATTTTGTGAGGCTTCATTGGCCAGTGTTTATCTATTTGACGGCTTATAAAAGAAGAGCTCTCACCGAGGTGCAACAAAATACACACCAATCACCGGCTGCATGTACAACAACACAGTTGCTTGTATGTTCCGCTTCGTGCTTCTTTGGTGAGACGTGCAAGAGGGCTTGTCGTTGCTTTGTCTTGCATGGTCGGCATCGCGGTCTCTCGATGCGATGCACGCCGGGTTCGAAATCGAGCGGCAAAACGCGGCAAGATGGATGCCTCTCCCTCTGTGACCGAAACGAGTGGTATTGTACCCAGCCGTCGCAAAGGGGAAACGAGAAACACAACAAATAGATAGCCTACCCAAGCGGACCGACGCAAGTGCCCTCCTTTGGGCGTCTACACACCAGAATCCATTCCCGCAGGGCCGTGACGTTGTGCACCTGTCTCGTGTGGCGTTGTCGTTTCTGTTTGAGAACAGAGCCTGAGGAGGGAACATCTGTCGACCATGTGTACGACAGCAAACACGTGCGTCGGCCAAAGAAAATTAAGGAAACAAAGGCGGCCGTGCTGTGCAGGTGACGGCGGGAGCTTTTGCATGCAAGCCGGCTTCTTCTCCGAGCCAGAACGGCCAACGTCGGTCGTACAAAGTACACTGCTCACGCATGGGGCCTGAGACCGTGGGAGACGAGACAGTGTCAATGAGTTGGCAGAAAAGGAGAACACAAGGGCGCATCGTACGGAATGCAGCGTGCAGCGCCCAACAGCTCACCAGCGCACCAGCTCACCAAAAACTGTGCATGCAGCTATGATGGATCGCAAACAAGAAGCTTAAGCAGTGTGTGGTATGACGTCTGTCAATAGTGTGAACACGCTATGATGGCTGGATACGAAAGCAGAAGAACATGATGAAAGCAAAGGATACCCAAAACCATTGTGGTAAAAGAAATGAATAAATAATAAGAAGATGGGATGAACGTCTGCTATAAATGAGGAAACGTAGAAAAGGTAGAAAAAGAGATCCCAGAAAAGCAAGTCAAACGCAATTAACAATGTAGTAGCAGAAAGCAAAGCGCAAAGCGAAAAGCGCAAAGAGCTGCACCGGAAGTCGCACCTGAGATGATTGATCTCAGTCTGAAAAAAAAGGAAAAAAAGAATGTCCACCTTCCCATCGTTCCCCTTGCGTTTTCTTTTCTCTGCTGTCTTCGCTCGCGGAGGAGGCGGCCGCACGCACGCCCGCACGCCCGCACTACCGCAGCTGCTGCTGCTGGTCCGCAAACGGGTTTGGGCCCGTCGCAATGTCGCCGCTCGTCTCGCTGCTCCGCAGTCCGCTGCCGCTGCCGCCGCCCAGCGACGTAGACGACGCCACGGCGGCTGCTGCTGCTGCTCGTACGGCTGCTCGTACTGCTGCTGCTGCTTCTGATACTCGTACTGCTGCTGCTGCTGCTGGTGCTGCTGGTGCTGGGGCGGCATCAGAGGCTGCGCATCGGCCGCGTGCAGACCACCGCCACACCACCCTGCACGTTGCGCACGCTCGCGAGGGCCGCTTGCTGTCCAGGGCGGCCTGGCGGGCAATGGCGGCGGCCTCGGCGGCCTTGGCCATGCGGGCGTGGGTGCGGCGCTCGCGGCAGCAGAAGAAAGCACATGGTGGCGACGGCAATGACCACGCCCGAGGCAAAGACAATGGCAATGACAATGCCGGCGGCGCCCGGGTTGTTCTCCTTCTTCATGCACGTGGTCGTGCCGAGCTCGTCGTCGGTGTCGCACATGAGCCCGGCCGCGCACGTGGGGACGAGCGCAATGGTCGAGAAGCAGGACAGCGTCGTCTTGCCAGCGTTGGCGCCCGTGGACTGGACGGGGCAGACGGTGGTGGAGACGGTGCTGGTGGTGAGGCAGACGAGGGTCGACTTGACGGTGCCCGAGTAGGTGCTGTCGGCGCGCGGCAGGAGCGGCGTGGCGGCCAGAAACTTGGCGTTGTCCTTGTCGGTGGGTGTGGGCGCCGGGACGGCGTTGGCGTTGGCGTTGGCATTGGCATTGGGCTGGCGGCGGCGCAGCTCGGCGGCGGCAGCGGCAGCAGCGGCGGCCGCAGCGTGCTTGGGAACACGGGCATCGGCCAGGGGACGGCCGCAGCGCTGGATGGTCCAGGTCGCCTCGATCAGGGCCTCGTCGGGCTGGCAACCGGCATTGACAAAGCACTGGGCCAGCGTCTCAGCCGAAATCGCAGCCGAGGACGTGGGCAGACGGTGCTCCATGCAGTACTCGATGCTGCCCGCATGACCACAGGCGGCGAACTTGGCGAGCGAGGCGCGTGGGTGTTGAGGCACTCGGCGAGTCGAGGGGAGCTGCGACGGCTGGCGCGGTGGCCGAGGCAGTTGGCGCCCAGCAGGGCCAAGACAGCCTGTGTTGACACGCGCATGTTGGGATGTTGGAGGGGAGGAAGAGGAGTGGGAGGAGGTTAACGGCGAAAAAAGATGGAAAAGACGGAAAGAGACGAAGAACGGAGAGACGTTGTTTGCCGGAGCAGTCGGGGTTCGTTGGTGGGAAAGTCGGCCGGGGAATATTAAAAAGCCGCGTCCGGAGCTCGGTCAGCGTGGACGTGCAGAGAAGAGTTCAGTGTATACTCGTGGGTGACAGAGAGTGAGGGAGAGTCGGGGCGTCGGCGAGTCGGTGAGTCGGCAAGCCGGCGAGTCGTTAATTAGAGAAAAAAAAAGAAACCAAAGCAAGAGAAAGCCACAGCAAACAGACACCGTTGGCGAGAGTAAGCCCGATTCAGGAGAGAGGAAGCCGACACAAAAAGGAGAGACGAAGAACAGAGAGGAGGGGAAAGGAAACTAAAAGGAAAAAGAAAATGAACGAGGAGGAGAAAGAGGGAAAGGAACGAAACGAAAAGGAACGGAACGAGACGAGGCGTCAGCCAGAAGAGAAGACGACGGGGAAGCAGAAGGAGGTCGAAGAGGAAAAGAAGAACAGAAAACAGCCTTTAACGACAAGGCCCAGTCGTCAGTCGTAAGCCGAGCAGTACGGAGTACAGTAGGAATATACTCCGTACGGCGTACGCATAAAAAAAAATTCAGTGGTGAAAGGAGAGGGGAGTGAAAAGCCAGGAGCGTCAAGAGCAAAAGGGGAAAGGCGAAGAAGTGAAAAAGACAAAAAGAAAAAAGAAAATAGGGGGGCGGAGTGGCCATTAAGCTGGGACGCGCGCCGCGACGATAGGCACACTTGCTGACCCAGGGCGGAGGGAAGCAAAGGAAGGAGCGGGTCTGAGCGGGTCGTAGGCTCTTTCCCTCTCGCACAGGTTGACCTCGCCCTTCGTAGCCTCCCTCCTCTCGTGGGCCCCACCTTTTTCAGGGTGCACCTTCTCTCCCAGCGCACGTCCTGTCAGGGCAAGGAACGGCAGGAGCTACTCAGTACATCGTACGCGTGGGCGCGTTGCGTGGCCGCGCTCTGGAGACGTACGTCGTACCCTGTTATTAACTACGATGTACAGTACGCAGTAGTATCTTACTGAGTCGGGAATAGGGGGCGACAAGGCGACGAAAACGTTGACGATAGGAAGTCAACACCAACAAGCAGAGTCAGAAGGACGAGAAGCACTGAGTGCGGCGGATGAAGAGCGAGAATGAGAACTGAAGGAGCATACGTCGCACGGTGGACAGAGGTGCGAAACGGCTTAAACGGCTCGGCGTCATCGAGGTTGGAAGCCGGTTGTGACTGGCAGAAATCTTTGGCAGAAATCTGTGGCAGAAATCCGGCAACGGCGGGCTGGACGGCCGACAGAGGACAGGAGGACATGTGTGACCTGTCAGACGGTCGGGCCAGACAGAGAGAAGACAGTGGGAACGGATGGGAACACAGGCCGAGCCATTGCGCGGACGAGACTTGCCAACTGTGGCGTACGGAGTACGGAGTTCGTCGTATGCTCTCTTCTCTCACATCGGCCAGTTCAGAACAAGACAAGCACGACGAGATGAATACCAAGGGACTACGGAGTACGTCGAACTTTGCACACTAGCTAGTGTACGGCCTGTTCCTGCTCATCTTGGCTCTCATCCTCCGCCCCAATTCAACCAATAATGTCTCCGCCCTGTCACGTACCCTGCATCGATTCCCTTCAAAGTATTCCCACAGAAGAACACAGTACGACGTACGGAGTTCAGCCCCGGCAACCTGCAATCTGCAACCCTGCCACCCTGCCACGCCTCTCACTCCTTTGGCCATCTTCCTGCATCTTCCTGCAGCCTGCACCCCCGATTCCTCATCTGGACTGGAGTGCGAGTGTCAGGAGGATACGCGCGGTGCTACGAGATGTTGTGTGCAACGGCAGGTATCTTACCTGTCAACGCCATACTGAGTATCCATAAGGCTGGAACGGCCTGGCCTGGTCCAGCTACGGTCTCGCTCGCAGCCGTTGCCACCCACGCTACAGCAGATTGTCCCGTTCTGCCAGTGCCTGTCACTTGGCACTGACACATTCCCCCTTCCCACAAAAACGGTTGATTTTCCCTTTTTACATAGTACGTGGCGGAGTTTTTTTTTTGCTTCTTTGTGTCTGTTCTTCAGTTGTGCCTCCTCCCGAAAGAACGGCCCAGAGATGGTTAGCCTGTTGCTGCAGGCTCTCTCTCTCGCACACTTTTCCGTGCTCTCAACGGCTGCGCCCTCTAACTTGCTGGGGCTGAACGGTCTCGGCGAGTGAAAGAGCACGTACAACGAGGAAAGAGACTGATAACGGAGTACGGAGTCGACAGCGAGGACGGTGAGTGAGAACCTGGGCAGCCACACTGCGCGCGAGAAGGGCCAAGCCATCCTCCAAAGAAGCCTTGCCTTGACGTAACGGGGACATCCAATCTCCCAGGCTCCAGACTGTCCTTCACCTGCCCGGGCTGGCCAAAGTCTGTCGTCGTTTTTGTTCCTTATTTTCTTCTTTTTCGTACGAGGCGTGCTGCGGACGTGGACGTGGACGTGGACGTGGGCAGTGGCTCAGCCTGTGGGCCAGGAACCCCAAAAACGAGCAGAGCAATTTCCTTTTTCCTTTTCCTTTTTCCTTTTCCTTTTTCCTTTTTCCGCTTTCCGCTTTCCGTTTTCCGTTTTCCGTTTTCCATGCTTTTCCCAGACCGCGCCGAGCCCACATTCGCCGTAGCTCAGGCTGTCTCATCGCCGCCTTGCCGGCCCACGGGCATGCGGCGCCGTTTCGAGGGGACATGGTCTTCAGCTGGCTCTGGCGCAGTACGTATAGTGTTCTTTTTTAGGCTCTCGAAGATACGAGCCTCTTTTTCTTCTTCTTCTTCTTTGTCGTCGTCGTCGTCGACGGTCACGATACGTTTGCACGACCAAGGCACAGTGAGAGACATTTGTATTGTATTGTTTTGTTTTGTTTTGTTAATTCACCTTTGATTATTCTCCCTAACTCGCCGACCATCTACCAAGAAAAGCAACCGTACAAAACAAGAACAGACTTTTTTCTCGCAGAAACACTCCGTACACGTCCAATCCAATATGGGACCCTGTAGCCGCTGCTCAACTCCCCCTCATCTGCCAGAAGGCATAAAAAGCATAAAAAGCCAGCAAAATCAACGACGCAAAACTACCTCGCCCCTTTTTATTGTGTCCGTGGGGCAACGACACGTAAAGCAGAAATCACGGAGCACAGAACAAGCAGGAGATGGAAAGCCGACGAGTACATGACGATGGGACAAAGAGACAGGGCGTGACGCACAAGGAACGCCCACCAAAAAAGGGGAAAAGAAGACCAATACCCTTCCAGACCCGTTTCTCCCACCTTCCATCTCGTGCTCGCCCGTTTTGTTGTGTCTTTGGTCAACCAAAAGGTTTCTTGTTTTTTCTTATTTTTTTTTTTTTTGCTCAAGCTGTTTGTTTTGAACTTGTCCGTTTGTTGGTGCCAAACGAGGCTCGCCCTCTCTCGAGGTAGCCTCTGTCCACCGGCAGCGGCCGCGTGTCCGCCGCAACCCTTGACTCGTTCACTCATTCACTCGTTCTTGTGAGGGAGCGGTTGCCAATCTTTCGAAAGGGGGTTTAAGTTGGGTGGCGAGGCTGGCTGTCAGGCTGCTGGCCACGGCGAACGGGTCTCTCCCCCGTTCCCAGTTCCGACGACGATGAAAAAAAATAACAAAGGCAAAAAAAACATCGTGCGGCAGTACGGCGGTACGGCGGTGCCGTTTCAGCGTGTAAAAAGAAGGAAAGAAAAAAAGAAAACAAGAGATGGAAAGCGCCGCATAAAAGAAAAAACCCTCTCTGATGCCAAGTCAAAAAGCAGAAAATATTCCCAACTGCCCTGTTTTCTTTCCCCAAGTTTTTCATTGATGTCTCTTAATGTCTCTTCCGTCCCCCCCCAGATGTCTAGACAGTTGTAGCAGTCACCGTCTCCTTCCAAACGACGGGCTGCGAACCTCGTCTCGTCTGTGTCTTTGCACCGTCCGTGTTTGTGTTCTCCGTGCTCTTGTCCCCCCGAGTCCCCCGAATGGTTTTTGTCTCTCTTGTCTCTCATGTCCCCCCGATGGTCTTGGTCTTGGTCTCTCGTGGCCCCCAGTGTGTTCATCGTCTTTCGTATCGCCCTGCTGACTTTGGTAGACCACTGCACACGCCCGTATGCGTCTTTGACGCTCTTGCGAGCCGAGCCGTGTCCTCTCAACTCAACGGGCCTCGGCACAGGCCGCGGAACAGGCCAACCGCCTCCGACGAGAAGCACCCTAGCTGCTCGACAGGTTGTCGAGGTTGCCGTTCCAGTCCGGCTCGACCAGGGTGGCGCGGGTGGTGTACAGGAAGCGGTAGGCCGTCTTGATGGTGCCGTCGCTGACACCGGCAATGGAGGCAATGTCCTTGGAGGCGCGCGGGTCGTCCAGGTACTGCGAGGCAAAGTAGATGCAGGCGGCGGCCACGGACAGCGGCGAGCGGCCGGCCAGGTCGGGGATCCCCGTGGTCTTGCGGGCCAGGGCCTTGCTGATCTTCTCCATGCGGGGCGTGTTGCGGAAGCCGAGCAGCGAGCAGTAGCGCGTGCACAGCTCCTCGGCCGTGGTGGACGAGGAGGCCTTGTAGTCCTTGACGCCCTGGGCGGCGCTGGCCTGCGGGTTCTTCTCCTGGATCTTGCTCAGGAAGCTCTCGAGGCTCTTGAAGACGCGGCCAATCTCCTTCTTCGTGACCCGCGTGATGGCATAGATCTCGCGGAAGGTGCGCGGCACGCCGCACTGGCGGCAGGCAATGAAGATGCAGCCGGCAATGACGGCCTCGCGCGGCTTGCCCTTGAGCTGGCCGTGCTCGTAGGCCAGCTTGTAAATGTGCATGGCCGTCTGGCCGACAATGCCGCTCGTCTGCATCATGTCGACCAGGCCGCTGATGGCGCGGAAGCCTTCCTGCAGGTCGTTGTTGAGCTTCTCGGACTGCGACTTCTTGTTGATGCTGTTGAGCTTGCCGGCGAGCTTGCCGTTGGCCGCGCGCATGTCGACCTGCGTGCGCAGGCCCTCGTCGTTGGCGAGCGAGTTGGCGGACTCGCCGACACGCGACGGGTCGTCGTTGCCCTGGTCGTCGTTGGCAAACGTGCGCCACTCGGAGCGGCTGTCAATGATGCGGTCGCCCACCACCAGGCCGCACGAGTCGCAGACCATGTCGCCCGACGAGAACTCTTCGACCAGGTTGGGCGGGTACTCTTTGCAGTCGGGGCACATGACAATGTTGTCGAGGTTCTCCTTGTAGGCATCGCGGGCCGCGTTGGCGGCCACTATGGCGGCGTCCATTTTCGGCGACGACAACGGAGCCGAAGGCGACGATGTCGTGAACGTTGTCGTGGACGTTGTTGTGAAGGACGCGTGCGAGGCAATCGACGAGGCGGATGAGGACGAGGCGGCCGACGAAATCAAGAGAGATGGCTTGTTATGCAGCTCCTTGAGAGGCTTACGGATGGCGGCGACGAGTTTTGTTTGCGTAAGTCGCTTGGTCGTCGCCTTGGTGGAAGACGTTGTCGACAGGGACTTTGTCGACGGGGACTTTGTCGACGAGGACTTTGCCTTCTTGGACCGGCGCTTCGACGTTGCCAGAGCTTGTCTCGTCTTTGTCTCCCACGTATCCAGCACCAGGTCGATGCTCTTGTTCGCCTCTTCGGGCGTCAGATGCAGATCGCTCGTGTGCGCGTCTGTCTTGTCCGACAGGCGAGTGAGGGCCAGCTGACGGAAGAGCGGCGAATGCGTGGTGGGCGAGAGGAGACCGTCGTCGGCAATCCGACGACTGAACGAATGGAGACGGAACGACTGAAGACTGAAGACTGAACGACTGCACGAATGGACGAATGGACGACTGCTACGGGGAGTTTGTGTGCAAAAGTTGAGTTTCTCAGGAAAACGAAAGAAACGAGAGAAGAACAGAGTCACGGGAGAAAAGGCAAGGGCACAACGGAAGAATCGCTCGCAATCTCAAAAACCAGTCAAGGCGTCCTCTGAGAGAAGAGATGTCCGGTGTCGGGGTATTCTCGGGGTATTCGACACGACGATGGTATCGATAGCAACAATGGTCGTCGCGAGGACGGTCGATGAGACGTGTGTCGACAGGGAGTTCTCCTCTTCGGGAGCAGAATGAGATCGGAGCGAGGCGAGGCGAGGCGAGACGAGACGAGGAAGCAGAAAATGAGTCGCTCCAGGAGCAAGGAGCAGCGAACAACAAAGCGAATGCCGCGCAGAAAGTATCGAGTCGATTGCGATCAAAGAATCGAGACGATGTCGATGGTGCGCGGGGCGAGAGTCACGCGACAACAGCAGCAACAGCAGCAGCAACAACGACGACGACAACGACGACGACGACGAGGGTGAAGAAAGGAGGTTGTAGGAGGGAAGAATGGCGAGAGCGCTGATGGCTAGGGGCGAAGAGGCTGCCAGTACCCAAATAGGGCCAAATAGGGCCAAATAGGGCCAAATAGGGCGAAAGAAGGCAGCCAGCCTCCCTTTTGCCACCAGAGTCGGATCACGTGCTGTGATAGGCTGACAAGGCCAGTCTCGCACCAGGCAGAAGCGCCTCGAATCTTATGTGAGATCGGATATGTGCATGTATGGGTATGTACCAAAGCGGTCCGCTGAGATCACCAAGTGCTTGTCGGAAGTCAACTGTCAGACATTGTTTTCTTCCATTCGATCCATTCGGATTGCCATGAACAGTCAGTACGATTTTGTCTACTCTCAATATACAGGTATCCTACAGCCAAGCCATTGACGCTGACTCGGTTCGTCTTTGTTTTGCCTCTCCGCCTCTCCGCCTCTCGTCGCCCTTCTTCTACTTGGCACTGCGCCTCTGTCCACCACCCACGCCCACCTGCGAAAAGTCGACCGAGTAGAGGGAGGTCGGGCTTGTTGTGGCCGCTTCGTTGTTGTTTCGTGGATCGGCATGCACCCGCCTCGACTCCAAACCAACGCTGGCCACGTCCAGCGGGCCGACAACCGTCGACCGTGGGCGAAGCCGTGACCGTGGTGGTGGGGCGGGCGGACTGGTGGAGCGTCCGCCTGCTTCGTGGTCCACGATGCTGCTGCTGTTGCTGCTGCTGCTGCCGACGACCAGCGGCTCTTTTTCTTCGTCTTCTTGCAGTCTCTCCTCGTCTTCGCCGCCGTCGTCCTCCTCCTCTTCGGCCACGGCGGACAAGTCGGCCAGCGACGGGTGCCGCTTCGTCGGTGCCGGCGATGTGGCGACGCAGATCGGCGGTCCATTCTTTGTAGTCGTCGCGAAGGCCGGCGCCGGCAGCGCCAGCCGTTGGTGGCGCGTCCATCGTAAACGAAGCAGGCAGGAACGGCGTCGTGGTCGTCGTCATCGTGCCGGCCGGCGTCTGCGTACAGCCGCACCCGTATGGATCGCCTTCGTGGTCGTGCGCGAGATCGCACTGTCCTTGTCCATGTCCATGCCCATCTGGTAGTGCTTGTGCTTGTAGTGACGGCGCCTGCTGTGGCTGCAGCGGTGGCCGTGGTACGGGTTGCCTCTGGTGTTGCCTCTGGTACAACGGCACGCCGCGGTAGCTTTCCTCCATCTCGTCACCATCCGACGGCGGCGGCTCGCCCGCCGCCCCGAGGTAGCTCAGACTCGCCGAGCTTCGGCTGATGAGCGACTTGCGGATTATGGCGCGCCGCTCCCGCTCCGCCTCGGCCCTCCGGGCCGCCTCGCTCATGTGGCTGCGGCGGCGGAACTGGTCGGGGGTGAGCTGGGGGTCGGTTTGGCGGGCTTGTTCGTAGCGTTGGCGGCGGCGTCGGCGAAAGACCAACCAGAAGGCGAGAGGCCGGCCGCCACGACGACGACGACGACAGCGGCCACGATCACGCCCGGCAGCCATGGTTTGGACGAGGGACCGGACGCGTGGGCGGCGGCGGAGGCGGCAGAGGCAGTGGAGGCAGTGGAGGCGGTGGAGGACGGGTCGGGGTGAGGTTGTGTGGTGACGTTGCCGCGGAGGGCGAGGACGGCGGGGTTGAGCGACGGGTGTGGTGGTAGTGGTAGTGGTGAAGCGGATGTGGGTGGTGGTGGTGAGCTTGCGAGGACGGACGGCAGTTGTGCGTATGCTGCCCGTGTTGACGATGCTTGTGATGCTTGTGATGCTTGTGATGGCTGTGATGGCTGTGAATATGCTGGCGGGACAGAGATGGCAGTGCCAGGCTGGACAGTGTAGGCACAGACGAAAAGGCCGGCATGGTAGACGTGATTTGTCGTTTACGTTGCCGATTTACTTTGTCGTTTTGGGGTCTGGTCGTAGGATGTGCGATGAACGATGCGTGAGGTGGTGAGAAGCAACGAAAGGGAAAGAATGGAACTGAGGAAGACGAGCGGCAAGTTGAGAAATAAGACTCGGAAGGCAACGAGTGTTGTGACGATATAAACGTGGCTCGCCTCTACGGGCTACCTTGCGTTGATATCGTTTTGAATCTATCTCGTCTGTGGCCGTGTTCGAGTTGTGTTTTTTCAAGATACTGGTTTTGTCGGTGTTTCGTGCTGTTTTTGGTGCTGTTGCACTTGAGTGGCAGCCTCAGCCGCAGACGTTGTGTCCCGTTTTCCAATGAAGATGGCCGATGCAGCCAGCGGACAGGCTGAGTCGAGGAGTTGGGTCGCAGAGGTGCAGAGGTGCAGAGGTGTAGAGCTTGTATATTGGAATGGTGTCGTGGTACGTCGTGGCAGTGTTGACGGTGAAGATGAAATAGCGAGCGTGAGAAGGAAAGCGTAGAGAATGAGCACAAGAAAAATCGAACGAAGCGAGGGCAGACAAAAAAAAGTGAATGAATGAAAAGAGTGAAAGAATCGAGCGAAGCGAGGACAATAAAAAAGCGAGGACAATAGAAAAGCGAAGACAGAAACACAGAAAGCGGGACAGTCGACATTCTGAAAGGATCGACAAGCTGTTTACATCCACCAAAAAGGACCAAAACGAGGATGCCCACGACAAAGTACGGCTACGAAGTCTACAAATACGAACAAAAAGTAATTACGGGCTGGGTACTCCGTACTGTGTACGGTGTATCTGCTGGGGTGTTTTGTGTGTTGCTGGTTGTGGGATAATGGACCCTGATCGGCCCCAAATTGGGCGGAGCTGAACCCGGCAGTGCCCCCTGCGACGATGCAAGCTGTGGATAGACAGGAGTGTTGAAGGAAGGACAGGAGGGAGGAGTTTGATACTGTACGCATCGTCGTGTATTGTAGGCGGGACAGACGGTAGGCGAAGAGTGCAGGCTAGGATGCATGGCGTCGTTCCCATTGTGAAGGTCGAGTTGGGCGACTTGAGCTGTGGCTACGTTGTGATTACGAAGTGACTACGAAGTGATTGAAGAGACGAAGAGACGAAGAGACGAAGAGATGAAAAGGCGTGCACATTTTCTCGTAGGCATCTGCCAAGCCCTTCTTCGCTTTGTGTGGTTCGTGGTTCGTATGTATGGAGAAGGAAAGGGAGAGTACGACGTATCCCGTACGGAAAAGCAGCATCCCAGTCGAGTCCCCATATATAATCCTGGCCACGACCCATGTTCTTCGGCTTCCATTTTTGCTTCCATTCTTGCTTCCATTTTTGCTTCTATTCTCCATCCATCTACCATGTTTCTTACGTCTTCTTTGTCTATTCTCTCTGCCTTTTTCAAACCCTCAGGACCAGCATCGGGTCCCTTTCCGCTGGGTGTCTTCCCCGGGCGGTCTGGATGATTGTGTACCCATATTTGTGTATTTTTGTATCTTACTCGCACTGCATCAACGTCAAAATGGGGCTGAGTTTCCGTTCCGCCCACAGGCCACAGGCCACAGGCCACAGTCGACAGTCGACACGACTTAGCAGACACGTTCAGTGACATCTCGCTCGTTTGTGAGTGGACAGTGGGAGGACAGTTTGTATTGTTCATACAGTAATGCTGTGGACGTGCTGTGCGACCATGTCCTTCTTTTTATTTTTAGAAACCCGCTCCACCCACCATCTCCACTCTCCTGTCGTTATTTACAGGTACTTCCCCATTCGGGCGATCGCCATACGCATAAGGACAACGACAATTGGTCGCTATGCCTGTCGAGAGAAAATGCCTGCCGAGAGAAAAATACGACGACTCGAGGCTGTCCGCCGTAGAAGAGTCGCTTGTTTCGAGTATTTTTATTCGGATGTGTTCATTCCTACATTCTGGACGGATACCGAGACAGAACTGACGGATGGAAGAGAAAGGACGGACAGAACAGAATGAATCCAAAGGAAAAAAGAGACAAAATGGACGCAAAACAACACTCATCACATCCATCACGCCCCAACATACAGATCTTGCATGCGTCGGGCGAGCCTTTTCCCTTTTTTTGATTTACAGGTGGTTGACATGATTTATATAACAATAAAAAGTGCCGACGACGTACGGCTGTTCAGGCTCCCGATGTTGTCGGGGTTGTCGACGGAGTCAGCATCATGGGCGACATTGGTTGGCATACCGTCGGCTGCAGAGAACGTGTGCCGACCTTGGATTCGATTGGATGCATCGGGCATCTCCAGCGCCGAGCTCGGCAACGGCACGACACGGCATCGGGACATCGGCTACGGCGACAGGAATGGAGGGTCTCCAAGCTCGGCCAACAAACACGTCCGGGACATCAGATATACATGAGTACTTTCATGGCAAAGTACAGCAATCGGTCGTATTGTCCCTGCCATATTCGTGGTCTTATCGGCCTGCTGTATCATCGACCTGCCACGTATGGGCTACACCTTCGTCGCCTCCACCGGCACCCGCTCCACCGTCGCCTCGACCTTTTCCGTCATCAGCGCCTGGACGCCGCGCAAGCCTGCCACGGCCGCCGTCGCCAGGACCACAAACGGGATGACGCTCGACCACGCCAGCCGGTACGCATGCGCGTACTCGCGGCGGCTGGCCGCGACGGCGGCGTCCCAGATGGTGGCGTTGGCCCCGGGGACGCCCGACCCCACCGTGCCGGCCGCGAAGGCGTCGAGGAGGGCGGGCGCGCGCGCCGCGGGCAGACCGGCCGCGACGGCCGCGTGGCGGACGGCCGGCGCGTAGTGGCTGTGGAGGTAGCCGTGCACAATGGCATCCAGGACGGCCGAGCCAAAGGCGCCGCCAATGGCGCGGGCCGAGAAGGCGAGGCCGGTCGCCGTCGACAGGTACGCATGCGGGGCGGTGAACTGCACACAGGCCACGAGCAGCGTGAGGGGGCCGGACTGGCCGACGCCGGCCAGGACACTGAACCCGATCTGGGCCGCGTCCCACTGCGGCTGGAGGTTGGCGTAGAGGACGGTGACGACGAAGAAGAGGACGAACGTGACGAGGAGCGGCTCTTCAGGTCTTTGTAGTAGGTGGCGTAGAGCGTGATGGGGAGCGAGGCGAACATGCTGGGCAGCGTGTAGCTCAGCTGGCGGAGGGCGATGCGCCACGCGTCCGTCTGGAAGCCCAGGTGCAGGATGATTTGGGGCACAACCGCGTTGACGGCCGAGTAAAAGATCCAGCCCTCGACGGCAAACGCGAACACCGACAGCGCAAAGTTGGCGTTCTGGCGGAAAAAGACGTGCGCCAGCAGGCCGTCGCGCCGGCCCTTCCATCGTACCCGCCAAAGGCCACCAGCAGGGCCAGGCCGATCCCCAGGGGGGCTGCCACGTGGGCGTCCGACCACGCGTACGTGCCGCCGCCCCAGTCGAGGGCCAGCAGGGTCAGTGTGGCACCGGACACGAACAGCAACGAGCCGATCGGGTCACAGGCCCAGATGTAGCCCCAGACACTCAGGCGCTCGTACTCCGCGCACTCTTCGTTCTTCTTGGGCCAGTAGAACAAGCACAGGCCCGCGCTCGTGGCCAAGTGGAAGGCCGCCTGCATCCAAAAGATGGACCGCCAGCCGAAGCCGACGCATTGGTCACGGCACCCGCACCCAGCGAGCCAATCACACCGCCCACGGCACCGCCCAGGAAGGCGAACCCGTTGGCCAGCGCCCGGTACTTGAGCGGCAGCACCTCGGAGGGGATGGCCTGCACAATGGAAATGGTCGACAGGGTGGTGCCAATCAGGATGCCGCCGCCGATCAGCATGCTCATGGACGTGGCCTTGGCCGAGATGACGGCGCCGACAAAGGCAACGAGCGGTGGGCCCGCGGCCAGGTACTTGCGGTCGAGCACGTCGGACAGGCGGCCGACAATGGGCGAGAGCACGCTCTGCATCAACAAGGGGCCCTGGATGATCCAGCCAGAGATGCTGGCGTCGCCGAGGTCGCGAACAATAAATGCGATGACGGAGCCGGCAGCCACGACCACAAAGACTTGGGCCATGGATCCTATTGGAAGCAAAGAGGTTAGCACACAGAGAGAGACACACAGAGAGAGAGAGGGGGGTATCAGCCTGAACACAGCCAAACATACGCAAAACACGTCGTGAAGACGACGAGCCAGGACCGCCAACTCAAATTGATGTGCACGCATTGCGGACGGCTTCTTCTTCAATGGGCATGACATCGAGCTCGTCAGGGTGGCTGCGGCCATGACCGTGGGGAAGACGACGGATGTCGGCATGCTCAGCATGCGTCGTGTCCGTGATGTTGTTGTTGTCCTTGTTGGTGATGGTGGCCTCGACAGGCGCTGCCGACTGAATCTCGATCCCGTCGGCCTTGGTGTCCGACATTGTGAATGGCGAGGGGCTGTTGACCGAGGAGGACTATGAGAATGCAATGGTGTGGCTGAGAGAATGGCAAAAAGCAAAGAGACTCGACATGATGCGGCTTCCTAGATCTATATATGAAGACGACGCCGACGGACGGAGCGTGCCAGCGGAGTAGAAAAGCTTCTATTAGGAAAGAAAAGTTCTTTTGGGAGGAGGTGCACATCATAGTGGCACATGCACATGCACTCGCATGACCATCCTGCATGGATGCTTCTGGCCAGGTCAAGTCAGGCCCAAGAAACGAATATCCAGGGATCCCTGGATCCACGGATCCAGACATCCAGGTCGAAAAAGAGACAAAAGGGTGCCTGCCGAGCCAGGAAAACAAAACGCGAGCCAAGACGAGTCGACCAAACGACATGGCAAGGCCGTACGACGGAGACGGCAACGGTATTCTGCACACAACTGTCCCCAGAACTCTGGAGAATACTGGAGAGCGACTCCACGTGGGAAATGGGGTTGAGAAAACAACAACGCGCTCTCGTGTCAGTGAATGGGATGGGAAAGGGGCGTGAGACTGAGGTTGGATCAAGGAAGAGCAAAGAGGCAAAGCAAGCTCAAGAAAGTGAACGCTTCGGAGGCATGGTACCAGCGGGGTTGCATTGGTGGCCAAGGCGGGTGTCGGCAGTTGTACAAACAGCATGTTGGCATGGATTTGATACTGGAAAGGCGTTATAATGATGCCAAGAACAAAGTAAACAGGAACATCAAAGGCAACGACTAGTGACAGAACAACCCATGAAAGGCATCGTCATTTTTGAATGCATTCTCCGAACGACATCCGAAAAGTCGAAACGTGTTGTTGGTGACAAAATAGGGTGACTGGCAGGAAGAGTGCAGCCTTTTCGTGGGCCATTCTCGGAATACTTTGCATGGAGGAGAGAAAGAGGGGAAGCCGGCAAAGCGAACTGGCTAGTGAATCATCCTTCTCCACGCAACGCTCTGGCGAGTGTGATGGGCGGGACGGCAAATGAGGAGAATTGTGTCTGCAAACACGGCAGAGGCAGTCTGTCGAGAGGGGACGCCCATCGTTTGAGAGAGACGGTCGGGACGGAATGCTGTTGGCGACCGTTGCGCTTTTCCGTCACTTTCTTGTCAGCTCGTGCTCTTGATACACAACGGGAGCAGCAAGCCACGAAAACACAAAAATGAAAGGACAACAGGAGTTGACAAGAAGAAGACCTGATTCTTACCGAATACACACCCTTCTCTCCAAGAGCAACAGCAACACGGGAGTCGGCAGATATGAAAGACGTTTTTGAGAGTGGCTTTGGAAGAAGACCGCTCTCCTGGCCGCCATGTTCAACAAGCGCAAGGCCACCTCGTTGCAGGCAGCGCCGCCGCGGGGGCCGGCGTTCAGCGGGCCGTCTTTATAGACACCAACAACGAGCCGCCCACGGTACAATCCCAACGTGTACCCCGTCGGCGATACGACAATTGAAAGTACTTCCGGCGGCCGTTGTCGCGTCAAATTCATGTCGACGAACCGATCAGTGTAAGCGACCTCGTCCGTGACGACGTCGTGGCCGACGTATTCCATGGCCGAGCCCGGGGGGGCGGGTGTGTCGGCCTTGCAGTCGCCCTTGTCGTTGCCGATACCGATCCTGGCGGCCTTTGCACGCGAGCACCGCCATAAAGGCATGGGGTGTGACGGCGAGGATCTAGACAAGGCGGACGGCGAGACGGCTGCTGCTGCTGCTACTGCTGCTGCCGCGAGCGTCAGCGAGGAGACGAAAAAAAAGACAAAGACACCATTTTATGACGTGCTGCGCGTGCTGCACAAACTGGTCAATATTGGCGGCATGGACGTGCACCCGTCGCCGGGCATCTGGTACAGAAGCGGTCCCGACGACGAGCACCCCGAGGCGTTCTCTCGCAGCACGGAGCTTTCTGACGGCAGTTGTGCCGACAAACCACCCTTGTTGGCCGCTGTTTAGGTCGGAAACACAGAGTCGGTGCTCTCTTTGTTGGGAAGAGGCGCGGCAGAAGGGCGGAAGGGCGTGCAGGATGAGGCGATCAAGCGGGCGAAGAAGCTGTAGAGCGAAGAGACGCTGGTCCTTTTGCAAGATTGCAAATCGTGGCGCAATGTTGGAAGAGCGTAACCGAAGCCAGAACGTCTGGGCCGGTGATGTGAAAAGGGATGAAAAGGGGTGAAAAGGGGGAGGGGGAGAATAGGAAGGAACACGCTTTTGATGAGTCAACGTCGGAAGGAAGGCGCGAATGGCCGGAGGTCAACGAGCCTCATGGCACACAATGCAGTCTACAATATACGATATGAAGTGGAGGCTTCTTGTATTGTATCCTTTAGATGGCACTTTAGATAGCAATGCTTTGTGCGGTTCTAGTTTATTTCGACTCTATTCGATGCACTCGATGTTGGCAATGATGGATGTTGACTTACATAAAAAGAGGTCAACACACAAAGGCGCTAAACCTATTTTTGACTGTTGTGGCTGCCTACATAGGCAAAAATAAGCAGCCCACTTTCCAACAAGCGAAGCAGCTAAGCAACTTGGCGCAGCGGAAGCGCGCCGGGCTCATAACCCGGAGGTCCCTTGATCGAAACGAGGAGTTGCTAACAATTCGTTTTTTTTTCTGTTTTTTCACTAAACGTTTTTTTTTTTCTTTTTTTGTTAGTCGAAGGACGTCTACTACTAGTAGAGGCGTCTTTTTTTTTCCCACTGTTTTGATACTTGGTGAATAGGACGCCTCGTGGCTGCCTCGGCCTCGACGCCGAAAGACCTCTTCGGATGCCACGATACTTTGCGTCTATCGAGACGACGCCGGCAATCGGGTGACAGGACTTTGTTTCTGTCTTCTGCAGTCCTTGTAGTCTTCGGCATTCGACTGTCCAGTTAGCCGCTGGCATTTCTCGGCTGCCAAGCGGCGTCTCTTGTCCTACACGCAGCCTTTCCGCCTCACAGTCCGACTCGGGACACGTTTTCTGTTTTGAGCAAGAAAGTGCAGTCCGCTCACTGCAAACATGCACAAGGCATCGTGACCTCCTCAGTTACCCGAATTCGCAGCTCCAGTGGCCTGTCTCGGCGCAAGACGGACGCTTGGACAAGCAAAGCGGCATTTGGAGAAAATGGGTCGCCTTAACGACTAGGCCCAATCCAGCGTATACGCAGTAGACGGACTAGATGCGGGGACCGCCATATTTGGGGGAGACGTCACAGCGATGCTCTCTGTACTCAGTGTTGCGTCGGTTGTGAATCTCCTTCCCCACGATGGCTTTGACAGCAAAGCGCGTAGAAGAGGAATGGGGAGAACTGCCGTCAAGCGGTGTTGAGTCATCTTTTCATTTTTGTTTCTGTTTTCGTTTTTGTACTTGTGCTTATGTTCGTTTTCTGTATTGTTGGTCTGATTTGTACCTTTCTTCTTCTCCTCGTTCATCTCTCTCCACACACTCCCATCTCCACCTTTCTTCTCCTCTCCACATCACCACCTCTCCGCCTCTCGCACAATGGCTCTCCGCATCGCCAGTCGGCCCTGGCGGCAACTGCCAGTCGCCAGCAGCGCCATGGGCGGGACAGCATCACAGCAGCTCTCCCGCCCGCGCTTCGTCCGCCCTCTCTCGTCCACCGCCCGCCGCGCCCATGCGGCGGCGACCTCGGCATCGGCGTCCGACCTGCCCCTCGCCGGCTACAAGGTCCTCGACATGACCCGCGTGCTCGCCGGCCCGTACTGCACACAGATCCTGGGCGACCTCGGCGCGGAAGTCATCAAGATTGAGCACCCCGTGCGCGGCGACGACACCCGTGCATGGGGCCCGCCGTACGCTGCCTACACGCCCGAGTCCGGTCTCTCCGGTCCGGGCGAGTCGGCCTACTTCCTCGGTGTACGTCCTCACTACGCTCGCTTCTCTTGTTTGTCCTCGCTACGCTCGCTTCTCTTTTTTGTCCTCGCTGCGCTCGCTTCTCTTTTTTGTCCTCGCTGCGCTCGCTTCTCTTTTCTGTCCTCGCTGCGCTCGCATTCTCCTACGCTTGTCGCTAACTCGCTGCCGTAGGCCAACCGCAACAAAAAGTCTCTGGCCCTCTCCTTCCAGCACGCCGAAGGCGTCGAGATTCTCCACAAACTCGCCGCCCAGTGCGACATCCTCGTCGAAAACTACCTGCCGGGCACGCTGGCCAAGTACGGCATGGACTTTCCGACGGTCCACCGGCTCAACCCCAAACTGGTGTATGCCTCCATCACGGGCTACGGCCAGACGGGGCCCTACGCCAGTCGCGCCGGCTACGACGTCATGGTCGAGGCCGAGTTTGGCCTGATGCACATTACCGGCGAGCGCGGCCAGACGCCCGTCAAAGTGGGCGTGGCCGTGACGGACTTGACGACGGGTCTGTACACGAGCAACAGCATTTTGGCGGCGTTGCTGGCCGCAGCCGGACCGGCCGCGGCCAGCACATCGACGCCTGTCTCAGCGACTGCCAGACGGCGACGCTCGCCAACATTGCCAGCAGCTGCCTGATTAGTGGCCAGCCGGATACCGGCCGCTGGGGCACCGCGCATCGTAGGTCCTCGCCCACAACCCAACCCAACCCAACGCGATGCAAAAGATAGGCTCCTCGTGTTCGTAGACACACACACCCACACACTAACCTCTTTGCTTCACCGCGCAGCGTCCATTGTGCCCTACAAATCCTTCCGCACCGCCGACGGCGGCATCCTCCTGGGCGGCGGCAACGACCGCCTCTTCCAGATCCTGTGCGCGGGCCTCGGCCGCCCCGACCTGGCAGCGACGCCCGCTTCGCCACCAACGCCGATCGCGTCGCCCACCGCGCCCGGCTCGAAGCCGAAATCGAGGCCACCACCGCCACCCAGACGACGGCCCACTGGCTCGCCGTCTACGAGGGCAAGGGCTTGCCCTACGCCGCCGTCAACGACGTCCAGACCACGCTCCAGCACGACCACACACGCGCCCGCGCCATGGTCCTCGACCTCCACCACCCGTACTGCGGCCCCATCCAGCTCGTCAACTCGCCATCAAACTGTCCGAGACGCCGCCCGTCGTGCGTCTGGCCCCGCCCATCCTGGGCCAGCACACCGAAGAGATTCTGGGCCAGCACCTGGGCTACAGCGCCGACCAGATTGCCGACCTGCAGGCCAATGGTGTCGTGCGGGGATCAAGAAGTCGGCGTAGAGAAGAAGAGAACTCAAAAAAGCAAACTTGAAGAAGAAGACTTAAAGAAGAAGACTTGGAAACGTGTATATAGGATCTCGATCGAGACAAGGAGAATAAAAGAAAGCAAATATGAATACTACCAAAAATGAAAAAGGAAATAAAATGATAATAACTCAAACAGAAGAAACTCACAAGATGACGCCTGCTTTAGAGAAATTCATGGCAAGAATCAACAGAAAAGCACAGGCCAATGACGATTCCAGCCCACGAGCAGATTGAGACAACAAGAGTGCGTTGGGGGATGGAGAATGGAGAATGGAGAATGGAGGATGACGAGATGCGCAGGAGCTGACAAGGCTGACATGTGCATGTACTAGTGCACCTTAGCTCTGTGAAGAGGTACCTGGGCCTGTTTTGCCAGCGATCGCACAGGGGACGGCCCTTACAAACGGATACGGAAAATAAAAAGTGGATCCGATGGCACGATCGCGCTTGCTGGTCGCTGGGTATTGACGGCGCCTGCCGTTTCTACTGAGTACATCCTCTACACCTCCCAAACTCATCAATTGCCATTTGCTCTTCTCATCTTCTCGCCCCTTTTTTTCATCCCACATCGTCACATTTTGCCATTGTTCTTATTCGTCATTTTTCTTCTTTTTTTGCCGACTTTCCCCTTTCCCACCGCTGCAACAATGGACGTGGACGCGCCAGAGGGCCCACCGGATGATGACGCGAAAGCCGTCAATCGATTGGCGGAGGGCAACACGAACGGGACACACGATGCCATGGAGCTTGACGAGCCAAAGCCAGCCGCCTCCATCTTGCGAAGAGCAGCAACACAAAGAGAGCATCGCAGAGAACATCGCAGAGAGCATCGCAGAGAGCATCGCAGAGAGCATCGCAGAGAGCATCTCGGCGCCGGCCCAGAGACCGCCCTCCGAGTCCCCCCCGCCGTTGCCGTCGCCTCCCACGCCGCCACCACCCGTTGGCCGCCCAAGCTACACGCCCCAGCTCGCCCGGCCATCGCTCAGCTCATCCTGCGCTACGGCGAAGGCGAGGGCGAGGGCGGCGATGCACTTTCCCCCGACAGCCTCGCCAAACACGGCGTCCGCACCATCAGCCTGGGCCTCCAGCCGCTGTCGCCCGACGACCTGGCTCAACCGCGCACCATGCCCATGCCCGTCCCTCGGAAAAGTCAAAGTCCGGGGCCACGCAAAGGGAGACGACGACGGGGCACGCCCGACACCGACGACACCATCTCGGATCCTGGCTCGCCGTCCGCGTCCGCGTCCGCGTCAGCGTCAGCATCGGCATCGACATCGACACCGCCGTCGCTCGCCCCCTCGGCGTCTGCGTCGTCGGGCGCCGTGCCGCTGGGACCCGTGTGCACGGTGTGCGACCGTCCGGGCCGCTCCATCTTCAACCCGCTGGTGTCGTGCCGGCGCTGTGGACGGCGGTGGCACCGGTTGTGTCACGACCCGGTGCTTGCCGATTATGTGGCGGCCGCGGCCGCCGCGGTCGCCGCAGAGGACGACGCTAGAGAGGACGCGTCGGGCGGCTGGTCCTGCCCGCCTGCGTCACCGCCACCACCGCCGAACAGGCGGCCCGTCTCGCCCAGCGCGCCCGTGCGGTCCGCCCGCCAACGCGCTCAGCCTGCCCACCCGCCCGCCGCCGCCGCGCACCACAACCTGGCCGCCCTCAGCCGGCCGCAGCGGCACGCCTACCTGGCGGGGCTGCCCCGGCCGGACCTACAGCAGTGGCTGCTGTACGCCATGACCAAGCATCCAGATTTGGCCGTGTACCCGCCGAGACCACCGCCACAGGCGGTGCCCACGACGACAAGAACGACAGCGACGACAGCAAGAACGGCAGTGCCAGCAGCAGCAGCAGTAGCAGTAGCAGCAGCACGAGGAGGAGGAGGAGGAGGGGGAGGCGCCCCCGCTACGGCTCGGAGAGGCCGGCCACCCCGCAGCATGTTCTTGCCACCTCTTCCTGCGGGCATGGCCGCGGGCCTGGTGGGCAGTGGCGGCCGTGTGACCGCTGCGGCCGTCATGTCTGCCACGAAAAACAGCCAAGAGTACCGCGACCGGATCGTGCGGTCGATCCGCAAGGGGCATGCCGAGTCGGTGGCCGAGGCGGAGCGACGGGACCGGGCAGAGAAGATGGCACAGGGGTTGCACGTGCCGCGGCGGCGGGGCCGGCCCAGAAAGGCGTCGCTGGAGGCGGCGGCGGCACAGCAGGCGCGGCAGGCCGTGCAGGCCGTGCAGGCCGTGCAGGCCGTGCAGGCGGCGTTGGCGCGGCCGGGATCGGCATCTGCGTCTGCGTCGGCGCATCAGGCGATCCCGATGCCGATGCAGTCGACACGGCCACGCTATCTACGGCAACCTCTACCACAGACGTCGCGGACACTCCCTGCACACCCTGCGCACCCTGCACACCCTGCACACCCTACACAGCCTGCGCCTGTGAGAAGGAGGGCCGCGCCCGCTCGCCCGACGTCCCCGTCGCACTTCCCCGCCTTTGAGCCCACCCCCGTCGACCCGGACGAAGAAGACCCCATGGGCCTCATGGCTGGTTGGCCGAAAGTCGGGCAGGGGCTGTACGCCCGACTGGGGCCGGACTGGGACACCAAGGGCAGCGGCGGCAACGGCGACAACGACGACGGCAACGACAACGACGGTAACGACGACGGCAACTTGACGGGCCGCGCATTGGTGTCCACAAACGACCACGCCAGTTTCAGTTCGATGGTGTTCAACGCCGCGGGCCGCAAGGTGATGGAGAATGGCGCGCCGGTACTGGCTCTGTAAAGGAGCGGAGTGCATGGCAAAGTGGAAGATGGAGTGGAGAAAAGGGAGAGGATGAGACGGAAGACGGTGAGATGAAAGACGACGCAACGGAAGGCGACGAGACGGAAGACGACGAGACGGAAGACGACGGCGACAATATACCCAGGGAAGGAAAAGGAAGAGGAATTTGCACGGACAGGAGTCTCGGATAGGAACATTGACCAATGTCACGAGGTAGCACCATTACAGGTGGCCTACCGCAGTTTACAGTACCAGATATCGCCGTATTCACTCTTTGTTACAAAACCGTCCTTCGATTCGGCACGGACACTGACCGCTTGGAGTCAATGCAACGATGGATTGTGCCTCGTTCTTTGGCTGCTCCGCCCCTTGCTCCACCTGTGTCGTCTGTGCCGACACGGAAGCCGACGACGCATACGATGGCAAGCGCGTATCATTGCTGTTTGCTTCGGCTGGTCCTCGTGCTGTCGCTGCCGTTGTCAAGATGTCAGGCTGTGTCGTCACCGTCGTTGGCGTTGGCCCAACGGAAGGTGGCAACCCAAGGCCTGGTCGTGTTTGCATGGGCAGAGGCTGTCCTGTCGCTCAAACGACGCAGCCCACGCCCACGTCCAGCATGAAGAAAGCCAAAGAGGCAGGGCCCAGCACCGGATGGGTGATGACGGTGGTGCGGCGCACACGGAGAACGGCTTCAGGGGAACAGTCGGTGTTGGACTTGGGCAAAAGACCGGCCGGCGGCCTCTGCTGTGCGGCACGGTCATGTTCGCGTCTTTGCTCTGGTACTTTTACAGATGTGTCGTGTCGTGTCACATTCGCCCATTCTTGAGGTAGTTGAGTGTGGTCGGCGCAGTATGTGATCAAGAATGCACAGGAAGCATCGTGGCTTTACGGAACGAGTCATCATCAGGTCCAGACGCAGCTACCTATTCTGTGCTTCTGTCGAGGACGACGGAAAACAGAAAATGAAACAAAACAGTATAGGCAGTATTCATGGAGCTCACGGTGGAAAGGGTAAAAGTGAAAAGCGAGAGGGACGAGCGCCTGGTGGTGTCGATTCAATAAGTGCTTCACGGATGGAAGGTAAATGGGGAGCTGAACCAAGTAGCAGGAAATTATATAAGAGAGAGAGAGAAAGAGAGAGAGAGAAAGAGAGAGAGAGAAAGAGAGAGACGTCTATCCAAAAGTCTATTGCCGCCATTGGGTATCAAATGCAGATGCAAAAATGCACAGTAAAATACAATGGAACAGTCGTTGAAACGGTGGACGGCTCAGACTTGCCTTTTACGACGTCACGGGCAGCGGGCACAGAGTGTCTCCATGCTGTATCTCTTGTACAATGGACCAGACGACCATGGCATGCCGTGTCGACGAGGCTGTTGCTGGACAGTGTCAAGTGTGCACGGGACAGGGCAAGGGCTTCCGTCTTTCGACAAAAAACGACAGCATCGGTTTCCAGACACTCGCAGGCCCGTTTCCGTACCAAACACGGCACATCAACACGCCACCGCCGAACAAAACACGACGGTCGTCTGTCCCCCGCTTCTTTTTTTGTTTGGCCTCGGAAGTATCTGGTTATCATCACGGCCGTCCACGAGCACCGCTCGAATCATGTCGTTTTCACGCAACCAGGGCCGTCCCTTTGACACGCCCGCTCTCCATCTTGGCCGTCCGGGCGCCGAACTGGATCTGGCAAGTGAGTTGGTGTTGGGTCAGTCAATTCAATTCGTACTTCGTCAATTCGTTCGGGGGACAGTAATGCAGCATGGACACGTACCGCCCTCTTCTTCTCCCGCGCCACGTTGGGCATGCCAAGGGAGAGTGCGACGAAACGCAGCACCCGCTTCGCGGGTTCCACATCCACATCCACAGCCTCGTCGTCATCGTCCGTCGCCGCCGCCGCCGCCGCCGCCGCCGCCGCATTGGCAAAGTCGCACTTGGCCCACACCGGCAAGGCCAGTGCCCACCGCACCAGCGCCTCGTCCAGAAACGGGAACCGGACTTCACGGCCCCAGTGGGCGAGGACGCGGTCGTCCCGGCCCAGGTTGCGTCGCCCCAGACGGGCGACGTCCAACAACAGCTCGCTGGCCAGAGCCGAGTAGCCGCCGTCCCTCGCAAAGGCGACGGCGTGCCGGCCGTAGCCGCCAAAGAGCTCGTCCGCACCGAGGCCGGACAGCAAGACGCGGGCGGACGTGCCGACGTTTGTGGCTGAGGCCGAGACCGAGGCCCTTGACGCAAAGTACAGCGCCGTCCCAATCGACAAGTCCATCTCGGTATTGTGCGGGTGCATCAGGGCGACAATCTCGGGCCGGTGGGCCAGCGTCTCCGTGTAGGGAACGTTGACGGCGACAAAGCGCCAGGCGCGCGAGGGACAGGCCCTCGTCAGCTCGGCCAGCGAGGCACGCCCCGTCACGCGGTCGGGGCAGGCTTCGTAGATGTCGGCGACGTCGCCCTTTAGGTGGGAGACGACTCGTGGGTTTTCAAAGGCAACATTGATCAAGTCGACGCCCTGGTCGGCGGGCAGCAGGTCGTGGGCCATGCGGGCGAGGACCGTGCAGTCGAGGCCGCCGAGAAGAGGACAGCAATGCGGGCTGGCGCGGCCGAGGAGGGGTGACCGTCAAACCCAGACAGAGTCGCCGTCGATGGTGGGCGCGGCACGTTTTGGACGCGCAACCGGAGCGATGCCGTCAACTGCGCCCGGAGTTCACGCACGGACGGCGAGTCGGGTGTCAGACGAGCTTCGTCGGGCGGCGGCACGGACGCCATACAGAACCGCCCGAGACCGCTGACCATGTCGCTGACCATGTCGCTGGCCATCGCGTGGCTGTCGACGGCCGTCTCGTCTGACCAGTCGTGGCGCACCGTGCCACTGTCAACCGCACCGTCACTCGACGATGCACGGGCAAACGGCCGTTCTTGTTGCAAGTCCACAACGTAGATGCCGTCCGCCTCGACCTCGGTCCAGGAGGGGACATTGGACGCAGAAGTTGACGTAGAGGCGACGTCCGACACGCTCGACAACGTCAGAGCGTCCGCCGTCTGCCGTGCGAGCAGAGACCGCCGTCCCAGTCGGTCGCGTCCATAGTACAGCCGTCCCGCAGGCGCGTCGTAGTACACAAACGCAAACGGGCCCTCGATGGCGCGGAGAACGGCAAGCACGGACGCGTTGTCCGAGCAGCCGAGCAGTCGGCCAAACAGCTGTTGTCCGTCGTTGCCATCCATCGCCGTCTCGCGGCCCTCCGCGTCGTCTGTCAGTCGCCACACTTCGCCGTTCCAGCAGAGGACCCGCCCGGTCGCTGGATCCGCAAACGGTTGCGGTGTCAGCCCCTCGCCACGCAGGGCGAGGACAGTTGATGTGAAGCGCAGCTCGACGTGCTGCGCGCCTCCTCTGCCGGTAAAGGACGACGCAACCTGGCCAAAGTGGTCGGGGCCGCGACGCGCCAGTCGAGTGTGGAGGACCTCTGGGAGGCTGTCCATCGCGTGCGCGGATGGGACTCCATTGCTGTTGCCGTCTTTTGCAGCCCCGGCCTTGTCCACAAGCGCAATCACGGCGTGGATGCCACACATCCTCGAGTTCTTTGTTGTGTTGTCGTTGAGTGTGCGTGAGATGGGAGGTCAAAAGGAGAAAGGGGGCCAAAAAGCTTCACTATGGCGCTTCAAGGCCCCCAAAAAGATGACTAATTTGGTGGTTTGCTGGTTCGACACCAGACGGCAGGAGCGATACAAACATGCGACAGCATCGTTCTTTCTCTTTTCGTAATCAGGAGTAACAGAATACGAGTATCTACTCAATTGCCCCTTTTTAGTGTTGCTTCTTCTCTTCTTCTTCTCTTCTACTTTTCTTTCTTCTTTTCTTCCAATCTCATCGCAATGTTCACGTCATGTCTTGGCACTGACAGCACCATACCGCCAAACACCGTCGTAACGCCGCTGAAGACAATGCGAATACAGCCCCGAGATGCGCCGTTTTTGCGTGGCTTTGCCCCCATTGAATTTCCCGAGCGAGAGCTCTGAGAGCTCTGATACAAAACAGACAGCTGCATCATGGTGAACTCTCTTTCAACTCTCCCTTTTTCACAACTCACCATTTTCCCAGCGCCTCAACTTGACAATGACGACTCGAATTGCTTTACGAGCACGGCCTTGGGCCCTGTCCCAGCCATCATGTCACCGCCTAACACCGGCTCTGCGTCCTCTTCTATTCGCGAGGCTGACATCCACATCGACGTCACCAACGAAAACAACGCCAACAACGCCAACAACGCCAACAACGCCAAAGACGGTGACGAAGATGGCCTGCTGCCACAAAAAGGCTGCTCCTCCGCCGCCCGCCCCCACCTCGCTCGCCTTCTGGCAGTCCCCGCCGACCTGGCGCCGCGCCGGCCTCAACACGCTGCGCTGCCTCGTCGGCTGCTCGGCGGGTGACTTTGCCGTCATGTGGTACCTGCAGACACACCATGCCGACTGGGGCATGTGGCCGACCATTATGGGGCTGGCCATGGCGGGCGGCATCACCACGTCCATCACGCTCGAGACGCTCCTCCTGCGGTGGGGCAAGGACGCCCTGTCGTGGGCGACGGCGGCGCGCACCGCCGTCGGCATGAGTCTGATTTCGATGCTGACCATGGAGGCCGCCGAGAACGTCGTGGACTACCACCTCACGGCCGGTGGCACGGCGGCGGGCTACACCTTCGGGGAGCCCCTCTTCTGGGCGGCGGCGGGGCTGTCGATGGTGGCCGGCTTTCTGGGCCCGTTGCCGTACAACTACCTGCGACTCCGCAAGTATGGCAAGGCGTGTCATTAGGGTGCAAGAGTGCGAGGGTGCAAGAGTGCGAAGCCATTTTGAGGCATGCTGTTGTACGCCGACGTTTTCGACCATCGCAACGCAACGCGGCCAACCTATCTACCTGTTTCCGTTCTTTCCTTTGCTCCCCGTCCTTCCCGTCATCACCGTCATCGTGTGCACATACCGCAGCTTGCCGCCCTCCACCCGGAACTCGTGGCTGTCCGGCCGGTCCGCAAACGCCATCATCACGTCCACCGCGCCCATCGTCTCGTCCATCACGTACCGCCGCTGCGTCAGGCGCACCCCGCTTGGGATGCCCACATTGCAGCTGTCGCTGGGCGCGCCCTGGCCCGTGTACGCGCCGCCCTCGAGCCGCGCACAGGGCGTGCCCCAGGGGACCGCGACGCTCTTGTTGCTGAACACGTCGCAGTACGCATCCGCCGCGGCCTGGAGCACCGCCCGCGTGTCGCGCTTGTCCGGGGGGATGGGGTCCCATGTCTCGCGCGCGGCCCAGTACAGCGTCCCGGTGATGTTGAACAGCCAGTCGCCCGTGGTGGTGTAGATGGTGTCGACACGGTGGACGGCCGCGGCGTCGGGCGACAAGGCGACCTGGACGCCAATCTCGTACGGCGTGGCCCCACGGGCCACAATCATCTCCGTGTAGGTGGCGCACTGCGTCGTGTCCAGCGCGCTGCGCACATGGTCGGGCCGGAGGGCGTGGGACAACATGCTGGCCGCCAGCGAGGTGGCGGGCTGGCGGTTTTCGGAAAAGACGGCACCGGCGGCGGCGGCGGGCTGCAGCAGGGCCGGGTTGCCGGCGGTCTGGGCAGCAACAACGCTGTCGGCGACGGCCTGGAGCTGACCACGGGTGCAACCACCGGCGGCGGCGGCGGTGGCAGGGGCAGAAGCAGAAGCAGAAGCAGCAGCAGCAGCAGCAGCAGAAGGGACGGCCGAAACCAAGTGGGCGGCCGTGGCCACGACAAACAGGGAACCGAGCATGATGATAGCTCAGAGACGAGTTGCCGGACCATTGACAAGCACAGTTTTGGATATCAAGCGGGAGGTCTTCTGCTTGTATCTATACATATATAGATAGATAGGTAGATAGATACACTGGCTCGGTCTGGTCCACGCGGGGAAGCTCGCAACGCATCTTGTGTCTTATATTGGCATTCTTCCTTGTTGTGTAGATTACATTTCTTGTTCATCTATCTCGGTGTCAAGTGCGACACTCGCTTGCGGGCATGGACAGTGCGTGGTGCGGGGAGAGCAGGAGAATATGAATGTAGATGAAAGGCAGATCGCGTTCTTAGTTGGGTGTACTCATTGCGGGACTCTTTCTGCCGGCTGTTTGTTAGACGTCTCGGCAATTGAAGATTGAGGTGTCCGGCAAAATACGATCAAGGAAAGTGAGTCGCAGAAACTGTCTGTACATCTGATGGACCAGGAGCAGCTCTTTCTAGTGCACATGCTTGATCACGGTTCGTCCTTGTTTTGAACTCATTTTTTTTCTAGTAACTCTTATGAAAATGAATATACTTTTCTATTATTGAACTTCTTTTTTATTAAACTTCTCTTTTATTAAACTTTATTTTTATCAAACCATTTCTTCCATTTATTTTATTCTAAAAAAAACGGAAATTCTTCTGAAAGATAGAGTAGATGACAGACTGTTCAGCCTTAAGGCCAAAGTCGATTATTCCACGCTGCCACTGCTGTCTTGGATCCGAATTAAAGCCATGGCATCGATGATCTGATTGCTTATTAGGTCGTTATCGACTGTAACCTTGTAACGACGATATATTAGTTATAGTGTGAATATACTTGGTTTCTTCTACTAACGACCGCGTTAAGGCGGTTCGTGACTATAATACATATTAACGCGTTATACGTTCGGAACGGAAGAACGTAACTCCGTGACTAAGCCATAATATAGTAAAGTTTATAATATATACCCCCCTCGTAATATATCGTCCCGATAATAAAGTAAAATAACGTAAAAATAACGCGAAATTATTATATTAATAATAATAAATTAAAAGTAAAAAAATTAACGAAAGTATTATAAAATAAACCGGCGCGATAATATATTAATAATATAATAACCGAAATAATTTTATTCCTCGTTTTCTTCCTCGTACCCCTCGTCGTTTAAGGTTTCGAAATTTATAAATATTTCTCGGATAAGTATAATTACGTTTAAGACGGATACGGTAAATAACTTATTTTTATCGGTTACGAATAATAAGGTACGTTACGTAATAACGGACTTTTATTATTTACGGGTAACGGTAAATATTAAAGGAACTTAAGTCTTAAATTACGTAATAAACTTATAAAGGCGGCGTTCGGCGGCCGTTAATAAGTTTATATCGAGGGAGGTAACGTTTACGGTAATATCGTATATATATTAAAATAAAGGGGTAACGATATTAAATTAATTAATAATATTTAAAATATTAAGGCGTAAACGTTAAAAGTTATTAAAGACGCGCCCCGGATAATATTATTAAACTTCGGTTATAATACGTCGCGGGTAAAATAATCCGTCCGGCGTTCGGGGTTAATAAGGTTAATTTAAACGTAGTTTTTAATTAGTTTAATAAGGATATTAAACTTATTATTTTTAAAATAATAAATAATACGGCGGTAATTTTTACGGATATTAGTATCCCGTAAATAAACGACGTGATAAAATCGTTAATATTAATATTTTTAAGACCGTAAAAGCGTCCGGGGATACTTTTAATAACTTTTACGAATAATATTTATAAACGTAACTTTTATACGTTAAATACGGCTTTAATATAATAATATATTTACGTAACGTACCGGGTTATAAGCGAGTTAACCGGGATATATATTATAATAATTATAAAACGTTACTTATATTCCTTTAAAGTTAAACGGTTATACCGGATTATTATCGTAATTAATATAAACGTATAATAAAACGGTACGTTATAATTATAAATAATACGGTACGTTTTAAAGTTTTATTTAACGGTTAAACTTAATTTTAAGTTATTTATATCGAATAAGTACCTTTATAATACCGTTACGTTAACGAAGTTAAAGGACTCGTTCGAAAGTAAGGTTAAAATAAACGTTAAGGACGGCGGGTAATAATTTAACGAAAATATTAAATATTATTAGGGTTAAATAAGTTATAAATATTACGTCGTAAATTTATTAATAATTTAATAATTATAATTTATAAATAAATCTTCTTAATTATTATATAATACGGAAAGGTTTAACTTATATTAACTTAAACTTATTAAAATATTAATAACGGGGCTAAGTAATACCGGAGTAAAGTTTAAAATAAACGAAGTCCTTAACGTCGAAAAATCTTAACTCCCGTTTACGGTCGTATTAAGTTTTAACGGTTATAAATATTTATACGATAACGTTTTAAAATAACGTACGAGTAAGTAAAAAGTTAAGAGAGCGTTATTTTACTTAAAGTAAGGTAAAGAAGTCGGTTAATTAAAATTTTAATATAACTTAATTAAAGGAAAATTTAATAACGAAATAATAACGTTAATTATATATAAATTAAATTTCGGGAATATACGAAATTTAATTTTAAAGGTAATTAATAATTTATAATAAGTGCCGAAGGAATATTTATAACGATTAAATAACGCGTTCCGTTTATCCGTTAATTTACGGGTAATATACCGTAAAGTAAAATAATTTTATACGAAGTTATTATTATATCGTTTTTTATAAATCGAATAAAAATTTAAAATCCCGATCGGAAATAATTTAACGTAATATTTCTTAATTATATAAAAGTAAGTAAATAATAAGTAAGGGTACTTAATCGGTTATAACGTATATCGTTCGGCCGGGTATAAGGATAACTTATTTAATTAATTTATTAATAACGATAAGTATAACGTCTTCGTTATTTCGTATAATAAGTAGTCTTAATAAGAAGTCGATAACGATATATACGTATAAAACGTCCGGGACGGGAAAAGGTTTAAAAGAGCCGAAAGGTTTATAATATCGCCGATTATTAATACGATATTAATAATATAACTTAATATAAGTTCGGAAAAGTCTCTTAACGTTCGGTATAAAGAATTAATTAATAATTAATATTAATACGTCGAATCTTAAATAATTTTAATCGTAAACGATTTCGAAAATATCCGTTACGTATATACGTAAGATATAAAGTCGGGGGCCGAAAGTAATATAATAATAATAAAGGAGGCCGTCTCGTTTTTTTTATTTTAATACGGTAATATTATCGTTTAATACGTTATTATATCGGATTTATTCGAAAATTACGGATAAAATTAAGTCTTCGTTATAATTTATAATTAATTTTACGCGGAATTTTAACGATAAAAAGACGGTTAACGTAAAGTAAACTAGAAAGTTTTACGGAACGTTTACTTATTATTTACGTATTTAATAAGAAGCTTAAAAAATTTATATTATATCGTTTATTATATTAAGTTACGAGTTAATTTAATCGAGGCCGCTTAATATAAATAAATCTTATTTAATCGTTTCGGGGTAACTTAAATAAAACGTCCGGAACGACGTATATTTTTTTAACTTTATAAATTATTTAAAGTTCGAATTAATTAAAGAATTTTATAACTTTAATAAGTCTTTTATTTCGTACGTTAAGTATTATTAATAATACGATATTATTTTACCGGTTTAAACTAAGGATAATTAAATAATTTATAACGATAAAGATAAAATAATATTAATTCGCGTCGATTTAATATTTATATTTTATAAGAGTTTAAACGAGTTTAAAGACTTTTAATTCAGTTAATTAATATCGTTTCTTTACGTCCGTTAACGTTCGGGATAAAAATACGATAATTTAAACCGTTTTACGGGGAATAACGAAATTTATAAGGATAATATCGGGAAAGTAAAAGTTTAAAATATAATAAATTTCGATATTAATACCGCGTCCGGAAACGTCGTAATTTATAAAAAGGCGTCGTTTACCGTTATAATAATATATAAGGATATTAAAGACGATTATATCCTTAATATCTTTAAAAGCTTATTATTCCGCCGGGGTTATTTAAAATAACGTATTACCGGTTAAACGTTATTTACCGTATTTTAACTTATACGCGGTAATATTATAAAGAGAAACGTTTTACGGGCTTAAAGGGGCTTTATTTATATAACGAAATTTTTAATATATAACCGAAGTTATATAACTAACTTAATAAATATCTCGAAGTCCTTTAAGTTAATAAATATATTAATATTAAATATTACGGTAATTTTTTCTTTAATTATAAATAATATAAATTCGTTAAAATATCGTCCGAAAATATTAATATCGGGAAATCCGATATATAACTTTACTAGTCTTATAAAGATATTTTTTATACGGTAAACGGTTAAAAATTATTATAAATTACGTATATAATTATCGTAACTTTCGTTTACGAGGAAAACGTTATCGTAATATACGTCGGCGGCGTTAATATAAAAGAGGAAGGAATCTATATACCGTTAAACGTATACGTTAAATCCTTTATATCCCATAATAAAACACCGGAATATAAATTATCCTTTATATATATTAATAATAAATACTTAACGGGATACGGGGTAAACGCGTTATTAATAATAAAAGCTTATCGTATTAAAGACGGATAAAAATTTAACGTTCCTTTAAATAATCTTAATTAATATCTCGTTTTATATACGTATAAGGTACGCGTTTAATAAAGTTATCTTATTAAGGTCGCGTATATCGATTATTATACGTCCTTTTATAATATCTCCGACGGTACGTTATATAATAAAAACTAAGAATAAAAGAGGTATCGTTTTTATTATACGTTCGATCTTTTTATTTTTATATAACTTATTAAGCGTCGAATTTATTACCTATTTAACTTTCGTATCGAGTAAGAAAACTCGCGTATATTTTAGAAGGGTAAATTATTAATTATTACGTAAATATAACCTAACTTATTCGAAAGGTAATTATCGAATAAAACTTATATTAATAAATACGTCGAAGAATTCGGAAATTAAGTTAATAAAATCGGTAATTCGTTCGGAATAATTAAGGTCGTTATAAATAATAACACCGGACGAGTATTTAAGTATATAAATAAGGTCGGTAACTTTTCGTAATAATTAAACTATTTACTATTAATTAATCGGTTAATATACGGTTAAAATAACGGCTTCTTTAACATCTTCCGATAATTATATTATTTACGTATATATTACTATCGAATAAAGGTAATTAATCCGTTACTTAAATCGGATAATAACTACGTAATTAATCGTATTATAAATTAATATTACGGAGGTTATCGTATTCGCGAGGAATACGAAGGTAACGATAAGAAGTTTTTTATAAAGTTCGAAAATAAGGTTTTAATTAAATATTATAATTATATATATAATCGGGATAACTTATAATTAGTGTGGTGGGATCACGATACGTGTCTTAACGCGAACCGTAACAGCCAGTGGGTTAGTCTAACGTATTACGGAAAAGGGAATAGACACGTTACAGGATTTAACGAATATTTATATCGTATCGTAATTAATAACGCACTTTTCCGGCACTAATATATCGTTGCCGATAAGGAGTTTCGGCCCGAGGTTATCGACGACATAAACTCGGCGGGTGAAAGCTGCAAACGCTAGTAGGCCGCTTTTTATAATTATAACGACGATATGTCAGTTATAGTGTGAATATGCTTGGTTTCTTCTACTAACGACCGCGTTGAGGCGGTTCGTGACTATGATACATATTGACGCGTTGTGCGTTCGGAACGGAAGAACGTAACTCCGTGACTAAGCCACAATGTGGCAAAGTCCATGACAAACCTGCTGTTTGTTAGCTGCAATTGCCATGAACAGCTAGCGCGTATTGGCCCTGTAAGTCGACCATACGGCGCCGGGATTGGTCGGATCATCAATTTTCCACCGCCTTTTTTTTCTGCCATTCTTTCCCTTTTCCAGGTGGAACGTGCATCGCGTGGAGGAAGCACGTTTGACGACAGCCCAAATCGGACGACAACGAAAGCGACGACGCAAGCGACGACGCCAATTGACCCGACGACAACTCCAAATACTCCCAAAGCACTTTTCACTCGCGTCGAACGCACGATTCTGCCGCCCACCATGGCCCCTCCGGCCCTCTCTGCCCTCCCGGGCCGCCTCATGGCCTCCATCACAAACCGCCTCACATCTTTGCGCCTGGCAGCACCATCATCATCATCACCTTCACCAGCATCGCCAGCAACAACGCCACAACGTGCCGCCTCCACCTTCGCCTCCGCCTCCACCTTCACCGCCACCTCCACCGCCTCCAAACTCTTCGCCCGCACATTCTCTTCCTCCGCGCCCGCGGCCACGCCCAAGAACGGCGGCGGCGTCGTCGGCTTCCACAAGGGCGCCCCCATCCGCGCCGGCTCGCGCGCCAAACGCATGCTGGCCGAGCGCGACCCCAAGATCAAGATCCTGGACAAGGCCCTCTACAAGCTCAAGTTCGTGCCCCCGCCCCTGCGCATGGGCCGCAACCGCTACCTGCGCCACTGGACCATCCACCGCGCCTGGCTGCTGCACCGCCGCCAGCAGCGCGAGGCCGCGAGCGCACGCTGATGCAGCAGTTCCAGAGCATGCAGAATGCCTGCGAAGCGCTGCGGACGCTGCGCGGGCCCGGCCTCAAACCCGAGGGCTACCTGTTCCGGGTGGCGATGGAGAAGAAGGGCGTGTACCGGCACGGCGGTGTGCCGATTGAGTATGCGCGGATGCAGGTGGAGACGCCGGCGCGGGAGGCATGGGACCACGACTGGAAGCGGTAAATGGGTCAAAACGCGAACGTGCGGTGTTTGCGAGCGGGCGAGCGGGCGAGCGGGCGACAGCGAGGACAGAAAAAGCAGAGGACAGGCGATGGACGACGACGGACGACGACCGGAGCGAGGACAGGACACTCGCACAAACACTTTGTACATTGGCATGGCAGCCCCACAAAAAGCATAGAATCAAAACCATTGGATGAACAGAGCGTGCATGAAAGGCGTGAGATGGGCCAAAGAAGACAAAGAGCCAAAGTGGAAACCGAGTCGTCGATTGGGCAGAGGAAGAGACGATGAGGCCAGTCAAGGTACAAGACGGTGGGTGCTCGTCGGTGGGTACTCGTCCAGGGAGTACCAAAGATGGATGGCCTATATGGTCTGTCGACCAGATTTGCTCTCCAGGCAGCAATAGCAGCCGATGGACGCATCGAGAGTTCACATGCAGAGGGTACAATGCAAGGAGAGAGAGAATATCGACAAGAATATGAGCTTGTGGATGCTAGTCATTGGTTAGGCTGTCGTTACGTACGAGTGGGAAAGAAAAGAAGAGCAGCGAATAGCAAGTAGCTAAACAAGGAAAGAAGTCAACAAAACTGAAAAAAAAGCAGATAAGAACGAAACAAAACAAAAAAAAGTCTTCCGAGCCCAGCAATTTTAGTAAGGAGGCTTGCCAATCGATGCAAAAGGACAACAACAAAGAAACAAAAAGAGAAAGCAAAAGAATGGTAGAGGAAAGCGCAGATTCATAACGCCCACACCGCGCTCATTTCGCTCGGGGGGTTTTCTTCCCTTTTTCGACTCGCTCCCCTTCAGTCTTCTTCCCCCCGTTTTGGTCTCGTCTTTCTCATCCGTCTAGCCTGAGCGTGTGGTGGCCTCTGTCCGACAATTTTGTCAGAGTCGAGGGTTGTGTATTAGTACAGGGGTCTGGTTCTGTATCGTTTCGTGGACGGCGCTGAAGTGTGATATGGCCGGTGAATGCGGGATGGTGTAATGCAGTATGGTGGAATATGGTCGTAGCGAGTGTAGAGATGACCGTGTCGTCGTGGCGTTGTGGCGCGAGGCGTCGATGTTCTTGGTGTGGCGTCCAAAGGAGGATGAGTGCGGTAGTTGCCCGTCTCCAAAGACGGAGAGAGGGCAGCTGCCTTTGGCAGCGGGCTTTGGCAGAGGAAATTCTTCGTCTATAAAATGACACAGCACCCACCGCCCTCACTCCGGTCAAACGTCAACAGGGCCGCCCGCGTGGCCGCCTCAAACACGTCGTCCACGCCCTCGCCCGACAGACTCGAGCACTCGAGGTACTTGCGCGCGCCAATCTCCTTGGCCGCCGACTCGCCCTCGTGCCGGGTCACAAAGCGCTGGCTCTTTTTGCGCATCTCCTCGACGGCCAGGGGGTCTTCCCGCAGGTCCTTCTTGAGGGCCACCAGGATGATGGGCACGCCCGGGCACCGCTCGGTGGCCTCCTCGATCCACTTGTGCTTGACGTTGTCGAGCGAGTCGGGCGTATCGACGCTGAAGCCGATCAGGATGACGTGGGCCTTGGCATAGGCGAGCGGACGCAACCGCTCATAGTCTTCTTGCCCGGCCGTATCCCACAGCGCGAGCTGCACGTTGCGGCCCTCGACGCGGCAGTCGGTCACGTAGTTTTCAAAGACGGTGGGGATGTAGTGCGTGGGGAAATAGCCGAGGGTAAAGACGCTGAGCAGCGAGGTCTTGCCGCAGGCGCCGTCGCCAATAATGACGAGTTTCCTGGTCCACGTTAGGGGGCTGCACAAAACAAATAGAAGGGCCAGAGGAAGGCAAGACGAAGGCAAGACGAAGGCAAGACGAAGGCAGGAGGAAGGGCCAGAGGAAGGCAAGAGAAAGGGCAAGAGTGGGCATAAAAACGGACCTGCGGATGACATCCCGCGCGGCACTGGTGCTCGCCATCCCAAGCTTCTCTTGTCGACGCGAGGTGTGCCGCGACGATGGGAAGTCGAGGTCGAAGAGGTCGGACAAGACGCTAGACAAGACGGTCCGGAAGGCAGATGCCTGGATGACAGCTCGCTACGAGGGGAGTGTCGTCGGAGGATGGATGCAAGTCGAGATCGAAGAGCGAGGACGAGACAAGGACGAGACGAGAGCGAGACGAGGGCGAGAAGATGGACTGAAACGTCGACTGGGAGCTGTGAGGCTGTAAGGCTGTGAGGCTGAGAGGCCGAAAGAGGTCGACGAGCAAAACGATATGGACGGGGCACTCGGGAATCGGATATCGGGGGGACCAATCGATGTTCGATACAGAGGATGGGCGTATTTTGCTGTTTCTGGGCGAAGGCGGTGGCGAAGGCGGTGGGCGAAGGCGGTGGGCGGACAGCCGTTGTTGTTGGCGTTGGCGTTTGGGGGCGCAATTGGATGGCGTTGTGGAGGAGGAGGACGATGTAGAGAATAGGAGAATAGGAGACGACGGAGTTGGTGATGGCGAATTGGAGCTGGAATGGAATTGTCGTCGGATAGTTGGGGAAGGAGGCAGAAGAAGAAGAAGAAGTAGAAGAAGTAGAAAAGGGAAGGAGGAAACGAAAAAGAAGACAAAAGAAGAAAGTACGACGACGAAAAAGACAAAAGACGAAAAGAGAAGGAACGACGGACCAAGGACGAGAAAGAGGGGACCAAAGATCGGCCAGGGCGTTTTTGGTCTTGGGTGCTATTTGGTGCTACTTGGTGCCTTTTGGTGCTGTTTGGTGCTGTTTGGTGCCTTTGGTCGGCTGCCCGTGGTGTTGGATGGCCAAAAGGGGCAGAGAGCTGGGATTATGTAACAGGCCAAGACGCTGCTGCAGGCTGTGGGTGTTTGATGCAGTGAGATCGAGACGGGGCGGTCGCGCCGTAGACGAGAGGCTGTAAGCCCGTTGGGGGTTGCTGTGCGTGTCAGACAGTCGACAGTCGTCGAGTCGACGGTCAGACAGATGTCAGACAGCCATAGTCAGGCACACTAAATGCCTCTAGCGGTGGACTCGCAGCTCGCCGTGCGACTCTCCAGCGACGGCAAGCAGCGACTCGCGACGCGCGGGCGTCTGCGGCTGGCTGCAGCGTATTTACGCGAGAGAATCGGTGCGCGTTACGACGGACATGTATCTTACATCTAAAAAAACTTACAGGGTGCAAGGATACACAATCGAGACAATGGGCCGTACCCAACGGTAAGATACAAATACAGGGAAATAGGGCAAGGAGACAGGTGGGAAAAACGCATAAATCGTAAATCGTTCTAAAATCATGGGTCTGCCTTGGCCCTTGGCAGACTCCAGCCAGCGGAGAGCGTGGAGGACGAGAGCTCTGCTTGCGATCGGGGAACTCGGAAGCCCTGAGAGGGCTCAGGGCCCCCTTGAAAAGGTTCCTTGTCGGGCCCATTCTCTCCTTTTCAGTGCCCACAAGTCTCCTTTTTGATGTCCATTTGCGTCTGCATTTTTGTCACATTTTTCTCTTGAACGGAGTACTCAGTATCCCTCCCTGCTTCTGCATCCCCGTGTCCAATGCATGTCCGACAGGCTGCAGCCGCGTTCCGACGTCTCTCTTGTCTTTTATTGCTTGTCGTGGCCGAGTCGTGCCGGTCACTTGTCGGCAAAAGGCTTTCTCTGGTCCCTACGTCGTATCTGTGTTGACTTTAGCTTGACAGGTTGCCTTAGACGGGAATTTGTATTGACCTCATACGGGCGGATCACATGAAGCACAGCAACAGATAGACACGACGTCGTACGCATACTCTCGTTTTGTTCTTGTTGGACCGACTCACAAGCCCACTGCCCACAGCACTCCACTTGTGTCTGACCAGCAACGGAGGCAGTCCTAGCCGGGAGGGAGATTTGTGTACACTGTACTGTACGCATACGTCTTGGAACTTTGTCCCTGAACGACGACATCTCGGCGGCATATGAGTGGCTTGTTTGGGTAGGCCCGCCGGGGACTGTACGCGGTATTTGGACTGTGGAGTCGTGGACTGGGGGGACTTGTTGGAGCAACGGCAACACGAGGCCGCCGTTGTCGTTGATGGCCCATTGATTTGATCCATCGTTGATGACCCATTGACGATGACCCATTTGGTCCATTAAGGCCACCCAGACAACTGACTCTTTCGTACAAGTAAGATACACGCTGTAAGTACACATTGCAAACAACTGTGGACTACGACGTACCACTGGCGCTACGCACGATGACCGGCATTCCGGCGGCGGCGTTGTTGACGAGAAGCTGCAAGACATGTGCAATGATCGATGTGATGGGAGATGAGTCGTTGTCAATATTTGCTCATGAGATGAGATGAAGGATGAAGCGATGGAAGGAAGAAGGAAGAAGGAAGAAGGAAGGTGACGCAGTGAAGAGCTCCTGCCTGATTTGTTGACTGCGAGAGTCAGGAATACTGAGCAAGGCGTGAGTGTTTAGTAAACAGAAACGGCAGGTGCTCGTAGCTCGAGGCCGGAAGGTGCGTTCCACAGCCTTGTTGGTCCACGGTCGTCGGCCTTCTTCTTTGGCCTTCTTCTATTCCCTTCCTCCATGTCCTATGCGTATTGTTGTTCTTCTCCATCCATGGAGCTGGTGGATGAGGCGCTCTTGAATGTGTGAGCAAAGAGCCTTCTCCGAGACCGTTGTCAATTGGAACACCGAATCCCACCAGTTGCTACTGAAATGGCTGTGCGTGCACGGAAAGGCTCGCTCTATGAGTCCTCAGTATGTATATTCCCCAGCCAGTCACGTGATACACGTTGTCGCCACACGGTACCCACTCTGCGCCACAATTCAGCGAGGTACCTCTTCGGAACCTTACCCCTTGCTGCTACTGCCGAAGCCTTCTGTGTTTCTCCCCCAAATCCTGCCCAAACCAGCCCAAACCGGCCGTGCGTTGCGTGTCAGTACGCTATAAGTACGGAGTACAGGTTACAGTGTACACGATTACCACACTAGTCATTCTGGGTAGGAGCGACGAACAACGGCCAAAGCCAAACGACGTCTCCTCGTCTTCTCCCACTCAACACCAAACCACTTTGACCTCATCCTCACCTCAACGCCACGACAACAACGCTTCGCCCACCCACGCCCCCACGACGTCGGAAACATCTTGCTTCCCTTGCGCCTACGGCACTCGACGACAGGGGCGCGACCCGACGGACTGCGCACAACGGCGGCAGCTTCGGTCACGTTTCGTTCTTTTTGTGCCTCAAAACGCCAAAACGCCCCGCCGGACATTGACCCATTGACCAATCTTGCTTTGACCTCGAAGCCTTTCGACCGACCGACCCAACCGGCTCTGAACCACGGTGGCCCGCGGCGCACTGCATTTTTGTGAGTCTACATTGCCACGATCCTCTCGGTGTCGACGGCTACGACGGCCTCTCTCTCTCTCGCTCTCTCTCTCTCTCTCTCCTTCTTCCAGTCTCCCCGGACGTCGGCAACGGCCACGGCCCACGGTCCTCTGCTCTCCAGTGTCCCAGGTTCCCCACAAAGACAGCATTTTCTATCAGGCATCTGCTCGGTCTAAAGCACTCGAGAATCGATTGACAAATCCTGCACACGAACTGTCCATCGATCATCGTTCACGCTTGCCTGTCCAACACGACAGACTGAGAGAGGAAGAGCCGCTTGTTTTCTTCACGTCGACAACTCAAAACTTTCCTCGCAGAGCACGCGCAGCTTGGGTGCCCGGATCTCTTGTTTGCTAACCTTGTCCTCTTGGCTGTCCCGTACAAACAGATTGCTCCCGACGTTTGACGTTCGAACATCTCTCCTTTGCAACTCGTGGCTTTACGACTCCTTTCCCACCATCCATCTCTCCCCATGTGTCTCGCACCGGATCGTCTCTTTGACCAGCAAGCATGAAAGGGAACCGCCGGAACCAACCACCACCGCCGCCGCCACCGCCTGCCAGTGGAGCGGCGGCTGCACCGGCTGGCGTTGCGGCGACCGTAGCGGCCGCCCACGGAGCGTTGCCCTCACCGACCTCCCCTTCGGCCAAGGGAACCGCCAAGTACACCAACAAGGACGGCTCCAAGTTCATCACCGTGCCCAAGATCGCCAGCCCCATCACCCAGCCCCCGGCAACCACATCGCCCGCACTGTCCCACTCCCCGACGCGGCCGCCGCCGCCGCCAACATCGACATCGGCAACCGACATGGCTACAGCCGTGCCGAGCGGCGAGACGGTGCCCACCGGCAACCGCAAAAAGGCCAAGCGGAGGGCCAAGGCGGCAGCACGAAAGGCCGAGGCCGAGGAGGAGAGCGTTGTGATCGCGACGTCCGCGTCCGCGTCCGTCGCAGGCGCTGCTGCGACAGGAGGGCCACAAGCAGCACCACCACGCTCAGCACCGCCCAACGGCACAAACGGCGTGTACACCATCGACTTGGGCCAGAACACGAACAAGAAGGCTGCTCCGGCGATGGGCACGACTTCCACAAACCAACCGAAACCGCCAAAATCGCCAAATTTGCCGACACTGGCGCACCACGAAGCCGGCGACAGCGGTGACGATGGGCGACCACCAGCAGGACTGCCACAAGAGGGCAGCGGCGGCGGCGCGAGCAAGTCGAAGAAGCCCAAGAAAAAGAAGAAGAAGAAGGGCGGCAACGGGGGTGGAGGCGGCGCCTCGGATCCGGCAGCAGCGCCGCTGGCGTCGCAGCAGCAGCAGCAGCAGCAGCAGCAGCAGCACACCCACGACCACCACGACCACCACGATCATCACGGCTATTCCCATCTCCACAACCCGTACCGCGCGCCGCCACCGGCCCAGCCTCGAAACAATGCCGCCTCGTCGTCCTCCGCCGCCGCAAAAGAAAAGATCTGGAACACCAACTCGCAAGAAGAGCGCCAGCGGATCAAGGAGTTCTGGCTGGACCTGAGCGAGGACGAGCGGAAGAACCTGGTCAAGGTCGAAAAGGACACCGTCCTCAAGAAGATGAAGGAACAGCAAAAGATGACGTGCAGCTGCCACTTTTGCGGTCGCAAGCGGACCGCCATCGAAGAAGAGCTGGAGGGGCTGTACGACTCGTACTACGAAGAGCTCGAGCAGTTTGCCAACGACCCGGCTGGCCAGCAGCAGCAGAACGAGCAGCGGAAGCACTTGTTGTTGCAACAGCAGCAACAGCAACAACAACAGCAACAGCAACCGCAGCAACAACAACAACAGCAGCTGCAGAACGGCGGCCGACCGCTGAACAACGCTCGCTATGGACACAGCCACTCGCATGGCCACAGCCACCCGCACGCGCATGCGCACGCACACGGCCACTCGCACGGTCATTCACACGGCCATGGCCACGCCCACGGCCACGCCCACTCGCATGCCCACCACCACCACAGCCACCCGTCTGGATCGGCGTCCGGTCGCGGCCACCAGCCGTCACGCGGCCGGATTGTGCGGCACGGCGGCGACGACGAGGGAATCGACGACGAGGACGAGCTCGAGGAGGCGTACATTGACGAGGACGACGAGGGCGACGACGAGGGCGACGACATGGACGACAGCGAGGACGAAGACGACGGCCTTGAAGACGATCTCGAAGAAGAACAAGTCGAAGAAGAGGGGGTGGAAGAGGAGGGAGACGTGTCGGAGGAGGACGACCTGGACGAGGACGAAGAAGAAGACGAAGAGGATGAGGACGAGGAGGACGAGGACGACCTCGAAGACGACGACGGCCTGGACGACGAAGAAGACATCCCGCCCGAGGAGATCCACCGCGACTACGCCAGCGACTTTTTCAATTTCGGCAACTCGCTGCAGGTCCACGGCGGCATTCTGACCGTGGCCGACGACCTGCTCAAAAACGACGGGCGCAAGTTCATCGAGATGATGGAGCAGCTGGCCGAGCGGCGGATGGCGCGCGAAGAAGACGCCAAGGACCAGTACGGGCGGGGTGTGCCCCCCGGCGGTGCTGGGGTGGGTATGGACCCCCCGGTATGAACGGTAGCGGCGGCGGCGGCGGCGGTGGTGGCGGCGGCGGCGGCGCCTACGGCCACAACCACCATCTCGCGTCCGAGGAAGAGGACTATGGGCCCGATGACGAGGACGACGAGGACTACGGGAGCGAGGACGAGGAGTACGACGAAGAAGAGGTAATATTTGTTAGTGAGAGCGCCGAGAATGCCCCCGCGGAGCGCAGCGAATGATGACGATGGCCATGACGAGGAGGAAGAGGCGACAAGACAGAAATAGAAACCGCTAACACGCCCCAGGACACAATGACGGAGGAACAGCGCATGGAAGAGGGCCGGCGCATGTTCCAAATCTTTGCGGCGCGCATGTTTGAGCAGCGCGTCCTGACGGCGTACCGCGAAAAGGTCTCGAAAGAACGCCAGCAGCGCCTGCTGGACGAGCTCGACGAGGAAAAGGCCGAGGAGAAGAAGAAGGAAGAGAAACGCGCCAAGGACGCCCAGAAACGCAAGGACAAGGCCGCCCAGAAGAAGAAGGCCGCCGCCGACGAAAAGGCCCGCAAAGAAGCCGAGCGCCAGGCCGAGCTGGCCGCCCGCCGCGCCGAAGACCAGAAACGCGAAGAGGACCAGAAGCGCAAGGCCGAAGAGAAACGCAAGAAGCGCGAAGCCAGCGCAAGGCCGACGAGGACGAACGGCTGCGCCGGGAGGCCGAGCGCCAGCGCCGCATCAACGAGCAAAAGGACCAGGAACGGCGGGCGCGCGAGGCCAAGGAGCGCGACAAGAAGCTCAAGGAAGAAGCACGGCTGCGGGCGCTCGAGGAGCAGGAGCGCAAAGAACGCGAGAGCCAGGAGCGCAAACGCAAGCAGGAGCAAGACAAGCGGGACAAGGAAGCGCGGGCCAAGATCAACGAGGCGCGCGAGAAGCAGAAGCAGGAAGAGCGGGCGGCCCAGAAAGCGGCGCCGTCGTCCTCCACGCAACCGCAGCAGCAAGCCCAGCAGCAACGCGCACCGGTTCCTGCCGTGCCGGCTGTGCCCACCCCAGCAGCTGCTGCTTCGACAACGGGCCCCGGCTCCGGCCCGGGCCCCGGCCCCGTCACGATGCCAAAGCGCCCCGCGCATGCTTCCTCTGCCGACCACAAAGACAAGGCGGCCGTGCCTACGCCTGCGCCTGCGATCCCTGCCCTTCCTTTGCCCCAACAGGCTGCCCACTCGCCGCAGCCAGCCGTCGTGACACCCGTGACGCTGCTGCCGCAAAAGGCGCCGACGCCCATGCGGCCGCGTCAACTGTCTCAGCAGGGCGGTGGTGGCGCGCTGGCGACCACCGCTGGCAGCAGCAGTGCCACCGGCTCGAGCTCCCGCGCCGCCTCTCTCTCTGGATCCGGTGCCCCTGGCAGCCAGAGCCAGACGGCGTCGCCCCACCCGATGACGCCCGTGCAGTCGAGCGCCAGTTTCGGGTCGGCTGTCTCGGCCAACAAGACGACGACGACGACGACGACGACAGCAGCCTCCAATGCGCATGCAGGCCTGCTGGGTGGCATCTTTGGGCACAACAATCCGTCGTCCGGCAACGCACCCTTCTTCCCGACGTCGCCGCTGTCCGGCGGGGCACGCCCTGTGTCGGTCTCGCAGCAGTACCACCAGTTTGGTCTCGGCGGTGGCGCGGGCGGTGGCGGTGCGCCTGGCTCGCCCACGGTGATGCCTTTTGGTCTGAGCGGTGGCCAGCCGCCCGTGACTCTGCCGCCTGGCTTTGGTAGCCAACCCCTGCTTCCGTACGGCGGCGGCGGCGGCGGCGGCGGCGGTGGATTCCGCAGCGTCACCGGCCCGCCCGGTATGATGCCCATCCTTTCGTCGTCGTCGTCGGTGTCGGCGTCGTCGTCGGCTGCTGTCAACAGCTTCGGCGGTCGTGCGGGCAGTGGGTTCGGCCATATGGGCCAGATGGGCCAGCCGCCACCGCCGCCGCCGCCGCCTGGGTTTGGTGGTCTGGCCGATGGATCGGTCGTGACGCCCATTGGCTCGCTTCCCACGGACGGGGGCCACCACCGCTCGCACTCCCGGCAGGCATCTCTCGGCGGATTTGATTCTGGCTCGTCGCCCAGTGCTAGTGCCGGTGCCGGTGTCGGTGCCCCTGGTTCTGGTACTGGCACTGGTTCTGGTTCTGGATTTGGTCTGACGTCCCTGCCCATTGGCCGTCCCGCGCCCATTGGCCGGCCTGGCAGCACCGTGCACGGCCAGCGCCCGGCGGGTGCCATTGGCTCGCCCTCGACGGCCACCGACAACAGTGGTGGTGACAAGGCGGTGGCAGCGGACAGCAACAACGGCAACAACGGCAACAACGGCAACAACAGCAGCAGCAGCAGCAGCAACCACCACCACCACGAAGACCTGTTGGGTTCCCGCGCCTTGTTGGACGACTCCGACTTTGGCATGGACGGGTTCGCATCGATGCGTGGCGCGGCCGCCGGCGCTGGGCAACCGCACCACACCCTGTCGATGCACGCACGCCCGTCCTTTGGCGTGCCCTCGTCCGTCGGTCCGCCGCCACCGCCCGGTGTTGGTGGTGTCGACCTCACGTCGCCCTTTATGTCGCCCTCGTCGGTCTGGGCGCCACCGCCGCTGCCGTTGCCCCAGGCTGGGCCCCATCCGCAGCAGCACCCGCAACAGCAGCAACAGCAGCAGCAGCAGCAGCTTCCCCAACACTTGCAGCACCTGCACCAGCAACACCTCCAACAGCAGCAGCAGCAGCAGCAGCTGCACCAACACCAGCACCAACAGCACCAGCACAACCACCTCGCTCTGGGCGCTATGGGCGGCAGTGGTGCGTTCCCGCCGCCGCAGAGCGCGTTTGGCGGTGGCGGCGGTGCCCCGCCTGGCATGGTGGCGCCGCCCGGGATGGTGGGTCCTCCTGGGATGGGTGTTCCGCCCGGGATGGTGGGCCCGCCTGGCTGGGGTATGCCCCTGCCGCTGGCGGGCGGCCACCCGGGCAGCCTGGGCGGCTTGGGCAGCCTGGCGGTCTCGGCAGTATGGGCACTTTTGGCAACCTGGGCAACCTGGGCAACCTGGGCAACCTGGGTAGCCCGGGCGGCTCGTTTGGCGCGCCCCTCCACCATGGTGGCAGCCTGGGACGGTCCGTGCCAGGGCGGTCTGTGACTCTTCGGCAGCTGCTGTGCCGGGCGTGCAAGGAGCTCGCCGCGGACGAAGACGAAGACGGTCGGGCAGAGGCGGCCGAGGCGGCAGAGGAGGCCGAGGAGGCAGAGGCGGGCGAGGAGGAAGCGAAGAAAGCGAAGAAAGAGAAGAAAGAGAAGAAAGAGAAGAAGGAGGATGCAGAGGGCAGCAACGACAAGGCGTCGACCGAAACGGACAAGGACGCCTTTGTCCCCATTGACCGCGTCAAGGCCCGGGTCGGCCAGCTCGCCGCTGCGGTTCTGGCCGGCCCCGTCCAGGACGGCGAGCTCGATCTGCTGTACGACACCGAGGGCAGCAGCAAGAACGGCGGCGGCAACTTTGAGGTGAAGCGGGCACCCACCGCAAGCGACTCGCTGGCCGACGGCGCCGTGATCAGCATCCGCTGGGTGCCGATGCGCAGGGCCTTTTGCACCGCTTCGGGAGCGGAAGTGCTGCTGCCGGTGGTGGTGGTGGTGGTGGTGTCGGTGGTGGCAGTGATGGTTTCGGCAGCTTCCCGACTGGCAACGGCTTTGGCGCGTTTGGTGGCGGCATTGGTGGCATCGGCCACGGCCTTGGCGGTGTCGGCGGCCTCGGCGGTGGTGCCTTTGGTGGCGCTTTTGGTGGCGGTCTCGGTGGTCTGGGTGGCATTGGCACGTTCCATACTGGCGGCAACGACAACAATGCCATTGCCAATGCCAATGCCAATGCCAACCACCACCACCACGGCACAGCTCCCATTGGTGCTGCTGCCTCCACGACGGCCGGGCCACGCTAGGGACGGCGGCATGTACCGCGTCGATGAGGGCTTGCGAACTGCGTGCTGACCCTGGTCGTTGTTCTTCATCTACGTCTACGTCTACGACTATGTTGATGGGAGGTTGAAAGTTTGAGGAAGAGGAGAAGGTGGAGGAGTCACGTTTCAAAAAGGGACCTCGAGCTGGATGGCCAAGACGGAGAACAGGACAGCAAAAAAAGGAGAGCGGGTCGGTGAGGACTTGCTGAACCCTTTTTGGCCTGTCGGTGTCTTGTATTGGTTACCCTGGCTGCGAGACTGGTGGCGGACACGTCCTGGGCCATGGAGGCGGACGACGAGGATCATGGCCCTTTGCCCGTTGGGGACCGAATTGTGTACTGTATTCTTTGTTTTTTGCATTTTGTTTTGTTCTTCTCTCGACCTTTTTTCTTGTCCCCCCCATCCTACTGTTGATCCTGCCTTGTGCGAGGCTTTCCTTGTCTGAGTCTCGTTTTTCTTGTTTTCTTTTCTTTTCTCTTCTTTCAAGAACGTCCCCGTCCAAGGTCGTGGTGAGACGGTCGACGGAATTGGGGGCGTCTTGTAGGGGGAAAAGGAGATGCAGGAAAGTGGTCAACGTGAAAAGTAGAAACGGGACGTCTCGAGCTTGAAATACATGGCATTTCTTCTGTTTCCCCATAAGCGGATCTGGACGTGCAGTGTGAATGTGAATGTGAATGTGAATGTGAATATAAATATGGTTATACGCATGTAAGCCTTTGAGGTTGATTGAATACAGTTCGTCTGTTGGTTGCTCGTTGCTAGCGGTTGTTTCCCGAAACGGCCTAAAGGGCATAGGCTATGCCTAAACGGCCTACAACGAGTGGCGCAGTGTCCGTGTTTAGGAAAGAGGGAAAGAGGGAAAGAGGGAAAGAGGGACTGGCCACCGCACAGGGCAAGGAAAGAAAGGAGAAGGAAGGAATGCGAAACAAAGGAAGGAGCAAAGGAGAGAGACGCACACAAAGAAGTGATTTATCCATCACTTACCTCTGCGGAGTATTCCTTTTTATATTCATTTCTCGTCTCGACACATTCCATCGCATCAACGCCCGTCCACGGCCCTATACACATCTGATTGCCCTCACGGTGTCAATTCTTCACTCGCCAGCCATTGGGCGAACCCGCGCAAAGGCTGCCATCACCCTTGATCGCACCTTCCCTGACTGTGCGACGGGTCGACGACCGACCAGCCACTAACCTGCGATAGGAAATAGGGGGGGCTGCTGCTACAGTGAGCTACTGCCTATCTGATTGCGCCTGACTGATTGCTCCTGCCGGTTGCGTGTCGTCATCGACCGCGCTACTGCTCACCGACCATCGCTCTTGCCCTTTTTGTTCTTTGGTTGTCCTTTTTTCGCCATCCTTGAATCACTTTGGGCAGCCACCACCGTCTGGCCCCCATCGATCTTTCCTTGTACCGTCTCTTGTGTCTCGGCTTGGTGCTGCTGCCCGTTCCCTGTTTCTCTTTTGGTCTGGGCAACGCCTCACAGCTGTCATCCATTTTCGCCCTCCTCCTTTCGTCTTTCGTCTCCCGTCTCTCGTCTCTCGTCACATCTCCAAAATGTCGTGGGCACTCTTTTCGCGCCGCATCGCCCGGGCGGCCAACAGCAAGTTTCTCTACGGCCAGATTGTAAGTCCTGTCGACAGCATGCCAGCTCCTTCTCTTTTCTTTCTTTCTTCTCTCTCCTTCTTCTTTTGTACCTGTTTTTGTCTATCGTGCGCATGATATAACACCCATCCTGACTTCGACCTCAAGTCTCTGTTCTAACCGTCACCCATTCTTTTCTTCAGCCCCTCCTCCATTCCATCATCTTCCTCATCGAAATGGCCATTGTCGCCCGCCTGGCCGCACGCTTCAATGCCTCCTACGAAGAACGGCCCGTCCTGACCATGATGGTCACCAACGCCGTCCTCGGTGGCATCGCCGACACCGTCGCCCAGACCATTACCTCGATGAAGCAGCGACAGCTCCGCAAGAGCTACGAGGCCAAAGACGACGACGACATTGCCCTGGGACGGTACAGCTACAGCTACAGCGACCGCACTCGACGAGACGACGACGACGACGATACCAACAAGGACAATAGCAACAGCGTGGCCATTGAGATCCACGAACTGGCGGCGGGGCGCACACCCAACTCCACGGGCCACGGCATTGCGTCGGCGTCGGCGTCGGCGTCTGCTTCTTCATCGGTGGCGTCGTCGGTGGCCTCCTCGGCGGCCTCCTCCCGCCAATCCACACCCGACAACGTCCTCCCCCACAACCGCCGACCGGCGTCCAAGATGCTGCCGCCGCCGTTTGACTTTGAGCGCCTGACGCGCTTCATGGCCTACGGCTTCGCATGGCGCCCATCCAGTTCAAGTGGTTCCAGTTCCTGTCGCGGACGTTTCCCATGACCAAGCACACATCCGCCCTGGGGGCCACCCTCAAGCGCGTCGCCATGGACCAGCTGGTCTTTGCGCCGCTCGGCATCGCCTGGTTCTTCACCGTCATGACCGTCACCGAGGGCGGCGGCCGGCGCGCCGTCCAGGCCAAGCTGCGCGACATGTTCGTGCCCACGCTCAAGGCCAACTTCATGGTCTGGCCGGCCGTCCAGCTCATCAACTTCCGGCTGATGCCCGTGCAGTTCCAGCTGCCGTTTGTGTCGACCGTCGGCATTGCCTGGACGGCGTACCTGTCCCTCGCCAACGCGGCCGAGGATGTGCAGCAGGTCAAGGCACACGTGCCGGACGCGCCGGGCGTCTGGTTGGAGTGAGCGAAGACAGCCAGGCGACACCGGAGGCGACACCGTCCGGTGTCGACCGTCCTGTACCTTGCTTCTTCTTTCAAGTCATCTTGTCCTTTTCTGTTTCTGTCCTTGTCTGCGTGCATGGTTGGTCTGTCTTGCCTTTGCCTTTGCCTTGCCTGCTTCTTTTTCTGCTTCTTTTTCTGCTTCTGCTTCTGCTTCGTTTGCTCTTTCTTTGCTCTCTCTTGTTTCGTCTTCGCACAACGCTCGACAGCAATCGGATATGGCGGGCGTTTATTGGGGTATTGGGTTATTGGGTTATTGGGTTATTGGGTTATTCAGTTATTCAGTTATTGGGGAGCTTCTGCTTTCTATCGGAAACCATCTTGGGCCGTGGTCGACAAACAAGATTCAAGTCGGAAAAGAAGAAACGACCTGGTTGGGCCACGAGCAACGAACCGGGGAACGGGAAAACAGAGCCTCCCGAACAAGCAAGTCCACAGCACATGCTCGGGACATGCTCGGGACGTTGCCTGGGGATATCTGGGGTAATTTACAAATCTACGAGTATGTCATGCTCGGGTGATTGAATATGGAGTCATCAATGCAGTCGTCAATGCAGTCGTCAATGCAGTCAATGCAGTCTAGTTCCTCTTGTTATGGTTGTCAAACACGCTCTTGTCCCTGCTTCTCCCGAGCCAAACCATGACCAGCCGTTTAGCTCGGAACAGACGACCGGCTGCGGGTAGATCCTGCGTTTCGACTGCATGTGGGGAGACGCCAGCCGTGCTCGTGTCAATTGACGAGACGAGAAGTGTCTACGAGAAGAATCGCCATCCAACGTGAAGCTCACCCGATTGTCGTCCATAGCCATACTGTACGGTGGACAGACCCAGAGTGGACATCACGTCACAAGAGACGCCAAAATACCGCAAAAGACTGCAAAGACTGCAGACTGCAAAGACGGCAAAGACGCAAAGACACACGTAAAGGCCAAGAACAGGCACTCCAATTACAGCGAGAAAAGCCGCTGACCGTTCGTTTGTGTCTTCTTTGTGGACAGCCTCTCCGAGACAGCCTCTCAGACACAGCCAAATTGGCCAAACACGCCCATCCAGGCAACCCCGCCATGGGGCGAGATAGCGCGTTCCCAGAGCTTCTGGGCCCATTGACCCCGCCAGGTGGTGGAAGCTCTGTGCGTCTTTTTTCTTTTTCCTTTTTCAGCCCGCTTTCCCGTTTTTTGGTTGCTGAGTTGGAGGGAAGGTCTGTTGACTTGTTTCTCCCTACTGTCTCTGTAGCCTCTCTGTAGTCTACTTGTAATACATACTCTTCATCTCCTCACAATCGTACATGAGAAGCTTGGCCCGCTTCTTCTTCTCTTCTCCAAGCACCTTCTTCCCATCTTCCATCAAGAAACAACACCACCACCAACAACACCACCACCATTACACAAAGCCCTACACAACCGCCTCCATGTCCCTCTCCAACAAGCTCTCCATCGAGGACGTCGACCTCAAGGGCAAGCGCGTCCTCATCCGCGTCGACTTCAACGTGCCCCTCGACGCCGACAAGCACGTCACCAACCCGCAGCGCATCGCCGGCGCCGTGCCCACCATCAAGTATGCCCTGGACCATGGCGCCAAGGCCGTGATCCTCATGTCCCACCTCGGCCGCCCCGACGGCCGCCCCAACCCCAAGTTCAGCCTCGCCCCCGTCGTCCCCGAGCTCGAGAAGCTGCTGGGCGGCGGCCGGAAGGTCACCATGGCCCCCGACTCCGTCGGCCCCGCCGTCGAGGCGCTCGTGGCCGAGGCCCCCGAGGGTGCCGTCATCCTCCTCGAGAACCTGCGCTTCCACATTGAGGAGGAGGGCAAGGGCGTCGACGCCGACGGCAACAAGGTCAAGGCCGACAAGGACCAGGTGGCCGCCTTCCGCGCCGGCCTCACCAAGCTGGGCGACGTCTACGTGAACGACGCCTTCGGCACCGCGCACCGCGCCCACTCGTCCATGGTCGGCGTCGACCTCCCGCAGAAGGCCGCCGGCTTCCTCATGAAGAAGGAGCTCGACTACTTTGCCCAGGCGCTCGAGGACCCCAAGCGGCCCTTCCTCGCCATCCTCGGCGGCGCCAAGGTCTCGGACAAGATCCAGCTCGTCAACAACCTGCTGGACAAGGTCAACACGCTCATCGTCTGCGGCGGCATGGCCTTCACCTTCAAGAAGGTGCTCAACAACGTCGCCATCGGCGACTCGCTCTTTGACGCGGCCGGCGCCCAGACGGTCCAGGAGCTCATGGACAAGGCCGCCCGCAACAACGTCAAGGTCGTCCTGCCCGTCGACTACGTCACCGCCGACAAGTTCGCCCCCGACGCCGCCACCGGCACCGCCACCGACGCCACCGGCATCCCCGACGGCTGGATGGGCCTCGACTGCGGCCCGCAGTCGGCCAAGCTCTTCGCCGACACCATTGCCGCGTCCCAGACCATTCTCTGGAACGGCCCCGCCGGCGTCTTTGAGTTTGACAAGTTCGCCCAGGGCACCAAGGCCACGCTCGACGCCGCCGTCCAGGCCTGCGCCGACGGCAAGATTGTCATCATCGGCGGCGGCGACACCGCCACCGTGGCCGCCAAGTACGGCGCCGAGGCCAAGCTGAGCCACGTGTCGACGGGCGGCGGTGCGTCGCTGGAGCTGCTCGAGGGCAAGGCGCTGCCGGGTGTTGTTGCCCTGAGCACCAAGTAAGGCGCCCGTTGCATTGGGCGAACGAAGGGCGCGACAGGAAGGTGCCGCTACCATGTAGTCTAGGAAGAGCAAATAGCAACAGACGGTCACAAAGATACAAAGATACATCCGGTCATAACAATTGGCAAGTACAAGTCCACAAAAGAGTCACAGTGCAAAGGAGCCAATCGTGTGTGCCATGGAAGGAGGCAATGCCTGTTTGGTCTTCTCAACGTCGATCGACAGTCTATCAATGCCGTTTTCGATGTATATGTGTAGAACGCGCGCGAGCGTGTATGCTCGAACGCCACCACCAGCTATCCTCCATGCTGTCGAAACCGACGTCGCAGTAACCCGTGTACATTGTCCGTCGCAGCGACCCGTGTCCATTGTCGACGGCGCATTCGTCTTCGTAACGATACGCTCGGCCATTCCATCATCGATGCCTGTCTCGTCGCCGTCGCCGTCGACCGTCTGCCCTCGACCGCCCACCCTCTACCCTCTACCGTCTCTTGGCCGCCTCGACCTTTTTGATCTCGTCCCTGAAAAAAAAAAAAAAAAAAACGTCAGAACGGGCTCCATCGCACCCACCGCCGGGCACGCAGCGCAAAGGAAACCTACTTCAACTGTGCAGAAAAGTCGTCGCTCGTATCGTCGTCGTCCCACGACTCCTCCCACAGGTGCTTCGTCGCGCCATCGCCAGCCGCCTCCGTCTCCTCGGGCGCCCAGTCTGTGTGCGTGTGCGCGTTGCGTTAGTACAGGGTGGGATAAAAAGCGTTGGCAGGGGATCAGCCTTGTTCGCGGTGCTCCGCCAGCGTACCGTCGACCGGAAAGTCTTCAAACTCGTCGTCCTCGCCGAGGGTCACTGCCTTGGCCTCGGGCTTCGCAACGGCCGCCGTGTTGGCCGCCGCCGCCGGCTTGTCGTCGGCCTTGCTCGTACTTGAGGCCATTGTGGGTGTGTGGGTGTGTGGGGGTGTGTGGGCGGTGGAAGCAAATAAAAGTCGACAATGAGTTTGCGTGTGAGCCGTGTCGTGACGAGGTCCGTGATGAGGTTCGTGGCAGGTTCGTGATGGCCGTCGTTTGTCTTGTTGATCGCGCTGCTAAGCTTGCTGATTGCGTACGGAGTGGACGCCTGTGGTGGCCCAGCGCCACCTGCCTGCCCCTTGCCCGCCTTCGCCTACATAAGCCAGTTGCCGCTTCTCACCGCCTTCCGAAAGTGGAGAGCTTCGTTTTGGTAGGCGATTGGCCGTGGCTGGCTCGAATGTTTGTCAACCGGCAGCTGTCAGCTTTTGCTTCCGTTGGCAGCAACAGTCCAGTTTTTGCTTCCATTCTCCGACAGAGGTCAGTTGTAATTTGATGCCGCAGTCTCAGGCACGATCCCTGCCCTATTCGTACAGAGCACACGTTCTGCCGCCCTCCATCGCCCAAGTGACAGCCCTGCCAAATCACAGCCTGAGAAGGCCCTGGTCACGCTGGCTCGTCTGGCAAGATGCCTCACGCGCGCACCGTTGCCGACCGCTTGCCAAGGTACGTCATATCTCGTAGTGCCAAAGACACGCCGCACTGCTGCCCGCCCAGCCAATTCTGGAGTTACGCAATGCCCGTGTCGTCTCCTCCGTCGTCCCAATGCACCTTCCTCCGTTCAGCGACAAAGTATGCAACAACGCCGTAGTTGTATATGGCGCCTTCCATCTGGAGGGTTTCCTGCAACTTGGGCCGGTGTGCTCTTTCCCCATGTTTCTACGTTTCCATGTTATGTATCTCCATTTCGAGAAAGAGGGGCGCTGGACACAAAACCACGCACGCCTAGGAGACGACGCCTCCGAACAAGCAGAAAGCTTCTTTCGTCTTGACTTTGGGTGCATTAGTCCGTATCCGCCCTCGTACCGAGTCGTTGGCTTTCTCATCGATTTTCTTGCTTTTTTTCTCGGATTTTCCCATGTCCCTCTCCGTTCCGTTGCCTCCGTGTTCGAGAAGCCTACTGAGAAGGCGTCCTTCTTTCCTTCTTCAACTAGCTCCGTGGCGGGTCCCCCTCCTTCTGGAAACGTCGCTAACGCAGGCTGGACGTGCCTGCGTTAGCGACTTTTTTCAGTGTCTTGCGCTGTTTTCGCGTGCTTGATTGGAGGGGCAAAACGGGAAAGAGGTGAAGGGGGGGACGAAGAGAGCAGCAAGAGCGAGGCGCGAAGACCGAGAGCGAGACCGTCGACACTACTGAGTATGCACAAGACGGCTTTGACAGCCGGGAAAGAAGGGAAAGAACGAGGGGCGTTCGGGGAAGGCTAGGCGGAGCAAACCCTTCCTTTTGGAAAGAACGAGTCTCCATGTTGCCTTTTTTGAGGAAGTGACGACCGCCACAAGAAATCAGAGGAGAACCAGAGGAAGGAACAAGGGACAACGAAGATGTGACGAAGATGTGAGATATAAGCGTAAGCAGTACGAGTAACCTGTAACCTAACACGCCGTCGCGATAGTCTGCGTACAACATCTCTCGCTGCGCCCGGCACAGACGGCCGCTCAGCCCCTCCATCTGCGTCCGGTCGACTGGCGTCTGTTCTGTATCTTACAGTACATAGTAAGATACCAAACCAGCGCCAGCCAGTTGGCAGCCAGCGCTTGTTTTGTCCCGCATTCGCCTGCAAGACCGGCCGGGTCCTTTCCACTTTGGGCGATTCGCGCATGGGGCTCTTGCCTCTTTCTAGGCTCTGGACTTTGGGAGTTTGGGTCTGGAGCCAGCCGAATCTTTTCTTACGTCTTTCCTCTCCCCTTCTCTGCTGCTTGCTCACTTTCTTCTTTCTTTTCTTTTCTTTTTTCTTCTTTCGTCTGCTTCTTTTGTCTTCTTGTTTTGTCTGTTACATCCTTTGCTCTTTTGTGTATGGTTAGTAGACGGTCGTGACGGTCTTCTGTCTTGACAGTTTGACGGCCTTTTCACTTCACTTCGATCTCCTTTTTCTCTTCGTTTTCTTTTCTCTTCCTCCGACAGCTATTCTTAGAGACGATCTCTGCTTTCTCCCTTTCACGACATACTTTGTACTCGTACATGGTCTCTTTCTTGTCGCCTCGCATTGGCCAATTTGCGACCACCGACACCACCACCAGCCAGTAAAGGCTGCCTGCCCACGACCTTTTTATTACAACCTACGGCGTACACAACAACACAACAACACAACAAATGGGCTGTTTCACTTGAGCTTCCCACAAACACTTGTGCAACAACACTTCGACTCCCGACGACCGCCCCACCATGTCGTCCCTTCGGACATGGTTCCGAGGCAGCTCGGCGTCGTCCTCCAAGGCCAGCCGCGAGGCCAGCCCGACCGTCTCGGCGTCGACTTCCACCACGACCATCTCCAAGTACGCCGACCCAACCAATGCCAACGGCACCCGCAACCCCTCGACCACCGTCTCTCCCGCCGTCGCCCGCGAAATCGCCGACATGGAAGACGCCATGGCCTCGACTGCCCTGCTGCTCAACGACGACATGGAGGGCGCTGAAGCCCGCCTGCGGTCTCGCAAGGACAACTCTTCCTTCCACCTCATGGGCCTGGGTGTCTCGACATTCATGCGCTCCGTGCTCGGCTTCGAAAAGGAGTTCATGAACGAGGCCAATGCCCGCCTGCTAGAGTGCGAGACCCGTGCCTGGGACGAAATGAAAAAGGCCCAGAACGCCGCCAACGGTGGCGGAGGTGGCGGCGGAGGCTGGCTGGGCGGCAGCAGCAAGTCGGCCGCTGCTGCCCCCATCTCCGGCACCCAGATCTACCCGCCCGGAAGCGAGTACGCCCTGGTGCACGCCGAGTCCCAAATCATGCTGGCTGTCGTGGCCGAGCTGCATGAGAGCTTGACCGAGGCCATCCGTGGCTTCTACAAGCTGCGCAAGGCGTTTGCATCGCTGAGTGGCATCATTGAGTCGGAGGAGGCCTTCTTGCGGGGTGAGACGGTTGTGCACGGCGCCCATGGCCGGCGGCTGTCCTTTACGGAAGATCCCATGCCGGGCGCCTTTGACGACGCCGAGTTTGCCGACCTGGAGGCGGAGGCTGTGGCCGAAGAAGCAGCTGCCAACAAGGCGGCGGCCGCGTCGGCGGCCGCGTCGGCGGGGGCCAACGGACAGTACGGACATGCCGCGGTGGCAGACGAGACAAGGGACGCCCCCGCAGAAAGAACACCCCCGGCGACCACACCGGCAGCGCCTGCGAACGCATCCACGCCCTCCCTCTCGGAAAAGACTGCCGCACTCTCGCTCCACAGCAGCGCACCCCGTTCCAGCACCCACACGGCACGCAGCAGCCGCACGGCAACACCGACACCCGGGGCTGCAGCCGTAGCATCATCGTCCGCGTCCACGTCCGCGTCCACGTCCGCATCCGCTGCCTACAGAGCCCGCAAGCGCCACCTCGACACCCTCACGAACCCCGTCGACATCTTTGTGCACTCGGGCGCCAACCTGTGCTTCGGTCTTTTGTTGCTGCTCATCTCCATGGTCCCGCCCGCCTTCTCACGCCTGCTGTCCATTGTCGGCTTCAAGGGCGACCGCGAGCGCGGCGTGCGCATGCTGTGGCAGAGCACCAAGTTTGCCAATGTCTACGGCGGCCTGGCCGGGCTTATGCTGCTCGTGTACTACAACGGCCTGATGGCCAATGCCGACATCCTGCCGACCGACGACGACATCGCCTCGTTCCGGTCGCGCAAGAACACAGGCGACGCCGGCGCCGACGACGAGGAGGTCGTGGGCTACCCCAAAGAGCGCTGCCGCAAGCTGCTGGCACACATGCGCACGCTGTACCCGGACAGCCTGCTGTGGGTGCTCGAAGAGGCGCGCCTGCTGTCGACGGACCGCAAGATCAAGGAGGCCATTGCCGTCCTCCAGGGCGGTGGAAGCACCGACGGCCAACCCCGCGTGGCCAAGATGCGCCAGATCACCGCCTTGACCAAATTCGAGCTGGCCATTGACGCCATGTGCGCCATGGAGTGGGAGACGATGCGCGATGCCTTCTTGGCCTGTGTCGAGCTCAACACCTGGTCACACGCTCTGTACTACTACAATGTGGGCTGTGCCGAGCTGGAGCTGTACCGGACGGCCTTCCACAAGGCACGCGCCCTGGCCGCCGCGGGCAAGGCGGCCGAGGCCGAGGTGGAAACGACGACGGCGGCCAAGCACAAAAAGGCGGCCGAGGCCCACCTGCGGAAAGCCCCGACCATGGCCGGCAAGAAGAAGTTCATGGCCCGCCAGATGCCCTTTGATGTCTTTGTGATCCGCAAGCTGGCGCGCTGGGAGGACCGGGCCAAGCGGCACAACATTGACCTGGCCGATGCCGTGGGCGTGAGCCCCGCGCTGGAGATGGCCTACCTCTGGGGCAGTGCCAAGCGGTTGCCAGACGACTTGCTGGCGCAGGCCCTCCAGACCTACCTACCCTGGGAGCGGTGCACCGCCGATGCCTCCGTGGTGGACGCGTTCAAGGCGGCACCCGACGAGGCCGGCATTCGGAGTCTGTGCCACGCGGCGCTGTTGCGGGCCTTGGGCCGGCGGGAGGAGGCTCTGCAGGTGCTGAACCAGGAACTGTTCATCCATGATCGGTACGTCGACACCGTCGTCCAAGAGGCGTCGTCTTTCGACCCCCCAGCCACGAATTGACCTAGGCTATATCCAAGTACTAACACCACCCCCGCAGAACCGCCTTCAAGGGCCCCCTCAAGGACGACTACGTCCAGGCCGCCGGCCACTACGAGGCCGCCGTCATTTTGTGGACGCAGGCCAACGAGCCGGCGTACTACCCGAACGACGGTGCCCCCGAGAGCATTGAAAAATACCGGCACACGCGCGTCAACGAAGCACTGGCCGAGCTGGACAAGGTGGCCAAAGTGGGAGACGTTTGTGCTGGACGCGCGGATTGGCATGAAGCTGCAGACGGGGCTGGATACGATTCAGTGGTTGAAGGGGAAGAAGGGGTGGCAGTGAGGAGAGGGAGTGCGCCTGGGAGTAGGCGAAGCCCACGAGCACGACGATAGAGTGTATACATAGACTTGCATTGTTGGCGTTTATTGCCTTTTTGGTTAATATCTTGGCGGTCGTTTTTGTCGTTTGTCGTTTGTCGTTTGTCGTCTTGTCTTTTCTTTTCTCCTGCTTTTCTTGGTGCATCTTTTTGGCAGCATATATTTTGGTATATATGGGTACTCATTGGCACTTGGTCACACTTGGTTACTCTTGTCGTGGATGCATGGTGTATTTTCTGGTACGCATTGTGCACAAGGTAAAAACGAATGTGAAATCAAACACGCCAAGGCAATAAGAACAACAACAACAACAACAACAACACACTCACTCCTTGTGCGCCTTCTTCCGCGCGCGCCGGCCGTGGCCATTGCTTCTCCTTGTCTTCACCGGCTCTTCCTCCTCCTCCTCGTCGTCGTCGTCATCCTCATCGTCGGGATCCGCCACAGCAGCCACCGCCGCCATCGCCTTCTGCTTCTCCCCCGCCAACCACATTCGAGACCGTCGCCGCCGCGTCCTGCAGTGCACCCAGCCCCGGCACCACAAACCGCCCCGGCCTGTGCATCCGCCACCAGACTGCCACTCCGCGGCCAGCTCGTGCCCTGCGCCCAGTCCAGCAGGCCCCACGCGCCAAAAGTTGACGCCCTCCTCCTCGGCCGCCCCGCGGCCGCCGCCGCGTCCGCCGCCGCGTTCGTCGTCGGGCGCCGCCCCATGAAGTGCGTCGCCGTCCGTCGGGCCACTCCGCGCAACAGCAGGCCCGGCACCACGCGGTAGCCGCTCATGCCCAGTGTGTCCTCGAGCGTGACCAGGCCGACAAAGACGAAAAACACCAGCAGGTGCGGCCGGACCAGCAGAGCGGCGCCGTACAGGGGCACCCACCGCAACAACAAGACCGAGGCCGGGTGGTCGGCAAAGACGAGCAGACTAAAGGGGGCCTGGCGGCGGGTGTGGGCGTAGCTGCCGAGGTGCCAGCGGCTCAGGCGGCGGACGAGGCGGGCGGGGACCCGCCTTGCGTGGGCGGTGTGGGCGTTGTGGGCGGCGGCGGCGGCGTCGGCGTCGGGGCGTGACAGCAGGAACCGGTGGATTGTAGTAGACGAGTACCTCCCGCAGCAAAAAGAGAACGACCGTCTGCTTCAGGACCTGCCAGGGCAGGGGCAGCTTGGCGGCCGTGCTGAAGAGCGGCCGAGGGCGGACGGGCGACGTTGCCGTGCGCGCCACCGCAGGCACATAGTTGCTCGAGACCAACGACAGCGACGACAGCGACGACAGCGACGACAGCGACGACAGCGAAAAACGAGACGGCTTGGGTGGGGCGCCACGACGCGGCGGGCTGCGCCGTACGCAGTCGACACGCCCGTCGACAACAGCCCCGACACGCCCGACAGGGCCGGCAGCAGCGCCAGCTGCAGGCCGGCCTGCAGCACGACCTCGACGGCCAGGTTGAACACACCCAGCAGTGTGAGCCGCAGCAACAGACGGCGGCCCGCGGCGCCGGTGTGCGGCCGCGGCGGCAAGGCCGCGGCGCCGCCCATCTTGACGCTGGCCGCCAGCGCGGGCAGGCCGGTGTCCAGGGCCAAAAAGGCCAGCGACGGCAGCAGCCACAGCACGACGCGGAGGACCAGCACGCCCACCAGCTGAATGTGCAGCGGCGCGTAGGCCATGACGAGCGTGGTCCAGGTCAGGTACAGAAAGAGGACGTTGACCGAGGTCGACCACGACGTGGCGGCGCCCGGTCCGAGCAGGTAGCTGACAATGGGCAGCGAGAGGAGCACGTCCATTGTGGTGGTGGTGATGGTGGTGGTGGTGGATATCAAGAAAGTTGATCGAACCGTGTAGTGTTCACGGAAGCGCATTTGACGCAAAATATGTCGATGCATACGATGTGTTTTGGAGCAAGACGCTCGGCATGGAGGCAGTTGTGCCCAGTGGTGCAAACGAAAGGCGACAGAGGACGACAAGAGTGCGACGAGAAGAAGGGAATTCGGAAGGAACATGGAAGACGACTTTGGTCCTCTTCTTTTCTCGTCTCCTTTTCTCTTCTTCTTCTCTTTCCTCTTTCCTGTTTCCTCTCCAACTGATAGACAGGTGCTCGACGGCAACCGTTGGGTTATCGACTCCATTGCGGTTGACGCTCATTCGCCGTCTGGCTTGGTCTGGCCGTTTTTTCTCTTCTTGTCTTTGACTTACACGCGGCCTAGCGCCACGTTATGCTGCCAGTCTTGGCGCATTTGGTGGGATTTTGGTGTTTTGGTGGGAATGAATTCGGTGACGTCGTTGTCTAAAGGTTGGCGCAAGTTGGCCGGCAAGGTGGTGTGGGTGGTGCAACGGTGGTGTGTCCCACACTCCTTTCATTGATCCCTTGTCGACCCATGACGTTTGATTGTGAGAGAAAGAAGAGACACCTCGATGAAAGTTGGACAAAATAGATTTGAATTTTTTTTTGCTTACGAGCTGGTTCTTTTTTCTCTCGGGGGAAGCTACAAAGTATAATACATTTGACTTTGATTTACGTCCATGTCTGTTGTTGTTGAAAGGAAAATCAAGTGAATCAATGGACAAAACTAACACAATATTACATCAATATCGAAAAACATGTTTAAACAGTATGTGCTGGTTCGACTAATTTCCATTGAATAAAAAACTGCATTGAGTTGCTAGTCTACTATGCCGTCCAGGCTCACATAAGAAGACAATAGAAAACACTTGTGGTGGATGTCTAGGATATGCAGCCACCGTTAAAGAAAGCCCGTGTATATGGGATGGAAAGAGCAGGAAGAGAGAGAAACATTGAAGCCAGGGTACGAAGCCAGGGTACGAAAAAACATGAGAGCAAGATAAAGAAGGATACAAAATGGAGACAGACAGAAAAAGCACGGCATGTTCGCAGAGGGTATCAATGAAGACGAAAAAGAAAAGAAAGACGAGAAAGACGTGACAAAAACAAAAGCAGCCAACTTCACCGATACAAGGCACCTCCTTGGATCGACATCACACCAGCATGGGCGACGTCCCGTCTGCGCTTCCGTCCTGGTTCAGGTTGTCGCTAGGATGCGAGCTCGACAGCGATCCAGCCTGGACGTCGGACGTGCCCTTGCCGGGACCGCCATCGCCACCGGGGCTGCCCACATCCACCAGATGCTCTTGCTGAGCAGCTGCGGCGGGCATAGGCGCAGGCACAGGCGCAGTCGCGGGCGTCGAGGGAACGGCAAGACTGCCCGTACCGGCACCGGCGGGCACGGGCACGGGCACGGGCACAACCTCCCGCAGGACCACGTTCCCGTGGGCCGCACCCTCCGCGGGAAGCATCGTTGGGTCCGGCCAGCTGGACGTCTCGTTGGCCACGGCGGCATTGTATCTCTGAAAGGCCGTCTCGACCAGCAGGCCCACCTCGCGGCGGTCGCGGCCCACAACGCCAGCAACGAGCAGGGCGTCCGTCTCCTCGACCCAGTCCTGGACACGACGGAACGCCAGGGCGTTCTTGTGCAGACGGTCGGGCAGGCCCTGGCCCCTCATGAGCACAAACGCGCCGGCGAGCACGGTGTTGGTGGCGCCCAGCACGGTGATGGCGACGGCGTGGTCGCGCGCCGAGGGGCCCAGCGTTGTGAGGACAGCACCGACCAGCACCTGGGCCACATGGCAGGCGTTCAAAATGCCGCTGAGCAGACGGAATTGCCACATCTTGGCCTTTTTCTCATGGATGATGCGGGCATAGACACCCGAGGCGTGCTGGCGGGACGGATCGAGCGAAGGCCCACCGCACTCGGGATCCTCATGGGGGCCCGGCGTCGGATGGTGCGGCGCGTGGCCCGTCTCCGAGGCCGGCGTGGCGGGACGGGTGCTCGCGTTCGGGATGCCAATGGCTTCACGGAAGAGCACAACATTCGCATCGTTGGCACAGCGCTGGCCGAGACCGGCCGGGTCGCCCCAGGGCCCCGTAGTAGGCGGAGCCGGATCGGCTGCCGTGGTGGACTCGCCGTTGTCGTTGCTGTCGTCGGAAGGACCATCAGCAGGACCCGTGTCGTGGCCATTGTTGTTGCTGGAGCCATTTGGGTCCTCGGTGCCATTTGGAGCCTCTGTGTTGCTGCTGGCCGCGCTGATCGAAGGCGGATGCTGGTCCTCGTGCCCGGGTTCCTTGGAGATGGAAACGGGCGGCGGCTTGGGCGGCTTGCCATGACCGTGGGCGAGATTGCGCCAGTTCACAATGGACGGCAGAAACGATCTCGGGGGCACGTGCTCAGGCGGGGCTTGGCCAGCCGCATTGCCAGGCAGCAGTGGCGTCTGCTCAGACGTGTCGTGGAAAGAATCGCCAGGAGACGACATTGTGATGGTGGAGTTTGAAGTTTGGTCCAAGCTGAAAAGCAGGTGTCGTTGAGGAGGTTAGAAGATAAGATTGGATGTGGAAAAAGCGAAGAATATGACACGGGTAGAAAAGAAAGAAAGAACGTCGAGCTCCAGACAAGGACAGTGTTTTCAAAGGTCGTGATGATGTTGGGCGGAGGACGTGAAAAGAAGACGAAAGAAGATGAAAGGAGGTACAGGAAATCATCGGAAGCGAGAATCAGACACGATAAACATTTTAACCCATTTGAGGCAGTTGACGACAACTGACCATTATGCTTTGTTTTTGCTCGAGACAAAAGGCAGGAGGTCACTTGATGTCCTGTTCAGCAATGCGTGAGGCAGCTGCGACTGGCAGGCGACTGTGTGGTCGGCTGATGCCTCTGATGCTTCTTTCCCAGAATGGTCAGCAAGGACATTGTCTCGGCAGCGTATCGTGCAGCGGAGGAAGGTGCGCGACCTGCGGTTGCCTGTCTTGGACAAAGGAACATCGTCCACCGTCCGCCGTCCACCGTTCCTTCTGTCTTTGAAGCAAAGCTGACGATTGCGTGATCCTTGCCAGTCGCTCCTTCCGAGTATCGAGACGAACGACGTGTGTGCCTGCCAATAACGACCACCAACTAACACGCTGTGATGCCCCTGGCTTGCAGCGCACTAGGCGAGCTACTGCCTGTCCAGCTGCAGTAGCGCCCGTCACTATGAAGCAAGGGACACTAGCTGAGTCATCCAGTGAGACAGTCACATGACCGTTGACCCGTCGCGCTGGCCCAAAATTTCCCAAACGCGACGGCGTGCTTTTCCCTCTCGTGGCTGCCCGCTGCACGTCTTTTTTGCATCGCCAACGGAGCTCCATCACGACAAGCAAACGACGTCCAACGCCCAGCGCTTCCCGACTCGACGACGCGCGCACCGAGCTCCCATCACCATATTGGCATTGCCGATGTCGATTCGACTGCTTCGACTGCATTGGTTGCTGCCTCCTCTTTTTCGGCGTTCGCTCTCCTTTGCCCTTCTCTCGTTTCGCCTTTCGATTCGCCATTAGCTTCGCGCTCCAACAGCCAACATCATCGTCATCACCAACATCGAGCACGAGCACCCTCCACCTCCCACCCAAACCCCCTTGCTGCGATTGTCGACGGCGCTGTCCCACCCACACCGCACACACACCATGGCCGGCCCAGCATCGGCGGCAGCTGCTGCGCCTGCGCGTGCGCCCGCCACCACGGCGCCTGCCGCGGAAACGGCCATGTCGGCGGCACCCCAGGCCTACTGGTCCTCCTACGCGGCACGGCTGCGCGCCTACAACAATGCGCTGCTCGTGCCCGCCAACCCCAGCGCGCCCGTGGCGCCCAAGACGACCAAGCGCGGCACCACGATCATCAACTACGCGGAAGACGGCTACGACGACTACTTGGATGACGACGACGACGACAGCAGCAGTGCCCGCCGGCGGCCGTCTAGCTTGCGGTTGCGGGGGACGCCGTCCGCCCAAGCCGGTGCTCACCTGCTCGGAGGCGGCGGCGGCGGCGGCGGCGGCGGCGGCGCCACAGGGACCTCCACGCCCGGCGAGCCTGCCGACCGCATCAAGGACACGGACCGGCCGGTCGCGGTGCAGGGCGTGTGGCGCGACTGGCAGGGCAAAACGCGTGTCCCCCGCTCCGACCTGGCCAACCATGCGCAGGCGTGTCTGCCGTCGACGCTGATCCCGATCCGCATCGACGTCGAGATCCCACCGTACCTGCCCATGGCGCCCCTGGGCCCGCCGATGGGCCCGCCGCCGGGCGCCCACGCGTCGGTGCTCGCGCAGTACGACATGACGAACCCACTGAACCGGCAACCGGGCGAGGCGACGATCCCCTTCCGGCTCAAGGACACGTTCTTGTGGAACCTGCACGAGACGCTCATCACGACGGACCAGTTTGCCATCACCCTCACGCAAGACCTGGACCTGCCCGTGCGCAGCACCGTGGCCGCCGAGATTAGCAAGCAGATCCGCACGCAGCTGGAGGAGTATGCCGGTGTGGCCCTGCACCCTCTGTTTCACAGCCATGCCTCCGCCAGCAGTAACAGCAACGGCAATAACAGTAACAACAACAACAACAACAACAAGGCCGCACAACAACGCGACGCAGCCACACCATTGCGGGGGACCGGCGGTGCTGCTACACCTCTACGACTGGGCCACAGCACGCCCGTTCCAACAGCACCCACACCAGCGGCCGCAACTGCGACGACGACGACGACAACAGCAACAGCAACAGCAACAGCAACAACAACACCAAAAACGACGACAGCGCCCGTGACCGCCGTTGCCGAGGCCATCGAGCCGGGCGCCGACGACTTCAACCCGGACGACACCTACCGCTGCATCGTCCACCTCAACATCAACCTGGCCTCGCGCCTGTACACCGACAAGTTTGAGTGGTCCCTGCTGCACCCGCCCGGCACCGCCGAGGCCTTTGCCCGCCAAACGTGTGCCGATCTGGGTCTGGCCGGCGAGTGGGTCCCGGCCATGACCCATGCCATTTACGAGGCCGTCCTCCGCTTAAAAAAGGAAGCCTGCGAGTCCGGCGGGCTCGTCGGCGGCGGTCTGCCGTCCGATTTCCCCAACGATGCCGCCCTGGGCCACGCCCGTGGTGGTGGTGGCTTCGATGGTGGTTTTGATGGCGACGGCGACGGCGACGGCGATGGCACCGGCCCCGTGGCGGGCGGCTGGCGCTACGACCCGGACACGCTGGGCGACGCCTGGGAGCCCAAGGTGGAGATTTTGAGCAAAGAAGAGATGGAGAAGCGCGAGTACGACCGCGAACGCCAGCTGCGGCGCGAGACGGCGCGCTTCAGCAGCAACACGGGCATGGCCGGCGGGCTGCCCGCCGGGTTTGGCGCGCTGGTCGAAGAGGAAGAGCGCATGGGCCGGGGCGAGCGCACCAAGAAGAAGCGGCGGTTCCGCTCGCTGTCGCCTCTCGGCCGAGGGACGCCGGGGGGCCGCGCGACGCCCGATGGGGCAGCCGGCAGCTACAGCGGCGGCTACGGTGGCGGCGGCGGCACGCTGGCGGACAACGAGCGGACGTCGTGGCGGTGTGCGCACTGCCGCGTCTGGGGCACGAGCGTGTGGGCGGTGCGGGATGGTCCGCACGGCCCACGGTCGCTGTGCAACAACTGTGGCTACCTGTACGAGCGGGACCGGAAGCTGCCACGGTGGACCAAGCTGTTGCACGTCAATGATACGATCCTGCTGTAGCCCGAAGGCGATGTCATGTTTGACTTGACAAACGGGGAAAGGGGAAAGGGGAAAGGGGACAGGGAGTCTGGAGCTGGCGTTTTGGCGGTTCTTTTTTGATTTTGGTTTCTGTTTGTTGGACGTTCCTTTGTGGCTGTGGTTTCCTTTTTCCCTAGAGCATAATGGCTGCGAGCAGGGAAACAGAGGGGAACGGGATGCAAACGCAAACGGATGGGAAGCTCTTCTTGTAACTGTACTATTTTGGGCCCGAGCCTATGTGCTGTGTATTTTTGTAATTTTGTAATTGTGCCATTTTGTCTATTTTTCTGTTTTCTGTTTTCTGTGTTCTTCTTTTTCATGCCTTGTTACAAGGGCATCCGTGAATCAGCTTCTCTCCGTATTTTTATTGCCTTGACCTTCCTTGACTGTCCTTAACTGTTCTTGGGATGGAGGTGTATCACGTACACGATGGACGGCACGTCCCAAAGAGCACACGTATGCCATCCATGCCATCCATGCGGTGACCACGTTGTCAGCCAAAATGGACAAGCTTGAATGGATAAGCTAGAATGGACACTGGCCACGGTGACGGAAACCGACAGCAGAAGCTGACGACCGATGTTGCCGCGTTTCCAAATGCACGTGCCGGACATCAAATGTTCTCTTTACCCTTCACTTTCGGCCTACACAACATGACTTCAAACTGCTTCCGGCTGTTTCTGAACGGCGGGCGCGATGAGGCTACGGGCGTCCGGGGTGCTCTCCGTGCTCTCCGTCGGCCGCCCGGCCTAAGTGCGTATTTCAAAGCATATTATGGAAGAATGCGAAAATGCATCGTCTGTACTCCTGACGAACACTCCGTCTCCTCATCTCATCTCGCTTCACGTCGCTCGCTCGCTCGCGAATCAGTCTGCACTACTACATCGGGCTACGTCGATTTGCTGCTATCGAGAAAGGTGGACACAGATCGTGGTAAAGCGTATTTGAGCGGCGAGGAGCTCGACCTGATTTGAGGAAAAAGAAAAGAAGAGCAAAGTGTAGACACCCTCAACGTTTGTAGTGTGGATAGCGTTTTGAGGTGGTCTTTCCTTTTAAGAGACCGACCGACGTGCCGCGCCTTCCTCTTTAGCGTGTGTTCGCGCCTTCTTCTGCACCTTCCCCCGAAAGTGAGCTGTGGCCCTCTCCGAGACATACCCCGAGGCACCGTGAGGGGAAGGAGCGAGGGGGCAGACAGCGGCTAATGTTGACGGGGAAAGAGGGGGAGACTGTGGGAATAGTCTTGCCAGAAGCAGACGAACTCGAGAGAGGACGAGAGGACGAGATGACGCTCAAAAGACCACAGTATTCTTTCGTCTTTTCTTTCTTTTCTTTCTCGCCGCGGCGCACCCGTTTTTTGTCCGTTATTGTCCCTTTTGTCCCTTTTTGCTAGCCGCTGCTCCCCATTTTGCTGGGGCGGAACGGCCGAATGACGTTGTGACCCCGCAAAGTCCCTGAAGACCACTCTTGTCGCTATTCTCGCTGTTTTGTGCCTTCCCTCTCAGCCAGTGTAAAGTACTCCCTGCACCTTCCTGCCGCTGACGAACTTCCCAACTGGGCAGGTGGGTGTCCTTGGCCGCCTCTTTACACTAATACTGCCTACTGGCGAGGCAGGCGCGCTTGTCTCAGGTCTGTCAGTGTAAGTCCAGTCGCACCTACCTCGGGCGTTCCGCGGAGCTTCTCGAGCTCTCTCGTCGTTGTCTCCTTCTGTCTCCTGTCTCCTGTATTCCTTCTCTTGACCTCATCTTCGCCCCTTTTCCTTCTTCACCTGCGTCTCTCGACATCCCGACCTTGCGATAGACTCTCTCCTTTACCACATCCACGTCCACGCCCACCCACCCGCCCTCACCATGACCACCGTCCCTGTCGTCGACCGGCTCGGCCAGATCTACACGGACGATGCCGTGCCGGCGCAGACGACGCGGTGGCAGCATCTGTTGCAGACATTCCGCGAGCGACACGGCAAAGAGGCCGATTTTGTGGCGCGCAGCCCGGGCCGCGTCAATGTGATTGGCGAGCACATTGACTACTCGCTGTACAGCGTGCTGCCCATGGCCATTACGGGCGACTGCATCATTGCTGTCGGCGTGAGCGACGACGCGGCCGCCACCGAGCGCAGCGAGGACAAAAAGGACGAAAAGGACGAAAAGGACGAAAAGGACGAAAAGGACGAAACGGACAGAACAGACACGTGGACCGTGGCGATTTCAAATGTGCTGCCCAAGTTTGCCGCGCACACGTTTGCGTTTGCGGCCGACGATGCCGTGGCCATTGATGCCAGCGTGCACGAGTGGACCAACTACTTCAAGTCCGGGCTGCGCGGGGCCCTCGCGCTCCTGCGCACAAAGCGAGCCGCCGCCGGCCTGCCGCCCCTCCGTCCCCGCAGCCTGCAGGTCGTGCTCGACGGCACCGTCCCCGTCGGCGGCGGCCTGAGCTCGAGCGCCGCGTTTACGAGCTGCAGCGCGCTGGCCGTGCTGGCGGCCAACGACGCCGCGCACCGCGACCGCATCGACAAGACGGAGCTGACCGAGCTGGCCATTGTCAGCGAGCGCAGCGTGGGGGTCAACTCGGGCGGCATGGACCAGTCGGCGTCGGTCTTTGCGGAGCGCGGGTCCGCCCTGTTTGTCAGCTTCACGCCCACCCTCACAGCGCGCCCCGTCTTCTTCCCCCAGGCCACCTCGCCCGAGACCGACACCTGCTTCCTCATTGCCCAGTCGTTTGTCGCCGCCGACAAGTTTGTCACGGGGCCCATCCACTACAACCTGCGCGTCGTCGAGTGCACGCTGGCGGCCGCCTACCTCCACGCCGTGCTCAACCCGCCCACGGCCCAGCTGCCCGCCGACAACGCGCCGCTCGGCATCAGCTTGCACGGCTTCCACGAGACCTATTTCGCGCTGCACGAACAGGAACACGAACAGGAACACGAACAGGAACAGGGCGCCGTCGCCCACAGCCCGCCGCCGCCGCGCACACCACAGGCGCAGCTGCAGACGCTGCTGGCCCTGGTCGACGCCACGCTGGCCCAGGAAGACGGGTACACGCGGGCGGAAATCGCCACGGTGCTCAACGTGTCCGTCGACGCCCTCAACCAGCAGTACATGACCACGTTCCCCGTGCGCGCCGAGCGCTTCAAGCTCCGCCAGCGGGCCCAGCACGTGTTTGGCGAGGCCCTGCGCGTGCTCCAGTTTCATGGACGTCTTGGACGGGGCGACGCACGGCGACGTCGGGACCGCGACCGCGCTGGGCGCCCTCCTCAACGCCACCCAGGACAGCTGCCGCAACCTGTACGAGTGCAGCTGCCCTGAGCTCGACGAGCTGTGCGCGATTGCCCGGCGCGCGGGCAGCTACGGCAGCCGGCTGACGGGCGCGGGCTGGGGCGGGTGCAGTGTGCACCTGGTCCCGGCGAACAAGGTGGATGCGGTGCGGGCCGCGTGGGACAAGGAGTACTACAGCAAGCGGCCCGAGCTGACGGACGAGCAGAGGGCAGCGGCCGTCGTCCTGAGCCGCCGGGGAGCGGGAGTGCCGTGTACGTCGGTGGCACTGTTCAGTAAAGGCGGCCGAAGAAAGACGGCGCCGTGTCCACGAGTCTATCTTGGTTTAGGTGACAATAAAAGTATTTTTTTCTTCCTTGAAGAGATCTCATTACTCGTCTATTGTACATGTGCATTGCTGCATGCCGTCGGTATGCCGTCTGTATGCCGTCTGTATGCCGTCTGAATCCTGCCAGACAACATCACGCCGCCGTGGTCCCCCTTCGTTGCCTCGCCGGGTCCGCTTCGTCCGATCCACATTCAGAATCTTGCGTTGCTTCTTCATCTGCACCCGCCGGTACTTGATGTACAGCGACCAGGCGTCGCGCAACACAATCCACAACAGACCGCCCACCAGACTGCGTCCCCACTTCTCCATCAACAGACCGCGACGCACTGTTCCTGTCCCTGTTCCTGTCCCTGTTCCTGGTCCTGTTCCTAGTCCTGTTCCTGTTCCCGTCTTGGCCGCCGTCCCGGACAGGGACGCCCACCAGGAAATGGCTGCGACGGACACGGGCACGTCGGGCGGCGGCGGCACCACCCACGTGCGCGGCAGCACGGCAAACAGGACGTTGCCCAACGTGGCGGCGACCTGCGGCAGCAAGAGCTGCGATGTGATGGCGGCAATGATGTCGGTCAGGTAGATGCCGCCGCCGCCGCCGCCGCCACCGCCGCCGCCGTTGTTGTGTTTGTTGTTGTTGTTGTTGGCGGGTGGAGGTGGGGGAGGCGCTGCGACCACAGGTCCGGGATTGGGCCCATTGGCGTCGGCCACGTGCGCAGCCAGCGCGTCAGCCAGAGGCAGGCGTCCATGACGTCAGCTTGAAGACCGTCGGCCATGTCGGCGGCAGGCTCGGGCCGGCGTTGTGCAGTGCCGTCGTCGGCGTTGTTGTTGTTGTTTGTTTCCGTCATCATTGTTGTCATCGTGGACACGACCCGCATCACCGGGAATGGCCGTGTCGTCGTCGCGCACTGGCGGGGCGGCAGAATGTCGTCGTCGGCCATGTTGGCGTTGTTCGCCCTCTCTCGATCCTGGTTGTCCTCTTCGTCGGTGTCCACCTCGTCCTCCACCTCGTCCTCCACCTCTTCGATGGCAATCTCCACGGCCACCTGGATAAAACCGTCGTCGTTGTTCATTTCGATGGCAATGTGTTCCGCCCCCATGTTCTCGGGGAGAAGAAACGCGTCGCCGTCGCCGTCGCCGTTGTCGTTGTCGTTGTCGTGGTCGTGATCGTGGTCGTGCTGCCCGGCCAGCTCGGCCAGCAAGAATCGGATCCGGCGAAGACGGGCAAGGATGCCGCCCGGGGCGTCGCCACCTTGCGCCGCGGCTGCGGCCGCGGCGTCACCTTCGCCAGCACCGCCAGCACCGCCAGCACCATCACCGACAGGGCCCGGCGCCGGCAATTCTGCGGCTCTTCGTGCGCGGGTCGTCCTCGGAGCTGCCGGTTCAACCGCCTCTCCAGCCCGCAAACAAATCGTAGTAGGCCGTCGCATAGGCAATGCTGACCGTCGGCATGGCCACCATGGCCCAGGCGGGCGACGGCGGCCACGTCGGCAGGTGGTGGCGGCGCACGAGCGTGGCGCCGTAGGGAGCGAGACGGGGAGGGCCACCAGATTGGCCAGGCTGGGCAGCACGCGTGGCAGCAACAGACTGGCGCACAGCAAAGTTCAGAAAGACCATCTTGTTGGAAGCACGCGGAAGGCCCACCACGCATGCCGCCCAGCGGCTGCCGGCACAAGCACCAGCACCAGCACCGCCGGCACCACCGCCACCACCACCACGGCCGGCCGCGTTGGCACCGGCCATCAGGTCCACAAGGTGGTCGGGTTGCCGCCGCCGTCATGTCCGGCATGCCCCGGAAGAGCCACTCGTAGGCGTCGCTTTGCCCGCAAAACACACTGAGCGACTGGAACCCGTAGAAGCTGCTGCCGGCCACGCCCATGGCCGAGACCATGGCCGCCCAACAGGGCCGGGGTCGACCCGCGGTAGACGGCCAGCACACGGTCACCCCAATCGACGAGCCTGTCGCGCGGCTCGACGGTGCGAATGCGGGCGTTGCAAGACGGGGCAGCGGATCTTCTTGCGGCCGCCGGGCCCCCCGGCACCGCGGCCCCGCCGACGCCGCCGGCATTGACCTCCATCTCGGCGATCCAACTGGAGCAATGCAGTCTTCGTGGGCGTCCAAGGAGCACGGGCAGGGCGTGGACCCAGACGGCGTTCGGGCGTTTCGGCGGCGGTCTGCAAGGCAGATGAAAGCAAGATTTGTCGTCGGCCGGCGCGTCCGAAGAAAGGGGCGCAGCCCCCGCGTCGGTGGGCGCCATGGCAAAGGAGGAGAGGTGAAGAGGGGCAGCGAGTAGGATGCGGATGACGGTGGCGGGTGACGATGCGGGTGACGTAAATGTGGAAGAGTGGAATAGTGAGGCTGACGATGTCAATAACGTCACCAAGTAGTCACGATGCTTTCCACTCGTCCGGCGGCGACTCTGGACAAATCCGAGAGACAAAGGCAAATCACAAGAGACGGCGGGAAGTCGTAGGACGTAGCCCAGCTCGATTGCTGGCGTGTTGATCGCGGCCGGCGGCTGGTGTCCAGCTCGAAAACGGAGTTGGCGTTGGCGTTGGATGGCTGTTTGTTGTGCAGACTGACGGAAGCTGGGGAAGCTATGTACTGTACGTACTGTGTCTGTGCACTGTGTTGGCGACAGAGTGCACACTTCACACTGTACACCACACAAACTACACGTACGACAAAGCACGTGCAAGGCCACGAGATGGCCTACCGCCACCAGCAGGGCTGCCACAGATAGAAAAGTGGAGAACTGTTGAAACTGCTGCCAGCCCGAGCGCACGACCCCGCCAAACCAGTCGCTCTTTCCCTTGCTGTCTGGTGTCGTCTGGTGTGGAGTCCTAACTGCTTATTTCTGCTTGGTTGGGCTTCGGCGGGTTGCTGTGTGCTTCGATGCGCTATTGAGTACTGCATACGTCGTACATACTACTGTGTGCCGCTCTCCTTTTCACGACAATCGACCTTGACGTCTAACCACTTTGTCTCTTCCCAGCCACAACACAACACAACCGCACATCATGGTACGTTATCCAAGCTCTTCGCAATTTAACACACTCTCCTAACCTGCTTCGCATGCTGACCCTGACCGTCCAGTCCTCCCTCACGTCAAAACAGCGCCTCGCGCTCGCCATTTGCGATTTCCTCTCGACGTCGGCCTCGGACGGCACGATTGCCGCCGACGAGCGCGAGTCCGTCGAGGTCGCCATTACCTGTGTGGCCGAGTCGTTCAAGGTCGACCCCACGGACAAGGCGGCGGTCCAGACGGCCGTGGGCGGACAGAGCTTGGAGAAGATCTACAGCGTGTACGAGAAGCTGCGCGGCGCCGGCGCGGCACCCGCCGCGTCTGCGGCCGCTGCGTCGAGCAGCACGTCCGCCGCCTCGGCTTCGGCCTCGGCCGGCGCCACCGACGCGACGTCCTCCACCGCTCCCTCCTCCTCGTCGGCTGAGCCCTCAGCCGCCACGAAAAAGGAAGCCGAGGCCCTCAAGAGCAAGGGCAACGCCGCCATGGCCCAGAAGGACTACGCCTCGGCCATTTCGCTGTACACGCAGGCCCTGGCCCTGCACCCGCGCAACGCCATCTACCTGTCCAACCGCGCCGCCGCCCACTCGGCCGCCAAGGACCACGCCAGCGCCCGCACCGACGCCGAGGCCGCCGTGGCCATCGACCCCAACTACACCAAGGCCTGGTCCCGCCTGGGCCTGGCCAAGTTTGCCCTGGGCGACGCCCGCGGCGCCATGGAGGCCTACCAGCAGGGCATTGCGTACGAGGGCAACGGCGGCAGTGAACGCCATGAAGAAGGGCTACGAGACGGCCAAGCGGCGCGTCGACGAGCTGGACGACGAGGAGGCGGCGGCCGTGTCCGCCTCGCGGGACGGCGGTGCTGGCTCGCCCGGTGCTGGTGCTGGTGGTGCTGGTGGTGCTGGTGGCCTGCCCGACCTGTCCAGCTTGGCCGGCATGTTTGGCGGCGGCGGTGGCGGTGGCGGCGGCGGCGGCAGCGGTGGTGCGCCCGAGCTTTGCCTCCATTATGAACAATCCCATGTTTGCGTTCCATGGCCCAGAACCTGATGAGCAACCCGGACCTCATGTCCAACCTCATGGGCAACCCGCGCCTGCGCGAGATGGCCAACCAGTTTGGCAGCGGCGGCGGCATGCCCGACCTGTCGGCCCTGATGTCAGACCCAACATTGCCGACATGGCGCGGAACATGATGGGTGGTGGTGGCGGCGCTGGCGGTGCCGGTGGTGCAGGCCGTGGCTCTGGCAACAGCGAGTAGAGTGCGCCGTTGCCGGGCACAGACTGAGATGGGGCAACACGGCAAGAGGACGAGAGACGAGAGACGAGCGGGTCTCGATTTGTCACGGTGCTGTTTCCTGGGTCTTTCTTGTTGACGTATCCTATTTTCCTGTTTGCCATCTTTATCGTTTCGAAGTCGCTCGCTGGAAAACAAAAGCAAAACAAATATCCTTTTCCGTTGTCGTTGAGCTTCCGTCTGTCTTCCTGTAGCGCTTTTCGGTAGATGAATTCCACTATACACCTACTCACACGATTCACACCACAATCAATGGATATGCTATGATTCTATGCATGAGGTTCTGTACTGTAGACATGGAGTGTTGTTCAATCTGTCGAGAAGGCGTGCCTCGCCTCACTGAAGGGGTGCCAATTTCGCCAGTCTTGGCTAAGTGCACAGTAGTCTGAGCAGGCGCCTTAGCACCAGGAGACCGTCTGAATAGTAAAGCCTGTCGGCCCCACTTATCTTGCGCCGTTGATGGGGAAATTCTCATCTCAACAGCCTTCTTCCATGTTGATAGCCAGCCTTGTCCAGCATTGGCCTCCTCGCACCAACAGTACTCACGCCCGCCCACACACCATGGAACGACCCACACAACGACGAGGTCCTCAGCCATGCCGAGTTCTGGGACGGCCGCTATGCTGTGGCCGTAGCCAGTGAGGGCACAGACGGTGCGGCCAACATCCAGCCCACGACGACGACGACGACAACGACGACGACCGACGCCCCAACACACGAGTGGTTCCGCTCCTACCAGGACCTGGAGCCGTTTCTGGCCAAGACGCTGTTTGACCGTCCAGGATGGCGGCCCGCGGACGATCCTCGTGTCCTGCACCTCGGGTGTGGCGATAGTGTAGGCTCTCTCTGACTCTTTTTTCTTTTTTTCCTTTCTTTTTTTCTCTTGGCTTGCTCGCTGCTCACCATGTTCAAGGTCATCCCTGCGGAACTCGAGGCCCGCGGCTACACCAATCAGCTCTGCGTCGACTTCTCCGCGACCGTCATCCACCTGATGCGCGCGCGGTACGCGGGGCGGTCGATGCGCTGGGCGCAGATGGACGTCCGCGCGATGAGTGTCCCCGCGTCGTCGGTGCAGATCGCCTTTGACAAGGGCACCCTCGACGCCATGATCCACGGCAGCCCCTGGAGCCCGCCGGACGATGTGCTGGACAACACGGGCCGCTATCTGCGGGACGTGTACCGCGTGCTCGCCGACGACGGGGTGTTTTGTGTACGTCACCTTCCGGCAGCCGCACTTCATTAAGCCGCTGTTCGAGAAGAGCCTGGCGGCGGCGGCGGCGGAGGGTGACGAGGGTGACAAGGGCAAGGGTGCCGCCAAAGCGTGGAACATGGAGCTCGAAATCCTGGGTGGGACAGAGGGCACGTTCAACTACTACGGGTGGGTGGTTCGGAAGGCGACGAAGACCGAGTAAAGGGACGAAAAAAAGGGTAGACGACAATGTATGATATCAGGCAAACGCTGCCACCACGACACAAAAGCATAGACAATAGACACGCGCATGAGAATGATGGGAAACAAATGCCGGCCTGTGTATATCCCGTTTGCGCACTTTGTGGCCCTCGCCTTATGAATGGCACATGGCCAAATGGATTTGTGGTGTTCTCCCCTTTCTTCCCCTTTCTGTCCCCTTCACCCTACAGAGCAGCTTGAAACAGAAGTCAACAAAAACGTAGACAGCGGAAGGAGGCAGTACTCGAGATGCAGTTGGGAAGACGCGTGTTGAAGTGCTTGCAGCGTGAGGAACTGAAACTGCACCGAGGTTGGCCAAAACGTAGACGATGTGACACGGTTGTTTGTCGAGCGAATGACAGGCATGACAACGTTAAGAACATATACATATATATATGAACCAAAAACGCCCGTATCTCGACTAAAGCGGAGTGTGTTCTCATTGCTTCGGCAAAGCATACGCAACTCAGTACAAGCCCTTCTTTGGGCCGGACTCGATTGGGCCGGGGTCCGTCTTGTCTTACCAAGTGCACGAACGAGGACAGAGGACCCCGACTGTCAGTCGTACAACTGGACAGTAAGGCCTCCCAGCTCTCCCTGCTCTGTGCCACTTGTTGCCAAGTTTGCGCTGAACACCGCTTTCCGTTTCTGACGCGGGCGCCAGGGCTGACGTCCCTGGTCGACCCCAGTCGTGCGCGTCCACCTGGCCGTTCTCCTGTCCCTTCGGCTTTACGTCTTGGCGGCCGCATCGCAAATCCGACAAGGTACTTGAACTCCCGCGTTTGCAACTCTCAACAACGTCGTCTCGACTCCAAAGGCACCCATTTTCTTCGCTTTATTTACTTACAGACGAAAAAACAAAGTCCATCCTCTTTCACCACCCCCACCCCCTTCACAATGTCCTTCTCGCCCATCCCGCCTACCGGGTGCAGAACAACGTGCTGTAGAGAGGCCACAGAAAAGAGAGGAGAACACGACGACAAGGAACGAGATGGATGGAACCGATCATGCAGTTTTTGTGTCAAGAGCTACGCAACAAGGAGAAAAAACTCAATTACAACAAAAACAAGAAAAAAAGAACAAGAAATAAAAATTCAAATGACATGCAAAAGTATTCAATGGTAAACCATTTTTGGAAGAACGCCGCTTCCACTCCGTTTTTTCGGTTTTGTCGTTCTCCTTTTCTTTCCTTTTTTCCCCCCAACGGCCCAACTGTCCAGAAAACCCGTCTCTCCCTCCGGGGAGCTTAGCCGTGCAGACCGCGCGTCCGCTCACGCATCAGCTCTCGCCGCTTCTTGTCCGTGTCCGCATCAACGCAATAAACTCGTGCAGGCCCGAGCCGGCCGGCACCATGGGCAGCACCGGCACCTTCTTGTCCGTCATCACCTCCAGCAGCGCCGGGCCGTCCGTGTTGATCAGCCACGTCAGGCTGTCGACCACCTCGTCCGGCCTCGACACGCGGCGGTGCTGCACGCCCATGGCGTCGGCCAGCTTCTGGAAGTCGGGGTTCTTTTGGTGCGTGTGCGAGTAGCGGTCCTCGTAGAACAGGTTCTGCCACTGCGTGACCATGCCCTGCTCCTCGTTGTTGAGCACAATCACCTTGACGCCAATGTGGAACTGCGCGGCCGTCGACAGCTCCGTCAGCGTCATGTTGAAGGAGGCGTCGCCGTCAATGTCAATGACGAGCGCGTCCGGCCGCGCCACCTTGGCGCCGATGGCGGCCGGCAGGCCAAAGCCCATGGTGCCAGACCGCCCGAGGTGATGAGCGTGCGCGGGTGCCGCCAGCGGAAGTGCTGCGCCGCCCACATCTGGTGCTGGCCGACGCCCGTCGTGATCAGCGTCTGCTCCTTGCGGTCCGCCGTCAGGTTGCTCAGCTCCTCGATCAGCGTCTGCGGCTTGATCAGGCCCGACCGCTCGGCGCGCTCGTACGCCGACAGCGGCCACTTGGCCTTCCACGCGTTGATGTCGCCGAACCAGTCGGCGCGCTCCGCCATCGACGTCGCGCGCACCTGCGGCAGCAGGTGGCGCAGGTTCGTGGCCACGTCGCCCTCCACGGCCTCGGTCGCCTGCACCACCTTGTTGATATTCTTGGGCATAATCTCAAAGTGCACAATGCCGCCGCGGCCCTCGGCGGCGGCCGCCTTGGCCGCCGGCGCGAACTTGGCAATGTTGAGCGTCACGCGGTCGTCGAAGCGCGCGCCCAGGGCGATGATCAGGTCGGCCGTCTGCATGGCCATGTTGGCGTAGGCGGCGCCGTGCATGCCCAGCATGTGCAGCGACCGCTCGTTGAGCTCGTCAAAGGCGCCCAGCCCTTGCAGGGTGGTGGCGACGGGGATCGAGGCCTTCTCGGACAGCGCGCGCAGCAGCTCCACGCCGCCCTCGGAGCAAATGACACCGTGGCCGGCGTAAATCACCGGGCGCTTGGCCTTGTTGACGAGCTCGGCCACGCGGCCAATCGACTGCTTCAGCTGCTTGTCGGTCAGGGCCTGCATGGCCCGCGAGGCGGCGCTCGGCATGGCGGGGATGTCGCACTCGGTGGGGATGGCCCGGCGCAGCACGCCGGCCGTGATGTCCTTGGGCAGGTCCACCAGGACGGGGCCCGGGCGGCCGCTGGTGGCAATCTCAAAGGCCTCGTTGATGCGGCGCGGCATCTCGGCGACACTGCGCACCATGACGTTCCACTTGGTGCAGGCGCGCGAGATGCCAATGACGTCGGCCTCCTGGAAGGCGTCGCTGCCAATGGCGGCCGTCGTGACCTGGCCCGAGAACACCACCATGGGGGTGCCGTCGGCGAACGCATCGGCCATGGGCGTGATGACGTTGGTGGCACCGGGGCCCGACGTCACGACGACGACGCCCGGCTTGCCCGAGGCGCGCGCATAGCCCTCGGCCATGTGGCCGGCGCCCTGCTCGTGCTTGGGCAGGACAAAGTCAAAGTATTTGGAGTTGTGGATGGCGTCGAACACGGGCAGGATGGCGCCGCCGGGGTAGCCAAAGATGTGTTCGACGTTGTGCCGCAGCATCATTTCGTGGAAGATTTCGCCACCAGTCATGCCAATGAATCTGCGGAGCGTTAGCAGTGAACGGCGGACGGAGGACGGCGAACAACGTGCGCTGTGTGCCATGGAGACCGGCCAAACGACCGACCAAACGAGGCGAAGCCAGCCTCGGCGACATTGTCATGCAGATAGTCACACAGAGTTGCACGTTGTGCTTCGCACAACTTGTTCACGTAGGGGACAGGGACAGGACAGGGGCAGGACAAGGACAGAAAGACTCACGACTCATCCATGACCGTCTTGCGGGGATTCACCAGAGGCTGCACGGATTGTCCCTTTTCGGCATTGAAGCTCGGGCTGGGGGCCGGTCGTGCGGCGCCGCGGGTGGTGGTGGCCGTCGCAGTGGCGGCGGTGGTCTGTTTCCGCGAGCCGGTGGGAACGGTCTTGCTGGGCGTGACGGCGGCGACGGCAGCCGTCTTGGAAAAGGAGCGTCCGTGGGACGGACATTGGGCAATGGCTTTCCGCAGAGCCCGGGCGGCGGGCGCGGAGCGCAACATTGTGAAGGGGGAGGGGGGGGGGGAGGCGAGGTCGACGTCGGTGAGGATCGGAGACGAGGCGAGGAGGCGAGGAGGCGAGAAGGCGAGGTCGACGACGAGGTGTCGAACGTCGAATGTCGTGATGTCGCGATGTCGATACCGAATCAATTGAGTCAACGTCGAAACGAGTGTGAGATTGAGAATGGGAGAAAAAAAAGAGGAGAAGACAAAAGAGGCAGGAGGAGGGAAGGCCAAGGGCAGTCTAGAAAAGGGAAGGCACGAAAGGACGACCCCAGAAAAATAAGAGTCACCACTTCTGTTTTTGGACAAGCAAACTGTGGATTCCGATGCCAGAGAGACAGAGAAAATGCAAGGTCCAGCACAAAAAATCCGTGTCGATCGATCTAACGCTCCTGTTCCGTGCGTGCTCCGTCAAAAGACAAGTAAAGAAAGTAAGAAAAATGTTTAAGAGACAGTTCAAAAAGTCGAGAAACGAGTCGACCATACACAAAAGTGTTTTGTCTTCGACTGTTCTTCGTTCTTTCCTTCTTTGGTCCCTTCTTTCTTCATTCGTCGCCCCTTCCAATTTTTTTTTCGGTGCCCTGGACCCTGGCAGGAGCGACGGATTTCGGAGGGCGCGCCTTCTGTTCCTGGGCGTCTAGGCCAATCTCGAACTGTGACTCCTTCCTTGGTCGCCCTCTTTCCCCTCAATTTCTGCCCTCCTGCCTCCTGCCTTCTGCCGACTGCCCTGTTGCTTTTTTCTCTTTTTTTTGTCCTCTCTAGCCCTGTGCTTTTCGCCCTCCTCCTAACAAATTTTCCCACTACTGCCTTGTCAACCAATCAGACGACAGTTGAATACACTTTGTGGGTCTATTTCCAACAGAGCTGCACGTCGAGTGGCCAGGCCAACTCCGCTTTTGGCTATTCTGGGGGCGATATCGGGACAAGGCGAAAGGGGAAAGGAAAAGAAGAAGGTGGTGAGAGAGGTGAGGAAGAGAATAAAAAAAAAAGAGGAGACGCACGCCCAGACCACTTGGTGTTGAGGTGAAAAGGACATCGGGATGTGTCACGTGACAGGAAGCCGATGAAAAAGAAGCGAAGAAACGGAGAAGCGGCGAAGAAGGACAGGGTCAACCACTCTGTCCAACCGTGTCTTCCCAGTGCGCCTGCAACGAGAAAGTTTAAGTGGCAGTTATGCTGCAAATCTGGACATTACATACGAGCCGTGTTTTGCAGACACAATGGGAAGCATGCCAAGCTGGCTGTCTTGGTGTCTGCACGTCTCGGCCTTGATGCGAAAGAGCACGTGCTTTCACTTTGACACACAAGCCAGGACAAGTTTGACGCCACACTTCAGCCACAGCCGATCGAGCGCAGGCATTAGGTCCAAAGCGTGCTAGCGTCAAATCGTGTAAGTCATTCCAACAGTGGACAAGAACACGATATGAGGCGATTCACACCGCGGTAGGTGCATTTTCCAATTTCATTTAATTTAATTCATGCTGTTCGATGGTAAGAAATGTTGTTACAAGTTGGAGGGTTGGAAGTCGACAAAGGGAAAATCACAAAGGAAATCTATGGAGGTGTTGTCGGATCCAGATCCAAAGTGGTGACAAAGTAGGAAAAGAAAAACTCGTGGAGAACAAAACATATTATGAAAACAAATTGTGAATAGCAAGGAAAATTCCAATAAGAGGGAAAAGTCGCCCGCAATCGTGCAAAAATGTCAATTTATTTGAAAAAACAACGAGCAGAACAGAAAAAAAGCGGTATCTTGCCCATCCTCCCCCTTCCTTCCTTCTTTCCTCGTTCCGTCAACTGGTCGCCGTCGTCATGGTTGGTCGACGTTCATCGAGGTTGATCGCCACTCATGTCTCTCTGCGTGGCCCGTTAGTTACTGTCTGCATGGTCAGATTAGATCTCGAACGGGGCAAGACGAATAAGAGAAAGATGCATGGACTCGAGAGTACCTCGGGGGGGCGGTGACTCACAGCAAAGCAAGCGTCAGGTCGCCATGAATGCGCGCCTTGAGCTCAATCTCGATTTCCAGGTTCAGGTCCAGCCGCAGCCGCAGCGGGTTCTTGCTGCTGTCGCTCTGGGGCTGCTGCTGCTGCATCTGCTGCTGCTGCATCTGTTGCATCGTCAGCTGTTGTTGCTGCTGCTGCTGCTGCTGTTGGGCGAGCTGCTGGCTGTCCTGTTGTTGCTGACGACGTCGCCGACGCCGCGGCTGCATCTGGCGGTCTTGCTGCTGCTCGTCCTCCTGGATGGCCTGGCCAGGGCTGCTCATCGGTGGGCGTGGCCGGCTGCGAGGACGACGGGGTGGGTGCCTGCTGGGTGGCGGCCTGCGGGCGGCGGGGCTTGCGACGGCGCTGGCGTTCCGGCTGAGGCTCGGGCTCGGGCTCGGGCTCGGGCTCAGGTTCCTGCTCGGGCTCCTGCTCGGGCTCCTGTTCCTGCTCCTGCTCGTCGTCCTGCTGCTCACCCTCTTGCTCATCCTCTTGCTCACCGCCCTCTAGCTCGGGCTCATGCTCGTCACCCTCGCCCTCGCCCTCGTCGTAGTGTTCTTCGTCCTGATCGGCGCCCTCGTCCTCCTGAACCTCATCCTGGGGCTCCTCCTCCTGCTCCTCCTCCTGCTGCTGCTGCAGGTCTGCCGGCTGCTGCTCGTTCCGAGCATTGTCCTCGTGCGCCTCGGCACGGTCGTTGCTCTTGCGCTGGATTTATTGTTAGTTTTCGTGCAGTGGAAGGTCATGTTACAAGTCGTAGCTAACGTACAGGAGGCATGTTGTGTGGTTTCTGTGGCTTATATGACGGTGTTGTGCTGCAATCTGTACAAGAGAGCAAGGCTGGTGAGAGAAGTGTTGCTTATGCTGACTTTGTCGATTTCTGCACGTCGGGCGTCGGGTTCATGTATGTTTTTAATGTATGTTTGTAATGTATGTTTTTGATGTATGTTTTAGGCAAGAGACTACCTGCAAAGCCTTTCTTCTTGTAAAAAGCAAAGTGGCTGCCTCTGGTGTTTAATACTGGCACTCCCTCTTCTTTTTCTTTTGTCTTGGAAATCGACGTGGGCAAAGATGCTGTCCAACGTAATCGATTTGGGACTGGTGCGAAGTGGGTGATGGGGGCAGGCGGGAGGTGGAGAGAGACCTGACCCTGCCTAACCTTCGCTCTGGCAGAACCGGCTGTCGATCGACGATTGACTTACGGGGCAGGGGTGCAGTTGGTTGATGACGTTGTATGGGGTAGGACCGGGAAAGAGGTGTGTTAAGTGCTTGCAGCAGGAAGAAAAGTTGCAGGAATCATTACGAGCAAATAGTATGTTGTGGAACGGCCCAGGGGCATAAAGGTCTTTATTGCTACGCTGTGACGAGGGCGAGGAAGGGTTCGTCTAGAGCAAAGGGATGTGGTCAGACTGGAGAAAAATAGAGGACCATGACGTTGGTCCGTGTGATTGCATATTTGCGACAAAAGTGCAAAGGGGGTGTGCACAAAAAAAAAAGATGGCTTGAACGGACGGAGATGGTTGAAATGGCTGAAAAGATATGACGTCGTTGGCGAAGAGTTGTGAGGGAATGAAAGGCGGGTAATATGGTATCTGGGATTTGTGGTGGACGGCCTGGTGTAGTGGTCTCGGCCTGGAGGGGGGGGGGGGGGGGGTGTCAACCTACGTAGATGAAAGAAGATGCAACGGTATTATGGAGTCGTATGGGCCACGTCGATCTGGGGCGGCAGGGGTGCTGTCCACGCTTTTGCCCACAATGACACGAGAAAGAGAGGAAGGGGGGTGACTTTGTAAAAATAAAAGAAGGAAGACGAGAAAAAGAGAAAATCAGTGTGCTTAGCACGCTCCAAAAATAGGGACTCTCCATGGTTGTTGTCTGCCTACTGTTTCGCCCCAGTCAATCTTGCGTGGCGGGCGGGGTGCAAGCGAAGGAGTGAGATGAAAGGAAGCGAGAGAAAACCATAGAGGCGACCGACCCCAGGGGCGACCACACCGAAAGCAACACCACAAACCAGTTTATAAAAACAGGAATTCTCCACCTAGACATCCAATCTCATACACCATATCCCACACACGTATCTACGTATTCGCATACTCAATTTATACGATTGACATGCCTTTACACACAGCACAATATCAAAATACACCACACTGAGCATCATCTCATACATCATCTCATACAGCATCGCATACATCACACAAGACCTCCAGAGACTCACCAGCCACAACACCCCTGTCACCCGCCATTTGTCTACGCTCACCATGGTTATCGGCCTCCTCACCATCGCCGCCATCCCCTCCACCATTGGCGTTTGCGAGGCTATGTCGGCACAAAAGAAACAAAACGAAGCCGACAAGGAGAAAGCCAAGTTCAAAGCGACGGCCGATCTGTCCCTCGCCGGCGAGCCACCGGCCGAAGCCACCGTTGTCCTCATCGGCGGCCGTTTGTTTCTCGACCACCCAGACTGCCGTGTCGCCTACGGGCGTGCCCATCCGTTTTCCGGGTACTACTTCAACTACCCGGGCGACGAGGTGCCCAAACTCGGCCTGGTCAGCACCATCAGCGACGACCCGCCGATGCTCAACTGGATCTATGCCGACAAGGACTCGGGACGTCTGTTGCACGCGGGCCGCAAAGACACCATCGGCCACTATGTTGGTCCCTGGGGATGGAGCAGCGACGACAAGTGGCTGACGTACGCGGGGATGCAACACGGTTTGTGGCGGCCCAGGAGGAGATTGCCATGGGCGACCAGGTGATGCCCGTCTGGGGCATCTACCTGCAGGACCCGGACGCAGAATACGATGTGGCCGACGGGCGCGGCGTGCCCATTCTGATCCGGCGGTCGTTTGGCATGGAGAGTCGGTTTGTGCGGGACAGCCAGCGGGAGAAGGCTGGGCTGAAAGAGAGAGAGTCTTAGGGAAGAGAGAAGTGGAGGAGCCTATTTCCACAACGTTGCATTTTCGCGTGTCTATTTCCACAGCTGATATCATAGCGAGCACACCTTTCTAATTTGGGAATTTCCAGCCATTTACTTTCTGTCTCTATTCTTTTATTCTTTTACAGAGCTTGCATCAATTTATCTCATCTATAAGTCTTTTTTTCTTGTTCTCGCCTCCATGTACCTTTGTCTCATGCATCACGCTTTTCTGGAGGCGGGCTTTCGTCATATGGTGGGAGCAGGGGGAGAGACACGCCCCATGTGGCTTTCTTGTCCAACGCCTGGGATCGGCACGCGGACAGGAAAGCCCCTTGCAGCGTAGCATTGTCGGATCCAGAGACCTCCCCCCCAAGAAACAAAAACAACAATAGAGCGCCTGAAACGTTCAACGTAACCCCACCAAATACACCAAATACACCCACAACACCCTTCTCGTTCATTGCAGCCTTGTTTCCAGTACTATTTTCCTCTGCATGCGAGAACGTGCCATCATCTGGTTTGAACTATGATTTCATCGATCGGGAAAAGAGTCTGGAGGAGAGGGTGTGTACGTAAGTCTGGACAAGGCCTTGTCTGGGGGCTAGACCAAGTCGCGAGATATGACATCGTTGGACAAGTTGGACAAGTTGGACAATGCCATGCCTGGCTGTTGGACAACCACGGCTCCTCCCAGAAAGGACAACTCGATCTGTGTTCAAGTGTTTCTGTGTTCTTGTGTTCTTGTCCGTTCTCCTTTTTTTCCTTTTTAACAACCGTCGTCCGCACCTGTCGTGGAGCATTGTCCATCATCAACATCCAATCTCAACATCCAATCTCAACATCAACATTCATACCAGCCCTCTACAATCCTCTTCCATCCTCTTCAGCACTTTTCACTCACCATCTTCCACTTCTCCACACATCACCACCTCCACCACCAAAAATGTCCAAGCGTCAGCAGCAGCCCGCCTACGAGTCCGAGGACGACTACTCGGACGACCAGTACGAACCCGAGCCCGAGCAGCAGCCCGCCCGCCGTCAACAGCGCCGGCCGCAGCGGCAGCAGACCCAGCAAAACGGCCAGCAGCAGGGCGGTCTGGGCCAGGGCCAGGGCCCCTTGGACAACCTGGCCTTGGGCAACGTCGGCCAGCAGGCACAGGGCGTCGTCGGCGGCGTGACCAACACGCTGGGCGGCCTGGCCGGCGGTGCCATGCAGGGCCAGCAGCAGGGCGGCGGCGACAGCAAAAAGGGCAGCGACACGCTGCGGCTGCGTCTGGACCTGAACCTGGACATTGAGATTACGCTCAAGGCCAAGATCCACGGTGATTTGGAGCTGGCTCTTCTGTACGTTGCCCCCCTGCTTTTCACTCTTTTCCTCTACTCTACACGCCGCTTGCACTTTGATTTACTTGAATTACGTGCTAACAACTCGACAGGGAGACATAATGGCTTGGAGCAAGCAGGATATGGCCGGCGTTGGATTTCCCATGTTTGAATATACTGATGCTTTCAACTAATCAACTTGTTTTTTGGCTACCAGTTCTGCCCGTTACTGCCACTACTCTCGTTTGCCTCTCCTTTTTTGCTTTAACTCCTTGTGTTATCACTACCCCTGGTCTTCGTTGTGGGTTCCTGTCGGGGACTCACGGATTTACTACTATTTTCATACTGCTTTACTTTCCCGAGACAATGCAATAGAATTACCCAAACCGCAATGCTTGACCAGATCTCATTATCGATCTTCTGCCAGTGATCCACGTATCAATAGCCCCTCCTGCTTTGTCTTGCTCCCTCTTCTCTCTCCAACTTACAGTACCCATGAATCTACTCTGGATGCAGCAAGCGTCGTTTAAAAGACGTTAAAAAAGAAAAGAGGCCCGCCGAGTACGCTATCAATGGACTTGTGGCCGCTGTCAGACCATTGCAAGTTCCTTCAAGTCGTGTGGCTCATGTGGAAAGTCCGTTGCATGCCCGCCGCTAGAAGCTTTTCTCGCTTTGTTCGCGAAGAAACCGTTGTTCGGCCCCAGAATTCAGGGCCAAGAGCATCCCGCCAGTCTCCACCCAACGCTGTGCAAGCGGTACGAGACGAAGCACGCAATTTCAGTACTCCGTACTGAGAGCATGGACACCCGCTTACACCAAAAAATGGTGTGCGTCACTCTGACCGGGGTGCATCGACGATCTGGCACAACAGAGGCTGGCAAACGACTGGCAGATAGCACACAACCAAGATGGCGAGAAATTGCAGGGGCCTATTTTCACACGAGGGCATTGGCAGACAATTTGCAGGCAACTTCCCAGTCCGAGCAAAGCTCCTTTCTTTGTCCGCCTGTCTCGTATTTCGACACCGCCGGCCGCCGTGTTCTGTCTTGTCAAGTCGGGCCTTTCAAGCTAGGACAGAAGTGAAGACAGACTTGACAGGCTGCACGGCCGACGAAGGACAGCAATATGCGCAGGGCCGCGGGCCGCTGTCAAGACATTGTGTCTCTGTTACAGTACTCCGTAAGTTGCCTCTTATTTTGTCCACTGATTCTCCACTCCAGGAATCCGGTCGAGTCCACTACGTTGTCCTTCAGTGGACACGGCCCGGCACTGCAGGTACCCTTCCGGTAGAGGTTCTCAGAGGTAGCGGTAACAGTAGCAGTAACATGTAACCATGATTCAACCACAGCCAAGTGTCGACCGCAGTCAACGGCCACAGGCAACCGTGAAAATAGCCAGAATAGCATAGCAGGTCGTCGTCTCGCTCGATGGACGTTGAAGTCCTTTCGGTTTGTCTAATGTAGTGTGACAGGTCTTGGCAGATTACCCAGCACCAGTCGAGCCAACATCGTAACTGTCACAATCCCGGCCGCTCCCGTGGAAAAAGGATAAAAAAGTACGCGACAACCAAATCCAACGCCTCCAACGTTCCCCCGCTTGACGCCTCGCCAGCTCCATCAACACCGAAGCGAAGCTCGTTTGGCCTTCTGTCTTGGGACTAGTGCCAGCGAACAGTACGACGAAAGTTGACTGACAGCTGAAACGGCCGTCTCGTCCACACAGAGCCAAGACGAAATAAATCAACACGGTAAAGAGCCTTTCCTGTAAAATGTAATAATGTACTCGTAAAGAGAATGATGGATTCATCGTCAACAATCGTGCGCACGGCATATTGAATTTCCCGATTATCGAATTGTCTGGACTCAATTGTCGAGACTCAGTTGCCGAGACGCAAATCTCGAGACATACTCAGTACGTCGTACTGTTTTGACAACTCGCCTGCCTTGGAAACCATCCCCATGTCGTCGAAGGATTCAACACCAAAAAGGAGGGGCGGCACAGCGGCACAACATGACGGGCGTCGCACAATCGCCCTACAACCACCTTTTTGAACGTCCACAGTGACGTCAACGACTTTACGACCGATGCAACGCCGCGACCACACAAGCTCACGACGGACAGCAAAGAAGGAGGAAATCAGTATGGAGAAACTGCGACGGCAACTGCTGCGAGGACTCGCCTGAATGGAATATTTTTGGAATCACTGACGAAAAGGACGCGACTCACACACTGAGACTGGCTGGCAGACGGCTTGTCGCATCCTTCTCCAGTCTTCTTTGTGCTTCTGCCCTTGCTGCCCTGTTGACTGTTGATATTCGGTGAAGGCTCGTTCTCGTCACTGCTTGTCACTACGAGTACGGCTCTGCACCTACAGCCTGTTCAGCACCAATACCAGCTAAAAACACCATCAATTGTACTCGTAGCCCGTAGACCACCTCACAGACAACGTCGACATCACCCCAGCTCAATCTACGAGTACTCCCTTGCGCCACACCCGTACTCATACAACTTATTTCAGCCTGCTGCCGCTTGCCGTCGCCTGTCGTTTGTCCGACTCCCCGACTCCAGACAACTTCTGCCACCGTTAACCTCTTACTCTACCATCTCGACTTCTGTACACCCTCTGACCCTCAGCAACTTAGACAGCTTGACCCCATATCAACACAAGTCGCCTCACTCAACTACCTCGCTACAAACCAAAGCAACATCCACCAGCACACGAACACGCACACACCCACCCGCAACAACCCGCTGCAGGTACTCGACGGGCTCGTCCACTGCCTCACCGCTGATCACTGTTCACGGCCCCTGACCATACCGCCGAGACCACTAAGACCAAGGACCAAGACGACCTGACGGGGGTCTCTCCACGGAAAAGCTGTCCAGACCAAAGGCATCCAGACCCGCGGCCTAGACTCCCCAAGACCCTCTCTGCCTCTGTTGCTGCTTGCAATCTACGAGTACAGCCTCGGCAATCGACCTACCCTGACGCTCCTCTGCTCCTCTGCTCCTCTGCTCCTCTGCTCATCGACCCAGAGCTCCATTGCTTCCTCTGTCCCACCACCTACATCTACAGCTACAGCTTCAGCTACCCGGTTCCATTGTCTACATACCTTCTCAAGCTGGGCTTGTGCCTTTCTGCTCTCCCCTGTCTCCCACACACCCTCCCCTACACAAGCACAGTACCCTTGCACGTCATGGCTTCCGCCGATAGACAGTTTTTCGGGGCAGCGGTACACAGTCACCGGTCACGGAACGTGCCCGTGCCCGTGCACAGCCCAGACCGCACACCCGTCCACAGTCCCATTCCCATTGTTGAAGAGGTCGACTCAGACGCCGACACAAACGACGGTGACGACGACAACGAGTACGACGACCCTCCGGAAGAGAACATTGTCGAAGAGGACATTGTCGAAGAGGAACGCCCAAAAACAGCCCCTCCCACATCCACTTCGGCCCGCACCGGCGAACCCGCGTCCAGACACACTTCCACGACCGCGGCAAGGAACCCGCCTACGTCGCGCCCATCCCCAAGATGGGCCAGATTGGCCAGATGGGCCGCATCCCCTCGGTCCACGCCTTCCAGTCCCCCAGAGGCAAGCCGGCTTCACCACCGCCGACGACGACGACGGCGGTTCCACCGCCTCCGGCCGAGGGCATCTCGTCCTATGGCCGCCCGACCCTCCCGCGCTTCCTGACCGCCCGCCTCGTCGGCAAAACCATCGACGCGTACGGCGACATCTGTGACGAGGCGGGAGACGATGTCCTCGGGCGCGTGGCCGGCGACCTGCCCGACATGGTGGGGCGCACCGTGAGCAACGAAAACGGCGATGTCTTGGGGGACGACGGCCAACTCTTGGGCTACGTCGAGCATGTCACCACGGACGCGGAGCGTCGGTCCAGGCAGGAGGCCCGCCGGCGACGGGACGCCGCGGCCGCCGCCCAACCCCTGGACGAATTTACGGGGGGCGGGTCGAGTGCCTTTCGGGTCGACGCCGACGGCCACATTCTGGATGGGCAGGGCAACATTGTGGGCAAGATGAACAAGAAGGACGCGAGCGGCCAGAACGGCCAGAACGGCCAGAACGGACAAGGACAAAAGGCCGTGCCCGGCCCACCGCCCGTCAACGCAGAGAGCTACCGCCAAGAGGGCGAGAGCCCGTCCGACATCTTCTTGGACGTCAAGTCCACAACCGAAGGCATCCAGCTGACCATTCGCATCCCCACCGTCTTTCCCAACACGGGGCAGCCAGCGAAAATGCCCAACATTAGTTTCTCGTGAGGCAAGGCGAAGGACGGTGCACGACGGCGTTATTGGACTTTTTTTTCTGGTCTGAATTTTGGCGTTGCGGATTTGAATATCTTTGGACGGACGGACGGCGTTGGGCGACGCGCATGGCAAACGATATTAGGGGGGACTGGCTTCCTTGCATTGCCTTGTTTACTTGCATAGATTTGTTTACTTGGACCTTGGATCCCTTTGCTTTCGATTTACCTTCTCTGATAATGTGATTGTAAGTGCACGACGCACGCTTAACGCTCAACGGGATACTCAAAATGAGAATGAAGACGCGTCATAATTACAAAAGCCAGATCGCCACGTAATTCGTGGCAGAAAAGGAAAACGAGGAACGGGCGTTGATGGGCGTTGATGGCGTGGCAGAAGGGTAAAAAAGAAGGATAAAAAAGCTTGTAAGAAGCGTGCTGGGCGTCGTTAGCAGCCGTTACAGCTGCAACCCGTGTTGCTCTGGCTCGGGAGGCCACTTTACTGAATTACTTTGCACACCCAGTCCACAACGAGTCCACAACAAGCCTGCACGTTCTGCCTGCACGTTCTGCCTACTCTTTCCACGTTCTTGCACACAAACGATGCCGATGATCGAAGGTGTCTTTGGTGGTGCAAGGGTCCTGCAGTTGATTGTGTTTCTGTTCCTTGCAACTTTCTGCTGCTTTTACGTCTTTTTTTGCCACATGGGGACGTCACATCCACACACACCCTTCAAGTCTTGGCTGGCAAGCCGGACGGCTACCTCAACCCCTTCCCCAGTCTTTTTTTCAACTCTTTCCCAGTGTTTTTGCTTCCACTTCACCGTACACTTTACGAGTAGCATTCCACTTTCCACCTGTCCGAGTATTATTCACCAGCGAAGTACAAGGAATCACGTTTATGTATAAAAAACCATCAATCTTGGAAGACTTGCACGCCCCTGGCCAACTTGGTGTCGACGTGTGGTTACATGGGTTGGTTCTTGGTCCTGTTTGCTCGCCTTTCGATTACCGTCCGTCTCGAGCGTTTCTGTCCTTATCCCGTTTGTGCAACTTGGAGTCCAAAAGTTCAAGAGTGCGTATTTTCATTTTCCCAGGAATGAAGTCATCTGAACAGGGAATCCTACTAGGAACCTTCCAGAGGCTTGTACTCGAAAGTGTGCTTTGTCTTTTAGATTGCCCCCATCCAGGTCGATTCTTGACTTCTGTTCTCTTCCCCGCCGCGATGTCATACAACATCATAGAAGATGGTTCTAGAGCATGCACTCCAGCTTGCCCAGCCATAGTCCAAGCTGTCTAGCCCTCCTCAACCCACAAGTTGACAACTTTTCAGCCTGCCTCCTGCCTGCCTCCTGCCTGCCTCGCCTAGCCCGTCTTGCCTGCCCACACTCCACGTTTCGGCCCTCTTGCACAATACTCGCCTACTTCCTAAATCCATGATTGGTTGTTGTGACGTATTTTCGACGACCACCCTCTTTCCATATCCCTCCAAGTGAGGCAGCCTGCTGGGCAAGCTCTGATGCTCGCCTGACTTTGATGCTCGATGAGGCAATCGAGATGAACAAGCACAAGCATACTTGGCCGTTACACGCTCACATTTACATGTACTCGTAGTTTTCTCCAGACAGATCTGGATATAAAAGTCGGGCCTCGACCGATCATCCATTGTGGTCTCTCATTCATCTTTTGATTATCTTTCTCCCATCCAAGACATTCTCCACACAACGATCACCCACACCCACCTACAAACTCTGTACTACTTTGAAGACAGCTGACCTTACCCAACCCAACCTTGCAACCGTCAACATGGCCGACGTGCAGAGCGCCCCTCTCCCCCAAGACCGACACGGCCACCAACGACCCCAAGACCGAGTCCGGCTCGTCGGGGCCGGCGGCAAACCCAAGGATCCCGATGCCGACAAGAAGGAGCAGGACAAGAAGCTGGCCCAGCAGATGACCGCCGCCCTCGAGCGCTGCCTCGACAAGGTCAAGCCCATCTGCGACTTGATTGCCCAGAAGATTGAGCAGGCCGACCGCACCCGCAAGGAGGATCTCGACGAGGAGGCGTTGGTCAAAGAAGTCAAGCCCCTCATCGAGGAGGGCGGCAGGATCCTGGCCGAAGCCAACGGCGTCGTCCGCGGTCTCGACCCGGACGGCCGCATCCAGTCCCAGGCCAAGCACCACTCCGCCACCCACGAGGCACGCCCGAGGAGTACAAGCTGGCCGACGTGCTCAAGGAGCTCACCGGAAAGGTCGCCAAGACCATTGACGACGCCAAGAAGAAGCTTGAGAACATGCCCAAGGCCAAGAAGGAGCTCAACCCGCTCTGGGCGCTGCTCTCGGACCCGCTCGCCCAGATCCTGGCGGCCGTCGGCCTGCTGCTCAACGGCGTGCTGGGCCTCGTCGGCAAGCTGCTCGGCGGCCTCGGCCTCGGCGGTCTCGTCGACAACCTGCTCAGCGGCCTGGGCCTCAGCAAAATCCTGGACAACCTGGGTCTGGGCTCGCTGACGAGCTCGCTGACCGGCAAGAAGTAGATGACGATATGACTGATGACAACAACGACTATGACAAAGGGAAAGGGATACCACGACAACAACAATATGATATGGAAAAAGGACCAGCTGGACCGTATGGAGGTAGGATCTTGTACGGATATGGGACATGTGTTGGATATGACGGACCGGAAATGATAATATACGTTTTGGGTAACCATAAATTGCTACAACAGAAATGTTACAAGCTCTGAAATAAATATTAAAATAATCGTGGTGATGTGAGTCTCTCAGGACGTTATCAGATCTTTCAGCTTTGCATCAACACCGCTTACGTCGATTGAAGTAGACTTCACAGAAGGAAAAAAACTGTTGGGTAATTTATTGTCTCGAGCACTGCAAAGAAAACAAAAGCAACGCTGCTGTCCCAACTCCATCTGTCGTCACCCTGAAACTGTTATTCCAAACGCCCCGTACACCCCAAACAGTTTTTCAACAGCTCGGCATGCCTTCTGACATGGACGAATGCCAACCTTTCAATGAACAGGCCGACCTGGCTCGACGCCGATGCTTATGCCCGGAACACGGCACTTCTTTCGGGCCCCCGCTGCCGATTTCCCAACAAACTGCACTACATTGAAGGCCCGTCTTCTCCTGCTATTCTCTTACCTGTGTCAAAACGTTCCCGCGAAATACTCCCCTCACCTCCCCGTACAGCACTCGTCAGTGTTCTCGTTGCGCGCATCCTTCGACCAGGCAACTCAAATGGCACAATCACCTCGTACCTCCAGTATCAACTGTTCAACTTTCTGCCATGCGTTCCAAAGTCTCTGGTGGCCCGACTCCCGCCAGAAGACCTCCTCTTCATCGAACTGATCCAAAAAGTCATGCTGCCATCTGCTCGCATCAAGGTCTACGTTGAATGGGGCAGGATTCGTCGCGGCGAGGCCACTGTGGACGAAGCACAGGCGCGGATCCCGCGCAAAGACCTTACGTTCGCGGCGTTTAAAGCAGAACACCAAGCAAGGAAAAGAAAGGGTCAAGGACAACTCGCTCCCGCTCTATTCTCGATTCCTTGCAGTCTGTCCATTTTTACGACGGCTCACACTTGCGGCTCCGGAGACAGGGTGCTGTTCTCGGTTGCAAATGAAGCAGGGTGATCTGTGTAGAGACTCTACGATCTCCATGGTTCCCTCTGGACGAGCTTTCAAAGTAATCGATCCTCTCCCGAGCCGCTGGGGAGAAGACAGAGAACGCCAACTTCACGCAAAGTTTTTGTCAAACTTTCTTGTCAGAGTACCAAGGCTTTAGGAAGACCCGCCTCTAAGGGTGAGATGCAACCTCGTTATGGAGCCCCATGTCCCCCATGTTTCCCTGTTCAGACGGCACGGGAAGTGTCTCTGACGAGTCTTGGCGAGTTTTGTTGCTGTGCCTCTTTTGCCGCGGTTTTTTTGGACATTCCTATGACAGCGAGTGTGGTGGTTTGCAATAAATAGCGGCTGAGTGACCCTGATATGTGCAGCATACATGGGACGTCTTTATGTTGACAACCAACGCACAGGTGTTTTCGCATCCTCCCCTATCTTCCCGTCCCGCGCTCCACTGTTTGATTGTGTGGTTGCTGGTTCGTGGTTCGTCCACCAAGCTAAGTCCTCTGCCCCCCCCCCCCCCCCCCCCCCCCCGCATCCATCGTGTGAGGTCCTCATGCCGTTCACCGGTGCGCCCGTGCACCCGTGCGCTTGGGTACAATGGAACCCTCAATGTGATCCTGTGGGGGTGGAGTTCGACCAAAACGAGAGAGAGGAACGCCAAAAGAAAACGCGCACGGATGAATCTGGGGACGGTCTTATTGGAGAACCAAAAGTCGAAAGGAAGACAGACCAGGCATTGACGGCCGACAGGGAGGTCCTTTCTCTTCTGGCGAATGCAACGCTGCAGGGCGTTTGTGAGGTAATTCGGTGGGTGCGTGGCCTGGGGTGTTGGTCGAGCTCAAATCCAAGTCTGGGGACAATAAAAAACAGTGAAACAAAAACAAAGAAAGGAAGATGAACGTCGCTAGACGAGGTTGTTGCATTGTTCCTCCTGTATTTTGACGTTTTGTCGTGAATTTGACTGCTCCTTTTTTGTTATTGCTTATGTTTCTTTTTTATGACCCAATCTCCAATTTTATAAAAAGGCGGGAGACGCTGACTGCAACGCACGCCTTTGCGTTCGACACGAGAACACGGCAGACGCGCTGTGAACTCTGCTGGTCCTGCACATCCGTCCATGCCCCCCTCAATGAAAAGTCTAGACGGGCGTCTGCACACGAGAAGATCAGCAACAGTAAGGGGCCACGGGGCCCAAGTACCCTGGCTGCAAGAAGACGGTGGTTATGTTAGTGGGAGAGTTTTTCTCTTACATCTTAATATACACCATCGTTTCTTTCCGCATCGCCTCCACGCCAGCTGTCCCTCCCGTCTCTGGTTCCCAGGTTTACCCTTGTTCGGGGTGTGTCCTGGGTAATGTGAACCATGGATGACTGTGTGCAGTGTGCGAAAGAAGAACGTGAGTGCGTGGGTGTGTGTGTGTCTGCGATGACTTCCGAGTTTCGACTTGCGTGTTTGTGTCTGTGTTTCTATCTGAGAGCAGAATCAAATTTTCGACGAGCCGTGAGCGGATGCGAAGCCCGCACCAGCCTCTTCACAACCAGCTCTCATCCAAGCCGACATTCGCCATTGACAACGTCTCGACACAAACACTTGCCCACAGACCGTCAATGGGCATCCTGCGGGCAGCCACGCCGGCCACTCAACTAGACCATCGTTTATATCTGCGCCCGTTCACATTGATGAGGCCGTCGTCCAAAGAACCACAATCGACAGTCATTTCGTAACCTCCCGTCTTGGCCGAGCCATTTTGGGGTCCTCCTCTTCCTTTCGTTTTCCTCCTTGACGCCTTCTCCTTTCAGTCTCCTTCGTTCAACCAGGAAAGGCCGAGGCTGTGTGTCTGTGAGATAGATATAAGACGTGCCCGTCCTCCATCGTCGCTGACCTCCATCATCCCGACCATTGGCATCGATTGCATCGACCACCCAACATCTTCATCGCCACTACAGCAAAAGTCAAACATGCCCTCCAACGACAACATCGACCACGTCCGCGACGGCGAGACCAAGGTCCCCGAGATCATCTCAATTATCACCGTCTGCTGCACCTTGACCTCGACGCTCGTCATTCTGCGTGTCATCACCCGCGCCTGGATCGTATGCGCCTTTGGGCCCGATGACTGGGTCTTGGCCGTTGCACAGGTGCTGGCCGTGGCAGCTGCCGTGGCCATCGGTTTGGGTGAGTCGCACGGCACGCGTTGGGTGCTTGCTGTTCGCTGCTAATCTTGCAGAACAACATTTTGGCATGGGCCATCACGTGTGGACCATCGACGACTTGACGCCATATACACAGGCAAGCTCTTCCGTTTGTTTCTTCTGTCCTTGCTCGCTTGGATCATTTGTGTCCTTTCCTTCTGTCCTCGCTCGCTTCGCTCACTCGTGTCCTTGTCTACCCACTCACTCGCTTTGCCAGCTCGTGATGATTTTGTGCCCGTTTCGCTCGCGTGGTCGGTCGCTAACACGACCTCGCTCGCTAGTCCTTCTACTCCTCCATCCTCGTCTACAACGCCGCCCTCGTCCTCGTCAAAGTGTCCATTGTCCTTATGTACCGCCGCATCTTCGTCGGCACCTGGATCCAGCGGGCCAACCTGGCCGCTCTCGTTTTCTTGACAGCGTGGGGCATCGCTCTCGTCACCTCGCTGTCCATGCTCTGTCTGCCCATCCAAAAGCTGTGGACCCAACGGTGGAGGGCCACTGCATCGACTTCGTGCCCGCCTTCTTCGCGCCGGCCGTCATCAACATGATTACCGATTTCACCATTTTCGCCTTGCCACTGCCCGCCATCCGGCAGCTCCACCTGCCGCTGCGCCAAAAGATCGTCCTGGCCCTCATTCTGTGTCTCGGTCTCTTCACCTGCGTCATCTCCATTGTCCGCCTATCCACCCTCGACGCCGCCGCCACATCGGCCGACACCACCTGGGACAACACCGGCGCGGCCCTCTGGTCCTACCTCGAGCTGACCGTCGCCATTGTGGCGGCCTGCCTGCCCACCCTGCGCCCCTTTGTCACCCGCTTCTGCCCCCAACTCATGGCCACCTCGAGCGCGGCCGCAACAACGCGGCACCGCCCACGGGACCCGACGGGGCCCTCCAGACCTGGGGCGGGTCTGGGTCGGGCGCGCCCGCCTCCAACGCCCCCTCCGGCCAGTACAGCAAAGTCAGCGACAGCACCGACCGGCTGTACGCGGACCCGGAGATTGGTCTGGAGGACCTGCCGCGTGCCTGTGCCTGTGCCACGGACAAACAGCCACCGTCCACGGTGGTGTCGTACCGCGCGTCGGTGGCCCGCCGCGGCCGCAACGAGACGACCATTGGCACGGGGCGGCGTCCGCGCAGTCAAGGGCGCGACGAGGTGCAGCTGAATGCGAAGCCGGGTGGCATCCGGGCGACGACGACCATCAGACAAGAGTACCAGTAGAGGTGTTGGCTGTCAATTCTCCAGGGACGACCTCGTCCGTGTCGGGCTCAAGAATCCAGATACCCATGGTGCGTGGCTGGTGCGTAGCTGGTGCGTAGCGGGATGCGTAGGTGGTGAAACAAGAGAGAATTAAGTGAAGGTGGCCACCCATGGCAAGAAAACGAACCATCAGAAATGACGAAGAGAATAATTATCAAATGATAGAAGAGAACACGATCACTTATTCGATTGGCACTTCATCCTGTATGCCGTACTTCTCAACCCTTCTTCCTCTTGTACAGACTCTGCCTCGGCCCCACGTCGAGGGCGTCCTCAACCTCGTAGCTTCGCACACGCCTCACGCCATGCGCCCCATCTGCCCATAACGGTCGTCCGCGTCGGTCAGATCAGCGGACCCATGAGCCTTCCCGAGCAAGCCGGCATCCGAAATCCAAAGGAGTGGTTCCTCAGCCTGGTGGCCTTCTCGGCTCATTTTGGTGTGGTGCCCACCTCGCTCGGCCACAATGAACGGGTCGACTAGACCCCGGCGGACGACTTGGCCACAATTCTGTTCGAGTTTGTCAACAGTCCGCCGCCGGCAGGCGAGGCTTCACTCGTGCATGCCGTCCATCCTCGGCCCGTCGAGTGGGAGCGGCACTGGTGCCGACGGTCTTGCATCATTTCAAGGCAAAGGGCAAGCACGTGCAGTCCGTGTCGCTTGACGATTGGGTCGCCCAACTGGCAAAAGGAGCCCAGTCGGCCGACGAGGCACTGTCTGCATCCTTGTCCGCTTTTCGCCTGGTGCCGTTCCTGTCCCATCTGGCATCCACAACAGCTCCTCCACGGCCAGAATTTGGTACTGAACAGGCTGCCAAGAGGAGTGGAACATTCAGGTCGTTGCCGGCTGGCGATTCTGTGGAGATTTGGCTACAGCAGTGGGGCTTATAAACCTCCAGCTCATGTCAGCTGACATAAATTCCTCAACCCATACTATCCGATATGGTGTAATGGTCAACATCCGACGCTCTCACCGTCGAGCTCGGGGTTCGATTCCCCGTATCGGAGATACAATATCAGCTTTTTTTTTTTTTTTTTTCATTTTTTACTCTTCTTTACTCGAACAAGTAACGTCTTTTTTATTTCATTTTTCTTTCTTTCAACCATCTAATAATGAATCTCGTTTCCTGACTTCTTTTTGCTTCCAATTCAGTGTTGCTGTGGAAAATGTATCGCAACCACCGACCAATACCAAAAGAGCAGAAATCCCAATAATTATCAAACCCCCTACGATAAACGACAAAACAACTGCGCACGTGCAGCATTAGCCAGTACTGGAATATATGCCCTCCTTTTGCCCATGGAGTTCCATGCTTCGATAATCACAGTTCTAAATTACGGTCCGGCCAGTTCAAGCCAGATGGCGTGCCCCAGCCGACCTCGGGTGGGACATCGTGTAAGTGGCCGAGTGACTAGCGTCGGAAGGTGAACTCGCATCCGCACCGCTGGTTACCAATAAGAAACGCGTCTTTCGTGTCCCGAGGAGGATCATATATTCTACGGACGACGAGAACGAGAGCTCTACATAGCTTCTTGCAAAGTTCCTTTCGTCTTTGTCTTTCAACAACATCTTCTACACGACATCAACTCATCCTCCTCACCCACACACACCACACCTACCTACACAATGGCCCCTCAAAACATCCGCTCCATTTTTGGCATCCTGCCTTCGGTCCCTTCCGTCACAGACTCCATCTTGGTCATCATTGACGCCCAGGGCGAGTACGTCGATGGCCTCCTCAAGGTCGAGCGCTCTATCGAGACCCGTGCCGCCATCAAAGCTCTGCTGGACCGCTACCGTGCGGCCGGCCCCGGGGGTGTCATCCACGTTGTCGCTGACGCCCCCGAAGGTGCACCCATCTTCACACCCGGCACGCCCCTCGCGGCCATCCTGCCCGAGCTGGCACCCGTCGACGGCGAGCCCGTCGTGCACAAAGTGCACGCCTCCGCATTCACGGGCACCACCTTCAAGGAGGCGGTCGACAAGACGAACCGCACAAAGCTGGTCGTCGTCGGCTACATGGCCCACAACTGCGTGTCTGCCACCGTCCGCGCGGGCGCAGAGCTCGGCTACGACGTCTACGCTGTCCGCGACGCCGTCGGCGACCGCAATCTGCCCGAGACCACGGCCGAGGAGCTGGTCCGCATTTCCTTGCTGGAGCTGGCTGATGTTGTGGCGACGCTGATTGACAGCAAGGACGTGCGGGACGCGTAGACGGGAAGCTGTAGCTGGCCGTGGGGACCGAGGTCCGACTGTATAGATTCTAGATACAAAATCAGGCAGACAATAAAGGTGCTACAGTGGTGTTTATACACATAGAAAAAAACAAAAAAAGTACTGTGTGCAACGTTAAGGTCACCGAAAATGATGTGCAAGTGTTCCAGGACAAAACGTCTTGGAAAACGTCTTGGAGAACGTCTTGGGAAGCGTCTTGGGTCCTCAATTGTGTATCGTAGTGTCCATGCAGTTTACAACACGAGAACCCTCATTGCCTCCCTTGTAAATTATGACCCGTCTTTTAGGGTCAAGCACCGGATCTGCACAGGCGTGCACATGTATGTGTCGTCTGCATTGCCGTTGGAGTTTATTCTGCCCGGAGGCACTCAACCTAAAGGGCTCTATCTGTGGATGGCATGATCTGTTCGTATGTGTACGACAGGACTTCAACAGCCCATGCTAATAACATCTGCGACTCGTCAAAGGGTGATGAGCCTCGTATGTGTGAAACCTCCATCTACGTAGTAACTCAGGTACTCAAATCATAATCACCCACAGCCCTTCCTAAACAAGGCTTTGGCTGTGCTGGCTCACGATTAGATGGCCATAGAGGTACAACAGGCACAGGCAGCACATGAGAGCATATGAGAGCCCATCCACCCAGCAGGTTGGAGCAATTGTGTTAGTGCCGAAAAAGTCAAAGAAAACTCTTAAGGTTTTTTGTGCTGAATTTGGCCCGATACATATGAAGGCATAACTTTTTTACGTTCAAGGGGTATGTTCTGTGCCCGATTTTTTTTTCTTTTTATCCTAAATAAGATGCCTTGAAGCCTTTATTATTAGTTCAACTGGGTCGGACGAAATAGAATACATTGAATTCAATACTACACTCGAATGACTCCCGTAAAATTCAGACGAAAAAAGTTGCCTATGAAAACTGCACAGTAAGAAACAAGTCGCAATCTCGAGGCTGATATGCAGTCTCGAACTGCATGAGCACTGCCACGATGACAAGCCTACGAAGACAGATTGGGTAACAAATAGACTATCAGTAACCCAACAATGCACCCAACAATGCAGCTGTATTGTTCAGGCCCAATAGCTGTCTGATGAACGAGAATATGCAGCATTTCGGCACATATGCTATGCATTGTACAGCGAACTCGAGCAAAATTATCGTTACCGCCTGAAGATGACCCCTACGTTGAAGGTGAACACTTGACAGCTCTCATCGTGCGCCTCGAAAAGTGCAAATGGAGGCTGTGCCCCTCGGTATTGGCTTGGTTTCTTATCATTGGTCTAGCATCAGAATCGGAGACAGAATTGCTCTCCTGAGGTGTCATATCAGGCGATAAATTAGGTTGAGAGACGTTATTTTCGAGTAAGCCGTGCGGCTCAACAAAATGAAGTCTACGAATAGAGCACGTCGTATGCTAGGAATACCAAAAGATTGTGCCAACGCCGGACTGCAGAAGTAGGAAAGAAAGGCGACACCCTACGTACGTATAAGTAGTCGGTATCCTCCGACGCAATTTCAATTGTCGAGGACGTGACTGCCAGAAAACACAATGATCCGAGAAACCTCAAGAGAAAAAACCCCCAAAAAACCCAGAAACAACACGCTCCACACTCAGCCTTACAGCCTTTGACCATGGACACCCCCATTTCATTCAGTGGCAACAACAGCCCAGCCCTGGCAATCACCCCTGCCTTGTCGCCGTTCCCCTCGCAATCGCTTATTGTCCCTCGTGCATCGGCCAGTGGCAAAGCTTCCCCGGATTTGCCCACCTCACCGACCTCTGCCATCACCTTTCGAGCTCCTGTCGGTGACCCTCTCAAGCGCCTCTTTGTCTGCTGCGACGGGACTGGAAGAACGCCTCGGGCACGCAGGAGCCGCAGACCAATGTCGCCCGCCTGGCCCGCGCCATCGCTCGCATGGGCCGCAAATCGGGCGACCGTCCTTGCTTGCAGATTGTCTACTATGCCGCCGGCGTCGGCGCCGCCAAAACCCACCACCACCTGCCCAATGTCTTGAGTGGCATGTCGGGCAAAGGCGTCGAGGCCGACATTCTGAATGCATACTGTTTTCTCAGCAACAACTTCACCATGGCCGGCGGGGACAAGGACGACGAGATCGTTCTTGTGGGCTACTCGCGGGGCGCCTTCACCGTGCGCTGTCTCGCCTCCCTGATTGACACCATTGGCCTGCTCAGACGACGCTGGCTGCCCCTGCTGCCCATCCTGTTTGACAGTTGGAAACAGGGCGGGGAAGAAGGCACGGCCGGACTCGAAAAAGTCACGGCCAAGGTCCGGGCGGCTGGCACGTCGTCGTTTGTCAGAATCAAGATCCTGGCCGAGTGGGAGCCTGTTAGTGCCACGAGCGTTCTCAAATTTGTGGGCCGCGATCAGACTGTCCCACGCTGCGTGGACAATGCGTTTGTGGCTCTGGCACGCGATGAGCGCCGGTTCCATTTCGCGCCCATGATATGGCGCCAGTGGCCGTCGCATGACGCGGGTGGCGGCTATCGCCATCTGCGTCAAGTGGTCTTCCGTGGCGGGCATGGCGACATTGGTGGAGGAAACATGGATTCGGGATTGGCGACAGTGCCGCTGCTTTGGATGGTTGCGCAAATCATGTCAGTGAGCAACACTGAGTTTGACAATCGCGTGCTTTTCGAGACAATCTTTCCCATGCCTGCCAGCAAGGCCTGGCTCGAGTGGGGAGGGCCTGGTGCCGACGACGAGGCCGAAGAAGACGGGAAAGGCAAGGCTGTGATCAAGAAACGGGCCCCTTCTCTTCACTACGTCGACGTTCTTCGTTCTCGTGGCGACTTTGTCCGCTCTACCTTTCGTCGCATCTGGGAGTCTCCATCCAAACTGGACATCAAGGCCATCAGCGGCGACCGAGTCTTTGCTTTCCGCGAGTTCATGGAGACCGCCGCTAAGCCCGTGCTTCCGACGCTCAAAACGCATTTCACAGTGGGTCTTTTACTGGGCAACAATCGTGGCAAACTCTGGACCAACGACCCAGATGCACCAGATGAGCCAGACGACTGGGCGCCCATCCACAGCTACGAAGTCCTCATGTGGCGTCGCTGGCGCAAACACATCCAAACGGAAAAGCCCATGCCGTGGGACAGGACGCCTGGGATGCCAGGACAGCCACGCTGGGAGAGAGCTGCGCGTGCCCTCAATCTCGTGGAGCATCCCAGAGAAGCACCTGCTGCTACAGTGGAGTTGTCGGCCAGGGAGAACTACATGACCACCGACACGCTTCTCGGACGACTCCTGTTGGCGTTAAACGAGCGCCATCCCGTCAAATTTCCCGACGAAAATGTCGAGACAAAGCAAGAAAATGACGAAGACAATAACAGGGACGAGATTGATGCTGAAGAAGCGACGAAAATCTACGAGCTCTACCGTAATGTCACCTACAAAAAGGAGGCGATGACCTTGAAGTGAGCTCGAAAGATGACAAAATATGGGCCTGCTGTCAAACAATACAGTGAGCGCGCGGATGCGCTAGGCTACTGGCGGCGGAAGCGGCCCGCTGTGGAGCTGTGGATACGTAGTGAATATCTTTCTTTGAAGTTGTAGAAAAATAATGGCATATCGATCACATCAGTTTTGTATTGTTTTGTCAGGCAAATAAACAGACCCGTGTCTGAGTAAACAGAGTTTAGACAGTATACTTGCAGCTTTCTTCACCACAGGTTGGCAACTGAGTCTGAAGAGATTGGTGGTCGATGCCTGTACTAACAAAGAACCAAAATGTGTCGTCAGAGTCGCCACATTCCGCTGCTGCACAAGACCAGGCAGGAAATGTTGTTAGTACTTCCTCCCTACCTTGCCTGCAGAAGAGTGCAAAACTTTTTGATGGCGTGCAACTTCCTGATAGCATACGCCGTTCATGAGAGGGGTTGATGCCTAATTTCGCAGTTTGCTTGTCACGCAGATAACAAGGATTCGACTTGCATAAAACTGTACTTTGATTGGGTCACTAAAGCTTGCCAAGTTTGAACCGACACAAGAATGGCGCGAAGGATACTCCAAGGCCCAAAGATGCTTCTTGTTTTACTGCTTTTTGGCGCCTTGTATCTTGACTTACTTGACCTACCTGACGTCTCTGTTGCATCCTTCGTATGTGCCGCTTATCGGCTCATCCGAGGACACTTCGCGCTGAGAGTATCCTGATAGGGCACCAAAGTCCCAATCCAATGTCGTCTCCCCCCTCTCATGCATACGAGGGTACAATCGTATTATCACGCCATCCAACGTCGACTCTTCGTACCGGGCAAATTTTCCGACCGTGCCACTTCCTGGACCGAGGCATCTCATGGACCGACAGGACCACCTTGGCATTGTATTCTGAGAGAATTGGCTCAGCACCCACTGGCACCGTTGGGGGGATTGCCTTGATGCTGTACGGCGTCGTGTGACTGATTTGTGACACTTAAATCTTGAACGCGAGCTGGCTGTGGGGTTGTAACAGTAGCGGCGCTACTGTTGACAATTTTGCATAGTGCGCGTGTCCCGCTGTTGCTTCACGGCCTCCAATTTAGTTGGCATTGGCTTAGGCCAACTGCACTTTGGCGACTTGGAGAGCGGCCCAGCGCTCTACCTTTGTCGTACGACGGGTTTGTGGCTATATGATGTAAGTTGTGGCTTCAAGCCAGTACGAATAGCTCATGTACCTACTTTCTTGGAGAGATGTGGTGCAGAAGATTTGGTCGACAATTCTGTTTGTAAACTAACGAGGCGAATCAAGTAGCTGGCGTTAAAAAAAAATCTGTTACTTTTACAGCTCCGTAATTAGCCAAACCATTGTTATGAGGCAAGAGCAAATATTAAATACATGCCGGACACGTCCGGAAATGGCCCAAGAGCTCCCATTCAGCCGCATGCTCGTCGTCTTTCAGCAAAATTAGCATGGCCCTCCTCCCAGGTCCAGCCTTGTGGTGTGCCCATCCGTTGCTGCCAATATCTGCATAAGGCGAGGACGAATCGTAGCGATGCCGTATCTCTCTTGGTAGAATCACCACTATGTTAAGAAAGAGGACATTCATGAGACAATAATGCGCGGCCACCAGTGTAAATATTGACAGTTGTGAACGCGGAAAAACTTCATTGAATAGGCCATCGAACCACAATCAAGTGGCCTTGTATGTTAGTTTGTTGTATTCATTGATGTGGCCTCAGCATCTACAGATCGAGTCGCAACCGCCCCATAATGCCAAGTTGATTGACTTTCGAATACCAATATGGCTATTCTAGTCTTATGCGTTAGTCTGCTAACCGATGCTGTTAATTGATAGTTTGGCTCAAGGGCTCCTTGGTCTCCTTCTCGCGATCGGGCGAGCTTGGTGAGTCGTCTGGGGTGTCCTTTGTTCTGCTGGGCATCTCCTCGGTGCTCTTTTCACGAGCCTTTAAGTTGTCAGCGGAGGGCACTTGGGAATATTGAAACAAACGCTCGAGATACGTACCGGAGGTGGGTCTGAAGCTGGCATATTGACGTTGATGTTGTTGATGTTTGGGGGTGTTTCTTTACTGTATTGGAGTTTTTGTATTTTTTTTTTTTGGGATGGCTTGTACCAGTCTCCATGATCGTCTAAAACTGTATTTGACTGAGCGGCAGTGGCGTACCGCGAAGTTAAATAGACAGAGGCTCACATTCTTTTTTACGGCCAGTGTTCATGTTCGTGATAGACTCGTAATAAATTAGGGTACGGGATGAGATTTAGAAGGGATATTTTCGAGGCAGAGTCGAAGTGCACATTCGCTCCACTTGATGCCTGATTAGCCCGCCTAACCTCTCATTCTACGCTAGATAAAACGGCCAGCTGGCTTACAAACGAGCAAGTCACATGCTTGAAACTGAACGTATCTGTTGTCTGTCCTTGAACGCAAATTACAAAAAACACACATTTACACTGCTGATGTAGTCTGTCCAATGTAAAATAATAACCCTGGAACTTGCTACAATGCATAATGCATAATCATAGTCGCTATTTCCCGCCTGTGTCTGTCCTTGCCATGCACCCCAACCCAAGATGACTACAGTGCTCTTCTTGTCGCCCAGTTCCTGCTTAATTACTCACGTCGGGAACTACTGATATTGTGACAATGGTGGTAGCGTTGACTTTCGGCCCAGTTTCCGCCTTCGGTTCTGAGACGCGACCACTGTTAGGGTTGCTGTTGATCTCTTTAGTCTCCTTTTCACGGTCCGTTTGTTTCGAGCCGTCAGTAGCCCGGCTGCTGTTGGAATTGCTGTGCAGCTCCGTTGTCTTCACTTCGCGTATATCCTGTATTGTATTTTTGGTAAGACTGGCGTGACCACTGTCGGAATTGCTGTTGATCTCATTGGTCACCTTTTCACGGTCCGTCTGTCCCGAGCCATCAGTGACCGGGTTACTGCTGGGATGGACGTGCAGCTCCGTTGCCTGCGTTTCGCTCATATCCTGTGTTATGATTTTGGTAAGACTGGCATAGTAAAAGATCCATCAACGTATGTATACACGTACCTGAGAAATAATTTTACTGATTGGCGTATGCGATCCTCTTGTATGAATTGGTGTTTGTTGAGTACAATGTCCCGAATCGCAAATCAAAGGAAAGGATGTTTCCGGATTTAAATGGACGCATATCTGAACAAATGCCATGACAAGAAAGTAGTATTCCCACAGCACAGCACACGTCGGTTGTAGAAGACAGCAATGTGCTTAACAATACTACATATGTGCAAATATGGCGTATACAATACATGCAGACTCGGTGCATAGCTTGATCCAATTGCTGCCCAACCCGGAATTCAGGTGACTAAATCAGAAAGTTGGGTTGAAGAGGCTGAACTAGAAGCGCAGCATAGCGATGGATCTCCAATATGCCTACCTCTAGACAAAGCGCGAAATACATGTCCATCGATTTCGCATCCTATGCTTGTTGGGCTCAATATGGCATGGCACAAGTCCAAAAACAACAACATGCATAATCCTAACATCGACTTGGCACATAGTTTTCACAGCCCTTGTATTCCCCGCCGAGTACGTGAGGAAGCTCAAACTCGCTCTATTCTGACTACCCTATCCAGTGCTGACCTCAGTCGTTCTGGCACCTTGACATGGATATCAAACCCCTGCGGCAGTCCAGTCGCATGGTATTGTGTGCCCCCAAAAGTGCCCAATCTGATGTGACTATTATGCCCGCAGCAGCCTGTCCATAAACGCATCTTATACATTTTTAAGAAACCCGCTCCTGCCTGGAAAAAACGCTGCCATCCAACCATTCCGTCTACGCGCCGAGGATGAGTAGAAAATGTAGCCGCCCTGAACGTGCACTTTCTAATACAGATATACAGATGCGTGTGTCGCAGTACAAAAGTCATGCGCTTTGGGGTTTGGATTTGTCATCCGATCTCTCCCGCTTTTTTGCCAAGTCTGTCCTCCTTTTTAATTTTGTCCATCGATCCAGAGTTGTCTTCAAAAGTTACTCTCGCCTGCGCTGCATCAACTTTATACTAGCCATCCAAAGTCACTCACCATTAAGTTTTGATCATTTCCTGCTTTTATCTGAACCCTCTCCAATGTGTGCAATGGATCCAAACGTCTTTGCCCGGGTTCACTCCTTGGATGGCACAAAGACGATTGATGCATTCATGATGGCACATTCATGATGGGCGCCGACCGGCAATTTTGATTACGGACACAAGCGAAGAAGCCGATAGATGCAGTCGCGAGTCCACACCACACGAGTTTACGAACTTTGCAGGATTCTCTCCAGAGAAAAAACCGACTGGAGCTACAGTTTATAAAGGACATGACCGAGGGCTGGCTTTTTAACTACAGTCCACAGACGTCCTACGTTACAGTCTGCCTCCCAAAGACAGCGGCAGTAAGTCGCCGACATGTCCCCATACCCATTAAGCCAGACTTTCGTATTCAGTTTCACCAGCAGTCCACTCAAAGGACACGAGTTGTGTATCACTTCAAGACGAGCCATCCTCACAAGATCCAGCCACAGCGAGGCGAAAAGCATTTCATCTGCCTGATTTCATCAAAGTTCCAGTATTGGAACAATGTGGAAGTCATTGTGGGCTCGTGGTCCGAAGGCGTCAATTTCCATATCGTCTTCCCCAACCACACGAGGAACACAACACCCGAGTACTACAGCCATATTGCGGGCCTCGGTCTGGGTAGTGCTTTTGCGACTGTTGCCCCAAGTCACCAGTTCCCGCTGGCAAAGCAAAGTTGGCAGAGAAAATGAACAAGCGTGTCTTGTTTCCGACAACTGTGTCATCGTTTGATCGTTCCACCCTTGTCTGCGGCGTGCGTAGTTTCCTAGGATCACGAAATGTCCTTTAAATCGTACTAATTGATGTCAATATTCTCCACATTTTGTACTTCAAGACTCCTCGACCGTTGTTTTTATATTCGACCAGATAGAGCCTCGGTTGGACGAGAAGTCTCATCGGCTTCGTTTGAAAAGGGAGAAATCAAGAGGCCGAAATTTACAAGGATGAAACAAGCTCATTGGATTTTGGCTCCAGTCGACATAGGCATGTCTTCGTAGGGCGAGTTTTACTTTTTTTAAAAAGAAAGAACGGTTTGTTCCTTTTGATTTTATTTCGATTTTGACTAATAGAAATACTCATAAGACCTTCCCGCAAGACTTTCCTTTTCACCTACTGATGAAATCGGCATGGGCAATGGGTATAGTGATCAAAGCATATTCTATCAATACCCTCTCGTCCAACCTTCATGCAGTGTCTGTAGATCAATGTCATCTTGCGTCGTCAAGTATGATGTCAACACATCTGGATCGCCTTCTTCCTCCCGTGCAGTGACCCCACTGTGAAAGTGGTGGAACCGGTTCTGGGCCGCATCTTTCCGTCTATCAAAGACAAAGTCCTCCCAACGCGACGTCCGCGTGACATCCCCTTTGTGGTGCATCGTCCCTGGCTAGCCCATGGTCACGCGGCTCGGTTCCGGCCCGACTTCCACCAGCTGCTGCACGAGTCGCTCGTTGTCTTGTCCACAAAAGAAGCCCTCGACGACAGCGTCAAAGTCGTCCGTCACTGCCTGGCTGGGCTCCAACGAGACGTACGACTGCGACTGCATCTTGCGGATGCAGGCGGCAATGTAGGTGGCCGTCTGCTCGCACTTGACGGGGACGGTGCCGCCAAACGGTGTGCCCTGGGCCTGCATGACAAAAAAGTAGCTTGGGAAATCGGGGGTCATGACGCCAAAGTAGCTCTTGGGATAGCCAACGGTGCCCTCGGGGCCCCAAATGTTGCGGATGTCAGTGCCACGTTGGCCAATCAAGGGGTAGGCGGGCGTGTAGTTGTCGGGAAACCCGATTGCGGTGACGATCGTGTCGACGGGGTAGGACTGCCCGTCTGTTGTCTCGATGCGTGTGCTGGTGATGCGTGAGATCGGCGTCTGCACAAAGTCGACTTTGGCGTCACTGAGGGCCTCGAGGTATCCGGGTGCTGGTGTCAGTCGCTTGCACACCGGGGCATAATCGGGAATCAATTTGGCCAACAAACAGGTCCGGATCGTGGTTGACACGCTCCGAGATGAGCGCCGTCAAGTCTTTTCGCAGCTTGGAGCTGGCCTCGCTGCCAAAGTAGAAGGCGGCGAAGCTACTGTGGAAGGTCACATCCAGCTCTTTGCGGTAGGCCAGGTAGTCCTCCTGTCCTTCTGGCGACGCATAGTGGCTACGCGTCTCCTTTGGGATGGAGTGGCCGCCCGGATCGCCCTTCTGTGCAGCCAGTGCATTGAGTCCGCCATTGAAGGCGGCCGAGACCCAGTTGCGCGTGCGAGCAAAGTGGCTCAGATGGGTCACATGAGGCAAGATGGCCGGAAGGACTTGCATGCCGCTGGCACCGTTGCCAATGACGGCCACTCTCTTACTGTCGAGGTTGACAATGTGGTCCCACCGGGCGGTGTGCACAATGTCGCCCTGGAACGTGTCGAGGCCGGGATGTCCACCACTGTTCAATCTTCCAGTGGCCGAGATCAGAAACTGTGCAGTGACCGTGTACTCCTGGGACGAGACAAGGTCACGCACGGTAATGTGCCAATGTGCGTCGTCAGCTGACCACACCGCTTGCACCACCTCATGCTGCAGCTTCAGGTGTTTGTCTACGCCAAATGTGTGCACAACACCCTCATAGTACTGCCGGATCTCGGCACCGACGGCGTAAAACTCCGTCCAGTGAGGGTTCGTTGCAAAGGACAACTGGTACGCATGCGAGAGCACATCGCAGCGCACGCCAGGGTACTGATTTTCTTCTCATGTACCACCGACACGGGCATACCAATCGAAGACGGTGTACGTCAGGTTGGGCACCTTGGCTTGCAGCAGGACAGCCGTTGCAATACCGGCAATGCCGGCGCCGATGATGACGGCCGACACCGGTTGGTGGGCATTATACGATGTCTTGGGGCAAAGGGTATGGCTCCGGGCGGTTGCCACGATCAAAAGGTACTATGAAGATGGATCCCATAGTTGTGTATTGGCGATGTTGGCGGTGGATGTTTGTGCTGATCGATAGCTTTACTGCAATTGTACACATGATGATATCCGCGTCGCTCGGTCGATTCTTATCTCTTCACGTTCGCAACCAAACCTGACCTCCGGTAGCAACGACATCGTCCATCGAAATTGCGCAATCTTCTGCCGTTTCCTCGCCATATCGCAAGATGCAACATCTCGACACATTAGGGCAAGGTCAGATGAGGTTGAAGCTGGTGTACACGATGGCAGGGCTGTGTCGGCGTGGAAGCCGAGCGAGGCCGAGCTCGGGTGGGAACCATGGCGTTGCCTTTAGTAGCTTCTGGTATAAGTCGACTTCTCGGCTGGGACTCTCGGGCGGTGGACTTCGGCTGGTCCACACCAGCTCAACGCTCACCCGTCTCAGAACGTCGTCTTGGCAGGCGCCAACGAGTGTTCGAAACGATGGCGTATTGTCACGTAGTAATTATTCCTTTCTCCATTTTCTTCGCTTGCCCCTCTTACCTTCGAAATTGGAAAACTATATGGCTGGCCGAGTGGATATTTCCGCCGTTCTGGTTTGCGCTACTTGGTCTTACTGGGTCAGCTCAGCTTTCGCTTTCTTCATCTTGAGCACAACAGCATCTTTGGCAAGGCTACGGCACGGAATGCTCTACCGACGACCATACTTTGGAGCATGAATCACGTATTGCGCCATTGTGGTCGCATCTTGTGTCGAAGTCAACGACGAAGTATATGGCCAAGTTTAGCAGTACACTAAATTATACACTGCCCAACAATGTATATAAGCGATTGCATCAACATGAACTTCCCGGCGTGTTCGTCTTGGAGTTGCAAGCAGCATCAGCACAGCCACCATCCTGCCATATCTCTTTCATTGAATTTTCTAGTACAATTTTGTCACGCTTCCCGTCTCGTCCTTTGACATGACCCTTCCACCGAAAAAGTTGTTGAGGTGGCCGTGTCGAGGTGGCCGTGTCGGCGTCTGCCTCGACGTCCACCTCGGAAGCCGACAACTTGCTCTGGGCAGAGAAGCGTGGCGGTGGATGTTTCTGACTGGCGGTGTCATCACCTTCCCCGTTGCCTTGTTTGGCGTTCTAACCTTCCCTGGGACGCCACAGCATCCCAACAAGCGGCTCTTTAAAGAGGACGAGCTGGTCCTGGCACGGGCCCGCCTGGCCACCATGGGCCGGCCGCTCTACCCAGAAGGGCAGTCTCGGTTTCACACTGTCCTCACTCCGCCGTTTCGTGGACAGATGGCATTTTTTCGTACTGGTGCCGTGGAGCGTTCTGTTCCAGCAGGGGTACTTGGCCATGGCCCAGGGCATGTACACGCTGTGGATCAAGAGCGTCGCCGCCAGCCAGCACTAGTCGGCAGCCACCGTTAACAATTTGACGGCGGTCGCACCGTGTGTGGCCATTGTCGCCATTGTCCTGTTCGCCTGGGCCACCGACAAGTTCGGCGCCAAAGCGAGACTGCCGCTGCTCACGGTGGCACACGTCCTTGCCTCTCTCGGGTTGGTGGCATTTGTTGCGTTTGACCAGACGTCTTTTAGCTACAAACGGTTTGGCGTGGCGGTCAGAAATGTCGAGAACGCCATGGTGCCCGTCATGTACTCGTGGGCCAATCTGATTTGCACGGACGATGCCGAGGAGCGGGCCTTTATCCTGAGTGCCATGCTGGCGTTCGCCATGGCGTTCAACAGCTGGGTGTCCATTTTGTCGATGCCGACAGTGCAGTCGCCGCGTTACTTCAGGGGCTATCTGGTGTGTCTTCTTATGCAGCCCGTTGCCCTCGGTATGGCGTTCTTGGTGGACTATCTGCACCGCCGCGAAGTGGCCCAGAAGAAAGAGAAGGCAGAGCAAGAGGCTAGTCAGTAGGTGTACGTGGGTAGACATGGTTGGTGGACATGGTTGGTAGACGTGGTTGATGGGTTCACTTTGCAAGTTGTTTTTATATACTAGCTGCAGCCTGCCTGCTACGCAGACTACTTTAAGAAATCCCCATTGGTCTTTGCCAGCTGCTCATCGTAGTATGGCTGAAACGACAGCCACCCCTTGTCGGGCGTGCCCACCTGCGTGTAGGTAAACGCGGCCTCCTCGTCGTTGATCAGTTTCTTCGGATGACCGCTGCCCTGGGCCGCTGCATCCACCAACAACTGTGCATGGCACGTCTTGTCCAGACTGAGAAACCAAAAGGCAGCCTCGTCCACACTTCGACCCACCGTCAACAGGCCGTGGTTCTGCAGGATGACGGCCTTGTTGTGGTCGCCGAGGACGGCGGCAATTCGTTTGCCCTCTTCGCGGTCCAAGACGATGCCGCCAAACTGGTCGTACACGGCATGGCTTTTGTAGAACCGCAGCGCATCCTGTGTAATCATGTCCAGGGGGCGCCCAAATGCACTAAAGGCTTTCCCGTAGACCGAGTGCGCGTGGCATGCCGCGTGCACGTCCGGCCGCGCCTTGTGAATCTCCGAGTGGATGGCGAACGCGGCAGCATTGATGGTCTCGTTGCCCTCCACAACTTCGCCGTTTTCGTTGACAAGAATCAGGTCCGACACAGAGATTTGGGAGAAGTGCATCGACAGCGGGTTGAGCCAGAAATGGTCTGTCAGGATGGGATCTCGGACAGAGACATGACCGGCCACACCCTCATCGAAGCCACGGTCGGCAAACACCCGGAAGACGGCGGCCAGGTGCTGCTTGCGGTAGAGGCGCTCTTCGTGGAGACTCGAAAACGTGGGGTACGACCGGATCTTGAGCGTCTTGCCGGACTTGGTCTTGCCTAGGGCGCCGGTGGCGGCGTTGGCGCCCTCTTCGTTGGACAGGACGACGGCACTGGGGGCCATTCTGCGCGTGGTCTGTACGAAAAGGATGAACGATGGCGAGAGCGAAGCGGCAATTGCAAAGGCAAAGTGAAGCTGGGCAGGGTCTGAGTTGCGTGGGTAGCTTAAAGATGGATGAAAGTCTGGTCGTCAACATTCGTCGTCTTCGACTCCTCACCTGTCAACCAATCACCAACGCCCACTATCCGATTCGTCATTCAGGGCGTTGGTGTCGTCGGTTCTCTTTATCTCCGTCTCCACCACCTCAATACTACTTTCCGGCCCAATTCCGGCACATCCAATGCAGGACGGACGGTCAGTACCGGGAATGCATTTATCCTCATCCACTGTATCTTGGGTGAATGGTCATGCCATAACAAAGAAGTGTGCTCTACTTCCCCGATCGTGAAATTCCCAGCCACCACCGCCACTACGGCCACGACTGGGGAATGCCCAGCAAGTACATGTTGGTCACGTTGGCCATGTTGCCCGTGTCTGCTCCCTCAGTCACCGTCGACGGCGGCGGCATGGCCAACAGCGTCTCAAAATCCTCGTTCCAGAAGTGCGCCCAAGACGACTCCAGATCCGCCGCGTCCATGGTCAAGTCGAAGCCGAATTCGTCGGTGGGCGCGGGTGTTGGAACGGATGCAGATGCGGATGCGGATGCTAACACGGTCGCTGGTGACACGGCCGTCGTCTGTGGAAGGTCCCCCCTGTTGCAGAGCGTTGCCGCTGACGTTGCTGGCAATGTTGCCGACGATGCCGACGTCGCTGATGTCGCTGATGTCGCTGACAGATCGTGTCCTTGGACGCCAGCAATGTAGGCACAAAGCTGTGACCGAAAGAGACGGATGCCGTTGATGAACTCGGGGTTGTGCCCGCCCGATCTATACTCCTCCTCCACCAACGCGCCAAACGTGTCGACCAGTGCCAAGTCTGAGCGATTCAGCCGACTCGTTGGCACTTTGGCGACATAAATGCCCAACACCAGGACGGCCAGCAAGACCTGATCGGCCGTGACCAGTCGTGTGCTACGCCCCGGCACCGGCGCGTACATGAGCAGATCGTTGGTCGCTTTGAGAATCGCTCTCGCGGAAGCAGCGCCGATGCACAGACTAAAATGCAGGCGGTCCCGGATGGGCGTGCCGCACAGTAGGTGTTGATGCGGTTCTGCAGAAAGCCGGGCGCCGACATGAGGGCCGGCCGATGCAGGGCAATCATTGTCTGATGGTAGTGGAGGGCGACGTACGTGGCCAGTGGAAGCTCGTCGCTGCCACAAAAGATGTCGCGGCCGGGTCGCACGGACTCCGGAAACGTGTCGGCCCAGTCGAGAAGGGCGCGGTCCAGGTGGCCCATCTCGAACAGCAGGTCTTTGATCGGCCGGTGACCTCGCGTCGCGCCACGGCCGCTGTACAACAAGTGAATGGCCCGTGTTTTGAGGCGGGCCAGTCGGATGAGGGCGCTGAAGTAGTCGAAGCCGTCCCTGGTCGGCGGTGCTGGTAGTGGTGGCCGATTGCATTCTTCGTCGCGGATGGCCGACGGTCGGCCCGTCTCGAGCTCCATGGTGCGCTCCAAGATGTAGGCGGACCACCATACACGAGAGGCAAGCTCGCTCATAGGGTCCACGTTGCCAACGTCTCTGTGTAGATTGATCGCCTGCGCAAGCCGGATGGCCTGTCCGAGCGCGCCCCAGCTGGCGACATCCTTGTTGCGGTTGCGTAGGGCGATGGCTAGCAGCAGCAAGGCCTGTACTGACGACAGCGATGGACGCGCCACAATATGGGCGTACAGCACGTAGGCCGCCTCGAGGAAGCGCGTGCCGTCGTCTGATACCGCGCCGGCTTCTTCGTCGGCTGCCAAGCTGCAGATGGCATAGGTGCTTGCCAACAGGCCGTAGTCAGATCCTGCCGGGCCGTTGCGGAGTTGGTGGACACCTGTCGAGAAGGACTGTTGGTCAATGACGGGGAACATAGGATGGATCCTCTTAAAGAACACGTCCATGTATCGGTCCATTGTCACGGCTTGTGGGATGGACGGCAACCCAGGTGAAGGTGCGCCAGTCGACAAGAAGTCGAACGGGGACGGCAGCGGGATCTCGCTGGTGTAGGCCAGCCCCTGTCGGAAGAGTGGGAACACGGGCTGCCATGCTGGGTTCTGCATAAAATAGAGATCAAGCCATTGCACCAGGAGGTAGTGGTTGTTGGTTGTCCTGTTGGCTGTTCCACTGAGCGAGGTGTTGGACGATCGAGGCGTCCTCGAGCTCATGGAGTTCGACGTGGTATTTGTTGTTTCTCTCGTCCGAGCACTTTGAGACGCAGAGGCTGTGGCCGCAGCACTTGCCTGCGTTGCGTCGTCTCCGTTGTCATCGTGTGCATCCTCGTGAAATGGCGTCGCAAACAGCCCCGGAAGCAGTCGTTGAGGCGAGTCCGTGTCAAAGGTCTGATGCCGTGGAGATGGCAAGGGAAGAGGGTAGTCGGCATTGCTTGTCACGGCCGCAGCTGCGTCCGTTGTCAAGGCAGGTACTGGCTGGGAAAGCACTGCTGTCGGCTGTGCTGTCGACGGCCGTGGATGGTGTGATCGCCGTCGCCGTCCGACTGGGGCCTGCCGCCGCCCCTCTGCATCCGGCTTCCGCAGATTGGTCGTCACGCAAACAACCGACCGTTTGACACAGTTGCGGCACGACGGCTGTTCTGCGTCACATTTCAGCTTGTGCGCGCGACACCATTGGCACGCGGTGGCCTGGCGTGGGGTCCTTGTCCTTGCGGGGACGCCGCGAGGGGCATTTTGATCACGGGTGGTGATGTTGTTGGTGACAATGTCGGGTTGTGATGCAAGAGAAAAGTGGACGCCGGCTGGGGGACTCGACTTTTCTGTGGAAGTCTCGGGTGGGCACACCCTACGCACCAGAATGGACTAGAATATTAGGCTTTGGCTAAGCAATTACCAGGGCAATCTGTGCTGTGGGTGCATTTCCAGCGTCAAGTTCCAGCGCATTTAGAGTCAGTTTTAGCGGTATCTACAGCGAATGCAATAAGCAGCAGCGCTGCGATAGATCACGTACGAGGGAAAAGGCCTGAGGAAACGAAATTGCATTCAGATTGAATTAAGTAGAGTTAATGTCTTATAAGCTGGGCAACTGTGTAGGGTTACAAACTATCCTATCCTAAAGTGTGTGTGATTCTGTCTGGCACCTCGTTCTCGTGAGCTGTACTACTTTGCAAAAAAAAAAAAAAAAAAAAAAAAGAGAGAGAAAAAAAAGAGAGAGAAAGAGAAGTTGGAAAAATAAGATAAAAACAGCAATCAGTACAAAATGAACGCAACCGGAGAAGAATAGGAAAAAGTATTCAAGCATGCTTTAGAAGGCACAGCTGAAAGTCTCGAGGCCGACGTCTCGACCTCATATTGTCTTGCCGTTGTTACCAAAAGCCAATTTAAGCCGACGCATCTTGGAGGGGAATTGCCTTGGGACTGGCGACGTTTTTGGTCTCTTCGTGGTTGTTGGCCTCATCGCCGGCGTGCCATCCGCTTCGCGACTCGCTCAGGTTCAGGTTCAGTTGGGCATAGTTCCACCGGCGAGACAGCAGAACAAAGCCAAAGGCGAACAGAGGCATTTGCACGAGATCAAGAACGCCGACAAAGATAAACGTCCCCGTCACACCAATCGAGCCGTGGCCGTCCACGCTCACAGCCCACGCCACCGGGTACAGCAGCCAGGCCACGTTCGCAATGGACGCAAGAAGCATGTAGTCGCGCGTCATGCCGGACCGGGCAGCTGCCTCACGGGACTCGTTGAGAGTGCTCATAGCCAGAATGACCCAGGCAAACGTGCCAAAGGCATAGAAGCCCCACTGGTAGCCGGTCGTCACAAAGCTGCCGACCAGGTACGTCAAGACCCAGAGCCAGCAGATGAACACATTGGTAAAGATGGTGGTCCACGAGACGTCGGACAGCAGGCCGAGAGCCAGGGCAGCCGACGGAAAGGAAACGACCCAGTTGACGTACTTGGCCCAGAAGACTTGGCGGCCGGCAACAGCGACCCAGCCAAGGTCCGAGGCCTGGGCAAAGTAGGTGACGGAACCGGCAAGGAGGGCACAAGTAAACAGGTAGTGGAAAACGCGGTCGGCCTCGGGCGTGGTGAAGCAAAAGACGAGAAGACCGAGGAAGGAAACAATGTAGATGGCCGTCACAGCCCACAGCCAATCCGAGCCGTGGACCGACAAGGCGGAGGTGACGCCCACAGGTGGGTTGGTCCCGAGGGAGCCAAGGCTGCGAGCAAAGGTGTCCATTGTTGAAAGAATGGGGCGGGAAATATAGGAAATAGATAAGTGTCGGACGTGAAGGTGAAGATATCGGTGGTCAGAGAGGAAAGAGCGGATAGAGAAGAGACAGAAAATGTTGAGGATGGATTGGAGATAAGTCTCTTATATGGACATTTCATTTTCGAATCTGCGTCTGCGACAATCTACAGTCGACAATCAACAATTTTCAATCAAAAAAAGGTACCTGGCCCCATTTCGCATCCCCCTGATAATGCTATTTGACATCACGGAAGCAAATGTCTACGGGGCTGTGATCACCGTCGCTGCGCACTAACACATATAAGCGGGCCCAAATCTGGAAGCAAAACAAGGTGGAGACGTCGGAAGCAATTTTGGATCCATCAGCACCAAAGTGGACCAAAGTGGGCCAAAGTGCACCAAAAGGGACAAGGCTGACAAACTCTCGGAAGCAAATTTACCGCAAATTTACTTACACGACGTACCACGGAAGCAGATATAAGAACAACGTCGGGAGCAAACAACGACGCGATCAAAACTGCAGGATACAATCTATTGCCAATCTTCCTTCGATTTTCTATCCCTACGGAGTACTTTCTTTGCTTACTCTGAAATGTCCCGGCCTGCTCGGGTCTTTATTGTAAGTCACACACGCCAATTCCAGCCACCCCCATCTGTCGTCTCCTTCGACAAGGGCTGACCTGCAGGCATGCACACAATGCAAGACGCGCAAGGTCCGCTGTGACGGGACCGCACCACAGTGCACCAACTGCACATCACGTGGTGTGGACTGTGTCTATGCTGCAGCCAGGCAGTACCGAGGCAAGGGGAAGAAGACAAAAGCAAAGGAGGTCAGGGAGGACGGTTCACCTTCAGCCACACACCAAAACGACCAACAAACGACACAGCCACAGCCACAGCCACAGCCGCAGCTATCAAGAACATCAACATCAGCACAACCCTCAACGGCACAACCCTCGACAGGAATACCTGTTTCTTTTCTCGACGCAGCAGCTCGTGTCCTTCAGCAACAGAAGCCGAGTCAAAACGTCACCAACGACAATGCATTCTCCTCTCACTTCCCAACTTTCCTCTTACCTGGCAAACTTTGAGTCCCACATGACGCAGGTTCAGTCCAGTGTCGCTGCTGCCAATGGTTCTACAACACCATTTACGCCCATGATGCCACATCAAATCGCGAGACGCTTACTACAAAACTCATATGAAGAGATGAAAGTCGGATTTCCTTTCCTGGGAGAACTCCCACAGATCCTCAGCATACTGGACGACCTGTTCGGCACCACATCGTCTCCAATACCGCCGGCATCGTCAGCACCCGCCTTTGCCCTTGTCAACGCCGTCGTCGCCTTGGCCATTCGGCATAAGATGGCTGCTGGGGCGGAATCGCAGATATCCAGCATTGCAGCAGCGTACTACCGGAACGCCACTCTTGTGACGCACCACTTAATATTGCAGACGCCGACACGCTTATCAATACAAGCACTCCGAGCAATGGCAGCTTTTGCAGGTGGGACGCCCGATCGATCGGCACAAGCGATGCTCTTAGCAAATGCAGAACAGCAGGAACGGATGATAGGAGAAAGGTGAAGAATGTGGACCCGAATACACGGAGCACGCGATGAAAAACACGCGATGAAAAAAGTATTCGCAACTGCACAGTCACATGAGTCTGTCTTGTTTGCATTTCCTAGCGTTCTTCGCCCTAGAAGTTATTGTACAACACAGTTTACTTGTCTTTAGCGCTTCCATTTTCGACCCTTTCATCGGTCTTATCTATTCCCCACGACGACAATCTAGCACACCGCCGAGATGCCGACAACGTACGAGTTGTGTCGCCTCGAGCTGAGCCTGGCCCATATTCTGGCCCTGAATCCAATCTCGGGCCAACTGGACTGGTGTCCCAAGAACTGGGTACAGAATGTCAAACCGCTCAACTTCGCCACCGGCATCCGAACAGCAAGTCAAGTGCTTCGTGGCAACGATCAAAGCAGCACTCGATCAACGAGGCGTCAGTCTATCCTCTGGAGTTTCCACTAACCGGCCTTGTACGCCCGGCGCCGTGGTCGATGGAGCTGATCGTGCCCGTGGGAGACAACAATGTTGATGGCCGTCAACCGACTGACGTCGAATGCCGAGATCTGTCCGAGTGGATCCACTTTTATTGGAGCTCGACACTGCGAAAGCTGTGCGACGGCGTGCGGCCACTAAAAATTGGCAGTGTTTGGTTGGGAAGAGTGGACTGGATCGCTAGAAATCTGGGAAGGTGGGCAGAAAGTGGACTCAACGGCGAGGCCGATGCAATTGTCCATGAAACAGGATAAAGCTCTCCTTTCATGAAGCTGGTTGAATAAATATACACCCTGCAAGCCTACATAGCAACATACCGAGTGTTTTCCATTGTGACAAAGAGTGCCGCACCTATCGCCTCCTTAGAAATGCAACCGTTGTGGCGTGGTTGGCTCCGACCTGCATGTGTAAGCAAAACCTGTCAGACTGATACGGATGATTGCCTGCCGTTATACGAGACGCGCATGAAGTTGCCACTCTAGCGTAAGAGAAGTGATGACGAGATAGCCAGTGATGGCTGCTACTTGTGGTTGATCTGTTTTTTCTTTCTGAACTCGTATCATAAGTATCATAAACTTTCAACTCTTTTCACCTTCACACCATGCCTGCAGTGAGCGCATGCATTCGAGCTGCACGACCCCTTCACTTGTATCTTCGATCCTGTCTACTGCCTGCCACAGCAAAGGTACATTTCACTACGCCGAGACAACACCGCCAGCTGCTGTCCACCACGTCCCAACAGCCTCGTCAACGCTGCGCCGTGCAGCCGGCCGCCTCCCGACACACAGCCTCCACAATGGCACCACCTTTGCAACCACAACGCGTCGACGCACCCTTGACAGCCTCGGCCATCTTCCTGGTTGTCGCCGCAAAAAGTGACACTGTTTCCGACGACGACGCCGCCACCATTCGATCCGTGGTTGCTTCCGTCAACGACACCGCCAAGAATGTCGCGTTCCGTGACCCCTCGGCCGGTCTCATCTGCACCGTCGGCATCGGCAGCCGCGTCTGGGACGCTGTGACAAGGGGGAAGCTGCCGAGACCGGCTGAGCTGCACCCGTTCAGGGAAGTCAAAGGAAAGACACACACGGCCGTCAGCACACCCGGCGACCTTCTTTTCCACATCCGCGCCGAGCGCCGCGACATGTGCTTTGAGCTCGAGCGGCAGCTTCTCGACCAGCTGGGCGACGCGGTCAACGTCGTCGACGAGACGGTTGGCTTTCGCTACTTTGACAACCGCGACCTGCTTGGTTTTGTCGACGGGACGGCCAACCCGACGGGCGACGACATTTCCGAGGCCGTGCTGATCGACGCCAACGACGTCGCCGGCAACAGCGTCAACATGGTCGGTGGTAGCTATGTCGTCGTGCAAAAGTATCTGCACGCAATGCCCAACTGGCGCGCCCTGTCAACCGAAAAGCAGGAGGCCATCATTGGCCGCACAAAATTGGACAATGTCGAGCTGGACGACGCCGAGGGCGACAATGTCCAGCGCTCCCACAAGACACTCAACACCATTGAAGACGACGCGACGGGCGCCGAGTTTGCCATCCTGCGCGACAATATGCCGTTTGGCTCCCCCGGCGCTGGCGAGTATGGCACCTACTTTATTGGCTACACACGCCGGCTCTGGGTCATTGAGAAGATGCTGGAGCGCATGTTTGTCGGTGATCCTCCCGGTCTGCATGACAAGTTGCTGGACTACTCTCGCGCGACAACGGGGAATGTCTTCTTTATGCCGTCCATGGCTTTGTTGGGGGAAATTGGCGCAGACGATTAAGCGAAAGAATAGACAGACGGCTGGAATGATTGACCTTTGCATTCTGTGCATATTGTGATACTTGTGTGACTCCTGTGGGAAGATGGCCGATTATGGTCCACGACTTCACTTGCTTAATACTACACCATGTGCAGAGTAGTATTTAGAAGCAAAGCTCGACTTGCTGCTTCGTATCCACTCGGGACTACCATGGAGTCTTGATGGCACATGCATGTATCGTATCTGCATTGCAATTGCTAATGCAGTGATACAACTTACAGCCACACAAGCGGATTCACGGCCAAAAAAAAAATGATTTATACACGCATTATTCAAGAGAAAAGCAGCGTTGGTATTGTTAGTGACAAAGTTACCCGATTTGCACCCAATTCTATTCACCGGTCTATTCGATCGGACGAGGCATGCAGTCTTATTTGAGTGTTTCTGACAAAACGAAGACGTCGAACTGGTCGGCAGAACTGATGTGAGTTCCGTCCTGGATATCTTCCTCTGCGTCTGGTCGACAAATACGTCGTATAATGTATGGAAGTCTCGCCGTGCACGGTGGTCAATCAACTGCGTCTGCTTTTTGTCCGTCTTCGAAGTTTTGCCGCTGGAAGACGTTTGCATTCTTTATTTCTTTTCTTATTGTACCTGGAAATATTCTGGTGTTCTTGCGTTATTTTCTCCTTTCAAATCAGAGTGTGTTATTACAATTCTATTGCATGCTTTCTTTCAAGAATATGCTTCCAAGTTTCAAGCGATTGCCAACAACGTTGACTTTTCTGGAGCATATAAGTCTAACACCCTAAAAGGAAATGCTTCTCGTTCTCTCGTAATGCAACACTCCGAACGTCGATCGAGAACCAACACGGTCCAAGCGCCCATCCCGTAAAAACGTAAAAAGTCCTTACGAAGCGACAGATGTCATAACACGGGCTGTCATTGCTGGTAGTCTGTGGCCAGCAGAATCTCGTTGGCTCTCTCAAGGCTACACTTACCATCCCTGTACTGCAGTCTGGGCTCGATTTCAATACCGCTCGGTGTGACAGCGCGGACTCATCAAAAGTGCAACATTGCTACGTCATCAAGGGGTAGTGCACGTAGATAATGCGGGCGTCCTGAACAGGGGCAGAATGTAGGTCCCCTCGGACCGGTTTACCCGCCAGTGATAGCTTCAGTTTGGCTTCCAGTTTTCTTCGCGCATTTTGCCCATTGCCTTTCTGTTGCGCGTATTTCTCGGCATATTGGCGTCACAGAAGGAGCTTATCTTTATTCAATGGAGCTCGAATGGAAGCTTGACGATGCTTGACGGGATAAGTCGGTGCCACACGAACGGCAAGTGTCGATGTACTGTGTAGATGACGTGCCACTGCAGGTCGGGTGTGCATTTTGGTGCGCTTTCGCGCACGGCCTGGATCGCGAATACATGCCGGAATATTCTCGGCGTTGACTTTGTTGGCGCTCCGCGACGCTGTGGCCTTATTCAATGGGCAGCGGCTGCTGGCGAACCACCAAGTGACTTTTCAGGGACTTTCCAGGCACTCTGAAAGCACTTTAAGGACATTGTTGGTCGGAATCTCGGCAACCTTTTAACAAGCTTGAAAAGCCAATGCGAAGTACCACGCAGAGAGTTGCACGGCAGAGTGAGACGCCGACTTTCGCACAGGTCGCGAATTATGGATGGTTACACCATGTAACCCACTATTTTGGTGCCTGCAACGGCCAACGGATGCTGACTTTAGCCTCACTGTCATCAAGTTGAGCAGAACTTGAGATGTGAGTCCACAAGTCCTGTGGCCAATCATGGATGTCTTCGCCATCGGACGGTCGTCGGACAATGTCCGCCTTCTCTTTTGTGTCTCTTTCGATTTTCTGCTTGCCTCTGGTGATCCGACCGCTCCGGGGTCGACCTCGATCTTGGAGATGGAGCTCGACAAACACGAAATATTCTCATGATGCACCCTTGAGAACGTGAATGAGTGGAAGAGGAACAAGGCCAGTGGGAGTGAGAAGACGGAGAAGGGACGGAGAGTCTATATTGTTGTAGTGTATCTTGATACGAGGCAACAGAAATCTGTGTCTCACGACAAGGTGTATTTAACTCAACCTTTCCTCGAGTTGTGGTCGGCATATTTTCTTGCAGCATCACAACACAACATCTCACCAGTCCTCCATATCTGTACCAGTTCTTATCTTCACTCAACCTCCTTCTGATTATTCTCGATTTTTTTAGCCACTAGCATCCAATCAACTGACACATTCCAACTTCACACCGCCTTTTATCAGAAGCACTTGAAACCACAACCATGGCTACCAACGGTCAGCACTTTGACTTTGTCATTGTCGGCGGCGGCACGGCGGGCAACGTTGTTGCCGGCCGTCTCGCCGAGAACCCCAACGTCAAGATCCTCATTGTCGAGGCCGGCGAGGGCCGCCCCGAGGACGTGGCCGACATCATGACACCCGCCAAGGCCATGGACCTGCGCGGCAGCAAGTACGACTGGGCCTACAAGACGACCATTGTCAAGCGCGACGACTACGAGCGCATTGAGAAGCCCAACACGCGGGGCAAGGCGCTCGGCGGCTCCTCGTCCCTCAACTACTTCACCTGGATCCCGGGTTCCAAGGGCACCTTTGACCTCTGGGAATCATTTGGTGGCAAGGAGTGGACCTGGGACGAGCTGGTCCCCTACCTGCGCAAGTCGGCCACCTACCACGACGACGAGAAGCTGTACCCAGAGGACCTCAAAAAGATTGGCAGCGGTGGTCCCCTCCCCATTGCCCACGCCGAGCTCCTGCCCGAGATGGAGGGCTTCCGCAAGGCGATTGAGGAGGCCTGGATCTCCATGGGTCAGCCCCTCACCGAGAACATCTACGACGGCGAGATGATTGGTCTGACCCACTGTGTCGACTCCATCTACCAGGGCAAGCGGTCCAACAGCGTCCTCTTTGTCCGTGGCAAGCCCAACATCACCATCCTGTCGCAGACCTACTCGAAACAGCTCATTGTCGACCCGGCCACCAAGAAGGTAAGCGGTGTCACCGTGATTGACGCTTCGGGCAAGGAGCTCAGCTTCTATGCCGACCGCGAGGTCATCCTGTCCCAGGGTGTGTTTGAGAGCCCCAAGCTGCTGATGCTCAGTGGTATTGGCCCCGCGGCCGAGCTGGCCAAGCATGGCATTGATGTCATTGTCGACTCCCCCAATGTCGGCCAGCAGCTGGTCGACCACCCGGCTGTGCCCTTTGTCCTGCGCGTCAAGGAGGGTTTTGGCATGGACGACCACCTGCTGCACCAGGGCCCCCTCCATGAGGCATCGGTCACGACCTACAATGCCAGCCGCACTGGCCCCCTGAGCTCGGGCAACTTGGAGATGGTCGGCTTCCCCCGCATCGACTCCTACCTCGAGAAGGACCCTGTCTACGTCGCCGCCAAGAAGGCCAACGGCGGCCTCGACCCCTTCTGTGCCCAGGGCCAGCCCCACTTCGAGCTTGACTTTGTCTCCCTCTTTGGCAGCGCCTTCCAGTGGCACTACCCCGTCCCCAAGGTCGGCAACTACACCAGTGTCATTGTGGACATGGTCCGCCCTGTCTCCAAGCCCGGCTCCGTCACGCTCAACAGCGCCAACCCTCTCGAGCAGCCCAACATCAACCTCAACTTCTTTGAGAGCGAGCTCGACATTATTGCTATGCGCGAGGGCATCCGCTTCTCGTACGATATACTGACCAAGGGCGCCGGCTTCAAGGATCTGGTCGTCGCCGAGTTCCCCTGGGAGATGCCCCTGGACGACGACAAGGCCATGCGCCATGCCGTTCTCGACCGCTGCCAGACGGCCTACCATCCGTGCGGCTCTAATCGTCTCTCCAAGAACATCCAGCAGGGTGTCGTCGACCCCGCTCTGCGCGTCCACGGCGTGACTGGTCTGCGTGTCATTGACGCCTCGGTTATCCCCGAGATTCCCGACTGCCGCATCCAGAACTCGGTCTACATGATCGGCGAGAAGGGTGCAGATATGATCAAGGCTGCTCACAAAGACCTGTACTAAGAGACTGCCTCTGAGTGTTATATCGCGACTAAATGGATTGCACTTTTTGATTTCGACGTTTTGGTTTTTGATTGATAGTTATTTCAAATAGTTCCAAGAGATGATTGCTCCTTCGCACAAACCTTCGCGTCAGCTTCACTTTGCCGGGATCACATTGACCAGCACCTCGTTAGGGCGTGTAGCATTTGTTGCAATGTCCCTGGTGATTACATTGTGTGGGATCGTCGGGTCCAGGAGCTGAAGGAGAGTTTTGGCCGACCTGAGCGTCAAGAGGAGATTCGCTATGCACGACAAATGGCTCCCGTGCCCTTCTTCACCATGCGCGGCCACGTGTCAAGCAGAATAGCCACGACCTCAAGGCCATCTGGACCGGTTCCCATCGCGTAATTGTGTCCATCATCTCGCGTTTCCTCAAGGGCCCCAACGGCTACAAGGCCAAAATCCAGCCCGGCGGTGGCGACTAGATTCTGCGTGAGTCTACTCTGTGTGTTTTCTCGCCTCTAATACTCGTCGCAACTTTGCATCACGATCCTCGATGACGGCGGGTGTTGGGAGCCCATACGCTGTGTCCGTCTTCTTGACAAGAGTGTCCACCCACGCGGCCGGCTTGCCATCTTTATCCAGAATGTTGGGTGGCTGGCGTGACTGATCGTCCCAGATGTTCTGGATGGACCCAGACAGGTTTTTCAGAAATGCTCCCAGTCCGCCTGTCCCGCCGCCCATGGCATACGACTTGAACGGACCCTGGACTGCCCATCGTGGGCCAAGACTGGCCTCCATCACGGCATCAATGTCGCTCACATTGTCAACCACGCCGTCATTCACCAGGCTGACTGCTTCCCTTAGCAAGGCAAAGGCCAGACGGTTGCCCACAAAGCCAGGCACTTCTTTGCGCACAACGACAGGACGGTGGCCCGAACCAAGCTGCTCAAAGAAGGACTTTGCAAACGCCACCCGCTCTGGCGCCGTCTCGGGTCCCGGGCTGATTTCAATCAGTGGCAGGATATGCGGCGGGTTGAACGGATGCACGACCAACAGGCGCGTCCGGTCTGCCATGTTGGCCGCCTGCGCTGACACGGGGATACCCGACGTAGAGCTCCAGAGGTGAGCATCGGGCGGCGCAGATGCTTCGATGGAGATAAGAGCCTTCTGCTTGAACTCCAAATTCTCAGGTCCTTGCTCTTGGACGATGGTAGCTCCATCGCATGCATCCTCAACCGACAATGCAATGCGGAGACGTCCTGTCGACAACAGCTCAGAGACTGTCACTTTCGAGCTCTCTCCCAGGTACAACGGCAGGATCGACTGAATGTGTGCCTTTAGGTCTGGGCGTGGGTCAAAGACGGCCAGCTGGGCATCGGTGTACTGGATGTGGAGGGCGGCAAACGAGATGCCGATGGAGCCCAGGCCAATGAGGGCGACCTTGGATGGTGCGGTGGTCGTCATTATGATTCCAGGAAAGACCGGCTCGGTGGTGGTGTGAATGCGGGGCGGGTTTAAGAGGATATGCGTCAAAGTTGGGGAGCTCAGTGGGGTGAGGAGATCCGGAGATCCGGGGAAAGTCTGGTGGTCGCTATCTGATAAGAGTTGTGTCAGAATGTGTGATGTATTGATGATTGTTGTATGAGGAAAATCTGCAGAATGTGGGCATGCTCGTTGACCCTGAAAACCTCCCTATTTTCTATACAAACTTAGGCTAACTTTATTTGGTTGGTTTCCTAGGTTGATTCCTCAGGCCACCCTGTATATTTTATGGCTCCTTCCGACACACCCCCCTAGGGGGGCCTCCTTACGTAATACTTAATATGTTTTAACCTTTTTAGGAGCCCGGGCGCTTCGTTTTACGGTACTTTAAGGTGTGTTTTTTACTTTAAATAAGGCCGTTATTATTTTAATACCTTATTTTAATTATATTTTTTATTTATTTTTATTTTCTCGTTGTTATTATATATTAAGAAAATTTACTTTTACCTTTTTCGAGGGTTAATAACCTCGTTTAATATAATAATTACGTTTATAACCTTTTTAAAACGTACGAAAAGGTTTTTTATAAAGGCCTTTATAAGCTTATTAATTATTATAATCTTCGTAAGTACTTATTTAATTTTAAGCCGACCTTTTTATACTTCTTAATAAACTTATATATTATAAATATCGATATATCGTAGGCGAGTTTTTAAACGGAGGGTGTCGTTCGTAATAAGGCGAATAATTTACTTATTATTTTCTTCGATAACGAAGTTATTATCGAACGTAAGACCGAGTTAATCGAATAACCGTCGAATATAATATAACTTTTTCGCGGTATATATTAAAGCGAGGAGCTTTACTTTTATAAAAGAAGTAATAACGGTATATTACTTAAATAACTTTTATATTATTAACGTATTAAAAAGCTTTATAATATACCCTTATATATTTACTCGGTCTTTTATATTATCGTTAAAAAACGTATTAAAGGCGTATTAAAAGTCGGTTATAATATTATTTATACCGTCGAAATATAAGTTAAAATATTAAGTTTTATATAAATAAAGGAGTATAACTACCGTATTATTATAATCCTTTAATAATAAGTTTATATTATATTTATAAAAGCGAGTAATATAAAATACTACGTCTAACCTAATATTAACTATTATATATAAAAGTAACCCGGTAATACTTTAATATTAATATATACGAGATTACGGTACTAGTTTTATTAAAGTAATTAAAATAATTTATAAGGGATATAATCCTCGTTTACCGCGGGAGGAGTATAAATCGTTAATTAAAAGGTATTTTCGCGTTATTTTATTAATATATTTAACTTAAAAGAGTTAGAGCCTCTTTATTTTACGGTACCGTAAAACCTTTATACCTAAAAAAAGTCGTATATTACCTAAGTCCTTTACTTTAAATATCTCTTTTAAATTAATTATTAAAAAGTTAACCGTTCTTTACTTATTTTTACGATATAATAAGATAATATCGTCGACGTAAATAAAGACGGTAATATTATACTTTATAAATATATAAGAGTCCTCTTTAATAAGTATATAACCTAAAGCCGTTAACTTTTTCGTAATATATTATTATTATAATAAGGAGACTATCGGAGGTTATATAAAGCCTTTTTTAATAATTAAATTACCCTCTCTCTTTACGGTATAATAACTTTAAAACCTAATAATAATAATATATAAGTTAACTTATCGAGGTCCGCGTTAACGAATACGTTAACGATATCGATTTACCGTAACTCTAAGTCGAATTTAACAGCGATATAAAGGAAAATCCGAAATATAAAATTATTAAAAGTCGTTACCCTCGTAAATTAATTAATCTTTTCCTCCTAGTTACTTAAGACTATTATACGTGTTTTAAGCGTTAACTTTATTATACCGGTAAAATCGGTTTTATAATATATACTTATATACTCCCGAAGATTTTATACCCTCTAATATTTTTTTCGATAACCTTTTCGAAGGTTTTTAACTTACGGTAAAAGGTAATATATTACTTTTAAGCTTACTTAAAAAGGTGTCGGTCGTTATATATAAAAGGGTTTCGTATATATACGAAGGAGGTATTAAGTCGTAATAATTTTATCGTAATACCGTTAAAAACGTTTTTATAACGGTCTTATACTCGGGTAATAATATTTCCGACTCCGTAACTTTATTAAAATAATATCTCCTCCCGTTAACGTACCCCGAAAAACTATAAATTTTAACGTTATCGGTCTCTCTCCCGTATCGTTATTATTTTCGTTAAATAATTTATCGTTAATATTATCGTTCTTTATTTCTCGGTTTTTATTACGGTTACGGTAAACGCCGCCGGGTATACCCTTAACTTTATTAATCGCCTCCGGTATTATAAGGGCTCTTTTACGGGGGCTAGCCGTAAAAGGCACCCCCTTAAAAGTTATATCGCCGGTATAATCTTCGGGATTAAGGTTATCCTCCTAAGTATTTACCTCGTTACTAGTCTTTAATAAAGATTTAAGTACTTAATAACCTTATAACTTATCGTTAAAATTAGGGGTCGCGACTTTTTACTTTTAAATACCCTCCTTTCCGTTAAGAGGTAATAAATTAACGCGTAATATAACGGTTTTACTTTAAAAATATTTACGTTACGTATTTTTACGTAATCTCTTTCCTTTTCTTTTACGTATATATTAATAGTAGTATTTAATTCTTTTATTAATAATTTAACGTATATAATAACCTCGCCGAACGTTTTACTTATATTAAAAATTATATTTTTTATTAACCTTACCTTTTTTAATCTCGGGACTTAAATTTTAAAAATATTAAAAGATTTATAACTTACTAGGAAGTTAATATACGCCTTAAGTTATAATTTTCGCTTCTTATCTTAACGCTTTTAAGCCTCTTTCGTTAAGATAAATATTTTATAACCGAATACCTTTAAATAAGTAATATCGGGCACTTAACCTCGTACGGCTTCGAAAGGGTTATATATTATAACGAACGATAGGGTAAACGGTTACTTATATATACGGTTACACCGATAATATTAAGTTATAAGTCTTTTAAGAGTTTTATATTTATTCGTATAATACGTACTTTAATTATTATTACCCCTTTAAAACGTTTAAAAGCCTTATTTTATATTTATATATACGGTATAAAGGGCTTCAATAATAATACCTCTTTTTTTAACTCTTTTCGCCGCTCTTTTATTAATAATAAACTTATTATTAACTCGAATTATTACGGTTTTATACCTTATTCGCTTTATAATATTTAAAGCCTTCTTAATTACCGTAAAAGAGTTAATTTTTTTAGTAAGGGTATAATATAATATATATTTTATATCGTTATAAGTAATAAAGAGGGCTCTCGTATTATTATCGTATACGGTAATTATATCCGTTTAATCGATATTTAACCTTCGAAATAACCTTAACGATAATTTATTAAACGGTAATTTACGTAATATTACTCTTTATATTCTTTAAGAAGGTTATAAACGTTATATTCGATAGTATTTAGGCCTTTTAAGCGTACGCCTTCCACCGAAATAATAAGTAAGTAATTATATTTAACCTTATATAACCTAAACGGCGATATTAAAGACGTCCCTCCTAAACTTATATATAACGCCTCTCTCGTAAAAACGATATAAATATTAACTTTTTTACTTCCTCGATAATATAATATTACCCGTATTTTACCGTTTATATTATTAAAATCTTTATACGAGGGCGGCTCCCGCCGGTATCGTCGACTTTATATAACTCCCCGGTTTTACTCCTTTAAAATACCTTTTACTCCTTTAGGCGACCGAGGGAAATTACTTCGATTATAAATTTTAAGTATATAACTACGTTTATTAATTTTAACGTTAAACGTACCCCGTTCGCCTTCGTTTTAATTAACTAGGTATTATAATTATATACTTTTATTACTCCGTTATTAATACGTACGTACTCCGGTATTATATATTATTCGAAAGTTTTAAGGCGGTTAAGGTTATTAATAATATATACGGAAGTACCCGAATTAAATAATACCTTAAAAAGCGGTTTATTTAACGTTAAAATAATAAATATTTCGGATATATATAATATATTAACTTTTAATATTTTTTTAAGACCCCTTAAGCCTTTTATAATAATTATAAGTTATAAATATACTTTTTATATTAACTTACCTCCTACTTTAATAATAAAGGTATTAAGCTTAACCTTAATAACGGTTACCTTTTAATAACGCTCCCGCGTAATAATAATCTTAACTTTCGCCTCGGGCGAATAATATATAAAATAACTAAGTCTTTTCGCCGAATTATTATAAAAGTAATCCTTTAAGTTATAACTAATCCCCTCGTATAATTTATATAATACGTCGCGCCTAGTTTATTACGCGGTACTACGACTACGATATCTTCTTACGTCCCCGTTAAGAAGAACCTCTTTATCGGCCTTTATTATACCCTTAAACCTAGTTTTATTATACCGGTAATAACGGAGGTAATTTTTAATCCTCCTTCTCTTTGACTTCGTCGTTCTCGCCTTCCGTATTAAAGTTTTTAAATTAAGAAGGTAAAAGGTTTAATAAATAAAGTCTCCTTTACTCGAAAATCTTTAATAATACCGAGGGCTTTTTCGACGTAACGAGGTATATCGTTTAAGTCTCGCGATACTTCCGTCTTTAAGGCTTTAAATTAGTCGATTAACCTTATTTACTTTTACGGGAAAACGCCGTTTAATAAATAAAGTTTCCTTTACTCGAAAGTTTTTAATAATACCGAAGGCTTTTTCGACGTAACGAGGTATATCGTTTAAGTCTCGCGATACTTCCGTCTTTAAGGCTTTAAATTAATCGATTAACCTTATTTACTTTTACGGGAAAACGCCTTTTAAATACGATAATTAGTCCGGACTTTATATTTTAAGCCCGTTTTAATCGATTTACTTAATTATATATTTACGTTATAAAATAAATTAATTATTTAACCCTTTATTTACGAATTTTATATATTTAAGGGCCTTTTAAAAAATATTTTTATACTCCGTAATAAACGAGGGCCTTATTTCGTTAAAAAAGGGCTTAACGACGTCGAATAACTTTAACACCTTCTCTTTCGGTTTATTTCTCTTATAAAATATATACTTAAAGGTATTATTAACGTAATTATCGAAAAACTTTTATATTTTCTCCGTCGCCGTATTAAACTCACGCTCTTTTATAATATATTAATTAATTTACCTCTCTTAAAAACGTAACCCTTTAAACTAGTCGTTATAAATAATACGTACTCTCGTTTAATCCTTTTCGTATACCGTTTATACGGCCTACGTATTAACTTCCGGTAACGTTAAAAAGGGCTTAGGCGGTTACTTTAAGTAAAATACTTTAAACGGGGTTATATTATAATATATATTCTTCGCCTCGGAATTAATTTAAGCGTTATAAATTAAGTACTCTAGGTCGATATACTTTATAAATTAAAAGTAATTAACCTTCGCTTTAACGGCTCGTTATTAATCGTAGAAGTTAAGCTTTTTAATTAAAACCAGGATTTCCGTAATTTTAATAATCGTAATAATATTAAATTCGGCTTTTACTAGTTTTAACGGTCGTAAGTTAATTTTTTTTAATTATTTTATTATACGTCGCGCGTACCGGACTCGTAACTATTAAAATTATCGGTATAAATGCACCGGTGGTTGGTATACGTATACGCGTACTCCGCTTAGTTAGAAGTGGTGTAGCTAGGAGGTATAGGCGGTGGCTAAATACCACCGTACATATCCGACCGGATCCACCTATTCAGGGGTAACGTATCGCTATACTCGTGGGTAAAAAGGTTTTACATATAATTTTAGTGGCTTTAAATTCCGAAATAAAGGAGACACGTTACCATTAAATTAATTATATAACTTCCTCGTATTTAAGAAGTCGTATAAGATTACGGTATAGTCGAATACGAATACTAAAGTACGGTAAATTTATATTAATTAATAAGGTTTCTTTATATTATTATAATATTAACTCTTTATAATTATCCGAAAGTTATTTAAAACTACTTCGAAAACTACCTTAATTAAAAAATTACTCTTAATAATTAAGATAAGTAATATTACCGACTACGTTAATTAATAGGCTTTTTAATTAAGAGCTTAATAATATCGAAAAGCGTATTCGCGTATTTATTAACGAGACCGAGGGTTATACGTTCGTTAACGATAACCTTTAATACCTTTTCGAAGAAGCGTTAAAAGGCGTTACCGCCGACGAGTTTATTACGGCCCACTTTACGGCCTTATTAAGCTTTAAACGTACTTTTATAAAGCGAAGTATTTATGTTAAGAATTACCGTAACGGTAATAATAACTTTACGTAAGTTTTAATTAACGTATTTTAAGCTCGTAATATACGCGAATAACTTATTAACTCGCTTAAGTAATTCGTTAAGATTACGATTATAAAAACGTATAACGAAAGGATTTAAAAGTTAATTTTTATTAACTAAGTTTACCCGGTGTACCGTTTAATTTACTTTAATAATAAGCCCGTCGTACCCGGCGTTACGGTTAACCCGGATAATACCCTAATTAATATTAATCGTACGCCCGTTAATAATAATTAAAATAACGAAGAAGGTATATTTATTTATAAACTCCCGATCCCGGGCCCCGGCGTCGATTTTAATAATTTACGCGGCGACGTAACTCCCGCGCCCGTTAATAATTAAGCTTATAATAACCCGCCGCTTAACGATAATATCCCGTAACCGTATAACGGTAATATATACTTAGGTATACTCCCGATTAAAAGTTTTAAAACCTCTTCGTACGGTTAATACTAGGGTTAAGGGTAAGGTTAACGCTTCGGCGGTCCGTTTTATCGTTAAAGTACTTTTATATCGTTATACGATATACTTAAAGATAAAAGTAATTAGCCCCCTTATACGGACCTTATTAATTTTACTTATTAACCCGACTCGTAATTTAATAATAAATTAATTACGTATTATTAAAAATATTTAAAAGTTTTTCCCGGTTAAAATAAAATATAATAACTTTAATAACGAAATAAGCCTCGTTTTCCGAGTCGGTTAATTTATCCACTTTATTATTAATTAAAGGTTTAAAGAGGCTTATATTTATAAAGCGTTCTTAATTATAATAATAATTAAAAAGGTTTATAATTATTATAACGTAATTAAAACCGATACGAAGGATTAAAAGTTAATTATTCGGCGTATATTATAACGGTTCGAGGGAAATATTATATTACGCGTTAAACGTAATAAATAATACGCTCTTTTACTTTTTAAAATTACGGCGGTATCGCTTAATAAAACACTCGCGAAGGTTATAAAAAACCTTTATACGAAATTATCCTAGGGTTTTAAAGCGCTCGAAAGGTACGAAAATACGTTATTTACTTTATACGCGCGGTTAATAAGTATTTACGAGTAAGACCCTCGGACCTCGCGTTATATTACGACGGCGGTATTAATTAACGGCGGCTCCGATAATTTATACCGTATTATTTATAACTTAGTACGCGTAGACGAGCGCGTTACGTCCGGTTCCGGTACGGCTTTTACTTATTATTTTAACCGGTATTACGGCCGTAAGGATTTAAGTAATAAGTAGTTTACCGGTATTTCCGGGAGTACTTTTAAGTATTTTATATATAATAAGGAAAGTTACCGTTAAAAGTTATATATTAAAGTTAAAAAAGCGGTTTATAAAAAAGTATAAGTTAATAATAAGAGCGGTATTATAACGTAATACTTTACTTAAATAACGGACTTAAAAGCGAATAACGCCCCGAAAGTAACTTTAAGTAATCCGATTAAAACGTTAAAAGCGACGACGATAACGATTTTACGTAGTCGACGTAATTTTATACCGCCTTTTAGTTTTAATTAACGGCCGGTAACTTAACCGTTATAAATATATTAAATAATTAAAAACACTTATATACGTTTACTCCGGAGGCCTTTAAGGAGGATATTTAACCCTCGATTAATAAACCGATAATACGGTTATTTTATTCGTAGGTTTCTCGTAATATAATTAAATTAAATTTCTAGGTTTTATTATAAATACCGGCGTTATAAGACGGTTAATTTACGGCCTACCGTAATTTAAGGCCTTATAATAACTTCACTTAACGGTTATACTTAATACCGTTATTATAAATACCGTAAATATTAAATTCGGTATCGGAGAGTTTAAATTAATCGAATTATACGGTATCGAGACTCCGATCGGAAGTTTTAAATTTAATATTAAAAAGGATTATAACGTCGTTTTTAACGGTATTATTATCGTTAACGTAACTTACCTTAACGGTAAGTTATATATTTACATAATTAATTCCGCCGGTTATATACCGGTAATTAAACGCTTTAAGTACGTATTTATTAATACCCCGGAGACGGCGTATATTACCGGCTTTATAATTACTTAACGGCGACGGAGCTTAAAAGATTATACCGCCGTTTTAATTACCCCTTTATCGACCGCTTATACCGGCTTTTATAAGCGGCCGGTTATATTAACGTTACGTATAAAAATTTATAAGAGATTAAAGACTTTTATACGGGTTATTAACTTTACTAGGGTCCTTCTAAACGCTTTAAATTTAATATTAAAGAGGATTATAACGTCGTTTTTAACGGTATTATTATCGTTAACGTAATTTACCTTAACGGTAAATTATATATTTACGTAATTAATAAGGTTATAAAATTTTAAACGGCCCGTATACTTAATAATATAACGAGTTAATATACGTGGGATAAACTTAAGGAGTATTAAATTAACGTATATTAAGGCCCTCTTAATTTTATCGTATATAATTAAAGTATTAACTTTACGAGTAAGGAGTTTTAAAATAATACGGTCCTAATAAGTATAAAAACTAAACTAGTACCCACCGAGGTTTATTATACTATTAATAAAATTAAACGGTATTATAAGCCCGTTAAACGGGCTTATAAGTTAATTAAACGCGAGGCTCCTAATTTAAACCCGTAAACGGTTTTATAAATAACGATTAAAGTTATTAACGATACCGTAGGGTTTAACGGTATTATTCCGACCCTCCTCGTATTCGGTACTTACCCTCGTATAATATTAACGGCGAGCCCCTCGCTTATTATTACGTAACGCGCGCGCGTAATCTGTATAACGATACGAGACTTTAAAAAAACGCGCGTAAACTATTAAATTATAAAGGCCTTACGCCTTCGTAATAACCCGGACCCCGTTAAACTTAATTTAACGGATTAAGTACTTATTTAACGTATTAAAAGCGGTAATACGGACGCCGGTTAAGCCGGCCCGTACCGTATACGTGTTATTATAAACGAAAATATAACGATAAATTACGGTAACGGTATTAACGGTACTTTCCGTAATACCTCCGTTAAGGTTTATAAAGGCCTTAATTAAGCCCTTTAACCGCCCCGGCGGTAAAAAATAAAATTATTATAACGCCCGTAATACCGCCTCCTCGACGAGGTAAAGGCCGCCCGCGCCGTACGCCCCCGGCCGTTATATTTATATATTTTATTAATAATACCGTAACCGTTTACTTAACGGTAATACCGTTATACCGACTTATAAATATTCGCGGTATATAAAGATTTTAAAATTATTTAAAAAGGGCGTTTTCGAGTTAATCCCCCGTATTAACGTACCGCGTAATATACGGCTCTTTAACGGCCGTTTCGTCGATAAAATTAAGTACGTTAATACCGTATAAATAGTCGAAAAGAGTCGTTTCGTCGTATAAGTATATAACGACTTTAATAAAACGGTTATATTAATTTAATCGTTTATTATTTAACGGATAAATTAATACCTTTTATTTTTTATTACGGTTTATAAACTACGCCCCGGTATATAATTATTATTACGTAATATTTCGTAAGTTTACGTTTAAGCCTTTATAAACTTAATTAAAGACTTTTACGTTAATTTTAACTTTATAATAAAAGAAATCCTTACTTTACCCGATAACGAGGTTTTATATATTAAGAAACCGTTATACGGTATATTAAAAGTTAATAATTATTAATTTATTACTTATATTAAATATTATATTACGGTATTAAAAATAAAGTAATTTACTTATAATATATACCTTATAATCCGTATAAACGACGTTTTCGGTATTATCGGTAATTATAAATAATAATACGCTTATCCTCGTCGACGACGAATTCGTTACCCTAAAATAAAGCGCCCTTTAAAAGGGTGGCTTTTTAATTAAACTTCGAGAAACGCTTACGCTAACTTCGCCTTTTAAATTTAACGGCGGCGTACTTTAAATCGAAATTAACGGTATATTTTTATTTTCGTAAAAGATTTAAGTATATAATATTAATTTAATTACCGATATACCGTAAGTTAATAAGGTACGCGAGGCCGTATATTAATACCTCTCGGCCCGTAATAATAATATATCGCTTAACGCGCTCGTAACGTATACGTAATATCGTATATTAACCGGAAGCCGCCTTCGACTTTTCCTTAACGGTATAATATACGGAGCCCGGTAAAAAGGAGATTTTTAATTTAAACGCCCGGCTTTAATAGTAAATTAAAAACCCGTACCGTAGCCTTAAATTCGTAAAGCTTAACGAGAAGATTATTTAAATAATAATTTTTATAAATAATACGTTCGTTAATAATAAAAACTTAAGTTTTTAAATTAATTATATTATTACGATTTAAGATACGTTAAAAAAGTATAATATTATATATTAATTATTTATTAAATATAAACGCGTTATTAAGTTTATATTAACGGTTAAGTTATACGTTTTAATATATAAATTTAATTTAATAAATTATATAAAGGTTATTATAAATTAAATTTACGGGAAAAAGGTATTACTTATAATATATATAAATAATAAAAACGTCTTTAATACCGTTATAAGGCTTAAGACGATAACGGAGAAGAGGTTAATAATTAATATAACGATATTACGTTAATCGTACGAAAGGAGGGAAATAACCGAAATTAAGTAAATTTTTAATATTAATAACCCGGCCGACGTTATAACGAAGGCGAAGTATAACGGTACGCTAGGAAAACTCGTTAATATAAATTTTATCGAGTTTTAAAAAGAGATATAAATAAAAAAGGTAATAAAGGGTAATATTTAAACCCCGGCGGAAGTATAATAAAGTATAAGTATAAAGGGTAATAAAGGGTAATATTTAAACCCTTATAAACGTTTAACCTCCTATAACGAGTATAAAGTACCCTCGGGTATTAATAAAGGTATTAAGAGTTAAGGAGACGGTCCTAGAGGGAGGGAGCGAGAAAGAGAGGGAGCGGTATATTATACCGCGATATTTCGACTTTAAAAGAGAAGAGTTAATATCGGTATAAATATACCGGTGGTTAATATACGTATACGCGTACTCCGCTTAGTTAAAAGTGGTATAGCTAAGAAGTATAGGCGGTGGTTAAATACCACCGTATATATCCGACCGGATCCACTTATTTAAGGGTAGCGTATCGTTATACTCGTGGGTAGAAAGGTTTTATATATAATTTTAGTGGCTTTAGATTCCGAGATAGAGGAGATACGTTACTATTAGATTAATTATATAGCTTCCTCGTATTTAGGAAGTCGTATAAGATTACGGTATAATCGAATACGAATACTAGAGTACGGTAAATTTAAATATATTAATAATTATTATATAAGGAAAATTTATAAAATATGGGTATACTCGTTAACCCTGAAAACCTCCCTATTTTTTATATAAACTTAGGTTAACTCTATTTGGTTGGTTTCCCAGGTTGATTCCTTAGGCTACCCTATATATTCTATGGCTCTTTCCGATAAGTTGTGGTAGGGGTCTGGAAAAGGTTACCTTACTGAGCCTGTGCGGTATCTTGGATGGCGTTTTGTTGCTCGACTGGCTGTGTAGGGGGGGAATTTCCGCGAAGTCACGTTGAATTAAATCCAACCGTACGCGAGCATCTCTTTAAGTTGGCTTCTTACCTATTTTTAACTAGTATCATCTCTCCTTTTACCTGTTTGTATTATCAATCTGACATGTTCTTTACTTTTTAACTTCATCTTCTCGTCTCGATTATTTCAGCATATTGTTCAATTAGTTTGATTCTTTTTTTTTTTCATGTTTGCTTGTATTGTCTATTTTTTAAAAGAAGAAAAAGTGTTTCGAAACAATAAATATAAAGCCATAAAAACATCTCAACCTGAAAAAGTTAAATCCCATTCAGCTTCCTGCATGTGGACTGGGTCTGCCATGAATTGAGCTCTGAACAGCATTTTTCAGTGGTTGTGTATGTTTGTGCGAGGACTTCAAGATTGCGTCGGTATTGTTGGAAAAGTCCAAGCAAGTGGCTGGGTTCTTGTCCTAGCTGCTACTCGGCGCGCAACATTTCGCTTTGTATCTCGACCAAGCCGTTTAGTAACGACGGACCTACGATGAGCCGTCCGCCATTAATGAACGTATGGCCGGCGTAATGTTGGCCGGGTCATAATGTTCAAGATCTATGAGCCCCTCGGCCTTGGTGCAGGGAAAGAGCTGCTGTAACTTGCCTTTGAAGAGCTATGTGAGAAATGACAGTGCCGTCGTAAAGATATCGATGCAGTTCTTCGGCAAGGTGGAAAAGTCTATATGTAGGTGAGTGTGCCTGTGATGCCTGCCTGGGATTTTGGGGAATGCGAACATGTGAGCAGAAGAGAAGCTCTCAGGCGTTGGAAGTCGGGGCGTCAGAGGGCGAAATCAGAATCAATCTGAATCCGCAGGGTCAAAGGGTGGCTGACGGGTGCGCGAGAATAGGGAGTGGCACGGGAAAAGACACAAAGAATCTACCCATCTCGCCCTCCAATTTTTTCCCTACTACTTGGCGTCCTCCTCGACCTGACAAACAGATTCCGGGCGGGTCGGCGTGTGTGTACTGACACTGCGTGATGAAGCTGAGTGGGAATGAGTAGAAAAAGGAATCAGCGGAGAATTTCACAAAAGGCAAACGGGACAACACGTGGAAAGAGCTTCTTTCGGCCGATTACGCCGTTTTTTGTTTTACGAAGTGCCCAGCATTTCTCGAGTCATTGTGCGCACATTTCTGACTGCCCCTCCACTCTCCGACCAAAGATCTGGACACGTTGGAGAAGAGCTCGACGCCCCGTCTGTATTGGTGCCACGATCTAGATCATTCTTTTTCGTCGAGAATGTCTCAGTGGAAAGCAGCGTCATGTTGGTTGCGGGCATGCTTGGAGGGAAGTTGTTCTAGCGGACACGGTTCAGCACTGTCGTGAAGCTGCGATCCTGGATGCACCTAGTCGCCTGGCAGTAGGGCTAGGCCTAATACAGCGCGCTTTAGGGCAACCTGGTGCACCTAGCCCCTGTAGACAAGACGTTTGACCACCAACTCGACGATCGCCGTGAGCGTGTTTGTGCATTTCGCCCTCCCTTTTTTCCCTCAAGGAACAAGTTCACCAACGATCAAAATGCAATGGGCGGCCGACATTTGCCATGTTGAAGCTTGCCAGACAGATCACACAGTAATGCAGACTGTCATGGAAAATACTGAACAAAATAGACCTGCTGAACACCCGAACGGACGCCGATTAATTGGTCCTGGGAGTGGCATAACTTGTTAATGGCGACGCAAATGTTGAAGAACAGACGCTTGAGAATTTGGCGATACGGAGCGGGGACTTGGAGATGAAAAGAGTACGGAGTAGTGAAAAGCTTTACGAGGCAAGAAAACAATACGCAAAAGTAGAAAAGGAAAGGTTAATAAAATGAATTAATAAAAAGAGGGAAGATAAAAAAAAGTGACAAAAAATAAATTATTCAGAGGACCTGAGGGTATTCGAAACCCTGACCTAGGGATCTGCAATCCCTCGCTCTACCACTGAGCTACACGTCCGTGAACAAATGCTTGTTGATGGAGACGCCGATTTTACAATGGCACATGTGGGCACTAGCAATGTCTCAAGTGAATCGTGGCGATTTAGCCAACCAGCCAAGTCGTCCCGGCCTGCTAAACCCTGTTTATCCTTCCTTTCATTGCTACTCGAAGACCCGCATAAGAACTTGCATTCTTTATGAATGAACACCCATCGCAAACCATCTCTCAGAATGGCCAACGCCAAGCTCAACAATTTGCCCTAATTTTTCCATTTGCCCGAGTTCAGTTCACTGCCGGCCCCAATATTGAGCACCTCAAGTGCTTTTGTAACCACCCCGGTCAGCTGCAAGGGGTTTCTGTGTCATCACCAGGCCTGACGCGCCGGCACTAACACAGATGATGCGTGTTGGCCGGCGTATTTCCAAGGTTCTGTTCCACAATGGTGTACTCGGGGACAGCAGAGCCAGCCTCGAGGGTCGCTGGCATATTATGAACAGCAAATGAACGACCGGTCAACACATGTACAAACACACCAAAACAGATGTAACAACAACTTTAACAGAGTTGAGGGATAAACATGACGAGCCCGTCCAGGAAAATGGACACAACACTACGACGTATTCCATGGGTCATTGTGGACAGCCCTTTGTCGACGATGGCGCCGGTGGCCTTGGTCCAGGCCAGACGGACCAGTTCATCTTGGACATCATCTGGGCTCCCATGCAGGTTAAATTTGACTTCGGCTTTCTAACGTTCAACTTGGGATAAAATGGCGTCGCTGTGAAATAATTTAACAGATCAATGCATCATAAGGGAGCCCATCTCGAGCTTTCTGGTCAAGAAAACGTTGCCTTACCCCAGTCGGTGTTGCCTCCGCGGTCCCCAGAGAGGGACAACAAAGGCCACTCGTTACGTAGACGTTTAATTTCTTTCGCAGAGCGCTCCAGGTGCTTGGGATCCTTGTCGACAACATGTACTGGACGGCCACAGCGAGACCACTACGAATGGGGCAGTAGGCGATATTAGATAAGCAAGAGGAAAGCGTCTGCCCTGAAGGCAACCCGGGTGCCTTTGGTCCCCGCACCAGTCAGGGTCATGCCACGAGACGACGCCATGTTGGGGTGGAGGCGGAGGTGGCGGAGGTTTTGGAAAAATATTATGGCAGCAGACGGCTGCGGTGGTGCTGCCGAAAGGTAGTGAAAGTGAGGAGAAGCAAGTAGTCTGCGGGTCGGCTTTGGGGAAAGTCTTGGTCGTCGGATTGTTTATCAAGTTGGGCTGACTTTCTGTGGCACGGTCCGTCAGTTCCGTCGCTCTTGCCGATCCCGTTGATGCGCATCGGGTTGCAGTTGGTGGATTTGCGATGCATGTTGTGGGAAACAGATGGTGATCAGCACCCCGAGGCCGAGGCGTCTCAAACCTCCATATGTAGTTCTGCAAGCGGAGCTTGGGTGCGGGGGAGCCGCGGTCCAGGATATTGTAACGTTCTACTGGATCATTAGCGCGTCTTTCCCCCATTTCCATGCCATCACCTCATCAAACAAGTGCCAACAGGAGCCAATGCCATCCCCGCGGCCATATCGGCGACTTCTGGCGGAATCAAATTGTGGGTCTACCCCAGAAGTTCTCTCGGTGGTTATGTTGCATCATGGAGGGGATAACGAATCCGGGGAAATGGGATACCGCAGTTAAAAGACCTTGGGAAAAGGAGCTCTCCCAGATTTGTAAAGCGACGGTTCTTGGTCATGTTCCCTGTTTTTTGTCAGCCAGGTTGACACAGCTTCTACGCGCCGTTTTACAACAAGATCACTTACACGCAGTATTTTGGTCAGCATGGATAACGTCAAGAAGAGCTTTCCCAGGGGCTTGCCAACACTGGCTGAGCTGACCGTGGCCAACAAGGGAAAGGACGTCCCACCAGAGACCGCCTGGATCTGGGGCCAGGATGATGATGTAAGTGGAATGCAGGCAGTGACCGTTTTGGCGTTGATAATCATTAACACAGTCAGATTGGCCGCATTAACTTGCTGACGCCGGAAGTCATCCGTGCTGCCCAAGATAGTGAGCTCAAAGACGGCAAGGTTGTGTCACTAAAGTGAGTTGATTGTGCAATGTGCATTTTGCGCACCAGTTCTCGCGTGAATTGTGCTTCTAACACATGCTGCAGCTGGTCATTGGAGTTTCCCAAGGCACCGTCTTTCCACCGCCCCGCCCTCAAGCACCGCATCGAGGTCCATCCTCTGAGTCCTGCCATCTTTGACGACTTTTACGACACCAACTCGCAGGCCGGCAGCCAGTGGGATGGTCTTCGCCACTTTGGCCACCTTGGCATCAACAAGATGTACAACAATCTCGATCCTAAGGATGTCTTGACCACCACCCGCTGCGGCATCCATGCCATCTCCAACCACGGAATCGCCGGTCGCGGTGTTTTGCTGGATTACTACGCCTGGGCCCACAAGAACGGCAAGCCTTACGACCCGTGCAGTGATCGTGCCTTTACTGCTGCCGAGCTGCAAGCCGTGGCCAAGGACCAGGGTGTGGCCTTCAAGCAGGGCGATATTCTGTTTATTCGCGGTGGCTACATCAAGCGCTACCACGAGCTCGAGAGGGAGAACCCTGCCCGTCTCGAACAGCTGTCTCACGAGCCCCAGTTTGCCGGTGTTGAGCAGACGGAGGCCATGAAGACCTTTTTGCACGACACCTACTTTGCCGCCGTCGCTGGTGATGCTCCTGCCTTTGAGGTCTGGCCCCGTCAGACCGAGTGGTATCTGCACGAGTACCTGCTGGGTCTGTGGGGTTGCATCATTGGTGAGATGATTAACCTGGAGCAGCTGGCCGAGGAGTGTAATAAGCGCCAGCGGTGGACCTTCTTCGTGTCCAGTGCGCCACTAAACTCACCGGGTGGTGTGGCCAGCTTTGCGAATGCCTTGGCATTCTTCTAAGTGTGTATGGTTTGCGGATGTGGCTGTGGAGTTGGTGATAGGAGAGTGCAAGACTGAGACTATGTCGAATACAAAAACTAAACAGATTGCAAACTGCATATTGCCTACAGATAAACGTTGCAGAGCTGGCCACCGTTGCCGCCCAACTGATTATGCGTTTCGTGCAGCTTAATAGCCGGCCTCGGCCACTCCATGTCCACCAAAGATTCCACAGGGTTTGTGTCCGCCACATCCCGCTTCATATTCAACTGCATCGTCGTGTTGGAATACGGCACTGGATAAAGGCGGCCACCAATGCTCTGAATCTGCCAGGTCCATCACGACCGGTCGAGCGAGATGTGATGGAAGTAGAAAAGAGGGTCACCAGGAGACGTGTTGGCATCACCTCCGGGGTCGACAGCCGCAACGCAGTGTTCAGCCGTGTGGATGCCCCAGGGAAACTGGTCGTTCTTGGGCACCGGCGAGCCCAGCAGCTGGTCATACAACTTGCCCGTCTGCGTGTTCTGAAGAAGACTGCATGCCTTGTCGTTGGTGCCACCCATGATTGCATTGCGGTTGACGTCACGGCACAGGCAGCGCGGGTTCGCACCGGGGCCGTTCGAGCAGGCGTTTTTGGTAAGCTTGCTGCCCGCGGCCATGGATGTCGGCAAATGGTCCACTCGTCATACATTCGCCACCGCCGCCCGACTTGGAAATGTTACGCGTGCGGACACCCTTGCACGACGGGTCGGGAGCGCCGTTGCCGCCCAAGCTTGATGCGTTGCCGTTGAGAAGGGGCCAGTTTCCTAGGTCCTCCGCGTATTGGTCGTGATTCATGTACGGCCAGTAACCCTTGAAGCCACACTCATTGCGTAAGGCCTGCTCAAACAGCCACACAAAGTCGTCATACCGGCTCATGGCACCGGGGAATTGGGTCTTGTCTAACTTCAGCGGTAGCTTCATCAGGCATCGGTTAGCCACGGTGTACTCTTGCCGCTCTGTCTCAGGCATGCCACTCCACTCTTTGCGGATGGCTGCATTATCGAGGGCGCAGTTGTTGTTTTTGTTAGCCGTAATCTTCTTGTGCATCCACGCATCGACTCGTCGACCAAATTAATAGAATAGACGTCGCTACAAGAACTTCTTTGTACTATTAGAAAAAAAAAAACCCCATGTTCTCGTCGTGATAATGGTGACTTACGCGCCTAGTTTGGACTGGTTGCTAAACGGGGCATTAAACGTTGCCGCCCTGACTCCGGAGAGCAGGGCAACCAACACAACAGCACTTTGTATACACATTTTTGGCGATGGATAGCAGGTTAGCGTTGTTGGGAAAGACTCAGTACAGCTATCTTCAATCATTTTCTTGGGCGGAAGCTGGACATATCTATGCCAATGCTCGGCCATATGGCAGATGAAAGAGGCGAGTGAGTCGACAGAGCCGAGTTATGCTCGTCTTCCGTCCCGCAAAAATGTGGGTAATAGATGAGCCGTAGACTATTTTTCAGTCTGAAGATACCTTCTCAGTCAATAAAAGTGCACGCAATCCATAGGTGGCACGCATTGTTCCGGATTTATATGACTGGAACAGATTGAGCCACGATCATCTCGGCAGTCAACGAACACTGCCTGGGTTCGATTTCTGGCTCCTTTTCAGAGATTGGGACGTGCAGTGACGTCTTTTCTCGAGAACAGAAATAGATCAATGTTGCAAACCGGCTTTGATTTGGGGGGAAGGGCATTGGGTCGTTTGTTTAGGTTTTTGAAAGCTTAGGAAAAGTCTTGAAAGTCATGGACTGACTATGTCTTCTAATCCGCAACATCAGTATTGTTTCGTTTTGAAAATACATACTACTAGAGAGTATAATGCAAAAAGAAATGATAGAAACTACAAGTAGATTCGCAAGAATCGAAACCGAAATAATAGATGCGAGGGTCGTTGCTGCCAAGTGCAGACAAGCATCACGCCAAAATGGGGGCCTGTCTGTTTCGGCTGGTGCGACGTATGAAGGGAATCTAGCACGCCAGCATTGTATTTTCCCCTGTATTTTGTAAAATCTCGATTTCCACATCATTTTCTTTTCACATTCACCGACCGCGTTCATCTTGTCATTTCATTTTGGTCATTTCTGTCATACTGACACCAGAGAATAAGGCCCAGCCTTCGCCACAGACGACGGAGCATGCAGGCCAACCCGCTACTATTGAAATTGGGTCCAAGTGAAGAAAAATCTGGTTCACACATTTATATACTCGAGTAGATTACACTGCAGAGTTACAGCTGGTGGCAGTGGTATAATCTCTTTCGCAGGCATACATCTCAAGTTGATGCTGGCCAAGGTGTTGTGTGTATACGTGTCATGTGCAAGGGAGTGTAGATGTCCATAAAAGACCAGTACTATTACTGTAAACGTCTAGTACACATACTAATGCTACCGCTTCAACTTGCGGAGCCGGCCCATTCCGCCCAGTGCCCGCTTTCGTGTTGTGACGGAAGTTTGTCGCTCTTGCCAACATACAAAGCCTGAACTTGCACCTATGCACGCACTTGAGTTAAGCACCTTGATCATACTACTTGCCTCGATTTGATCAATAGTAAGTCCAACACAGCGTTGCCACATTTAAACGCGACGCACTGCAGTAGATCGATACTCTGCAGTGCCCGCGCGGCGGAAGTATGTAGGTCAGCGCAGTACATACCATATTACCAGGCATGATTTATTAGCAATCATTCAAAATAATCACAGAAGACCCAATGAAACTTTAACATACTGGATAAGATGTTGCCGAAAAGGAGTATTGTCGGCCTATAATGCTTGTTCAAAAAAAATCCCCTAGGGAAAAGATCCTTGTGGTACTGCTATGCATATGAAAAAAAAAAAAAAATAGATCCCCTTATGAGTATGCTCCTTGTTCTCACATCCACATAGGAGCTACTGTTAAGGATATTAGGCGGGGTAATCAATAACGTGTGCTTGGTGGGGCAGTTGCGACTTATTCGGGTGTCTTTCTGCCACAGATGCATCCGACTTTAACTTTGAATTTCCAGAAAGCATCTGTCGACTTCGACCCCAAAAAATTCAACCGTCCGACGCCACTAAATACGTCTTAAATCCAAAGATAACACCATGACCAACATCGTGGATGGCGCCAAAGAGAGCACCTTGAGGATTACCGACGATAGCACCGACAACACCGGGAATGACAGCACGAAAGACGGTTCATTTGGCGGGACAAGAGACAGCACAAATGGCAGCGCAAACGGCGATACAAATAACAGCACATCCAGCAATAGCAACGATCAAACAAGGAGATCTATTCAGCCCAGCATTGACGCCATGTCGCGCGATGCTCTGAGGCAGAACCGAACAATGCGATGTCTCTACAAAACCAAGTACAGAGAGGAGTCGCGTCGCGCCGACGACGCCATTCTCTGGGCGAAGGAGCGAGTGGATCAATTTTGTCACGCCCTCATGGCCAACATAGTCGACCTTTCTTCAATGAACGGCCTAGGAATGCCAGAAAGACCTGGTAGCTTCGATGTCAAGCTGAATATGGTCAGTTTGTTGCGAAGCGAGAAAGCCTTTATTCTCTTCGATCTGTTTCTTGACGACTGCGACAGCGAGGTTCGCGCGAGAGCCAATAGAAGTCTCCAGCGACCCATTCACCTCATCGTCCGGCGTCATGGCATCCACTACTGTTATCGCGATAGACGCCTTGACCAAACAGTAGGCGGCCAATTTTTACAGGATAGGACCTGGGACAAGGGGCCTCGGCCACTGTTTAGTGACCTCCGGAATCCGCCGCATTATTCCGGTGGCAGGCGGATCGATGGTGTTCAGACAGAAGAAGTGATTGTAGCTGATAACGACTCAGACGGTGAAGGGGACTACACGGTAACAGAAGATGATCTTTTGCGGGAACAAGAAGAGAATATGGCTTTGATGCAGAGTACTGAGCAGTACGGCGCAGCCACGCCTCCTGGATACTGACAAATGTGTATATGTTCGTCTCGTGTATTTTTTTTCTTGGGAACGAAGATCGCATCTTTTTCTGCATTAAGTACTCCGTAATCTCCACCGAAGAGGGAGGCCGACCAACTAGTTAAAGCAGCAGGCATTAAACCCTCCCCGTTTGTATCTTACGTTTGTAAGTCAGTGGACAACGAGATTGGTGAAGAAAAAAATCACACTTGAGACTGAAGAGGACCTCCGACATAACGAACGAGAGAAGGCAGCTAGGATGAGAAGCACTGATGAGTACGGCGCAGCTACACCACGCAACTTCACAGTCACGTACTACAAATGTATGTGGTAAACTTGACAGCTCGTAGAAACAAGAGCCTCTCGATGGCTATCTTTATTTCTGCACCATGATCAAGTACGTAATTAAATATTGCTGCGACCAACTTTGGTCTTAAGTTTGTTGTGCTGCATCGTGGACAATTCATTGAGCTGTCACATAAGATGAGCCTAGACGATATGATATGATTTTCAGCGCATGACAAATATCTTTCGAGCATCCCTCGTCCGGCGGCGGTGAGACGCCGCAGATTGTTGTAATCTACATCCGGCGGATGGCCGGACTGGGTAACTCCAAGCACGGTGCACCAAAAAGCGCCGAATCACCCCGGGTTGCGACACCTGTGTGGCTGGATGGCGCGGGTGGTGCGACGTTCCGTGAGACCTAATTCCTCCCTCATAAGCCTTCGCCTCAGAGAGTCTCACGCTGTAAATAGGTCACAATCCCAGCTGCTGACGGAACAAAGGGGCTTACGAACTCCAGACCGTGCTTGTCTGACCACTCAATCCTACGGGTTTGTGTCGGCACCGCAGAGCGCCGTCATCCGTGATGAGATTTCTCAACAGCTTAAATACAGGAAAAAAGACGTCGACGCCCCAACAATGCTGAATATTGTCATCAACACTTTGCACGCAACTCACAAAAACACAGCGTCAACATGTTATCCTCTCTTCCACCGCTTTCGCTAACTTGCCAGGTAAAGTTTCCTGGCAAAGACGACAGCCTTCACGACCATGTCGTCCGCTGGTCAGACATCCATGTTGCTGTCCCGGCCGTTGTCGTGACTCCCGAGTCCGAATCGGATGTCATTACTGCCATTCAGTATGCCAAAGACAATGGTCTCCGTGTAGTCGTCGCCGGCGGCGGCCACGCTCCATTCGTCCCTGTCACGGCCAAAACACTGTACCTTGACATGTGCCGTTTCAAGAATATCTCTCTCGATGAAGCTGCATCCACAGTCGTCATCGGCGGTGGCGTGCTGACCGGCGAGCTGCTTTCCACACTACTTGACAAGGGGTTCTACACAACACTGACCAACTCAACTGCTGTCGGTATTGTTGGCGCTGTCCTCGGTGTTGGCAACGGGCCCTTTAACAGCCTTCACGGACTGATGGCCGATAATGTGGAGAGCGCCCATATCGTCACAGCTTCTAAAGATGGCGTTGCCATTCACGACGTCAGCTACTCGTCTGCTGATGATGAGAGGGCACTGTTTGCTGCCCTGTGCGGTGCCGGCCACGGCCTTGGTGTGGTTCTTTCATTGACACTAAAGGCCTACCGTCTGGCAGATCTCAAACTTGATGGGGGTGACCAAGTGTGGCAACGCCGTGCTGTCTTTCCCGCCCCAGCTGTTCGTGACGCAGCAAAGGCGTATGTCTCTCTGCTTCCGCTGAGGGGACCTACAGCGGCGACCCTTCTGTTTGCACGCAGCCCGCCAAGCATGCCTCGTCCAGGATCTCCAATCGTCCTTCTCATTGGCTCTCACTTTGGCCCCGGGGCAGAAGCAGAGTCATCACCGACCGGAAAAATCCTGCTTGGTTCGAATATTACTGCCAAGGCCGTCGTGACCGCCACGGAGGGCGTTCCACTGGCCCAGATCAATGCCAGCACCGAACCCTTCAATGCCCCTGGCGGCTTCAAGCTTCTCGACGGTACCTACTTGCACTCGATCACTGAAGACGCGATCGTCTCTCTGTTCGAAAAGTATGTCGCCTTCACCGACGAACGTCCCGACCTTTGGTTGAGCTATCTGGCTATTGCCGCGTGGGACAATACCAAGTCACTGGATCTGGGTGCCACAGTCGAGCGAAAGAACAATTTTTTTGTGGCTCGTGATCGCAGTCTCCTAGTCCTGAATGCTGTGTGGTCGAAAGCTGGCGGTGTTGAGATCGATGCCGAGTCACAGAAATACGCTGCAGAGTTGAAGGACATCGCCAGCAATGTCGAGACGGAGCCTTTGATCAGCTTTGCAAACAATCTTGCCTTCCCAGCCAACATCGCAGACTACTATCCCCAGGACAAGGTGGACGAGCTGGAAAATATCAAGGCACGATGGGATCCCTCTGGGCTTTTCTGGTCTCCGGTTATGGGCGGCGAGTAGATGTACACACCTTTCCTTTCACTCGACAGTCTAGACTTCGTATTTTCCCCACGCAAATACACGCAAGATTTAAATGTGCAGAGTACTAGGTTATATTCTAATCATCCACACCGTACGGCTCTTGTGCTGGCCACAGTATCCGGCCAGTGGAAGTCTTGAGCCTGTCACTGTTGCCTAGAGTATTTAACATGCATAAGTAAATATCCTCTGCGATTGTTCTCTGCATGATGCCTAACTCAGGGTGGGCTCTTTTTTAATACCCTCAGCGTCTTGCGGTGGCGGATCTCGGAAATGATGATTGTCAAAGCAAAGCGTTCATTTCGATAAGTTGTCCTAAACCCGCATGCTCCCGGCTTGTACTGATACGCATTCTCACAATGGAGCAAGGTTTGGTTGAGGCCATGCCGTCAAGGACCGGTGGTGTCTGCGGAGAACGAAAAAAGATTGGCGGCCCGTGCTCTTGATTTTCCAGCCCGTGCCGCCAATTTTAACGAGGCCGAAATGTGGCGGGATGCAAACGAAACTGTGAAAACCAAAACACAAAATTGATGAAAAAAGATCACTGCACTTCAGCAGATCAAGAACGGCATGAGTATGATGTATACAAGTCCTGACAAACTCCATTGCATATGCCAAATCTCTCTATCGTAGCTTCTTTGATATTGTTCCTGTAATATTGTCTCCAAATCTCTTCTCGAAGACAGTATTCTACTCCACACAGACAGTCATGTATATCCTCAATTTTGGGCGGCGACACAAGCAAACTTCACACAGCAGTGCAGGTCCACGTGTAAATTCCACAGACAGGGCACTTGTCGGCCTGGCAGTGGTATAAGTAGCTCTTCGACTTGGCTACATATTACGAGGCCGGTGATCACTGTGGTAGGACGATTATGTTCTTATTCCGTCGTTTGTGAATGCTCTCGAAGAGTTGCAGAAAACCTCAGATGTATGTCTCTTGCAGAACAGATCTTTTTTACCGCTGCTAATATTTTCATGTCGGTGATTATTCGTGTAGTCTATGAAAAACCCTCGTGGGACGTTACACTGCCAGATATTTTGGCTGTTCAACCAAAAACTCGCACAAGAGCCACATTCCTCTTCACAGCAGCCGTCTGGGGCAAGACGTTATTTGTCATGGCTGTCTACCGGCTGTCCACACTAAACCTCAAATGGGCGATCTTTGCTGTCGTTTTAATGAACCTGGCCATAGGTCTTGGCTGCGTCTTTAGCTGTGTGATCTGCAGGCCTATCCGTAAGCATACGGAGTAGGACCCAGTCTTTCTTCATCCTCTTTCTTCTTCCTTTCCATCCTTCTTTCTTATTTTGCTTTTTCTACAGCCAGCATTACATTCTGCTGACTCTGTCATTAACATACTCGGGTGCTATGGGTGTCGGTATAAATGCACCGGTAGCTGGCATACGTATACGCGCACCCCTGCTTAGTCAGAAGTGGTGTGGCTGGAAGGCATGGGCGGTGGCTGAATACCACCGCGCACTTCCGACCGGATCCACCCATTCAGGGGTAACGTATCGCCATGCTCGTGGGTAGAAAGGTTTTACGTGTAATTTTAGTGGCTTCAAATTCCTAGATAGAGTAAATACGTTACTATTAAATTAATTATATAACTTCCTTGTATTTAGGAAGTCGTATAAAATTACGGTATAATTAAATATAAATATTAAAGTATAGTAAATTTATATTAATTAATAAGGTTTTTTTATATTATTATAATATTAACTTTTTATAATTATCCGAAAGTTATTTAAAATTACTTCGAAAATTACTTTAATTACGAAATTACTTTTAATAATTAAAATAAATAATATTATTAATTACGTCGATTAATAAACTTTTAATTAAGAGTTTAATAACGTTAAAAGGCGTATTCGCGTATTTATTAATAAAACCGAGGGTTATACGTTTATTAATAATAACTTTTAATACTTTTTTAAAAAAAACGTTAAAAGGTATTACCGTTAACGAGTTTATTACGGCTTATTTTATAATTTTATTAAATTTTAAATATACTTTTATAAAATAAAATATTTACGTTAAAAATTACCGTAACGGTAATAATAATTTTACGTAAATTTTAATTAACGCGTTTTAAACTCGTAACGTACGCGAATAATTTATTAACTCGTTTAAATAATTCGTTAAAATTACGATTATAAAAATATATAACGAAAGGATTTAAAAGTTAATTTTTATTAATTAAGTCTACCTAATATACCGTTTAATTTACTTTAACGATAAGCCCGTTATACCCGGCGTTACGGTTAACCCGGAGGATACCCCGGTTAATATTAATCGTACGCCCGTTAATAATAATTAAAATAACGAAAAGGGTATACTTACTTATAAACTTCCGATCCCGGGCCCCGGCGTCGAGTTTAATAACTTATACGGCGACGTAACTCCCGCGCCCGTTAATAATTAAACTTATAATAACCCGTTACTTAATAATAATATCCCGTAACCGTATAACGGTAATATATACCCCGGTATACTCCCGATTAAAAGCTTTAAAATTTCCTCGTATAATTAATATTAAGGTTAAAGGTAAAGTTAACGTTTTAACGGTTTACTTTATTATTAAAGTACTTTTATATCGTTATACGGTATACCCGGAAATAAAGGTAATTAACTTTTTAATATAAACTTTATTAATTTTACTTATTAACTTAATTCGTAATTTAATAATAAAAATAAATTATATATCGTTAAAGATATTTAAAAGTTTTTTTTAATTAAAATAAAATATAATAACTTTAACGACGAAATAAGCCTCGTTTTTCGAATCGATTAATTTATCCGTTTTATTATTAATTAAAGGCTTAAAAAGGTTTATATTTATAAAACGTTCCTGATTATAATAATAATTAAAAAGGTTTATAATTATTATAATATAATTAAAATTAATACGAGGGATTAAAAGTTAATTATTCGGCGTATATTATAACGGTTCGAAGGAAATATTATATTATACGTTAAACGTAATAAATAATACGCTCTTTTACTTTTTAAAATTACGGCGGTATCGTTTAATAAAACGCTCGCGAAAGTTATAAAAAACCTTTATACGAAATTATCTTAAGGTTTTAAAGTACTCGAAAAGTACGAAGATACGTTACCCGCTTTATACGCGTAGTTAATAAATATTTACGAGTAAAACCCTCGGATTTTACGTTATATTACGACGGCGGTATTAATTAACGGCGGCCCTAATAATTTATACCGTATTATTTATAATTTAATACGCGTAAACGAGCGCGTTACGTCCGGCTCCGGTACGGTTTTTATTTATTATTTTAATTAATATTACGGCCGTAAAAACTCGGGTAATAAATAATTTACCGGTATTTTCGAAAATACTTTTAAGTACTTTATATACGGTAAAGAAAGTTACCGATAAAAGTTATATATTAAAGTTAAAAAAGCGGTTTATAAAAAGGTATAAGTTAATAATAAAGGCGGTATTACGGCGTAATACTTTATTTAAATAACGGACTTAAAAGGCGAATAACGTTTTAAAAGCGACTTTAATTAATCGGATTAAAACGTTAAAAACGACGGCGATAATAACTTTACGTAACCAACGTAATTTTATACCGCCTTTTAATTTTAATTAACGGCCGGTAACTTAACCGTTATAAATATATTAAACGGTTAAAAGTATTTATATACGTTTACTCCGGAGGCCTTTAAAAAAAATATTTAACCCTCCGATTAATAAACCGATAATACGGTTATTTTATTCGTAAACTTCTCGTAATATAATTAAATTAAAATTTTAAGTTTTATCGTAAATACCGGCGTTATAAAACGGTTAATTTATAACCTATTATAATTTAAAGTTTTATAAAAACTTCGTTTAACTTTTATATTTAATATTATTATTATAAATACCGTATATCGGTATAAATATACCGGTGGCTAGTATACGTATACGCGCACTCCGCTTAATTAAAAGTGGTGTAACTAGGAGGTATAGGCGGTGGTTAAATACCACCGTACACTTCCGACCGGATCCACCCATTCAAGGGTAGTACATCGCTATACTCGTAGGTAAAAAGGTTTTACATATAATTTTAGTGGCTTCAAATTCCTAGATAGAGTAGACACGTTACTACTAAATTAATTATATAACTTCCTCGTATTTAGGAAGTCGTATAAGATTACGGTATAATCGAATACGAATATTAAAGTACGGTAAATTTATATTAATTAATAAGGTTTCTTTATATTATTATAATACTAGCTCTTTATAATTATCCGAAAGTTATTTAAAACTACTTCGAAAACCACCTTAATTAAGAGATTACTCTTAATAATTAAAATAAACGATACTACCGACTACGTCGATTAATAGGCTTTTAATTAAAAGCTTAATAACGTCGAAAAGCGTATTCGCGTATTTATTAACGAAACCGAGGGTTATACGTTCGTTAACGATAACCTTTAATACCTCTTCGAAGAAACGTTAAAAGGCGTTACCGCCGACGAGTTTACTACGGTTTACTTTACGGTCTTATTAAGCCTTAAACGTACTTTTATAAAGCGAGGTATTTACGTTAAAATTACCGTAACGGTAATAATAACCTTACGTAAATTTTAATTAACGCGCTTTAAGCTCGTAACGTACGTAAATAACTTATTAACTCGTTTAAATAATTCGTTAAAATTACGATTATAAAAATAATAACGAAAGGATTTAAAAACTAGTCCTTATTAACTAAGTTTACCCGGTATACCGTTTAATTTACTTTAACGATAAGCCCGTCGTACCCGGCGTTATAATTAACCCGGACGATATCCCGGTTAATATTAATCGTACGCCCGTTAACGACGGTTAAAATAATAAAAAAAGTATACTTATTTATAAACTCCCGATCCCGGGCCCCGGCGTCGAGCTTAATAACTTACGTAACGACGTAACTCCCGCGCCCGTTAATAATTAAGCTTATAATAACCCGTTACTTAACGATAATATCCCGTAACCGTATAACGGTAATATATACCTCGGTATACTTTTAATTAAAAGTTTTAAAACTTTTTTATATAGTTAATATTAAGGTTAAGGGTAAAGTTAACGCTTTAACGGTCCGCTTTATCGTTAGGGTACTTTTATATCGTTATATAATATACCCGGAAATAAAGGTAATTAACCCCTTTACGCGGACCTTATTAATTTCACTTATTAACCCGACTCGTAATTTAATAATAAGGATTAATTACGTATTATTAAAAATATTTAAAAGTCTTTCCCGATCGAAATAAAGTATAATAATTTTAACGACGAAATAAACTTCGTTTTCCGAGTCGGTTAATTTATCCGTTTTATTATTAATTAAAGGTTTAAAAAAGCTTATATTTATAAAACACTCCCGATTATAATAATAATTAAAGAGGTTTATAATTATTATAACGTAATTAAGGCCGATACGAGGGATTAAAAGTTAATTATTCGGCGTATATTATAACGGTTCGAGGGAGATATTATATTACGCGCTAGGCGCGGTAAGTGGTACGCTCTTTTACTCTTTAAAATTACGGCGGTATCGTTTAATAAAACGTTCGCGGAAGTTATAAAAGACCTTTATACGAAATTATTTTAAGGTTTTAAAGCGCTCGAGAGGTACGAAAATACGCCACCCGTTTTATACGCGCGGTTAATAAGTGTTTACGAGTAAGACCCTCGGACCTCGCGTTACGTTACGACGGCGGTATTAATTAACGGCGGCCCCGATAATTTATACCGTATTATTTACGACTTAATACGCGTAAACGAACGCGTTACGTTTAATTCCGGTACGGCTTTTATTTATTACTTTAACCGGTAATACGACCGTAAAGACTCGGGTAATAAATAACTTATTAATATCCCCGGGAGTACTTTTAAATATTTTATATACGGTAAGGAAAGTTATTACTAGAGGTTATATATTAAAGTTAAAAAAACGGTTTATAAAAAAGTATAAGTTAATAATAAGGGCGGTATTATAACTTAATACTTTACTTAAATAACGGACTTAAAAGGCGAATAACGTTTTAAAAACGACTCGGGCTAGTTTAATTAAAACGTTAAAAACGATAATAATAATAACCTTACGTAACCGACGTAATTTTATACCGCCTTTTAGTTTTAATTAACGGCCGGTAACTTAACCGTTATAAACGTATTAAACGGTTAAAAACACTTATATACGTTTACTCCGGAGGCCTTTAAGGAGGATATTTAACCCTTCGATTAATAAGCCGATAATACGGTTATTTCTTTCGTAAGCTTCTTATAATACGATTAAATTAAATTTCTAGGTTTTATCGTAAATACCGACGTTATAAAACGGTTAACTTACGGCTTACCGTAATTTAAAGCCTTATAAAAACTTCGCCTAACGGTTATACTTAATACCGTTATTATAAGTATCGTGAGTATTAAGTTCGGTATCGGAGAGTTTAAATTAATCGGATCCTACGGTATTAAAACCCCGATAAAAAACGTTAATTTTTATATAATACTTATCAATACCCCCTTTTTACTTTCGTTAATAAATATAAACCGTTTAAAGTATTATTTCGATAATACGAAGGATTTAATAATCGGTCCGCCGGTTATATAACCGGTAATTAAACGCTTTAAATACGTATTTATTAATACCCCGGAGACGGCGTATATTACCGGCTCTTATAATTACTTAACGGCGACGGAGTTTAAAAGATTACACCGCCGCTTTAACTACCCTTTTATCGACCGTTTACACCGGCTTTTATAAGCGGCCGGTTATATTAACGTTACATATAAAAATTTATAAGAGATTAAAAACTTTTATACGGGTTATTAACTTTATTAAGGTCCTCTTAAACGTTTTAAATTTAATATTAAAGAAGATTATAACGTCGTTTTTAACGGTATTATTATCGTTAACGTAACTTACCTTAACGGTAAATTATATATTTACGTAATTAATAAAGTTACGGGATTTTAAACGGCCCGTATACTTAATAATATAACGAGTTAATATACGTAGGATAAATTTAAGGAGTATTAAATTAACGTATATTAAAGCCCTTTTAATTTTATTATATATAATTAAAGTATTAACTTTACGAATAAAGAGTTTTAAAATAATACGGTCTTAATAAGTATAAAAATTAAACCGGTACCCACCGAGGCTTATTATACCGTTAATAAAATTAAACGGTATTATAAACCCGTTAAACGGGCTTATAAGTTAATTAAGCGCGAGGCTCCGATTTAAACCCGTAAACGGCTTTATAAATAACGATTAAAGTTATTAACGATACCGTAAGGCTTAACGGTATTATCCGACCCTCCTCGTATTCGGTACTTACCCTCGTATAATATTAACGGCGAGCCCCTCGCTTATTATTACGTAACGCGCGCGCGTAATTCGTATAATAATACGAAACCTTAAAAAGGCGCGCGTAAACCGTTAAATTATAAAAGCTTTACGACTTCGTAATAACCCGGACCTTATTAAACTTAATTTAACGAATTAGGTGTTTATTTAACGTATTAAAAGCGGTAATACGGACGCCGGTTAAGCCGGCCCGTACCGTATACGCGTTATTATAAACGAAGATATAACGATAAATTACGGTAACGGTATTAACGGCACCTTCCGTAACACCTCCGTTAAAGTTTATAAAGGCCTTAATTAAGCCCTTATAACCGCCCGGCGGTAAAAGATAAAATTATTATAACGCCCGTAACACCGCCTCTCCGACGAGGTAAAGGCCGCCCGCGCCGTATACCCCCGGCCGTTATATTCGTATACTTAATTAGTAATATTATAACCGTTTACTTAACGGTAATACCGCTTATATTAACTTTATAAATACTCGCGGCGTATAAAGATTTTAAGATTATTTAAGAAGGGCGTTTTCGAGCTAGTCCCCCGTATTAACGTACCGCGCGGTATACGGCTTTTTAACGGCCGTTTCGTTAATAAAATTAAGTACGTTAACACCGTATAAATAATCGAAAAGAGTCGTTTTATCGTATAAACGTATAACGACTTCGGTAAAACGGCCGTATTAACTTAATCGTTTATTATTTAACGGATAAGTTAACGCTTTTTACTTTTTATTACGGTTTATAAATTACGCCCCGGTATATAATTATTATTACGTAATATTTCGTAAGTTTACGTTTAAGCCTTTATAAACTTAATTAAGGACTTTTACGTTAATTTTAACTTTACGGTAAAAAAAGATTTTAACTTTATTAATAACGAGGTTTTATATATTAAAAAGCCGTTATACGGTATATTAAAAGGTTAATAATTATTAATTTATTATTATATTAAATATTATATTACGGTATTAAGATAATTAATTTACTTATAATATATACTTTATAATCCGTATAAACGACGTCTTCGGTATTATCGGCTTATAAACCTCGCCGACGACGAATTCGTTACCCTAGAGTAAAACGCCCTTTAAAAGGCTAGCTTTTTAATTAAGCCTCGGGAAACGTTTACGCCGACTTCGCCTTTTAAATTTAACGGCGGCGTACTTTAAATCGAAATTAACGGTATGCTTTTACTCTCGTAAAAAACCTAAATATATAATATTAACTTAATTATTAACGTACCGTAAGTTAATAAGGGTACGCGAGGCCGTGTTTTAATACCCCTCGGCCCGTAATAATAATATATCGTTTAACGCGTTCGTAACGTATACGTAATATTATATATTAACCGGAAACCGCCTTCGACCTCTCTTTAACGGTATAATATACGGAGCCCGGTAAAAAAAAGATTTTTAATTTAAACGCCCGGCTTTAATAATAAATTAAAAACCCGTACCGTAACCTTAAGTTCGTAAAGTTCGACGAAAAAATTATTTAAATAATAATCTTTATAAACGGTACGTTCGTTAATAATAAGGACTTAAACTTCTTAAATCGGTTATATTATTACGATTCGGGATACGTTAAAAAAGTATAATATCGTATATTAATTATTTATTAAGTATAAACGCGTTATTAAGTTTATATTAACGGTTAAGTTATACGCTTAGTATATAAATTTAATTTAATAAGTTATATAAAGGTTATTATAAATTAAATTTACGGGAAAAAGGTGTAATATTATATATTAATTATTTATTAAGTGTAAACGCGTTATTAAGTTTATATTAACGGTTAAATTATACGCTTAATATATAAATTTAATTTAATAAATTATATAAAAGTTATTATAAATTAAATTTACGGGAAAAAGGTATTACTTATAATATATATAAATAATAAAAACGTTTTCGATACCGTTATAAAACTTAAAACGATAACGGAAAAGAGGTTAATAATTAATATAACGATATTATATTAATCGTACGAGAAGAAGGAAATAACCGAAATTAAGTAAATTTCTAATATTAATAACCCGGCCGACGTTATAATAAAAACGAAGTATAACGGTACGTTAAAAAAACTCGTTAATACGAATTTTATCGAGTTTTAAAAGGAGGTATAAATAAAAAGGGTAACGGAGGGTAATATTTAAACCCTTATAGGCGCTTAGCCTCCTACGACGAGTACGAGGTACCCGCGGGTATTAATAAAGGTATTAAGAGTCGAGGAGACGGTCCCGGAGGGAGAGAACGAGAGAGAGAGGGAGCGGTGTATTATACCGCGATATTTCGACTTTAAAAAAAAGAGTTAATATTAATATAAATATATTAGTATAAATACACCGGTAGTGGTATAACGTATACGCGTACTCCGCTTAATTAAAAGTAGTGTGGCTGGGAGGTATGGGCGGTGGTTAAATATTACCGTACACTTCCGACCGGATCCACTTATTTAAGGGTAACGTATCGTTATACTCGTAGGTAGAAAGGTTTTATATGTAATTTTAGTGGCTTCAAATTCCTAGATAGAGTAGACACGTTACCACCAGATTAATTATATAACTTCCTCGTATCTAGGAAGTCGTATAGGATTACGGTATAATCGAATACGAATACTAGAGTACGGTTTTATATATAATTTATTAATTAATTATTATTACGTAATCCGCTCGATTAATATTTAATAACTTTAAATTCCTAAATAAAGTAGATACGTTACTACTAGATTAATTATATAACTTCCTCGTATTTAGGAAGTCGTATAGAATTACGGTATAGTCGAATACGAATATTAAAGTACGGTAAATTTACACCGTAAATATTAAGTTTAGTATCGGAGAGTTTAAATTAATTAGATTTTACGGTATCGAGACCCCGATAAAAAGCGTTAATTTTTATATAATACTTATCGATACCCCTTTTTTACTTTTTTTAATAAATATAAACCGTTTAAAGTATTATTTCAATAATACGAAGGATTTAATAATCGGTCCCGCCGGTTATATACTAGTAATTAGTATTTATTAATACCCCGGAGACGGCGTATATTACCGGCTTTTATAATTATTTAACGGCGACGGAGCTTAAAAGATTATACCGCCGCTTTAATTACCCCTTTATCGACACCCCTTTTTTACTTTCTTTAATAAATATAAACCGCCTAAAGTATTATTTTAATAATACGAAGGATTTAATAATCGGTCCCGCCGGTTATATACCGGTAATTAAACGTTTTAGGTACGTATTTATTAATACCCTAGAGACGGCGTATATTACCGGCTTTTATAATTACTTAACGGCGACGGAGTTTAAAAGATTATACCGCCGCTTTAATTACCCCTTTATTAACCGTTTATACCGGCTTTTATAAACGGCCGGTTATATTAACGTTACGTATAAAGATTTATAAAAGATTAAAGACTTTTATACGGGTTATTAACTTTATTAGGGTCCTTTTAAACGTTTTAAATTTAATATTAAGGAAGATTATAACGTCGTTTTTAACGGTATTATTATCGTTAACGTAGTTTACTTTAACGGTAAATTATATATTTACGTAATTAATAAAGTTACGAAATTTTAAACGGCCCGTATACTTAATAATATAACGAGTTAATATATATAAAATAAACTTAAAGAGTATTAAATCGACGTATATTAAGGCCCTTTTAATTTTATCATATATAATTAAAGTATTAACTTTACGAATAAGGAGTTTTAAAATAATACGGTTTTAATAAGTATAAAAATTAAACTAGTACCCACCGAGGCTTATTATACCGTTAATAAAATTAAACGGTATTATAAACCCGTTAAACGGGTTTATAAATTAATTAAACGCGAGGCTCCCGATTTAAACCCGTAAATAACTTTATAAATAATAATTAAAGTTATTAACGATACCGTAAAACTTAACGGTATTATCTCGACCCTCCTCGTATTCGGTATTTACCCTCGTATAATATTAACGGCGAGCCCCTCGTTTATTATTATATAACGCGTACGCGTAATTCGTATAATAATACGAGACTTTAAAAAGGCGCGCGTAAACCGTTAAATTATAAAGGCCTTACGCCTTCGTAATAACCCGGACTTTATTAAACTTAATTTAACGGATTAAGTATTTATTTAACGTATTAAAAACGGTATTACGGACGCCGGTTAAGCCGGCCCGTACCGTATACGCGTTATTATAAACGAAGATATAACGATAAATTACGGTAACGATATTAACGGTATTTACCGTAATACTTTTATTAAAGTTTATAAAGGCCTTAATTAAACTTTTACGGCCGCCCCGACGGTAAAAAATAAAATTATTATAAACCCGTAATACCGCCTCCCGACGAAGTAAAGGCCGCCCGCGCCGTACGCCCCCGGTAATTATATTCGTATATTTAATTAATAATATTATAACCGTTTATTTAACGGTAATACCGCCCGTATTAATTTATAAATACTCGCGGTGTATAAAAATTTTAAAATTATTTAAAAAAGGCGTTTTCGAGTTAATCCCTCGTATTAACGTACCGCGCGGTATACGGTTCTTTAACGGCCGTTTCGTTAATAAAATTAAGTACGTTAATACCGTATAAATAATCGAAAAGAGTCGTTTCGTCGTATAAATATATAACGACTTTAATAAAACGGTTATATTAACTTAGTCGTTTATTATTTAACGGATAAGTTAACGTTTTTACTTTTTATTACGGTTTATAAATTACGCCCCGGTATATAATTATTATTACGTAATATTTCGTAAATTTATATTTAAACTTTTATAAATTTAATTAAAACTTTTACGTTAATTTTAACTTTACGGTAAAAAAATTTTAACTTTATTTAATAACGAGGTTTTATATATATAAAAAAACCGTTATACGGTATATTAAAGGTTAATAATTATTAATTTATTACTTATATTAAGTATTATATTACGGTATTAAGGATAACTTAATTTACTTATAATATATACTTTATAATCCGTATAAACGACGTCTTCGGTATTATCGGTTTATAAACTAATAATAATACGTTTATCCTCGCCGACGACGAATTCGTTACCTTAAAATAAAACGCCCTTTAAAAAGTTAACTTTTTAATTAAGTTTCGGGAAACGTTTACGCCGACTTCGCCTTTTAAATTTAACGGCGGCGTACTTTAAATCGAAATTAACGGTACGTTTTTACTCTCGTAAAAGACTTAAATATATAATATTAACTTAATTACCGACGTACCGTAAATTAATAAGGGTATACGAGGCCGTATATTAATACTTTTCGGCCCGTAATAATAATATATCGTTTAACGCGTTCGTAACGTATACGTAATATTAATATATTAACCGGAAGCCGTTTTCGACCTTTCTTTAACGGTATAATATACGGAGCTCGGTAAAAAAGAAATTTTTAATTTAAACGCCCGGTTTTAATAATAAATTAAAAACCCGTACCGTAACTTTAAGTTCGTAAAGTTTAACGAAAAGATTATTTAAGTAATAATTTTTATAAACGGTACGTTCGTTAATAATAAAAACTTAAACTTTTAAATTAATTATATTATTACGATTCGGGATACGTTAAAAAAGTATAATATCGTATATTAATTATTTATTAAATATAAACGCGTTATTAAGTTTATATTAACGGTTAAATTATACGTTTTAATATATAAATTTAATTTAATAAATTATATAAAAGTTATTATAAATTAAATTTACGGGAAGAAAGTATTACTTATAATATATATAAATAATAAAAGCGTCTTCGATATTATTATAAAACTTAAAACGATAACGAAGAAAAGGTTAATAATTAATATAACGATATTACGTTAATCGTACGAAAAAAGGGAAATAACCGAAATTAAGTAAATTTTTAATATTAATAACCCGGTTAACGTTATAATAAAAACTATAACGGTACGTTAAAAAAACTCGTTAATATAAATTTTATCGAGTTTTAAAAAGAGGTATAAATAAAAAGGGTAACGGAGGGTAATATTTAAACCTTTACGGGAATATAATAAAGTATAAATATAAAAAAAAGGGTAATATTTAAACTTTTATAAACGCCTAGTTTTTTACGACGAGTACGAAATACCCGCGGATATTAATAAAAGTATTAAAAGTCGAGGAGACGGTCCCGGAAGGAGGGAACGAGAAAAAAAAGGAGCGGTATATTATACCCGATATTTCGACTTTAAAAAAAAGAGTTAATATCGGTATAAATATACCGGTAATTAATATACGTATACGCGTACCTTTACTTAATTAAAAGTAATATAATTAAAAGGTATAAACGGTAATTAAATATTACCGCGTACTTCCGACCGGATTTATTTATTTAAGGGTAACGTATCGTTATACTCGTAAGTAAAAAGGTTTTACGTATAATTTTAGTGGCTTTAAATTCCTAGATAGAGTAGACACGTTACCACCAGATTAATTATATAGCTTCCTCGCATCCAGGAAGTCGTACAGGATCACGGTATAGTCGAATACGAATACTAGAGTACGGTAAATCTATAATAGGTATTTAAGGCTGCTATCTCATGGGCTTATCTTTGAACGTCCAAATACTCCTGTAAGAGAATATTGGGTTTTAAGTTATAACGAGGTAAAAAGGTTTTACGAGTTTAAAGAAGGATGGAATTTCAAGGTTTTAGTACTAGGTTGTCGACCTGCCGACTTGCCGCGTTGTCGATGACGGTTAAGAAGTAACGAAAATAACCCGGGGATGGGTCTCGTATGTAAAGAAGTGCGAAGTCGAAAGGCCGGGGATGTCAAGGATTAACGTCAAGTCAAATAAGGGCCTTTAGTAGTTTGACGGGAAGAAGGCGCCATGGAAAACGAAAAGTTGGATATGACGAAGCAGGATAGTGAGACGAGGCAAGGCTAGACTAGAGAACCGTGAAAAAATATGCTAAGAGTCAAGAGTCAAGGGACGAGCCAAAGAAGTAAGAGCCGCAGCATCAAGATCAACCGGTATTCCCCACGGGTTTCTGGGGGAAAGAGGTCACGACGAAAGTGAGGAAAGAAGGAGCATGCAGCATCATGAGGTCTAAACAGAGGATCTAGTCCATCCCGTCCGAGCCAGTGCCCCTCTTTTTGGCCCTCTTTTGATTGTCGTTTAATTCCAAAGTATTTGCCCTTCCTTGTTCAGTGTCCAGTTCTAGTCGCAATCAGCCGCGGCGGTTTTCTGGCTTTTCTGGGGATGCTGACGGCCGGGGAATGGCGCATCCTTTTAGTTGCGGGGAAGTCGTTGTGTAGCCAAGATGACACATGGAATCTGGAGAGTGTCCGAGTCGTCCAAAATTGTCGACAGACAAGGCACAAAGTGATCAGACGGAGATGTAGTCCAAATGGAAGACGAAAACAGCACTGAAAACCACAAAAAGAAACGAAAGATTTGCTTTTCAGGGAATGTCGCTAAACGGACCACTTCGAAGGCACCGACGTTCCCCGATGGGATGGCCAGGCCACAGCATTGTGCCAAAGGCTCGCTGAAGGATATGGGGCTAAGTTAGAGAAGGACCGAACCACCCCGCACTAGGAGGTCACTGGAAGGGAAAGAAATGTTAAGTCGCCAGGCCATGGAGAAGTACCCAAAAGACAGGAAGCTGTTTATCGTCTGCGGTCAGGGCCCTCATTTGTGTCGGCACCGACGCTCCCCGATTATGTCACTTGGCATTTCGCACCCTCAACTTGCACCTTTCAGAGCTGTCAGAAACAGGTCATAGAACATCTCATGTGGTGTTCTACGAGGGGAAGCAAGCCGACGCGGTCAGTCGGGGAGCCTGTTGTTCTGTGTCGTCTTTTCGTCCCTCTGGGGGGTTGTGCCGTGGATGCGGAGCATGCCTGTTTGCGGAGAATGCCTTTTCGATAGCTATGCATATGTGTTTATTAAAAGTCACAGCTTGCGCCGTCTCGTGTCTTGTCATTCTAGTCGAGACTGCTTCCTAGAGTCCTGGAAAGCTTTTGTCAAAGCTTTCTCTCTGCATTTTTCTGCATCGTGGCCGTTTACATCTCGTGGCCTGTTTTGTCTTGTTTGTTTCTTTGCTTCTTTACTTGCTACGCAACCTTTTCCTACCCCTCCACGATGACCTCATTTACAAAGATCTCCGACGGGGAAACACCCTCCATCGAGGTGACGCTCTCGCGCGTCGTGTCGGACATCAACCCACTGATGTATGGCGGCTTTCTTGAACACATGGGCCGCTGCATCTACGGCGGCATCTACGATCCAGAGAACAAGCACGGTGCCATTGACGAGAATGGCTTCCGCGCAGATGTGATTGAGGCTTTTAAGGAACTGCAGATCCCCGTCATCCGCTACCCGGGCGGCAATTTTGTGGCCACCTACCACTGGGAGGACGGCGTCGGCCCTCGTGAGCAGCGGCCGCGGCGCTGGGACCCTGCCTGGAAAGCCGAAGAGTCGAACCAGTTTGGCACAAACGAGTTTATGAAGTTCTGTGAGCTGGTTGGCACCGAGCCATACCTAGCCCTCAACATGGGCACGGGCACGCTGGACGAGGCGCTCCACTGGGTTGAGTACTGCAACTCGACGCGCAACACGCACTATGCGAACCTGCGCCGTGCCCACGGACGTGAGAAGCCGTACAATGTCAAGTACTGGGCACTCGGCAACGAGACATGGGGCCCTTGGCAGGTTGAGGAGGATACCAAGGAGAATTACGCAAAGAGAGCTCGGCAATGGGCCAAGGGTAGGTGGCATTTTCTGTCATCTGTCATCATCACCATTTTTGATGCCACCAACTGACCTTTGCAGCCCTCAAGCTCGCCGACCCCAACATCGAGCTCATCCTCTGCGGCAAGAACGGCTACGACGACTGGGACCGCTACGTGCTCCAGGAATGCGTCGACGTGGTTGACATGCACTCAATTCACCTCTACACCTACTCCCACGACTTCAAGGAGAACGTCACAGCTCCTCTGGCCGCTGAGCGTGCCATCCAGATCACGGCGTCTCTCAGTGAACTTGCCCTCATCAACAACCCCACGGGCGGTTGGCGTCCCAACAGCTACAAGCCGCCCGCGGCACCGCCCAAGATCTGTTTCGACGAGTGGAACGTGTACGACGACCAGCAGGCACCCGGTGACGAGGGCGGCGAGCAGGCCTACAATCTGTCGGATGCCCTCGGTGTGGCTGTTTGGCTGAACGTCTTCATCCGCCAGAGCAAGCACATTGGCATGGCCAACCTGGCGCAGAGCGTCAACGTGCTTGGCCCCATCAGCACGCGCCGTGACGGCGGTCCTGGCCTTGTGAGACAAACGCTGTGGTGGCCGCTGCTGCTGTTCAACAAGTACATGCGCGGCAAGACATTGGGTGTGCACCTGCGATCGAGCACGTACGAGGGCTCCACCTCCCCCGACTTTATTCGCAAAACGACCCCGACGCCCTGGCTTGATGTGAGCTGCGCATACGACGAGAAGGCTGGCTTTGTAAATTTGGCAGTGGTCAACGTCAATGACGAGGTGGACATAAAAGCGGATCTGGACCTGGAGAACGCTCTGCCAGCGAGTCTGGGTGCGGGCCAGAAACAGGAGGTGCAGGTCTTTACTGTTGGCGGCGGGGACGTCGATGTCAAGGCCACCAATTTTGACGGTGTTGAGCGCGTTGGCGTGGTGGAGTCGGCCTGGACACCCACAGCGCAGTTCACATTCCACAAGCACTCCTTTACGCTGCTACGGTGGTCCATCAAGGCGTAAGGGGAGTTTGCCGTGCGTTCATACGAGTACGTCGTAGAGTGTGTTGTTTTTAGCCGTCTTTGTCCGCCAGTACGTATATCATGGAGAGTCCGTGTTCTCTGGTGTGTTTATATGGCCTCTCGTCAACCTGCTGATCCTCCTTCTTCCATTTATCCTCTGTTCAGTGCTTCTTTGTTTGTGCCTTTGAACTACCAAGGCGAGAAAATAAGCAGCGAAAGCGTGCTGCATAGGCCTGTCATGGATGCCTCTCCACCTTCTGCCCTACAGTTAATGATAATCGCACTACCGCACGCGGGCCGCCCAGGACCACGCCAAAAATACGCCACTATCGCAATTGGCAGACCCCTGCCGGCCCTTTTTAGCGGCGTTTTCCAACTATGGTTAACTTTAGTTTTAGTCAGCATGTGACGCTTCATTCGTCCAGCTTCTCCTCATTTATCAAGAAGAAGAGTGTCGTGAAAGAATAAACAGAAGTGAATTATCCACGAAATCATGTGATGACATAACAAGTGACTGCAAGATTTAGTCAGATGAGTTACGTGCCAACTGATACCAGTCTTTGTTGAAGGTATCACTTAGCCGATGTTCGAAAAGATAGAGATGTTTTGGCGTAGCTGGAGCGGTCTCTTCCATTCTGAGGTCATTATGATGTATGTGAAATAAGTGATATTCAAACCCCGTTCTTGATTGTTCTGTTGCTCTACTGCTGTTCTCTTGACCTTTTTGTATTTTTTAAGCAAACTCCGCAAGCATTTTTTCTTGGGAAAACGCTTTCCAAAAATAATGAAAAAAAAAACTACTCCAAAAATTACAACAGTTGCTGCTAAAAAAATATAAAACTAAAACCATGTATATTTTTTGTTAAAAGAACAATAATGGATATAAAACAAAACAACTGTAAGCCTCAAAACTACACACCATCAAAGCAGACCAGTGCTTCCAACACCACCTCGATCAGTGTCGATATATCCCTACAGTTGTGGCAATCACCACCACCCCACCGTTCCGCTTCACCTCAGGAAAGCCGGCTTAAAGGACCCGGCACTTTCAGCAGGCTCAACAGGCTTTCGTTTACATTGTTTACGGAGAAATGCGGGGTAACAGGAGGTGTCGGACAGGGTTACAGCGCCGTCTAGGGGCCACCCAAACTGTGAAATGCGCTGCTTCGCAGTGCACGCGCACCAGTTACACGCAAATCCTCTAAAAAAAAAAAAACACATCAGCTCCAGTCCTGTTCATTTGACACCAACCATTCTAAGTTTCCTCTCGCATATCCTCCCTAGCTCGTGCATTCCCCGGGCTGCTGATTTTTCATTGTCGTCTTTGCCATCTACAGCCAGAAATCGTTAACTCGGTACTGCTGGCTGTGACTGCACCCTTCACAGACCTCCCACGCCAACTTCACACCATGGAATCGTCGTTCACGATCGACGACCACGCATCGTCAAACTCGTCCAAGCGCCGGCGCAAGTCTGGTGACTCGTTCCAGTCCGCACCGCCCAGCCGTATTGCCGGCTCGTACCAGCGCACAAAAGCACCGTCTGCCTGCCTCGTGTGCCGCACGCGCAAGACCAAGTGCGACAATGCCCGGCCCGTCTGTGGTTTCTGCTTGCGGACAGGCGGCGACTGCCATTATGCCGAGTCAGAACGCTCCCGCTTCGACCCGGCCAGTCTTGCCATTCTGCAGCAGCTGGACGATCTCAAGTCGATTGTCCAGGGCCACACATTGCTTCTACAGAAACAACAAGAGGCAGCGTCTACGGGGAGAAGTCCCAGCCAAGCCTCGGGACCGTCGTCAGTGGGCACCGGTCTTGGAGGCATTGCCGGCGGTTTTGTGTCAGGAAACAGCATGGACGGCGCTGGCACCTCAGGCATCTCGGACATTGCAAGCTTCTTCGACGGACGATACGATGGAGGCTACAACCAAAACTCGCCAACAACGCTCGACAAGCCGCCACCAAACCACGGTATTTCCCACGGGTTCAACCACAAAATTAGCGACGGCGGACAAAACAGTGTCCAGAACCGCAACACACGCCATGCATTCAACCGCTATGCTGCCCGTGCCCAGACCGACACGGACATGCCCATTGGCACAGAGGCCATGCTGAATGCGTCGGCCGACATGGGCATCGAGGCGATGCTGCGCTGGCCCGTCTTTAAGCGTAAGCTGGACGCTCTCAAAATCACACCACAGATGTCTGTTGTGTCGTTGATGGAGACACCCGCATCCGGAACAGACACAGACATTGTGCACAGCATGCCCCTCAATCAGCCTAACGCGTGCGACCAGCCCGACTTTGTCGACCGCACACGCATCCTTGAGCTGGTCGACAACTTCCTCGTCAACAACAATCTCAAGAATCCCATTTTCGGGCCAGCTGGCCTGCGCGCTTGATGCTGAGATCTTTGCTGCGTCGCCGCTCGCCTGGACGGGCAGAACTTGTTTGATGGTACGTACTGGCACTGACCGAGAAGCCAGCTTACCACACATACTGTGTTGGGCAAACACTCACCCCTAACTATAGTACCTCGTCCTGGCCATCAGCAGCTTATCAATACCCTTTGCCGAGACAACAACTGGCCGTCGTATCAAGATCGACCGTGCCGACCGAGCCTTTGCTGTCGCCGAGGCCTACTTCCGAGAAGCACAGCACAGAATGGGATGCTTGATGTGTGAAGACTCTCTGCTCGCTGCACGTTGTGATTTTCTGACGGGCGTTTACTTGATGCACACCTTGCGCATCTTGCCGGCATGGAAGGCTTTCATCCAGGCCGGCTCGAGCTGCGTATCCTTCTTTACTGCCCAGAACCGCGTCGACACCGTCCCCTACGATCCACGGAACAATGGCAATAGCGACGGTCCGGACTCTTTAACACGCCGCGACGACGTACCGTCAACATCGACAGAACGTGCCTTGGAGGATGCCCTCTACTGGAGTGTGCTAAAGAGTGAGGTCGAGCTACGCCTCGAACTTGGTCTGCCCGGATCCGGCATCAACGCTGTCCGCTACCCACACGTCTTCCCCTGTGTACCTGACATGGAGACTGATGGCCGTGAATTTATCGTGGACAACAAAGGCGTCTCGGTGACGAACCAGCCCGAAGTCGACCGGTCTCATCTAACTTTTAGCTGGTTCTTCTTTTTGGCCGAGATCACTTTGAAGCGGCTTATGTACCGCATCCTCAACAGTCGATACCAGCTAGGCCTCGGTGCCGACGAGGAGCGGGCGTCGAGGCCACATACCGAGGCCGGCGGCCCCAGCACAAACGAGGCGGGCATGAGAATCAATCTGGCAGTGCTGGACACGGCCGAGTACGACCTCCAACTGGAGCAATGGATGCAGCTGCTGCCGCCCGTCATGCGGTTTACCGATCCATGGAGAGAGCCGCCATCAGACATCCTACCCTGGGTGTTGCGTGGCCACAGTATCGACGCTATTGAGCTCCTCCGTTTCCCAGCCTTTGCTGCTGTCATGAGACTTGAATCACCGCTGTCCACCCTCCATGTTTCGACTTCAGCACCCTGAGTCAGCATGCCGGAAACACCCGCCGAGACCTGACTCGACTTGTCCGCGACTATCTGCGCAACTCGGTCGACCGCATCGAGGCCAACGCCAACGGCGTCTTCCACCGCCACCAAGGCACATGGTTGGCCATTCGCAGTTGCACGAGAAGTGCACTGGCCTTGGTGGGAACGCGGCTCGCTCTCCAAGAGCATCGTGACCTGGCTGTGATGCACGGCTTCGGCGTGGGCAATAATGACGCCGGCGGTTCACCGCTTGACCCTGCCTTGCCTGACTCATTGATGCCTCCACAGTGGAAAGACGCTGTGCAGCTGGTGCGCGATATGCTTTATGCATGGGCCCCCGAAGGCCGGGACGTGGCACACCTTGCTGCTGTCCTGGAGGGACTCCTATCCCTGTGTGACGAAATTGAGTGAGGGTTTTCTTCACACAATCAAGGTCGGTCGGCACGTATCAGAATCAAGATTGTAAGTTAAAAAAAACCGTTCTTTTCCACGACTTATAAAAGCCCCAGCATTTTGTTCACATTTACCTGTCATTCCATATCTATGTTTCGAGTGTCTTGGGTACTGAGCATATCGCCGTGCTTGCGTGGCATACATATTTTCTGCTCGGCAAATCCAACGACGCAACGGACAATACCAAGCTAGCATTCATGGCGTTATATCGCGTCTGGATAAGTAACAATCTTGTTGACACAAGCGACTGGTGCTGTTCGATGACACTTCGTAGGCTTGGAATCGCCAATGTTGGGTTTGTTGCAGCTCAAACGTAAGGTTTGAATTTGGCTGTGCTTTGCAATGGCGTCTCGATTTATATGCCTTATCATTTGCAGCGTGAACTGGGAGGCCTGTCCACTTTATTTATCCTTTTCGTTAATCAAGAAGACTAAACAAGAAACACCCACACCGAAGGAGGCTGACTGATCTACCGTCTTGAGTATGGTGATTGGAAAGCCCTCTGAATGGCCTGCTAATGACGCTGCTCGCAACGCAGCCGAATCATCAGCGTTTAGCCGACGAGAACCGTGTTCTTGGTGTGCCTTCGTGGAAAAAGTCCTTGCAAGGTCTGGCGTGTCTGTGGATATCCCACCTACTGAGTACTTTGAACTTAATATGCAAGCTGAGGCTAACTCCTTTTAGTTGGTTCCTCAGGCGACCCCGCACGCCTACGCGCCGATCGGTGTTACTGTCAGTGACCTGGGGACATGCTGGGGTAAAATGGGGCATGTTGACAGAACCGGGGGTATGCAAAGGCAAACTAGGGAAATAGCTCGACGAGAGCACAGAGACATGTGCAGTTGTGCAGTTGAGGTCAGATGGTGACTGCAGACGGGACCAGTGAGCGTCGTGTACGGTGTAGTGGACAGGCAAGGCAGCGAGAGGACACCAACACGAGAAGAAGGGCTGGGCAAGCACCGAAGTGGAGACCATTTTTGTGCCGAAGCCGCCTCCCTGTTTTCCTCGTTGCCTCTCGGCCTTCTTTTCTGGAGGCGTTTCTTTCTGTCATTATCTTATTCTTTCATCCCCCTCTGGCAAATCTTGGTCCATCGTCAAAGAATCACGTCATCTTATCGTCTTTTACGGGAAGGGCACATCGAGACAAATCCATATGCCTCTGCCTAGGCACACGGTGCCCGGTAGCCGGAGCCATCTCGTCTCTGTATTTTCCTGACCAAGCTGCAGCAAAGTCCCGTCCCATGCGGCATGCCGGCCCAAAGGTTGCAACTGCCCGGAGGCAGTAAGGATGCGTTGTTGTCCTCACCCGACGATGCCGGCGGCAACTACAGCAACAGCAGCAACAACGACACTGCTGGCAACGGCGACGGAACCGCTGTTGAAAAGAAGACGCGCAAGAGAGTGCGTCACTTTACGTCCACGGACCGCGCTGCACACCGCGTCTTCGAAAGAGCGAGGCGAGAGGCCTTTCGCGAGAAGCTGATGGTACGTCAGAGTGAAGGGAGGACAGTGGGAATGGTGTTTTGTGGATTTGTGCATACTGACCACAGCAGGAGCTTGCTGAGCTGATACCAAGTCTCGAGGACGCCGATGCCAGCCGTCTGTCCAAGCACACAGTTGTGCATGAGTCAATTGCCAAGCACCGCGAGCAGATCCGCGAGATTGACGCCTTGACGCGTGAAAGAGACGAGCTGCTTGCAGAAGTAACACGGTGGCGAGCACAAGCTGGACCCACAAACGCAGAAGCACCGCTCCCCGGAAGTGAAGCAGAACTATCACCGGCATTGTCTCTGTCCATGCCACTCTCTCTACCTCTTACGCTCCCCCCGGAGCAGCAACAGCCGGTGGCTCCTCCACTGCTCATGGACAGCACGTCGCTTCCTCTCCCGCTGAGTGATCAAGGCCCTGGCGTATCAGACCGCATTTCTTGGTCATGGAGTCCGTCATTCAATCTGCCGAGAGAGTTTGGCGACGCCGAAATACCCATCCCATGGAACAGTCTTGACGGTGCCGACATCGGCCTTCTTGTAGCCGAGTCCATGGGGCCATCGATTCCGTCGACTTTACAGGACATTGCGGGAACAGACGAGCATTGTGATATCGGGGACGTCGCTGTGGTGAATACGTCGAGTCACAGTCGGCAGGAAGAGCTGATGCAGCCGCCACCTGAACAGACCCTGTGGATGGTGTCATGATGTATATACGTCAGTTTTCACGATGATCTACGTTGACCCCGCTTATGTGTGATTGCAAGTTGTTCTGCAACTAACACTAAGTTTCGAAACGTTTCTGCCCATTCTTTATATATATTTGGTCCGTGGCAACTCTACAGTTGACCTTTATTTGACCATGACTCTCTTAAAGAGCAGCCAGGGCCTTCTCAATCTTCTCTTTAGAACGGTTTTCGCCACCTGTGAAGAGATCCAGGGCGATCTCGAGGCGCTTCTTGGCCGCAGGGTCCGCTGCGATGGCAGCGTCCAGGGCCTTGCCGCCGTCGGCGAGATAATCAATCTTGACCGCTTCGTCTAGCGTGAACTGCGGCTTGCCGTCTTCGCGCAAGGGGTCAATAGTCAGAAGCGGCTGCAGACGGCAGGCACGGCCGGTGAGTTATCGCGGTACTGCAAAGCCGTCTTAGCCACACCCTGGCCGGGCTGGGTGGCAGGGTCGTAGGTGCGAGAAGCCAGGTCGTTGAGCACGGTGTGCGAGATCGTGGCCGAGTGGCAGCCCATCTCGCCAGCCGCCAGGGCCTCCTCGGCCGAGATGAAGCTGGCATTCTTGAGGAGGGGCTGTTCCTTGCCGGTGGACTTGTAAAGACGACGGTAGACCTCGAGGATCTGGACAACACGGGGCGAATTCGGGTGGTCCTTGGCAGGGTCCTTGACGTTGGGCCAGAGCTCGTCGGGGAAGTCGTGAGCAGCCGTCTCGTTGTAGTAAGGGCTGATGTAGAGGCAGCCAGCCTGGGAGCAGGCTACCGCCTGGGGCACACCAAAGAGGGCAGTGCCCAGAGTCTGGATACCCTCGGCCTGCAGAATTTTGGCAGCGTTCAAGGCAGGGCCAGTGCTAGGAATCTTTATGGTGAACCGGTCTCGACTAATGCCGGCACGCTTGAACTCGGCATCGTAGAGACGAGCGTGGGATAGCGTGAACTCCGTGTCGTAGGCCTTGGAAGGCAGAGTTTGTAGCAAAACGCGGCCCTGTATCATGCTGATATTCTTCTTGACCATTTGCACGGCCATGCGTGTGTAGGTTGCCAGCCAGCCCGCATCCTTGAGCTCCGTGGCTGTCTCCTTGAGGAGCTCCGCATTGGACTCGTCGCCGAGCTGAATGTCCACCCACAACTGGTTGCTTGTCTGGTCGTGGAAGCGGATCTTGGGCAGCATCGACTTGATGTAGTTCGGGTCCATCCAGTCGACATCGACGTTGACTACGCAGTTAGCATGCATCCATGAGCAGTGCTTATGGGCTGGGTACTTACGCTCCTGCTCGAGCTTGTCAAGCCACGTGATGGGGGCCATTGCTGCGTTTCAAAAGGGAATAGAGGGAAGAGTTTTTGTCGTTCAGGTATGATTCTGGTAGTACGGAGTATGTCAGTCGAGTATGGATAGCTAGGAAATGTTTGCTTAACGGATGATTTTAAAGACAAGAGTCTCCAAAACCAACAGGAAAGCCGACTTCTTGTACACCGACACAACAAGCAGAGATGATGCAACCCCAAAGCTAACCATATTGGCCCTGCGTGGCACATATGGTAATCCGAGATGGCGCACATAAGTTTAACTACCAAAAAAGCGTGCCTGTGCAGATACCGGAGGAGGCGTGAATCTGCCCTGCACAGGCACATGGCATTATCCACGACTGCATCCACCAATTGCATCCTTCTTCACGAGTGTCCCTGCGCAGACTTCCCTGTACAGGAGCTGTACAGTCCCAAGCTGTTGCTCGATGCACCCACACAGCCCACCGATCTGCACAGGTATCGTAGCATTGTCACGGGGTAAGCTGTCACGCCAGGATGAGCTGGCCTGTACAGGTCGATTCGGCCACTTCCGTGGTCTTCCTGGTCTTCCTGGTCTTCCTGGTCTTCGCCGCGGATTTTCCCCAACATCGACCTGCACAGGGCCCACAATCGCTTCTGTTCTGTGCAGGGCAGGTGCGTGATGGCTGGACCACTACCGATGTGGGCGCATGGCCCTGTGCAGGGCAACAGGGGCCAAGACCGTGTATGGCTGGAAATGTCCCGGCTTGCGTTGATGTTTTGCAACTAGCGCTCATTTCTCCAACATCGAACCCCGCTCCCCTGAACAAGTCTGCTCCTGATTTGTGTCTTTCTGGGAGCAAATATCCGATGGTCGAAAAAGCTTTCCTATTCATACCGCTAAGATTCTTTGTTCTAAGCCGTTTCACTGCTGTTTTTCCCTGAATCGCGATGCCAATGTGCTGATATTACTCAGCTTGCATTGCCCCCGGTCGTCCTCTTCCCCAGAAGAAGGAGGAAAAAACAACGACTTTGACTACGCCACAGGTAGTCAGCTCGTATGCGGATCCTTGTTTCCCTCTCACCTCTGGAAAAACTTGTCCCGGTCCAGGTATGAAAAGGTGTGTCTGCCGGGTGTCGTCATCATGAAAGCGTTTTCCCCACGCTTTGCTTCTGCAAGTCAGCTGCAAGCAAGAGCTCTCGTGTCCACCGGTCCACCCCCAGATTCTGGCAAGACCCCGGACAGACTAGCACTTGCCTCAGCTAGGACAGACCACGAGAACCTGGAGAAACGGGGTAATGGAGAAAAGAGGAGAGAGGAAGGGAAAGGCTATGGAAAGAAAGAAAGAAACAAATGAGGCTAGCAACAGAACGACGCATCGAATGGAAAAGGAACCTGTAATTAGTTGTGCACGAAGGCTCGTACAAACAACCGGTGGTGTGACAATGGCCCCGGTTCGGCTGTGCCTCACATGCCTTGTCTATAAAGACCACGGTAAAGCCCTTGGTCGTCATCCACGCTGCGTGATAGCTAGACCAGCTACCAGAGCGACCAGAGCGACCAGAGCGACCAGAGAGCAGCGAACTTCGGCTTTAGCGCCAGCACACACTTTTCATTTCTTTTTCTCTGATCTCTCTTTTCGTACGATCTCTTCACCCTTGCCGCACGTCCATCGCCAAGATGGCCTCCAAGCCAAGTGACCCCGAGGATTTCAAGGCTGCGGCACACATCGAGCACCGGACGGAGCAGATCTCCTACAATGTCAATGCCAGGTGAGTTTGCATTGGACAAGACGTAACTGTGCACAACCATCTGACTACAACTCCATAGAATCATCAACCCTCTTGCGGGCATCTCGAAGCCAGAACTCCAAGTCCGTGTGGGCGAATTTTGCGACGAGAACAACTGGTCCGATAAAAAGGCTGTCTTCTACCGCGGTGCCCTTGCAGCCCAAAACCCGTCACCGGACTCGTGGGACGAGATCGAGGAGCTTACTGAAGACGACAAGTACTGGCTTAAGCGCGAGATCACACACAAGTGGCACCTGCCGCGCCATCTTTATTACGCCATTGCCCTCTGCTCCCTTGGTTCGGCCATCCAGGGCTGGGACAACACAGGCGCCAACGGCGCCAACCTGTCTTTTCCGCAGGAGTTTGGCATCGCGGACCAGAGCTGGCTGGTTGGCGTCATCAACTCTGCCCCCACGCTCTTTGGCCTGACCAGTGCCTGGGCTGCTGACCCCATCAATAACTGGATCGGTCGTCGCGGTGCCATCTTCGTCACTGGTCTCTTTTTGTATCTTTCCCGTCCTCGGCCAGGCCTTTACCCACAATTGGTGGGAGCTGCTTATCTGTCGGATGTTTATGGGTCTTGGAATGGGAATCAAGATCTCCGTCATTCCCATCTACACAGCCGAGGTCTCCCCTGCATCGATCCGTGGTGGCATGGTTACGAGTTTCCAGCTTTGGGTTGCCTTTGGTATTCTGGTCGGTCTTTCGGTCAACCTCATCTTTTATCAGATTGGTGCTCTGGCATGGCGTTTCCAGCTTGGGTCTGCGTTTGTGCCTGCCATCCCGGTTGTCTTCTTTGTCTGGTGGTGCCCCGAGTCGCCGCGTTGGCTCATGAAGAAGGGCCGCTACCAGGATGCCTTTGCTGCCTTTTGCCGCCTCCGCAACACGGAAATGTTGGCGGCCCGTGAGCTCTTCTACGCCCACTGCCAGTACCTCGAGGAACGCGAGGCCTTTGCCGGCACCAGTCTGCGCCGCCGTATCTGGGAGCTGGTGTCTGTGCCCCGTCTCCGCCGCGCGACTGTGGCCAGTGCCTGGATTGTTATTTCTCAGCAATTTTCCGGAATCAACATCATGGCGTTCTACTCGTCCACTATCTTCTCTACTGCCGGTTACGACACGCGCAGTACCCTGTTGGCCTCCTTCGGCTTCGGTTTGGTTGTGTTTATTTTCGCTTTCCCGGCTTTGTATACAATGGACACGTTTGGTCGCCGCAACTTACTGCTGCTCACGTTCCCCAACATGGCCTGGTGTCTGCTGGCCGCCGGCCTTGCCTTTCTCATGCCGGTCGACAACCCAGCGCGGGTACCACTGATTGCCTTTTTTTGTTTATCTATTCTCAGCGTTGTACGGCCCGGGTATCGGCCCCATGCCGTCCATTCTACTTCTCAGAGTCGTTCCCACTTTCCCATCGTGAGATTGGCGGTGCCGTTACAATTTGCATCAACAACGCCGTTGGCAGTGCTTTAGGTCTGACCTTTCCGTCACTTCTCGACAAAATCGTCCCACTGGGGCCTTTGGATTTTACGCTGGGTTGAACATCATCGCGTTCCTGGTCATCTTTGTTCTTATTCCCGAGACGAAGCAACGCACGCTTGAGGAGTTGGACTACATCTTCGGCGTGCCCACCTATCGCCACGCCGCCTACCAGCTGCGCCACTGGCTGCCGTGGTTCATTAAGCGCTATGTCCTTTTCCAAAAGAATGCTAAACTCGAGCCTCTGTACCATCTCGAGGGTGTTGTTGGGGCGTTTGCCGAGGTGAACTAGTTGTGCCGTCCTCGGTTGTTTGGTCTTGGTGGTGGTAGACGAGGAGAGACAGTGTTACGGATCAGGTAGAAGTCGTTATATGAAAGCTCTCTGTAGCTTCAATCGCAATTTTATCAACACTTGCTCACACTAGATCACCAGAAAAAAACCAAACAGGCTCTGCGAGGCACGGCAGGGAAAGTGCTATTCTGCTTGCCCTATTAGATATGTACCAGAGGGCTCCGCACCTGCACAATATAGCGATGCCACTCGCTCTATCATCTGTCCAAGGCGTTAACCGATGAACAGTTTTTGGTATTCAAAAGTTGCAGCCAGGCCATCCATGTAGAGTGGTCACACGTGGGATGCCCCGGTGGAATGCTGTGCACGAGTGACTTGCAGGCACTCGTATGATTTCCACGTATGGCATGAATTCAATGCATGCAGATGGGTCTATCCATGGCAGACGTAGAACGAAAGACCTGGCGTAGTTTTGGTCTCCATGCTGTACTACGCATCTGGGTAGTGCCAATAACGCAGATAGTCGGTAATATATACATTATGGTTGCCTGTTTTCCGGGGTGGGTTAACGGGGAACGGAACTATTACCAGCTGCCCGACGAGACACTAAAGAGAGTCGATGGCAGGTAAGAAGACAGATTACTTCTCGGGATGTATAACAGATGCACTCCGTTGGAACTTTACTCTGGAGAGGCCCAAAGCGGCATCACCGCTTCTTGGGACCCTTCTCGTAGGAGACGACGGTAGCCGTTGTACACGAACCAGCGAGATAGAGGCGAGCACTTTACGGTATATATAGATTTCGAGAAGTTCTTTGGTATCGGAGCAGTGTGTTGTGTGGTGGGCAGTGTGGCTGCTCTTTCAAGAGCTGCATTCAACAGGGAAGCCGCTCCCCAGGGTGCCCGCGATCATAGTGCCGTGTTGGCCTCAAAATCTTCAAGGTTGCCAAACATGATGTACGCTGCAAGCACACCGTCGTTCCAGTGAGCCCCGGGCATAGCGCACACGTCTTTATCGTGGTGCAGCGCTTTCGTCAAGTCGAGGCGTTTTGATACGACCACGTACCCCGTGGCTGTTCAGTTTCTCAAAGTTTACGGTGAGCTTGTTTGGAAAGCGACTGCTTCGAATGCACGTCACTCAGTGCCGGGACAGGAGGAAGAAGTTGTGCTCGAGCGGCAGGGAACAAACGGTTGAACAAATAGGTGTTGACGGTGCGGTCGGCAGTGTATGTCTTACACCATATCCATCGTATGGTGTATTGAGGCGGAAATACATTTGCAGGCTGCTTTTGCTTCGTCACAGCGGTACGCCCGCCAGCGGCTGGTCCAAAATCCTTTGGGCGTTAGTGATGTCACATCCTTTGATCGCTGCTTCGATGATTATGCGTACCTGTCCGCAACCGACTGATGTTTGTCTTCGATATCTGGCTTTGCATGTTAGGTAACCAAGTTGTCTATGGGCCAGATTGGCACAAAATTGGTACTGTATGAAAGAGAGTGCGGATGTTGATGCTTAAGATGAATGAGGTGAAGTCAACATGGATACCAACCCGTTATCTACCGGCCACAGCGACGCTAGTGTCCACGAGCAAAAGCAGAAAGGCACTGGTGCACAGCTTTCGCACGCCATTCCTACTGTTAACAGGTCTTCTGAACGGATGCCTAAAATATTAGGCACGACAACCAAATAACTTAGCCAAGTGGTGGCTTCATCAACACAACAATCCAATGGGGGCCTTCAGGGATATCGCCCTGTCCCGTGCCTAGGCAACCTCCATCTCCAGGTGTTTGGCGCTCCTTATGCCCGTTATTGAGTCCGTCGACATTGTTGCCTCGCCTGTTCCCACAGATTTCACCAACGTTGTCTCAGCACCATGGAATCGCCCGCGATCCCACCTGCCTACGATGGCGAGGACGCCGAGCGCGTCTTTGCACGCAGCCGCGCGTACTGGCAGCAGGCGCTTGCTCGAGCCATGGCGCTGCCCAGCATGACCGCGGCGCAGGATATTTTCAACGTGCAGAGAGTGCTCTTCCGCACACCGGCGCTGCCCGACTCACTGCCGCGTGACGCCGACACGATCCACGGCATTGCGTTGTGGGCGGGTATGCCCCTCCGCCCGTGCGTGCAGCGGACGCTGCAGGGACCTGAGGAAGGTTTTTCGCTGCGGGCCAAATACCGCGTCCCCGTGACTGTGGCCCCGGCCGAGAGCTCGTCCTTCTCCCGCTGGCACGGCACGCCGCATAATGGCGTCGCATGGCTGGCGCTCGGCTGGGCCTATGTTTTAAGTGCTAGTCTCGCCGAGCGGCAGGGCTTAGTTATCGAGTATTGTAGCGAAATCGCCAGCGAAACAGGCGGTATATATCGCCGTTCGCAGCCGATAGTGTCCCTCCCGTACGCTACACCGGCCGAACGGCGGTGGTGGCGTGCCGTTACCGCGCCGGGCGTCGGCTGGTCGCTCGCGAACGGCGGGATAACGCCATGGGCCGCCAACGTGGCAGAGGAGGGCCTCGGCTTGTCCATCGCTATCATAAACGCCGATACCGATACGGACGCGGACGTAAACGTGGACGTGGTAGAAACGCCTCCCACTGCAAGGCAGGCCGCGCGTTACCTCGCCCGCCTGTGCGACTTTTTCTGCCTCGGCAGCCAGTGTTCCGCCGCGCTGGCCGCCGTGCTCACCTTCCCGCTACATGCCCCAAGACATGTACGCGACTCGCATCCTATCTGCTTACCACGGCCTCGCCTCGGCGCTAGTCGTAGCCGCGGCCGTGGTCATGTTAACAACGACGACTCCACCCTTCCACTGAATTCGCCCACCTCAGCTACTATATAACGTTCAGCCTCTCACCGCGCATTGTCGGATCGGCCCTCTGGATTTTGGGAGCCCAACGTGCCTTGCCACTTGGCCGGTGCTTGGATCCAACCCGCTGCCGCCGTCCTCACGCCGATCCTACGGTCGGACACCGGTTGCCGTCCGGCCAGACGCAAACTTGGAGCTCCTTGCTAAGGTCCTCTCTGGGACGCGTGCTGCGCCCTTGTGGCTCGGTGTTACCCTCTGTGGTTACGGCCGCGTCGTACGGAGCATTGTCTCGTACTTGTCCCGCCTCTGGCTTCCAGGCCATGCGGTCCCCATTAGGACCGCGGCCGCCTGGACGGGCCTACCGATCTGCTTTTTACACACCGTGCCGTCGTCACCGTTACCAGCAATAAAAGATGCCCCTGGCCGTCTCACCGGCACAGTGTCCCGCGCGCAGGTGTGGCGGTTACGACACGACTTTCACGGTAACTACCCGCCGGACGCAGGCTTCAACTACACCCCGGACTACGGCTGGCTACCGTTTGGGTTTATGCGCGTCGATGACGTGGAGCTGGAAATTCGCGCGCATGTGGCCTGCGGCCACCGCTGGCAGTATGCGTCCTGGACCTGGCTAGTCGAGGGCGCGGATTCCAACCCAGACAAGGGCTTCTTCCTCAACAGGCGCACGCCGATGCCAACTGCGCAAGTTATCCCGCCCCGGCCCGCGCCGGATGCACCACTGGATGCTACGCTCGCGGCGGCCTTGGAAAAAAACCCTATTACCCCCTCCGACTGGGATAGTATCCGTACACTGTCCCGGCGTGCTACGGAATCTATTTTCCGGTGGGCCAATAGCCAGGTGGAACGAGGTTTTGGTGGCACTATTGTGCAGCGGATGCCGGACCCGGGCGATAGAGAGGAACCATCGCCCAGTCCTGAACAGCACAAACACTATAATGCTGCGTCGGTGGAGGCATGGCGAAGAGATATTACACTGGCTGATTTACCGTGAGATAAAAAAGAAGAGACGTGGAGATGTAAAGAAGGTGAGAATAGTCAACGTAAGAATATGGGCCGAAGAGGAAGAGATGAGAATATACGCGTGTCAAAACTACGGAATTTCAAAACCGTTCAGTCTGTTTTTTATAATAACTATCTTAACTACTATTTGAACTATATAATAGAGACGGCGTTTGCCGTCGCCGCTTCCCCCCTCGTCTACCTTTCTTTTTCTCTTTATGTTTCTCTTTTTCATGCAAACTCCCATCGTCCATTCTAAGTTGGGTGTAAAAGCAACTCCTCGTATTAGGCGGAGCATACAACCAGCACTCTACCACTTCACCATCTATATACAGGACCGAGAGGCTCCAGTCTTGAGTATCCACTGTGAACTGCTGTCCGTCTGGGGCTGTGAAGAACACCTGCCCACCTTCGGTTGGGAAGGTTTCAACATAGACCGGTGGCAACGCATGGCCAACCGCGCGGCCGGCGATTTCTGGTTCAAAGTGCTCCACACTCCAGTGTAGAGGGTCGATTGAGTCCTCGGACCGTGTCCGTTCATGTTCGGACACACCTGAATGTCGGGCCCGACTCTCTCGGTGGCTGTGCCGCCGCTAGCCTCGCCACTGGTCTCACTGCTCATCCTGGGCAGGAGAGGACTGCCGGAGACGACCGAGTCGTCGACAATCCAGACCGTGTCGATGCCTGACCAGGGAACTCCCATCTCATTTGCCGAGAGTATGTATTCTTAGTCACCCGGAGCCGAGCCAAAAAACGTATCGGAGCCGCCGCCGGGGTGCATCAGGCAGCGAAAACAGTCGATATATTTTCCCCGTGAGTGGGCACCCGTCGTGCAGCGCACGCATTCAAACGGGCATTCTGCCCATCCCCGCCCTTTGCTGTCTCTTCCCCGACACCGTCCAAACATGTGATTGCCGTTGGAACGTCCACGCCGGTGGCAGAAGCCGTCTCGCTTCGAGCTGGACGTCATATGTATAAATCACCACTGTGGTCTAATTGACGCAAAAAAAGGTTTAGTTGGTCATCATTGTATCTTGCCAAGATTGCCTCCATAACTTTACTTACATGAAGAATATGGCTAGATGCTGCGGTCTTGCATCACGATATCTCCTTCTCGTTTCTGAAGGGGGGGGAGAATGGCCGTATTTTAAGTACGCGTGCCATGATGCAAGCGAGTTGGCAACACATTGCAAGACGAATAATAAAACCGAGAGCAGATTTGGCTGAGCAACAGGCCCTACCACATATGCACGGAGGATGGGTGCTTCGAAGCTACAGGCACGAGTCTTTGTATGGCTTTCAAGGGATGACAGAAGTACTGCAGGAGTCGCTATGGCTCATCGCCTCTCGATGGGGCCAATCCATCCCGTGCTATACTCAGCAATCGGTCGCCGCGTCGTGAATTCCAACAAAACCATGTATTCAGAAGCAGTTTTTCATACAATCTACTTGAACTTGTTGCCGAGAATGTGATAAAACCAATCCATTTCTGGACTTTGTGACATCAGCTCCTATGTGCCTCGCCGATGTCTTATTCTGAAACTGGAACTTCTCGAGCATGTCTAGATCAAACACCTTTGGAAAAACAGCAGCGCTGAACCGGAACGAACCGACTGAAGTGCGATAACTGGTGCGCAAAAACGATTGCGGTCGCGTTGTTCACGTTTTTGAAGAAAAAGCAGCCGCATTTTCACGTGGTGTCGGTGGGGTTAAAGTAGTATTAAGAGGTCCTCAAGACCTCCCTGTACAGAAAGTCTTCTGGAGAGTTCACACAACGCCCCTTTTTTTTTGCATCCCGACGGGTCTGTGCCAATGGAACGGCTTTGAGTGCAGCAGAGGGCGTGCTGGCGACCACGACGGCTGCCTTCAAACCGTTTCCAGAGGGCAACTACAACTTTTATGGTGTCGCTTATGGCAACACTGTCGTTACAACGCGGCCATTCACCGTAGTGGCCCACTTTCCGACGGACGAGAACGGCTCCCTCTCCGAGTCCCAGTCCCTTCGGCTTTATTTCCTAGATGGCAATGCCATCCAAAATGCGGTTGTTATTTTCTCGAACTGTCCCAAAGTCAATGTCATTGACGACGACTACTGCGAGTATGCCGGTGGCTCAACGTTCCTGTGTTAAGTGCTACACGGGGTGTGGGCGAGGCCATGGCTCGTTGTATGGCCTTGAGTATGAGTATATGTATGGTGGGACAACAGCACCTACATGAACTGGCTTGATGACGGTTCTGCTGGCCCTTCCAGCTCTACTGGTGGCACGACTGTCTCCATCACGGCCGCTCAGCCTGATGCAGCCGTCACTTCACTTTCAGCAACATCAAGTAGGCCGAGATCAACTAGTCATCGCGAGGTGGAAGTAGAGTCTTAAGGAGTCCACAAGTCGAGTAAACTATCAGTATGAGCATATCTGCCTTGCCGAAACCATATCAAATCCACTCCGACAGTGTCAATGTGAAGACTAGTTTCTTGCGTCTCTCAAGCCACATTGTACCCCCAACTTGACTTTGTGCCCATTGCATCATGCCTAGCGCCGTTAGCCTGAACAAAAAAGATCATCATCGAATATCTTACCAGATCGTCATATTCTCTGAGCCCTGTCATCCTTCTATGACCGTCACCCCCCGCTCGTTTCCAGCGGTCTTGATTTCAAGTCGGAGAACTTTCATCCACCAGTTTGCATACTGGTTGCGCCAGTTTGGGCATGACGCGGACACAGCAAACACAGCAGACGCAAGTGTGACTGCACATCTGTCGGGCTGGTGGCCTGGTATGTTCGGGGAAAGAGCGATGTGTGATGTGACAGTCGGAATCGAAGTCTTCGGATGAAGAAGATTGGTGTTTGGTCCAGCCTTGAGAACTGAGGACCGGCTCTCCACTGCAACCCCTGCATGTCGCTTGTTATCCGAGATATTTACAATGCCAACTGCACCGGCAGACGATATGAGAAGACTGCCATTGTCGTTGGTCAGAATGCCTTCGGCCACGTCCGGTGACAGTGAAGCCACTTGCGGACGTGGTAAGCTGGCCTTGGTCAGAGAAGGCAAGGCGAAGCCGCCGTCAACAATCTGCAGGACATCAGCGATTAAGGGGTTGTTGGAAACAGCCGAGGCCGACCATATTACTTCGTGCAAACGGACATGCCATCCAATACACAGGTTACCGAGCGGCACCAGTGTGGAAGTAGTCTGAAAGTCAAGCTTTGGCTGTGGTCTTCACGTGCTGACAAGCGATGGGACGCTATCATCCGTTCCAGAGAGTCCAAGGACGTGTGCTTCAGACAAGGAAACATCGACCGGTTCTTGTCGCTGAGTCCATGCCTCGCCATTTCTAAATTCAAACAAAGGGTGCTGTCCGGCGGTATGTACTTCAACGAGGGCTGGCCGGTGGGCACACTAAAGCCGAACGCAGCAGAGTAGACGAATTTACCAAACTTGGCTTCACGTCCCTTGTGTGGTTTGTGCGTCATTTGGCCCGCCGACGAAAGGAATTGGTGCGCGGTCGTGTTGCTGATAGTGTGGCGGGGTGGCCAGAGGACGCCAATGCTTGGTGGCGTTACCGAGACACTGCCAATGGACAGATCGAGGGGTGCGGCTTTTCCACAATAGACCAAAAAGGATAGTTTTTGGTGATGCACAGAGAAACAAATCCCTTGAGACACCAGTGCACTGATTGTAGCGAGTTGTACTCCTCGCTCATGTAAAATTTAAATAGCCGAACCCGTTGCTGATGATGCCGTCGTGTGAGAAGATGTCGGGACGTGCCGCCCACCATCGCAGGTGCCGGAAGAGAAGGCCCTTGATTGTTTCCAGGTCAGCAACATGATCTGAAAGATCCATGCCAGACACAGCAGTGGCCACCCAAAACCCACACATAGGAAAGCGGTAGGTCAGGCTTCGTCCAAATGGTATGGCAGCACCTTGAATGACTTGTCAGCCGATGAAGACACGATTCATGGATGCAATCTAGGGCGTGGGGGCTCACCGTCAGGGTCAAAGTGTCGCCAGTACTGGGCGGAAAATGCTTTGGCTTCTTCTCGGTAATGTGTCGCCCTCTTCGCCCCCCCCCCCCTCGATGCTTTCGTCTGCAATCGACGCAAAAAGCAGCTGAGAATATTGGATGGCAAAACTGCCAGAGTAGTAGTCGGCCTGCTTCGAATACTCGGTCCATGCGCCGTCTGTCGACCAGCCGTCCGAGCCCTGGCTCTGCACTTGTAAGAGTCGACCTGTTTGAATGCGTCGTCGATAGACTGCTGCACTTCGCTGCGCGGCACAGTGCACGCACCAAAGCGAGATTGACAAAGATGCGGAACGGCAGCCAGTTGTTCTGGGGGATTTCGTCGTCGTTGATCTGTCGCAGCCAGGCAGCCAATTTGCTCCACGCCGTTGCACTCAAGTTTGGCAGCACGCCATCAGGCGCAACCAAAAGCAAAAATGCGATTGATTCCATCTCCACCATGCGTTGGTCATTATCGCCAACGTCACCCCAGTACTAAGCGTGGCTTGGATCAGTGCCGGATACAAGGCCCTTGATCCAGAGAGAGAGGCCGAGCGCAGGTGATGCACCAGCTCACCAAACCGGCAACTGCCCACAACGGTCGTGCAAATCCCTCGAGCTGTGCCGCGACATCGTCAAAGTGTGGGTGTAAATTTCAAAGTGACTCAGTTATTGACAGGTTTCTCTTCACTTTTTTTATAAAAAAGTATGGAAATGTTAAGCCATATATGTTGTACGGCATACGAATGAAATGACTTACGACACGCTGCAGGAATAGATGCGAGATTCGGTAAGATCTGTGATAGGACAATTCGAGGACCAGTTTATGCTTCGGAATTGACGATGTGAGAAATGGAAAGAATAATCTAATTTAGATGGCCCCCTCAAGCACAATCGACAAATATTTACTGAAGACAGTGTGATGACGACTCCAATTACAGCCCCCTGTTAGCAGACGCTGACCCCAGAATAAACGCTTCTGGTCCGCCGTATAGCTGTTCACAGCTTCTGTGGCACAGCCTCGCTGTCGACAGCCTTGCTCCGCTCGACCGGCTCGTCGTTGACAACCTTGGACGGAAGAGCACTCAGATCTTCGGCCTCCTTCTCGCGGGCCACGCGCTCAAACGCCATGACCTCGTCACTGCCCGGCTGTTTCTTGCTGAGGTCGACGTTCTTGACCATAAACATAACGAAGACCATGGACGCCAGGCCCGCTGTGGAAGCAATGGCAATGTAGCGCATGGTATCACGGTAAGCGTGGTCGATGGCAAGACGCATGGGCGAGCCGACGGCGTACTTTTGAGCCACGACGATCGACTTGAAGATAGCCTGGGCTTGAGCCTTGCCCTCATCGGGCAGGTAATCTCTGAGACGGCCGGGCAAGATACCGTTCCAGATGGCACCACCGACACTGGTGCCGATAGAAGCACCGAAGTTCATGGCAGCAAAGAAGACACCAGTCACGACAGCAACATCCTCCTTGGAAACAACGGCCTGGATGGACACCTGCACGGCAGTCTGATAGAAACCACGACCAACACCGACGAGAACCTTGGCCGTGGTGACCGACGCCTCATTGGCAACAGTACCGTTGGGCATGCTCACAAAGTAGATCTGCAGACCTTGGCCTAGGATCATCAGGGGAACACCGACAAAGACAAACGGCTTAGAGCGGCGAGTGTACTTCATGAGCAGGCCGACAAACAGAGATGCCACCTGGAACGAGACACGCAGAGAGTTGCTGACTTGTTAGTGATGCACGCAAAAAGGTCAACGTTGGGAAGACAAAGACCCGCGACCTACTCAATGCGCGACGCGTGGCCGGCCGAATAGTGGCCAGCAACCTGCAGGAAGCTGGGGAACAACAGCGAAAAGCAAGAGTAGTGAAAGAAATCGAGCATGGACAGCATGCAGGCGGCAACGACCGTGCGGTGACGGATCATGCGGAACGGCACAAATGGCTTGCGGGCGACAAAGGCGTCCCAGAGAACAAAGAGACCGATAATGACAATGCCAACGACGAACATGGCGATGAACGACGCCTCGTGCCAGCGTTGAGAAGAACTTTTGCCAGTCAAGGTCAGCGGGATAAGGGCCAGGGCCAAACCCAGGACGAGCAAGATGCAGCCCACAATGTCCAGGTCGAACCAGATCAGTTCAAACAGACGCTTCCACAAAGGCTCCGTCTTGGGAAGAGAGCCCAGGCACGAGGGTTGTGGTAGCCGTTCTTCTTGGCCTTGCGCTGCAGCCAGAACACGCTGGTGATCAGTGGAGCGGCGCAGATGGGCATAGCAATAGCCCACATGCCGTAACCCCAGCGCCATGTCGAGTGCTTAAGCACACTGTCGGCGACAATAGTACCCAAATATAGCGTGGGAATAGCGCCAATGGCCTCGGGAAGAGACGACCAGAGACCGCGGTTGAGCAGGTTGGTGGTGTCGGCCACAAAGACTTGTTGCATGATGGTGAAACCGGTGTCACCGATGGAATCGAAGATGCCACTGGCAATGTAGGTGGCAATATTGCCGCTGGCAGCGTACAGAACCATGGACAGAGTGAGGAACAGAACAGCAATCACAAACGCCTCGGCACGGCCAAAGACATTAGACAGCTGCGCCAGGATCGGGAAGGTGGCCATATTCATGATTGTGTAGACGACATTGGCGGTGGTCAGCTCCGAGTGGCCTTTAAAGTCACTCGTGGCATAGGCCGTGTAGACCTTGGTCGAGTACTTGATAAAGGAGAGAATGAACGTAGCAGCAAAGAGGCTGCAAGCACCGGCTGTCAGCAAACAAATCAAGCAGCGGGACAGCAGCGGGATAGCAGCGGGATAGACAGTGACTCACCCAACAAAGGCAATGATCAAGGCCCGGCGCGACCATGATCTCTTTAAAATCTCCGCATTGGTCTCTTCCAGCGTCGGCATGCGGGCGCGCTCCTCATCAGAGTCTGCCACGGCAGCATTGGTACTGGTCTTGGTCGGATCTTCGACAGAGGCCATGGTTGGTGGAGTGGCAAAAACGGGTAATTATCTGATCAATTTGATCGATTTTATCTGATGGATATGGGGTGTTCAGTGCACCATCATAACGTGGCAGCCGATCACCTCTTTATACCACTGACGTTGTCTTTGCCGATCTTTTTCCCCATGCCGTGCACGGTACTCAGCACATTCGTGCCTCCGAAGTCGCGAGACGAGCCAGTCAAAAAAAATATGGAAACTTACGAGCGACAGAGACGGTCATTAACGTAAAAAAGGAAATCAAAAGTGGAAATACCAACATACGAACGAAGGACGAAGGACGAAGGACGAAGGACTGTACGGAGTATGGCCACATGGTTCATTCGCATGGTGCAGTATGGAGCATCCCCTCCCTGTCTCCAGTTCATCGTGCAAAACAAGGTTGGCCTGACCACACAATGCGTCTTGGCGACAACGGGTGGCTTGAAGCCAAGGCCAGCAGGACCGCAGATTGCCGGCCGAGTTGACGCATTAATGGAGCTGAAGTCGAGCAGTATGCGAACTCAGTTTTACGTCGTACGGAATCGAGGACCCATCTCATCTAATCTAATCCGATCTGGGCAATAAATGCGATGATCGCCAAGACTGCTGTAGTCCACATGAGCAGGTTCAGGGCGGGCGAATTCCGAGATTCGGACCAGCGACAAAGATATATGAGGAGATTTTGCTCCAGGGAAACCAAATCAACAATAAAAGGAAGCAGTCGTGGAAACGGAATAGGACAGTCTCAATCGAAAATCACAGAAACGTAACGACAAACATTCGACGACAAACACCAACTGACTCGTCATGTCAACGCTAACCCCCACGACTCCTGTGTCGCATCCCAACACTGCGCAACGCCTTGTCGACACAAAATGCGGACAGCTCCAGATCATGGTCTCGTGGCCCCTGGGCTGGTCGGAGGATGGCCAACCCGTCTCTGGTGAACAGTTATTAAATGTTCCAGTTGTGTAAGTTCGTTTTCCCGGCTAGCGCTGAAAACTTCTCTTGGTTTTGGTTGTTTCCTTTCCACTCTCGTTTACCGCTTTCTCTTTGTGATTACATCTTGGCAGTGGGCCGCCAAGCGTCGCTAGCAAAAGTTCGTTCTATTGACGCGTGTTCTCTATCGTTTTACGGCCTCCCTGCCCAGATTTGTTCTTGACGGCAATGCTTATTTTGCGACCGCCACCGACATCGTCCGACGCCACGAATTTGTCGTGCGGAAGAAGGCTATTGCCGTTGGAGTGGGCTACCCTATATCCGAGGCTGTCTTTGACATGAATCGGCGTGTTTTCGACATGACACCGCCCAGCAAGAATGGGCTACCCACGTGGAAGCCACGGCAGGGCGCTGATTCAAGCATAAGCCAAGGACACGGGCAAGACGGGAAGCAACAAGTGCGGTACGGCGGTGCAGCCACATTCCAGCGGGCGCTTGTTGACGACGTGCTGCCGGCAGTTCAGGATATGCTGCCGTCTGTGCCCTTGACTGAAATGAGAAAAGTCCTCTTCGGTCACTCATTTGGGGGGCTATTTACTTTTGTTTTCGCTCTTTACAGAGCCAGGCATCTTTGACACGTACGTTGCAGCAAGCCCGTCCATCTGGTTCAACAACTGCTCGATCAAAGAGCAGGAAGGCGAGTTCATGGCTAGAGGCAAGGCGGTCCCGTCCAAACTGTACATTACCACCGGAACCGCCGAAGAGGACTTGCTGCAAAAACCTGGCGATGCAGATGATTGGTTTCAGCGCCGACAAAAAGACGTAAAGTCGAAAAAAATGAACAAGAACGCATTTGACTTGGCAAGTCGGTTACGTGCTAGCGGGAATTTGGCAGACGTTTGGTTGCAAGTTTTCGATTTGGAAGATCATGGAAGCTCCGCAGTGTGCGGCCTTCAGAGAAGTATAAACAAGGTGCTTGACGAGTGGTGGATTGGGAGATAGCGAGTAAGTATTACGGTCGTTGTCTTTGCGTCCATAATGCTGGTATATAGTTTTTAGAAAGCATAAACTGGAATGAAATGTGTACGTTTAAGTTGAAAGATATCGGAATTAGACCCGATTTATGCAAGAAAATTCACCTAAGACAAGGAGTATTGAAAAGCAACAATCGCACGAAAGAAATGAGTAATATTATAAGAATTATAATGTTGAATAATCGTTTCCTTCCGTTCTGTTCATAATCGTTTGTCTTGTTTTCTTTGGTCGCATATCTTTTCATCTTTCGTATCTAATATCCTTGTTTACTCTCTTTTTTCGTCGATTTATTAAAAAAAAAAAAAAAAAAAAAAAAAAAAAAAAAAAAAACAGAAGTCAACAGCATATCACACTCAGATTAACAGGGACTATGTTAGCCGCTCCATGTCACCACATTAAACCAAAGGCTCGACTGTCTTATAGATCGGCTTAGGCCAGGCGCTGGCATGGCTGGATTCGATACCTGGCTCCCACGATATGCCCCACAGAGCAGATGACAGGAAACAGGATTCGAGCTCAATGCCATATAGTAACCTAGTTTCCTACAGTAGTCATCAATACACGGGGTGGGGACAGGGACTTATCGTTGTCGAAATGCTGCCAATGTTAAACCGCAGCACGTTGGCAGTGTGACTGCCGATCGTGTCTCGGTTTTCAATGGAAGAGAGAGAGCCATTGCCAACGCGAGTATGACCTGGTCGTTAAGGTCAAAGATAGAGGTAAATCTCTTCAGGCTTAGCATGGCCGGTGCACTGGAAATTGGAGAGCTTCTTATTATGTCGGGTCGGTTGTTTTTGGCTTCTGGGGCGTCTACCACGATGTGCAGGCAGCCGTTTTCCCTGTACGCGAGCGTCCACGGCTGTCTTTTGTCCAAGGGACGCCAGCCGTGTCCTGGCGCCGCTAGTGCTCTCCAGCATTATTTCTCTGCTTCCGAAGCTTATCTAATATGGATATATATCTCGTCGTTTCGTCGGGGCTTATGCTCGTGGGAAGAAGCTTGAAGCGATACGTTCACGGAGAAAGCGTACTGTATCCGGACTCCTCGTCTCTCGAGAAGACGTGTCGAGAGGATATAGGCCCACGTAAATAAAACAGGTGATAATACATTGGTAGGATTATCCATGTCTATAGAAAAACTATCGCTGGATAAAGAGTAAAGAGTCGGCATAACACTTGGTAGAGATAACCTTCACTGTCGTTCGGCGTCGGTTCTCGTCGAGGGTCTACCGTATCGGGACGGGTATAACTACGATGAAGCCTTCCCTGTACCTTGCTCCTTTGCTTTCTTTGCTGCCGCAAGCCTTGCTTGGCTCGTGTGGCTCCTGGTGTTATAGCGACGTTCAATGGGGTCAGTTGTTTCTCCTTCTGGTATCGCCTTCTGGCACGGCTTCTCGTGAGCGTTGATGCCGTCCTTTGTGTCCTTTTTATCCTTTACGTCGGTGTTGTTGTCGCTGTCTTCGCTGTCGTCACTGCGTATATACTCGTACACGATACCGGTTAAATCGGTGCGTTCCGAGTCGAAGTGGCGAAAATAGTTGTATCGGACCTTGAAGCCACGCCTGCGTATCCGGGGCGGCATTTTATCGAGAATCTCGTGCACGTTGCAGCGCAGCCAGCCATAACACTGGGCAAACCGCGGCATACTTATCACGGGAACTCGGTCAGGCTCGTTTGGACCCTTTGGCTCGTTTACGACCGCGGGAAGTTGCCTTAGGTCCCGATACTCCTCTGAGAACGAAAAGAGATTTTCGGACGCAGTGATAAAGTCCATTGGGTTCGGGTGGACTAAGGGAGGTCCGGTTTTAGTGCAATCCACCGATACGCGCAGCAACTGAAGCAGGGCAGCATTCTGGCATTCGCGGTGGGCAGCAGAGTACGCGGGAGACTCGATAATAGTATCGGGAATCTAAAACTAGTATTCGTTAGTGACGGAGAAAAAAGGAGGAAAGCAGAGAGACGCACCAGCTTCAGAGCAAACGGCCCCTGCCCGCCAAAATACACTCGGTAAACACAGCCGTCAACACCAGCCCCAAGCAGCCGGGCGCGTTGCCAGTCGACCGTGTCAATGTTAAATGGACACTTGCGCAAGCGCGGCACCATCAGGTTTCGGAGTATCGCCCGCGGCGTAGTACTTGCGTCCATCAACTCGTCGCTCATGCACGGGTATCGTTTGAGGAAGCGCCAGCGACGCCCCGTCGTCATCGAGTCCACGGGTGGTTCCATTGTAGCATATGCCTGCTTATGTAGAAGTAAAGGTAGGTCGTGAGCGGCACTGTCGAAAAATGAAGACGTTTGTTACATAGACGAAGCGTAAAGAAGGGTGGTGGCTGTGGACGTGTTTTTGTGTAAACTGTAAATTGTTGTTCGATTCACTGCCTGTTAGGTATCTCCGTACGGGAGATTCAACAGGGCTTTCCTCACTAAGTCAGCCTGACAAGCGTGCAGAGGCGCGGCCCGCGCCTAGCCGCCCGCAGCCACCAGACCAGGGCCTTTACCAACAACGTCAGGCAGTCGCAGGCCCCCTCTCACTTGGTAATCCTCTCTCATTTGGCCACCAGCCTCCATGCCCGTTTCGACAGCTAATAATATTAGCCCATCCCTCTCGCCGGAAGGGTCAGATTTTGTACAACTTTGTACTGCCTACAACCTACGTTTTGTTTGTGTTGATTCATGTTGTCTCTCTTGAAGAACCTATCAATCCTGGGCCTTCTGTTAGTACGGGAGGCGCAGGGCTATTTGCACAGGTAACATGCTCATCTGGGCGTCAGAAGCAAGATGCAGACTGGCAGCCCTTTCCCGAATATTAGTTCACGGCCTCAACCGGATTCACTACAGAATCAGTGCCGAATGTTGTCATGTGTGAATGACACACCTTCACGCCTCTATGGCCGGTAGCTACCTATTTATTACTTTTACCGATAGCCAACTAAATAAGAGGGCAACCGCATTCACCCACGAATACGCAATGGCCATACTCAGAGAAAAGACGCAAATTGGCCCAGTACTGGGGCCTAGCGGCTTGTAGCTGACACGGTTGGCATATGTTCAATCACTATTTTTTGATCGAAGACCAAGGCAACGAACCAAGGCAACTATCGGATGGCTGAATTCAGCTGCAGTTGTGAAGATAAGGAGCCGCGAGACTAGCAACAAAATATAAAGCCTTTGGTGGGCCCCTCTCTCTGTGGACGATATTTTTCGCTATCAAATTTTCTCTTCTTCCATCCTTAGGGCTGTTTATTTGTTAGACTTCTTCTATCGAGTCTTGTCCAGGCAACCTGTTCAAACAATGGCCACTCTTCTCGCTGCCCTCACTTGCCGGAACCCCTTGCTTAAAACGTCCCGAGTTCCTCGGGGACCCAACACAGAGTCTGATGAAGATAAGATGCCGCTGACATGGATCTCCTGGGAAGAGTTCTCTTACGACAACCTGATGGCTATCTTTAAGAAGCAACTTTCAGCGCGTTACGAAGGCCCGCCAACAAGCCACACTTATGCACCCCATTAGATTTACAAATCTATAACGAGGAAACATTTGACTTGGCACTGCATCGATTTATTATGCCCACCGTTAATCACTGCCTCGATGTACCGTCGACCAAGCCACACTACGGCCCCGGCAGCCGCTGCCCGCACGCCAGTGCGAAGCCAAACTGATCTTGAATCGGCCGCGGTATAAACTATGCATACGTGCCCGGCAACACAAAGCTGAGCGCCAAGTTCTGGCCCTCGATGCTTAGCACAAACCGCCCGGAGTGGCGGAAGGTTGCCGGGTAGGTGGTCGCCTACGAAGAAAAATATGTTTCTCGCTACGGGTTAATTATTACGGACGAAGTCCTCATCGTATTAAGCCTTACCCGTGAAGGCCCTACCGATAATAGTATAATCGGTCGCAAAAACCGGTTAGGAATAAGCTAAATTATCAACTACAGCGACGGCGACGGCGACTCGTTTACTAACACCACGGCCTCCTTTGTCGACGACAACCTATGGACTGGGAACTAAGCCCGCCCGAATACGCAATCGTGCCTTGGAGTGCGCATGGTCGTAAGCGGTTAACAGTTAAATTGGCGCTATGGTGCCTGGCTATGCTTGCCGTTAAGGGTGGCAAACCACATTGACTACTCCTACCCGGCGCTTGACTCGTGGCGAGTCGCGGGCGACCGTTATATTCACAACTCAAGTGGCATCTCTCAAAGACATCTCGTGCAAAGAGCCGTCAATCAGAGCCATGACCTTTACGAAACTGCCGGCTGGGACTACGAAGAGGGCAAGGTATCGATTAGTGGCCAAGGCTAAAGTGGATCTGGCTATAGGGAAAGTAGTAATAGGGAAGACGAGCACGACGAGGACGAGCACGACGAGGACGAGTACGACGAGGACGAGTACGACGAAAACGATAAAGACGATAATATACTACACAGTGAGCCGGACGAAGAGGTTTACGACAATATTAATAACGTTGATAAAACTAGTGGCGACGCCGAGCCGAGCGTATATAAGGGCGAGGGTGTCGCCGGCCTTGTCCACGATTATATCAGTAATACCGAGACTATCGTAAACGGTCCCCGGCGCATGCGCGTAACGATTAAGAAGCATCTTATTACGCGGAAGCCTTACTTTGTCGACGCCCGCGGGCGGGAAGTCAGCACGGATATTAGCGAGTGGACGCGCGTTAAGCGCCACTACGAGCTGCGCGGCCTACGCCGTGTCTATGTGGCTGATACGTTTCCTTCGTAAGTAGGATCTTCGCCGGTATCTAGCTTCTCCTTGTTTTTCTAAAATAGTATATTTTATATCTTACAACTTTTTAAAATAATAAATTTCACACAATTGTCTTGATGAATAGTGAAGATAGTTTTCGAATTTAAGAAGTATATCGTAAACTATATTATGAAGCTTTTTTGGATGAAAATCATAGATTATTATCGTCGGCATATTGTTCTAGACTATTATAGTAACTACGCACAATAACGAGGTCGTCGTAAAATAACCCGTATCAACCCTCGTTAATAACTTAATATTTAATATCTAATACGCCTATACGTCGGACGCGGGCTCAATTTCCCGTCCCTCCTAGGACGAAGCCCGTTCATCTTCAACCCAGGATACATACGGTTCTAACAGTAACAAAGGTGGTGAGACTCGTAGTTTATTGGGCCGATACAATCATCTCGAGCTTGTCAAGGTAGGGCCAAGCAGGCATGACATCAACACGCTCACCGATAAACAGCGGATGAACGACTCTATTACTTATTTTCATTTACGCGTTCTTAGTAAACAATACGCAGATAGAGTCTTCCTCTACAACACCTTCCTCGTCGAAGATCTACGCCAAAGAAGTCTTCGTCGAGTGGACAAAGCAAGCGAACCCGACCGAGCACGACTACATTATCGTGCCCAGTCCACGAGCCCGACCCCGATCCCACTTTCGAGCACTGGCTGCGCGCAGTGCTGTGGAGTAAAACAACAACCGTCGATGTGGACAGGTTCGAGCTCACTCTCCTTAACTCACTAGGTGTATCGAAAAAGCAAGGTATGCACCGGACGGCTTTAAAGTCATACTTCTCTCTAATCAACATTGTCTCTGTGATCTTCTTGCTACAAATACTACCGCTTTTTCTATTGCTACATACTCTGTTATGTCTCTATACGTGTTCTCTTAGCCGGCGGGAAAACGGCGTGACTAACGGTGCGACTAATATTACGTCCCGCAATATCAGTTAGATTGTCGGCTCATTTTTTATTAGAGAGTGTCGCAATAGGCGGCGTAATGGACAACTTCTACACGGTGGTCTGAAGTGGCGAGGTCCGGGGCTGTGGTTCTTTCCTATCAAAAATATACAGCAAACGTCTTACATCCGTTTCAAAGAGCGAGAAGGCAAGGGAAGTTTCCCGGCTATATTAAGAGTTTCTTTTATTTTTATTTACGCCTTCATGACTAAAAATTCGCACAGACTTCTCATATCTCTATCAATTCTTTTACCAGGTGACACTGTTCCATAATCTACAATGGAGGTCGCACCAGCTGCCCCCAGGCGTCAGATGGTCGGCGAATTGGGCGGCCAAATCTTGGTAAAATTTGTCGACACGCGGTGTGGCCCATGCGACAATAGTGGGAATGCGTCGGTTTGGTACGGCGAGTGGCTGGCGGTAAAAGTAACGGGTGGTGCACCTTGTTGTCAGGGTCGTTGTTGTGTCGTTGCAAAGTTTGATGACGATTGAGAGCCTGCGGGGTGGGAAGAAAGTAAAAACGGGGATATAAGTGGAAAACAGCCACTTTTGGGGCTTTTTATGAGCTGAAAGAAGGCTGTGGAGGATGCAGCTATGTAGGTTTATTCTCGGTTCGAGAGATGCGGGTGCCACACGGAACGTCATTGTCCTGGCATACAAACCGATAGAATGCCCATTTATCGTCAAACACAAAATAGGCCACTGCTGTATCGAGGCGCTTGCAAATTTTGATGTAGTATTTGCCCTTTAACAGTGTAAATACGTCCTATGTCTGATACCCTTGCACAAAGGACCTGTGCTTGCCGTGAACAGTCCGAAAGAACTGTGAATCAAGCCAACAATAACATATCTAACAAGAGCTTGGAAACAACAATCAGGAGAGTACGAAATCGACTTTTTCGAAAAGTCCCGAGCACATAGTGTGTGTTCACGTTATGGTCCTGTGCCCTGACTGCAACGTCAACTTGGGCAATAATGCAGCTGTCGTGATTCTGGTTACGGTTCCGGTAATACAACCTTCTTTCTCTGTTGGCAATCTCTTTCAATGTTGAATTCTACTAAGCCAACGCTGTACAACTTACGTGAAACAGCCTGGTGCTTATCTGTTTCACTTGTAGAGTTGGGGCTGGGACAGTTCGCATGGCCTGGTGTCAATTGTTTTTATTTTCATTATGGTGGAGGTCTGGTGGAACATACGGGCTGAGAAGCTTCACTCATGAAGCGTTGGTAGATAAAATAGTCGAGTTCGTATATATTATTTCAGCTAAAATGAACTCCTTCGTTTCAAGGCTGTTCCCTCTATAAAGTTGACGATAAATAAATGATGTTTTCCACGTCACTTGCCCTCTTCCTCAATATGCGCAACTTCTGTCTTTTCCATCATATTCACATCACCTGCCTGTGTAACAGCAGCCGCTTCTCCATCGAAAATAACGGCCATCTCTTCAAGGCTGTAGCCCTTTGTCTCGGGGTAGAAGAAGTATTCCGTTACAACCACAAGTACGAGAATGCAGGCGAACACAATATAATATTTCCAACCAATGCTGCCGAGCGCAATCGGGTTCACGAAAACATTGAAGAAGATAGCAACGTAAGTTGAAAGTTGCGTCAGGGCAGTGCCGCGGGCTCGGAGATGGTATGGCCAGATTTCGGTCGTGTACGAGATAACGAGAGGAGTGCTTCCGAAAGATTAGTACAGATGAAAAACACATTCGTCGGCAAAATGAAACTTACAATGCGACATCATAAAATCCGTAGTAGATGTATAAGAAAGGGACGACAGCAATGCCCACGTGGTGGTTCCCACTGGTGGCAAAGCCACCAGACAGACCGGATATGAGAATGAAGCTGACAAGCATGCCGATGGAGCCATATATGAACAGCGGCCGGCGGCCGAGTCGATCAACACAAGCGGCACCGCCAACAGAAATGATGAGATTCCAGACTTGCAGGCAGGCGCTAATGAGCGTCTGGTTGGTGACGGAAGTGATACCGACTGTCGTGAGGACTTCGGCAAGGTAGTAAGACACAACTCCGACACCGTTCCATTGAGCAAATATACCGAGAGATACAGAAATAAAGGCTCGATGGCGGTTGCCCGGGGTATTGACGAGATCCATCCAGGACGTGCCATTCTTGGCGCCGATGTCAGCCTCAATGGCTCGTTCAATCTCCAGCATTTCGTAGGCGACGAGAGGCGACGACTCGTCACCGCCAGCATGCAGGCGAACAAGTACAGCTCGAGCTTCGGCAACACGACCCTTGGCAACAAGGTAGCGAGGGGATTCGCTGACGAAAAGTAAGGCGGGCAACGCAATGACGGGGATTGCAATCTGCAGAAGCGAGGGAATGCGCCAGGCCCAGTCGTTCGTGAAGTTGCGTGAGCCGAATGTCGCCCACGCGGCCACAATCGAGCCAACGTACCAGCCACACATATAAAGAGCCGTTAGGAAGCCGCGGTGTGTCGGGTATGCCAGTTCGGTAATGAGCAAGGGAGCGAGGCCACCCCACCAGGCAGAAGGCTGGCCGAGAAAGACGCGGCCGAGAATGAATTCAGTTGAGTCTCTTGAAAATGCCTGGAGGAAGACACCGAGGAAGAGGAAAAGGTAGCCAATGTAGATGCCTTTCCTTCTGCCCCAGCGATTGGCGAAGTAGGCCACAAAGGGGTAGGCAACGGCGGCGGACAAAGACTGGACAGCGTTGATGAAGCCGAGCCAGGAGCCTTTGGGGTTGTCCATGAAATCACCCCATTGGGGCAGAGCCATCAAGCCGTTCATCATGGTGCCATCATAGCCGTTCGCAGCTGAAGTCAAAGCCAGCGCAATGGTAAAGATGTTCAGGATGATCAGATGCCTCTTCTTGTACCATGGAATACCATCGTCTGGTAACACCCGGGAAAGGTGGTCACCAATGGCACTTGTGGCCACCAAGCTCTGACTGAAGTTTCCCAACCATTGCATAGACGTGCTGCGGTCGAAAGAAAAGTATGAATAAGGGGATGAAAGGTCGAACAAAAGAATCGCAAAGAAAGAAGGGGTGAGAAATACACGATGAGAATCTGCTTTGTGAACCACGAGACTCTCCTTATCGAGTTTCCGGACTTGATTTATATACCAACGCTTGCTCAATGGCTCATCTTGCCGTCATACTTGCCGTCATACTTGCCGTCACCCAAATGGGAGGCCATTCCGCAAACCTGGGGGTACATCATCTGATGCTGGGGGTCGGGGTAAGTGGGTATGCGTAGTCTGGGGAAAGCAGAACAAGGTCTAGACGCCGTGGGAGTAATTTTACCCTCGGGGAGTATCGGGCTGTGCCGACAGAAACAGTGCCCCATAAAATTGTCTTGCCCCCATGGGGAAAAGAACGCACCGGCTAAGCGAACTTCGGCTCAAAGTGTACGGCAGAAAATTGCACCGATCTTGGACGTTATGCAGCCCATTGTTTCCGGGGCTTGGGCATCATGTCCATGTGGATCTTTTGTCAGGGACAAGGATGCAATTTTGTACTTTTAATTTCTCAACGACAATGGGCAGAGCAGTTCAGTCTACGCAGTAATTTATCTCGAATGCCAAGAATTCAAACGAGAAATAACACGGTGCTCGTTGTAGCGTAACAAACCAGGTTCTACACTAAGAGCTAATAGTGTATTTGCATCCAGCGAGATCCAGAAAAGAACATGCAGATCAAGACAGGAGGGCCGAATATTACGAGACGTAGCATTCTGCCCCATAGTAAGTAGACCCTGCCTAGCTTGACGCATCGATCGGTGTAACAAGGAGTTCCCTGCTAAAGACACATATCATAATGTCAACAAGTAGTCCTGCAGAAGTTGTCGGCCACGTGCCACACTTCCACACTCTTCCTCCCAAAACCTAAGCTGCTCTATTACCAAGAGCAAAGATTCCTTCCACGCAACTGGGACCTGTACCCTGCCGCTCTTGACTGCTCCTACCACGAGCAAGGCATTACCAATGGTCTTGAGCATGACATAGAATGTGCCGTGGTGACGGTGTAAGAGTATGTCCTTGCCACTTTTATCGAGACAGTGGTGTAGCGCTTTCTCTGCGTAAGGAAGGGCAATCTGACGATGTGGAGCATGAAGCGGACTATGTTATAACGTAGTACAAGAATGGCCGGTACACCCATGACTTGTCTCTAAGATACGAGAGTGAACAATATACGGCAACTCCTCAGAAGGAGCATCGTTATCTTTTGACCGGAGAGGAGGGGGAAGGTTGTCGTACCTGTATGATCAGCTCTGAGCTTCCAAGATGTATCAGAAAAGGGTGACGTACCATTCGTCAAGCTGCTGCTCGAACTCTTTGGCTGTTTTGGCCAGGAATGGAATGGCATCTGCCGTCCAAGAGCCATGATCACCCGCATACATAATGTTCAGGACGCGATTTATGATACGCCGTAGCGTGATATCTGTCAAATAGTATAGCCAACTTTGCTCGTGGTGTCGATGTGACAGGGTTGGCTGGCTCCGATTCCGGGCCATTGGCAAGCTCTCGCTCTCTTCGGTAGTGTTCCCCTGAATTGGACTCGGCGCGTCGGGGGGCGAAGGATGCACTGCTAGGTCAGTACTGTTTGGGAAGGAAGAGCTTCAATGAACTGCTTACTGTCTGGATATTCGCAGTCGGCCAGAACGCTTTGTGGCACATCGATCTCGCTGCGCATCTCACATTCCGACTTGTAGCAGCTCCAGTAAAGCCGCTGCTCCAGGCGCCTTCGTTTCATGGACTTGTCGGGGTCTAGTTGCTGTGCCGTGGGTGTACAACGCGCCTTGCATTGCAAGTAAATACGGTAGGACTCCGATGCGGCTCGGAACTGCGACCACGCACCGAGTGGTCGCATGGTATACATGAGGTAAACGCCGACCAGAAAGTGACACTGAGAGACGCGGATGCCTCTGTCTGAAATACCGAGACGCCGGCGGGCGATGGTGTAATATGCTTCGCCTTGTTTCAGAGCATTGGCATGCACTTCCAAAGATGAGGTGCCTTGGGCATCCTGGGCAGAAAATTCTGTCGGATTAAAAGGTTGGGCTACACATCCAAGCGCGGCAGCGATGAGCTGAGAAACAAAGTAAGCGGCGAACGTTTTGGCCCAAGTCAACTTTTGGATGTAACTTCTTACCACCAAGCATGAGTCTGTGTTCCAGGCAAATCCCTCTTCTGCCACTCGTTGTGTCAACGCCCAGATGGCATCTACATCCAGGATTGGGTTTTTTATGTGGACTAGGTCGATAAACCTCTGCACCAGGTGTGGGACGGCATCTTCATCAACGACTCTGGATAATGATTTAGAGTTTTGTGGTTGCCTAGATTTCAACGTCGAAGAAAACTCATTAGGATCGGTGTCTGAGCTCTCGTCGGGTGGTTCGGCGAGAAATAGGGCATCACTAATATAACCGGGCGGATATCGGTTTTCAAAGACAGGCCACCTCAGAATGGCATCAGCTGTAGTCCGGGCCGGAGGACAGTGCAGCGGATTCTGTGGCTGGGACTGGTCATTTATGGATGGAAAGCCAGGAGGCGTGCCGGCAATATGATTTCTGGGAGACCTGGGGTAGCCGCTTGAGGCACACTGTCAAGACGAGAGAGCACTTGTTGTAGCTTGTCCAAGATGAGAATGCTGCCAGGATCCAGACTATGGCAGTCAGTTAATCTATCCCACTCTGCCATTTTTCTTCCGAGGGTTACTAACGTGGATTGATCGTTGGGATCGTCATAGACACAGTGTGTAGAGGATGAAAGGCAACTACCGCACGAGGGCCGTGCATTGTTGCACTTGATCTTTCTTGCGCGGCATAAATGGCACGCAGCAATCGCTCTTTTCCGTGGATAGGCGGCAATTGTCCTGGGGAGTGCTTCCCTTCGTTTTCGCTTTGACGCTGTCTGAACTGATTGCTGCAAAACTAAACCTTCTGCTGATTCAAACTCGTGTTCGACATGTCCAAAACTTGACACGTGCTCGGCGCTCGTGTCGGAGCTAGGGGTTGCCGCCGTGGGGTTATCCACAGTGCCACTTGGGTTATTTGCTATGGGTCCGGTGCTGAATGCTGGCACGTCCATGTCGGCCAGGTTGTTATTGCCGGGTGGGTAGGAAACGGCAGGTGTGAGCAAGAGATGGTCACAGTCGTAGTTGAAAAAAAAGACGTTACGGTGAAATGCAGTCGTCGGGGAGTCGCGGTCTTTATGGTCGTTGTCTTGACCCACCAGGTTGATGTTGATTCTTTCGGCAACGTCTGCTTCCCCGCACTTGTAAATGGCTCGGTGGCTCTGACCCAGACTTTTCAAACTGTGGCATAGTGGAACTTTTAGTGGGAATACTCCGTACCGCGTGACTGTTCACTTCGGACGTAACATAGTGACGAGAATAGGCTTTCTCTTTTGGTTGCCAACATTGCCCCCCATCTTAGTGGACAACACGAAGATCAAAGTTGTAAGATGTTCGTCGGTTTTGTTATAGCATAAAAACAATACATCAATATCTTTAAGTTGGGTACCCAGGCTGAATACTTTCTTTTTTTTTATACTTGTACAGTGCCAAAAATCGACAAGTAAATCTTCCTCTGCCTCTATGACCCGAAGCCATGCTTCATAATCAAGTCAAATATCTCGAAGTCCTTCACTGCATCTTCCGGTGTCGTCTTAACCGGCTTACCCTCCACCACCAGCGCCCACAAACTCTTCATCTCCAGTGTGTAAGGATCCTCGTACGACTTCCGAACTGTTGTCTCACGGAAGGCGCCGTCGACACTCTCCGAGATGTGCATGGTGACGGGGAGGCCCTTGACGTACGGCGTGTCGTACTGAACACGAACTGTCTTGTTGTTGCCGTACACCTCAATATGGGCGTCAAAACGGGGAACGTTGTCCAAGCCAGATTCGTAGGAGACCGTGAAGGACGGGTATTTAAAGAGGACACTACGAGACAGTTAATCGCAAGCACACGTCGGGGGTATGGCTGGAGAAGACTCACTTCCAAAAAGGGAAATTCGGCGACGAGCCAACGACTTTCTGGGGCATCCCCAGGGCTTCCCTCATCACGGACAAGTCGTGCGAGCCGAGACCGCACAGTACACGCCACATTCGTGTCGCTTCAGGCGTTACGGGCACTCCGCACTCTGTCTCCAGTGCGGTCTTAACCATCTCCGTGGCTCTTGCTTGTTTGTCTTCGGTGTCTTCCGGCGTAAAGTCGAAGAACTTTGCTGGGAATGTTCCGGATTGTTCGACAAAGTGCGCATTAGGTCCGATTATGTCTACTTATTAGCACGAAGGCAGAAGAGAGTTGCCAGAAATAACTGAGAAGGAAATCCTTACCTCGCACGCGTGCATAGAGGATGTTGTCCAGTCCGCCGATTTCCTTGACGGCATCTTCAAAGGGCGCCGCATACCTCCGCATGTAGCCAACCATGACTTTTCCTTTGCTGTTACGCTCCGCGTCCATAATGGCAGCAGCGTCGCGCTTTGTCAATGCAAGGGGTTTCTCCACGAGGACATGCTTGTCATGCTTCAGCGCTAGGATGGCATGGGCAGCATGGTACTCGTCAGAGTTGACAACAAGCACAACGTCCACATCCGGCGAGGCGCACAGTTCGTCCGGGTCTCGTGTCGTCTGAGGTGCGTGGTTCAGCACCTTCTGTGCACAATGCTTCAATGCTTGTTCAGAAACATCGCAGAGGTATGTGATGCGGAACCAGCCGGACATGTAGGAGAGCGTGGGGATGTGCACCACCTGAGCGACCTCACCGCAGCCGATGATGCCGACATTGAGGATTCGTCTCGCTGGCGTGCTCATTTTCGAGTAATGGGGGCGATTGTGCTGAAATTGGTAAAAGGGGTGGTGATGCGTTGACGAGCCTCAAAAAACAGTCGTTGATTGTCTTTCTGTGTCTTCCAATCCGTTGCTGTTTCTCCCAGGCGTATTTGACAAATCCTGCCAGTTATATACGCTATATGTACTGAAGTAACTCGCATCAATTTTTTTTCTGGGATTATCTTCTTGGGGTGGTGGTGAACGCGGGGACTCGCGGAACTGGCATGGATCTCCACATTGGCGAGAGGAACGCGGAGACTCACGGAAATAGCAGGGGATCTCCACATCGGCGAGAGGAACGCGGGACTCGCGGAAATGGCATAGATCTCCACATTGGCGAGACACATGACAACACAGTGGAGCTCGCTCGCTGACCCATTCCTGACTGTGGTCTGTCAGCTTAAGCCTTTGCAGTTCCATTTTTAGAGGCGGCCTCCAAAGAATACGTTCTTTGTCCAAAGTACCGATACTCCCCGACCGGAGTACTAGTCGCACTTAGGTCTGCCATGTGCACTATGACCCCACAAAATGATGGAGAAGAGTGAGGGATTTGGACTCCGATACGGATATTGGCCACATACGTTTCACGACCACTAAGCCGTGCCAGTTTTACACTGACCGTGTCCAAATCGTATCGGGATTTGGGTCCTGAGAAGCTGCCGGCTGAAATGCTTAGAGAGTGAAGAGTGTAGACGCAAGAGGTAAAAATAGCGAATCTACTTAGGGATGGTAAAGATCATGGCAAAAGTCATTGTTGATAGTTGCAAACTATGGTCGGGGAATTGCTTCCTGTGCTTCAAGGATATTCAGGGGTTGGACGTGATCGGATTCACAGGACGAATGTCACGTGGGATCCACAACTGCCAGGCACTGCTTGTGGCGGGGTCGGTTCTAATGATGACGTATCGTAGCCATTTTCTCGGGCGGGTCCTCTGGATTCACTCACTGTCGAGGTATTTGCTGGCGACGGTATTAGGGAAGAAAAAGAAAGTATGCCCGTCGTTTGGCCGGATATGAGCCGGACATTTGCCGTGACCCAGGTTATCGGAGCCAGCATAGCCAATGTTCAATGTCTTAAGCCGACACAAATTGCCGACTACAACCAATAGATACTTTAACATTGGACAGGTTCTGCCTGCTATCCTCGTTGCTGGATACTATTCGCAGATACTATTCGCAATCGTCATATTTCGTGTCAGCTCAAAATCGCCGACATCAACAATGGCTCGCAAAGTTGACATCGATGCGGTGCTACAGTCACTGACTTTACCGGAGAAGGTGAGAGATCAACCGGGTGGTAAATTCATAAACCAGAATGCAAGTCTAACACGCGATGTGGCATCTAGATCTCTCTTCTCGCAGGTGCCAATTTCTGGGAAACAGCTGCCATCCCGGCGAAGGGTGTACCGTCAGTCAAGGTTCGTTTTTCGTCTCGCTACAACTTGGACCAGACAAGTTGAACACAGACTGACTTTTGTGAAGACCACTGATGGACCCAATGGCGCCAGAGGTTCTGATGGCAACACACGTGCTGCCTGCTTCCCGGCTGCAAGTAGCATCGCAGCCACCTTTGACACGGATCTAGCGCGTCGTATCGGAACCGCCCTGGCCCAAGAGGCGCGTACCAAGGGTGCGCGTTGGCTGTTGGCGCCGACTGTTTGCATCCACCGGCACCCGCTCGGCGGCCGCAATTTTGAAAGCTTCAGCGAGGACCCGTTTCTCACGGGCACACTTGCGTCACATATGATTCAGGGCGTTCAAGGCCAGGGCGTGGCCGCGACCATCAAACATTTTGTCGCCAACGAGCAGGAGACAGATCGTATGACTGTTGACGAGATCATCAGTGAGCGGGCCCTGCGAGAGATTTACCTGCGGGCGTTTGAGATCGCGATCAAAGGAGGCCAAGCCGTGGGCTGTCATGACGGCTTACAATTTGGTGAACGGAGTGCACTGCGACAGCAACGAGTGGCTGCTCACCAAGGTCCTCCGCAAAGACTGGGGTGGGATGGTTTGGTCGTCAGCGACTGGGGCGGTACGAACTCGGCCGCCGGCTCGCTCAACGCCGGTCTTGACCTTGAGATGCCAGGCCCGGCAGGAGCACGCACCGTGAGCAAGGTTCTTGCAGCTGTCAGGGATGGCGAGGTCTCTGAAGAGACTATCGACGCGCGTGCAAGGGCGGTACTCGAGCTCAACGCCAAGCTAGGTGCCTTCGAGAAACAGCCTGGGGCTACCACTGCCGAGCAAGCCATAGACCTGCCCGAGCACCGAGCTTTGATCCGCGAGGCAGGAGCGAAGGGCATGGTGCTACTGAAGAACGAGAAGCAGATCCTGCCGCTCTCCAAAGATAAGGTCGGCGGGAAGACGATTGCGTTGATTGGTTTCGCCAAGGATGCTCTCGCGCATGGCGGTGGCAGCGCGGGCGTCAATGCACACTACAAGACGACACCCTGGGATGCATTGCACACAGCGTTCGGTGATAGCGTGAATTTTGTCTACGCAAAAGGAGCTCATAGGGAACGTTTGCTGCCACCCATGGGCAAAACCAACAACTACGGAACCATCACTGCTCTCGACGGCCAGCCCGGTTTTACCCGCTTATGGTATGAGCCCACCAACCCCACGCCAGTTCTGACGGTCCATGGATGCGACAGTTCCACATACATGCCTCTTGGTTCACAGGAATCGCGGAACAGTATCCTTGAGATTGTTGGTGATTTTGTGCCGAACGAGAGCGGCAACCACTACATGGCATGCTCCGGCCTCGGTGCCACTCAGGTTTTCGTCGACGATCAATGTTTGTACGATCAGGAGGGAAACTGCAGCGACCCATGGGCGCGCTGTTCCAGGCTGCATCGGAGGAAGAGGTGCAGTACAACTTCACGGCCAACAAGACACACCGTATCCGTATCCGGACCAACCCAGCTGCAGGCATCAGTCTACATATTCTCGAAGGCCGCAGTGGAGTGCGTTTCGGCTTCGCCCTGGAGTCTGACCATGATGCCGATCTTGTGGGCGAGGCGGCGCGTGTGGCCGCTGACGCAGACATAGCCGTTGTCTTTACGGGTCATGACTCACAGTGGGAGACCGAGGGCCGTGACCAGGATTCATTCCATTTGCCCTCCAATGGCAGTCAGGATGCCCTCGTGGCGGCTGTAGCTGGTGCCAACCCCAGCACTGTTGTCGTCAACTCCACTGGCGTCGCGGTGGCCATGCCTTGGCTGGGACAAGTGGCTGCTGTCATACAGGCTTGGTTTCCGGGTCAGGAGTATGGCAATTCTATTGCTGATGTTTTGACGGGCGCAGTTAACCCTGAAGGTCATCTCCCTGTCAGCTTCCCCAGGAACATCGAAGATGCCCGGCATACGACAACTTTCCTGGAACTTATACCAACGGACAGCTGAAAGTACACTACGCTGAGGGCGTCTTCGTCGGGTATAGGCATTACGACCGCCTGGCGGTCAACAAGGTCAACTTTCCATTCGGCCATGGGTTGTCATACACTTCATTTCAGCTCGGCGACCTTCAGGTGGTCAAGCAGTCAGATGACGCGTATACGATCAAGGTTCGTATAACCAATACTGGCGGCTTGGTTGGGGGTGCAGTGATCCAGGCATATGCTGGGAACTCGGTCAGGTCGCCAGCGAATCCAGTCAAGTCTCTGGTTGCATATCGTAAAGTTCACCTTCAGCCTGGAGAAATCCAAGTCGTTGAACTACCAGTTTCGACCAGAGATTTCTCACACTTTGACACGGATGGTCAGAGATGGGTTGTCCAACAAGGGACATATGAGTTTTCGCTCGGGTTCTCGTGCACTGATATTACCCAGGTTGCCGTGGTTGAAATTGAAAAACAGCTGGTCTATTCTGTGTAGATAGAATTTTTACTGTTTTGTTCCACCTTCGATTTTTGTCAAAAGAAATCAACAACCGCATTAAAACCAAAAATAAAATAAAAAAGTAAGAAGTGAAAAGAAAGACCTGAAACCTAAAAAGTAAAAAGAAAAAAGAGTTCACATAGTTTTTCCAAGGACTCTCTGTCGTGTCTGCCTAAAATAAAGATATCATTCTGTGCGTAGAAATTTAAAACTCTGCAGGTACCTCATCAGTGCCATACGTGTGACGTATCACAGTTTCCAACACCGCTGTAGCCCACTGCAAGTCAGGTACCTCCGGGGACCATCTTCTCAACGCAATCATTGCAGCCTCCAAAGCTTCTTTCCACCGTGTGGGAGGCTGTATATTGGGGCTGCGGGCCGCAGCCAGTAGAAGGAGAGAGTCTGTTATCGCCAGTCGGCAAACGTTCCAAGTGCCATGGTGTCGATGGTTGGGTTTCAATGCGAGGAGATGGTCGGTACAGAACTCCAGACAAACGTGTGCTAGAGGCACAAACTGCGAAAATAGAGGATCTGTTGGGGGTTGATGGATGACGAAGTACACGAAAGGACGATGGATCCATTCGCGAAACTGCATCTCTCGCTGCTCCACGTAGTACACAAGTTCGCTGCTGTGCGCTCTATGCTCACTGCTAAAGCGAAGCTGTGGCGGGATATGGGATGCCCTGTTTGTTGGTATGGTATGTTAGAGTTTCCTATTCGTTCTTTTCATAGCACAGGGATGGGACTCGTACCAGATGCCTATTTGCTCCTGAAAGTTCTCAAACTGCTTTGTCAACTCTCCGAAATCAGATGAGTGGTTCTGGTCTGATAGGTAGGGGCCCAAAACCGCAATTGCGCGATTCATCATTCGACGAAATGAGATTTCGGCCAGGTAGTAGAACCAGCTTCTCTCCTCCTCCACCTCGACAGTTGTACCCAATATATCCCGGTCTGCTTGTTGAAGGCTTTCAGATGATGTGAGTTCCGCTGGCGGGGAAGGAAGCATGTCGGGATAGTCCACGTGCATTATGCCGCTGGGTGGCAGCGGCACTTCACAGCGCAGCTCCCTTCGCGTGTGTATTAGAAATAGCAACTGGAACATCGTTGGGCGAGTGTATTGTGGTCCTTACATCTCTGATTTCATACATGACCAGTAGAGGCGCTGCTCGAGCCTGCGAATCTCGGTGGGAACATGGTGTAAGAGATCCCTCTGCCGTCGAGTCCACAATAAACTCTGGAACTGCACAGACGCCTGGTTGAAATAAAACCAAGCATCAAGCACTCTCATAGAGTACATCTCAAAAACGGCACAGAGGAAAAGACATTGGACATGGAGCAAAGATGGCTTCAAAAGTCCGAGGCGTTTCCGGGCGGCGAGGTAGTATGACTCGGCTCTCTCTCGGTCCACAAAGGCATAGCCCGAAGACAAGGTGGAGTCCGGTGTTGAGCCCAGGGGGTCTGCCATTTGAATGGGTAGGGCAACGCACGCAAGAGCGCATGCGACGAGCTAGGGATGTCAGAAAGAGGAAACCCAAGTTGTTCATATGATGACAAAGGGAACATACCACCAGACATGAGTCGCCATCCCATCTTGGGCCGTTCTCGGCCACCTCTCTGACCTGGGACCTAAAGTGGGCAACGTCCAGAATTGGATTTTTCACGTGGACGTAAGCTAGAAATCTCTTTGACAGAGGAACAACATCGTCGTCTTGGACGCCACTACTGAGAGGCCCAGTGGTCCTCGATCTCTCCTGGGTGGGTTGTTCATCACATTGAAGCACAAAAGACTCGACTGCGGGCACACATCCTTGAAAGACTGGCCATTTCAGGATCCCTTCGCAGTTGGTAACGGATGCACAGAACTCCGGTGTATCTAGCGCTTTCAATAGGTCGCTCTCTGATGACAGAACAGCCTGTCCCATTGGTATGTTGCCCAAGGGAAAGTCCGCCACACGAGACTGGCCAGGTGAGACTGATGCCGATCCTTGCATGTGGGTATCTGCTGCTTGGAAGTTGTTGTGGGTTGAAGCTGAACTTGAATGGAGGCCCTCAAGCAGCCGAATGGCGTGGTTGATTCTCTCCAATATAGTGATGCTGGGAGGGTCAAATCTAATGTTGCAGTTGTGTGTTAGATCAAACCAACAGTCACGACAAAAGGCAGCGGCGTGACGAACGATGAGTAATCCTGCACGGTATCAGGCCAGATGCACTGCCCACTGTTTGCTCGACAAAATCCACACACTGGACGCATGTTGTCGCATTTTGTCTTCCGACGCCGACATGGCTGGCAAGCCACAACGGAGCGTCTTCTCCGATACGAGGCTGACGCTGACGGCCCTGGCCGTCTACTGCCAGTATCCGTAGTTTCGTTCGGTCGGCTTGGCCCTTCCATAGGAACTATTCCGTCGGCAACAAATGGTGGCTGTCGAGAGTCGGGTGTGTATATATTGGTGCTTGGGTGGGGGTATCAAATCACACTGGAAGGTAAAATTGGAAGTTGGGCAGGGCTGGGGCAATATTACGGAGAGAATCGGTATTTATTGTCTATGCGTATGGTCCAGCGATTGTTAGCAGGAGTACACTAACACATATTTGGTCTAGCTCTCCTGGGGAAATTTCGCGCCTCCCTGTCTCCTCACTTCGTCCAACAATTCGAGAACCCGGATCGTCTCCGCCCAGGGCATAATGCCATCCTCAAGTTTGTTGGCAGCAATGTCCAGCGCCACATGATCGGCCTCGTAGTAGAATCCCATTCCAGGAGACGGGAAGTCGTGCACTTCTTCTTCGCCCTTCTTGGGCTCGACTGTGAAACGTGTCGGATATGAGGTTGCTGGACCTTCGACTGTAATGACACCCTTGCTTCCTTCGATCCTGCAAAATGTCTTGGAACCCTGTGCGTATGTTCCAGACGTCAGAATTCCCTGTGCTCCATTCGGGTAAAGCAGAAGCATAGAAGAGGCCAAGTCGACCCCGCTGTCGAGGCTCTGGACAGCCACGACCTTCGGATTCTGTGCCGTCGTCCCTGTTCCCTGGTCCAGTGTCAAGAGTCCCCAGGTCAACGAGTAAATGCCAATGTCAAGAAGACTGCCCGCGCCCAGGGCAGGGTTCTTGAGCCTCGACTCGGGTCCCAGATTCGCAATGTCCTGGTCCAAGCCAAAGTCGCAGAGGACACGGCGCACGTCACCAATAGTCTTGTCCACGTGGATGATCTTCTGCAGTGCCAGGGTCACCGGTCGGAAACGCATCCACATTGCCTCCATAACGAAGACATTCTTTGACTTCGCGGCGTCAAAGACCTCCTTTGCATCTTTCGCGTTGAGCGTAAATGCTTTCTCGCACAGGACATGCTTCCCAGCCCGAATAGCATCGAGGCAGTTCTGCTTGTGGAAGGCGTGCGGTGTGCCAATGTACACAATGTCCACATTTGTGTCATTATACACTTGTCCGTAGCTGGAATATATGGTGGGTTGGAGGCCGGGTAGATGTTTCTCGGCAAATGCCTTGCCTTTCTCAGACGATGAAGAGCCGATGGCTTGGATGATGTGCTTTGCTTTGGCGTCTGGACGGCTGACAACCAGGTCTTTGGCAAACCACGAAGATATAAGGCCGGTGGCAACAATGCCCCATCGCAAAACTGGAATCTCGGAGGCCATAGTTGTCAGTGTGGAAGGCGTGGAAGCGTGGAAGGCGTGGAAGGCGTGGAAGGCGTGGAAGGCGTGGAAGGTGTGGAAGGTGCGGAAGGCGGCAGAGAGTAGCTAGACGAATAAAAGCGACAATGGCTTTCCTGGGGAAGGAGGGGAAAGGGACGCATCAAGATATACCTTAAAAAATATGACGTACGTAACAGTCAATCTGCTGTCGGATATGCGGCACCACCCGACTTCTGCCTACTGTGACATACTTCGCTTTCGGAGTGTGGAGCGATGTACTCAGTATACCAACCGATACTCCCCGGGCCTGCCCCACAAACTACGAGGCGCCAAAACCCGATACTCCCCGAACAATCAAAAGTACCTATGATGAACGCTCCAAAATGGAAGACGATGTTCGCAGTATCCTGGAGAGAGAGAAAACTAATTGGTTGACTATTATGTAAAGGAGAAAAGGGAGAGAGCACCCCGTATTTCGTAAATGTCCCCAGACTATTAAGTCGGGGCGGGAGGGTGTGTGCAACGGCGTACGCAGTTAAGGCTGGGTAGGCGGGGCACTATCTCAGGCGTACATAAGGGCACTTTAATTAAAAGTTTATTAGGGAGGTTTACTAACTCACCTTGCGTAATACGTAACAACTTATACTTTTACCGTATGAAGGGTGTTAAGTAATCTCAAACAAAACACTAATATAATTCTTTTATTCGTTTATCTCTAACGGTGTCCCTCCGTTATCGATTTATGATGGTTATTTTTCTTCCCTTTAAAGAAAATAGTTTTGGTAGAACGCAAATTCCTCTATCGTAGCTGTTCCACGAATGTTTCTCCATATTCTTTTACCTTGCACCGGTATATATGGCCTTGTCAGGAACAGTCCCCTGCCACTTGTTGTCCAGGATTGTAGTTTCTATTGAGAACGGTAATCAATCACATTGTTTCTTACGACTTGGCGAAATCGTTGGCCAACTTGGCGGAGTGTGGCAAAAAGGGGTCGGGGTCAAAGGTGTCGCGGTCGGGGTAGTACTGTGCGTCCATGTGCATAGCCCCGACGCCCACGAAAATGGTGCTGCCCTTGGGGATGAACATGCCGTTATAGTAGTCGTCCTTCGTCACAGTACCATGTTCGAGTTGTTGTCCGTCGTTGTTGGTCTGTACTCGGACTTGCTTTCCGACCATTTGTGTCTTCCTTCACCATCTTTGAATATGCACCCAAGCTCCTCCGGCCGAATACTTCATTCAAGAATTATTAGCCTTCCCCGCCTCCTCATTGAAGTGGTACCGTCCAGCTGGTTATGTCGTGAGGGGAAGGATTGAGCGACCTTGTCCTGGATATCTTTGACCGAAACTGGGGAGTGCCGATTAGTGTTAGCCAGGAAGCAAGTAAAGAGATGGAAATGGTCCATACTTTTGGATTATCCGAGCAGAGGAAGACTGAAGAGCCAAGTTGGCGTATCTTTGTTCAAGCACACTTACATCATCTGCACGTACTTACTGTCCCTTTTATTGACATTGAAATAATATTATTTCAACAGGTAATATTTTGAACCTAAAGCAGCATCTAGTGAATCAAGTCTATCTTGTCGAACCCTAACACTTGACTAATTACCCGTATACCTCACGAATTGTCTACAACACCCTTCACACATTCACTTGCTACGCTCGCTCGCTTCATCGTGGCCGACACCGCCGCCATTGTTGCCGACCTCCAGCGGCGTCTCCAGCACCTCGAAGATAAGGAGTCTCTCGCGTCCCTTTTCGACCTCCACTGCAAGGTCGCCGACGACCGCCAGTGGCGCGCATATGCCGAGACGTTCTTTGAAGGCGGCACCATGTGCTTTGAGAACTGGGGCGTGACGCGCGGTTGTGACGAAATCGAAAAGGCCGCCAGCGTGGAGGACCGGTTCGGCGGTCTGCAGTATTCCATAACTAACATGGAGTTTACCGTAGGGAGGACGGCTAGACGGCGCGCGGGACATGTTACTTCTGCTTCGCAGCGACCATAGACACGAGCAACCCGCGGGAGCACCATACTTTCGGTGGCCATTATACGTTTACGTTTGCCCGCACAGACGCGCCCAAGGCGGTGGGCGGGTAGCTAATCAAGACGATATACATGAAGAAGATTTGGGCCTAGAATGAGGATAAGGAGGGAGTTTTCAGAAATTAAACGGAGAAGTTGTAGAAAGGATATACATACGCAGCTATAGTAAATACAACAACCGTCTCAAGGAAATCAAAACTCTTATTGGAAAAGTAACCTTTCTCCAGCTCTAGCTATGGAGCGCCAGACATGAGCATCCTGTCGGCTCCGTCGCTCCACTGGCCCCGCTTCCGCTCACGTGCACATGCCCGTCCTTGAAAATCGGCTCCTTCCCTGCCTCTATTTGGGCCGCTATCCTCTCTGCACACCATAGCAGTGCACGTCGTAGCCCGTGACGGCGCTCCAGTACACCTGCAGGCTGTCGGTGCCGATGGGAAAGTCGACAATGGTGGCCGGGCCGGGCGCAGTGGCCGGGTTCGCCGTGGTAAACACGCTGCCCGACCAGTCTGATACCATGTCGCCGTCGCCGTGCGTGGCCACCTGCGTCTCCCAGGTTTGACGCGGCAGCACCCACGACAGCCAGCTGCCCCACGTGCTGGGATAGACGAGGCCATCGGACCACCAGTCGGCCGCGCCGGCGACCCGAGCGCGGATGCGGTAGCCGCGGCTGTTGGGCATGCTGTCCCACGTGGTGAAGATGCCTTCTGGGTAGCTGATGGCGCGGACGTTAGTGGGTGTGGTGACGGGGCGGCCATCTAGCACGTCCGGCACCTGGTAGGGCTCGGCCATGAAACCAAAGTTGTCGGCGAGGCTGTGGCAGAACGCCTCGGCAATGTGATGCTCGCCGAGGACGTCTGGGTGCAAGCCGTCGTAGCCGTCCGGACAGTCGTCGGGGCCGCAGCCGTACTGGGCCGCGACGTCCACGTAGGCAATGGGTGACTCCCAGCGGAACCAGTTGGGCAGAGTGGATTTGAGAAGTGCATTATATGTGTTCGTATTATCCACGAGGTCCCGCCGGCCATCAATAAATAGACGCTCCACCACGTTACCCACCAGCAGCTTAATATCTGCCTTGGCCTCGGGCGCATTTTCAATCAGCTCGCCCATCTGGCCAATCAAACCACCGGGGCCCTGCACAAACCAGCCCAGATCGTTGAACCCCAGTAGAATTAGCAAATAGTCGGGCTGGAACTGGTTGACCCAGTCGTTAATCAGGGGCACGACCTGCGTCGCCTGCCGGCCCCAGAACGATGCGTGGCTACTACCGGTAAACGCGGCGTCTACGCCGGGACTGTAGCCGCCGTTAGTTTGGAAGTTGAGCGCCTCTTCTCCGGGGAGTGGCGGTGCCATGGGCTCGGACGATGCCACACCAGGAGTGCCGTGAGTTCCCGTGTACGGCCCGACAAACGTCGCCTGGTAACCGAACTTCTTCAGCCAACTCCACACACGGTACCGCCACGGCCAGTCGTCCTGCATGCCGTGCGAGATGGAGTCGCCGATGACCATGATTTTTGGGCGCTTCGTTGACAATGCTCGGCAAATCGCCTGCCTCGTCGTAGAACGGTACGCCGCAGTCACCGCCCCAGACCACGCCCCCCGTCGAAAACTGGTCTAGCACGCCAGAAGAGTAGATACCACCACAGTCACCTCCATTGGAGTACTGGCACTTATATACTTCTCCCTGGGATTCTTAAAGAAAGGGCGCGAGCAGTTAGCCAACTGGATGCCAGGCAATGTGTTCAATGTGTTCAATGTGTTCTTGTGTTCACTCACGCCACGTGTTGAGGATCAAGCGATATCCTTCGTGGTAGAAGAAGTATTGTGGGTTGCAGAGGCCTTGGATGTAGCACTTTTCTGTGTTGTTGATCCTGTCCCAAGTATGCGTGTCTGTGGCCGTGAACTGCACCGAGTACGTCCCGACGCCATCGATCCGGTCGTAGTAAAACACTGGCGGGTCCTGGCTGAGGTCAGACCACCCGGTGCTAAAACAAATCGTGAAAAGAATAGGTTAGAGTATGAACTTTAGGGAAAAGGAAAGCTTGCGCAAGCTTCTCGGTGGTCACGTTAGCGGGCGAATGCGACCCCTTGTCAACGACCCAAAACTTCTCGTTGGCGCCGCCATGCGTCTGAAACTGTACACGGCACCGCTTTGTCGTCTCCCACCACACTGTGTCGCTGGCGCCAAAGAGTGCTCCAATGCGCGACACCAGGCTGATCACGTCAACAGCCTGGTTAACGGCCTCGAGAAATAAAAAGAACCCCTCAACAAGGGCAAAAAGACCGCCCGCCCGCTTGTCTAGCGATATAGGTGGCGTGCCATTAAGCATGTCACCGGGGTCGCTTAGGTTAAGAAAACGACTGAGGGGGATGGCGCGGCCGTCACGTAAGCCCTCCAGCACCTCGGCGTGGAGCTTGTCAAAGTATGCCACACGTACGGGGTCGGTGATGGCGATACTACCACCACAAATTCGGGCAATGTGACATTGGTGCCGTTAGTGCCATTCGTGCCATTGGTGCCATTGGTGAGTCGACGGACGGTTGAGTTGTCTGCCATCGTTTCGTTGAAGGCACCGGAGGCACCGGTCGACCTGGTGAAGGCCTGAGGCAGGGCATACACCAGGGATAGACTGCCCGCCAGCATGAGTGGCCAACGCATCGTAGGATATAATTCTCAAACTGATAGACGAGATGAATAAGTGGTGAAGAAAATATACATTATGAGGAGAGACAAGAGACGGCAATAAGTAATCAGATGAATAACAGGAGAACCTTGGCGGTTATAGAAAATTCAAGCACACCCTGTCTCTCTTATACAAAATTGATTCGTTCATAACCCACAGGAATATACAGAACACTTGCATTTTTCTTTCTTTTTTTACGGATAGACTCGAGAGTACGTCGAATCAAGCCAACGACCGAACATAGTTGGACTCGATCTTGCCATCAGGAAGAAAATACGCCGTTTAATTTCGTCTCATAAGAGTATCATAAAATTAGATTTTTCCAGCCTCGGCAAAGAGCGTCCGTACGGAATCAACACTCTGTCAGTCCACCTATTCTCGTAAGTGATGGTCTAATTTTCAAAGTAATTAAAAACGTAACATACTCCATCAAATTTCAAATACGTAGTCAAGTGTTCCAAAGGCTGCATAGCACCCAGCGCCACGCATTCGCAAGGGTACATTCTATACAAAGAAGGGGGGGTGGTTATAATTTCCATCGATACCATCAACGTATAAATCGAGTGATATTGGTAACAAAGATGAAGATGTTTAGACGTCCATGTGGATCCAGGGTTAGTCGCGGACGGGCAGTTTCTTGAAATGGTATCTACCCGCACGGCAGGAATATGCCACTATTGTATGGTGGCGTGGGCGCCAAGTTAAGCTTTTCAGTGTTATCGCGGGTTTACTTCGCTGTTGAGTACGGAACGGATATAGGAATACGGACGAACCCCGTAAGAGTGAACCATAATAAAAAAAGAGCAACAAGAAAACAGACGCCATCATGGATTCTGCGGTAATATTATTTGTTAACCGAAATTGAATACAACGTACGGTCCTCTATTTTTTTTTTGCTGCTTGCTTCACGAAGTACTGGAATGTGGGCTGGACATTTGGCCGACTTATTCGACTTTTTCGGTGCTAATCTCTTTTCTTCAAATCCCCCCTCCCCGCCAAGGCGACCCTATGCTTATATCGCACACTCGGGAGGAATTGTATTATGTGACTATTTGTTCCGTTTGGTTGTAATTGCAACGGGGCCGTGTCTCTGTTTTTCTTCGCTTTGGGGTGGAATTGTGGCGGGGTACGCTTGGCGAAATGGATTCCGGGGGGGAATCTTCCGACCATTCCCCGCCCAGAGTGTGGAGGGTTGAAAATCGAGCCACCTGATACTCCAAACTCAACCTCTTCTTATTCTTCCGTTTCTTTCCTCTTGTTGTTTTTTTCTTTCATTTTCTTCCCGTCTCTTATTCTTATGTCCGCATCGATATCTCTCTTTCCCTCTTGCTTGAACCCGACAGAGCCACCTTATTTTGCATTTTCTATCCCAAGTTCCTGAAAGGCGGTTTGAGCCTTGCTTGTTGCCCAACTTACACAAAGAATACTGCGTGTTCAGTCCCATTTTACACTATACACCCATTCTCTTCACCATTCAGCATGCTGCTATCTGTGCTGGCCTGGTCCTTTATGGCCTACGCTGCGTTGACTGATCCCGTCATTAGTACCCGTGCCGACACGACTGCCATTGCTCCTGGTGTCGTCAACCTGGACTTGATTTTCCCCCTCAATAACACGTATGCCCCGTTTGACGGACCGATGCCCATTGTCTTTAGCGTCAGCCGACCCGACATTGCCTCTGTTCTACAACTCAAAGTCAGCTACCTTTTTTTGGGTGACACCGAAACGGGTCCTGTTTATGGCAACTCCCAGGTATTTGACCTGTCTTCCGGGTCCGTTCCCTCGACAAAGAACAGCGGCAATGGGGATTATGCCTTCTTCGTCAACTTTAGCAACGCCTCCATTGCCGGCCACGTCGGTAAATTCCGCATAGAGATTACGTTTGTCCTTGTTGCCGACTACCCCGGCGATAAAACGACCCAAGGAGGGATCACCCAAGCGCCGATTATATACGACATGTTCTTCACGACAAAGCCCGGCGCTCCGACAGCCGTTGTCCCGGGCATGGAAACCACCAACAGCAGCAACTCTAGGCCCAACGATACAACACCGTGCATGGACTTTGGGGCAGGTTCTTTTTTACTTTCCGATCAACATTACAAGATTCATCACAGAGGACAGCACCAAGTACGGTGTCATCTCGACAGACAGGGCCAGTCAGTATCCTTCCCAGTGTGCCGTCGAGGTCGATGCCGATACAGCGTGCACTAATCGCGGCTGGACCGACGACAGTTACTACAACTGGCAGCAGCAGCACAAGTAGTGCGACAACCAGCTCAATTCCAAATTCCAGTACTCTGGGAATGTTACCTAGTGGCTTTATTATAGCGTCTGTTATTGTAGGCTGTTTTATGTTAATTCTTTTTTGAAGAGGTTGTTTAGCGTAAGTATAAGCCACTAGTTAGGCTCGGGTACATAGGGCAACTGGCCCCTGAAGGTTTAGGTAAAAGGGCCTCAATTCGAGACAGGTTAAAGAATTGCCGTGCCTTCTGCAGGTTGGTAGTTGGCGCGGTGAAGCGTTGTTGCGAAACGAGGGCGAGGCGGTGGGACGACGGTGCGGACGACCGTCGAAAAAATAAATAAAAAATAGCAACGTAAGAAGTCGAGAGACGAACGGCGATGTAGTTGGAAAAGTACTTCGTGAGCTAATATTCAATCTACATTAGGAGCGAACAGGGAAGAAGGGGGATGGATAGAGAGAGGGGTGTGAGGTGAGGGAGGGGGGCAGGCACGATTGGCATTAATTGGTGGAGGGAAAGAGCGAGGGAGAACGCATGTTTCTTACGTTGAAGAGAGTGAGAAGGCACGAAACGCACAAAAATACCCAGTGGAGGCAAGCAAGACACAGTACATATACATTCGCCAGACATCCGCGTGCCGCCGCCCACAGGTGAGGCTGAAAAGATAGTTGCAGTCTCTCGTCTGCAGATGCTCAGTAGGTGCATTCGGCCGTCCTTCTTGGTTGTTTCGACCATCGCAACGCTGCCGTAAAAGCGGTATGGCGCCGTGTGCTGGCAGCCAGTGGCAGGTTCAATCCACTGTGCCTTAAAATAAACATAATGAACAGTTTAGGCAGAAACCTTAAAATAAACATAATGAACAACGAGCTGCATGGTGCCATTCAGAACCAAGAAAAAAAAGCCCAAGAGCAAAAAGGCCCAAAAAAAAACGACAGCTCCAAAGAGATACGCATATGCACCCAGTAACAACTAAATACGACCTCGACGACGTATACCGCCCGAAAAATCCAATTCGAAAATGTCCTCATTGAGCTCAACATGAGCTAAAAGGACGGCTTTTCTCCAGGTGGTGGTGCGGACGGCACCTGTCCCGCGTGGTTGACAGCATTGGCCCGCGCACCAAAGGCCAGCAGCGCAGCGGTCGACCGATGCATGCGATAAGCCATGGTAAAGTGGAGCGCCGTGTTGCCGTTCCTGGCGTCGGCCTCATTGACGAGGGCGAGACGGGTGGCTGCGTTTTGCGCATCGAGCTGTGCATCCTTGCCCGTTGGCCTGTATCGTGCGAGAAGCTGCTTGAGCATGCCCATGACGTCGAAGGATGCGTCCATTTCGGCGGCAAACCAGGGCGACGCTTCATACCGCACGTGGCTGCAGTAGGAGTTGCGGGAGACGGACGAGAACATGGACAGGATCAGTCCGGGGCCATTATGGCGGGGCAAGAGCCTCGATATCAGCGGCCACGCTCAATCAGTGCCAGCATCAATGGCATTTGATGGAACCCTGTAGCCAAGTGCAGCGGAGTGTAGTGTCCGCGGTAGCGGGCATTGATGGTGGCCGCGCAAATGGCATTGTCGCGGTGAGCAGCCGCACCATGTCCACGGCTTTTTTCCATTCGTCCCTGATGAAATCCAGCGTTGGTTCGCGAAACGAACCGTGCCCATTGCCGCCGCATGAAGGGGCAGCAGGACGGCGACCTCGTTGTCTGGGACGTCGTCATCTGGATCGCGCAGCGGCCTTGGAGGCTGAGGCACCTGGGGCAGAAGGACTACATCCATCGTGGCCAGGAGGCGGGTGTGGTCGTCGGGGAAGAGCGCCAAGAGCGCCTTCACGCCGTCGACATTGCGGCTTTTTGCACCGACAGCAATGGGTGACAAGTAGACCTTGGCACGGCGAAGACGGCTGTCTTCATCTGGTTTATCGATGGTAGAGACTCTATCCAAGTAGCCCTCATACACCCTCACGCCGGCCTCGACGAGCACCGCGACGACGCCGGGAGCTGTGCGGCCGGACCTCAACGCCAGAGCCAGTGCGTTGCCGGTCCCGCCGGGACATGCCCGCCACCCAATCGGACATTCATTGCCGTTTTCGTCGAATCCCTTTCCAGAAGTCTTGTCTGGCAATATGTAATCATATTCTTGGCGAACGGCGTGGATGTCGGCGCCACGCTCGAGCAAGAAACGAATCAGCTCAACGCGCGCCCTTTTTCCTCAGACGGACCGATCTCGACCCAGACGGCGGCCAACAGTGGTGTCAAGCCGTCGAGGGCCACCTCGTTGATGTCCGTATCGGGCATGCCCTGGAGTAAGAAGCGCACTGTGTCGAGGCGGCCCCAGGCACAGGCCGTTGTCAGCGGCGAGCCCCATCGAAGATAGCGGTCGTCGTTGCGGTACTCTGGGATGATAACGCGCATCTTGGGTGGGAGCGTGGCCCGGTGCTTCATCATGACATCCAGGATAGCGTGCCGGCCTAGCCGCGCGGCCAACACCATCGGCGGGCACAGCACTTCTCCGTCCCAATCCGACTTGATCAGGTCCGGCTCCATGCGGATCAGGTCGCGCATAGCCGGAACATCGTCGTCCTCGATAACTTCATGCATGAGGGCGAGATTCCCATAGTCTACCATTTTGTGGTAATGGGTGTATTTCTCTGACATGAGGGCCGGCAACTGAGTTCGCAAAAACTCGTATGCCTCCTTGCCGGCTGGATGTCGATACTCCCAACGCATTGTTCTGAATGCTCCCTGAGGGCCAAGCCAGAGTCGGCGTCAGCGTCGACGGCGGTGTCGACATCGAGGCCGTTGAGGCCATCCGGACCGTGGCTGTCTTGTGTCGCCATTTTCGATTTCGTCTTCGTTTTCGATTCAAAGCCTGAGTACTTGTTCTCTGCCAGGCAGCACTGTGCATTGCAAGGCGACCGATTCGTGCAGGATTATCTCTTCATTCTATATTCGTGCATGTTATGTGCACGAGTCGACCTTCCTAATGGTTACCAGATGAGTTCCTGCTACTTTGGAACGGGCTTTGTGTGGTTGATTATTTGGGGAAATTACCTGTTAAATTACGGTATCCACCCTCTAATTAACGGTTTTCTGCATAGCATCCTCAGGCCATATTTTTGCCCCGACCAATCCTTTCTTCTGACATTTGACAACTGGTGGTTCCTTGCTGTTCGGTTAGCACGGCGTAACAGCACCCTTGCTATTTTTGCAAGAACGATCAAAACAAGAAGAAATCGCTCCCCCTGCTCTGACCAGTCGAGACTTTGAATAATACAAAAACATACTACGCATTTTATGGAAGAGCAGAATTGACATACGATACGCCACCCCGAGTAACAGGCGCTGCAAGATACACAAACAATTCAAGGTCTTTCGCCAGCAATGCCTGCGACGCTGTCCCGAGCGGCGATTTCAATGAGACTCGACGGTGTCAAACAGTCAGAAATCACGAAGTCAGAAGATCAGAAAATAAAAAAAAAAACATGTCTATGATGGTGGACATGAAGGACACGATCGTTGGCCTCCGCGCACGCCTGAGCCAAAGGCAACGGCTTTGCCTTTCGCATTCTCCAAACGACAGCAAACAACAGGCCTCGCCCACAAGTATCTTACGAGAACTATCAAAAGAACATCATGACGCCATCGAGATACAAAAGAAAAGCCATCGGTGAGTTTCCCCCCCAAAAGACAACACAGGCATTACAATTAGCAGGCGGCGAAGTCCTCGAATACTTGAAGGCTTGAAGGACGTTAGTGGCCTGGGCGACGACAAGATACCGCCACTTCCAAAGACAAAATACAAAGGACAAGGGACAAACGGCGACGCCAAGCCAATGCGCCGAGTGAGCAGTGAGATGGCCACTATCCACATCTACCGTCTGTCATCGCCATCGCCATCTGCCCGCTATCCGGACTCAGGCCACCAGTTTGCATCAAACGCATACTCTTCGGGTTGTAGCTTCCGAAACCTCTTCCCTGCGTTCGGCTCACAGAGGGCCATATGTAGTTGAGAGTACCAGTGCCGCCATTTTGCGCCCTAGGGGTGAAGGCGCCGCGCTCATATAGATTGATCCCCCATGAATTGATGGCAGTGGCAAGCGTGGCTTCAGTATTACGCCGGTTTACGAGCAAAGCCTGTATTCGGGCTGTATCGTCCCGACCCAAATACCATCGGTTCTGGTTGTTCGGGGGAGTGTTGATGCCGCAGGTGAGGGGAACAGTGCGCACATTGAGCGGGTTTGCACCGCCACTTTGGTCATTTCTGACCCGATCCTCTGGAAAGGCGGTGTCGACGCCCCCGGCAAGCCTGTACATGTTTTGGCCGTGGAACATGTTCAGAGCAGACACGCCAAGATACCAGTCATATAAGCCTCCGCCACCACCCTCGGCTTGCAGCGAATTGCCATCAATGGGGATGTGCAGGTGGAAAACAATGAACCTGTCCACGTATCCGTTTGCTGTGTGCACTCTGTCTTGGAGATTGTCCGGCAGGAACGGGGTTGGAGATGGAGTGGCTTGCCCTTCTTGTTCCGACGACCATGGCCCTACTTCGGTTGCCGTGTAGGCAATCTCCAGAATGATCTCGCTGTTGCGGCGGTAGTTGATCCAGCGCATGTAGTAGATGCCCAGGGTGCCTTCGCTAATTGCGTTGAACACACCGTACACGGTCGGTCTTTCGCCGTCGGTGTCGCGGTCGCCTACGCCGACTTGCGCGATCCTGCGGGCTGCCAGCCGGGCTGCTTCGTGGACCACTTCCCGCTTTTTTCATCTTTTTGGTCGTGGGCGTTGGTTCCACGAAGCCGCCGAGCCCCGGATACTCGCACAAGGCGGACTCGGCGAACTCCTGGTTCTGGATCATGTACAGCTCGGCGTTGAAGGGATCGCACAGGTACTCGCTGATCGCCGCCACTGGGTCCCGCAAACAGCTGGCCGTCGTTGAAAGGCATGACGTACAGGCGCAGCTGGTTGTAGCCAACGCCTGTCTTCGACTGGTAGTTGTTCCACGCAACGGCGACCGGCTCCGAGGGACTGGGCGACGAGATCTCAGCAGACATGATCTGTGTGAATGCAGTCATAATTGTAGAACTGGTTGACACTGATGATCCCGCGCCGGGAAAGCGTCCCGTACAGCTCCTCGTCGATGCTGGATGCCCACAGAGCCGGACATGTCGGATTGAAAAAGTATTGCTGGAGACACTGACCAAGCAGCACCGCGGCCTTGTCCTCCATGTCTGTGCCCGCAAGAACCGCCAGATTGGCGTCAGCACCGCCGACCGTTGTTAGTTTGACCTGGAGCCCGAGGTTGCCGATGCCGCCGAGGCCGCCGACGACCGCCACCGACGGGCCCTTGCAGCAGTAGGCCTCATTGCCCAGCGCACAGGGGCCCTGCTGCCGCGCCACGAGAAGCTCGCCGCTGGGACAGCTGTCCTCGCACACGGCCGACGCCGCAACTGCGTTGGACGCCTTGGTGCTCCAGGCGCAGTCGGAAAACGCGGCGGGCGCGGCACTGCCAGAACAGCAGTAACTCATAGCGCCGACCCAGCAGGAGCCTGCGCCGCCCTGGCCGCTGGTCGACGAGACCACGTGGTTGGGGTGGCTGCTGGGACACGCCGCGACGGATCCGGAGCCCGAGCACAGCGGCGGCTCGCCAAACCACGCACACGAACCGTATGGCGCCATGCTGCTGCTGTCGTCTGTGCAGCACGCCGACTGGTTAGCCCACGGCACAGCCCGTCGACTGCGCGCCCACCTCGGCCTCGCCGGCCGCACATCCCGGGTTGCACACGCCGCTGTCTTGGAAGCCGCGCAGGGCACAGACGGGCAGCGGCGCCGTCTTGGGACAGCAGAACGTGTGCACGCTGCCGCCAAAGCAGCCCGTCTTGTCAGTAAGGCTGCCACCGAGCGGGTCCGTGGTCAGCTGCACTTCGGCAAAGCCGGCTGGGCAGCCCTCGCCGCAGTTGGACCACTGGCAGGTGTCGACCTGGCTGAAGCCGGTGGTGACGACGGCGGTCACGTTGGTGGCCGGATCGATGAAGACAGCGCGGCCCAGCGCGCCGGCCAGCTGCTTGGCATAGGTGCCGCGGACGTCGTCGTGGCTGATGGCCCACACCATAACGCCGCCGAGACAGACAGACTTGGCATAGTCGGCCTTGATCTTCCAGGTGTCGGCGTCGTCAAAGGACACCCACTGGTTGTCGCCCCAGGAAATGGTCTTGACGGCGGCGTCGGCGTACAGCGTGGGGTTGAGGCCGTTGGCGGCGATAATGTCCTCGATTTCGCTGTTGAGCAGAATGCCCGTCTGGCCGCTGCACGGCCCCGCGTCGCCGCCCGACAGATACGGACAGCCCGGCGCCGTGCAGGCGCGCTGGCCACAGTTGTGCTGCGGCCGTACATGGCCAGACCGAGGTTAATTTTGGCCGGGTCGACGTTGTTACGCCATAGCAGGTCGAATGAGTCGTGGATCTCAGTGAGGTTCGTGTGTGCGTTGAGGAAGGCGCCGGTCCACTGGTTGCCAATGTCCCAGGTGCCGTGCAGGTCGTACTCCATGACGTTGAACCAGTCGACCCACGGCTGCAGCCGCGGCAGGTCAAAGTGCTGCAGATACCAGTAGCTCGACGGCAGCGTCACCGACAGCCCAAAGCCGTATACGTCGAGCGCGCCGCGCAGCTGCTGCAGAAACGCGGGGAAGTTGGCAAAGTCTTCGCCGCGGCCGCTGCGGTCGGGCGCCTCGGGGTACTCCCAGTCAATGTCGACGCCCGTAAAGCCCCAGGTCTGCATGAACTGCAGCAACGACGCGAAAAAGACTTGCTGGGCAGCAGCACTGGCCGCGAGGTCCGAAAACGTCGTCCGGGTCGGCTGGTCGTCGTCGTTAAACGTCCAGCCGCCAATGGCAATCTACGTCTGCAGGCCCAGATCGCGCGTCTTGATCGCCTGCAGCCGCCGATACAGGTCGCTGTCCGTGCCGGCCGCCGGCACGACTGCAAACGTCGCCGGGTCGATGCTGGCAAAGGCGAAGTTGAGGTGCGTGTAGATGCCCTGCGGGATCTGTTCGGGGAACATGGCGTTGCACGGCCGCTCGCTGGTCGCCCACGACTCGTAGTAGCCTACCACGCGCTTAATGCTAGAGGAAGACACGTCACAGGAGGGCGCCGCGACCGTCGACGTGCCACAGAACTCGGGCGTCGTGCCACAGAACCCGTACGCACTGCAGCACACGTTGAGCGGGCACGCCGTAGCGTTGGCGTACCCCAGGCCCCAGCCGCCCGGGTCGCACTCCGACTTGGCGCCACAGCTGGCAATGCAGTTGGCCGGTGCGCAGTAGTCCGGGCCGAGGCCGCAGTTGCCCCATTTCGAGCAGCAGCCGATGGGGCACGGGTTTGTGGCGCTGCACTCGTTGTCTGCTGCTACAGACGAAGCCAGCACGAGAAGGAGGACGATGAAGGACAAAATACGGAGAGTGAGAGCTCGCGAGACGAGCGTTCTCTGTTGGGACGGCATCATAGCCGTGTAGATACTGGTTGCCCAGTACAGCGTATGGGGATGAAAGCGATGTGGAAAAGATATGATATGTTTATGATGTATAAAAGGCCTTCGTGAAGGGACAGAAGATAGACGAATTAATGAATGGATGAGTGAATAAGTGAATGAATGAAAGACTGCCTAAATGAGAGAATGAATGGCTGGCGAGAATTATGATAGAGAGAGAGAGAGAGAGAGAGAGAGGAAAGACAAAGATGGGCGAGGAAGATGAATGATCACTGTCCTATGGAGTTATGGAGTTTGACAGGATGAAAAGAGAAGCAGGCTCAAATGAGGGACGAGGGTATTGGGAAAGGAAACCTGCTCAACGAAAATGAGTGGCTGGCATACTGACTAGAGTATGGCGATGTAAGAGAGAAATCAAAAAGAAGTCAAAATTAAATTCAGAATCAAACCAGAATGGATATGGAAAGGAAAATAAGCGAGACAAATAAAAATAAATAAAAATAAATTAAAATAAAGCGCAAAATTGTCACATGAACGTCTCGTTTTGTCTGGCTAAGGAGGGGGAAAGCTTGACTGGCCGTCCGTCCATCTACGACGGAACCCATACGACGTAATTACTCCGCACAATCTCCCGATGCTCTTGACGCTCGGTCGGCAAACATCAAAAATCAAAAGGAGTCAAAACATCTAAGCAGTTAAAACAAAAGCATCAAAAGAACAAAGGCATCCAATCAATCTAAACAATCAAAGCAATTTGCTTTCCATAAGGTGGGGACAGGTGGATACAAGGCAGACTCTGGAAATGAGCAACATGCTATCCTCGGTTGCGCGGATTGAACAAGTACGGTTTGTACGGTCTGTACGGGCTATACAGATGTCCGAGACGATATCGGCGACGTTCTTCACGATGTAGTGAGTAGTGAACCTGGAATCATAAGGGACTAGCGACAAAGAACAACGAACAACGAACAAAGAACAAGAACCCCAAATGATACCGTCTAGCCGACGAGAAAATGGGATGCGCGGACATGACAATGTGATAATGTGACGACTTGAAGAAAAGTCTACATGATGATACAGGTCGATGGAGCATCAGGAACAATATCGAATATCGCGTACCATGGCGCCGTTTTGAAAGGGTAGCGCCGTTTTAAAAGAGTAATCCCGGACTATTTATTATTTATGGCCTGTTTACGGGCAGCCATTCACAGTCACTATTCACGGTCACAAGTCTATCGGCCGAGCCAAAAGAGGACATCCAACGTTCAAACGTTTGGGCCAACGTTTGTTTGGGGGTGGCGCAAGGGTAGGGTGACTGTAGATTTTTCTGCAGGCAGCGCCGTAGATTTCAAGTTTTTAATCTTAAATGCTTAGATTGTGCACCCCTGCCAAGACTTTCCGGCCCGCTTTCTTGGCTGCAAGCAGTTCAGAATGTGGCAGCAAGGGTCCCTAAGCCTGTTGAGGAAGTTGACGACGACGTACAACTATCGTACGACGGACGACACTACTCAATCCAAAGCGTCATCCGTCGTCCGTAGTCTGCCGCCCGTCTTAGCACGCCGATAATGGGCACGAGGCTAGGGCGGAGCGGACGGGCGCTACCGAACAAAAGCAAATAAAAAGATGCAATGTCAAGGGGTCAACTGTATCGTGGGGAGGAGAGAAAATAAAAGAGACGAACCGACAAAACGACAAAAAACAATAGATGCCGCGCTTGCCGATGACATCAATGTGATCTAACCGGAAATTGTGTCTGGAGACGGCATGGACGAACAGACGATGCTGCATCTCCATGTTTGTCTTTATGCCGATATGTCCACATACGATTTATTGTTGTCGAAACGGGAAGTTTTTTGCGCCGGCCGATGTAACTCAACCTGAACCAAACATAACCAGAACCAAACCCAGGACCAGACTCACAAATCTGGCATGGTCTAACTTTAACATGATCCGTCACCACTGTCAAAGCTCCACCGATACCTTGACCTTTGTGGAGTATGGAGTACACGTATGGAGTACAAACTTAATTTCCCCTCTCCCACTTTTACCATTGATAGTTGTTGATATTCATCTGTCATTGTTATCTACGCACCTGGGCTATTCATTCTTGAGACTTTTTTAATCTTTTTTGTTTCTTCATATTTTCCAATTTGCCTCGACGACTTTCACAGTTCTTGTTTTGCTCTTTTTTTTTTCTTGTCGTAGTCCTTCCTTTGTGTATCTTTCATTCTCTTTGTTTTTTCCATCAATTTTCTTCTCTCACCATCTTTCATACACGTATTTATTCCATCTTTTACTTACTCTTTACTATCATTAAGAATTGTTTTGTCCTCTTATATTCCTCAAGACATTCCAAGACTCACGAGTGCCAGATACAGTCACAGGACTCTGTGATGAGCACAATGTCGCCTCTTTTGCGAGGCCGTTCCGGCTCTCGATTTGGTCTCCACTCTTTGTTGGCATATCTCGTCCTGACGCCACTTTTTTTCTTCTTTTCCGTCACTCATGCCAGCCACCATGACCATGGACACGCCCACCAGGCACATCATGACCTCTTTGTCCGCAGTACCAATGCCGATGCACCTTCTGTGCCGGCATTGGCACCCCGAGACTCGCTCGTGGCTGCGTATGCACTCTTCAATGCCTCGCTGCCCAAGATTGCGGCGGCCAACCGTCTGAAGCTGCAGCAGCCACGCTTCAATACGCGCCAGTTCCCGCCTGGAAACGGAGTGGGTGATTCGGGCGTGACAAATATGACAACAGGCGGAAACTCGACCATTCCGGTGATTGGCCGGCGTGGTGTCAATGGGACGAGTTCGGCTGGAATAAGTTCAGCTAGCTCGCCTTCGGCCGGCAACACCACCTCCCGCGACTACATTTTGTCGGCCGACTTGGTGGAGGCGGCTCGCCTGATAGCCGAGGCGACGAGAATCACGCCAGCCAGCAAGGGCTACACAGACAAGGCGGCCGCCCTCAAAGCGCAGTACTGGGGGAGTATGCTACGACAAACGACACAGACACAGACACAGACACAAACAACATTCACAAACGCGCCTCTTCGTACTGGATGGAGAGCATGACGATGAACGGCGTGGCGCCGTATGCGACGGCCAGCGGGTACAAGGTGTGGCGCAACGTGCTGGACTACGGGGCCAAGGGCGACGGCAAGACGGACGACACGGCGGCGATCAACCAGGCGATTACCGACGGCGGACGGTGCGGTCAGGCGTGCGGTTCGAGCTCGGCGACACCGGCGGTGATTTACTTTCCGAGCGGCAAATATCTTGTCAGTGATACGCTGGTCATGTATTACAACACGCAGTTATTGGGTGATGTAAGTTATTGCCTCGTGTCTTCACTTTCTTTTGTCTTTCTTTTTTTTTCTTTCTTTTTTCTTCTTTCCCCTTTCCTCCTTCTTGCCACTAACATCCCCCTCGCCCACAAACCGCCCTACTCTTCTGGCAGCCTCCAGCTTCGTCGGCTACGCCGTGATTTTGACCGACGTCTACATTGACGGGCCAGCGGCGCAGAATGGTACATCCCGCAAAGCAACTTTATGCGGTCGGTGCGCAATTTTGTAATTGACATTACGAATTCGCCGGCCAACAACTACGTGTGCGGCATCCACTGGCAGGTCGCGCAGGGCACGGATCTGCAAAACATTGACTTTTACATGAAGGACGGCACGACGCAGCAGGGGCTGTACATGGAAAACGGCAGCGGCGGCTTCATGGCGGACCTGTATTTCCAGGGCGGCAATTTCGGCGCCTACTTGGGTAATCAGCAGTTTACGTCACGCAACCTGATTTTCTCGGGCTGTCTGACGGCCGTCCAGGTCTTTTGGGACTGGGCGTGGCTGATGCAGGGACTGACGATTGTGGGCGACAATACGAAAAACGGGCCGAGTGTCGGGATAACGATTGTCGACGGCGCGGGCGGGTCGGCGGGCAGCACAGGCCAGGGCGTGGGATCCATGGTGATTACCGACAGTATCTTTTCGGGGGTCGGCACGGCCATCAAGACGACGCTGCTGGCGTCCAACAGTTCGTCGTTTTTGCTGCAAAATTCCGTCTTTACACAGACGCCCGTCATTGTGTACGACACGGGCACGGCCAAGACGCTGCTGGCGGGAAATAGTGCGGGCAGCGTGTCGGTCGCCTCGTGGGGTTTTGGCAACATTGTGTCGGGCACGTCGGGCACGGCTGCATTTCAAAACGGCAACGCCATATCAGCGCCAGAAAGGCCAGCGACCCTTGTGGCCACCAACGGCACGACCAGCAACAACTGGTTTACGCAGAGCGCGCCAACATATGACACCTTCTCCGCCTCTTCCTTTGTCAATGTCAAGTCCAAGGGCGCTGCGGGCGACGGCACGACTGACGACACGGCCGCGCTCAACCAGGCACTCGCCGCCGCAGCCAACGCCAGCCAGATTGTGTTTTTCCCGTACGGCGTTTATGTGGTCACCGACACGCTGCACATCCCGCTTGGCTCGCGCATTGTCGGCCAGGCGTGGTCCACGATTGCGGGTCGCGGCGCCAATTTCGAGGATGCCAGCCAGCCGCGCGCGATTGTGCAGGTCGGCCGGCCAGGCGATGCGGGCCGCGTCGAGATCTCGGACATACTGTTTTCGGTGATTGGGCCGACCGCCGGCGCCATTGTCGTCGAGTGGAATATTAGGGAAAGCACATCAACGCAGGGGTCGGCCGCCATGTGGAACTCGCACATTCGCGTCGGTGGCAATGTCGGTTCTGGATTGCAAGCCGCCAACTGTCCCAAGACGACAACATCGCCGCCCAACCCAAGCTGTGTGGCCGCATCGCTTCTCTTCCACCTCACATCGTCTGCGTCTGCCTACATTGAGAACTTTTGGGCCTGGACCGCCGACCACGACATGGACATTTCCGCCCAGCCCATGATCAACGTCTATTCGGGCCGCGGCATTTTGATCGAGAGCCAGGACGGCCCGACGTGGCTGTGGGGCTCTGCCGCCGAGCACTCGGTGCTGTACCAGTACCAGATCTCGCAGGCCCGCAACGTCTTTTTCAGCATGCTGCAGACCGAGACGCCCTATTTCCAGCCGAGCCCCGGAGCGCCCGCCCCTTTTGTCCCAGGAATGTTCCCCAACGACCCGACGTTCGCCGACTGTGCGCTGCCTATTGCCGCCAACTCGCGATGTGCCGCCGCCTGGCCCGTGCGCATCCTCGACTCGTCCAATGTGTTTGTGTACAGTGCGGGTCTGTACTCGTTTTTTCAGGCTTATGTGAAAAACTGCGAGATTGGCAACAACTGCCAGGACGGTGCCATTGACGTGCAAAAGAGCGACAATGTGTGGATTTATAATTTGTGCACCAAGTCCATTGTCTTCATGGTCTCGCCGCTCGGCACAACGCCTACCTACGGAAACGCCAACCAAAACGGCTTTTTGGCGTCCATCCTGGCCTGGCTCGAGGGCGCCGGAAACAACACGACTGTGGGAGACCGTTTTGCCGGCTGGCCCGTGTTTGCCGACGGGTCGCTCTCCGGACTCGGGTTGAGCAGCGCCTGCGAGGCCGCCCTCTACCAGACCGTCAAGTGCGACGACAGCGCGCGCAATCTGCTGGCCGCGACGCGTATCTGGGCAGCACAGGGAATGCGACGCTCACAAACCTCGTGTGTGCCGCCAGCTGCGAGGCCAGCATTACCTACCTGCGCGGCAGCATCGCGGCGGCCTGCAGTACCACGGCTTCTCTCCCTGGCACCGGCATCAAGTTTGTCAGCGTCGTCGACCGCCTGTGGAGCAACTGGAACCAGACGTGCTTTACGGACCCGGCCACCGGCGCCAACTGCAATGACGTCATTGCGGGCTTTCCCGCCGCTAGTGCCATTAGCGCCCTTCCCTCTGCCGACCTGTGCTCCTACTGTTACACCCAGAAACTCAAGCTCATGGAGGCGTCTGCCTACTCGGCCGCCTACGACAACACCAGCTTTGCCGCGCGATACGAGTATGTCGCGGCGCATTGCGGGGCGGCGTATCGGTGTCCAACTTCAATGGAAACGCCGTCGGCCGTCACGGGATCGACGCAAGTCGACATCCCCGTTCCCGTCTGCGTCTCGGGAAAACACTAACACCGTGGCCGCCGGCGACACCTGCGACTCCATTGCCATTGCCAATTTCCGTCTCGAGTGCCACCCTCTTTGCCATAAAACCCGGCCCTACGCGATTGCAGCAGCAGCAGTCTGCCTGTAGGCGCCTTATTGTGCTTGCCTCAGACTTGGCGACGCGCTCTGGACCGTCCAGCCCGACGACACCTGCCAGACCATTGGTAATGCCACTGGCAACTCCATGGACACGCCTTGTCTTGTACAATACCATGCTCAACCGAAACTGCTCCAATCTGCACCAGACAATACCAGAAAACGCTCCCAGCTGGGGTAACACGCTCTGTGTTTCTTCGCCCGGCGGACTTTACGACGGCGTCGCCGCGGTCCAACTCGAGTATTGACGGCAACGGCGGTAAGGGCGACGGCTATGCACCACCCAACACCCGGCCCATCGCCCCGCCCGTCGGCGCTGCTGTCGCCGCAGGCACAAACGCCTCGCTCTGCGCCACGTGGTTTGTCTACGGCAAAGACACAGACTCCACGCTTCTCTGCGCCCAGATCTGCCTCGCCAACGACATCTCCATCCGCGTCCTCACCCTCGCCAATCCCAGCCTGCACATTGCCTCGTGCGACGCCAGCCTCGTCAAGGGCACTGCATACTGCGTCCAGCCCCTGGAACGCGTCGAGTTGACCGCGTCGGCGTCGTCAATATCGGCCCTTCCCTCGTCGACCTCCTCGTTGTCGTCCACCTCAAGCCCCTCCACCACTCCCCACCCATCTCCACGGACGGAAAATGCGGCGCCAATTCTTCCAAAAATGCCACCTGCTTGGGCAGCGCCTTTGGCAACTGCTGCGGTCCGTTGGGCACCTGTGGAAGCACGCCCGCGTTCTGTGGTGGCCGTCTGGGCTGTCAGGGCGCCTTTGGCACGTGCACGCCCGTGTCGACCGACGGGAAATGTGGTGCCGCCAACAACAACACCATGTGTTTGTACAGTGCCTTTGGTGACTGCTGTGGCGCCGATGGCACCTGTGGAAAGACCACCGCCTTTTGCAATACGGACGAAAACTGCCAGCCCAACTTTGGTACCTGTGTCAACCGCGTCTCCACTGACGGCAAGTGCGGCGCCAACTCTACCAACGACGCCACCTGCCTCGGAAGTGGCTTTGGCGACTGCTGTGGACCTCTGGGCACGTGTGGCAGCACACCTGCCTTTTGTGGCGGCCGCCTGGGCTGCCAGGGTAAGTACGGCGCCTGCACGCCCGTCTCGACCGACGGTAAGTGCGGCGCCGCCAACAACAACACCATGTGCCTCTACAGCGCCTTTGGCGACTGTTGCTCGTCCTCCAACACCTGTGGCAAGACCTCGGCCTTTTGCAGCCTGGCCTCTGGATGCCAGGCAAACTTTGGCACATGCACGACGTAAAAGAAGAGGGCTGGGTTATATAATAGTTTGAGATATTTTATTCTTTAACGGATCGATATTATATATATTTTTTATATTTTTTATATTTTATATTATTGTATTTCGATCTCAACTGTAATCTTAATTTTATTACTTTATATTTATATAACATAACGATAAATATATTTTATACTTTATATAAAAAAAAAAAATAAATAAATAAAAAAGAGAAAGATTAAATAACTAAGTATTAAATTATAGTATTCTTACGACCGTTATCGTAGGGGATTAAACATATATATAAAAATAATAAATAAATATTTTAAGTATTATTCGTTTATCGTTTAAAGACAGTGACTTGAAAGGAGTACTTTTAATAATATTAATAATACGTAAAGTATACTCGTATATATTAGTATAATATATATTATTAAGCCGTCGTATTAATAAAAAGCTTTAATAATTTTCGAGTTTAAAATTAAACCTTAAAGCTTTATTTAAGTTATATAATAATAATATCGTGGGTTTATTACTTAATAGTCTCGTTTTAACGGTGCGCTTAATATATTATATATATAATTATACTTTAACGGCCGGAAAGATATATTAAATAACCGTAATCCTAAACTAATTTTTATTATAATTAAATAAAAATAATATAAAGCCGTTATCTCGAATCGAGATTAAAAAAAGGTAATTATAACTCTTATAACGTTAAGGTCCGAGTTTTTATTATTATTTTTATATTTTTAAAATTAAAGAAAAGATATATAAAGGGGACCCTTATATCGTCGACTTTAATTAAAATAATATATAAATTTATATTAATATTATTTATATTATAAGTGGCGTTAATAAAAAATTATTCTATTAAAAGATTAAGTAATTATATAATTTCTTTATACAAAAAATACGAGCCCTTTCATATTATCGTAAAAGTACTTTTTAAAGTTAATTATTTTAAGGTTTTTAAATAAAAAAAAGCTTTTAAAGGCGTTTTAATATCACGACTAATATATATCTAGAAGTTATAAATAACTCACCCTTTTTATTATTAATATATTTAATAACCCCGGGATTCGAAGTCATAAATAACTCACCCTTTTTATTATTAATATATCTAATAACCCCGGGATTCGAAGTCATAAATAACTCACCCTTTTTATTATTAATATATCTAATAACCCCGGGATTCCCCCCATAGTCCACGGAAGCTAAGACTAGAAGGAAGTCAAACTTAATTACGTATAAGCGGGGTTACCTACGCTAAGGGCTTAAGGGCTTTATTAAGTCTAGGCCTTACGGGGTCGTAATTATTAATAAATTCGTTACGAGATTTATAACGGTATACCGTTATAAAATTAAGATTATAATTATTAAAGAATAAAGGATAATTTTTTTATAAGAAGGGGGCTCCCACTTTTATTAAAAATTAAAAAAGTAAGAATTAATCTTTTAATAATATTATACTTACCTTCGATATATACTTATTATTATATTCGTTATTTAATCTCTAACGGCTTATAATATTTATATTATAAAACCCCCCGATACCTACTAAATTTTAAATACCCGTAATATATTACTAGGCCGTTAAGGTTCGTTTTTAACTTTTTACGGGGTTTTATTTTAATCGTATATTCGATTAAGTTCAATTACGTATCTATTTATAAGTCTTACATAAGTCTTTAATTTAACTCGCTTACGGATCTTAATAAAATATCTTTACGTACTCACTTACGAATCCGCTTACGTACTTACTTACGAATCCGTTTACGTACTCGTTAACTCGTTATATTCGCGTATTTTAATTAAATATCCGATCGGGCTCGTTTACGTATTCGTTAACGAATTCGTTACGTACTCGTTCGCGTATTTTAATTAAATATTCGATCGGGCTCGTTTACGTACTCGTTAACGAATTCGTTATATATTTATTCGTATATTTTAATTAAATATTTAATCGGGCTCGTTTATATACTCGTTAACGAATTTTTTATATATTCGTTTACGTATTTTAATTAAATATTCGATCGGGCTCGTTTATATACTCGTTAACGAATCCCTTATATATTCGTTTACGTATTTTAATTAAATATCCGATCGGGCTCGTTTACGTATTTATTAATAAATTTTTTACGTATTCGTTTATATATTTTAATTAAATATAAGAAAAAAACGTAAAAAAAAAAATAAAAAAATAAAAATATATTAAAAATAAAAACGTATATAAATAAAAATAAAATAAAGAAAAAAATATTAAAGTAATAAAAAAAAAGAAAAAAAAACGAAAAGAAAAAAGAAAAAAAAAAAAAAAAAAAAAAAAAAAAAAAAAATAAAATAAAAATAAAAAAAAGCGTTTTAACGTATCGGCCGATTAATATACGGACGTTAATATAAGTTAAGTTAAAAAAAAAAAAAAAAACGCGTTAATAATACGTAAACGGACGTAATTTACGTTAAATTAAAAAAAAAACGAAAATAAATATTATTTCCCGTTTTTATAATTATTAAACGCGTTACCCCCGGTTTAATTATTTTTTTTAAATTAAAATAATTAACTTATAATAATATTATCGTATCGTAACGGCGGAGACGAACGATATATAATAAAAATAATTATAATTTTAACGTAACTTTATAATAAGTTTCGCGGAGGTACGATATACGAAATACTTTAAGTTATTAAAATATAACGTATTATTTAATAAACGTAAGTTAATTTATAAAGTTATTAAAGTTTATAAACGCGTAAATCCGAAATAATTATTTAAAACGGTACGTACGACGTATATTATAAAAAATATACGGTTTATAAACGACTTATATTAATAAAATTTAAAGTCTTTAAATATCTTCGAAATTCGGCGGGCTTAAGGTATTTTAAACGACGATTTCCCGTTTCGGAATATTAAAACGAATTAATAAAAGTTTATTAAAAACGTAATAATATAATAAATTACCCTCGCTTTAAATTTTTTTTTACGAAAAGCGTAATTAAAAACGCTTTATAAAAATCGGAAACCGATAACTTTTATACGTATATTAACGTTTATCCCGGGTACGACCCTAGTACGCGGGTCGAACTTAAATTAATTAAACGATAAATTCGGTTATAATATTAATAACGTACTTATTATAATTAATTCGCCGGAATTAACGACGACGACGACGATTACCGCGACGTTAATAACGATTTTAACGTTTACGACGACGGATTTCGTAATTAATCCGTCGATAATTACGACCCCGCCGGACTTAGACTCGGTAAAGTTTTTAAGCCTTTAACGTAAATAGTCCCGTTTATACGTAATATTACTAGGTTATTAAGGTTCGTTTTTAACCTTTTACGGGGTTTTATTCTAATCGTATATTCGATTAAGTTTAATTACGTATTTATTTACAAGTTTTATATAAACTTTTATTTACCTTATTTAAAAATCTTATATAAGTCTTTAATTTAACTCGTTTACGGATCTTAAAGAAATATCTTAACGTACTTATTTACGAATCCGCTTACGTACTCGCTCGCGAATCCTTTACGTATTCGCTCGCGTATTTTAATTAAATATTTAATCGAGCTCGTTTATATACTCGTTAACGAATCCGTTTATATACTCGTTCGCGTATTTTAATTAAATATCCGATCGGGTTCCTTTACGTATTCGTTAATAAATCCGTTACGTATTCGTTCGCGTATTTTAATTAAATATTTAATCGGGCTCGTTTACGTACTCTTTAACGAATTCGTTACGTACTCGTTTATATATTTTAATTAAATATTCGATCGGGCTCCTTTACGTACTCGTTAAAATCGTTATATATTCGTTCGTATATTTTAATTAAATATTCGATCGGGCTCGTTTACGTATTCGTTAACGAATTTTTATATATTCGTTTACGTATTTAATTAAATATCCGATTAAACTTATTTATATACTCGTTAACGAATCCTTTACGTATTCGTTTACGTATTTTAATTAAATATCCGATCGGGCTCGTTTACGTATTCGTTAACGAATTTTATTTAAATATAAGAAAAAAACGTAAAAAAAAAAAAAAAAATAAAAACGTATTAAAAATAAAAACGTATATAAATAAAAATAAAATAAAGGAAAAAAATATTAAAAAATAAAAAAAAGGAAAATAAAACGAAAAAAAAAAAAAAAAAAAAAAAAAAAAAAAAAAAAAAAAGGGAAAATAAAATAAAAAGGAGGCGTTTTAATACGTCGACCGATTAATATACGGACGTTAATATAAATTAAATTAAAAAAAAAAAAAAAATACGTCGTAATATATAAACGGACGTAATTTACGTTAAGTTAAAAAAAAACGAAAATAAATATTATTTCCCGTTTTTATAATCGTTAAACGCGTTACCCCCGGCTTAATTATCCCCTTTAAATCGGGGTAATCGACTTATAATAATATTATCGTATCGTAACGGCCGAGACGGACGATATATAATAAAAAATAATTACGATTTTAACGTAACTTTATAATAAACTTCGCGGAGGTACGATATACGAGATACTTTAAGTTATTAAAATATAACGTATTATTTAATAAACGTAAATTAATTTATAAAGTTATTAAAGTTTATAAACGCGTAAATCCGAAGTAATTATTTAAAACGGTACGTACGACGTATACCGTAGGAGATATACGGTTTATAAGCGACTTATATTAATAAAATTTAAAGTTTTTAAATATTTTCGAAATTTAACGGGTTTAGGGTATTTTAAACGACGATCTCCCGCTTCGGAATATTAAGGCGGATTAATAAAAGCTTATTAAAAACGTAATAGTATAACGGTAAATTACCCTCGCTTTAAGTCTCTCTTTACGGGAGGCGTAATTAAAAACGCTTTATAAAAATCGGAAGCCGATAACTTTTATACGTATATTAACGTTTATCCCGGGTACGACTTTAATACGCGGGTCGAGTTTAAATTAATTAAACGATAAATTCGGTTATAATATTAATACGTATTTATTATAGTTAATTCGCCGGAATTAACGACGACGACGACGATTACCGCGACGTTAATAACGACTTTAACGTTTACGACGACGAATCTCGTAATTAATCCGTCGATAATTACGACCCCGCCGGACTTAGACTCGGTAAAGTTTTTAAGTAAGTAGTCCCGTTTATACGTAATTAAGCTTAACTCCTTATTTAACTTAACTCTTATAAACCCTAGGGAATCCCTAGGGTGCTAGATATTTTATAAATAAAGAGGGCGAATTACCTTTAACTTTTAAATATATATTAATCGTAACACTAATCCTTAACGGTTTATAATATTTATAACGTAAAACCCCTACGATACCCACTAGATTTTAAATACCCGTAGTATAATTAAGAGTTTTATAATTAAGCTTAACTTTATTTAGGCTTTAGCTTTTATAAACCCTAGGGGAGTCCCTAAAGTATTAAATATATTAAATATAAAAAGGGTGAATTATTTATAACTTTTTAATATATATTAATCGTAATATTATAACTTTTTTATCGTTATATTAATTACGGTATAAATACGGTATAAAATATATATATAAGCTTTAAACGGCTTATTATTATTTAAGAAAATACTTAGTCCGGCCTAAAATATATATAATATAAAAAGATATAAAAAAGGTATAATTTTTAAAGAAAATCGAGCGTATATTTATTATTATAACTTTTATTAAATAAAATTTAAAAAAATTAAAAAGGGTATTAAAATAATACTCGTAACTAATATAATAAAAGTATAAAATTATTATTTATTTATTCGATATAATTTAATAATATTTTAACGAAGTTCTTTCCGATTTATTTTTATTACCTTAATTTTTTAACGCGATAATAGTAACCGCGCGCGTTTCGCGCGCGGTACGTGGCGGGTTTATATAATTACGTAATATATTTTTATTAACTAAGTAAAATCGGTTAAAAAAACCTCGGATTTCGTAATTATTCGTATTATATAACTCTCTATAACTAACGTATTATTTTACTTAATATATTATCGAATAAGTATCGGGGGGTTTTATAATATAAATATTATAAGCCTTTAAGGATTAAATAATAAATATAATAAGAAATATTTATTACGATTAATATATATTAAGAAGTTATAAGTAATTTACCCTCTTTATTTTAAATATATTTAATACCCTAGGGACTTTTACTAAGCTCTTAAGACTAAAATAAAGTTAAGCTTATTACGTATAGGCGGGGCTACTTACGTTTAAGGCTTAAAGACTTTATTAAGTCTAGGCCTTACGGGGTCGTAATTATTAACGGATTAATTACGAAATTTATACCGTTACTAAAATATTATTATAATTATCCTAGAATATAAAATAGTTTCCTTATAAAGAAGGGGCTCTTACTTTTATTAAAAATTAAAGAAGTTAAAATTAGTTATTTAACGATATTATACTTACCTTTAATAATATATTTATTATTAAATTCGTTATTTAATTTTTAACGGCTTATAATATTTATATATAAAAACCCCCCCGATATTTATTAAAGTTTAAATACCCGTAATATACCTTAAAGTTTTATAATATTATAAACTTTAAGATAAGTAGTTACGATAATAAAGCGTCGGTGTTTCGAAGGCGAAAGTAAGTTTAATATTATATAAAAACTAAGTTTTACTTCCCGAAACCTTTAGGATTTCGGCGAGGCTTTCGACTTAAAAGAACTTTATCCGTAACGTAACGTACGCGAGGGCACCCCGCCACGCCCTAGCCACCGTACTAGTTATAATTACGTATTAACCTCGTACTCTCTTTATAATTAATTACGAAGAGGCGTTAATACGAGGGAGGTACGAAGTCGTTATCGTAATAATATTTATAATAAAAGAATTATAATAAAAGGTAAGTATAATATCGTTACGAAATTAAGTTTTACTTCTTTAATTTTAAAAAAAGTAGACGCCCCTTTTTTATAAGGAGATTATCTTATATTTTAAAATAATTATAATAATATTTTTATAACGGTATAAATTTCGTAATTAATCCGTTAATAATTACGACCCCGTAAGGCTTAAACTTAATAATATCTTTAAAGCCTTTAACGATATAAGTAGTTTTACTTATACGTAATCGTAATAAAAGGCCGTTTTCGTTTTAGTAAAAAAGTGGAGTACTAAATAATAAAAATAACGCTTAATACTTTACTTTCTTTAAATAAGTTATTTAAGGTACGAAAACGACGTTCGACGATATCGCCGCGTTTTTATATAAAACGAGAGAACGGCGGTTTTATTTATATTAAAAATAAGGAGGGTGAATTATTTATAACTTTTAAATATATATTAATCGTAATAATTTAACGTATACTTAAATATAAGGTAAGGATAAGGTTATTTAATAAATAATTAAACGCGCGTTTAAATACGTAATTAAATAAAGTAAATAAAAAAGTTAACGCGTACTTAAATAAGTTATATTATATTAAAAGTTTAACGTATTAAAAAGGAGAGGTAACGCGTACTTAAATAGGTTATTAAATAAATACGTAGTTAAATAAAGTAATAAAAAAGTTAACGCGTACTTAAATAAGTTATATTATATTAAAGTTTAACGTATTAGAAAGAGAAAGGTAACGCGTACTTAAATAGGTTATTAAATAAAGAAAGTTTAGCGTATTAGAAAGGAGAGGTAACGCGTATTTAAATAAGTTATTAAATAAAGAAAGTTTAACGTATTAAAAAGGAGAGGTAACGCGTATTTAAATAAGTTATTAAATAAAGAAAGTTTAACGTATTAAATAAAAAGGAAAGGAAGTAACGCGTACTTAAATAAATTATTAAATAAAGAAAGTTTAACGTATTAAAAAGAAGGTAACGCGTACTTAAATAAGTTATTAAATAAAGAAGTTTAACGTATTAAAAAAGAAAGGTAACGCGTACTTAAATAAGTTATTAAATAAAAAAAGTTTAACGTATATTTAATTACGGGGTAAGGAGAAGTTATTAAATAAAGGAAGTTTAACGTACTAGAAAGGAAGGTAACGCGTTAACTATTAAATAAAGAAGTTATTAATAAAGGAAGTTTAACGTATAAAAGGAAAGGTAACGCGTACTTAAATAGTTATTAAATAAAGAAAGTTTAACGTATACTTAATTACGGGGTAAAGAGAAGGTTATTAAATAAAGGAAGTTTAACGTATTAAAAAGGAAAGGTAACGCGTACTTAAATAAGTTATTAAATAAAGAAGTTTAACGTATTAAAAAGGAAAGGTAACGCGTACTTAAATAAGTTATTAAATAAAAAAGTTTAACGTACTAAAGGGGTAAGGAAAGGTTATTAAATAAAGAAGTTTAACGTATAAAAAGGAGAGGTAACGCGTACTTAAATAAGTTATTAAATAAAGGAAGTTTAACGTACTAGAAAAGAAAAGTAACGCGTACTTAAATAAGTTATTAAATAAAAAAAGTTTAACATATACTTAATTACGGGGTAAAAAAAAGTTATTAAATAAAGGAAGTTTAACGTATTAAAAAGGAAAGGTAACGCGTACTTAAATAAGTTATTAAATAAAAAAGTTTAACGTATACTTAACTACGGGGTAAAGAGAAGGTTATTAAATAAAGGAAGTTTAACGTATTAAAAAGGAGAGGTAACGTATACTTAAATAAGTTATTAAATAAAGAAAGTTTAACGTACTAAAAGGAGAAGTAACGCGTACTTAAATAAGTTATTAAATAAAGAAAGTTTAACGTATACTTAATTACGGGGTAAAGAGAAGGTTATTAAATAAAAGAAGTTTAGCGTACTAGAAAGGAGAGGTAACGCGTACTTAAATAAATTATTAAATAAAGGAAGTTTAATATATTAAAAAGGAAAGGTAACGCGTACTTAAATAAATTATTAAATAAAGAAAGTTTAACGTATACTTAATTACGGGTAAAGAGAAGGTTATTAAATAAAAGAAGTTAATATATTAAAAAGGAGAGGTAACGCGTATTTAAATAAGTTATTAAATAAAAAAAGTTTAACGTATTAAAGAGGAGAGGTAACGCGTACTTAAATAAGTTATTAAATAAAGAAAGTTTAACGTATACTTAATTACGGGGTAAAGAGAAGGTTATTAAATAAAGGAAGTTTAACGTATTAAAAAGGAGAGGTAACGCGTACTTAAATAAACTATTAAATAAAAAAAGTTTAACGTATACTTAATTACGGGGTAAGGAGAAGGTTATTAAATAAAAGAAGTTTAACGTATTAAAAAAAAGAGGTAACGCGTATTTAAATAAGTTATTAAGTAAAGGAAGTTTAACGTATTAAAAAGGAAAAGTAACGCGTACTTAAATAAGTTATTAAATAAAGAAAATTTAACGTATACTTAATTACGGGGTAAGAGAAGGTTATTAAATAAAAAAGTTTAATAAAAAAAAAAGTAACGCGTATTTAAATAAGTTATTAAATAAAAAAGTTTAATAAATAATTTTTTTTTCGTCGTTTTTTAATTTTATATTCGAGAATAAAAATTCTTTTAATTTATTTACGTATACTCTTTTTTTTACGTTATACTTATTATTTTAATATAAATATCTTTAACGTTTATTATCGTCGGCTTTTTTCCTCTTTTTTTTTTATTACGACTATTTATAATAACGTTAATATTAATAATAATAATAATAATATAACTACTATTATAATATAAACCGCCACCTCCCGCGTTAATATCGACGCCGTCGTTAATTAAATATCGGCGGCCGTAACCGGTTTCCTCGATATAACGTCGTTAACGTACGAGCGCCGTAATTAAATTAACGGCGACGCCCTTAGGATTAAGTACGCGGCCTCGTCCGCGACCCTTCGAAATATTTTTTATATTTACCGTATTTTTTTCGAAATTTTCGAGGCGCGCGTTATAAAGTCGGAAAACTTTATAAACTCGTATACGCCCCGGCGCGGCCCGCGCCCTTATATATTAATTCTCCGTTATATTATAACGAAGACGACGTCCGCCGATATTTATAATATTAATTACTTTATAATAATATTTAACGATTTTATCCTTTACCCTTTTAACGTTTTTATTAAGTTACGTACGGTCGAATATATTTAAAAATATAACGACGACGTTTACGAAAATTAATTTATTAATAATAATATTTACGTTTTTATTTTTTATACGTCCGCCTCGTTAACGCGTATAATTTCGACGGCCGATACGATTATATTAAGTTAATAAACCCTTTTAATTTTTAATATAAAAAAGGTCGAGGCGTTTATAATTAATAACTCTTTTTATTTAAAGGACGAGGACGACGAAGACGAGAAAGAGGAGAAGGAGACTAGTATATTAATCGTTAAGTTAATTACTTTCGGTAACTAGTAAACTTATATATCGAAGTTAAAGTAAAGGCGAAGGAAAAACGGGAAAAGGAGGAAACGACGCGACCGTATAAATATAACGTAAAAAAAAAAGAGTTTTTATTTTTATTTTTTTTTTTATTAAATATAATTTTTTAAAAATATAAAAAAAATTATAAAAAAAAATAAAATTAAGTTTTTTTTATAAATTAAGTTAAAAAAAACGTTTTAATTAACTTCGCGTTCGTAACTCGTTTTATCGTACTTTTATTTACCCGTCCTTTTTATCCTTTTTATTTTTATACTCGCCGTTATTATTATCGCCTTTAGTTAATTCGTATACCGTATTTTACGGCGGATACGAGACCCCGGTTATATTAAATAAATTATAAATAAGTATACGTTATAATAAGCGTTTTTCGCCGTCCGTAATTATTTTAATTCCCGGTACGGTTAAGTCGGTTAAAGTTTAACATAAACCGGTTTATATTAAATTTATTAAAATAACTTATATAATATATATATCGTAAACGTAATAAATATCGATTAAAAGAGGTAACTCGTTAACGAGGGCGGTAATTATACCGCGGAACTTAATCTCCTTTATAATAACGGCGTTAACGTCGTTCTTAAGGCGTATATACGACGTATTTACGCTTTTAAATACGAGGGTTAATACACTAGGTTTAAAAGCCTTTTTTAAAATAACGAGTAAACGTTATACGTAAATTTTTTTAACGAGCGTATTTAATTACGTATTAATCGTTTTCGTTAAATATTTAATAATACGGGAGGCGAGGACGACGCCCTTATTACGCGTAATACCCTCGTTATCGAGAAAGGTAATAATATCGTATAATTAACCTAACCCGGCTACGATTAACGGTTTTACTCGTAAACGAGCTCGACCTTTACGTAAAAAATTTAAATATCCTCGACTTAAATACGCGGCGGCGCGTCGTACGTTACGATACGGTTAAGCCGCGACGTAAAAGTAACTAGTTTTTTAAAGTTAATATAACTTATTACCGCGTCGCCCGTCGACGGAAAAGCCGTTTCCTTCGTTAAATTTTATAACGTATACCTTAATATACGGTCGGCCTCGTCGCCGTATAACTCGAGTAACGCGTTAACGAGGCGTTTTTAACCACGGTCGTTAAATACGTCCCCGAGTAATATTATACCGACGGTGTAAAGGTCGGTAAAAAAAATAACGTTAAATAAGGGCCGTTTTTATAAACGCGAGGCGGCGTAAAGTTATTAAAGGGCGTTATTATAAAGGTAAGCCGTTATTATATAATTATTACGGAGTTTTTTACGTAACGAACGGACGAGGTTAATTAATTATTTACCCGGTAAATTAAGTCCGGTTTAAAAATAAATTAAAAGAGAGAAATTATCGTCGTTATCGTTACCGTCGTCGTTATCGTCGTTATCGTTATCGTCGTCGTCGTCGTTATCGTCGTCGTTATCGTCGTCGTTATCGTCGTCGTTATCGTTTCCGTCGTCGTCGTTATCGTCGTTATTATCGTCGTTATTATTAACGTTACCGTTATCGTCGTCGTTATCGTCGTTATTATCGTCGTCGTTATCGTCGTTACCGTCGTTATCGTTATTAAAATTAGTTTTATTAAAACGGCGGGGTATAAACGACTTATCGAGATTAATACTCGTTAAAAAAGAAAGAAAATTAACGAGTACGGAAATAAAGGATATAAATTAATAAGGCGAGCCGTATTATATTAATTAAAACGACCTTAAAGGGAAAGTTATATTACGTCGTTATTATTATTATCGTTACCGTCGTTAACGTAACCGCCGCGGTCGCTTTTACCGCGGTTAATAATTAAGAAATAAGTTTAAAATATTCTTTTCGTTATTATAACGATCGCCGTCTCCGATAAACCGTCCTAGTATAACTTCGTAAACTACTTTCGAAAAAAATTATCGTATTATTTTTCGTAAATAACCGTTAAAGAAGGCTTTTTTAACGTCGGTAAACGTAACGAGGGAAGAGGTTAACGGGGGCGTTTAAATTAACCGCCGCCGTTAATATTATATCGAGAAGGTTAATAATTATATTATTAATTAACTTGTTATCGTTTTATCGGCGGCGGCGGAGTTTAAACGTTAATAAACCGCGGGCGCTTCGTATTAATATTTATTATTACTTTAATATATCGTTAAAATAAAATAAAAAAAAGGTCGTTATAAACGGACGATTATATTATATTTTTCTTCCTTTTAAAAAGCGTATTTAATAAAAAGGAAAATAAAAATAACGTTAAGTAAAAACCTTTATTTATCGTTATTAACGTTATTATTATTTTTTTTTTTCTTCCTTTTTAAGAAAATTAAAATTAAAAAAAAAATTATTAATTGAATTAAAGAAAAATCCGACCCGGATATTACGCGTTTATATTATAAAAAAAAAATCTTAAAATATTTTCTTTTTACTTTTTATTTTATTTTCCCTTTTCGTTTTTTACTTTATCGCTTCGTTATTTTTTTTTTTCTCCTTTAATATTAAAGCCCGGACTTTTTTTCTCTCGTTTTTTTTTTTTATTCTTCTTTTATTTTTTATAAAATAATAAATAATTACGTTTTATAATAACTCTTTTAATATAAAGAACTCGACTTAATAAACCGGCGAATTAAACGAGTTATTACGTTTAAAAAACCCGAGTTATAATACTTATCCGGTTATTTATACCCTCGACGTCGTTTTCTCTTTTTACGTTAATACTTGATTTAATTAAATTTTTTTTTCGTTAAATAATTTATCGTCCCGTATATAATTATTTATAACGAGAAAATTCGGTATATATTTTTTTTTTTTTTTTTTTTTTTAATTTTTTTTTTTTTTTTCGTTTTTTTTTCGTTTTTATTTATATTTTTTTTTTTTTTATTCTTTTTTATTTCCTTTTTTTTTTTTTTTTTTTTTTCCTTTTTATTAATTTATTAAAAACCGTATTTTATTTTTATTAATCCGGTTATATATATTACCGTTAACGACGCCGTTACTTTTTCCCGGTTTAAATTAACGAAACGAATAAATATACGTTTAAAGAACTCGATTTAATAAACTAGTTAATTAAACGAGTTACCGCGTTTAAAAAACTCGTATTACGATATTTATTCGATTACGTATACTTTTAACGTCGTTTTTTTTTTTTACGTTAATATTTAATTTAATTAAATTTTTTCTTTCGTTAAATAATTCGTCGTCCCGTATACGATTATTTATAATAAAAAAACTCGGTATATATTTTTTTTTTTTTTTTTTTTTTTCTTTTTTTTTTTTTTTTTTTTTTTTATTATTTTTTTTTTACTTTATTTTTTTTTTTTTTTTTTTTTATTTTTTTTTTATTTTTACTTTTTTTATTTTTATTTTCTTTTTTTTTTTTTTTTTTTTTTTTTTTTTTTTTTTTTTTTTTTTTTTTTTTTTCTTTTTTTTATTCCCTTTTATTAATAAAATAAAAACTACGATATATTTATACTTACCCGGCCTTTATATATTATACCGTTAACGACGCCGTTATTATTTCTCCGTTTAAATTAACGAAACGTTAACTTTTTTATTATTATTTTTTTCGACGACTTTTTTAAAGAACTTTTTATTAACGATAATACCCCGTTTTTAATTTTTCCGTATACTTTTTAAAACGACCCGCCCTTTATTAATTACGCGCCGGCGTTTACTTTACCGCCCCGCCGCGAAAATATTATTTCGTAACTCGTCGAAAATAAACTACGGTTTAATTAAACCCTCGCGCGGCGGATTATTTATATTTTTTATACCGGCCTCGTTATTTACGCGGCGAACGATTATATTTATTAAAAGGTTATTTATAAAGTTTATTACGTTAATTACGGCGGGTTAACCCGGACGTAAGGGACGTTTCCGTTTAAATATACGGTCCTTTTAATTAACGAGGATCCGTATTAATTAAAATAATTCGGTTTAAAGTATTTTATACGTTTATTAAACGCGGCGGTCTAGTAATTTATATAAAAAAATTTACCGACGGTAATATAATTCGAAGTATTATATAATAATTAACCCGAAATTTAACGTTACGTAATTACCGAAATATATATATACGAAGACGACCGTTTAAATTAAGTTTTAATTACGGTTATTTACGACGTTAATAATTTTTTATATATTACGCGCGACTTAATAAATATTTAAAGCGTATTTAATATTTATTTCGTATTATAACCGGCCTTTTTTTTAAAAAAGTCGGTTTACGTTAAAATCCTCGTATAAATTAACGGACGTATTAAATACGTATTATTATACCGCGTTTTTTATTTCGTTTTTATACGGCGGGGATACGATATTATTTATCTCTTTTTTTTACGTTTTTACCGGCCGACGTAAACCGCGTCGGCCGTTTTTTTAATTAACTTTTAATATAAATAATTTTTTAACGGTTTTATACGACCGAACTTTACCGTTATTAAATAAACGTTTATTTATTACGTTTTAAATAACTTCTCGTTAATTTAAACGTCGTCGCGGGCCGTTACCGAAGCGACGGGTACGGCGGTTATACGTAAAAGTAATATTAAAGTTCCGTTTAACTCGGATAATTTACGTCGGTTATAAATTATTATACGTATGGTATTAAACCGAACGGAAACGACCGAAACGATAAACGGCGATTATATATTATAATAATTTAATAACTCGGTATTTATATACGGCGTTAAAAATATAAAGTTATAATATTAAATTATATATTTATATACGGCCTTTACGGTTAATACGGCGGTACGCTCGTTTATATAAACGGCCGCCGTTACGTCGTACGATAACGCGGCGTTAACGAAACGAAGCCGTTAATTTTAAAACGGCCGCTCGTAATTTATTAACGTCGCCGTCGAGTTTCTTCTCGTATAAAATAGTTTTACGGCGTTAATACGGCGGTATTATTAATATAATACGTTTTTATTTTTTTAAAAATTAACCGGGCCGACGTTATTTAACCGAAATTATATTATAAATAAGTTTAAATATATATTATATTAAAATAACGAAAAAAGCGGTAATTATAATAACCGCGCGAAAAACGATAACGCGGACGATAATAACGTAAATAACGATAACGTAAACGATAATAACGTAAACAATAATAACGCGGACGACGATAACGTATATAACGACGACGGCGACGACGGTAATAATAATAAGGCGATATAACCCGAGTTTAATCCTTCGACGCGGTGGGCGCCGCCGTAAATTCCGTATATTATTATAACCGAGTATCTCGTTTATTTATTTTAAAATAACGTATCGTTTACGTACGAGCCCCGGAAAACGAGTCGGTTACGAAAAAACGGTATCGTATACGTATAATTATATATAATAAAAAAAGGTTTATATAATTTTAACGGCGTTTAAGCCTTTTTTTATAATAACTTTTATAACTTCGAGTATAATTACGACGTATAAACGAGTATAACGTAATATAACGGTATAACGTTTAATTATATTTCGGTAAAACGGGCTTTACTCGTTTCGTATCGTCGAATAATAATAAACCTCGTTAATACGATACGTAAATATAATTAATATTTCGAGATTTATATAACGATTAAACTCGCCCGGTTAATCGAAAAGGCCGAGGCTTTATTAATAATTTTTTTATACGGCGCGCCGGCCTCGTTACGTACCGCGCCGTTTACGTTAATAATACCGTATATCCGGGCGAACCGTTACGGTTTTTTTATTATCGAGGCGCGCGTTTTTATAACTTTTATTTATAAAAATCTCGATAAATACGTTCGGCTTTTTAATTATATCATAACGTTATATAAAAACGATATTAATACGCTTTAATTAACGGCGGCTTTATATACGGTAACGGTAACGACGTTTTAATAATTTATTTTATATAAACGGAAACCGGCGCGGTACTTAATTACCGCGTTAATTAACACGTCGGAAGGGCGGCGGACGGGGCTCGGCGTAACCGCAGTTATAACGACGCGTAAATTTAATTTTTATATTATATATATTATTAATTAAGAGGCGTTATAAGTCCGGAGCCCGTTCGTTAACCAGTTATAAATTCCGTAATTCGTAATACGGAAACGTTAATAAACGGACGAAGTAATACGTTAAACGTATAATTATTTCGATTAAGTAATTTAAGCGGCCGTTAACCCCGTTATATCGACCGCGGATAAAAACGACGTTATTTTAACGGTAATAACGTAATTTATTTTATACGAGTATAAACGTAATATTTATTTTATTATAATACGTTAAAAGCCGTCCGAAAATAAACTCGCCGATCTCGCCTTTACGTATTATAACTTCGTCGTTTTTACGGAAAAAAAAAATAATTAATTTATCGTTACGTTATAAAATAATAAGTTTTATTTCCGGACCGTCGTCGATTATTTCCGGTAAGCCTTTACGACCGAGTATTATATTACGAAACGAACTTATATTAAAACGTAATAATATTACGTTATAACGATAAAAGTCGTATTTACCCTTAATTATAATATTTATAATCCTTACGTATCGTTTACGCGGTTTCTCGTATTTTTATATTACCGGTTTTATTAATAAATCGGTTATTTTTTAAACCCCGATATAACGAATAATATTTTATTCGTTATCTAAATTATTAATAAACGTATTATACTTTATTTATAATTATAACGTAATAACGACGACGTACCGTTACGTATTATATTAACGGATCTCGTTACGCTCGTTATACGGTATCCGAGCGAAGTTATAAAACCGCTCGTAAACCCACTCGTAATATCGGATTTATTTAATATACTCTTTTTACGGCGGTTAACCGGTTTACGTTTTAAGTAAACGCGATAAGGTATAAAGGGTAAGGGCGGAGCGTACGACGGTTACGTAAAGTAATTTCTTTTATTATATACTTTATTTTAAATAATATATTTTTTTTCTTTTTCCTTTTAATTTCTTTTTTTAACGTATATAATAAACGTATAACGGTTACGAAGAGTAATTTCTTTCTTTATATACTTTTTTATTTTTAAAAAATTAAAAAAAAATATAAAAAAAAGTATATTAATACTTTATTATATAAAAACGACGTATTAATTAATAAAAACTCGTATTTAAAGTTATTAAGGGAAAATATAAAAATTAACGTAAGTTTTAAATAATATATTATTTTATTTTCCTTTATTATTAAATAAAATTAAATCTTTACTTAATTTAATATATTTTTATATTTTTTCTTTACGTAAAAGTTTTATTTTTATTTCGTATTATTTTTATACGACTCTTCTTTATTTTTATTTTATTTTTAAATTAATACAAACCGTAAACCGTATTTAATTAACTTATTTACGAATAAAGATAATTACGGCCTCGAACCTCGTCGGGCACTTTAAATACTTAATTAAAGTAAGACCGGAGGGCGGGCGGTGGGGTAACGTATAAGTGGGTATAATACTACCTTATAAAAGCGGCGTATTTATCCTAAACCTTACTTATTTTTATAACGGCTTTATATATAACGGATAAAGTCGTATAAAATTTAAGAAAAGTACCTTAACCGCGGACGGTATTAACGTAATTATCGAGTTTATAAATAACGCTCGAAATAACGTTAAAGATATATTAAAACGAGCTTATTATATACGCTTTATATACGTCGTTTATACGTTATAACTCGCCGTCGGGTAAAAAATATAATAAATAATCGCCGTTAAAAAACGGGAGGAGAATATTACGTACGTTATATTTATAATTAAACGTATACGGGGTTTCGTAAAAGGGGTATTATATAAGTCCGGGCTTAATCTCTTTTATATATACGTAATAAAGGACGTAAAAATAAGGGAACGTAATATTATATTATATTATAAAGGCGGTCTCGTTATTCTCCGGATATAATATTTTTTAAAACGTAATTCCGGCGATATTAATCGGCCGTTAATAATAAGGGTAAGTTACGACGACGTACGAGCCGGCTCGTTTATATTTATAAAGGATATCGGGTTAAAATAACGTAAACGTAACGGCCGTTACGTTAATATCCGGTAAAGTTAATATTATTTCGTCGAAAACGAAAAGATATAAAAAGTACGAAATTTTTTTTTACGAAGGAGGCCGGTATATCGTTTTTTTATTAATTTTATTATATTTTAAAAACGGTAACGTTTTTAAATAATTTTTTATATTAATATATATATATATTTAAAATAAATTATTTTTTATATATAAAACGAAACGAAATAAAATAAGTAATTTACTTTATTTATTTTAATAATAAAAAACTTTAATAAAAGTAATAAACGAAAAGCTTTATTTTTTTTTTTCGTATTATATAAAATAAAAAGTAAAGGAATAAAAGTTTATAAATAAATTATAATTTTATTCGTACGAAATAAAGAATATTAAACCGAGTATATAATACGAATATTTTATATACTTTAATAAATATACTTATTTAAGTTTCGTAAATAATAATAACTAATATAAATAATTATTAATACGTCGTATATCCCTTTATTTACCGTTTTTATATAAATAATTTACCTTATTTATTTTAATAATAAAGAGCCTTAATAAAAATAATAAACGAAAAGTTTTATTTTTTTTTTTCGTATTATATAAAATAAAAGGTAAAGGAATAAAGTATATAAATAAATTATAATTTTATTCGTACGAGATAAAAAATATTAAACTAAGTATATAATACGGGTATTTTATATATTTTAATAAATATATTAACTTATATTTCGTAAATAACGATAATTAATATAAATAATTATTAATACGTTATATATCCTTTTATTTACCGTTTTTATTATTTTTTTTTTTTTTTACCGGCTTCGTTATAACGATTTTCGAGGGTATAAATTATTAACCCGAAGTTTACGCGTTATATATTAACGGCTAAAACGAGAACGGCGACGAAATAACGGGGGCGCCGACGTATTATCCGATTAATTATATTATTTATTCGATACCGTTAATAATTATTAATATTATTAAGCTTAATTATAAAAACTACGAAACGTATATTTAAAATACGTAAAAAAATAAAAGTTAATATATTATTATCGGTATTTATAAATATTTTTTTTACGTATATTATATTAATAACTAATATTAATCTTATTACGCGGCGAATATAACCTTATAATACCCGATATATCGGACGAGTTAACGGTTTTCGGGATACGCGTATATTTTATAAGGGATTACGTTACCGTTATACGTAAGTATTTATACCCGGTATATCGTCCCGTTAATCCTAGTACCTACGAATATAATCCCGACGTATTATTACCGTTACGGCGAATATTAAAATAAAAAACGGGCCCTTAAAGAATTTATCCGGACGGTTTAAACGGTACGGGACGACTTTCTTTAACTTGATTAAAGCGCGGCGTTTCCCGACCTTTCCGACGACTTTCCCGTTATCCTTCGATTAATAAACGTTTTATTTTTTTATTTTTCGGACGCGATTATTAATTACTTTAAATTAATTTTTACGTTCGAGAGAGAAATTATATATTTAAGCCTTAGGCCGGATAACGACGAGGGTACGGACCGGGTACCGTATTAAATATACTAATATATTATTTTACCGTTTAAAAGTTAAGTAACGTATTCGTATACTCGGGATATTATAAAATAAGTTATTTTTATATTTATTTTCGTTTTTTAATTTTTATTTTATTTAAAAAAAAATTTTATTTTTTATTTATATATTTCCGTATACGGAGATTACTTATATTACGTAATATAAATAAAACCGCCGTTCTCTCGCTTTATATAAAAACGCGGCGATATCGTCGAACGTCGTTTTCGTACCTCGAATAATTTATTTTCCGAAAGTAGAGTATTAAACGTTATTTTTATTATTTAATACCTTATTTTTTAATTAAAACGAAAACGGCCCTTTATAACGATAACGAGCGCCCCGTTACGTTTTAGCCGTTATACTAGTTATTAATTACGTATTAACCCCGTATTTATAACGTTTTATAATTAGTTAATAAAAACCTCGGATTTCGTAACCCTAGTTAATTAAAATATATTACGTAACTAAATATAAACCCGCTACGTATTATACGCGATACGCGTACGGTTATTATCGCGTTAAAAAATTAAAATAATAAAAATATATCGTAAAGAACTTCGTTAAAATATTATTAATTTATATCGAATAAATAAATAACGATTTTATACTTTTAATATATTAATTATAAGTATTATTTTAATACCCTTTTTAATTTTTTTAAATTTTATTATATAAAAGTAATATAATAATAAATATACGAACGGATTTCTTTAAAAATCTTTTTATTATTATACGTATTTTAAACCGGATTTAATATTTTTTTAAATAATAATAAACCGTTAAAAACTTATATATACGTATTATTACCGTATTTTTATTATAATTAAAATAAAAAGAAAAAAACCGTTAAAAATATTATTTTATTATTAATTAATTATTATTTATATTATTAACTTCTTTAATTAAAATTTATAAAGCTTTAAAGTATATTACGGGTATTTAAAATTTAAAGGGTATCGTAAAGGTTTTATAATATAAATATTATAAACCGTTAAAGATTAAATAATAACGTAATAATAAACGTATAATAAAAGGTAAATATAATATTATTAAGAAATTAATTTTTACTTTTTTAATCCTTAATAAAAGTGGGTATCCCTCTCTTATAAAAATTATCCTTTATTCCGGGTTAATTATAATCCGTTTATAACTACGACCCTATAAAGCCTAAACTCTACTTTAAGCCCTTAATATAAATAATTTTATTTATACGTTATTAAGTTAAACTCCCTATTTAACTTAACTCTTAAAAACTTTAGGGAATCCTTTAAGTGTTAAATATTTTAAAGATTAAAAGGGCGAATTACCTTTAACTTTTAAATATACGTTAATCGTAATAATTATCCCCCTTTTAATACGCGTTATCCTTAACTCGTAAAGTAAAGGGTAATATTTATAATTAAAGGAATAAAGAATAACCGGAAATAAAAACCGGGGGGATTCGTATAAAAGGAAAACTATATAAGCGAAAGCTTTTATTAAAGTAAAAACTTAAAGAGACTTAAAAACGGGAAACCCTCGTAAATATAAGTAAAAATAAAAAAAAAAAAAGAAAAATAATAAGAAAAATTATTTAAGAAAAAAGATTAATTTATAATTAAAGTAGTAAGGGTATAATCGGAAATATATATATCCGGGGGATTTAATAATACTCGTTTTAAATTAAATTCGTTTAAACCTTACTTTTACTCGATATAATAAGTCGTATAATACTTAACGGAGCGTTTATTTAAAGTTACTAGTAAAGTAACGGGTAATAAATAAATAAATAAAGAAAAGATTTTAAAGTCCCGGGGTATTTTTATTTTCTTCTCGTCTTTATATCCTTAACTTTATTTATATAATTAAACGTATATATAATTATATATATATATAATATATATATATATATATAATAAGTATCGTTTTTTATTATTATATATATAATTATATTTTTAATAATAAATATATTATATATTAATATCGAGTAATCCCGGGTAAAACCTAGGGGTTTTAATAATTAAGATTAATTATATTATATAATAATACCTCCGTTTTTATTTCTTATAATACCGACGTAACGTCGTCGCGAACGCCGTTACTAAGCTCGTTTAATAAGTTAAGGCGTTAAGGTTAATTACCTTAATATCTCCCTTAAAAGTTAAGTAACGCTTAATAATAATAACTCGCCGTTAATATACCGCGTATATAAACGGGGGCCTCGGGGAACTTTTACGGGCGCCTCGGGGTTATTTAAATAAATAATTAAACTAACTTTAATTAAAGCGGCCGAAGTCGTAGTTACCTTCGAGTAAAACGACGACGAGGACGAGGACGAAGAAATAACGGATATTAACCCGGGTATTAATAATAATAATAAAAAAAATAATAATAATAATAATAATAATAATAACGACGGTAATAATAATAATAATAATAACGATAATAATAATAACGATAATAATAATAACGATAATAATAATAATAATAATAATAACGACGATAACGGCGACGGCGACGATAATAACGACGACGGCGTTAACGATAATAATAACGATAATAATATTATTAAGTTAATCGTTATAAAGGAAGAGGATAAGGACGACGAGGAGTAGGCTCCGGTTAAAGAGGATAAAAATAAAAAGGAAAAGGAAATTATTAAATATTTAAGTTAATATTTATTATTTTAAAACCGTCCGGATTTTATTAAGATTTATAATTACTCCCTCCGTTAATAAAATATAACTTAAAAATTTAATCGACTTTTAATAAAATCGGCTTTTTTTAAATTTATATATTATAAATCTTTTACGTATTTATTCGCGTATTTTAATTAAATATCTAATCGGGCTTATTAACGTACTCGTTAACGGGTAATTTATTTACGTACTCGCTCGCGTATCTTAATTAAATATCCAATCGGGCCTTTTTACGTACTCGTTAACGAATCCGTTTACGTACTCGTTCGCGCGAACGTTATTTTTATACTTCGAATAATTTATTTTCTAAAAGTAAAGTATTAAACGTTATTTTTATTATTTAATACCTTATTTTTAAAAAACGGCCTTTAATAATAATAACGAGGCGCCCGCGAAAACGCCCCGCCACGTCTTAATTATTATATTAATTATTAATTACGTATTAACCCCGCTTTTACTTTATTATTTATAACGAAAAGGTATAAATACGAGGGAGGCGCGAAAAAAAAAAAATTATTTTTTTTAATAATATTAACGCTCCTCTTTCTCCGTTTACACTTCGTTTACTTAATAATTTATTACGATACGTACGATAAATATTAATAATTAAAGTAATACGTTTTAACCTTCGTTTACCCGACGGTATTAATAATTATTAATCCGTATTTAATAAAGGACGTTACGTAACGTATTATAACGATAACGCGATAATATTAATTACGACGTAAAACGGACGGCGACCTTTACCGAGTTAAAAACTATTTTTATTATATACTCCCTTTTTACCATTAACGTTATTTAACTTAATTTTAAACGAGGACGGTATAAATTACCGGACGTAGTTATACGCTTTATTATAAAACGAGGACGCCGCGTTAATTTTCGACGACGCTCCGTTTAACGTAATAAATACGTATTATTAACGTAACCGGTTATTATCCGGCGACGATAAATATTAAAGTAACTTATATTAATACGCGAATATAAGTACGACGACGGCCCGCGTATCCGACGCGTTTTCGGCGATCCTTTAAATTAACGTTAATAATATTAACGAGGAAACGGCGGCCCTTTTTACCGTATATAATATTTACGACCCGAGTTATGTTATGCGTGTGTTGTTATGTTATGTTATGTTATGTTATGTTATGTTATGTTATGTTAGTGTTAGTGTTATGTTA